>CM063457.1:2814500-5314500 GCA_032191425.1 Lymantria dispar
AGCCTCGGCGTCCACCCCGTCCAACTGGTTGGCAGAGGACAGCCACGAGTGAACGATGGCTGCCTGCACCAGCAGGTCCCGGTCTAAGCGACCCACAGCCCATCGCGGGAACGCAGGACGCCCAACCGCCCCGTGACCTCTGCCGGGCGCCGGGATTGTCAGGGAGACCTCCATCCGGATATACCGGTGGTCCGACAAGGTCTCAACCTCCTCCTCGACGCACCAGCTCCCCACGCGTGCAGCGACATCAGGGCTAGCGAACGAAAGGTCCACTATCGACCCACCCTGATGTCGCACGCACGTATGCACCGAGCCTCTGTTCAGCAAACAGAGGCCCAGTGCCGCCGCCCAGTCCTCGAACGCCCGTCCTCGGTCGTCCGTATAGGAGGACCCCCACGCCACGGACTTGGCGTTGAAGTCCCCCAGTACGAACACCTGGCGCGGTGCCAATCGCCGTAACGAGGCTCCCAAGATGGTAAGGGAGACCCCGAAATCAGCCGCTCTCCAGGCAGGTGAGAGATATACTCCAAGGAGCGTAATCTCTCCCCAGTCTGCCGCGACGTATCCGACGCCCCTGTCCCTAAGGATCAATATTCAATACACCTAGCAGTTTCTCTGTATCATATTACATAAAATGCCATCAAATTATTTAATATAACGCGTCAAACCACTTGAACTATTTGGTATAAAACAAGACATATGACGCCCGTCACACTTCGATCAATATAATAAGTCGCCATCGCATATTTTACTGTAGGAGTTTTAAAAAATGCATTGTGGATCATACATTTGTGGATTTTTTTTTCTTATTGCACACGGTGGCAAACGAGCAAACAGTACACCTGATGGTAAGTGTTGCTGCCTCTCATGGACCTTTACAAGGCCGCTACCTACCGCGAAGAAAGTGAAGGGAGTGTGAATGCGTGCATTGAGGCTCGGTGATACCAAGGGCACCACCAAAACCCTCCACACGCAAACACCTTCAGAAAGTTGGGCTTCCGGCTCTCTCGCTCACCGAACGAAGCGCAGTAATAAATCGCTACTACTCAGACGTCGATTTTCTGCGAGAGTATGGTACTGCCCCGGACGGACCGGCCCGCGGCTGTAGACAGATAACTGTCGACAGTGTGGTCCTACCACTCTGAAAAGTATCGAGATCATACAAAGTATTGAGCTATGGTCACAACGTCCCCTCCCTCCGGGGTGACGAAAGCTCAGAGCGTGGCCCGATAACCCTTCTTTATTGGGCTGTCCACCGGTACCGAGCTCCTTGTCGTGGCCAGCCTGGCAACAAAGTTGCCAGTATTGCCCTGCGTTTGCATCGAATTCTGTAATAATTTTTATGAATTGTGCTTATTTATCCATCCCATCGTTCACTATAAACTCTTCCGAAATCTATATTTGAAATTTTTAGTTGTCAACGGAAAATATGTTAATACTTACTTGTAGTCGGAGTGAAAGTAAAGCATTGCTATGTTTGAAGACGCGACCCAACGCGCTTCGCCAACGGAACCGCAATACCGCGAAGACTTCATATTTCTTACATCACGGAGCTGTAATGACGAAATTAAAAGCGAGTCTTTAGTCATTTCGTGTGGTGATGGAGTAAGAATACAATTTAACAATCCCTCTTTTGCCTCATAAAACTTCCCCCCTTTTTTCCTATTTAGTTAAAATTTTAATTGATTATTCTACTGGCTTTCCGTGTGGTGACGGAGTAAGAATACAATTCACAACTCCCTATCTTGCCCGTGGATGTCGCAAAAGACGGCTAAGGGATATTATACGCATATAATATCTATGAAAGAGAAGGAAAACTCGAAATAAAACCTGTTAGACCAGCATGGTGTAATAAGGCCAATTTCCCTCCTACTGTGGAGGAGGCTCGAGCCCAAAAGTGGGACGTATATGGGCTGAAATGATGATGATGATGATTCTACTGGCAATGAAAATATTAATTATAGATAATATCAATGCGGCAGATGAAATCTTGTAATCTTTTCTATTTCTACTTAATCTAGAAACGCAGCAGCAAGTATCATAATATTGAACTTGACTGCCTTCACAATATTTTACCTGGATATATTTATTTTACCCAAATATATTTCACGTCTTCGTGTGAAAGCATTACCTAATTTTAAATGTTCATTCATTTCTTTGACACTAAATAATGAGTAGCATTAATTAAATACGTTTCTGTATTTCCCTTAAGGCTTTCCGTATTTGGAATCGTCGACATGAAAGTTAAATTATAACGATGTTACGTAAAATTATTCATTTCTTGAACGTTAAAATTCAGGAAATGGCAGGAAAATAACAATGGAAATTTTACGAGCGATTTTGAAATTTGAAATTGCGTATTTACGTAATTGTGTTTCGTAATTTCGGTGTGTAATTTTATTCTTCATACTGGATTATTTGAATCTATGAATATCTGGGAGTAATAATGTCAACTGTATTTACGATTCATTTTGATTTCATTTGAGAATTTGTTCCTAAAAAACATAGACGATGAATGTAATTTAACATTCATTGATGAATTTAAAACGCTATATAGGTATATTTAAGATGCACTGATAAAAATAGTCTGCCCGTGTAGTGACAGAGTAAGAATAGATACAATTCACCACCATCTTGCCCGTGGGTGTCGTAAAAGACGACTAAGGGATATAATATGCTGTATGCATTTATGCAAGAGAAGGAAAACTAAAACACAACCTTATACCAACACATCTAACCGTGGTTTAGTAGATCAATTTTCCTCCCATAAGGGAGGAGGTCCGAGTGTGTGGGCTGAGACGAGGATGATGCAAAATAATAAACTATTTTAAGTTGTCGTAGTCGTGTTTAAATTTAAAATAGTTTGTACTTTCATTTTTAAAAGTTTTTGAAAGTTTAATATTATCTATTTTTTTTATTACTTACGCCTTTTGGATATTGTAAATTGTAATTGCTTCATGGAAGAATAAATATTATTATTAATGTATTGATTTAGCCTTTATTATTATAAAGGTTGCTTATTAAACATGATGTATTAAGTATGTAAATCTATATATATAAAAGGGAAAGTGTGTGGGTATGTTCCATATAGGCTCCGAAACGGCTGGACCGATTTCAATGAAACTTTCAGGGAATCTCCAGATTGACCTGGCAAGTAATGCTGTTAAGTAGTAGTAAGTAAAGTTTGGTGACGATCGGAGTACTCCTCTTTTTGAACTATACGGAAGAAATACGGAGAGAAATGAATAATTTAATATATTGTGAGAGTTAAATTAAATATTTAATAATGTAAGTTTATTGTTTAAATAAAATAAAGCAAAATCTAGCCCGGCGAAGCGGGCTGGGTAAGCTAGTAGAATAATGAAACAAATAAATAAAAAAATACTTAATTTTATTAAGATCGATAGTGGATCCGATGGATTTGTTCGAATTCATTAAATTGTAAGCTTTTTTGCATTTTTTGGTATTTATTTTTTGAACCAACACAAAATTTCAAGGACTTTATTTACAGATAAATTAAATACAATATGATCGTATAACTTTTAATTGCCAAATATAAGAGTGGCAATTAAGGGATTATCCACTTCAAGAGGCCAACAATTTCGATGCTCTGTTAGCTGATTGAAATTATCTAAGCACTTAATTATATCAAAGGCGAAGACTCACCTCAACGAAATCGTATAAACAGTCCTTCTGGTACTCCAAATCAATAGTTTGGAAGACGAAGACAAGTCTCGTGTCTGGTGGCCCCACTATATGGACCCAATAATCCAAGTCGTTGCTGTATACACTTGGATGATTCGGACTCGTCAATATACCTAGAAAAAAGAAAGTGATGTATCAATATAAGTCGTTTATATTGATTGAAGAATTCGAAAGTAAATAAAATGGCTGATAGACCTCCGTCTGTGAGGCTGTTATGGCAAGGAAGGTAGCCGCGGAGCTGATGAAATAATTAATAGTAGCGCCATTTTTGAACGTGATTTTCAGCATCTCTTAAGCGTCCGATTAATCTTATCAAAGATCAATAATCATCATTATCACAGCTCATATCCGTCCCACTACTGGGCTCGAGCCTACTCCATATTGGGAGGGAAATGACCTACTATATCACGCAGGTCAGACGGGTTTTATTTTGAGGTTTCCTTCTCTTGTATATTTGTTATATGCACAAGACATCTCTTAGTCGTTTTTTATGATACCCACTGGAAAGAGAGGTTGTTCTTATTCCGCCACCACACGGCAAATATTTAAATAGTTTGTCCCATTCATTACTTTACTTTAATTATAGCGATTTTTTACATCTTTTTAGGGTTCTATACCCAAAGGGTAAAAACGGGACCCTATTACTGAGACTTCGCTGTCCGTCCGTCCGTCTGTCACCAGGCTGTATCTCAAGAACGATGATAGCTAGACAGTTGAAATTTTCACACATGATGTATTTCTATTGCCGCTATAATAAAAAATACTAAAAATAAAATAAAATAAATATTTAAGGGGGGCTCCCATACAATAAACGCGACTTTTTATAGATAATGTATGGAATTATTAGTCGAATTCAAATTCAAATCATTTATTATGCATAGACCCCGAGAGGGCACTTACATATTGTCAATTTTACAAAATAAAATTAAATTCATCATCATCATCATCATCTTGCTCTTATCCCAATTACTTGGGGTCGACGCAATATGTCATCTGTTTTGACATATTGAAAAAAGTTTCGGCAATGACTTTTATGACCGGCCGCCTGCCTGACATTAACCCTCCTTGGGAATGTAATCGTTGACCCAAATGGTACCAAATGGAGTTGGTCCGGGTCAATCTAGGGCTCTTAGTCGTCTTTTACGACACCCACGAGCAAAGCAAGGGTTGGTAGTATTCGAAGTCGCTACCACACAGCAAATAAAAATAAATTATCCGATGATAAGAATCCGAATAAGAAGATCCGGCAAGAAACTCAGCGGGCTTGTCTATTATTTTATTTTTTTTTTCTTCTTACTAGATATTTTGTGTACATGTTTTGTAAGACCTAGCTCCAGTGTGATGCCCTTCGAACTGCAAGATACTTAATATAATTCAAATGATTATGGCTGGACCAAATCCCACAAGCGGCACCCGATCACGAGTTAACTACTAGAGCAGCCATCACTCCCCTCAACCACTATGGAGGGAAGGGAGAGACCCGCTCCACGCAGCTACCGCAAGTAGATCCTTCAGTGAGCATGACCAAGACCATATGTTACAAACATGTTACAAACGACGAAAATGCAAAATTTCGTTAGGCAAAACACGCTACGCTTTAGTGCGTGAGTCCGACTCGCATTTGGTCGATTTTTTATTTTTTCTCTTTATTGGGTAAACAAACAAAAAATCTTTGTCTGAGATTTTAGTGGTACTCAATAGATCTCTATCTAATTTCTGCATCGCAGTTTTCAGTTTGGCTATCTACAAAAGCGTGTTTTTAGTAATAACGATGACTTGGTGGACGTCAGACATCTTAGTCCGGCCGTAACCATGAACGCTGTAAAGTGGTGGAGACGTTGGGCAATCAAATACAAAACGCGATATCCATAAAAATAGTTTTATTTATAACTTTGAACGCATTGAGTTTAGCTACCTACGAGGCAGAACTTAATTTAAGTGCTTAATAGTTTATCAGTAAGATACATATGGGGCATTCCACTTCAAATCGATCACTTTTGAACCCAACCTCTTCTGATGTAGCTGTCATGTCATTTTCTTTCTCATCAAATCGATTCTCAAATTTTTTAATTTTTTACCTAACCCAAAAAAGTTACAGATAAAAAAAAAACAGCTCTTCTCTTTTAAAATAGCCATAACTTTTCTAAAGTTAAGCTTGTGGTACATTTTTTCACTATTTGCTGTTAAAAGTACTTTTTAGAAAAATATATTTCTAAATGCTAGGTGAAACTGCATTTATTTTGAAAAATCTTTAAAATTTTGTCCCATACATTCATATATGATGCAGACTGTTTTAAAGCGTATTATTGTTTATAATTAAATACAGATGGAGTATATTTACAAATTACATTGATATCCATGTAATTAAGAACGATTGATATAATATTAAAAATTCATTCTTGTTTACGTTATAAAAGCCTCGTCGACATAAACAGAAACGCCTTTATTTTTTCAACAGAATTCATTATAATTATACAGATTAATAAAAGAGTAAGGTAAACATGTTTTTGTCTATTCATGTTTCTTTTTTTAACTTTAGAAAGGCGGGCGTAGGATAATGTTTAATACATAATTTTGTTGTAGCAAATTACGAAGTTTACTTTAGACTTAATTAAAATTTTGTATTTTATCAACGGAATATAATAATGTAATTTGTAATTCAGTTCTTAAGTGAGACGGACTTCATTTCTATGAAAGAATGATTTAGACGACCTTGGAATATAAGCATAATCTCTTAGAATAATAACATATAGAAGGTAAGTCCACGCACAAAAAGTGAGGCATTTCAATTGGAGCCTAATGGAGCCTACGCCGGAACAGTCCCGTAATGTACAAGTCATTGCACTGCACGAACGTACGCAACTCTTAAAAAATAAATAGGTAATTATGATGCCTTGTGCATTCAAATGGTGCCACAACACATTTGAAAAACATAAAAAGGTTTTTAACATTACTTTTATTTAAGTATTTCGACGATTTATGTTAATAAAAACAAAATTTGATTTCATAATTTGTATAGTGGTTTCCGTGTGTACGTGTGTAATCGTCTGCCCGCCATTAGTATTTTTAGATTCAAATTTTTAAAGTTCGAAGTACTGACACTATCCCTCTATACGTTATTATTCTAAGCATAATCTACACTAATATTATAAAGAGGAAAACTTTTGTGTGTGTGTGTGTGTGTGTGTGTGTGTGTGTGTGTGTGTGTGCGTGCGTGCGTGCGTGCGTGCGTGCGTGCGTGCCGGCGTGCGTGCGTGCGTGCGTGCGTGCGTGCGTGCGTGCGTGCGTGCGTGCGTGCGTGCGTGCCTGCGTGCGTGTGTGTGTGTGTGTGTGTGTAAGTTTGTAATGAATAAATTAAAAAACTACTGTGCCGATTTCAAAAATTCTTTCACCATTGGGAACCTACATTAATAGGCTATATTTTATCCTGGTGTTCTCATAGGAACGGGAACTACACGGGTAAGGCGACTGTAACGGAAGCGAAGCGAGGGCGGTTTGCTAGTGCTTAACATTTTAGGTACATTTGAAGTAAAACTGTATCATCATCGTTACAGCTCATTACGTCCCACTGCTGGGCTCGAACCTCTTCCACGATGAGAGGGATATTGGCCTACTATACAACGCTGGTCAGACAGGTTGGTTTTGTTTTAAAGTACTGTATTATATTCTTATTTTGTCACCACATGGACATATATCTTTTGTCTAAATTATTGACATTTCAGCATCACCATTTCAGCCCATATAAGTCCCACTGTTGGGCTTGGGCCTCCTCCATAATAGTAGCGAAATTAATTATAGTAAGGGTTAATTTATTTCCTATCGTGGAGAAGGCTCGAGCCCAGTGGGATTATACGTTATATGAGTCGAGATGATGATGAAGATTTATGTCAATGCGGATTAAGAGTTTCTTAGATTAGAGTCGTCTCAGCTCATACACGTCCCACTGCTAGGCTCGAGTCTCCTCTCCACTAGGAGGGCAGTTCACTTACTATATCATGCTCGTCAAACATGTTGGTATATGGTTTTACTTCGAGTTTTCCTTCTCTTGCATAGATATTATATGCATATTATATCCCTTAGTCGTCTTTTACTACCTCCACGGGTAAGATTGGGAGCGGTGAATGGTTTTCTTACTCGGTCATCACACGGCAAAAGATTAGAGTACTAAAACAATTTCTTCATATGTACTAATAGTGTTATTAAGAAATGTTACCTGAAGTACCCTCAACGGTGGTATTGCTCAGGATGTGTTCAGGGTTGAGGCCTCGTTTGCATACGTATCCCCCCGTTACGGTGCACTTATGGAGGGTCCAGTACAAACCACTGGGTAGTGATTGTATAGCTGAAGATTTCCACTGGAAACAAATATAAATTAATTATCATCATCATCACGGCCGTCTCACTGGTGCGCTCGAGCCTCCTCCACAATGGGATGGAAATTCATCTACTATACTACGCTGGTCAAACGTATTGGTATAGGCTTTTATTTAGTTTTGCTTCTCTCGCCGATGTTATCTGCATATTGTAATCCCTTAGCCGTCTTTTACGACATCCATAGACAAGGTGTGGTGGTGATTAGTATTTTTACTCCGTCACCATACGGAAATATTATGCTATAAATTAATATACCGGTATATTAACTGAAGTATGTTTCTTCGCAAATAAATCTTAGAATATTGTACGAATGAAGTTTTGTCTTTATGGCGATGGAGTAAGTATTCCATCTTATTTCCTTTGCCGTGAATGGTTGTAAATGACAACTAAAGAACTCAAGACAACTTCACTGCAAGAGAAGGTAAATTCGGCATACAACCCTATACCAACCCGCCTAGCGCCGCCGAGGCGTCGAATGGAGACGGTGCCCGAAAGAGTAATCCATTGATGACAAGTTCGGGTACTAGTGGCCGTCCACTTGGCGCTTGAAGGTACGCAGTTGGCAGGCTGAAGTCGAGCGCTCTCTGGGGCGAGCCTCGGAATGGGGTGAACGGAACTTAGTCCAGTTCAACCCCACAAAGACACAAGTTTGCGCGTTCACTGCAAAGAAGGACCTGTTTGTCATGGCGCCTAAGTTCCAAGGAGTAACTCTCCAAATTTCCGACAGTATTGGTATCCTCGGCGTCGAAATATCGAACAAAGTCCAATTTGGGAGTCATTTGGAGGACAAAGCCAAATTGGCTAGCAAAAAGTTGGGCGTCCTGAACAGAGCCAGGCGGTACTTCACACCGAGACAGCGCCTTGTACTATACAAAGCGCAAGTTCGTAATCATGTGGAGTACTGCTCACATCTCTGGGCAGACGCGCCTAAATATCAGCTGGACCCACTTGACGCCCTCCAAAGGCGTGTTGTTCGAATCGTCGGGGATCCCAATCTTACGGACAGATTGGAGTCACTGGAGCGGCGGAGAGACTTTGGGTCACTCTGTGTACTCTATCGGCTCTTTCATGGGGAGTGCTCTGAGGAACTGTTTGACTTGGTACCACCGTCACCGTTTTACCAACGTACCACTCGACACCGCAGCAGAGTTCATATATTTCACCTGGAAACGATATGGTCTTCAACTGTACGTTTCCAGCGATCATTTCTCCCATGTACGTGCAGGCTCAGGAATGAACTACCTGCTGCTGTGTTTCCTGAGCGCTATGATATGTCCTTCTTTAAACGAGGTTTAAGAAGAGTATTTTCTTCACGGTAGGCAACGACTTGGCTGTGCCCCTGGTATTGCAAAGGTCTATGTGCGGCAGTATCACTTACCATCAGGTGTGCTGCCTGCTCGTTTGCCACCATCGGCAATAAAAAAAAAAAGGCTATGGGTTCGTTGGCCGCCCTTCTGGTCGCCCCCGACGTGTCGGATGGTGTGCAACGCATAAAAAAATTCCAACCCACCTAACCAGTGTGGTATAATAAGTTAATTTCTCACCGTGGATGGGGCTTCCAGCATTGGGCTGTATATAAGATGTTAAAATGATGCTGAAAGTCTATTAGACTTTAGATTATTTTAATTTTACCTGAACACCTAAACATCCGTTATCTATTTCTTCTGTATCATTGTAAGGAGGCCAGCCTTGATATCCAATAGCAGTGCCGTCAATCCATGCCAAGTTATTCCTGTTATCCCCATCTAGACGAGCTCCTAACCAATATACTGATCCAGCACTGTAATCATTACTCTGTCGAATCCCGGAAACTATAAACCGTTCTTCATCTGCCGAATGGATCGAAGACAGCTGCATATTTAGGCCTTCGCAAACCTGAAAGATGTAGAGGTTATTCAGTTATACAAAAAAATATTTTAGGAGAAAACTTCTTCTTTTAGGAGTATGCCACGATGATGACAGTTTCCTGTCTGCAGCTATAAACTGGCTAGCTCATCAGAGAACCACTTTCTTGCAGAAAATCGTTGTTTAAGTAATAGTAATTTGTTAATGCGTTTTGTACGACAAATGCGAGTTGAAGACCTAAACTGTTTACTATTTTGTCCCTAGTCCTCTTTCTTGATGATTCTGCACCTTTCTCTCTTACGCGGAGCCACTTACCATTAGACGGAGCCAAGAGCCGTACATCCACGGCGAAGGAGAAATTTACGAAAACTATTTCTTTTACATATGGGCACTTTTGAAGTTCAATGCTGAAGGTAGGTTACTTAGAGATGCCAAATTAATTTGGTTCTCTGCTATCATATTTCTAGTCTGCTAAAATTTTTAAACGTCTGGTAACTCAATAACAGAGTCTTGAATAATTTTGCACAGTTGCCAGACATTTGGTTATTAATGCTAAGTTGCTCTAAGTCCGAGCTTCAGGGTAATTTTGCACTATTTATACCTACAGAATGTGGTCTGCAATAAAGGATATCTATGCTCTTTATTTTAGTTCCATTCACTTTTAGCTGTAATATCCATTAAACGTGCAGAGTTACGGTCGCATTTATAATAAAGTTAGCTGTAATGTTAAATACTTTTTTTTTATCGGTGCCGACCTGACGCTGCCGGCCATTGCTAGGGCGATGGTCGACAGCGTCGGGAATTGGGACGCGGTCGCAGCCTTCTGCGAGACAGTGATCTCGCAGAAGGAGGCGGTGGATCGTCTGCGCGAGGAGCGCAGCCTCGATGAGGAGATCCGCCGCCGGCGACTGGGGCGGCGCAGGCGCAACTATCTGCGCCTCATGCCGCCCTAGCCGAGGCCGCGGGTGACGTGACCGGGGATTAGTCCGTCACCCGCCGAGAGGCCGACCGCGGGAGGAAAGACCGACGTCCTCCCCGAGGGGGGGACGTCGGTCGATGGGAGGGTACCCCACGTAGGGGGTATTCCGTCGGGCCGACCACTGACGACAAGTAAACCTACTCCGGTGGTCGGCCCAATGACGAAGGCGAGGTGGTTTTCGGGTGGGTTGCGGGAGTTGCGTGCTTAAGCCCCTCTGTCGCCCCGGACGGATTGGTGCGGAGGCGCGCCGACCACAGCCCACCCACAAAAAAAAAAAACTTATTTTTAATATTGGCCTCAAAAAGAAGGTTTTCAATTCGGCTGTATGTTTTTTTTGATGTGAAACATCTATAGGCGAGGCTGAGTGAATTCGTCACGTGGCGTTTAACGCCACGTCTCGCGGTCCCCTATTAATTGACTACTAAATAAATATCTGGACACATATCTACATTTTTGTAACGAAACCATGGTGCGATTTAAAATTTTGTACAACGCCATCTATTGAACTCATAGTAAATTGTTACCTATAAGGTATACTAATGAAAATTAATGCTTTTTAAATAAAAATCATCATTTTCTGGAAAAAGAATCGTAACTTTATTTTTATTAATACTTTATGCTATACCCTGTCGTAATTTGTTCTTTTTTTGCATATATACTTGTTCTATAAAATAATGTATAATTCTCTAACTTCCTAATATAAGTATACCATATCTAGGTACTTTATTTTTACGTACGAAAACTGGACAAACGCTTTTTATTAGTTTCAGCTGTATATTTATTTGTTTATATGTCATCGACTCCTAGGAATTGGATTTTGATCCAATTTAAACAGTCAGATTTCATTTAAAATTTGTAACAAGGACCAATGACGATAAATAATTTAAATAGCTTGTCTTATTATCATAACAGGATTAGAGATTTCTTTATAAAATATATTTTGTAGCTGTGATTTAACCTGGCTCGATAGATGTCGCTAATTCTATAGCCACAAGGATTAAGTCGCAGTAATCAAATGATTAGCGGATATGTCAACCAATCGTTGTTTTTGACTTATTAGTATTATACAGTATCCATAATTATTATACATTTATTTATTTAGACTTCTATAGTAATAGAACTTTTCTATTCACATTAGCATCATAACTTTTAGGAGAGTCTAGTGTAAAATTACTAATTGCATCATTTTCTACAAACAATAAAATAAAAAATATGTTATGATAAATATGATGCATGGATGTCAATAGTATGGCAGAGTAAGAATATAATTCATCACCTCCTTCCTCTCTTAGTCGTGAGTGTCGTAAAAGACGACTAAGGGATTGAAATATGTAAATAACACCTATCCATATAAAGAAAACTCGTAATAAAACATTATATCAAACCGTCTACCAGCGTGGTATAATAGACTCATTTAAATTGTGTAGGATGACCTAGCAGTGGGGCTTACATGAGCCGAGATTATGAGATATGATACCAAGATAGAACACAGAAAATAAATATTTTTCAAATTATTCATTATTAACCATTGTTTAACATCACGTTGTGAATATTCTTTTCTTTTAAGGTTTTTGTATTTGACAAGTATGTCTCTAAAGATGAGAACCCTATACAACGCTGAAATGGAAATCGTAAAAAATCTTCATACGAATATTTATTTTATTTCATCATCATCATCATCATCTCAGCCCATATACGTCCCACTGTTGGGCTCAGGCCTCCTCCATAATGGAAGAGTAATTGACCTACTATATCACGCTGGTTAGACGTGTTGGTATAGGGTTTTATTTCGAGTTTTCCTTCTCTCGCATAGATGTTATATGCGTTTTATATCCCTTAGTCGTCTCGTATGATCACCCACGGGTAAGGTGGTGAATTGTATTCTTACTCCGTCACCACACGGAAGGATTTTATTTAACATATATTTTATTTTATTTCATTTCATTTCAATCAGTACTTGTTGGCAGGTTTCGTATCGAATAAATTATCCATTTTAAAATTGACTTTACGGCTTGTATTTGTGGCTCGAAATACTTTTATCCGTTCACAGATGTTCATTTCAAAAAAAAGCTCATCGTGGGCATAGTTTCTATGAAAAGTACTCGATACATTGAAGTAAGTATCGATACTTTAGCGAGTACGTTGCTTTTCTTTCGATACTACTCATGGGTACAGTATCGATACTTTCTATTCCATATCGTGTCCCTACTTGAATAAAATAATTTCGATGTTTCACATCTGCCAGGCGTCCTGAGCGACGGCTCACTTTTTATGTATCGTCCTCAGAACTTTTGCCTGGGGAAACCGATTTTGATGTTTCTTTTATTATTTTAACACGATCGTTGCGTTACGAAATCTATCAGATCTCTTGCTGAAACTGTAAAGAACTGTATTGTCTGTATTATTACTGAATTTAAAAAATGAACCAACAATTTCGATAATATTTTCTACAATTATTTGAATTAGAAAAACGTAAAGATATTTTCAGATCTTTTTTACAGCTTTGATCACAGAGAAAACTTGTTTCCTTTGCCTGTTCGGATGGCTAAACTTAAAAGATGTCACCCGTAAATTTGGTCGCTCTTTTTATTTAATTTTAGAGCGATAAATGGAATCAATTACTGTGAAAAAGCACCCTAATTCGTCGTTACCGCTGTTGGATAAGTTGCCAAATAGTTATTTGCGTCTAATACTTTAAAAGGGTGCTCCGTAACAAATTAGCCGGAATCTATTAATATATTAAAACAGGTCTTTATTTGTATCTAATCAATTTGGCTTGTATCCTTATTCAGTTAATGCATGGAAAGAATTACTGCGTTCCCAATGCCATCATTATCCTACTATCCTATCCTACTATCCTATCCTACTATCCTATCCTACTATATAATATTATAAACGCGAAAGTTTGTATGCGAGGATGTGAAGATGTTTGTTGCTCTTTCACGCAAAACTACTGAATGGATTTTGATGAAACTTTACAATAATATAGCTTACATATCAGAATAACATATACATAGGCTAATTTAATAAATTAATTTATTTAATTTATCCCGATATGCCCACAGGAAGAGGAACTGCGGGTGAAACCGCAGGGCACTGCTAGTTCTTACATATTTTTATCCTATTTCTGGGTGGTCACGGAGTAAGAATACAATTCACCACTCTCTATCTTACCCGTGGATGTCGTAAAAAAACGACTGAGGGATATATTATGCATATAATATTTGATAAGAAGGAAAGCTCGAAATAAAACCCTGTAACAAGATATCTGACTAGCATGGTATAGTAGGTCAATTCCCCTCCCATTATGGAGTGGGCCTGAGCCCAACAGTGGGACATTTATAGGCTGAGATGATGATGACTTTCAAAGGCCATTCCATAACACGTTAACCGACTTTTTAGCATTAAAATCATCGTGTGATTGATACATATTATAATATCTATAACGACAAAACACCCACGTATTGAGATTGATTACGTCGACCTGGGTTTCGAGCATATCCGATGCTCATCATCAGGGCGAGTGCGCAGCGGTGGTCTCGCAGACGATCTCAGTACGTAAGCGTTTTGCCGTTATAGATATTATAAGTTAGCCGACATACGCTAACAGATTAAAAACAGGTCTTTATTTGTATCCATCTAGCCTGTATTCTTACTCAGTCAACGCATGAAAAGATTCATTGCATGATGATACAATGAATCTTTATTTGTACGTATTTCTATCTCGGCACCTTACAAGAAAGAAAGAAGATGAATGAAAGATGAATTTGAAAACGTTATTGATTAAACAAAAGTAGTGATGGTGTTATGAAAGAATAAAATAAGTAGATCAGAGCTGTCGACCTTAAACAAAATAGACAAAGTAATGGCGATGTAAAGGCTCGGCCGCCTAAAGCGCTCAAAAGGATTATGCCAAAAGCTGGCCATTATTTCTAAGAAAATTATAATTTAACGAGCAACCGAAGTCGAACAAAAGTTTTGTGAATTTCTTTGTTCACTTGTTGTGAGTTATTGTGAAATTTAATTTATTACGTATAACTATGTAGTTACAGATTTAGCTTGGAAATATTTTAAATTGGATTTTAGATATCGTAAATTTATCACTTTGTTAAAATACCAATTTATATGTTGACCTAGAATTTTTTAAATTGGGCTTAAATTTTCGTCTATTTTTCAACTTGTTAAGTTATATTCTAATCTAGAATCTTTTAAATTGGGCTTAGGATTCTGTAATTTTTTTATCTTGTTAAAATATAGAATTGTAGTAACAATTTTGGCGCCGATGTTTATATGGCGGAGTAAGAAATAAGTAAAATATGAACATAAAACCTAGAAACATTCTTATGTTATAGCTAGAGAGGTTCGTATTAAAAATAATCATTTGGTCTATTTGTAAAAATGCATTTGCATTATGGTTTTGGCTGGGGATAACGAAATAGATAGCTTGAAAAAGGGACGTATGGCCTCTATACCCATGTTAAGCGAAGCAAATTTTATTTTCAAAGGACACCACTCTGTAACTACTAAGGAAATAAACTTCATACTGCGGTAGACTTCACAAACATATAATTTAATAGACACAAATTATAACCAGATTGATAATTTCTGGATCGCAAAAAGTATTGTTCTTTTTCTTTTTTTCTTTGGGTGAGTTACGGTCGGCGCACTCCTCGCACCACTCCGTCCGGGGCGACAGTGGGGCGCAAGCACACACACCCGTAACCCACCCGCGCGACACGTCGCCTTCGTCGTTGGCCCAACCACCGGAGCAGGGTGACTTGACGTCAGTGGTCGGACCGACGGAATATCCCTTGAGGGGTACTCTCCCATCGTCCGACGTCCCCCACTCGGGGAGGACGTCAGTCCTTCCTCGCACGGTCGGCCTCTCGGTGGGTGACGCGCTAATTGCCCGGTCACGTCACCCGCAAAAAAAAAAATAAAAAAAGTATTGTCCTGCATGGGAATCGAACCCATGACACTCACGTAGTAGCATGCTATCTTAACCACTACGCCATCTGTGCAGTTAATTACAGAACTATCCCTTTGTAGAGAGCCCCTATCCAGCAGTGACGTCGTTAGGCTGATGGATGGATGAATACAATTATATTCTAAATTACGCACTTACTTGTTTAGCGGTCATCCAGGAAGCCTTCGGATATCCGGAGAATAGATAACAATGCCCGTTAAATAAAACTTGTTTGGAGTCTATACATGAATGAGCTGTGGACAAAAGTTATAAATTAATATTAATCATGATATGATATCTATCTTAGTAGCTATCTGACAGTAAGTCAAATTCAAATCCTTTATTATGTACTAGCAACCCGCCCTCGCTTCGCTTCGGTGGTCTTATCAACGCAGTTCCCGTGCCCGCGGGAATATCAGGATAAAATATAGCCTTTTTTTTATGGGTGGGCTATGGTAAGTGCACGCGCGGTCCTGTCCGTCCGAGGCGATGAAAGGACGGCGCGCGGGCCCATAACCCACCCGTACCCACGTCACCTCGTTGTTGGGCCGACCACCGGAGCAGATGTGACTTGTCATCAGTGGTCGGCCCGACGGAATACCCTTTCGGGTAACCTCACCTCTCGACATACTGGGACGTCGGTCGCCATCGCGCGGAGGATAAAATATAGCCTATGTTACTCCCTGGTATTATAGCTTTCCGTGGTGAAAGAATTTTTGAAATTGGTTCAGTGGTTTGAGCGTGAAAGCGTAACAAACAAAAAAACAAACAAACTTACTTTCGCATTTATAATATTAGTAAGGATAAACCCCGCGGGGGCACTTACGTATTGTCATTTTTTTTACAATTTACCATAAGTTACTACCGGATCGAAACGCAACCGCACTGAGCACATCTGGCAAGAAACTCATTCATTCATTTACTATTTTATTTAAATAAAATAATATACAACAATATGTATATTAATAGCTCCAGTGTGATACCTTTCGAACCATCATACAATATAGTTATTAAATATAACAAAAAAGTACCATAACTGGACCTGATCCCGCAAGCGGCACCGATCACGAATTAACCACTAGCAGCCATCAAGTGGTAACTACCATTCGTTTATAATCCGGGTTATCTTAGAGTAAAACGCGGCAATTGGGCATTCGAAAATTTAAGAACCAGCGGGCAAATGAAAAACATCAAAAGTACATCGTTACTGAACTGAAACTAAGGTTTGAGCAACCTTAATTTCTGTTCAGGGAAACAGAATTAGAGAAGGATCTTAGAGGCACAAATACTATGATACTTGCTGATATAAGTAACATAGATTATATTTTATGCCCGTATTCCCATGGGAACAGAACTACGCGGTTGAAACCGTAGACATTTGCATTTGTTTTAGATAATTTCGTTAGCATTTTATGTAGTATCATCATCAAGATACTACATAAAACGCTAACAGCATTTAGTACAACATTTTATGTAGTATACTGCAGAAAAAGTGCTAAAGTTCAATGATGATATAAAACTCCATTACGTGTTTTAAGGATCTGCCAAAGTTTCCAGAGGTATCTTAAGTTAAGTAGTCAGCGATCAATTGAAGGTAACAATTTGACTTATTGACAGGGATTTTGAAGACTGTTCGGTCTCTGCAAGCTATGTGGAGGGTATTTAGAAAAACTTCACAACTAGAATTCTACAAACGTCTTTAAGTTAGTCTAGTAGAAGATTCGAGACAACTCGGTCCGCCAGGCGGTTGTGCCATCGGTGTTTTCGTAAAGCGCCGCACCTGCTTAATCCTTGGAAGGACATTATTATACGGAAAATTTGGAACCACCATAACAGTGTTTTGTGGTGCTGTGAACTGCCTAGTTATAAATATAATTAAGAATATAGTGAAGCTGACCGCGCGGTTTGGCCAGCTTACTGCGACGACGCTACTGCCCTCGGCGGGAGTGGATGAAAGGTTGGTGGAGTTTTCCATATTTACTTCTTCGCGGCTTGCAGGGATTGGATAAGATCAGTTCCTCCCCTAACTCCCTAAAATTCACCTCATACAGTCCACTGCAGGCTGTGCATACCGTACAGTCTTTTTTTTGATCACTTCGACCCAGGATACCACTCCTAAGGTCTCATACCTCACTTAGGAATTCGTAATTCCCAGGTAATTAGACAGTGCAGACGTTTTGTACTGTAATTTTCTAACCGTGTTAGAATACCTCTCAATTAAAATATATGTTAAGACGTTCTTAGTATATATTTTATTCATATTAGCCGTGCTAATTACCTCTAAGTCCCCATTATTTAATGATATTATAATTTTATTGTATAGACGTTCTATACATAACAAGTTTATTTTACTTATCCCAATATACAAAGCAGTATTAACAAAACATATAAATTATTGTCGTACAATTATCTTTCTACGTGTTTTATAATTAATTTGTATAGGTAACAAGTATTAGTAATACATATTTATTAATTTTATAATTTCATTGGGCTACGTGTGTTGTTTCACAAAATGGCGGCACCAAAGGCAAAAGCCGTTAGTGAAAAAAAGAATTTGTTACCCAAAGAATTAACCGTGTTAATTCAACGTAAACAACTTTTATTTTCACAAATGCAAAAGGTTTATGATATGTCCCACGATTTATCTAATTCCGAAACGAAACAATTATTTTTATTGCATGTCGCTGAGATTAGTGATTTACGTAGTTCGTTTGAAAAAATAATATTCGATATATTCGAACAAGAACTTTTAATTGATTCTGAGTCAATACTTAGAAGTCAGGAATTACAAAATTTTGATGATCTATATTTTCGAATTAAATTATGTGCTTCAAAATATAGCTCGACACCGGTAGGCAATAATAGCGAGAATCGCTTGCATACCGTGGAGTCCCGGCCTCGCTTGCCTAAACTTGAATTATTTACATTTAATTCAGACATTGAGAATTTTAACACATTTTATGAGACGTTTTGCTCGTTAGTGCATGATCAGCCGCATATTCCAAAAATTGATAAATTTCATTATTTATTGTCGTGCACAAAGGGTTCTGCATTAAATATCGTTAAAAGCGTACCGATATCTGCCAATAACTACGATGTCGTTTGGCAGAGTTTAATTGACAAATATCGAGATAATAGATTGTTAGTTGGTAGGTACTTAGATAAAATGTTAAACTTTTCACCGCTAAGCAAGGAATCGTCCGCCGATTTGAACATGTTTATTGAGAATTTTGAACATTCGTATAAGGCAATACAAGCATTAAATATTGAAGATTTAAGCAGTTACATAATATGTCATATTGCGTTAAGGGCATTAGACCCACAAACTCGAAAATGTTTTGAACAAAATTTAAATCAAAATTCTATTCCTACCTTCGATAAATTAGCGTCATTTATACATAACCAAATTAAGGTTCTGGATCATTCTACGTCATATTCTAACGTACATTTTAATAAACGTCAACAGAGTGACTCGCGACAAAATAAGACAAAAAAATATTCGCTGTCTTCTACACGCGCAATTTCAAAAGGGTTATGTTTACATTGTGACAATAATCATATGATTATCCGTTGTGAACAATTTCGTAAATTGTCTAATGAGCAACGTATTCGCCGTGCGAATGAATTAAAATTATGTCAGAATTGTTTAAAATCGAATCATACCGTTAAGTCGTGTAAAAGTAACTTTAAATGTTTAATTTGTAATTTACCACATCATGTTTTATTACATCGCGAAGTTAGCGCGATTGACAATAACAAACCGGTTTCGAGTCAGCTGATTTCAACTGAGACCGCTCCTGTGCCGTGCAAGGGAGATGGACAATCTATTATCAGTACGGTGTGTCATCTGACGTCTATGAATACTTCTAATTGTGCAGTAATCTTGGGAACGGCTGTTGTTAATGTTTTGAACGCGTTTAATAAATATCAGCCAGTGCGCGTATTAATTGACTCCGGGGCGCAAAGTAATTTTATTACGTTGGAATGTTTCGAACGGTTAGGACTATCAGCTCATAAATGTCCATATAATATTTATGGACTAGGTGGCGAATACGTAAAAAATTATGGAATGGCTTCATGTGTCATTCAGCCGCGTTATTGTACAACGCCGTTGTTTAACATTGATGCCGTAGTTTTACCTAAAATTACATCCGATTTGCCAAACGTTTTTATTCCCGATAAGGTGATCAATAAGTATAAGGATTTGCAATTAGCCGATCCGTGTTTTTACAAAACCTCTCCTATAGACATTATTTTATCGGGTGAAGTGTTTCCGTATATTTATGACGGGACAAAATTTATAATAAATAAAAATGTACCAATCGCTTTGGGGAGCATTTTTGGTTACGTTATAACTGGCAGACTAGGGTTGAATAATAGCTCTAGCAGTCTCGATGTTGTACCGTGTACAACGTCATTAGTGTCGTACACTATTGAGAATAACTATTTAAATGATACACTTAAACGGTTTTGGGAGTTGGAATCTTTACCGTGTGACGTTCCAATGGATCCCCTGGAAGAGTTAGCCGAGAAAATATATGTAGAAAACCATTATCGTGATGAAAATGGTCGTTATATTTCGCCCATTTTATTAAACCCAGACCACGCACCTATCGGTGATTCTTATGATGTCGCTCTAAGAAGACTTAACCAGGTCGAGCGCCGCCTTGCACGATCGCCAGCCCTTCATAAGGCCTACGTTGATTTTATGCAAGAATATGAGTCTCTTGGACATATGGAGTTGTATCAAGGTCCCAAGCTGTCGGGATATTATATACCGCACCACTGTGTCCTGCGTCAGTCGTCTGTAAGTACGCCTCTACGAGTCGTTTATGATGGTTCAGCGCAGCCGAAAAACGGGATTCCTATCAACGATGCTCTCTTGACAGGCAGGAAACTATATCTAGACTTATTAAAAATTATAATTCGCTTTCGGTTATATAAAGTTTGTTTCACTGCTGACGTGTCGAAGATGTACCTATCGGGCGGTTCTAATTGATCCTGCAGATAGGAAATACCAGCATATTCTTTGGCGAGAATCGCCGACGGAACCAGTACGCGTCTACGAACTCCGAACAAATACTTACGGCCTCCGTAGCGCACCTTACATCGCTGTGCGTACCTTGCATCAGCTGGCCCAGGATGAGCTAACCCATGCTGAGAATCCGCGTGCTGAAGCTGTGGAGGTTCTCAGACAAGGTTTCTACGTCGACGACGTATTGTGGTCATGTCCATCATTAAAGGAAGCCTGCACATTGCAGGATGACTTACTTTCACTTCTTAAAAGTGGTGGATTTGATTTAAGAAAGTGGGCAAGCAACTGTCCCGAGTTGCTGACGCGTATGCAGTCGGATCAGATTGTAACCACCGATTTTCAAGATGATACGTTGTCATCGTCTCTTAAAGTGTTAGGGTTAACGTGGTTACCTGCCTGTGACAGTTTCGCGTTTTCCTACAATATGACAGACGATAAACAGACCAAACGATCAGTTTTAAAACTGCTAGCGAGCATATTCGATCCTGTAGGTATTATCTCACCTTGTACGTTCGTCGCAAAGTGTATCATGCAAGATCTCTGGAAAATGGGAGTCGGATGGGATGAACAATTGCCACCTGAGTCGTACTCACAGTGGAATCGATTCATCTCCGATCTACCGCTCTTGTTTGACTTACGCTTTGAGCGTCATATCTTAATACCTAATTTTTGTGAAATACAATTAATTGCATCCTGCGATGCGTCATCCCGTGGATACGCAACGTGCTTGTATGTTCGCAGCGTAAATAATACTTATAGGCGAAGTTAAGGTTCGACTATTGACTAGTAAGTCAAAGGTTGCACCGTTAAATCCCCTCTTGTCTATCCCTAGATTCGAGCTCGAAGCAGCCGTGCTGTTATCTAAAGTTGTAAGTTTTGTCGTACAAAACTTAAAGGATGATTATCTTAATGATTTATCTATTTCAATATTTGCACTTAGCGATTCAAAAAATGTTTTAGCATGGATACATACACAACCGTATATCTTGAAAACGTTTGTAGCTAACCGTGTTAGTCGCATCATTACTGCGATACCATCTTTTTTTTTTTTTTTTTTTTTTTTTTTTTTTTTGGGTTGGGCTGCGATCGGCGCGCCTCCGCACCACTCCGTCCGGGGTGACAGAGGGGCTTAACCACGCAACACCCGCAACCCACCCGAACACCACGTCGCCTTCGTCGTTGGGCCAACCACTGGAGCAGGGTTACTTGTCATCAGTGGTCGGCCCGACGGAATACCCCCTACTGGGGGCACCCTCCCACCGACCGACGTCCCCCCCCCCCCCTCGGGGAAGACGTCGGTCTTTCCTCACGCGGTCAGCCTCTCGGCGGGTGACGGACTAATCTCCGGTCACGTCACCCGCGGCCGCGGCTAGGGCGGCATGGCACGCAGGTAATCCCGCCTGCGCCGCCCCAGTCGCCGGCGGCGGGTCGCATCATTGAGGCTGTGCTCCTCGCGCTCGCGACCCGCCGCCTCCTTCTGCGAGATAACTACCTCGCAGAAGGCTGCGACCGCGTCCCAATTCCTGATGCTGCCGAGCATCTCCCTAGCGATGGTCGGCAGCGTCAGGTCGGCACCGATGATTGCGACGAGTTCACGACGCGGTTCTGCCCAAGCGGCACAGACCTCGAGCGTATGCTGCGCCGTGTCCTCGTCGCAATCGCAGTGGTGGCAGGACGGAGTTCTCTCCCTCTTAGCGACCCTGTACAGGTACTTGCCGAAGCATCCATGCCCCGTCAAGACATGTACGAGTCGGAAGGAGAGCACCCCGTGCCGCCTTTCCAACCACTGCATCAGCACCGGCCGGAAGGCTTCCACGGTCCAAACACCGTATCGAGGCCTCTCCAGTCGGTCTGCCCAACGGGCAATGACGTCTCGGCGGGCGTCGACGCGCCAGGCGGTGAGCTCCCTCAGGGAAATAACACCGCCCCCCCCCCGCGCACCCCCGACACCCGCCGATGCAAGTCGGCGAGCATTTCCGCCTCCAGGTCCCACGGGGGAGTCCCGGCCAACAGGCACGCCGCCTCCGTCACTGCGATACCACCTAGCTGTTGGTATCACGTGAAGGGCGAAAACAACGCTGCAGATATATGCTCACGTGGAGCGTTGCCTGCACACTTCGTGGAAAAAGCCACTGAGTGGATTCACGGCCCCGATTGGCTATATTATGATCAACAAAAGTGGCCTATAAAACCATATTTATTAAATGATAAATTTAAGATATCCGAGCTTAGATCAAATAGTGCCACATTTACATTTAATTCTTCTCTAAAATGTAAAATGAAAAATGACCTTGAAGAAACTTTTAATAAGTATTCTTCTTTTAATAAATTGCAGCGTATTATTTCATGGTGTCATAGATTTATAAACAATCTTCGGTGTAAAATTTCAGAAAGGTCATTAGGACCCCTGACGACCTCTGAGCTGTGCAAAGGTCATGATATAATTATTAGTGTCATTCAAAATAATCATTTTGAATATTAGCATTAGAAAAGGGTAAGTTTGTTGTCTCTTTGCGTAAATTATCACCCTTCGTGGAACATAAAGTACTCAGGGTGGGGGGTCGTATTTCACAATCTGACCTGCCCTACAATACCAAGCATCCGGTGTTGCTCCCGAAATGCCATACAAGTAAATTATATTGAATATTTACACGTAAAATATCTACATCTAGGACCTCGTACATTACAAGGTATAATGTGTAAAAATTATTGGCTCGTTGGTGCTCGTAGTATCATTCGATCAGTGTTATCAAAGTGTAAAATATGTTTTAAATGCCGGCCTACCGCAATACAACCTCAAATGGGTATGTTACCCATGCCCCGGCTTAAAATTGATAAAATATTTAACCATGTAGGTACGGATATAGGCGGCCCATTCCTCGTAAAGGAAAGTACACGTCGTAACGCGAAGGTATATAAAGCATACTTATGCCTATTCGTATGTTTTTCAACAAAGGCAGTGCACTGCGAAGTGTTAACTGACTTATCTACTGAGTGTTTTCTCGCTGCTTATGATCGTTTCGTCGCCCGTCGCGGATTAAGTACTTGTTTATATTCCGATTGCGGTACGAATTACGTATCGGCAGCTAAACATCTCAAGGAGGTAGCGAAATTTTTATGCAATAATAAAATTCAAGACGAGATACTCGTAGGATTGTCAGCGCGACAAGTGGATTGGAGGATGAATCTTCCTAACGCAGCTTCCATGGGTGGTCTATGGGAAGCCGGGATAAAAAGTGCGAAGCACATTCTACAACGTATAATAGGCGATAGAACTCTCACTTTGGAAGAGTTATCGACTGTGTTCTGTAGGATAGAAGCTGTATTAAACTCACGTCCCTTGTGCACTTTATCTGAAAACCCAAATGAATTTGATGTGTTAACCGCTGGTCATTTCTTAATAGGACAAAGCCTAGTGGCTGTGCCTGAATATAATTATGAGGACGATCCTCAACATAGACTAACTCGTTGGCAATTAGTTCAAAAATTATCACAGTCATTTTGGAAGCGCTGGTCAAATGACTATCTACATACTCTGCAACAGAGAGAGAAGTGGTTTTCCTCACCACCTAACGTAAAGGTCGGTGATTTAGTTTTTGTTTACTTGTGTTTTGTTTACTTAGGCTAATGGATTGTATATCCTTCACTTGCCCTTTTATTTAGAATGGGGAATTCATCATGTTGAATTCGGTGAGGGGTATGTTCGGTCTCTGCAAGCTATGTGGAGGGTATTTGGAAAAACTTCACAACTTGAATTCTACAAACGTCGTTAAGTCAGTCTAGTAGAAGATTCGAGACAACTCGGTCCGCCAGGCGGTTGTGCCATCGGTGTTTTCGTAAAGCGCCGCACCTGCTTAATCCTTGGAAGGACATTATTATACGGAATATTTGGAACCACCATAACAGTGTTTTGTGGTGCTGTGAACTTGCCTAGTTATAAATATAATTAAGAATATAGTGAAGCTGACCGCGCGGTTTGGCGAGCTTACTGCGACGACGCTACTGCCCTCGGCGGGAGTGGATGAAAGGTTGGTGGAGTATTCCATATTTACTCCTTCGCGGCTTGCAGGGATAGGATAAGATCAGTTCCTCACCTAACTCCGTAAAATTCACCTCATACAGTCCACTGCAGGCTGTGCATACCGTACAAAGACTATAAAGAAACTCAAATATTGTTTCATAATTTATGAAGAAACAGACTTTCTTTAAATCTAATATGATCTAATTATTCGATTCATGCGGCATTCTGCAGTGGGTATCTTTTTTAATACGCACTGCAGAATTTTTCTTACATTTATTGCTGTTTTACTGCTGTTTACTTCCAGTAAACATCACGCCTGATAGTAAGCAATACTGCCGCGCATGGACCTTTGCTAGGCCGCTGCTAACCGTGAAGAAAGTAAAGGGAGAATGAATGTGTGCAATGAGCAATGTTCGGCGATATTGACGGCATCATTAACCTAACACACGCAAACACCCTCAGAAAGTTGGGCTGCTGGCTTTCTAGCTCACCGAACGAAGTGCAGTAATAAATTGCTACTACTCAGACGTTGATTTTCTGTGAGAGGGTGTTACAACGCTAAAAATACCGACCTGTGGCTGTAGACAAAAGATTGTCGACAATGTGTTCCTAACACTACCAATTAGGTAATTGGTAAATCTCAAGAATAAAAGAAGCAGTACATTTTTAGACTGTGGGCCTATTTTTGGTAATTAGCTGGCACGATAAAATGATGGATAAGGCGTGTAACTTTTTAAAAGAAAAGGGAATATTTCACGCATCGACAGAAAGACAGACTACAGAATTAATATAGCATATAAGACTAGCTTCTGCCCGCGTCTTGGCCCACATAAAAAGTAACTTTTGCAAAGTTAAAATATTAATCTAAGGCAACACATTAACGGGAGAAATACTAAGATAACTAATACTAAAACATAGAATTTATCCCGTTAATCTAGGGCAATAACTACCTCTATGCCAAATTACGTAAAAATTGGTCCAGCCTTTAGACCATGAAAAGTCAATAAGTATACAGACACACAAACATTCGCTTAAAATATGCGATATGACATAGCGCTGTGATATATCCTTTAAACGAGGTTTAAGAAAAGCATTTTCTTCACGATAGGCAACGGCCTAGCTGTGCCCTCGGTACTGCAAATGTCCATGTGCGGCAGTATCATTGCCCATCGTACATTGCTTGCGCGTTTGCCACTATCGTAATAAAAAAAACTTTATGATAAACAAATGTTTAGCCATTAGTGCGCGAAAAGCTAACAAACAGACATACACACTCACAAAACTTCCTCCTCCTCACGGCTCATATACGTCCCACTGCTGGGCTCGAGCCTCCTCCACAAAGGGAGGGAATTTAACCTTGCTACCATGCTGATCAGACAGATTGGTATAGGGTTTTATTTCGAGTTTGCCATCTCTTGCATTAATGTTACATGCGTATTATATCCCTTAGTCGTCTTTTACGACATCCACGGGCAAGACAGGGAGTGGTGAATTGTATTCTTATTCCGTCACCACACGGGAAATTTTCACCTTTATAATATTAGTATAATGTGAAGCCGTTTTGTCGAAGCAACTGCAATTATTTTATCAGATCTATTCAAATAACTAAACGTTAGTTTAATTACCTTAAACCTGTTTATAATTAGGTCATTATTTATCTAGTAACACTGTATATATTTTGAGTTAAATTGGTATTAATATTCATAAGGATGGTATCCCTTTAAATATTAAATGTTGGTAATAAGTAAGACCCGTCTAAACTAGTCTTTGTTACGTTAAAGTTCCGGTTTGAATATGAAATTGGGCTCGGATCACTGCGTTAATTCATCATGCTATATTCGTAAATGTAATTCGTTATTATGTTGGGAATGTTAGACACATTCGATGTGGAGTATTCTAGAAATTTCTAAGTAATAATTATCAGCATATATTAATGTTGCCAATCGTCCTGTCTTCCCCGGATAAGTCCTAATCTAGATGTCTTGGATAGCTTTTAAACAACGTCTTGTATTTTTAAAGCGCTGCTGATGAAGTCATGTCCTTTAAAAATCGGACGCCATTTTTATAATTCTTGTTACAGGCGGCCTTACGTTTGCGCTGACGTGCCGTTTTTGACCCCTGACGAATAAGACGGATGTTATAAGCTTGACGTTGATGGCTGTCTGTCTGTGTATGTGTGTGTGTGTGTGTTTGTCTGTGCCATCGTAGCTCTCAAACGGATGGACCGATTTCGTTGTGGTTTTTTTCATTTGAAAGCCAGTTTTCTGGCGGTGGTTTTTAGCTATGTTTTGTTTAATATCGGTCCAGCAGTGTAAGAGTATCAGCTCTAAAATGATGTAATGGCGTATGACTTTTTCGATTAAGTGCTTCACGCGTGCCAATATAATCGTCAAATGACAATTAATTGATAATTTCGACTTGATCCTGCAACCAGAATGGTTTACGGAGAACCCAACTCTTCGAAAATTCACAGCAGACGTATCGTATTTTTGGGTTTAATTGATTAGTTTTAATGAGTAGGGTACTTTGCGGGTTAGGGTCATGCAATACGGTCACTTTGACCTGGTAGTGCAACCTAGACGGTCTCCAGAGCACCCAACTCCTCGAAAACTTACAGCAGACATATCGTGTTTGTATTCAATATATTAGTTTTAATGAGTAAATTTCTTGCAGGTTATGATTTCTTACTCCGCGCGATAAATAAACCTACTCTAAATAATACCTTAAGGGTAATGACAATTTATTGATAATTTCTGTCGAAAAGAACGTAATTCTTCTTTTTTATTATTTTAGTTTGTTTCGGGGGTTATTCAAAATTTTCAATTTTACTGATTATTAATCTGAATTGTTCTGGTTTTATCAACTTTAAATCCTAATTTTATAAATTTGGGTTGGCAACCCTAGCATATATATGTAAGTATACAGTATATATGTACGATCCCAAATAATTGTGATAAAAGCAGGATGATAATTTGCATATATGAAACTATTTTTATGGATTTTATTACATTTATATTTTATTTTTACTTTATCGATTTTTCGAACACTTTTCAGTGAATAATAAATCAAATAGAAACGTGATAAAATGGCAAATAGCACAACTGATGTTAAGTGGTATTGTCGGCGGGACCTTTGCTAGGCCACTGCTTACCATGAAGAAGTGTAATGAACAGTGTAAATGAATGCAGTGAGACCGAAACAGTTGGAAATCAGGGTTATAAGTCGGATGAATTAAAACCTCCTAGTCAAACTCTTAATTTTTGCAGTGACTAAACATGTGTGATCTAGCGTTAGCATGATTAAAGACACCCTTTCTGTTGATAAATCCGGCCTCAATTTCTTGCTTTAATCTCATCAGTTGTCAGAGCGATCCGAATTGAGCGTTCTACCCGACTGTAAAAGCTTATATCCTTCTAATTCCACCGTAAACATACCATCACCTAATTGCGAGTTAGCTCAAATTTTACCACAGTTCGTGAACATCTGACGTCACTACTAACATGCCTATCTGTTGCATTTTTTCAAAAATGGCGTCTATTTTATCAGTGACAGGGCGGCCAGAGTGACGTGAATTTTTAACATTAAAATTCCCGGATTGAAAACGTTTACACCAACTTTGTGCTACGGACTTTTGACGCGAATGTCAAAATGTCATGTAGCATTTATATTTTGTCATTATTTTAGTGTTTTACTGTGTTATATTAAATAATTTTGCTGATATTTTATGTAATATAATACGGAAAAAATGTTGAAATTTAGTGAATAGGATATAATAGTGAATTGTGTGCATTTTTATATTCTGCCAAAATTCCCAGAGGAACCATGGATTGGTTCTCAGCACCTAATCCATGGTAACGACTAAGACTAAAAGACGAAGACTGACGACGTGAAGAATATATTTATATTGTAACTCGACACTTCCACCAATTGCTCATAATTGTAGCTTATTACCATTACTCAAGAAGAAGAAGAAGAACTTTGTGCTACTTTTACTGACACTGTATTGGGTTTATAAACGTCACAATTTTTTTTCGCGACTTGCATGTTTTTTTTTTAATAAAATTTAAAATATATCTCTTCATTAGATTCATTCATTTTGATAAAAAGAAAATAAAATGAAAGTGGTTGGTAACAGCATTGTACTGAATTATTTCTTTTTTGAAATGTAACTTTTTTAATGGTATCAAAACCAGTCAGATGTAACTAGTACAGCCACAGAGATATGCAAAATTTATACGGACTATATGCAAAATTAATACGGGTCGGGGAAATATATTTCTTTTAAAAGACATTCCACACTAAGGAAAAGCTCTTTGTATTGCCAGGACTTCCCAGACAAACAAATTAACGGACACAAATTACATCCGGATTCAGAACAATCATTCGTGGAGCACACAATTATAATAATCCGTCAGACAGTTTCTACGACACCCACGGGCAAGAAAAGGGACAATGAATTGTAGAACACTCCATCATCACTCAGAGAATGTTATAAAATGTATTTCACTTCCATCTACATTAAAATTCTCAATGCGAACAATTTTCCTAACTACCACACAAGTTCTATAATGCCTGCTTCAGTCACATTTTCACGAGGCCAGATATATCAAAGGCTCGTTATATCAAATTATGTCTCTGCAGGTATAAAAAAAAAATCTGCGAAACGTGCCTCCTCGTTAACTAGTTTCATTCATCTATTCACTCGTTCCGTTGGCGAATGAAAAGAAATTCCAGACATTCACTGCTGTAGGCAATATTATGAATTTAGCTTGATGGATAACGTACGTATGACATAACTTGCTCATTTTAGACTCCATCATATTTTGATGTCTGAATTTAATTTTTCTTTTTTTATTGCCAACGGTGGCAAACGAGCAAGCAGCACACCTGATGGTAAGCGATACTGCCGCACATGGACCTTTGCAATACCAGGGGCACAGCCAGACCGTTGCCTACCGTGAAGAAAATACTTTTCTTAAACTTCGTTTAAAGAAGGACATGTTATAGCGCTCGAGAAACACAGCAGCAGGTAGTTCATTCCAGAGCTTGCACATACGTGGGAGAAATGATCGCTGGAAACGTGCAGTTGAAGACTATAACATTTCCAGGTGAAATGGATGAACCCTGCTACGATGTCGAGTGGTACGTTGGTAGAATGGTGACGGTGGTACCAAGTCAAACAGTTCCCCGTGAAAGAGTCGTTCGTACACACAAACTAATACACACCGTAGCGGGTAGATATAAATCTTCGTAATAACGATGATTTGTTGGACCTGAGACATCTTAGTCCTCTAGTGACCATAAACGCTGAAAAGTATTCCAAAGGTCGGGAAATCAAAATTCAAACACAAACACGTTAAAATTCGTAAAAAAAATAAGAGTATATATTTTAATTACCTTAATTTGAAATAGAATATACTTGTTCTTTGCGAAACGTTTTGGAATATTAATGAAAATTGAAATTCAACGAAGAGACGCACCATAGATACCTATAACTTTCAAGCAGAACTTCCCGCCGTTTTGTTCAATTCTACTGATTCCATTTCGAGTGAACAATGATGCTCGAAATTTAAAAATAAAATTTATAAACTTTTTGTATTACATCCTATTGTTTTAAACATTTTCTTCTTTGATAAAAAATATAGAAGTGACTGCTATTGCATTACAAAGCCCTTAATTTCACAAGCATCGTAGTAAATTAGCTACAGTGAATTCAGAAAAAATATATACTTTTATTATCCATCAGTGAATACTGCTAGGCTAATGGATTATAGAAAGCATTAAACTCAAAACTATCTTAATTACATAATCATCATCATCATCATCTTGCTCTTATCCCAATTACTTGGGGTCGACGCAATATGTAATCTGTTTTGACATATTGCAAAAAGTTTCGGCAATGACTTTTATGACCGGCCGCCTGCCTGACATCAACCCTCCTTGGGAATGTAATCGTTGACCCAAATGGTACCAGATGGAGTTGGTCCGGGTCAATCTAGGGCTCTTAGTCGTCTTTTACGACACCCACGAGCAAAGCAAGGGTTGGTAGTATTCGAAGTCGCTACCACACAGCACCTTATCTTATCCGTATCTTAATTACATACCTTATCCGTATCTTAATTACATAATATAGGTCTTTATTCTTTACGAGACATATTTAAGTTTCGGTAGGTAATTTTTGTTCAATTTACTAACATGTAATTTTCATCTCGTTCGGGAGTATCTTCTCGTTCAACATACCTCAGTGTCTGAAAACAGGTATACGATCAGTGTGTATTACCAGTGATTATTTACGGCATGGAAACGTGGTCCCTAAATGTAGGCCTCATAATCTAGTTCAAAGTCGCTTAGTGTGCTACGGAGCGGGTTATGTTCGACATTTCGCTGCGAGATAGAATCTGAAATACGGAAACCCGCAGAAGCACGGGTGTAACCGACATAGTACGAAGAATTAGCACGCAGAAGTGGCAATGGGCAAGCCAACATCAACATCGCTCGACGAACCGATAACCGCTGGGAAAGAAAGTTCTCTAGTGGCGACCACGTATCGGCCGACGCAGGGTAGGTCGCCCCCCACTAGGTAGACTATCGACCTGGTGAAAGTTTCTGGGCGTTGTTGGATGGAGGCGGCACAGGACCGCACTTTGTGGCGTAACACGAGGGAGGCCTACGTACAGCAGTGGACGGCGATGGCTGAAATAATGATGATGATGATACGCAAAAAACATGTAAATATGGCAGCAATTTTTTTTGGCTCCGCCCATGTTTTCCAAATTTCAATTATTTAAATCTAAAATTAGACCTACTAGACTATTTTTAAAAATGATATCTGATGTTTACGTGAGCACTACACATTGTAAATAAAATTACTTTTACGGATTATATCGCGTTTGTATTTGATTTATGATTGCCCGACGTTTCGATCAATCATAAATCAAATACAAACGCGATATAATCCGTAAAAGTAGTTTTATTTACAATATTTTTAAAAACTTATTTTCGAACGAAATCTGATTATCCAACTATTGAAACTGCGTTAGTCATACTAACGCAGTTTCAATAGTAGTCGGTTCAAATTCCCATGTGTGATCATTATTTTTCGTTTATCATAAGTTATTTCAGACTATATTTCATAACTAATTTCAGTAATAATATTAATCGATAAGGAAACTAATTATATTATAATGAAGAGGGTAAGTTTGAAATTGACAATGATTGATTATAATAGACTTTATTTGGAGTTCTAACCAAAACCGCACATTAGTCTAAACCGTTACATGAAGTATTAATATCGATTTATTACTCCTAACATCTCCATTCCATCATATGTCCGTGTGGTGACAAAGTAAGAATACAATTTCCCTATCTTGCCCTTGGGTGTCGTAAAAGACGACTAAGGGATATAATATGCATATAACATTTGTGTAATGCTAATACGTCTGACCAGTGCAGTATAATAGGTCAATTTAACCCCCCACCCCCATTGTGAAGGAGTCCCAAGCCCAATAGTGGGACGTATATGGATGACGATGATTCCTAGCATCTTATTCGGATCTCATCGGATATGGATTTAAATTAAAATATTAACATAACATGAAATCGTAGCAAGTGGATGGAAATAGTCTTTGCTTACTCCTTTGACAAAGAGGCGTGAATCTATGATGTATGTGTATGAATCTATTACCATAAAGTTCTGTAGACAATATTGACAGAGACGATCTATGAAACCGAAACTAACCGACTGCCTCTTTTCAACAAGCTTTTACTGAAATTACTCTATTATCTCTATTCAGTATCGATGTGCAATATTTAAGGTTGGATACTGTAATTACATTTAATTACGACACCTTTTCCGTGTAGTGATGGAGTAACAATACAATTCACCACTCCCTATCTTGCCCGTGGATGTCGTACAAGACGACTAAGGGATATAATATGGACATTAGATCTGTGCAAGAGAAGGAAAACTCGACATGAAACCCTATACCAACGTATCTGACGAGCGTGGTATAACTAAGGTCAATTTCTTTCTTATTGTGGAGGAGGCTCGAGACCAGCAGTGGGATGTATATATGCTGAAATGATGAATGATGATGACTGTAACTTAATTTGATTATAAAATATTTGACGGAAAGAGTAAAAATTACCTTCACTTTATCTTGTAAAATGTTGACATACGTATATAACTAATAACGTCACGCTTTCTTTAAAAATATTTCACTTAAAACATTATATTAAAAATTTGATGTCGCCACAACACAGTTCCCTTCATAGATAATAAATTTTCATGAAATTCGTCAGTTCATTATATTTTCCAATGTTGCGTAAAGTCCTTGGTTATAAAGCCTGTATTATCTCGACATATATTGTACTAGCTTTCAGTTGACTCCATTACCGCTTAGAATTTTGGCGGCAACCGGGATTATTACGCGGGTTTATAACGCTATCTAATTAACTCACCACACGAACTGTGAAAATATATACATTCATTCTACATTGCCTATTTTTATATAGCTTTTGAAACAACTGGTTATTAAAAAACCAGCAATGTATTACCCTGTACTTAAGTAATTGTGCTACTATTTGATTTAATAGTACCGGATGTGCTGTTCTTTTGACTTATAAATTGTATATTAAATATAAAATGAATTCCGTTTTGTAAACAAATATAAGTCTTTTAAAACAATATGAATAAGCCTATATTTGCCGCTGTTAAGATTTGATGGTCTGTTCTTAATAATCTCACTTTATCCTTAAAGGGGTAAGGCAAGAAGACACAAATAGCCACGTAATATAGGTCTCACCCCATTGTTAATAAAAGGACCGTCATTTTTAGGATCTATGGACATGTTTTCAGATTTGTCTGTTATGTAACTAAATAAAATTTTTTGTTCGAATCAAGAGCTTAATTCAGTACTTTATATTGGCTATTCACTCACTGAATCGCTAAAGCAATTCTTACTGACATGAGTAACATATAGCTATAATTTTCTCTGTGTAACGACGGAGTAAGAATACAATTTACCGCACCCTTTCTTACCCCTAGGTGTCGTAAATAATGCCGACCACTGACAACAAGTCACCCTGTGCCGATGGTCAGCCCAACGATGAAGACGACGTGTCCTGGGTGGGTTACGGGGTGCGTGCTTACACCCCTCTGTCACCCCGGAGGGAGTGGTGCGAGGATTGCGCTGACCCCCCAAAAAGAAAAAAGGTGTCGTAAATAAAAAAAAACATGTGCGGTTGGGGAACCCCCCCTCAGAAACGTAAATCACATGTACAATAAATAAATGCAAACTACTATACTTGTATCAACTTGCAATTTTATCAGCTTACTTATCTAAATATTTGCTGCAGTTACCATTTTTCAAAATACAATCACAATATTATTATAGTGGTAGGACCACACTGTCGACAGTTATCTGTCTACAGCCGCGGGCCGGTCCGTCCGGGGCAGTACCACACTGAGCAGAAAATCGACGTCTGAGTAGTAGCAATTTGTTACTGCGCTTCGTTCAGTGAGCGAGAGAGCCGGAAGCCCAACTTTCTGAGGGTGATTGCGTGTGGAGGGTTCTGGTGGTGCCTTTGGTATCGCCTCATTGCACGCATTCACACTCCCTTCACCTTCTTCGCGGTAGGCAGCGGCCTTATAAAGGTCCATGAGCGGCAGCAACACTTACCATCAGGTGTACTGCTTGCTCGTTTGCCACTGCTTGCAATAAAAAAAAATATCCACGTATGATCTATCTAACACAAAAACTCAAGAGATCAACTATATTTCCAGTCTTTATCGTAAAAGACGACTGAAAGACGACTAAGGCATATAATATGAAGATAAAAAGAATACGAGATATAATATAATTGATATAATTGTCCGTGTAATAATGGAGTAAGACTCCCTCATTCACTTCCTTTCAGGTATACAAAATGCAAGTAATATTTGGGAAAGAAAACTCGGCAAGAAGCCCTATATTAACTAGTCGTGTAATAGTAGGTCAACTGTAAGCGACTGCACTAATGCCGTAGTGGTTAAGATACCGATGCAGCATGCCAGTGTCGTGGGTTCGATGCCCATATTTTATGAGATTCACAAATTGTGCTGAGTTAGGGTGTAAACTAACCCCAGGCAAGGAAAGGGGTGGTGAATTGTATTCTTACTCTGTCACTACACGGACAAACATCCTACTTTCAAAATATATAAGACATAGATTACATGAAGACAAAGTATTGTGGGGGATCATATCCATAATACACGATACGAAAGATCGATACCTAGATTACGCCGCCATCATTGTAGTTAAAGTTTTTAAATTGTAAAAGAAGGCAAAAATATAAAAGTAAATAATTTCGAGCCATAAAAAAACTGAATAGGAGTGAACCGAGCCAGCTTCATGGTAAGAGGTTAATTAAAAGCAGAATATATACCAGCGAATAAACTTTCAATACACCTAGATCATTCAATATTAAACTCTGTGACCTGGTAAGAAGGTTGTATTAACAATAACTTTGTATTCATTGTTGACCGTGTTAAACGACGTTGAACTTTGTATTGACGTGTTAAAAATTAAAAAAAATAAGCACAATAGATGGAGTTTCACAAGTTTATTTCGTAGTACGTTCCATTGCACGGACGCTTCCGGACGGAACGTTGCCAAGTTTAAATTGAAAATTGAAGCATAAATGAAATTATTTTATAGATATTTAGACAATGCTGGCTTCAATCTTCATCATCATCATCATCACAATTCATATACATCCCACAGTTGGGCCTCCTCTATTTTGGGAGGTAAATTAACCTATTTACCACGCTGATCAGAAGAGTTGGTATAAGGGAAGGATTTTTCTTTTTTTTTTTTTGGGGCGGTGACCAACCCGAACACCACGTCGCCTTCGTCGTTGAGCCGACCACCTGAGCAGGGTTACTTGTCATCAGTGGTCGGCCCGACGGAATACCCCCTAGTGGGGTACCCTCCCATCGACCGACGTTTCCCCCTCAGGGAGGACAGGGAGTTCCTCACGCAGTCGGCCTCTCGGCGGGTGACGGACTAACTCCCCGGTCATGTCACCCGCAGTATAAGGGAGGGATGGCGAACCTTTAGCACGCGTGCCATTTTTGCACGCACCAAAATGCTTTGGGCACGGATGCGACAAGGTGCATTATTTACTAAAAAAAAAGTAAATACTCTTTAGAATGATTTCTGATGTTTACGCGAGCACTATACATCCATACTAATATTATAAATGCGAAAGTAAGGATGTTTGTTTGTTTATTTGTAACACTTTGACGCTTAAACCACTGAACCGATTTCAAAAATTCTTTCACCAATGGAAAGCTATAATATCAGGGAGTAACATAGGCTATATTTTATCCCGGTATTCCCACAGGAACGGGAACTACGCCGTGGGTAAAGCGACTGAAACCGAAGCGAAGCGAGGGCGGGTTGCTAGTTCTAAATAAAACTACTTTTACGGATTTTATCGCGTTTGTATTTGATTTATGATTGCCCGCCGTTTCGAACACTTTACAGACTATGAGATACTTTTTCCCCGACGGTGTCGTAAAAGATCTCAGCCATCTTAGTCACTTAGTACCTTTATGATTTTAATAATGACTTTATACATTTCTATATAAAAAATGGCACGTTGATACATAAAGGTCCCTGGAATAGGGTTTCATTTCGAGTCTTCAGATAGTGGTAGAACCACAATGTCGATAGTTGTCTGTCTACAGCCGCGGACCGGTCCATCCGGGCTAGTACCACACTCTCGCAGAAAATCGACGATCGAGTAGTAGCAATTTGTTACTGCGCTTCGTTCGGTGAGTGAGAGAGCTGGAAGTCCAACTTTCTGAGGGTGTTCGCGTGTGGTGAGTTTTAGTGGTACTTTTAGAATCACCGAACCTCATTGCACGCATTCACATTTCCTTCACTTTCTTCACTGTAGACAGCGGCCTTGTAAAGGTCCATCATTGCAAGGAGAGGCAGCAACATTTACCATCAGGTGTACTGTTTGCTCGTTTGCCACCGTTAGCAATAAAAAAAAGTTTTCCTTTTCTTGCATAGATGATATATGCATATTATATCCCTCAGTCATCTTTTACGACACCTTCGGGCAAAAAGTGAGGTGGTGAATTGTTTTCTTAGTCCGTCACCACACGGAGGTATGAAATTATTATATCATTTCGTGACTTCACAAACACCAGATTTAGAAATTTTGACTGTACAGTTGACATAGTGGTTAAGATACCGACTTACTATGCCAATGTCGTCGGTTCGAAACCCGCGCAGACGACACTTTGTGCGATCTACAAATTATACCCCCCGCAATACAAGGATTATTTCCTCATTACAGGGCGTTGTCTTTTAGAATATAAAGGAAAAAAATTATCTATCGCAAAAATAATTTTTGCTTTTTCTATTTTTCTCCGCAAGAATCGAACATGTGGTATTCCGGAATTGAGTTCTATACTTCGAGCACGCCGCCATCAGTTCAGTCAATTTAATTCTCATCTACTTGATCATCGATTATCGAATCGCCGATCAAGTTTTTTTGAAGTTATACTTCTTTTGGCGCATTAGCTAGGGGATGCAAATATTGAAACGAAAAACATCGATGTATCGATACATCGATGTTGGATACCAAACATCGCCATGAAAACGTCGATGTATCGAAACATCGATGTTTTCTAGGAATCTATGCAATGAGCTTTTTTTTAGCTAAACCAACCATATTTTTTACATGAAACACCAACTTTTGCGTGATGTGAGGACCTTTGTTTTGCAGACTCTGCTAAAAGTACCATACATTTTAAATCATGCAGGCAAAACATCGTATAAAATAACATCGATGTATCGTTTGCATCCTCAGCGTTAGCTCAAATTATATGAGAGTAAATTTTTACGACGCGCGTGCGCACACCGTCCGCAAAAAGCGACATCAAAGCGACATTTTTAGAAAGATTTTTATCTTGTTACCCCAAAGAAGTATAATTTGTTACATAATTATTAACTCTATCAGGGATCTTACCCGTGGGTAATCATACGAGACGACTAAGGGATATAAAACGCATATAACATCAATGCGAGAAAAGGAAAACTCGAACCAATATGTCTGACCAGCGTGGTATAGTAGGTCAATTACCCTTCCATTATGGAGGAGGCCCGAGCCCAACAGTGGGACGTATATGGGCTGGGATGATGATACGATACGATGATAATATGATTTTCAAAAAAAAATTGCTTGATGAAATCTTTTTCGTCTTGGCGCATGCTTGGTGCCCCTAGTCGGTGCTGGTCCTAGGGGCTTGCCTAGGGACTGTTGTCTATTCCACCTAATGGATAATACGGCCCTGTTCATAAGAACAGGCACACAAGTGCGTATATAAGTATATACACTTTTTAAAACATATTACTTACAGTCAGTCACAGTGACTTTCGCCCTATAACCCGCGTAGTGTCTGGAATGGTCAGCTCTGAAGCGTAGTCTGAGCACGTTGCCTCTCGACTGATACCGAAGGAGTTTCAGTTTGTCGCTCCAATCACCGCAAAGTCGCCGGGCACGAGTCGCGTGATTGTCTCGTAACCAGCCCGCACTGATGGCATCAGACTCCGGCAGTTGGGTTTCAGTTTCTTCCCATATCTAATGGCAAATATAATTAAATAAATTAATTAATGACTTATGTCATTTACGCGAGTATTACACATTGTAAATAAATCATTTTCCCTATGATGACGGGCTAAGAATACAATTCACCTAATCTTTATAATCTATGCAAAATTTATTTGCAAATGAAACATTTTTATTTTAAATAGTTTAGAATATCAAATTCTAAATCTTAGTTATTTAGCTTGTCTAAACTTATCTTAAATTACAAACAACTTTTAGTATCAACAAGTCTTTGTTATAAAGTAAACGTAAAGTTTCATAAAAGCATCGATACATTTTAAGATATTAGTACTTACTTCACTACGAAAGGGTACTATGTTGTGATTTTATGAGATATAAAACTTAAAATATTGTGGTGATAAGAATACATTTTTACTACTAGTATACAAAGTACCACAAATAACTTTCAAGCGTTTCAGGAATCTTAAGTCGCTCTCTCTTTCTAAGTAATCTGTATCATTCTCCTGAGTAACTTTTAATATTAACCGAGATCCTTTTTAAAGAGTCCATTTTTGGGCTCTAAACACTCCACACATTTCCATAACTATGAGCTAGGATCCAAAATGACCTTCATAAGTAACACTATGGTGACGAAGTAAGAATACAATTCACTACCCCTCTCTCTTACCCATGGGTGTCGTAAAAACCGACTAAGGGATATATTACGCGTACACCATTTACGCAAGAGATGGAAATCTCGAAATAAAACCCTATACCAATCTGTTTGACCAGCATGGTATAGTAAGGTCAATTGCCCTCCTATTAGGATGAGGCATGACCCCAACAGTGGGACGTATATGAGCCGAAATGAGTTAATGAAATGAAGTAACACTGAAGCGTGACCCTTATGAAGTTCCGAGAAATATCTTTGCAATACCAAATAATCTTTGCAATATCTTTGCAATACAAAATACCTTATTTGTCTGCAATTCACGGCCAAATTTTAATTTGCCCGTGAATTGCAGACAAATAAGGTAATGTTCGTAATGTCAGGGACTGCCCTTTCAGAGGATCATTTTTTTTATTGCCAACGGTGGCAAACGAGCAAGCAGCACATCTGATGGTAAGTGATCCTGACGCACATGGATCTTTGCAATACCAGGGGCACAGCCAGGCCGTTGCCTACCGTGAAGAAAATACTCTTCTTAAACCTCGTTCATAGAGCTCGGGAAACACAGCAGCAGGCAGCAGTATCTGACACCTTGTTTGTTCATAATCTCAATTATATGTACCCACAATTTATCTCCTAAATTCCCATGGCCAGTGAGAAATGGGGCTACATAATAGTCAATCTCCAGCCATATATAGTTAACTAGCAACCCGCCCTCGCGTCGCTTCGGTTTCAGTCGCCTTACTCGCGTAGCTACCGTTCCAGTGGGTATACTGGGATAAAATATAGCCTATGTTACTCAGGGATACTGTACCATTCTAATGGTGAAAAAATTATCGAAATGCGTTCAGGAGTTTTTGAGTTTATTCGTAAAGAACGTTTCCTCTTTATAATATTGGTGTAGATTACACCCTTAGAGGGGGAAAATAAAATAATGCTGAAACACGTGTTTATTTATTTTTACTAAAGAGTATTTTTGGAGAATTTGAAGAAAATCAATGTAGCTTTTTTTTCTCCCTATACAAACTTTGTTACTGCAGGGGGTTACCCTAGGGGTTGAATTTCAACAAACCCTTTCTTAGTGGGTTTCTACGTCACGCAAAGAAACTGATGTCAACATTTCATGTTTCTGGTTTCAGTAGTTTCGGTTCTGTGATAAGTCAGCAGTAAACTGACATCTTTCAACCTATTTTACACCCTTAGAGGATGAAAATGGACAAACGCTGAAACACGTGTTTATTTATTTTTATTAAAGAGTATTTGTACTTAATTTGAAGACGGTAGCTAAAGATTTTTTTTCTTTCCATACAGACTTTACCGTTTCGCCTCACCCCCTTAGGGGTGGCATTTCAAAAAATCTTTTCTTAGTGGGTGTCTACATCATGAAATGAAATTACGGTCCAAATTTCATTTCTCTAGCTTCAGTAGCTTCGGCTCACCCTGTTCCTTTATATGTATATTATTGTTAACGCCCCCGCAACACCCCTTGCAGGTGGAATTTCGTAAAATTTGTTCATAGCTGACCTCTACTCGACGAAAGTAATATTTCTGCCAAATTTCAAGTCTGTACCTTATGGTCCCAGAGATATGGTGATGAGTCAATATATCGTTCGCAAAACCTGCCTCTCCTATATATACTGCTGATGATACGCAAATATACTACTCCTTTAAAGCCGACAATACATTAGAAGCTGTACGTATGATTAACGAAGACCTAAAAGATATTTATAAATGGGCTAATTATAATTCATTAACACTAAATCCTACAAAATCTAAAATGTTAATATTAGGAACTAAATCACAAATTACAAAAGTAGAATGTCAAAACCCAAAGTTACTAATAAATAATATCTCTATACCTATTGTGACTGAAACTAGAAATTTGGGTCTTATATTCGATAGTGAAATGAGATTTGAAAAACATATCAGTGAAAAGATCAGAACTGCTTTTTTTAAATTGAAAATATTATATGGTATTAGGAAACATTTGTCAAAAGAAACTCGTAATTTATTATGTGACCTTCTTATTCTATCTTCTTTTGATTATTGTAGCACTGTTTATGGTCCCCGATTATATACTAAAACTGAAAATGCCGTACAAAGAGTGCAAAATGCATGCATGAGATTCTGTTTTAATATACCTAAAAGGGAACATGTAACGCCATATATGATCAAACATAAAATTTTAAACATGAAATCAAGAAGAGAGCTCCAGCTCGCATGTATGACGCAAAAAGTATTATGGAATAAAAACCCTGAATACTTATTTGAAAAACTTACATGGCTTAGAGATATTCACTCAAGAACTATACGCTCTAATTCATCTTATACTCTTCAAATACCAATGCACAAGACTAGTGGTTTCAAAGGCTGTTTCAAATATAGTGCATCAAAAATATGGAATAATATTCCTCCTCCTTTAAAACAAAATACAAGTTTTAACAGCTTTAAAAAAAAAATTAAACTACTACTATTATACCGAAATAAAACCATATTTGATGTGACATTTGTATAACGAACTGATGAATAATTACATGACATAACCTACAAATTTGCAACAAATAGATACGTCAATCGCTGCCCACATACACGCATACGCACACACATTCACACACGCAAACAAACACTCAACACTCATACACACAAAAATGGAAAAGCGAACTCATCATACAAAAGCACATCTTTCATAATTCAATTCATTAATGTTATTTATATTGTTATCATTGTTATTGTAAGTTATTTTTATTCCTTTTCTTTTTTTCTTTTCTTTTTGTTATTTTTCTTTCTTATGTTATGTTTGAGGAAAGGGGTTTGCTGAAAACCAGCCCTGCATAATTTCTATGCAGCACAATGCTGAGCATTCCCCTATTGTCAAAATTAATTAAAAACATGTATTATAATTATTAGTTATTATGTGACAATAAATGCTATTCTATTCTATTCTATATATATATTTAGATTTGCTTGTCAGTTGTACTGATTATGACACTGTTTCCACTTGGGGATTGACAAATGGATGAAATATTTGTAGAGTCGTCTACTTAGTAAGAGTTCGCTCAAAAGTGTAATGATCATATTGATAACCTTAGAAAAACTATTGCATTGTAATTTAGTTATAACTAGCAACCCGCCCTCGCTTCGCTTCGGTTATAGGTTATAGTCGTTTTACCCGCGTAGTTCCCGTTCCCGTGGGAATACCGGGATAAAACATAGCCTAGTTTACGCCCTGATATGATAGCTTTCCATTGGTCAAAGAATTTTTGAAATCGGTCCAGCCGTTTTGAAGATTACCCGGAACAAACAGACAGACAGACAGACAGACAGACAGACAGACAAAAATTTTTAATTGCTATTTTAGGCATAGGTGTCGTGCAAATAACCGTGTGAGCATGAAAAAAGCCTATTATTTTGACATTACAAACAGACACTCCAATTTTATTTATTGGTATAGATTATCGATTTTAAATAAAAATAGTAAAATAAATTCTGAAATTAAATTAAAAACGTGTTTTTTCGCTGGTGTTACCATTACGCGAATGAGTTTCGCTATTAAGCACAAACGGTATGCAAACAAATTGTGGACCATTTTTTATATACGATTGTTCGATTTTATATTAATTAAAATTTATATTTGTAGGTAATATTAATCTAAAATATTAAATGAACCGTTAGATAGCGAATTTCTTATTTCTTGTAGTCTATATCACTGCTGGTCACGAGACTCTACCAATATGAAAGCGAGATTGCCACACTATATCCTGCTAGATTGCATTTTATTTAGGAATTATTTAAATCTGTCGTATTGGGAATACATGGGGAAAGAAGTTGTCATCATCATCATCATCATTTCAGCTATACACATCCCACTGTTGGGCTTGAGCCTCCTACAAAATAGGAGAGAAAATAATGCTGGTCAGACGTGTTGGTATAGGATTTTATTTCTAGATTTTCTCTTGTATAGATGTTATATGCATAATTTGCCTCTAAGTCGTCTATTACGATACCCCGTGGGTATCGTAATAGACGACTTAGAGGGGCAAGAGAAGTGGTGGTGAATTGTATGCATACTCCATCACCGCACAGAAAAATAAATATGATACATCGTATTTTTAGCCTATCATCACAGAAAAGACTTTAGAGAATAAATTTAGGACATTGATACTAAAGACAATGTTTTGAAGTTCAGAGTACTAAAGAGGATATTCCTTAGCGCCTGACTCTGTCAGCTGTTTAAATCAATATACCTCAGTATCGGCGGAATATGAGTCGTGATGTTCTTGCGGCATCCACTCCTGGGCGTGTTCGCTGCTGTTCTCAACGCCAGCCTCCACGATCTCTAAGTAGTCATAACTACAACTGAAACAATAAGACATTTATTAAAGAGACTAATTTAGGATTTAATATAGGAACATACATTTTGTCTAAACCGCTGCCTGCTAAATAGAGGCACTATTTTTTGACCAGCTATGGTCCAGCGCACCTTGCCCGAAACGTTTGAACCGTGAAAGAATGGATGTAGTTTCATAACTTGCTTTGTGACCTCCCCTTCGCCATTTCAATTCACCACTGGTACCGAAAGATTTTTGAGTGGCGACTACGTAGCGGACAACGCAATGTAGCATGTGAGCCCAGAAATAGGTGGACCGACAACCTGGTACAAATTGCTGGACGTCGTTGAACGCAGGTAGCACAGGACTGCATTTTAAGGCAAAATATAAGGGAGGCCTACGTCCAGCAGTGGACGGCTATGGGCTGAATGATGATGGTGATGATGATGATTGGTATCGAATCTTTGTTTTCAGTGGTTCTCCCTTTCGGGCACCACCTCCCTTAGATACCTCAGTGTTGTCCAACGTAACCATTGAAATGCATTTAATAAGAAAACTTGGAGGACGTTTAAATTAATTTTGGACTATAAAATCAGTTAAAATATTAGAAGGATGCGAAGAATTTTGACAGGAACTGGGTGGATGGATGACCTGGTGAAAATTGTTTGGCATTAGATGCAAGCGGTATAGGACTGTACTATGTGCCAGAACATAAGGGAGCCCTACGTCCAGCAGTTGACGGCGATAAGATGAATGATAGTGATGTTAATTATGAATTTTAGTGACTCGCAGTGTAAGGTCATTTTTTTTTGGTTACGATTTTAATTTGATTTATAACATGGCTCGAAATTTATGGTCATTGTTTAGTTCCAGCATCGACCGCAGTATTATTCGCTGTCTTGTATTTTACATTAAAAAAAGATTACTTATAGGTTCCTTAGTTTTCTGTGTGGTGACGGAGTAAGAATACAGTTCACCACCCCTTCTTTTAATCGTTGGTGTCGTAAAAAACGACTAAGGGATATGATATGCTGATAATATCTATATAAAAGAAAAGGAAAACTTGACATTAAACCCGTGGTGGCATACACCACGTTTGACCAGCTCGGCATAGTAGGTCAATTTCCATTCTATTTTGAGGGAGGACCGAGACCAAACGTGGGAGTTATATGGGTTGAGATAATAATGATGATATTCCTTAGTAATTGATTTTCTGGATAAAAGGATTTATACTTCACTTCGAGGACTTATCTTCTTAATAGAAATTCATTTCAAAATCTTCAAATATTATTGTTATAATACGCCTTAATAACTTTATTGAATCGAGGATCAAATAATAAAAATTATAACAGACCGATGGCTTTATCTTATGGATATAAGAAAAAAAACAGGGCTTTTAATAGAATAACAGAAGCTAAAATAACATATTCTAGAACTTATGTCTCTTTATCTGTTAGTTTGAACACGTAACAAGCAAAAACTACTATATGGAATGGGATGTAATTTTTAATATCTCGCTTGGCTCGGTTCGGTTCCAGTCACCTTACCCGCAAAGTTCCCATCACCTTACCCGCGAAGTTCCCGTTGGCATACCGGGATAAATTATAGCGGTTAGGTATTTGTAAATATCTGAAATAACAATGACTTTTTGGACGTGAGACATCTTAGTCCGTCCATGACCATAAACGCTGTAAAGTGTTCGGGTAATCAAAAATCAAATACAAACGCGATAAAATCCGTAGTTTTATTTACAATATTACATCTTTTTCACCTCTTCTAAGGATGAAGAGATGAGATAGTTATATCAAAATAGATATATAATCCTTTATAAATCCATTAATTTGTTTAATTTCGGTAATAATTCAATGTATTATGAAATAATGGAAGCCATTAGGAGCAGAAGGTTGGCGACTCGATAATGGTTTCTAGCAATTCAGCTTCGTAAATGTTTGTTTGATGAAAATATCAATTAGTCGGCGTACAATTACTGATGGTTCTCTTTAGTTTTTATTTATCCTAGATAGAAATAGAGAAATCCATTAAAGCAATTACGTTAGATAAGTATATGGTTAATTATGGGTAAGTTAAAACATAATTGTGAAAGTGGGGGTGAAGTTCAATATTATGATAAAGACTATCGACAAATCGGTGGCAAATTCTATAGACAATCCTGAAATTTATTTATTAGAAGAATACAGTACGTATGTATATAAGAAAATTTAAAACAATATTTCCTGTTTTTTTTCCTACTAAAAATATTCCTATATTATAATACTTGAATTACTATCACTACGCCATCTATGCTGTCTGTGATATATTGAAACTCCATTTGACTAACCTAATTTTTACCAGAAATTCAAATATTTAGACATGTAGCGCCTTGCAATATAAATATGGCCCAAAAGAAGCTCGAAATGGTTCATGTACATACGGTGTTAATTTCCTAAATCTGTTGGTTTTAACTTGGATTGATAGGCTTCCACATGGTAGCCTGTCAATCCTGGATTATTAAAAATATTACAAGCAGAGATAATTAGATATTTAGACCGCCAGCTCATGTATAGAAATGACTAATCGCCTTAGCACTTGCCATTACATCTGACATGTATGGATCCTAATTATTATTATAGATATGAATGTAAATTTTTTTATGTACCTATATACGCTTTTAGACATTAACTAAACACCGTTTCTAAAGCATACGTAAAGTTTCACATCTAACTGATAGTTTCTAGGATTATCGCGTTCAAACAAACAAATGATTTGGTTTTATAATAATAAAATACGTTTACGTAAGTTTTTAAAAATCTAACTTAAACAGTTTACGTACTTTTAAAAATAATGCGAGTGTGTGTGTTATTAAAAAGATTAGGGCAGAAACAACATAATTTTTAATAAATATTATGTTGTTTATGACCAATTATTTTTATTGTGTATATTACTTACAGTTTATTTGTTGTGAGGAAAATACGTTTGATATTTGTAGATAACAAATATCGTAGATGAGGAAATTTAATCCACAAAAAGCGAAAATAAATTAGATTTCGTTGTCTGGGTTCAATTTTAATCAAATGTTTCGTTTATTTATACTGATTGTTATTAATTGAATACACAGCTGTGGATTTTGTGATGAAATTAATGATTTTATTAATCGAGTCAGCGAAGCGTTTCCGTTTAAGCTCGTGTAAGAAATGCTTTCATCTGATATTCGGCTGGTGTCTTTTAAAATCGTATTTCTCAACCGATTCTCATTAAATTTATTAAGCATATTATATGTAATTTTTTTGATAATTCGGTCTTTGCATTTTTCAAATAGCTTAGCTTTGTTTTTAAGTATGTTATGTAGCATTTTTTTTGTATTTCGGTCTTTGCTAGCTTAGATTTGGAGGGTTGAATATTTTTAAAAATACTTTGTGCGGTACGGACATCGAGACAAATGTATTATATGTAGATGGCTGACGTCCCGTTTGGTCACTGGTTCGTTGGTGAAATAGACTGTATCTAATTGTATTTCAGCCATTTCGAAAATATTTAAAAATTGACTTAGTCTAGACTTGTTACGTATTTAACTTGTTACATATTTACAAGGAGCTATTTTTTTGACAGAACAATCTTTTCATATGATAAATTTCAATCAGCTAATGGCAAATTAATGAAAAAAGGAACACATTTTTTATATTACTTCAAATCACAAGAGAGTTTTGAGCAACGTACAGGATATAACTTATTGGTTTTTATTGACCCATATCCGAAGCACTTTTTCGATAATTAAATTAGGTAATTATTGAATTGTCTCGTTATATTAGTGTATTTAATAGGTAGGTATTTTATCCTTACACAATCTTCTACCAGAAAAGTAGGGAATTACTGCTAGAATTTTATTTCTAGTTTCCCTTAGGCTTACATACACAACAGCTTACATACCCTTCTTGTACAGCTGTTATTTGAATTATTATATTTTTTAGTCTTATTTTAGGACAGCCATGGGAAAGAAAGGGGATGGTGAATTACATTACTCCATAGATTCGAATCCCAGACAGGACACAGGACAACGCTTTGTAAGATTCACAAATTGTTATTCTGAGTCTGGATGTAATTTGTGTCCGTTACTTATATGTTTGTAAAGTCCCCCGCAATACAAGGATTATTGCCTTAGCGCAGCGGGTTGTTTTTTAAAAAAGCACGTCACCACAATGTAAATATGTTTTCATTATCGTCATCACCATTATCTCAGCTTAAATACGTCCCACTGCATGGTATGGGCCTCCTCTACAATGGGATGGAAATTGACCTACTATACCAGGCTGGTCAGACAGGTTGGTATAGGGTTTTATTTCGAGTTATCCTTCTCTTACATAGATGTCATCTGCAATAATCCCTTAGTAGTCTTTTTCGACACCCACGGCCAAGAAAGGTGTGTTAAAGTGAATTGTATTCTTACTCCTCCACCACACGAAATAAAAAAGTTTAGGTTGTTAGGTTTTAAGTTTTACTAACGTAATACGGTGAGAAATAATTTAAATAAAATGAGATTTAAGAAATCTACTACCCACGCCTTTGACTAATCAGCTGTTGTATACTAACTCTGATTTACAGAACTGTAGCTGTAAAGCTGATATCAGACGGTTAATTTTTTGTTCACTTTTGTCTTTCATTTTGCATATTTCACTCGAAGTGAAGCATCTAAACATAAAATGGAACATTAGTGCCGAATGAATTCATTAGTGAACCGATCCAACAGTGTTGGATATTGCCATCCGGCATCTTTCACTCGCACTCCGAATGAACAAGAAATGAACAGTCTGAACACTGAGAAAACGTTTATTCGGGTTTGGCCATTATGTTTCGAGTTCTGTAGCCGAAGGACGTCACGTGTTGATATTTTTTCTGCGATGCGTTGCATTGGTTGCACGCGAAAAAATGGTGTTTAAGCGGAACGATCAAAATACTTTGCTTTTTTTGGAGAACTTTAAAACTACCATTGCCTTTGGAACCTCAAAATTGATGAATACATTTCTTACTAATAAATTTCTTCTTTCAATCCATGGTGCGACCCACCACCGTCGACATATTTTTTGCTTCTTTTTTGTCAACTCTTTGATTAAATGATCACAAATTAAAGTAATTCCAAGACGCACGACTTCATTCGATGACATATTGTAAGAAAAGAATAGTGAATGTTCTTTTTTAAATCATCCCCTCTTAGCCGTGTGAACATAGAATGAAAGAAAAATGAACATTCACTCGAGTGAACAATCTCAGCCTATTTCGGGTGTGGTCAATAGACTCCAGCCGCAAAAGCAGTTCTTTATTTTGAAATACAATATAAATATTATACTTTTTTAAACCCAATAATTGATCATCATCATCTTGCTCTTATCCCAATTACTTGGGGTCGACGCAATATGTCATCTGTTTTGACATATTGCAAAAAGTTTCGGCAATGACTTTTATGACCGACCGGCCGCCTGCCTGACGTCAACCCTCCTTGGGAATGTAATCGTTGACCCAAATGGTACCAGATGGAGTTGGTCCGGATCAATCTAGGGCTCTTAGTCGTCTTTTACGACACCCATGAGCAAAGCAAGGGTTGGTAGTATTCGAAGCCGCTACCACACAGCACAAACAGCAGCACAAACCCAATAATTGATATGTAAACAAATAAAAAAAAAAAATTTTTTTCCGCTACACCGCTGCCCACTATTGGAACCCACATCTATTAGAAATTCATTACAATTTCTTCTCTATTTAGGCTACTCTGGCAGTTACGTATAACTATAAAATCCGTTTAGGTTCTCGCCTTTATGAGAGACGTTTTATTAAGACTAGTGATCGCCGTGTGGTCGAAATTCGGCCATAATTCATTTTAATAAAAATTTCTGCTTTCTTTCTTTTCTGCTTTGATATTCAGTTCAACTAGAGACTTTAACCGTAAACAAAAGTGTATAAGCGTTGCTACGCAACACACTCACGCAAACGTGTGTGTGTGTAGCGATTGAGTTGTAGTGTGCGTAATGCCTTTTTTAATGAATTTAATGTATTTCTAATCCATTATTATATGAAATTTCAGTTTTATGCACTTCTCTCATTATATACTTCAACTGTGCCAAATTTTATAATTGTCCATCCACGTAATTTTCGTAAAAAGGGGTACAAAGTGTTTGCTTCACGTATTTATATATAGATGTTTCTGAGATAACTTTTACATAGATATTCAGTACTAAAACTTTTCATCTCAAATTGTAGTAAGCGATTACATGATCTAAAATTCTGAAAGAATAACTGCTTGAATAAGATAAATTAGACTCGTTTAAAATAAGATTAGGAATTAACAGAAATGAAACGCCAATTTCGGTCAACGATATTAACATTTTAGGTAAAATCTAAGGCAATTTAAAAATCAGTGTTATATGACATATAATGTCAATCAATCAATCACTGATATTATGTTTGCAGTGGTTTATAAAATATTAGCAACCCGCCCTCGCTTCGCTTCGCTTTCAGTCGCCTAATCCGCGTAGTTCCCTTTCCCGTAGGAATACCGAGATAAAATATGGGCTATGGTACTCCTTGATATTATAGCTTTCCATTGGTGAAAGAATTTTTGAAATCGGTTCAGCAGTTTAAAAGTGAAAGCGTAACAAACAAACAAATACACAAACAAACTTACTTTCGTATTTATAATATTAGTAAGGATAAGTGTCGTTGATGAAAACACCATAACTAAATAATCTAATCTCTATATATACAGCGCGCTCGTCTACTTGCTTATATTTTGCTCAATATTCGTGGACTAACATACACACACACAAACATGCGGACCACATACACGTGCACAAATCCACGTACCCACACAGACATACAGACGCACACACATGCTTATACTCAGTATACAACATTTCGTGTAACGGTTTCCGCTGGACTAATGTTCAAAAGCTATTTATTCCACTTCAATCTACATCAGGTAAGAAGTTGTGTTAAGTGGCAATTAAAATGACGATCGAGCCACAGTCGGTTGAAGTATTGTGGCTAAGCCCCACTCGTCACTTGTGCTCAACTTAATTGGAAGGTTAACGCCGTACTTTATTGGCGAGACTAAATCATCTTTATATATTTCAACGACTATTTATATTGTGATGAGAATTAGGCACCCGTGTGATAACAGAATAAGAATACCATTCACCACTCTCTATCATGCCTATGGATGTCGTAAAATATAACTAAGGGATATAAAATGCATATAATAGCTTTAAAAAAGAAATCATCATCTTGCTCTTATCCCAATTACTTGGGGTCGACGCAATATGTCATCTGTTTTGACATATTGCAAAAAGTTTCGGCAATGACTTTTATGACCGGCCGCCTGCCTGACGTCAACCCTCCTTGGGAATGTAATCGTTGACCCAAATGGTACCAGATGGAGTTGGTCCGGGTCAATCTAGGGCTCTTAGTCGTCTTTTACGACACCCACGAGCAAAGCAAGGGTTGGTAGTATTCGAAGCCGCTACCACACAGCACTATAAAAGAAATAAAACTCGAAATAAACTCTCTGAACATCTGACCAGCGTCAGATGGGTTGAAATGGGGTTTATTTCGAAATAGATCTACTATTTCCCTTTCATAGAGGATTCTTAGAGGAGTAGTAGCAATGAAGGAGGCTTGAACCCAATATTGGGACATATTTGTGCTGGGATGATGATAACAATGTTATAAATCAAATAAATGCAAACGCGATGAATTCGCGACTTTATCCGCATGGAATAGTTACTTTAAATTCTGACACAAAAGATTTTTGGTGGACCTTTAACCGTTTACGCAGTGCACACAGCGGCAGCTATCAAAAAACTCCGAATTTTAAACATTTTTCATTAGTGCTCCTCTCCTATTCATCTTAGCGTGATGATATATGGCCTATAGCCTTCCTCGATAAATGGGCTATTTAACAATGAAAGAATTTTTCAAATCGGACTAGTACTTCATGAGATAAGCGTGTTCAAACAAACAAATTCTTCAGCTTTATATATTAGTACTAGCAATCCGCCCTCGCTTCGGTTTTAGTCGTTTTACCTGCATAGTTCCCGTTCCCGTGGGAATACCGGGATAAAATATAGCTTAGTTTACGTCCTGATATTATAGCTTTCCATTGGTGAAAGGATTTTTGAAATCGGTCTAGCCGTTTTGAAGATTACCCGGAACAAACAGACAGACAAAAATTTTTTAATCTGTATTTTAGGCATAGGTGTCGTGCAAATAACCGTGTGAGCATGAAAAAAGCCTATTATTTTGACATTACAAACAGACACTCCAATTTTATTTATTGGTATAGATAGATGTGTAATACTGGCGCAAACATCAGAAATCATTTTGACAATATTGTGATGAGAATTAAGCACCCGTATGGCGAGGGAGTAAGAATATATAGGCCTGTTTCCTTTCCCGTGGATGATTTTAAATCATTATCATCTCAGCCCATATACGTCCCACTGTTGGGCTCGGGCCTCCTCCATAATGGAAGGGTAATTGACCTACTATACCACGCTGGTCAGACGTGTTGGTATAGAGTTTTATTTCGAGTTTTCCTTCTCTCGCATAGATGTTATATGCGTTTTATATCCCTTAGTCGTCTCGTACGATCACCCACGGGTAAGATAGGGGGTGGTGATTTGTATTCTTACTCCGTCACCACACGATAAATCGTAATATGAAATTGTAATATCGTAATGATCGTAAATTCAAAATGATAAATAAACAAAATAAAAAACACGGTTTACATAGCTATCAATATTCGAAAATGATGACTAAAAATCTGTATCATTCAAAAGATGGTAGATATAACGGTGTGAAAATACAAAAGGTCGTCCCGTTACCCGTCCATTGTCCCTTGAAAGGCACACTTATTGGGACAGCGGCAAATTGCCTGCTGAATAATACCGTCACACTCGTGCTTTTATCATTTTACACACATGACTGAATATTTGAAAATTAATATTTAAGGTGTTTAAATTTATAATAATATAGAAGCTTTCCTTTTTTGACCTCCGACGCAAAAAGAGGGGTATTGTAAGTATGGCGTCGAGTCATCGTAGCTCTCAAACGGATGGATCGGACCGATTTCAATGTGGTTTTTTTCTTTTGAAAGCCAGTTTCCTTGCGGTGGTTCTTAGCTATGTTTGGTTAATATCGGTCCAGCAGTGTAAGAGTATCAGCTCTTTTCCAAAATGGTGTACTGGCGTATAATTACTCGATTAAGTGCTCCACGCGTACCAGTATACATGTTAAATGATTATTTGACCTGACAACGTCTAATAAATCGATGAACGCTGGCTGCATGCACGAAAAAGTGTCCCAATGCGCGTATTGTCCCGTTACGCTCATTGTCCCGTTACGCTGATTTGATTTTATTCATAAAAGTATGCAGTCATTTCATCAATGTTTTGTTATGACGTTGTCACGTTAAACTATCGTCCGTAAACCGACTTTACAGATAACCATGTTTTGTTTTTTTTTATTTTAGTTTGTCTCGGAGGGTCACAATATTTTTTTTTTAAATTTTTTTATTTTTGCAATGACTATGGTAAACTGCCTGGGGCAGCGGAAAGAACGGCGTTCATTCATTCAACTCAGCATATATAGGTATGTACGTCCCGCTGCAGGGCTAGATTCTACTCCACAATAGAAATGAAATGGCGTTTTATTTCGATTTTTTGATCTTTTTCATATATGTTATACTAGCAACCTGCCCTCGCTTCGCTTCGGTTTCAGTCACCTTACCCGCGTAGTTCCCGTTCCTGTGGGAATATCGCAACAAAATATAGCCTATGTTACTCCCTGATATTATAGCTTTCCACTGGTGAAAGAATTTTTGAAATCGGTTCCGTGGTTTAAGCGTGAAAGCGTAACAAACAAACAAATAAATAAACAAACAAACTAATATCCATTAGTCGTCACTTATGATATCGACAAGTTAAATTAAGAATGGCGAATTGTATTTTTACTTTATTGATACTAAAGGCATCACTAAAATGCGAACACCCTCAAAAAATTTAATAAACCGGCTCTTTCGGTCACCAAACGAAGTGCAGTCATCATCATTTCAGCTGATATACGTCCCAATTTTAGGCTTGAGCCTCCTCCACAATAGGAGGGCAATTGACCTTACTACATCATGCTGGTCAGACAGGTTCGTATAGGATTTTATTTCGAGTTTTCCTTCTCTTGCATAGATGTTATATGTGTATCCCTTAGTCGTCTTTTATGACATCCACGATATAGGGAATGGTGAATAGTATTCTTATTTCTTCACCACACGGAAAAGTGTGCAGTACTTGCATATAAAATTTGTGCAAGAGAAGAAAAACTCGAAACAAAACCCTCTACTAAGTCGTCTCACCAGCGTGGTATAGTAGGTCAATGTTTCTCTTCATAGTGGATGAGGCTCGAGCCCAGCAGTGGGACGTGTATTGGCTGAGATGATGATGATTTTTAAAGATAATGGTTTATGCTAGGATCTTAGAATAATAACGTATAGAAGGTAAGTCCACGCACAAAAAATGAAGCATTTCAATTGGAGCCTAATGGAGCTTACGCTGGAAGCATTCCGTAGTGTACAAGGTCACTGTACTGCACGTACGTACGCAAGTCTTAAAAAAATAAATAGGTAATTATGACAGTTTGTGCATTCAAATGGTGTCACAACACATTTGAAAAACATAAAAAGGTTTTTAACATTACTTTTAAAAGTATTTCGACGATTTATGTTAATAAAAACAATTTGATTTTATTATTTGTATAGTGGTGTGCGTGTGTAATCGCCTGCGCGCATGTAGTATTTTTTGGCTTCATGTTTTCGATCGTTCGAAGTACCGACACTATCCTTCTATACGTTATTATTCCAAGGTTTTTTTTCTTTGGGGTGGGTTGCGGTCGGCGCACTCCTCGCACCACTCCGTCCAGGGCGACAGAGGGGCTTAAGCACGCACACCCGCAAGCCACCCGAACACCACGTCGCTTTCGTCGTTGGACCGACCACCGGAGCAGGGTTACTTGTCATCAGTGGTCGGCCTCGGGGAGGACGTCGGTCTTTTCTCACGCGGTCAGCCTCTCGGCGGGTGACGGACTAATTCCCTGGTCACGTCATCCGCGGCCTCAGCTAGGCTAAGCATTTACTTGTCATCAGTGGTCGGCCTCGGGGAGGACGTCGGTCTTTTCTCACGCGGTCAGCCTCTCGGCGGGTGACGGACTAATTCCCTGGTCACGTCATCCGCGGCCTCAGCTAGGCTAAGCATGACGCGCAATTATTCTAAGGCTAGAATTAAATTTAACAGTTACTTTTACGTAACATTTATAAGACAAATAAAGTTTATGAATTTATTTATCGACTCAATACCGTAGTTCAAGACATATGTTTGTGAAACTTGGAACAAATCACTTGGGATTCGTCTATACCTTTGTTATTGATATTTCACTAGCATTTTCTATTGTTTATTGTTTACTAGCTACCCACCCTCGCATTGCTTCGGTTTCAGTCGCCTTACCCGCGTAGTTCCCATTCTCGTGGGAATACCGGGATAAAATATATGTTACTCCCTGATATTATAGCTTTCTATTGGTGAAAGAATTTTTGAAATCAGTTCGGTGTTTTAAGCATGAAAGCGTAACACAAACAAACTTTCGCATTTATAATATTAGATTAAGGATTTATATTTTACTAGCAATCCGCCCTCGCTTCGCTTCGTTTTTAGTCGTTTTACCCGCGTAGTTCCCGTTCTCGTGGGAATACCGGGATAAAATATAGCCTATGTTACTCCCTGATATTATAGCTTTCCATTGGTGAAAGAATTTATGACATCGGTCCAGCCGTTTTAAAGATTACCCGGGACAAACAGACAGGCAGACAGACAGACAAAAAAATATAAAGTGATTTTTAGGCATGTCTATAGTGCAAATAACCCTGTGAGCATGAAAAAAGCCTATTGTTTTGACATTACAAACAGACACTCCAATTTTATTTATTGGTATAGATTTGCATTGTACCAAGCATATGTGGGTTCAACCTTTTTAGGGTTCCGTAACCAAAGAGTAAAACGGGACGGTATTTTTTTGCCGCTATAACGACATATACTAAAAACTAGTAAAATAATAATTAAAGGGGTTCTCATGTGTATCTCAGGGTGTATTATTATCCCTTACTCGTCTTTTACGACACCCATGGGCAAGGAAGGGGTTGATGAATGACTACTGCATCATCATCATCTCAATCCATTATTTCCTACTACTGGGCTAGAACCTCCTCCGCTAGAGGAGGCAAATTGATCTACTATACCACGTTGGTCAGACGTGTTAGTATAAAATTTATTTAACTACTAGCAATCCGCCCTCGCTTCGCTTCGGTTATAGGTTATAGTCGTTTTACCCGCGTAGTTCCCGTTCCCGTGGGAATAACGGGATAAAATATAGCCTAGTTTACGCCCTGATGTTATAGCTTTCCATTGGTGAAAGAATTTTTGAAATCGGTCCAGCCGTTTTGAAGATTACCCGGAACAAACAGACAGACAGACAGACAAAAAATTTTTAATTGCTATTTTAGGCATAGGTGTCGTGCAAATAACCGTGTGAGCATGAAAAAAGCCTATTATTTTGACATTACGAACAGACACTCCAATTTTATTTATTGGTATAGATAAAGTCTTAGAAAGCAAGAATAGCCATAAATCTAATTTCTCACTGCATTAATAGAATTAAGCTTAATAAATAAGATTAATTACAAAGTTGAGCCTAAGTGTACGATCTAGCTGTCTCTCTCTAACAAAGTATGTTGAAATAAAGCATTTAGTGCTCGACGCTGAAAGAATCCCGTCAGATAGATTTATCAAAGGCAACCGTTGTTAGAAACGTCTGCTCGACTCTAGTTATCGGCTCAACAGGACTTATACGGTGAAGGCGACGACTTATTCGGTTTTACAATGTCGAATTTATTGATGGCAATAAGATTTGTTTAGTTTTTATTTGACTTTAAATTTATTTTTACTATTTTTTTTTAATTGTGGCGTTGTCAGTCGTTATATAAGCGCTAGACATGATCCGTAGACTTTTGACGGGAATGTCAAATTGTTATGTAGCGCCATTAAATTTTATTAATTATTTTAGTGTTTTATAGTCTAAATAATTTTATTGACATTTTATGCGATGCTGAGAAAATGCTAAAATGTTCACTACATTTATATACAATATGATTTATTAAATCATATTCACGTTCATAGCTATTTCTTGTTCTGCTAAAATTCCCAAAGAAATCATGGGTTTGGTTGTCAGCACCCAATCAATAGTAACGTAGTCGTTAACGTAGTGTTATGCATAGACTAAAAACGTGACAAAACGAACAATTTGTGAAGAAATTTATTACTCAACATTGATAGCAATAGCTCATATTTTTTGCGCATTGATCATACAAAAGGAGAAGAGTTTTAACGGAAACGTGAAAGCGTTATGTGTTCTTATATTAATGGAATGAAGTTCCTTATCGCATGGTATGGGCTTGGCCAAAAAACGTGTGAAAATAGCCCATGACTATAGGCGCGCTTATTGGATCAAGACAGACAATATGTTTGCTGGAAAATGCATTGATGAAGCTTATAATGAATCATCATATCTAATACTGAATTATGTGCTATAAAATGTTAATTTTTTATTTGAAAGAATGAAAGAAAAAATAAGATTTATTGAACACTATAGTTACATGCTTGACATACAAATATACACAAAATGATATAAAAAATGAAGACGAAAAAATATTGATAATTAAAATAATCGTAATATATAACAATTGAAATTCCAAGTATTGGTGTTCAAAAGGCAGCAGCTCAGCATATGCTACATAAACTGCAGCGCTGATTTTCAGCTGTAGTCTAATCTATTTCAATTATACTGGCACGTGTGAAATACTCAATCGAGTAATCATAGGCCCTTAGAATAATAACGTATAGAAGGAAAATTCACGCACAAAAAGTGAGGCATTTCAATTTAATAAAAACAAAATTTGATTTCATAATTTGTATAGTGGTGTGCGTGTGTACATGTGTGAACGTCTGCGCGCCATTAGTATTTTTAGATTCATTTTTGGAATGTTCCAAGTATTGACACTATCCTTCTATACGTTATTATTCTAAGCATAGGCCATTATATTATTTTAGAAAAGAGATAGATACTCTTACACAGCTGGACCGATATTAAACAAACATAGCTAAGAACCACCGCAAGAAACTGGCTATCAAATGAATAAACCACATCGAAATCGGAGCATCCGTTTGGGAGCTACGAAATCGAAGACAAACACACACGCACAGACAGACAGAAAGACATCGAGGTCAAACTTACAACACCCCTTTTTGCGTCGGGGGTTAAAAATATATTAATTATAAAATTACCTAATTTCTCGCGGAAACGCAATGAGTTTCAAAAATTAAAAAAACTGTACGAATGGCGGCGATGTGGTTCGCGACACGTCACGTCTCGTTTCCGTCGGGGGCGAAAAGTGGCCCACAGAGAACCGCTCTGCTACGCTGAATATGTCAAAGATCGTAGCAGGTGGAGGGCAGTGGACTCTGCCTACCCCTATGGGAAAAAGGCGTGAATATATAAAAAAAAAAAAAAAAAAAAAAATAAAATTACCTACCATTCCTTCAATTCATTAGTTACTAGCTTCTGCTCGCGACTTCGTCCGTGTGGTATAGATAATTTAACTAACGCTAACATTAACCTAAGAATTTGTTTACGTAGAAGGTGAAAATATTTTTCAATAATACGATTCCGTTACACATAATTTTCGCGAAAATTTAGCCGTTTATGCAGCGAAAGTTCTCAAAAGGAAAACAAAAAACACGATTTTGGAACATTCTTCATTGGTGCTCTCCTCCTATTGATCATAGCGTGATGATATATAGCCTATAGCCTTCCTCGATAAATAGGCTATCTAACACTGAAAGAATTTTTCAAATCGGACCAGTAGTTCACGATATTAGCTCGTTCAAACAAACTCTCCAGCTTTATATATATTAGTATAGATTAACGCGTCATTTAATTGTTTTCAGACGCTAGTAATTAATTTATTTTTAAATATTAATCGAAAATATAATCCTTACTAATGTTTTAAATAAAACTACTTTACGGATTAAAAAACACAAAAATTTCAATAGAGAGGATGGCTGGGTTTTACCATCAAGCTGGGATCCTGTTATAAACATTATTAAAAACAAATCCAAAAAGATCACCACAAGACTGCAAGACACCGTGAGCTCATATTGTATAGATTTGACCCACAATAATAATAACTAAAGATAATTTTATAAAATAAAACCTTTTTAGTAACATAAAGTAAGCCGCCTTCAAAATTAACTTTAATTTAGCATCATGTTACCTGAGTTTTCTTGCCGGATCTTTCTCAGTGTAACCGTGTTCCGATCCGGTGGTAGTATACTAGATTATTAGTTAGTTTTTAAATATAATTACTATTAATTTTAATGTTTAATTATTACTAACCATAAACAATATAATTTTTTCATATAGAATCATGTTCTTCTTACACTGGCAATAAATTTTGTATCAAAATGTGGGTCAATATTTAATAACTAATTTCTGTATCGGGTAGATAATTATAAAATTTTCTGCAGTAACGATGACTTATTGGACGTGAGACATCTTAGTCCACCCGTGATCATGAACGCTGTAAAGTGTTCGAAACGACGGGTAATCAAAAATCAAATACAAACGCGATAAAATTCGTAAAGTAGTTTTATTTAAAATGTATAATACTCGCGTAAACATCAGAAATCCTTACTAATGTTATAAATGCGAAAGTAAGTTTGTTTGTTTATTTATTTGTTATGCTTTCACGCTTAAACCACCGAACCGATTTCAAAAATTCTTTCACCAATGGAGAGCTATAATATCAGGGAGTAACATAGACTATATTTTATCCCGGTATGCCCACGGGAACGGGAACTACGCAGGTATTGCGACCGAAACCGAAGCGAAGCGAGGGCGGGTTGTTAGTATGTTTATATAATAACTAGCAATCCGCCCTCGCTTCGCTTCGGATTCAGTCGCCTTACGCGCGTAGTTCCCGTTCCCGTGGGAATACCGGGATAAAATATAGCCTATGTTACTCCCTGATATTATAGCTTTCCAATGGTGAAAGAATTTTTAAAATCGGTCCAGTACTTTTTGAGTTTATTCGTTACATACAAACTTACAAATTTTACCTCTTTATAATATTAGTATAGATAGTGTAGATAAACTACGTAGAGAACTTTGTTTCAACTGGGTGCTTCACGACACTCGCGTATTTATTTTTTACGTACCTATTTAGGTACTAGAGCAACTATTAACACTCTTAGTTAAATTTTGAACACAATTTCTTGTTTATTTTCCTACAGTAAAAACATGTTTTTTTAAATAATAAATTTTACTAATTATCTTAGTACTTTAAATTGTTATATTAAATAATTTGGATGATATTTTATGTAATAGCAACCCGCCCTCGCTTCGCTTCGGTTTCAGTCACCTTACCCGCGTAGCTTCCTTAGAGGGTAAAAATAGACATATGCTGTTTATTAATTTTTATTGAAGAGTATTTTCAGTGTGGTGACGGAATAAGAATACAATTCACCACTCCCTCTCCTACCCGTGGATGTCGTAGGAGACGACTAAGGGATTATAATATGCATACAACATCTATGCAAGAGAAGAAAAGCTCGAAACCTATGGCAACACGTTTGACCAGCGTGGTATATAGCAGGTCAATTTCCCTCTCATAATGGAGGAGGCTCGAGCCCAACAGTGGGATGTATAAGGGTTGAAATGATGAAAAAAATGATGAACGAAGAGTATTTATGCAAAATTTAAAGAAAATCGATGACGAATTTTGTCTCCTCATACAAACTTTGCTATTGCGGTTCACCTCTTAGGGGTTGAATTCCAAAAAATCCTTTCTTAATGGGTTCCTACGTCACAAAATAAAATTACGGTCAAAATTGCACGTTTCTAGCTTCAGTAGTTTCAGCTCGGCGTTGATGAGTTAATCGACCAACTTCTTCATACCTATTTATACCCTTAGAGGGTGAAAATTAAGAAATGCTGAAACTCGTCTTTATTTATTTTTATTGCATAGGTAGTATTTCTGGAGAATTTGATGAAAACCGATGAAGATTTTTTTTCTCCTTATATAAACTTTGTTACTGCGGTTTACCCCCTAGGTCAAAGTCAACCACTTTCAAAGAATCCTTTCTTAGTGGGTTTTTACGTCACGCAAAGAAACTAATGTCAAAAGTTCATGTTTCTGGCTTCAGTAGTTTCGGCTCTGTGATAAGTCAGTAAACTGACATCTTTCTACCTATTTTACACCCTTAGAGGATGAAAATGGACAAACGCTGAAACACGTGTTTATTTATTTTTATTAAAGAGTATTTGTGCTTAATTTGAAGACGGTAGCTAAAGATTTTTTTTCTTTCCGTACAGACTTTACCGTTGCATTTCACCCCCTTAGGGGTGGATTTTCAAAAAATCCTTTCTTAGTGAGTGCCTGCGTCATGAAATGAAATTACGGTCCAAATTTCATTTCTCTAGCTTCAGTAGCTTCGGCTCACCCTGTTCCTTTACATGTGTATTATTGTTAACGCCCCCGCAACACCCCTTGCAGGTGGAATTTCGTAAAATCCGTTCTTAGCTGACCTCTACTCAATGAAAGGAATATTTCTGCTAAATTTCAAGTCTGTACACTTTATGGTTCCAGAGATATGGTGATGAGTCAATATATCACTCGCAAAATCCGCCTCTCCTATATTATATATAGATAATGCGGATAAACTGTTCATATGTATATTCTTTACGTCTTTTTTCATTTTCCATTTAAATTATTTAAGGATAACGATCTGATTGATGATAGTTCCTTATCATCATCATCACAGCTCATGTACGTCCCACTATTGGGCTCGTCCACATTGGTAGGGAAATTGATCTACTACACCACGCTGGTCAGACGGGTTAGAGTTTTCTTTCTCTTGCTTAGTTGTTATGTGCAAAAGTTATCCCTTAGCCGCCTTTTACGACACCCACGGAAAAGAGAGGGGATGGTGAATTGTAGTCTTACTACGCCACCACAAGGATAGATGATAACGATTATAACAAGTGCGTTATTAAAAAAAATATCATCCGCCCGTGACCATGAAAGCTGAAAACTGTTCGAAACGTCGGGCAATCAAAAATCAAATACAAACTCGATAAAATAGTTTTATTTATAACTAGCAACCCGCCCTCGCTTCGCTTCGGTTATAGTCGTTTTACCCGCGTAGTTCACGTTCCCGTGGGAATACCGGGATAAAATATAGTCTAGTTTACGCCCTGATGTTATAACTTTCCATTGGTGAAAGAATTTTTGAACTCGGTCATGCCGTTTTGAAGATTACCCGGAACAAACAGACAGACAGACAAACATTTTTAATCGCTATTTTAGGCATAGGTGTCGTGCAAATAACCGTGTGAGCATGAAAAAAGCCTATTATTTTGACATTACAAACAGACACTCCAATTTTATTTATTAGTATAGATGTGTAATACTCGTGTAAACATCAGAGATCAAAATGTATAGTTATCAAATACCATATTTTTTTTTCATTATTTCTGCTCATATATGTACGTCCCACTGCTGGGCTCGAGTCTCCTCCATAATGGGAGCGAATTTGACCTTACCATATTAGTCAGACGGGTTGGAATATTTAGCGCTTGTCTTGTTATATATATATATATATATATATATATATATATTTAATCCCTTAGTCGTCTTTTACGACACCTTCGGGTAAGATAGGGGATGGTGAATTGTATTCTAACTCCATCACCACACGAAAAACATATAATTATTAAATCATTAAGTTTATATAAGCAATAAACTCAATCAGAATATTCCTAAAATCAAAATTACAATGGCTATAAATATAGATTTGAAATTCTAATGTAAACATTGAAATCTTCAGGGTCTTCATTGGAAATATTGACAAAATATCCCCATCTAAAGATAATATAAGCTCCTCGAATACCGTTTCAATGAAATATTCACAAAAACAATTCCAACGTCAACGATCCTCCCCCTGTATCAGATAATAGACCGGAATATTCCTCGTTGAACCAATACGGGCGTTTCCGAATACGGACGCACGGCGGTGCGGTCCGGATGTGATTTATTACTCGTCTGTATCTCGACAAAGATACCGTACATGTCAACATTTATCGTGCAAAACGATTCTATAGTAATTTCTGGATGAAAAGGCCTTTTAGTAAACTATACTTTATAGTAAAAAAAATAAATTTGCATTTTTAGGTAACTTTCATTATTATCATCATTACAGCCCACATACGTCCCACTGTTGGGCTCAGACCTCCTCCACAATGGGAGGGAATTTGAGCTACTATACCATGCTGATCAGATATGTTGGTATAGGATTTCATTTCGAGTTTTCCTTCTCTTGCACAGATGTTATGTGCAAATTATACCCCATAGTCGTCTTATACGACATCCGCGGGCAAGATAGGGAGTGGTGAATTATATTCTTACTCTGTCTCCACACGGAAAAGGAACTTTATAGCGTGGTTAAAGATTTTCGATGTGTAACATTTATAGGCGAGGGTGAACTTGATTGTTGGCGTGGCGTTAACGCCATGCGTTGCGTATATATACACATTTGTGTAACGAAACCATAACCTGTTTTAGAATTTTGTACAGCGCCATCTAGTGATCTCAAGATATATTATTAACCTAAACACATACCTGTAGTGAATACTAATGAAAATAAATGTTTATTAAATAAAATCTGACTGAGCGACAGGTCCCTTCTTTTATTAATATTGATCACTTCCCACTATTGGACTTGAGCTTTCTCTATAGTGGGAAAGTGAGCAACTATACTACGCTGGTCAGACGTGTTCAAATATGGTTTCATGTCGACTTCTCCTTTTCTTGCATAAATTTAATCTGCATAATATGTCCCTTAGTCGTCTTTTACGACACCCACGGCCAGAAGATGAGAGAGAAGGGTGATGCGTTGTACTTTATTGTATACTAGCAACCCGCCCTCGCATCGCTTCGGTTTCAGTGGCCTTACCGGAATAAAATATAGCCTATATTATTCCCTGATATTATAGCTTACTCTTGGTGAAATAATTTTTGAAATCGGTTCAGCCGTTTTGAAGATTAGCCAAAACAAACAAACATACAAAAAATATAAAGTGATTTTTAGGCATATGTATAGTGAAAATAACTGTGTGAGCATGAAAAATTTATTTATTGGTATAGATTATCTATTTATCCGCATGGTTACGGGGTAAAAATACAATTAACCACCCTTGCTCGGGGCTGTCGTAAAGACTATTAAGAGACATAAGCAAGTAACATCGATGCTAGTTAAGGAAAACTCGATATAAAACCCTATGCCAACACGACAGACAAGCGTGGAATAGTAGGCCAATTGACCGCCTAGGAGATCTGAGCCTAAAAGTGGGATTATATAGGTGGTGATGATGATGTTTATGACTTCGTCACCATACAGAACGTTTTTTATTCTACTTGTAGCTATCTGCTTTATTACAGTGATTAAAGTTTCAAGTTATTGATTGGATTGTGGCAAGCGGTGCCTCTAACGACCTGATAAGCGAAAACTTTAATTGCGTATACACTTAGATACTTCCTGTCAAAATGGGAGGGGTTTAAGTCATGTACGTAATAATCCGAGTGGTGACTGAGTAAGAATACAATTCACCACTCCCTATCTTGAATGTGGATGTCGTAAAGGAGGACTAAAAAATATTTTTTGCAAAAAAAAAACCGAATACTAAACCCAATGCAGAGTAAACGAAATGATCGTTAATGTGGATAAATTTTTAGACTTTTGTTGATTTTTCAAAAACCGCTTGTCCGATCTCGATAAAATTTTCATGGGATCATTTGCGAAGTATACCCTTTCCAACAAAAAAAATATTTTTCAAATCGGTTGGCAAGCGACGGAGTTATGCGCGAACAAACATAAACAATACGAATTGAGAAACGCCTCCTTTTTAGTAGTCGGTTAAAAACTCATTTAATATCTATACAAGAGAAAGAAAACTCGAAATAAAACCCTGTACCAATACGTTTGACCAGCGTGGTATAATAGATCAATTTCTCTCCCATAGTGGAGGAGGTCCGAGCCTAGTAGTGGGACATATATGGGTTGAAATGATGATACCAGGCACTATAGGATAGGGGCTTGTTTCAAGTTTTCCTTCTTTCTTCAGAGTGATGATGATATGATTTAAGGTAATCGTTTTTAGGGTGCCGTACTCAAAGGGTAAAACGGGATCCTATTACTACGACTTCGCTGTCTGTCCGTCCGTCTGTCAGTCACAAGGCTGAATCTCAAGAACCGCGACAGCTAGACAGTTGAAATTTTTACAAATTATGTATTTCTGTTGTCGCTATAACAACAAATACTAAAAACAAAATAAAATAAATATTTAAGGAGGGCTTCCATACAATAAACGTGATTTTTATAGATAACTAGCAACCCGCCCTCGCTTCGCTTCGGTTTTAGTCGCCTTATCCACGTAGTTCCCGTTCCCGTGGGAATACCGGGATAAAATATAGCCTATGTTACTCCCTGATATTATAGCCTTCCATTGGTGAAAGGATTTTTGAAATCGGTTCGGTGGTTTAAGCGTGAAAGAACAAACAAAAAAACAAACATCCTTACTTTCACATTTATAATATTAGTAAGGATGGTAAGGAATCCTAAGTGCGCGACGCCGACTCTAACTGAGCTGGTTTTTGGCAATGTTTTTAGTTTACCGATGTTAACACAAAGTGTCGTCAACCCTTGCTTTACCATGTTATTTGTAAAAAAAGGATAAAATGATTGAGGTGAAGGACTTTCCTAAAAAATGTAATGCATTTTTGTCAGAATCATCTGTTCGGAGTGAACATGAATAAGCTGGTGGATGAATAGAAGATTGAAATCAATCAAGCAAAAAAAGCAATCAAGAGGAGATTTTGTAGAAAAGGTTATTATAAAATCTCGGATTATCTTGATGATAATACAGACTGGTTATGAGCAGCTCCTCATTCAGGCATTTCCTCATTATTTCAAAAGGTGTTACATGTTTATTCTGTTGCTGTTAATATAATTGTAAAGCGTAGCGTGTTTTGCCAAACGAATTTGTTATTTAATTTGTGTTTTATGTTTGTGGCGCATGGTATTGGTCATGCTCACTGAAGGGTCTGCTTGCGGTAGCTATGAGGAGCGGGTCACTCCCTTCCCTCCATTGTGGTTGAGGGGAGTGATGGCTGCTCTAGTGGTTAACTCGTGATCGGGTGCCGCTTGCGGGATCTGGTCCAGCCATGGTACTTTTTCGTTATATTTAATAACTGTATTGTATGATGGTTCGAAAGGCATCACACTGGAGCTATTAATAGACATGTTGTTGTATATTATTGTATTAAAAAAAAATAGTAAATGAATAAAAAAGAAGACAAGCCCACTGAGTTTCTTGCCGGATCTTCTCAGCGCGGTCGCGTGCCAATCAGGTAGTAATTTAAGGTAAAATGTAAGAAAGCGGGGTTTATACATAATAAAGGATTTGAATTTGAATTTGAAAAATGTTTTCAATATCAATAAAAATCAGCCGAAGCTTTGGTGGGAGCGTAAAAATGTCATTTTACAATATCCATGTTATTTTAATCCTTACTAATATTATAAATGCGAAAGTAAGAATGTTTGTTTGTTTGCTACGCTTTCATGCTTAAACCACCGAACCGATTAAAAAAATTCATTCTCCAATGGAAAGCTATAATATCGGGGAGTAACATAGGCTATATTTTATCCCGGTATTCTCATTTGAACGGGAACTACGCAGGTAAGGCGACTGAAACCGAAGCGAAGTGAGAGCGGGTTGCTAGTAATCCATAAATTATATTTTAAACTGTATTGTCACGCAATTGTAAAATAAAATAATTTGCATGTCAGCTTCTGGCAAATCATGTAATAGCTTCTGTAAAAAATTGTAACATCTAATTTGTACCGTGATTTTGGCAAATAAATTTCTTACCTACAATAATCTAAATTGTAGATTAATTTCCATTTTGTGTGTTTTTATGTTGGATTTATTTACAACTAGCAACCCGCCCTCGCTTCGCTTCGGTTTCAATCACCTTACCCGCGGCATAGTTCCCGTTCCCGTGAGAATACCGAGATAAAATATAGCCTATATTACTTCCTGATATTATAGCGTGAAAGCGTAACAAATAAACAAACATCCTTACTTTCACATTTATAATATTAGTAAGGGTTGGCTACCCTCTATTTTACCCGTGGGTATCGTAAAAGATGGATATATAGAGATGTAATATGTATATAACATCTGTGCAAGAGAAGAAAAATTTGAAATAAAACCCTACACCAACCCACCCGACCAGTGTGGTATAGTGAGATTTTCAATTTCCTTCAATTTTAATTTCCTTCCTTTTGTGGCAGAGATTTGAACCCAGCGACACGTATATGAGATGAGACGAAATATGCTGAATCAATGTGTAAATATTTTCAGATAGCCTTGTTACAGCGTTTCACTAAAAATGGGAATGCGAAACAATATTTGGTTGCGATACGCAACTGCCACTATAGTTGAATTGCTACAGCATCTGAAACGATATTGTGTGGACTCATCGTGAATCCTTTGTGGAATAATCATTTTTCAGTTAGGATATAATAATTAATATACGTTCAATCTATACAAATTCATAAAATATGTCTGTTTGTAATGTCAAAATAATAGGGTTTTCTCATGCTCACGGTTATTAATACGTTAAAACCTAAAAACCACTTTATAAAAATTTTCTCGGTCTATTTATTCTAGGTAACCTTCTAAACGGTTAGAACGATTTTAATAATACATATTTTATTAACAGGTACTTGTCTATAAAATAACTAACAGGCTAATTTTTCTCTGAAGAAACTCTTACAAAATATTGCCCGCTCCGGGAATTAAAGGCGAGGGCTTAGGAGCAGTAATATTATAATGCTTTAGAAGATATTTTCTATTTAAAAAAATCGGTTGTCTGTAAAGTCGGTTTACTGACGATAGTTGAACGTGACAACGTCATAAGAAAATACTGATGGAATGGTTTCATTTTTCAAATGAAAATTTTAATTTTATTTGTTTGATAGATATTTTGTATGGATCAAGCCTTAAATGGAACGCCTCAGAGCGAGGTAACGCCGCATACGTCATGTTTTTTCGTGTGTGCAGCCGGCTCCATCCAATTATAAGACGTTGTCACGTCAAAAGCGAGTGCTAGGCGATTGAAACTAAAGCGAAGCGAGGGCGTATTGCTAGTACTAAATCAACAAAAAGTAATCAATGATTTATATCTCTTTATCATCATCATCATCATCTTGCTCTTATCCCAATTACTTGGGGTCGACGCAATATGTCATCTGTTTTGACATATTGCAAAAAATTTCGGCAATGACTTTTATGATCGGCCGCCTGCCTGACGTCAACCCTCCTTGGGAATGTAATCGTTGACCCAAATGGTACCAGATGGAGTTGGTCCGGGTCAATCTAGGGCTCTTAGTCGTCTTTTACGACACCCACGAGCAAAGCAAGGGTTGGTAGTATTCGAAGCCGCTACCACACAGCATATCTCTTTATATAAAATGTAAACACATAAATCTAACAATGAAAGCGCTAAAACGGCTACAATCATAATATCGAATATTCCTCACTCATGCAAAAAGTATCTGAATATATTTTCTACTCTAAAGTGATTACGTCACACCATGTATTACCAGTAATACACCGCAGCAGTGGTTCTCAAAGTTTTCCTTTTGATCCCATTTGTAATTTCTTAGAAGGGTCATTTTTAGAAACATAACATTTGTGTTTATCGCAATAATAATAATTGAGACTGAAAATGAACAGAAACCATTTATCATATAAAAAGGTTTTAAAAATATACTTGAAAAACAACATTAATCCCATATGAATCTATCGCTATGAATTGCTATAACATGAATTACTATATCATGCTGGTCAGACAGGTTGGTATAGTGTTTTATTTCGAGTTTTTCTTCTCTTGCATAGATGATATATGCGTATTATATATCCCTTAGTCGTCTTGTATGACATCCACGGGTAAGGTGGGAGTGGTGAATTGTATTCTTACTCCATCACCACTCGGATTTTTCTGATTATTATCTCAGCCTAATTACGTCGCAGTATTGGGTTCGATCGTCTTTCGTAATGGAAGGGAAATTAGCTTATTCTCCCCCTGGTCAGGTGGGTTGGTATAGAGTTTTAATACGGGTTTATCTTGTTATTCATTTCTATCTTTTACAATCACCCATGGAAAGATATTCTGATTTTGTCACCATGCTGGTAGTATAATGATCAACATCATCCTGAACTTATCCCAATTAGTTAAGGTGTAGTTAGGGCGACTTCATATGTACACTTCTTTTACAGTACCTATTGGAAAAATTATTGGCAATAGTTTTATGGTCTGGTCGCCTTCCTGATGTCAATTCTCATAGAGAATGTAATTGTTGACCAGAAAGCATCAGATCAAGTTGGCCTAAGTATATATAAAACTCATAATTGTCTTTTAGGACACCCACGAGCAATGTAAGAGTTAGTAGTATTCGTAGTCGCTTACAGCAATATTTTCAATAATATAAATATGATATTAGATAGACATGTATATGTTGAGACTATAAAGCCGTGTGGTGATGGAGTAAGAACACAATACACCACCCCCTTTCTTATCGTGGTTGCGTAAAAGACGATTTAGGGATATACGAGTATAACATCTATGCAAGAGATGGAAAACTCGAAACAAATCCCTATACCAACCTGTCTGACCAGCATGGTATAGTAAGGTTAATTGCCCTCCTATTATGGAGGAGGCTCAAGCCCAGTAGTGGGACGTATATGAGCCGAAATGCTGAATGATGACAAGAAGATATATGCTCGTTAAAGTAATACAAGCGTATGGGGGTGAAACTAACGCACATTGACAAACATTGTCTAAAGCGAAGATTTACGTGATGTTGAAAAATAAGCTCAATTCAGATAAAAACCTTGTACTTTTTCTTGTAAGAGTCATATGTATTCAGTATTATAGTTGAAGTTTTACGAGAATTCTTAAGCTTTATTATAAACGTGGTGTGACTACATATTGATGGAGACAATTTGGTTTTAACATTGTTTCTTTGTTGCAAATGGTGATAGATAATATAAGATTCACCTAATGGTTGGCTGTAAGCTTGGACAATTTACTTAGAGGCCTTTAATTATTTATGTAAGACCCATTTTAGTTATTTTTAACCTACCTTTATTGTCCTCCTATGTGGGAAAATAGGATTTTTTGGATTTTCAGTCTTCTTTCGTAGATTTGTGTTTTTGTTTGTCCACGTGGTGACGGAGTAAGAATACAATTCTATCTATCCCATTTCTTGCACGTGGATGTCGTAAAAGGTAACTAAGGGATACGATACGTAACATCATAGAATCCCATATCAACCCGTCTGACCAGTGTAGTATAATAAGTTAATTGCCTTATTATGGACGAAGTTGGAGGCCCAAGATGATAAAGATGATGATATATTTTCATCTACATTGTATATTAAACTAAAATAACTGATTATTTCAGTATTTTTTATTTTATTTTTAGAAACAGTTTCCTTGCTAGTTTTGTTACTGCTATTTGGATAGAGTTCGGTTTTGCACAATTATTTTGCTGAATATGAAATGCTTTTGATCACTTTTGGTCCTTATGATATGTTGGGGTAGTATATTTAATATTGTCCCCAAAGTCATATATTTATATGTAATCAAAGATGATTGCCAGATAGATTTTCTCTGTATGATCTCTTAATCGGCTGTTTAAGCAACATTACAGGTATACTGGCATTCAATATACAAATGAATACTATATAGTCTCATATTTCGTCTTGTATATTATAAATTATCAAGTCTGAGCTCTTATAATATATCATCATCATCATCATCATTTCAGCCCATCGCCGTCTAATACTGGATATAGGCCTATGCCGCCTGCATCCAACAACGCCCAGCAACTTTCACCAGGTCATCTGTCTACCTAGAATTGCATCCTATACTGCGTCGTCCGATACGTGGTGGAAACTTTCTTCCCCAGCGGTTGCCGGTTCGTCGAGCGATGTGGCCTGCCCATTGCCACTTCAGCGTGCTAATTCTTCGTGCTATGATGGTTACACCCGTTCTTCGCGATTTCCGTATTCCATATTTATCTATCTCGCAGAGAAATCCCGAGCAAAGCCCGCTCCATAGCACGCTGAGCGACTTGAAGCTTGGTTATGAGGCCTACATTTATGGACCACGTTTTCGTGCCGTAAGTCATCACTGGTAACACACACCGGTCGTAGACCTGTGTTTTCAGACACTTTGGTATGTTGGGCGAGAAAATCCTCTTAAGTTTTCCGAACGCTGCCCAACCAAGTTGCATTCGTCGGCTGACGACTCTTTATTGCACTTATTTAGGGAGTTAAATAAGTTTAATAAAAAGATGAACGGGGTCGAGGAGCGAGAGTCCAACTTTCTGAGGGTGTTTGCGTGTGGTGGATTTTGGTATCACCGATGCCTTTGGTATCAACGAGCCACTCGTGCACGCATTCATACTCCCTTCACTTTCTTCACGGTAGGCGCTGCCTAGCGTGAAAAAAGGCATCTGTTAACCTAGAAGAGCTGTAACCAGAAAGGAAAGGGGGTAGGTGCTAAGTCGGGGTTGAGGGAAAGGAAAAGGGGTCTAATCAGACCATATTCGGCAATAAAGGGCATCCTCTGGGCCATGAACTTCAGCTTGGGGCCTGGCTTTTTTAGGGGTGGGCTGCGGTCGGCGTGCTTCCGCACCACTCCGTCCGGGGCGACAGAGGGGCTTAAGCACGCAACTCCCGCAACCCACCCGAACACCACGTCGCCTTCGTCGTTAGGCCGACCACTGGAGCAGGGGAGCAGGGTTACTTGTCATCAGTGGCCAGCCCGACGGAATACCCCCTACCCGGGGTACCCTTCCATCGACCGACGTCCCCCCCTCGGGGAGGACGTCGGTCTTTCCTCACGCGGTCGGCCTCTCGGCGGGTGACGGACTAATCCCCGGTCACGTCACCCGCGGCCTCGGCTAGGGCGGCATTGCACGCAGGTAATCCCGCCTGCGCCGCCCCAGTCGCTGGCGGCGGGTCGCTTCGTCGAGGCTGTGCTCCTCGCGTTCGCGACCCGCCGCCTCCTTCTGCGAGATAACTGCCTCGCAGAAGGATGCGACCGTGTCCCAATTCCTGATGCTGCCGAGCATCTCCCTAGCGATGGTCGGCAGCGTCAGGTCGGCACCGATGATTGTAACGAGTCCACGACGCGGCTCTGCCCAAGCGGCACAGACCTCGAGCGTATGCTGCGCTGTGTCCTCGTCGCAATCGCAGTGGTGGCAGGACGGAGTTCTCTCCCTCCTAGCGACCCTGTACAGGTACTTGCCGAAGCATCCATGCCCCGTCAAGACCTGTACGAGTCGGAAGGAGAGCACCCCGTGCAGCCTTTCCAACCACTGCATCAGCACCGGCCGGAAGGCCTCCACGGTCCAAACACCGTATCGAGGCCTCTCCAGCCGGTCTGCCCAAGGGGCGATGACGTCCCGGCGGGCGTCGACGCGCCAGGCGGTGAGCTCCTTCAAGGAAACCACACCGCCTCCCCCGCGCACCCCCAACATCCGCCGATACAAGTCGGCGAGCATTTCCGCCTCCAGGTCCCACGGGGGAGTCCCGGCCAATAGGCACGCCGCCTCCGTCGCCACCGTGTGGTACCCGCGGGTGATCCTGACCGCCATGATCTTCTGTGGACGCCACAGAAGGGCCCTAAGTCGGGCGGTCATGGATCCCGCCCACATCGGTGCGCCGTACAGGGCCATCGACCAGATGACTCCCGCGTACAGCTGTCGACATGCCGCGCTCGGTCCGCCCACATTCGGCATCAGCCATTGTAGGGCGGATGCCACGCCGATGGGGCCTGGCTTTAGGCTGCTGCCTAGCATAGGGTCATAAGCGGCAGCAGCACTTACCATCAGGTGTACTGTTTGCTTGTCTGTTACCGTTTGCAATAAAAAAAAGAGCTTGCATACAAAGTACGCATGTCAGAAGTGAAACTTCTTTATCCTTTATCCTATATCTCGCCGGCTGAATCCTATACATTTACGTGTTTGTGTCTCTATGGACTCGCTTTTTCGTTTCATCGAGTTTGAAATCATAACGATTCTAAAGAAGATTTACTTCAAAAAATTTGTTTTTAATTTGCGATGGATCTTTTTAATAATGATAATGTATAATACCTATCTTACCTTTAATGTATTGATAATAACTCATACACTAGTCAAATAATAATACGTCAAGATTGTCAACGGTGAATTTAATAAAGCCATCAGTTATATGTCAGGCCGTATTTGAAGGCTGGCCAGTGTAATGATATTGGACAAATAGGTCGACCCTTCTTGAGATATGAAATAGGCTAAATTTGATATCGTAAGTAGAAATACGACTTTAAATGTAAATATAGGGACTGGTTTTTCGTTATACCGTTTGATGTGAAACATCTAGGTGTGGCGTAAACAGGCCGTGGCGACGCAAGGCTTTATGATACATCCTCTACATTTCTCTATCTATTCATGAAAATCGCATTAAAATTCTTTGTGTACTGATTTAATCGTACAGATGGCGGGCAGCGACTTTATATTATAATATGTTGAAGTTACGATAACAGCAAGCTGGTCTCTAATGCTTTGAAAGATTTGTCGTGTATACAAATGAAATATTACAGATAAAATATAACAGCCATTGTTGAACATCAAAAAGCGATTTACTATTCAGATACATCGAGTTTGTATACTCATATTCAAGCTTTTATCTTAAATAGGAGTTGGCAGAGCTTCAAGTAGTTTCATTGAAGTATTGTAAATACATTAATGGTTTTTGTTTTATCGTCATTTATTATCATTTCGGCTCTATAATAGAAATCTGTGTAGTGGTAGGACCACACTGTTGACATTTGTCTGTCTACAGCCGCGGGCTGGTCCGTCCGGGGTAGTAACATATTGAGCAGAAAATCAACGTCCGAGTAGTAGCAATTTGTTACTGCGCTTCGTTCGGTGAGAGAGAGAGAGAGAGCCGAAAGCCCAACTTTCTGAGGGTGTTTGCGTGTGGTGGGTTTTAGTGATGGTTTTGGTATCACCGAATCTCATTGTACTCATTCACACTTCCTTCACTTTCTTCACGGTAGGCAGCGACCTTGCAAAGGTCCATGAGCGGCAGCAATACTTATTTCCAACAGGTGTACTGTTTGGTCTTTTGCCACCGTTTGCAATATAAAAAAAAAGCTTTTGTCTTAAATAAGAGTTGGCAGAGCTTCAAGAAGTTTTGTAAATAAAATGTTTTTTTTTTTGTAAATAAATTAAATCATCATTTTGGCTTGTATAAGTCCCACTGCTGGGCTCGAGCCCCTCCATAATGGGAAGGAAATTTAGCTTACTATAATATGCTGGTCTGACAGTTTGATATAGTGTTTTGTTTCGAGATTGATGTTATATGCGTAACATACACCTTAGTCGTCTTTTACGACACCCACAGTTATGAGAGGGGGTGGTGAATTGTATTCTTACTCCGTCACCACACGGAAAGTTTTATTTTACTGAAATGATGTTTCTATATAATAATCCAGGAAATGCTCTATCATTATGGCAATTTTTATCTAAATCTGTTTAATGGTTTACGCGTTACAAACAAACTTTCACGTTTATAATATTAGTAGTATATTGTGTAGTTACGACCTCGTGATGGTTAAAAAACGCCTGTAATTAAAATATTTCAGTAAATAAGACATTCATTTAAATTATGTAAAAGGTAACCTTGAGTAAATGAGTGAGTTGGCTCGCTAAATATTTATTTTAATCAAACTGACTTGAACAACTAGTTTTCATTAAAAATTAATATTTGATTGCCTTTTTGTTAAAAGTGCTTACATAACATCAAAGACATATTTCTTATGAAAGATTTTATTAATATATATAAAATTTTATCAATAGCGAATAAATAAAAATCCTTACTACTATTATAAATGTAAAAGTATTTAAGTTTGTTTGTTACGCTTTCATGCCTAAACTACCGAAACAATTTCAAAAACTGTTTCACAAATGGAATGCTATAATATCAGGGAGTAACATCGGTTATATTTTGTCCCGGTATGCCTATGGTAACGGGAACTACGCGGGTAAGGCGACCGAAACCGAAGCGAAGCGAGGGCGGGTTGCTAGTAATAGATAAACGAAAACATTACAATTACTGAAATTTTCATAAATTGCAAAATTTGCCTTAAATTGAAAAAACTTAAATTGAAAAAAAGAAAAAAAAAGACGGCGACCGACGTCGCCGTCTTTTTTTGCCGCGGTGAGGTTAACCGAAAGGGTATTCCGTCAGGGCGACCACTGACGACAAGTCACATCTGCTCCGGTGGTCGGCCCAACAACGGGGTGACGTGGATACGGGTGGGTAATGAGCCCGCGCGCCATCCTAATATCACCCCGGACGGACTGGACCGCGCGTGCGCTTACCATAGCCCACCCATAAATAATAATAAAAAAAAAAACAAAGAAGAAACAAACTTACGATTTATGTAAAAAGAATTTAGGGTTTTATTTCGAATTTTCATTCTCTTGCATCCATGTTATCTGCATCTCCCTTAGTCGTCTTTTATAACACCCACGGGAAAGAGACGGGGTGGTGAGTTGTATTCTTATTTCGTTACGTAATATACCAATACGATAATAAAAAGAATAAAACATATTTAATATATTCAATAAAAAGAATACAGAAATACTAGTAAGACAAATTCTGCCTGGAATATCAACGCCATATTTAATATGATGTCCGTGTGGTGACGGAGTAAGAATACAATTCACTACTCCCTATCTTGCCCGTGGATATAGTAAAAGACGACTAAGGGATATAATACGCATATAACATCTATACAAGAGAAGGTAAACTCGAAATAAAACCCTATACCAACCTCTCTGATTGGCATGGTACAGTAAAGTCGATTTCCCTCCTATTGTGGAGGAGGCTCGAGTCTAACAGTGGGACGTATATGAACTGAAATGATGATGATGATATTTGCCTATCCGAGGCCACAGGTGATTCCTAGCCAAGGCCGTGGGCGACGGGACCGGGGATTAGTCCGTCACTCGCAGAGAGGCTGATCGCGTGACGGCAACCTACGTCCCGGAGCAGGGACGTCGAGAGGAGAGGGTACTCCCTCAGAGTATTCCGTGGGGCCGACCACTGACGACAAGGATTTCGGCATCGGTGGTCGGGCTAACGACGAAGGCAACGAGCTACGGGTGAGTTATGGGGCCGTACGCCGCCCCTCTTTCGCTCCGGATGGAGCCAGGTCCGGTAGGCGGGTGCGCTAACCATAGCTCATCCCCCACGAAATTAAAAAAAAAGCACTGAAGTTAGCTAGTTAACATTTTATACGATGCGAGATGCGACAGCGTGATTACAGAGATTTATATAATAGTAATAGTTTATCTAATAATCATGACTTGTTAGACGTGACGTCACCATGAAAGCTGCAAAGTGTTCGAAACCTCGGACAATCAAACATCAAATACAAACGCGATAAAATCCGTAAAGTAGTTTTATTTACAACTAGTAACCCGCCCTCGCTTCGATTCGGTTTCAGTCGCTTTACCCGCGGTGTAGTTCCCGTTCTTGTGGGAATACCGGGATAAAATATAGCCTATATTACTCCCTGATATTATAGCTTTCCATTGGTGAAAGAATTTTTGAAATCGGTTTGGTAGTTTAAGCGTGAAAGCGTTACAAACAAACAAAGATCCTTACTTTCGCATTTATAATATTAGTATGGATGTGTAAGGCCCTTCGCACATGGAGCTACTCAAAAATGACGGAACTGATCAGTAATTACAATTACACATTAGTTAGAAACTGTACCTCGCACATGACGCTACTTAAATTGCAAGGTTTCAGTGACTTCTGTTATTTCTGCTCTCACAAGCACATGACTAACGAGGAAATATTTGGGAAAAATCAAACATGTCGAGTGGGTCGAGTGAGGATGACGTCGATATTGTATTATACCACTACCTTAATAGACGTCGAAGGTTTTGGATTCACCCATATATTCGAAATAATCTGAACAGCAGATTGTCAGTTGAGTAATCTGACAGTTTATAATTATATAAACATGGATACTTTTCCACATCCTGCACAAATTTAATATTTAGGGTTTGATCGTTTAGTTTTCGCAACAAAAATAGAAAACTGTGGTAACCAGTAGCGCGGCGACCGTCACGACCCGTCATGCGTGATCAGTTGCTAACACGTTATTAACCAGTTGGTGACTAGTCGCGTCGTGTGCGACCCTTAACGAGAACGTATGGGCGATGATGCTCAAGCAACTCCTTAGTAATTTGAGTTTGCAACTAGTACTTTTTCAGTAGCTCCATGTGCAGAGGGCCTTATACTCGTGTAAATATCAGAAATCATTTTATAATTTCTTTTTTATGGACATAGTGTTTTTTTTTTCGGTATGTCTAGATTTTGTTATTCCACCTAAGTGAAACCTTAGCAAGGAGACCAAATAAAAACCACTAAATATTTCTCACTCAGCGTGCTATGGAGCGGGCTATGCTCGAGATTTCTTTGCGAGATAGAATCCGGAATACGGAAATCCGCAGAAGAATGGGTGTAACGGACATAGGACGAAGAATTAGCATGCTGAAGCAATGGGCAATGTAATGGGCAGGCCACATCGCTCGACTAACCGACAACCGCTGGGGAAGAATGGTTCTCGAGTGGCGACCACGTATCGGACGACGCAGTGTAGGACGACCGCCCCACTGTGTAGTGTGTAGGTGGACCGACGACCTGGTGAAAGTTGCTGGGCGTCGTTGGATGCAGGCGGCACAGACAAGGGCATCGCCAGCTTATGTCTAGTCAATGGGGCAATATTATGGAAGATAAAAAATATGAACGCCTGGTACTTTGCACGCTTACATTTTGGTCGCTTTGCGGCTAGCTACATTTGATCTCTATGTTGGCGCAACTGCCTCCCCTTGCTCCCCCTTGGCGACGCCCTTGGGCACAGAACCGCACTGCATTCCTCAGTGACTAACTTTTGAAGCAAGCACTTCAATTTGAGTAATGAGACATACACATAGAGATAGCAAAGATGACGTAAACTTCGCAATCTGCATACTAATTTGCGTTTGACCTAAACAAACAACCTTTTACGAGAAAGGAATAGAATATGCCAGTTGAAAATACTTTAACTTTTTTAGTTGTGGATATTTTTTAATACATCCTTACTAACATTATAAATGCGAAAGTAAGTTTGCTTGCTTATTTGTTTGTTACGCTTTCACGCTTAAACCACCGAACCGATATTAAAAATTCTTTCACCAATCTAAAGCTATAATATCACGAAGTAACATAGGCTATATTTTATCTCGGTATTCCCACGGGAATGGGAACTGCGCGGGTAAAGTGACTGAAACCGAAGCGAAGCGAGGGCGGGTTGCTAGTCCTTACTAATATTATAAATGCGAAAGTAAGTTTGTTTGTTTGTTACGCTTTCACGCTTAAACCACTGAACCAATTTAAAAAATTCTTTCATCAATGGAAAGTTATGATATCAGGGACTAACATAGGCTATGTTTCATCCCGCTATTCCCACGGGAACAGGAACTACAAGAGTAAGACGACTGAAACCGAAGCGAAGCGAGGGCGGTTTGCTAGTACTAAATAAATATAATAGCGAGAATATCAATTTTAAATGGTCTTTCCAAAAAAAACATTTAAATTAAATTTGATATTCGTGGGAATACCGAAATAAAATATAGCCTATGTTACTCCCTGATATTATAGCTTTCTAATGGTGAAAGAATTTTTGAAATCGATTCGGTGGTTTAAGCGTGAAAGCGTAACAAACAAACAAACAAACATCCTTACTTTCGCATTTATAATATTAGTAAGGATGAACATGTGATAGACGAGATGAAAGTAATGTTGTACAATGCGATTCTCATTTTTATAGGAAATTATCTATGAATGCGATTCAAATAAGAATAGGAACGTCAATGACCTCTATCTGTCAAATGTCACTTGAAAAGTACGGCTTGCAATGAAACCTCATTTGCGTATCAATGTTTGTTGATATTTTATATTGATGTATTTAAAAATATTGATATATAAAGTGAAGAGCTCAATTCTAATTGAAAGTTATTCGTTCATGATTCGTAAATTAATTATTATTTAAAAAATATCTTGTTTTGCTGACCCTATCCAATTTATTGAAATTGACAGCTATGACGTCACAATAGGGCGAAAAGTCGAGCCTATTCTTATTTTAAACTCATTATAAGCTAAGTTTTAAATATGAATTTTGAAGACTTTAGTGGTAAGAGAAAACTTCAGTCTAAAGTCATCTTCGTCTTTTCTTCAGAAAAGATGGATGAATTTTGTGAAGTATGACAGGGATAGAAACTGAGTGAACACGGAGATGTTGATGCTAAATTAGGAAATGATAGCAAATTCCTGTGCTTCGCGCTTGCGTTTGATTACGAGGACAAAATATAGCTTATGTCACTCACTGATAACACATTAGGCTAAATGAACATGATGGTGATGAGGATGATAACAATGCTATTATGATTAAACAGGTTTTCTTTTTGGGTTGGGCTACGGTTAGCTCACTCGCCGCCCGGCTCCGTCCGCGGTGACAGAGGGGCGGCGCACGGTCCCATAACCCACCCATATAGCACGTCGCCTTCGTCGTTGGACCGACCACCAGTGCAGAGTTCCTTGACTTCAGTGGTCGACCCGACGGAATACCCCGAGGGAGTACCCTCTCCCATCGACGTCCCCCCGGGACGCCGATCGCCGTCGCGAGGCTAACCTCTTCGCGGGTGCCGGACTAAATTCCCGGTTCGGTCACCCAATGGTTAAACAGATTAAACTATAACCTATCCAATTAATATCTGAAACAATAAAGGTCGAATATTGAACCTCAACCAAATGTCATCAGTATATTACTTTAATAACTAATGTGTTCGGTTTGGCGTTCTGCTGCTAACTTTAAGAGTAAATACGAACATGTCACCTTAATTACTACACGTTTACTAATGACAAATTTGTTTGACACAAGTTATGAGCGAATAGCGATTAAGTTTTAGAATAAATAATGACCCCTATGTTGTCAACTAAGCTTCAATAAAAAGGCTTCAAGTCGCTCAACGTGCTATGGTGAAAACTATGCTCGGTATTTCTCTACGTGATTGAAGCCGGAATACAGAAAAGCGGTCAACCGATAAAGTCCAAAGAATTAGCACGTTGAAATGTCAATGGACAGGCTACATGGCTTGTCGAACCGACAACCCTTGAGGAAGAAAGGTTTTCGAGTGGCGACTACGAATCAAACGACATAGTGTAGGATGGCACTCTACTAGGTGGACTGACGACTTCTAGAAAGTTGCAGGGAACCGAATACAAATAGCATAGGATCGTTCTGAGTGGCATTCTCGTGAGGCAACCTGTGAACTGAGGCTGTATTAACCTAAGCTATTTCTCCTTTCTAGAAACCACTATAAAATTTTGCCCGGTCGGGGAATTGACCCCAAGGTCTTTTGGACTACAGCTGGGTATGACTGAAATCGAAACGATGCGAGATTGGATGTTAGTATATGATAAACTCTTTATAATAATAGTAATATGATAAATAAATACCGGTAATATGATAATAATTCGGAATACGGAAATCCGCAGAAGAACGGGTGTAACCGACATAGCACGAAGAATTAGCACGCTGAAGTGGCAATGGGCAGGCCACATCGCTCGACGAACTGACAACCGCTGGGGAAGAAAGATTCTCTAGTGGCGACCACGTATCGGACGACGCAGTGTAGGCCGCCCCCCCACTAGATGGAACAATGACCTGGTGAAAGTTGCTGGGCGTCGTTGGATGTAGGCGGCACAGGACTGCACTTTGTGGCATAACATGAGGGAGGCCTACGTCCAGCAGTGGACGGCGATAGGCTGAAATGATGATGATGAAGTAAATACCTTCCGTGTGGTGACGGATTAAGAATACAATTCACCACTACCTATCTTGCCTGTGGATGACCGTAAAAGACGACTAAGGGATATAATACGCATGTATCATCTATAAAAAACAAGGAAAACTCGAAACAAAACCCTATACCAACCTGTCTGACCAGCATGGTATAGTAAGGTGAAATTCCCTTCTGCTTTGGAGGAGACTCGAGCCCAGCAGTGGGACGTGTATGAGTAGTGATGAATAATCTCTTTCTCTACTAACTTACACCATCCTCTATCTTATAAATATGTATCGCATATTGCATAAGTAACTTTGCTAAATGAACTATGTCTAACTGAATTAGCTCTTATGCATGCAGTAATAAAGTTTAGATCCATACAGATAGCTGCTGAATCAGCCTTCTTAACACGATGAATCCAGATTGTATGGAGTTTACGTAAACTCATTGCTATTAGATAAATTAAAGGAGTCAGATTAATTATATTAGGAGTTCATGTGTTTGATGTTTTTGATTCAGAATTCGGTTGATATATTGTCAAAAAGACACATTGAACTTTAGTATTTGAAGAATATGAGCTGTGATGATGATGATGATGACGATGTGTGATGGTCATTGAACTGTGATGATCATTTCAGCTCATATACGTATCAGTGATAGGCTCGAGCTTCTGCCGTAGATAGCGGGAAATTGACTTACTATAACCACGCTCTTCAGACGTTTTGGTATAAGATATTAAATAAAACTATTTTACGGATTCTTCTTCTTTTTTTGTCATGGCAATCAGCTACTAATATAAGCTATTTTTGCCAGTGTCGAGTTATAATTTTCTTTTCGAATTATCAGTTTCTTCATGTCCCTAATGATCCGTCAGTAAGTCAAAGTATCGCCTTCAACAGTGTAATGGCCACTGTTAAGTGTATCTTCTGACAATTTTGGTGGAAACAAAAAGGTATGTATAGCAGTTTTATATCACGTTCACTACATCTCAGCAGTTCTGCCGCTATATATTACATAAAATGCGATCAAGATTATTTAATATAACACGTTAAAATACTAAGATATTGAATATAATACAAGAATACCACATGACACTTTCAGATTCCTGCCATAATCCTCTATTTTACGGATTTTAATGCGTTTAGATTAGGGATGCAAACGATACATCGATGTTTCTAAAACATCGATGTTTCAGTAAAAAAAACATCGATGTTTGCCATCGATGTTTATTATTGCGAAACATCGATGTTATTTTCTACGATGTTTTAACATTCATATTTTGCCTGACATCTGTTTGAAATGTATGGTCATTTAAGAAAAACTTGCGTGACAGTCTATTTACCAAAGTAAATGACTTACGTATGTACGTTTTCGTAAAAACTGTTATTATTAAACTCTGTTCCTAAATAGGTAACATGCTGCAGTTAAGCTTGTAATAACTTTATTTAATAGAGAAATATATGTTAAATATAACTTTATTTCCTCAACTCTACATCTCCCTTGTTCTAAAGAATCACCTATTAAATAATAATATTGTTACAGATAATAAATATAGCTTGCATTTTAAAATTTAAGTTGTTTGCACGAATGTTAAATATACATCGATGTTTCGATACATCGATGTTTATAGGCCGATATTTATAGGCCGATGTTTTTTGTACATCGATGTTTTGTTATGAAACATCGATGTATCGATACATCGATGTTTTTGTTTTCGATATTTGCATCCCTAGGTTCGAGTGTTGATGGTCGCATGTGCAAACGCGTGTCGTTGTATCAGAGTCGGATGAAATAACGTATACGCCAAATTTCATGACAATCGTTTAAGAGATTAATGCGTGAGAATATTACATACAAACTGACATTAACACTTATAATAACAATGAGTATTTCACTTTAATATATTTGCAGTACACACATTAAATTTCGTTTTACTACAAACATGACACGAGATTATATTAATCCTTGGTTTCTGTCCTGGTCTCGTTAATTTTATAACATATGTTGTTTATACGACATTACGTAAACAATATATTGTTTTAATGTCTCCGTGTGGTAACGAAGTAAGAATACACTTCAGCATCTCCTTTCTTCCCTAGCCGAGGCCGCGGGTGATTGGACCGGGGAGTTAGTCAGTCACCCGACGAGAGGCTGACCACATGAGGAAAGACCGACGTCCTCCCCGAGCAGGGGACGTCGTCAATGGGAGGAATATGAGGAAATGAGGAGGGAGAGAGGAGAGAGGGAGGAAATGAGGAGTACCTCAAGGTGTATTCCGTCGGGCCGACCACTGACGACAAGTAACCCTTTTTTTTTTTTGTTCACGCTGTGGAAATGCATTTACGCACTGTCCCCCGCCAGTGACGGACGGGGGGGGGGGGGGCGTGTGGGACTCACCGACCACATCCGCGGCCGGAATACCCACTAAAACCACAGCGGCCCCTTCCGCGCTTTTACGGGGTGCCGGAGAGGTCGTCTGATGACATTCAATCCCCGACACCCCAACGCATGGCCTCCACCGCCGGATAACCTCCCTTTGGGCCACTTCTTGTGCTTTGCCCAGTCTCCTTGCAGAGACTTGCTCGCCGTTGGCTCGCGCTGTTGCACGGAGCTGGTAGACCTCCGCCAACGCCTCAGCCACAAGTGGCCAAGGCGGATCGCCTGCCAGTAGCGTCGCTGCAGTCCAAGACACTGTACGATAACCCCTGATAGTTCTCACCGCCATGACTCTCTGCGGTCGACGCAGGAGGGCCTTGTTGCGGGCGGTGAGGGACTCCGACCAGATAGGGGCACCATACAGCGCCATGGACCGCAGGATTCCAGCGTAGAGACGCCGACAGGACGACCCAGGACCGCCAGTATTTGGCAGAAGCCTTCCCAACGCCGCGGCTGACTTGGTGAGCCTAGGGACGAGCTGGGCAAAGTGTGGCCCGAAATTCCATTTGCTATCGAGGTGCAGGCCCAGATATTTCATCTGGGCCCGCACCGGCACGGCAACCCCAGACACACTGATATGTGCTCCTCGGGGGGGACCTCGACGTGGGCCATGAAATAGGAGGGCCTCAGTTTTGTTTAGCGAGACCCTCAGACCCAGCATGCCAATCCGATCTACGACGAGTGCTACTCCCTCCTGTGCCAATCGGGCAGCCCCCTGGAAGTCAGCCCTCCTCACCGTGATGAGGGTGTCGTCTGCGTAGCAGATAACCCCCATCCCGGGAAGGAGCCGACCCCGCAGAAGCCAGTCGAACCCAACGTTCCATAGGACTGGACCCAGCACCGAGCCCTGTGGAACGCCGCACTCCACCCGATGGCGATGAATGCACCCGTCGCCCCCCTCCCAGAGCACGTGCCTTCCCTCAAGGTACGCCACCAACAGCCTCCGGAGGTACAAAGGCACTCCATGATACCGGAACGCCTCCCTCAACGTCTCGTGTAGGAGGCTGTTGAAGGCGTTCTTTATGTCGAGTGAAACTGCTAGGAGAACTTCCTTTTTGGCCACTACTTCGGTGGCCAAGGACTTCAGGGCGGCCAGCGTATCAATTGTTGAACGGCCGCCTCTGAATCCGTATTGCCTCTCTGACAGCCCCGGCCCGACTTCCTCGAGGTGCTGGACGAGACGATCCGCCAATACTTTTTCGAACAATTTAGCCGTCTCATCCAGCAACACCAGTGGCCTGTATGCGGATGGCGAGTCAACTGGGCGACCCTCCTTCGAAAGCAGACATAATTTTCCGCACTTCCATTGCTCCGGGAACTGCCCGGACCTCAAACACGCGTTGAGCAGCTCCCGTAGCTGATCCTCAAGATACTCTGCGGCGACACCGAGGACGACTCCCGGGACGCCGTCTGGACCAGGCGCCTTCCTCTTCCCGCGAAGACGGGAGAGAGCCGCTGTCATTTCAGAGTCGGTGATGGGTGGGATTGGAGAGTCCATTTCTAGCACCGACTGAGGAGCCATTCTAGGGGGAACGTGTCCTACTGAACGGGGGAACAGCTCCCCCATTACGACAAGTAACCCTGCTTCGGTGGTCGGTCCAACGACGAAAGCAACGTGATGTTCGGGTGGGTTGCGGGTGTGCGTGCTTACGCCCCTTTGTCGTCTTCTCTAGGACAGATATGAAGAGGAGACAATATAAAAAAAAAACCTTTTTTTTTGCGTGCGTTGCGTTCGGGGCGCTCCTCGCACTACTCCGTCCGGGGCGACAGAAGGCCGTAAGCACACATCCGTAACCCACCCGCGACACGTCGCCTTCGTCGTTGGGCCGACCACCAGAGCAGGATGACTTGACATCAGTGGTCACATTAAACCTTATGCCAATACGTCTGATCAGTGTGGTCTACTAGGTTAAATTGCCGCCCCACAATGGAGGAGACTCGAGCCCAACAGTTGGACGTATATGGGCTGAGATGACGAGGGTTAATCCATTTTATTTCTTTTATTATTTTTGTATTGTATTATTATACCTACAAAGTACCACCCCTTCCGTGTGGTGGCGAAGCAAGAATACAAATCACCACTCCCTATCTTGACCGTGGATGTCGTAATAGCACTAAGGGATATAATATGCATATAACATCTGTACAAGAGAAGAAAAAGTCGAAATAAAACCCTATACCAACCTGTCTGACTAGCTTAGTATAGTAAGGTTAATTTTCCTTCTATTGTGGAGGAGGCTCGAGCCCAATAGTGGGAGGTGTATGAGCTGAAATGATGATGACCTACAAAGTATGTTTTACAGCTTCTGTGACTAAATAAAATATCTGCTTTTGTTTAGGGATGTGACTTGGAGGGAAAATAATCGATTTTTTAAATAATCGATTTTTGTTCTTTAAAATAAATCGATTATAAAATAATCGATTAATTAAAAATAAATAATCGATTATAAAAAAAAGAAAAAAAATTTTCTCCCAGCAGGATGATGACTTTTTTTTTTAGGAAATGTGTGCTTTATTTTCTAATATAGTATGACACAAACACTGCACGCAGTATCGTGATGACCTTTTTTTTTAGGCAATCTGACAGTGGAATAATCGAATAATAAAAAATCGATTATTAATAGGTTTTTTTTATTTTGATAATCGATTATTACAAAAAAAAAATCGATTAATAATCGATTATTATAAAAATCGATTATTTTTTCACATCCCTACTTTAGTCGCTTTTTTATCATTATAATCTTTAGTATGAAAAAAATATTCGTAACATTCATTTTCTTATTTGCTATAACAGGAGTTTGAAATAGATATTTTATCTAGATAATATATGAGAAATAAATGGAAAATATATGGCGGCAGTATATTATCATTCATGCGAGACCGGCGACAGAAACCGTAAATTTATCTTGCTATACTAGATTACAAGTTTGTATACAATATTTCATTTTAAACTCAAGTCCATAAAATCCGCTGTTGGGATATTTTCATTTTTTGAAACAGTTCATCATCACAGCCCACATATGTCCCACTGTTGGGCTCAGGTCTCCTTCACAATGGGAGGGAATTCGACCTACTATACTATGCTGGTCAAACATCATTACAGCTCATTACGTCCCACTGTTGGGCTTAAGACTCCTCCTGGTTAGACCGGTTCGTATAGGGTTTCATTTCGAGTTTTCCTTCTCTTGCACAGATCTTATGTGTATATTATATGCCTTAGTCATCTTTTACGACATCCATGGGCAAGATAGGGAGTGGTGAATTGTATTCTTACTCCGTCACCACACGGACTGAAACAGTTATAAGTATGGCTTTCTATGTAATGATGGCGAAAATAACTTTAGTTTATTTTTTGTTAATATTTGATTTTCTGTATTGCTGATGGTGGCAAACGAGAATACAGCGTATAGGGTGGTAAGTCATATTGCCGCTCACCTTTGCTAGGCCACTGCCTACTGCGAAAGTAAAGGGAGTGTGCGTGCAATGAAGTTCCTTGATACTAAAGGCATCACCAAAATTCATTACGCGCAAACACCTTCAGAAAGTTGGAGTTCCGGCTCTCTCACAGAACAAAGTGCAGTAACAAATTTCTACTCTTCAGAGATCGATTTACTCAGTGTGGTACTATCCCGGACGGATTGGCTCGCGGCTGTTGACAAACGATTATCGACAATATACGCGCACCTTCCCCATAACAGGAGAGAAATGTGACTTACTATACTACGCTGTACAGAGGAGTTTGTATAAGGTTTTCTTCGGCCACGGAGGACAAGGTACTCGGTACCGATGGTCAATTCAATGGCGAAAGACAAGAGATACGGTGGGTTATGGGGCTGCGCGACGTCCCTTCGTCGCCCCGGATGGAGTGGACGGTGGGTGTGCTGATCATAACCCACCTCCAAACAAAAAAATAGCGTTTGTTTCAAGTTTTTCCCCTTACTTAGACATTATATGCATATTATATCACTTAGTCGTCTTTGTTTGAATTATTTCACTTATATATCATCATTGCAGCCCATATACGTCCCACTATTGAGCTTGGGCCTCTTCCACAATGGGAGGGATGGATGGTATAGGATTTCATTTCGAGTTCTCCTTCTCTTGCACAGATGTTATGTATATATTAAATCTTTTACGACATCCACGGGCAAGATAGGGAATGGTGAATTGTATTTTACTCCGTCACCACATGGATTATATATACAACTAGCAGTGCCCTACGGTTTCACGCGCAGTTCCTCTTCCCGTGGGAATATCGGGATAAATTATAGCCTATGTGTTATTCTGACATGTAAGCTATATTATTGTAAAGTTTCATTAAAATCCATTTAGTAGTTTTTGCGTGAAAGAGCAACAAACATCTTCACATTTTCACACTTTTACATCCTCACATACTCACAAACTTTCGAGTTTATAATATTAGTAGGATTGAGTTAAATTCCTAAAGTACAGATACCCGTAGCCATTATAAACATAAAAAATATACAGTGCAAAAAGGTTCATGATATGCAGACGAAATTTTACGCGGAATGAACCCCATGGAATATACAGTCGACGGTGTAATACTCTGTGAAACACAACGTAAATTAAGATAGCCGCCGTAAAATATTTGGGATTCTTTGGTTTCCCGTGTACCATGGTGAAGTAATCGTATATGTTGTTGTCGTGTTTGTTTACGTTCTAACAAATAAACATTGTAATTTATCTTTCTGCGTATTGTATAATTGAGGTTGTCTTATTATTGTGCGCTTTATAATCGACTTCTAAAAAAGGAGAAGATTCTCAATTCAGATGTTTGTATTTTTTTTATGTTTGTTCGCGCATACCTACGTCGCTTGCCAACGGATTTGAAAAATTCTTTTTTGGGATACTTCCCAAATGGTCCCATGAAATTTTTATCGAAATCGGACAAGCGGTTTTTGAAAAACCAACAAAAATCTAAAAATTTATCCACATTGTCTAAATTTTTTTTTTTGGGATGGACTGCGGTCGGCTCTCTGGGGTCTGGGGTCTGGGTCTCGCGGTCTGGGGCAACAGAGGGGCGTAAGCACGCACACCCGCAACCCACCCGAACACCACGTCGCCTTCGTCGTTGGGCCGACCACCGGAGCAGGGTTACTTGTCATCAGTGGTCGGCCCGACGGAATACCCCTTATTTGGGGTACCCTCCTATCGGTCGGTCTCTCGGCGGGTGACGGACTTAGGCTATTTTTCTTTTCAAGAAACCCTACGGATTGCAGTCGGGTATAGCAATATTTTAGAAGATATTGGCGATTTAAAATGCGGGGACAAGACGACTGAAACCGAAGCGAAGCGAGGGCGAATTGCTAGTCTATACAAATAAATAAAATTGAACGATCTGCTTGTAATGTCAAAATACTGGGCTTTTTTCATGCTCACACGGTTATTTGCACGATACCTATGCCTTTTTTTATGGGTGGGCTATGGTACACGCGGTCCATTCCATCCGGGGCGATGAAAGGACGGCGCGCGGGCCCATAACCCACTCGTACCCATGTCGCCTTCGTCGTTGGGCCGACGACTGAAGCAGGGTAATTTGTCGTCAGTGGTCGGACGATACCTATGCCTAAAAACTATTTTAATTTTTTTTTGTTTGTCTGTTTGTTTTGGGTAATCTTCAAAACCGTTAGACCGATTTTGATAATATTTTACTACCAGTTAGCTGTCAATATAAGGAGTAACTTAGGCTATATATTATCCCACGGCAACCGCGGGATGTTGTTAGTATTAAATATATTTAACATTTCTATTACTCACTGCGGTTCATGCTCCGTCAGCAATTCTTCAAAGTGTAGCCTCAAGGTGTGCGTAGGAGGTGCTTTTATTTCGCTCACACATTCTACGTCGTCAGGATATGGTCGAGGAAAGCCCGGACTTGATACTATAGCGTGTGGGTGCGAGTGAGACAGCAGGATAGTTTCGTTGCACTGGATCTGTGATGCTATATATGGATCTGAAACAAAATATACGATCATCATCATCATCACAGCTCATATTCCTCCTCAGCTGGGTTCAACCCTCCTCCATAATATGAGGGAATTTGACCTATTATACCACGCTGGTCAGACATGTTGATATAGGATTTTGTTTCGAGTTTTTCTTCTCTTGTACAGACCTTGTCAGCATATTATGTCCCTTAATCTTTTACGATATCTATGGGAAAGGAAGGCGGTGGTGAATTGTATTCTCACCCCGTCACCATACGGGCATACTATATATACTACCCTTATCAGTTTTATTCAAAATTTTGGAGAGCATGTTTTATATAGAATGGAATATTCGAGACGTGCTGGTTAGCATCGCTTTTACGAGTAGATATGAAATATGTATCCGCTCTTCACAACATTGGTTTTAAACTTCCTTTGTTTTATTTACTCAGCTTGTGGTTTTCAGTTCGAAAACTTTGAAGATAAATATTACCGCCGAGCCTGCGACCTTGTTTAGAAAACATGAGCTAGAAAATAGAGAATAATGTAGCAGATTCCTTCAGGTATATTTATTTTCCCTGTGGTGATGGAATGAGATTACAATACACTACTCCCTTTCTTGCTCGTGGATTTTTTTTATCACAAACGGTGTCAAATGAGCAAACAGAACACCTGATGGTAAGTGCTGCCGATTATAGACCTTTGCTAGGCCGCTATCTACCGTGAAGAAAGTGAAGGGAGTGTGAATGAGGTTCGGTGAAACTAAAGACATCACCAAAACCCACCACACGCTAACACCCTCACAAAACTGGGCTTCCGATTCTCTCGCTCACCGAACGAAGTGCAGTCACAAAATTGCTACTATTCAGACGTCGATTTTCTGCTCAGTGTGTTACTAGGAACCGAATATCGGATGGTTTCCTAATTTCGAATATATCAATATCTCCTACACAAAGCAACGTTATGTGCCGAACAACATAGTCACTATTAGTTCAAAATTAGATAGAAGCACTGCAGAGATTTCATTGACCACTCTATCAAAATGGCGACAAAACCGATACAAGTTTGATTTTTGTCGCACAAAATATTACATAATGGCTTTTTCAGGCAGTATTTTGAGCAAGTAAGTGATTTATGCTCTTATGTATTTCTTGTAGTTTAGTAATTGCTATATTACCTACTTAAAAGCTAAGCTTTATTGAAAAAAGAGACAATATTTTAAATATTTTTTATGTTTTTATTTACATTTGTGAATTCCTAATATAGGATACATAGCGTTGCTTAATATCGGATATCTGTTTTAAAGAAAAAAAAATGTTTTTTTTTTATATATAGATCATAAGAATTTGTTAAACTCGGACAACTGTTCATTTATTTTGTATTATGTTAAAAATTATAAAATTTGGCTAAGCTACCTTGGCTGATTAATACTGTGTTTATAACTTGATACTTATTTTTTTATAAAAATCTCTTCAAAATTAATATTTTGAAGAAATTTTAAACGTTAAAGTGTTTCAAGGTTTATTATAAACTATTTTGTTTAGAATGCCTAATATCAGGGAACCGATATTGAGATATTATCAGGTGTCCGATATTAGGAGCCTATTTGGTCATGCCCTGATTTTCTTGCTAAGTTGATTATTTAAAATTTGTGTATAATTTAAAACTGCTGTCGTGTGATTTGTTTAATTTTCTTATAGTATATGAATTATAGACTACGTACATAAATTTCTATTTAACTACGGATACATTTAATATATTTTTTAAGTAATTTTCAAAAAGTATCCGATAATCGGTTCCTTTCCCCTACCCCGGACGGACCGGCCCGCGGCTGTGGACAGACAACTGTCAACAGTGTGGTCCTACCACTAAACGTGGATGTCGTAAAATACGACTAAGGGATATAATAAGCATTAACATCTATGCAAGAGATTGAAAATTCGAAATAAAATTTTATTTCAACATGTCTGACCTTCTTATACTGGCAATAAATTTGTACCAAAATGTGGGTTAATATTTATTAACTAATTTTCCGTAGCGGGTAGATAATTATAAATATCTGTAATAATAATGACTTGTTGGACATCAGACATCTTAGTCCGCCCGTGAACATGAACCCGGTAAATTGTACGAAACGTCGGGCAATCAGAAATCAAATACAAACGCGATAAAATCTGTAAATTAGTTTTATTTGCAAGAAACGGAGCTGTGAATTGTATTCTTACTTCGTCACCACACGGAATGTGTATATGCATGATTATTTTGTGTGACTATAGTTGTTATCCGCACGGTTCGAATTATTAGATGAAACAGCCGATGTATATTTCTACAAATACGTACAAGTTAGCCTTTGATTAAAACAATAAAGTTAGAAAACAATCACAGAGAGAGAGAGAGAGAGAAATAGAGAACTATTCTTGTGTTGTGAAGACAAACAGACCGGAACCGCATCTGTAAAACAATAGGTCTGTTTGTCCATTCCACCGTGAACAATACTAGTTATCAGGGACAGGAGAGTTTTATTTGTGAAATGGTTTTTTTTATTTGTACGAATGAGTAGTGGCTAGATGGCGGTTGCTTTTTTATATATTGTTTTTTAGAAAGATAAAATGTACACTATGCTTTTTGGTTCATAAATTAAAAAACAGTGTAGAGCTGGAGTAAGAATAAATATATGGATTAACTGGTTTGTGGTCTACAGACCTCAATAATGTATAACACTGTCTTGGCACAAAGTTTATTTACACTTCTACACTAATATTGTAAAGAGGAAAATTTTGTAATTTTCTGCGTGTGTTTGTAATGAATACACTCAAAAACTACTATGCCGATTTCAAATATTCTTAGACCATTGGAAAGCTACATTATCCTTAAGTAATATAGGCTATATCTTATTCCGGTATTCCCACGGGAACTACGCGTGTAAGGCGACTGTAACCGGGGCAAAGCGATGGCGGGTTGCTAGTTTATTATATAATAGCAACCGCCCTCGCTTCGCTTCGGTTTCAGTCTTACCTGCGTAGTTCCCGTTCCCGTGGGAATATCGGGATAAAATATAGCCTATGTTACTCCCTGATATTATAGCTTTCCATTGGTGAAAGAATTTTTGAAATCGGTTAGGTGGTTTAAGTGTGAAAGCGTTACAAACAAACAAACAAACAAACATCCTTACTTTCGCATTTATAATATTAGTATGGATTTATTAAGGGTAGATAAAGAGTCACAAGCACAGGTGGATAGCACATATTATAGAAGGAGAGGTAAAGACAGTAGACATATTTGAAACTAGCAATCCGCCCTCGCTTCGCTTCGGTTATAGGTTATAGTCGTTTTACCCGCGTAGTTCCCGTTCCCGTGGGAATACCGGGATAAAATATAGCCTAGTTTACGCCCTGATATTATAGCTTCCCATTGGTGAAAGAATTTTTGAAATCGGTCCAGCCGTTTTGAAGATTACCCGGAACAAACAGACAAAAAAAATATAAAGTGTATTTTAGGCATAGTGTAGTGCATTATAGTATAGTGCAAATAACCGTGTGAGCATGAAAAAAGCCTATTATTTTGACATTACAAACAGAAACTCCAATTTTATTTATTGGTATAGATGGAGAATAATAATAATCAATCAGAAACAATAATAATTATGATTGCGCACTAGCAACGGTAAGCAAGCCTTTTGTATAAACGAACGCGGGCTTACTTAACAAATACTATTCACCATTCCCTCTCTTGGCTGTGGATGTCGAGGGATATATATATGGGATAAAACATGCAGATAACATCGATGCAAAAGAAAGAATATGCTGAAGTGGCAATGTGCAGGCCACATCGCTCGACGAACCGATAACCGCTGGGGAAGAAAGGTTTTCGACAACGTATCGGACGACGCAGTGTAGGACGCTCCCTCACTAGGTGGACCGACGACCAGGTGAAAGTTGCTGGGCGACGTTAGATGCAGACGGCACAGGACCGCACTTTGTGGGGTAACATGAGGGAGGCCTACGTCCAGCAGTAGACGACGATAGGCTGAAATGATGATGATGATGAGAAGGATAACTTTAAATAAAATCGTGCCAAACCATCTGACTTGCGTGGTATAGTAGGTGAAATTCCATACCACAATGGAGGACGCCCGAGCCGAACAGTGGGATGTGTATGGGCTGATGATAATGGTGATAAAACCCATATTTTTGTTCTGAATGGTGACGTAGTAAGAATTTAATTTACCACCTCTTTTCTTACTTGTGGGTCATATCTACGGCCAATTGTATGCTTACTCTGTCACCGTAAAGTATAAAACAATATCTTAATACCCGCTGCTTTCGTCGTCACCGTGCGGTAACCGCGTATAGCCCTGACCGCCCTTTGTGGACGCCACTAGAGAGCCCTCAGACGGACGGTCAGAGACGGCCACAACGATACGTCGTACAAAGCCATCGACCGGATCACTCCCGTGTACAGCCATCGGCACGTAGCGCTGAGTCTGCCCACATTCGGCACCAGCGAAGAAAGGGCGGAAGCCACGCCGATAAGCCGCGGAGCAAGTTGGCGAAAATCCCGGAACCACCAATGCACGTCGAGCACCAGACTCAGATATTTCATTTGAGCCCGTATGCTGATGGTAACCGAATTGTCTTTAACGACACCCACGGGTATGATGATGAGATAATATATTGTATTCTTACTTTATCGCCACACAGCAGTGAAATACTGAACTTGTTTTCGGCTACCGTAGAGCTACATTATTCTACGTTTCGTTACTGCAAAACGCTACTTCCTATGAGATTTATTACAACTGTATTCTGGTGCAGTGTTACTTGTCTTATAATGAAACATTGTTCCGTGGTATATAAAATGTGTAAGTAATTTCCCCGAAGAATAAAGAATATACTAGCTATGAATTTCCTTATTATTTTGATTTCCCTGGTTATATTGCTGTTTTGACGCTTAGTCTGGTAATAAATGCATTGAACTATAAGTTTTGAAGTAACACTTCTTTAGTCGCGACTTAGGAGTAATTTAGATGTTTCTTCGGATGAAAGTAACAGTTTTCATAAGGAAGTGACGTGCGGTATTAACTATAGTGTGAGCACATGGGCTTCGTGTGGTGACGGAGTAAGAATACAATTCACCACACCACTTCAACAACAGGCAAGATATTGCCTATGGATCTCGTAAAAGATGACTAAGGGATATAATTATGCGTATAACATCTATGCAAGAAAAGGCAAACTCAAAATAAAACCCTATACCAACTTATTTGACCAGCGTGGTAGGTCAATACTCGTCCCAATGAGGAGAAGGCTGCACTAATAGTAGGTCAATTTCTCACCTATTGCGGAGGAGGCCCGCGCCCTCCAGTGTCACGTATGTGAGACAGAGATGATGATAATTTTGTGACTATTAATTGTACAAGGTCGAGGAAAAGTTTCTTTGCATTCCATATATTTTTTTTTATTGCAATCGGTGGCAAACGAGCAAACAGCACACCTGATGGTAAGTGTTGCTAACGCGCATACACCTTTGCTAGGTCGCTGCTTACCGCGAAGAAAGTGAAGGGAGTGTGCGAAGGATGTGTGAAGGATGCGTGCAATAAAGGTTTGGTGATACTAAAGGCATCACCAAAACCTACCACATGTAAACACCCTCAGTAAGTTGGGCTTCTGTCTCTCTCGCTCACCGAACGAAGCGCTGTAACATATTGCTACTATTCAGACGTCGATTTACTGCTCAGTGTGGTACTACTTCGGACGGATGGTACTGCGGCTGAAGACGTCAGCAGTGTCAGCAGTGTCACTAACAGAACTAACTACGTGAAAATTTAAGACATTGTTTTCAAAGTTTCATTACAATATATATGTATGTGCCATTTTCTTCGATGATTATCTGCCATCTTGCAGGTAGTGATATGATTCCGTTATTGTGGGGATTTTAGGATTTCTTATAAAAAAAAAAACGCGACGACTAGTTTCGGCAGACCTCTCTTGATGTTACCTAATGTAATACTGTCTAAAGAATTTTGATGAAATCGAAACAGTTGAAAATGTGACGTTTGAACGTTAGGGCGGATGCATTAAATCCCAGCCAAACTCTTTTGACTTGTATTGTTTTATTATGGATTTAATTTAAATTATTAGTTTAAGTTGACCTTATAAATTATTATGTTATAATCCATATTATCCAAAATTGATTCATGAATAATTAAAATGTTTCTCTGTAATACAAAAGTTGCCCTTCTTTTGCGTGTCTTTACGACGTACTGTCAGTTTTTTATATATATTTAATGGTTTATAAATCAAACCAAAAGATGTTTTTAGTGAAACATGCAATATCTAAACATATATATAACCTAAACTTGGCAGTCCTTTACATAATTCCATTTTGTTTCTCTCTTACTCGTATGAAAAGGAAAGAAATAGGTAACGAAGACTGAATTGCTGTTACAAGTCAATAGATCCGATACGTCAACTGAATACGTAATAAGGCAAAATGGCAACGTTACGTCAAGGGCCTGAATCTTTATCTAAGTGATGGATAAGAAAGGGATGGGAGACGATTTTAAATCAATTTTATCCTTTCCGTATTGTGATGAAGTAAAGTACAGTTGGCAGTTGTAAAAAGCGAATGCCACGAGAATAATTAGCCCAGGGAAACTTATTACATCAGTGGCAAACATGCATTTATTTTTAAGGGAGCTAGGATTGAGGTCAGGTAGGCAGGTCATAATAACCTTTGAATTTTGTAGTGGCAATGATTAGTGTATCAAAATGTGAGTCAAAATACTTATTTCTGTAGCGGCTAGATAAAAATCATTGTAATAACGATGACTTATTGGACATGGGACATCTTAGTCCGCCCGTCACTATGAACCCTGAAAAGTATTCGAAATATCAGGCAATCAACATACGATAAAATCCATAAAAACACCTAGTTAATTTCCACGGTTTACTCGCGTAGTTCTGGTTACAGAATGCCGGGATAAAAGTCTTAGTTACTTCTTGTATAGTTTTATCAAAATCGATCCAGTCGTTTAGAAGATTACCCGGAACAAACAGACAGACAGTCAAACTAAATTAAACCGGTTTAAGCAATTAACCGTTAAAACAGCCCATCATTTTGACATTACATATAGACAATTCAATTTTATTTATACGTATAAATATTAAAAAAAATACTGTAAATAAAACTACGGAATTTATAGCGTTTGTATTTGATTTATGATTGCCCGACGTTTCGAACACTTTACAGCATTCATGGTCATGGGCGGACCGTCCGTAATCCATAGTTTTATTTACAACTAGCAATCCGTCCTCGCTTCGTTTCGGTTTCAGTCGTCTTATCCGCATAGTGCCCATTCCCTTGGGAAAACCGGGATAAAATATAGCCTATGTTACTTCCTGATATTATAACTTTCCATTGGTGAAAGAATTTTTTAAATCGGTTCAGTGGTTCAAGCGTGAAAGCGTAACAAACAAACTTACTTTCGCATTTATAATATTAGTAAGGATGTATAATACTCGCGTAAACATCAGAAACCATTAAAAAATACTGCTTCAACTAAAAAATGACACAAAGTCTTACTATACAATGCATATTCATTGTTCCACTTTTATATGTATCCGGTGCACTGAACTTTGATCTACAGAGAGCTTTCAGCGGTCGTTAGCATTCCCTTAAGTAGTTACTTTGTTCGATACAACTAAATTGATGTTGCTCCTGAGTGACTATTGTAATTTTTTATCTCATCATCATCATCATCATCATTTCAGCCTATCGCCGTCCACTGCTGGACGTAGGCCTCCCTCATGTTGCGCCACAATGAGCGGTCCTGTGCCGCCTGCATCCAACGACGCCCAGCTACTTTCACTAGGTCATCGGTCCACCTAGTGGGGGGGCGTCCTACACTGCGTCGTCCGATACGTGGTCGCCACTCGAGAACCTTTCTTCCCCAGCGGTTGTCGGTTCGTCGAGCGATGTGGCCTGCCCATTGCCACTTCAGCGTGCTAATTCTTCGTGCTATGTCGGTTACACCCGTTCTTCTGCGGATTTCCGTATTCCGGATTCTATCTCGCAGAGAAATCCCGAGCATAGCCCGCTCCATAGCACGCTGAGCGACTTTGAGCCTTGATATGAGGCCTACATTTAGGGACCACGTTTCCGTGCCGTAAGTCATCACTGGTAACACACACTGGTCAAAGACCTGTGTTTTCAGACACTGAGGTATGTTGGACGAAAAGATCCTCTTAAGTTTCCCGAACGCTGCCCAACCGAGTTGGATTCGTCGGCTGATCTCTTTCTCGAAATTGGATCTACCTAACTGGACTGTTTGTCCTAGGTAAACATAGTGATCGACAACTTCAAGAATCGCATTGCCAACTAGGACCGGTACAGGAATGACATGGGCATTCGACATGACTTTCGTCTTGTCCATGTTCATTCGTAAACCCACTAGTTGGGATACCCTGCTGAGATCATTGAGCATTGTGCCAAGGTCCTCCATGGATTCTGCCATAACGACTATATCGTCCGCAAATCGAAGGTGAGTGATGTATTCGCCGTTAATGTTGATGCCGAGTCCAGTCCAGTCTAAGAGCTTGAAGACATCTTCCAGTGCAGTGGTGAACAGTTTCGGAGAGATAACATCTCCCTGTCTCACGCCTTTCTGCAACTGGATCGGTTTCGTACTCTTATCCCGGATACGGACTGACATTGTGGCGTTCCTATACAAACACTTCAGCACTTCGATATAGCGATAGTCGATTTGGCACCGCTGAAGGGACTGCAGCACCGCCCAAGTTTCGACTGAATCAAAGGCTTTCTCATAGTCCACAAACGCTAAGCACAGGGGCCGATTATACTCCTCGGTCTTTTGTATAATCTGCCGAAGCGTGAGGATATGGTCTATGGTGCTATAGCCTTTTCGGAAGCCGGCTTGTTCGGGCGTTTTTTATCTATACCATGATAAATTCGTGAATATTTTATATATGTTGAATTTATTTTCATTCATAATTTCATCATTACAGCTCATATACGTCCCACGTTTGGGCTCGAATCTTCTCCACAATAGGAGGGCAATTGACCTACTATAATGTGCTGATCAGAAGTATTGGTATAGCGTTATATATACATTCCTATCCAAATTTAAATAGTCTACAGCCTAACTAATAGGCTCCGTATCCTACAGGAACGCAAACTACGCGAGTGAAACGGCCAAATAAATCACTAAAACCGATCTTAAAAATTCTTTAACCAATGGAAAGCTACATTATCAGAGAGTATTTATAAGCTATATTTAATTTCAGTATTCTCAAGGGTTCGACAACTACGCGAATGAAAGCGCGGCAATTTACAAGTTATTTTATAAATTTGATTTATCTATGATCGTAGCTGGCTACGTTGCTACGTATTGGGATCTACGAAGTGTGCTACGCAACAATTATCCTTTATTACAATAGGTACCCTTGTGGTTATGGAGTAAGAATACAATTAACCACCATCTCTCTTATCCGTGGGTATTGTAAATTCAAATCATTTATTATGCATAAACCCCGCGGGGGCACTTACATATTGTCATTTATTTTTCATTTCAACTTAAATTACTATCGGATCGGAACGCGACCGCACAGAGAAGATCCGGCAAGAAACTCAGTGGGATTGTCTTCTTTTTAATATATTTACTAGTTTCTTTAAATAAAATACATACAACAACATGCCTATTAATAGCTTCAGTGTGATGCCATTCATCATCATCTTGCTCTTATCCCAATTACTTGGGGTCGACGCAATATGTCATCTGTTTTAACATATTGCAAAAAGTTTTGGCAATCACTTTTATAACCGGCCGCCTGCCTGACGTCAACCCTCCTTGGGAATGTAATCGTTGATCCAAATGGTACCAGATGGAGTTGGTCCGGGTCAATCTAGGGCTCTTAGTCGTCTTTTACGACACTCACGAGCAAAGCAAGGGTTGGTAGTATTCGAAGCCGCTACCACACAGCACCAATGTGATGCCATTCGAACCATGATATTTATATATATAAAAATGCATCCCTGTTTTCCTTGATCACGCCATCACGCGTGAACGGCTGGACCAATTTCATTAATTCTTTTTTGTTGTATTTATTATTGTCAGGAGAAGGAAAGAAAAAATCTCTTATGAAAGAAAAAATAAGAAAAACGCCCAGAAAATTAGAAAATTTAAGAATACTTAATCATATTCATATAAAATTATTTCTAATCTAACCGCTTTGGACAATATAAACTTTTTTAATGTAACCTTATGACGTTTAAATATCGTCAAAGAGGATGTAAAAAACTGAAAATTGTTTAATACAGATGCTTCGGTTGGAGTTATTTTATTAATAAAATACATGTAAAGCAATTAATTCAATATTTTTTACAGAAATTATGTAAGAATACTGAATTTTTTAGTGCACATCAGGGTAGGTAAGTTCAGAGCCATCACGCCTAATATAAAAAGTCAATTTAATATGAAGTTTTAGTAATTAAGATACATGTTACTAATATAACAAGTGATATACTTAGTTATTAAGAAGAATACAATAGTTTTCTTTAATTTACAGTTGAATTTTTGTTTTTGAAAATGCCAGCAATTAGACGTACAAACTTAAGTTGTAAGTATTGGGTCAATGAACGTTGTATGCCAATATTGCAAGGCATTTAAGTTTAAAAATTAAGGTCCTGGATTGTGTTGTGCGAGCGCAATTGACGCCATTGGTACCACCGTCAGAGCCATTACATTCATTGGTTTCATACGCATAAGGAAAAAAAATAAGTATGTTGTATATAGGAATTAGAATAATAAACATTTTTTTTTTATTCAATTCGAATTCAATATTCTTAGTTAAGACATGACAACGTCTGTCGGGTCAGCTAGTAGTTATTAAATATAATGAAAAATTATCATGACTGGATCAGATTCCGCAAGCGGCACCCGATTACGAGTAAAAGACTACTAGGGGATATGTGTGTGTGTGGTAACATTGATGCAAAAGAAGGAAAACTCGATGTAAACTCTATTCTAACATGTGTGACCAGCGTGGAATAGTTAGTTAATTTCTGTCTCATTATGTCGGAGGCCTGAGCCCAACAGTTGGACTTATATAGGCTGAAGTTATTGAATGAATAAACAAAGAGCACCGTTAGTTATTCTCATTTTCACTGGCTTAGATTACTTATTATTTATTACTTTAAAATTTTATCTTTATTTTTTGTAATAATCCATTAATTTATCCATTAAGGGATTATTATTACGACCACTGAAGTCAAGGAACTCTGCACCGATGGTTGACCTAACGACGAAGGCGACGTGTCAAAAAGGGATTATTATTTTAAAATAGAAAGAAACGAAAGAATTTATTTTGATCTTTATTATTATATTAATACGTTTACTGATCTTTAGACTGCACAAATGGGGCAATAGTTAAAATATCGACTGCGTCAATGTCATCGGTTCGATAGATTGTGGCCACGTAAGACAATTAAATTATGTTTTATTGTTTATAAAAAAAAAACAAATATAAAATCATACCTAACGATTTTTCCGTGTGCTGACGGCAAAAGAATCCATTTCACACCACTTTCTCTCCCGTAGGTATTGTAAAAGACGACTAAGGGATTAAATATGCTTATGACATTTATGCAAGAGAAGGAAATCCCGAAATAAAACCCCATAGTAACACATCTGACCAGCATGGTATGGCACCTTTGACCAGTAGGTCAATGTGCTTCCTATTGTGGAGGAGGTTCGAGCCCAACAGTGGGACGTATATGACCTAAAATGAAGTAATGATAAAAAGAATGCAAGAAATCTTATCTCTCACGGTTGGGTTAAAAATTCTCAAAATCATCTTTACATAATCAATGAATGGATCTTTATTCAAATCAGTGAACTTTCTAGCAATTCTATTAAGTTAAATCCGATCTGGAAACTTAAAACTTACGAACTTGATTTAAACTTCATAGATTTTACATTAGAACTTAGACGTTCTTGTGTAACTTACGTCATTTGAATTAATTGAATTAATGTTATGCACAATTTCAATATTTGACTACATAGGTGATAGATACTGATGTGAGTGCTAGCAGTTACGAATAATACCAACCTTTACATGTTATAAATATAACTATTTTTACAAACTATTATTTAAAAAAATAAAGTAAACTTAAAAAAAAGCAGGAGGTTCTCGAATCGATTGTTTTTGTTTATTATGTTTACTAGCTCATAATTTTCGACTGGGTCTACCGATTTTGATGATTCTTTTTTATTTAGAAGTTTGTTTTTCCCGTGTGGGCTCATTTCAATTTGGTTTGGTTGAAGTCGTTTTTTTGTTAATTACAGATTTCATTTTATTATTTTCACTTTTCAGCGTTTGGGCGTACTGTCCGCTCGTGACCATGACCGCTGAAAAGTATTCGAAATGTCGGGCATTTAAATATCAAATACAAACACGATAAAATCCGTAAAGCTGTTTTTAAACCCCGACGTAAAAAGAAAGGTGTTATAAGTTTGACGTCGGTGTCTGTCTGTCTGTGTGTGGGTGTCTGTTTATGGCATCGTAGCTCTCCAACGGAGTTGATCGGACCGGGGATTTAGTCCGGCATCTGCGGAGAGGTTAGCCTCGTGACGGCGATCGGCGTCCCAGGAAGGGGACGTCGACGGGAGAGGCTACTCCCTCGGGGTATTTCGTCGGGCCGACCACTGAAGTGAAGAAACTCTGCACCGGTGGTCAGCCCAACGACGAAAACGACATGTCACGAGTGGGTTACAAGGGCCGCGCGCGCCGCCCCTCTTGTCGCCCCGGGCGGAGCCGGGCGGAATCTCTCAAACGGATGGATCGATTTTGATGCGGTTTTATTTTCATTTCAAAGCCAATTTCTTTGCGGTGATTGTTATTTATGTTTGATTAACGTTGGTCCAGCATTGTAAGAGTATCAGCTCTTTTCTAAAATGATGTAATGGCATATGATGACTCGATTAAGTGTTTCACGCGTGCCAGTATAATCGTTGAATGACAGTTAATAGATCATTTTTATTAAAGAGAACGCAATACCTTCTTCTTCTTCTTTTTTGTCTTGGCAATCAGCTACAAATACGAGCCATTTTTGCCAGTGTCGAGTTATAATTATCTTTTCAAGTTCGAAGTTTCTTCATATCAGTAATGGTCTGTCAGTAAGTCAAAGTGTCGCCCTCAACCGTGTAATGGCCACTGTTAAGGGCATATTCTGAGAATTTTGGAACGCAATACCTTTCTTTTATAAATTTTTAGTGTTGTGTTATTCATAATTAGGGGGTTATTAGAGAGTTATTCAAAATTTTCAATTTTATTTTCACCGAATCTCACTGCACATATGCCCACTCCTTTCACTTATTTCACGGTTGGCCACGGCCTAGCAAAGGTCTATGGCCTCTAGTATTTATTACAATCAGGTGTGCTGTTTGCTCGTTCACCACCAACAGCAGTATAAAAACATTATGATAGAAATCACCATGGGTGAAATAGATGTGTCTAGACCATATTTCATATTTCTTTTTTTCTTGAGATGTAGGGCATATTAAATATCGGTAAAAAGAAAAAAAAGTGATAGGTCTCCTATCCTATTCATCATCATCATCATCTCAGCCCACATACGTCCCACTGTTGGGCTCGGGCCTCTTCGTGTGGTGACGGAGTAAGAATACAATTCACCACCCCCTATCTTACCCGTGGGTGATCGTACGAGACGACTAAGGGATATAAAACGCATATAACATCTATGCGAGAGAAGGAAAACTCGAAATAAAACCCTATACCAACACGTTTGACCAGCGTGGTATAGTAGGTCAATTACCCTTCCATTATGGAGGAGGCCCGAGCCCAACAGTGGGACGTATATGGGCTGAGATGATGATGATGATAGCTAGTCAGACAAGTTGGTATAGGGTTTTATTTCGAGTTTTTTTCTCTTGCATAGATGTTATATGTCGTAAAAGATGACTAAGGGTATATATAGTAAATACCCTTTAGCCGTCTTTTACGATAGTCACGGGTAAGAGAAAAGAAAAAGATTTATATATAGGTAGTTATAAATCTCTGTAATATTGTTGATCGATACGTGAGTTATCCAGTATTCTTGTGACCACTACTATTAAAAAGCATTCGTAATGTTATGAAATTATAAATTAAATATAAAAGTGATAAAATTCATTAATATTGCAAGAGAAGGAAAGTTGGAAATAAAACCTTATAACATACCCTACTGACTGGCGTGGTATACCTATTAGATCAATTTCACTCTTATTGTGGAGGAGGTTCAGGTTTAGTAACATAAATGAGATAATGGTGAAAGTTTTACAAAAGAATTTATTCTTTAACACATTGAAAGAAAGAGCATAATACCATGTAAGATCAATCACAACTTTCCCTGGGAATTGTAAATCGTCTGAGAGAAAACATAAGTATGGGCAGCAGCAAATTCCTGTGCAACTTTCGGATGCTACGCAGGACCACCCTTTGTGCAGTTCACAAATTGTTATTCTCGGTCTGGATATAATTGGATATAATTTGTGTCATCTATACCAATAAATAAAATTGGAGTGTCTGTTTGTAATGTCAAAATAATAGGCTTTTTTCATGCTCACACGGTTATTTGCACGATACCTATGCCTAAAATAGCAATTAAAAATTTTTTGTCTGTCTGTCTGTCTGTTTGTTCCGCGTAATCTTCAAAACTGCTGGACCGATTTCAAAAATTCTTTCACCAATGGAAAGCTATAATATCAGGGCGTAAACTAGGCTATATTTTATCCCGGTATTCCCACGGGAACGGGAACTACGCGGATAAAACGACTATAACCTATAACCGAAGCGAAGCGAGGGCGGATTGCTAGTTTAATTATATGTTTGTAAAGTCTCCCGCAACACAAGAATTATTTCCATAGGGCGGGGTGTTGTCTTTAAAAAAAATTGTTCGACAGTGAAAGTCGATAATCTGAATGGATTGTAATATGTAGACGCAATGAAGGACTAACTGTACGACATATTTGAGCTTACCTTTTACGCGAATATCTCAAATTTATAAGGGACATAAACAGAAAATATGGTTGTAAAATTAGTAAAACTCTAAATAAAGTACACTAAATACTGCAAAGAATAATATTAATATAAAAATAACATCTGAAAATATAACAGCATAACAATAAGAACATACTATAAATAAAATTTGTTACCGCGATAAATGAACGCCATTTTGGTAAAACGTACTTACCTACATCTGTATTTGTTATATTCTATATTTGAATTTTTATTTTTATTCCGAACGAATCTAAATTTAGCAAATACCTATTATATTATAATATTTTGAATGTTTTTTTTTCACTATTGGCGGGAATGTGAAAATTTCTGGTCTTTTTAATTTTTTTAATATCATAGTGTTTCAACGTAATATGTTAAATAAATTTGATGTTATTTTATGTAATATCATGCGGAGAAACTACTGGAGTGTAGTGATATAATATAAAAATGAAAATATTTGTAAAGACATATATTATTTTCACTTGCCACCAAAATTGTTAAAAGATAATATTAATAAAACGCAGGTTCCTAACTACTAAACAACACGGCGATACTATCGGTATGAGATGGATACAATTTACCACCCCTCCTTTTGTATGTGGGTGTCGTAACAGACGATTTGATATCATATTCCTTTTTTGATGATTAAGGGATATCATTCACATAAAATATATGCAAGAGAAGAAAATTAATAATAGTAAGTCAATTTTCCTCCATCGTGGAGGAGGCCCGAGCTCAACAGTAGGACTTACATGGGCCGAGATGATGACCCTCAATACTCTGGTCATAGAATTATTGAAGGCGTCGATTTATTGCTGATGGACAATGAATACTATAAAAAAACTAAAGACGTGAAGAAACTGTTAATTTGTGATGAAATTTATATCTCGATACTGGCAATAATGGCTCGCCGATTGCCAATACATAAAAAGAAGAATATTTTTTTTATTTTTCATATTACATAAGTTTTCGTGTTCAAAATCTTTTTATTCTACCCACGTTCCTTCATTCCCTAAAGTCATGCAATAGTTGGCACTCTGTTGCGATACGTTTACGAGTGCAATACCCGACCGTTATATAGGTCGGCGTAACGTCCGAATAATTCAACCGTTTTAAATTCAGAACGCGATTAGAAACATCGCTTTTTTACAATTTATTTTGATTTCTGAACGATGAAAAATGAATAATTATATTTTTAAATCAGTATTCGGAGTTTTTGGCGGGAATCTGAAGTGTCATGTGGTGTTCTTGTATTATATTCAATATCTTAGTGTTTTAACGTGTTATGTTAAATAATCTTGATGGCATTTTATGTAATATATAGCGACAGAACTGCTGAGGTGTAGTGAATATGATATAAAACTGCTATACATACCTTTGTATTTTCACCAAAATTCTCAGAAGATACCCTTAACAGTGGCCATTACACTGTTGAGGGCGACACTTTGACTTACTCACAGACCTTTACTGACATGAAGAAACTGACAACTTGAAAAGATAATTATAACTCGACACTGGCAAAAATGGCTCGTATTTGTAGCTGATTGCCAAGACAAAAAAGAAGAAGAAGAAGAAATCAGTATTCTTTTTTTTTGGCGGGAATGTGGAAGTGTTATGTGGTGTTTTAGTACTACATACAATATTAGTGTATTAGTTCTTATTTTTATTATCTATGGTATTAGTGTTCTTCTTAATATTCTAACGTGTTATATTAAATAATTTTGATGGCTTATAATGGCAGATGGCATAAGGAAACTGATAATTTGCAAAGAGTACTATAACTCGACACGAGTAAAAATGGCTCGTAATAGTAGCCGATTGCCAAAACAATAAATATATATAGATTAAAAAAACTAAAAAACACGCCTTCATATCATATCTTGCTGTAGCTTTGTGCCACATTTTCGTTAGTCGAGCATCCCACGCTTTTTTTACAATAATATTAATATATTTCATTCATTATTATTTTCTGCCTATATTGAAAATTATTTAACACTGTTTAGTTTGATATGCTATGAAGGCGTGTTTTCTAGTTTTTTTTTAACTATATTTATTTTTCACTTGTTGGTGAATAACCACCGGAATGTTTTTATGCGGAATTAGTATGCGTATTAGATTTGTCGGAACATCGATTAATGTATACGGCTCAAGACGCAATTATTACCATAGGAAAGTCTTTACGCGTTTGTGTTATGCTGAGTGCCCGACTAGCTTTATCTTTCTTACTCTCATGCAAAGGATGCGGAAAGAAGTTGATGAATCCTGGCGAATCTAATAAGGATAATCGATTTTTTAAGCAGATTATTGCATCCAAACACTGACATCAAGTCACCTGCTCCGGTGGTCGGCCCAACAACGAAGGCGACGTGTCACGCGGGTGGGTTACAGGTGTGCGCGCTTACGTCCCTCTGTCGCCCCGGATGGCGCGGGCGAGAAGTGCGCCGACCGAAACCCAACCAAAAAAAAATTTTATTGCTAGGGACTTTACAAACATGCAAATTAATGGACACAAATAACATCCAGACTCAGAACAACAATTTGTGGATCGTACGAAGTGTTGTCCTGCGTGAGATTCGAACTCCTGACATGGACTCGGTAGATCTATACCTGAACCACTACGCCATTTGTGCAGTCAAAAAATATATATATTATTGACTTCAAATATAATAAACTTGAGATCTAAATGGGTGCCAAGTTCTGTAAACAACCTGTACACACTTTGTACGATAATTTGTGTCCGTTAATTATATATGTGTAAAGTCCCCCGCAACACAAGGTTAAGTTCCTAAGTACGTTATCTTTAAAAAAAGGTCTTGAATTTTATTTATTAAAATAACATAGGTATAACCTTAGAATAATAACGTATAGAAGGTAAGTTCACGCATAAAAAGTGAAGCATTTCAATTGAAGTCTAATGGAGCTTACGCCGGAACCGTTCCGTAATGTACAAGTCTTAAAAAATAAATAGGTAATTATGACGGTTTGTGCATTCAAATGGTGTCATAACACATTTGAAAAACTTAAAAAGGTTTTTAACATTACTTAAAACAATACAAAAATATTTAGACGATTTATGTTAATAAAAACAAAATTTGATTTCATAATTTGTATAGTGGTGTGCGTATGTACGTCTGTAATCGTCTGCGCGCCATTAGTATTTTGAGATTCATATTTCGAACGTTCGAAGTATTGACAATACCCTTCTATACGTTATTATTCTAAGGGTATAACATTCTTAAGTAGATTTATAACATAGTTTTTTGTTTAATTTTCTACTGTAAAAATATATTAATATTTAAGTTCTAATATAAAGAGACGATGGGTAAAATTGAAAATTTTGAACAATCTCGGCACAAACTAAAATAATAAAAAAAAATACAGTATTACATTATACTGGCACGCGTGAAGCATGTAAGCCAGTAATTATACGCCATTATATCATTTTAGAAAAGAGCTGATACTCCTACATTGCTGGACCGATATTAAACAAACATAGCTAAGAACCACCGCAAGGAAACTGGCTACGATGCCACAGACAGACTCTTTTTGCATCGGGGGTTAATAATCGAATTATTTACATAAAGTCAATAAATTACTATCTTAGATCTTACGTAGTATATTAGATTTGTTGAGTTTAAATTAAAAAAATGTAGTAATCATTATTACAAATTTCATCATTCATCATCATCATTTCAGCCTAACGCCGTCCACTGTTGGACGTCGGCCTCCCTCATGTTACGCCACAAAGTGCGGTCCTGTGCCGCCTGCATCTAACGACGCCCAGCAACTTTCACCAGGTCGTCGGTCCACCTAGTGGGGGGGCGTCCTACACTGCGTCGTCCAATATGTGGTCGCCACTCGAGAACCTTTCTTCCCCAGCGGTTGTCGGTTCGTCGAGCGATGTGGCCTGTCCATTGCCACTTCAGCGTGCTAATTGTTCGTGCTATTATTTACACCCGTTCTTCTGTGGATTTCCGTATTCCGGATTCTATGTCGCAGAGAAATCCCGTGCATAGCCCGCTCCATAGCACGCGACTTTGAGCCTTGTTATGAGACCTATATTTAGGGATCACGTTTCCGTGCCGTAAGTCATCACTGGTAACACACACTGGTCGTAGTAACACACACTACAAATTTAATGTTGTATAATTACTAATCATGAACAACATATTTTTTTCATATAGAATGATTTTCTTCTTGTACTGGCAATAAATTTGTACCAAAAATGTGTGTCGAAACTTAATAACTAATTTTCTGTAGCGGGTATATAATTATAAAAATCTGTAATAAAGTTGACTTGTTTGGCGTCGGACATCTTGATCCGCGCGTGACCACGAATGCTGTAAAGTGTTCGAAACGCCGGGCAATCATAAATCAAATACAAACGCGATAAAATCCGTAAAAGTAGTTTTATTAGATTTATTTATAAATTATGATCTATTGAACCTTAGCAATCTTTAAAAGATTTCCTGTTTTCTGATATTTTTCCTTTGTATACACTCAATTACCTAACTAGACCTCACTTTCGAAGATTCCAGGTCATCTGGAAGTGGGTTAGATTGATCTATATGTGAATCAGTCAGTCATAAAAAGGACGATTCTTTAACGTTAATATCCGAATAACTGTAACTGTTATTATCATTTGAAATTATAGCTTAGGAAACATAGATACTTATACTACATTCCCATTCTTAAGAGATTGATTCCGCTCTCTTCCACTGATTCCACTCTCTCCCAACTCCTGTTTAACTTTTTCTAATCAAATTTGTTGCGGTTCCCGAGACAATTAAAATCACATCCCGGTCACATTCACTGTCTGAATTTCTGAAACCTCGGTGTGATCTATGGAGACCATTGTGGATTTTGGCTTATAGAAGTTACAATGGTGGGAATATGTGGTGAGATTAGTCTCAAATAAAAAAAAATAACTATTTCTACTCCCTATCTTTCACGTGGGTATCGTAAGAGACGACTAAGGAATACAATTTTTTTTTTGGGTGGGCTACGGTCGGTGCACCCATCGTCCGGTTCCGTCCGGGGCGACAGAGGGGCGTAGGCAACCCGTAACCCATCCGTGACACGTCGTCTTCATCGTTAGGCCGACCACCGGTGCAGGGTGACTTGACGTCAGTGGTCCGCCTGAGAATAACTTGAGGAGTACCCTCTCCTCGATTGAGGTCCCCTCTCGGGGAGGACGTCGGTCTTTCCTCGCGCAGTCAGCCTCTCGGCGGGTGACGGACTTATTCCCCGGTCCAGACACCCGCGGCCTCGGCTAGGGTGGCATCAGGCTTAGGTAATCGCGCCTGCGCTGCCCCAGTCACCGTCGGCGGTTCGCGTCGTCGAGGAGACGTTCCTCGCCGCGCATACGCTTCGCCGCCTCTTTCAGCGAGACTACTGCCTTGCAGAAGGCTGTGACCGTGTCCCAGTTCCTGACGTTGTCGAGCATCGCCCTGGCGATGGTCGGCAGCGTCAGGTCGTCACCGATGATTGCAACGAGTACACGACGCTGTTCTGCGACACTGCCCAAAGGAATATGATATGCAGATAATATCTATGTAAGAGAAGGATAACTCGAAATGTAACGCGATGTCAACACAACTGAATAATGTGGTATATTAGGTCAAATTTTCTCTCATAAAGGCGAGGGCTGAGTGCAACAGTAGACCATATCTGGACTGAGATGATGATGATGAATTTCTAAGAGCTCTACATTCGCCTGGACTAACTCCATTTGATGGCTCCGGGTCAAAAATAACATTTCCAAGAAGGTTTGACGTCAGGTAGTCCATAACCTATTATTTTAAAATGGAAGGAAGGAAGGGAGATCCACCACTTTCCTACGGTTAATCAATATAACGCACACCATAATGGAAGGAATACAGCATAGGATCAAGGTGGACTAGGACATAAGGAAATCTTACTCTCACGTGATGAGTACCTTCCAGAACATGATCTTGCAATTTGCCGCGAGAACTTCGAACATTTATTCGACACGTGTTTCGCCTCTAAACGAGGCATCCGGACGGTTCGGCTTCAAATGTGCATTTTTCGCGTGGGAAAGTGATGGGTCTCCCTTCCTGCCTTCCATTTTAAAATAAAAATCGATTGCCGCAATGTATGGCTTAATTTTTTTTCTTTATTTTAACGCAAACAGTACACCTGACGACACGCGTCACTGCCGCTTGGACCTTTGCAAGGCCGCTGCCTACCGTGAAGAGAGGGAAGGGAGTGAATACGTGCAATGAGGTTCGGTGATACTAAAGGCAGTATTAATACCCACCACCGCAAATACCCTCAGAAAGTTTTGCTGCCGGCTCTCTCGCTCACCGAATGAAGCGCAGTAACAAATTGCTACTAATCGGACGTCGATATTTAATTAATAATAATTATAATAATCAATTAACATAAAACTATTGCCACTTTTGTAATATGTACGTTGAATGAAGAGTAAATATGGCGTCGATTCCAAGTAATTGGGATAACAGCAGAATGATGATGGTCAGACAAAAGTTCTTTTAAGGTGAAACTTCTTTAGGCACTTTAGAGTGATTCATCATCATCTCAGCCCATATACATCCCGGCTCGGGCCTCTTTCTTTATGGTAGGGAAATTGACCTACTATACCACGCTGGTTAGACGTGTTAGCATTTTTTTTTTTTTTTTTTTTTTTTTTTTTGGGTGGGCTATGGTAAGCGCACGCGCGGTCCTGTCCATCCGGGGCGATGAAAGGACGGCGCGTGGGCCAATAACCCACCCGTACCCACGTCACCTCGTTGTTGGGCCGACCACCGGAGCAGATGTCACTTGTCGTCAGTGGTCGGCCCGACGGAATACCCTTTCGGGTAACCTCACCTCTCGACCTGGGACGTCGGTCGCCGTCGCGCGGTTAGCCTCTCTGCGGGTGATGGACAATTCCCCGGTCCGATCACCCGCGGCCTCGGCTAGGGCGGCATTAGGCGCAGATACTCGCGCCTGCGCCGCCCGAGTCGCCGGCGGCGGAACGTGTCGCCGAATAGAAGCTCTACTCGCACACGATCCGCCGCCTCCTTCCGTGAGATAACGGCCTCACAGAAGGCGGCGACCGCGTCCCAGTTCCTGACGCTGACGAGCATCTCCCTGGCGATGGTCGGCAGCGCCAGGTCGGCACCGATAATTGCGACGAGTTCACGGCGATCCTCCTCCCATGCAGCACACTCCTCGAGCGTGTGCTGCGCCGTGTCCTCGTCGCAACTGCAGTGGTGGCAGGACGGTGTGCTCTCCCTCCTGACAATCTTGTGCAGGTACTTCCCGAAGCAACCGTGCCCCGTCAGCACCTGCACCAGTCGGAAGGAAAGCACCCCGTGCGTCCGCTCCAACCACTCCATCATCACCGGCCGGAGGGCCTCGACGGTCCTAACACCATACCGAGGACTCTCCAGCCGGACTGCCCAACGGGCAATGACTTCTCGGCGGGCGTCGACCCGCCAGGCGGTGATCTCTGTGATGGAGACCATGCCGCCGCGGGCGCGCTTCTCCGACACCCGCCGATAAATGTCGGCGAGCATCTCCGCCTCCAGGTCCCACGGGGGAGTTCCGGCCAGGAGGCACGCTGCCTCCGTCGCCACCGTGCGGTAACCGCGTACGGCCCTGATCGCCATGACCCTCTGTGGTCGCCACAGGAGGGCCCTAAGACGGACGGTCAGGGACCCCGCCCACACCGGTGCGCCGTACAGGGCCATCGACCGGATCACCCCCACGTACAGCTGTCGGCACGTAGCACTGGGTCCACCCACATTCGGCATCAGCCGCGAAAGGGCGGACGCCGCGCCGACAAGCCGGGGAACAAGTCGATGGAGATGCTCCCGGAACCAAAAATGCCCGTCGAGCACCAGGCCCAAGTACTTCATGTGGGCCTGGATGCTGATGGTGACCGACTTCACGGTGATCGAAGCGCCGGCGGGAGGCCCGGCGGTACGGAGGCCATGGAACAGAAGGGCCTCCGTCTTTTCCAGGGCTACCCTCAACCCCAGCGCTTCGATCCGCCTAACAATCTCCTCGGTGCCGAGAGTTGCCAGGCGTGCCGCCTCCTCTAGCGTCCCACCCCGGGCTGTGACGAGTGTATCGTCGGCGTAGCAAATTACACCCAGCCCGGGTGGGAGGCTTCCTCTCAACGCCCAGTCGTAGCCGATGTTCCACAGGGTCGGACCCAGAACCGACCCCTGTGGGACACCGCACGTCATGGGCGTTCGCACAACGTCCCCTACTCGGTCAACGTAGAGGACGCTGCGCCCCTCCAAGTAGTCTGCCACCAGCCGCCTGAGGTACACGGGCACCCCGTGATACCTCAGCCCCTCCCTGATGCAGCTGAATGGCAGACTGTTGAAGGCGTTGGCGATGTCCAGGGACACCGCCAACAGGACTCCTCCGCCGGTGACGGCCTCCGCTACCACGGCCTTCAGGCGCAGCAGGGCCGCGATCGTCGAACGCCCTCTCCGAAAACCAAACTGGGCGTCCGACAAATCGGGCCCGTCCCCGATGAGGTGCCGCTCGATGCGGGCAGCCAACACCCTCTCCAGCAGCTTGCCCGCATCATCGAGCAGCACGATGGGCCTGTAGGCCGAGGCCGACTCGGGAGACCGTCCCGGCTTCGGCAGGAGAACCAGCCTCCCCTCTTTCCAGCACCCAGGGAACTGTCCGGACGACAAACAAGCGTCGAACAGTCCCCTGAGGCGTGGTCCCAGGTGTTCGAGGACCAGGGCCAGCACACGGTTCGGAATACCGTCGGGCCCGGGGGCGGTGGATTTGACTCGCATACGAGCCACCGCCGCCCCCATTTCCGGCTCCGTGATGGGCGGAGCACTTTCATCGTCGGCCTCCCGGTCGCTGTCCAGCGAAGCCATGACCGGTGGCGTGTGCTCCGCCCGCCGTGGAAAGAGGTCCTCGACAACTCTGGTGAGGAGGCTGGGCTGGAGAGTCTCGGTGAGGGGGGGGCCCCGCCCGCGGAGCTTGTTCAGCGCCGCGAGGTAGGGGCGACCCCAGGGGTCACGCTCGAGACTGTCCAGCATCTCCCGCCGACTAACGTCCTTGGCGGTACGGACGGCCAGCCTGAAGGCAGACCGCGCACTGCGGTAAGCCTCGTACAGCTGGCCCTCCCGCTCAGCGTCGCGGTGACGCGCTCGGCTGCGGGTGTAGGCCCTCCGGGCACGTATGCACGCGGCCCGAAGGTCCGCCAATTCTCGGGACCACCAGGGGACCGCACTCTTCGGGGGCAGGCGCCGCACACGGGGCATGGCCGCATCGCAGATCTGCGTTAACGCACAGCGGATGCGGCCAGCCTCGGCATCCACCCCGTCCGCCTGGGGCGGTGAGGACAGCCATGACTGAACGATGGCTGCCTCGGCCAACAGGTCCCGATCCAATCGACCCACAGCCCACCGCGGAAACGCGGGAGCTCCGTCCGCCGTGTGACCCCTGCTGGGCTGCAGGAGGGTCCGGGAGACCTCTATCCGGATGTATCGGTGGTCGGATAGGGTCTCAACCTCCTCCTGGACGCACCAGCTCCTCACACGTGCTGCGACATTAGGGCTAGCGAACGACAAGTCCACTATCGACCCGCCCTGCTGCCGCACGCACGTTTGCACCGAGCCCCTGTTCAGCAAACAGAGGCCCAGTGCCGCCGCCCACTCTTCGACCGCCCGCCCGCGGTCATTCGTCCTGGGGGACCCCCACGCCGTGGACTTGGCGTTGTAGTCCCCCAGAACGAAGACTTGGCGCGGTGCCAGTCGCCGTATCGAGGCCCCCAGGATGGTGAGGAAGGCCCCGAAATCCGTCGCGCTCCTGTTAGGGGAGAAGTAAACACCATATAGCGTAACCTCTCCCCATTCCGCCGCGACATACCCATCACCCCTGTCCTTGAGCAACAAGGGCGGGGAATGCCACGACGTGGAGGCGACGATTGCCACAGAGCCGTCACTGCTGCCCAGCCAATTGGGCCGGTCAGGCACCACGTACGGCTCCGCGGCTACGGCTGCACCGATCAACCACTCCGCCATGGCTTGCAGGAAAACGTCCTGTGCCTCGGCGGCGTGGTTGAGGTTGGCCTGCAGGAGGTGGTAAGATTCGGCCGCCATTAGTGGGCCGTATCCATTACCTCCTCCACGCTGGCGGGCGATTGGGTCGCGCTAGGGGCGGGAGCGGCCGGGGTCGTCGGACCGCTCCGCCCCTTTGGGGCCGAAGCCGGGGGTTTGCACTCCTTGCTCCCCATGCGGTGCTTGGCGGGCCTATTGCCCGCCGCACACGCGGGGCAGTGGGGAGTGGCGGCGCACGATGCCGCCTTATGCCCGGGTTGACCGCAGCGGAAACAAAGGTCGCTGCAGTCAAAGCAGTTAGTGCATGTCGGCCGAGTGTGTCCGACCGCCATGCACTTGTAGCACCTCGCAGGCCGGGACTCCAGCACGGTCACCCGCGCTGAGCTCCAGCCCACGAGGAGCCTGCCTGAGCCGGCCAATTGCTTGGCTGACTCCACCGGGCACTGCACCCAGGCAGCACCGACGCCGCCCGGACCAGGGCGGATGGCGCCAATTCGGACGGTGTCCACGGGACATCCGGTTTTCGAGACGATGGCCTCCCGGATGTCATCCACCGTCACGGAGTCGTCCAGACCCGTGACCCGCAGTTCCGCACACTTGACGGGTCTGGCGATCTTGACGCCATCCTCCGCAGCAAACAAACCCCTCAGCTTCGCGGCCATGCTATCGGCCGTCTTGGCGCCCTCGGCCCCAGGGAACTCTAAAATCCGAGCCCCTGTTCGGGCCTTGCGGGTCCTGGCTTCGACGCCTCCTAAATCGGAGACGTCAAGCTCCCGCCGGGCGCGACGTAAGACGGCCTCATAGCTGAGGCCGTTCTCGGCCGCCTCAGGCAGGACGGTGATCACCACCGCGGCTGACTTTGGCGGCCGGAGCCTCCTGCGCGACCTCTTGTTACCGGCTCCTGCCTTGGGAGCGGAGGCTTTGGCGGCGCTTTTGGCCTCCGCTCTCCTCTTCTGGCCGCGACTTTTTCGGCTGCGCTCGGCCGTCTGCCAATCCTCTTCAGACACGGCAGGGGTGCCGAGCACAGCAGTCACGGCCGCGGCTGCGTTGGCCGCCACCGACGGTGCATTTGCCGGCAGCGGCTGGAGTCCGGCCTTAGCAGGAGCCGGTGCCACCTTCTTTTTCGCGGCGGGTCCCTTGGGCTTCGGCCCAGCAACGGCCGCAGCGTAGTTTCCTACGCGCCCACCCTGGCAGGGTAGCGCGGCAGGGGTTGACGCCACGGCTTTCGGCCTATCCGCAGCCAGTGGCGGCCGGAGTCGGGGCTCCGGGGGCAGTCTCGCCTCCAGAGCCGCCATGCGCGCGTCGAGCATCTTGCCGAAAACATCCACCATGGCGCGCATGGTCTGGTCCGGCACGCCGTCCACTGCGGGCAGCGGGACCGCTTCGGCCAGCTGGGCCCTCTGGGGACTTGCCGCAGCGCAAGTTGTCGCAACGGGGACGACGGGGGCGGCGGCAGGGCCGGGACTTGTCGGCGGCGCGGTTCTCGCCAGCTGCGCGACCTGGCTCCGCAAGTCGGCCATTTGCTTGGCCAACTCGCGGTTCGCCTTCTGCACCGCCGACAGCTCCTTTTGCAGGGCCTTATTCTTCTCCTGCAGGCCTGAGACCTCACCACTAAGGCGGGTGTTTTCGGCCTGCAGGGTGGCCATATTGGCAGCTCGGGGGTCGCCACCTATAGCGGGCTCAGCAGCCGCCGTGTCGGTGGGAGGGATGTCTAACAACACCCTCATCATCCTCGCGGCAGCCGCCTCATTTGCCCGCTTCTGGGCCTCAGTCCCCCGTACTGCGCCGGCCGGCGACGGCGTCGCCGACCTTGCCGCCACTACTGCGCCCCCTCGTCCCCTGCGAGAGGCTGGAACTTTGGGAGGAGGCATGTTGATGCCACCCCCCTCGGAGGCAGACTCCGAGCTGCCACCATGGCTAAGGGGGCGCTTGCGTACCTGCGAGGGGAGGTCCTCCTCCCTGGCCGCTAGGGCCGCCGTCAAGGCCGACGCTGGAGACTGGGATGATCCAGCGACGGTCTCTGCAGCTGATGTGCTGCCGCTCTCAATGTCCGACGGCTCTGCGGCAGTACTGCCGCCCTCGTCAGCCTTCTTTGCCGCCCTTTGCTGCTTCGCGGCGCGCCGTCTGGCGCGCTCCGTTGCAGGGGTGGGCTTCCCTCCTCTCTTCTTTTTACGGGCCTCTGTTTTCGCCGGGCCCTCGGCTGACCTTGGAGCCTCAAGTGCCAGACTAGCAGCTGAGCTGCTGTCGGACGAGGCATCCCTCTCCTTTGGGCCAGTTTTACAGTAGCTTGGCCGGGCTGTAATGTGGGAACTAGGCTCCCCGTTCCCTGTGGTTTTAATGGGCGTCTCACCCCTCCTATCTGCAGCGTCGTTTAAAGAACAAGTATCCATACAGTTCCCACGAGTATGGGAGAAAAAAGAGGTCGACCCGGGCAGAGATCCCGATACCCGGGCAAGCGTACATTTGTATCCCAACACAGGGGGTCCGCAGGTACCCTGGCTGGGGGCGCGCTAACGACTGAACAACCCATCAGCCATGCATCCTCTCGCCGCGCGCCAGAACTTAGGATTCTGGGTGATTGTTTTATAGAGGTTTTCTTCCTCGCGGTCCAGGCGGTTAAGCCGAGACCCTCGCTCCTGAATCTAGGCCTCAGGACAAATGTCCCGAAGCAAGAATCAGGTCTACGATTTGTCGCGGTTGGCAAATGCCTGCCCAGTCCTCAAACGAATGAGTGACTGGGCCCGTCGAATTTTCGCGTCCAATACCCTCTACAATTAGAGGGCATGGAGCGAATTTGGGGCATCCCACAAACTGGGCCCCCCCTCGGGCCAGATATTTGCCACGAGCGACAATTCCAGAGAGCAGTCCAAGAAATTGTCGCTCGTGCCCAGGGTACACCACGCGGAGGTTTCTGGCGTAGCACCCCTAGACGTGTTAGCATAGGGTTTTGTTTCGAGTTTTTCTTCTCTTGCATAAATGATGAATGCATACAATAATCCCTTAGACGTCTTTTACGACACCCTCGAGTAAGAGAGGGGGTGGTGAATTGTGTTCTTACTCCGTAACCACACGGAAGTGATTACATGCTATTAAGTCTCACTAACGTTCAAGGGCCACGGTCAGGTGACACGATCGGATCCGCTCGGCTCTTACTCGACCCACGTGACTGACTGACTGACTGCATAGATGGCGTAGTGATTAAGATACCGACTTACCGTGCCCTCATTGTATCCTACGTAGGACAACACTTTGTAGAGTCTGAATTTAATTTGTGTCCGTTAATTGTATGTTTGTAAAGTCCCCCGCAATACAATGATTATTTACTTAGCGCGGGGTATTGTATTAATAAAAATACATAACGTGTTCCAACAATTTTTTTTAAACAAATAATATAGATTTATACAAAATAAATAAATACAGGGTGACTGGTAAAAGATTGTACATATTGAAGGAGGCTACTCAGTACTCGATTCTGATACCGAATATATAAAAAAATTAGTATTTAAATTTTGAACTATTTATCTTATAAAAATATTTAGTTGTGGACACAGATGATAATATACATATAAAAGGTATCTATGTATAGGTCAACGCACTTGTACTAAAAATTTACGTAATAATGACATTGAACTAGTTATTGGGTGATATGCCGACAAGGCCGTGTCGGACCAATGAGAACGCACGGCGATTCTCACGTATCCCTCGCGTCATACGCGAATCCTTCAAAAAATTCTAAAATAACAATTAGTCGTCCGCGATTGCCCAATACTAGTGTGTTTCTATTCCTTACGTAGCTCCGCTCGCTGGATTGTTTTTATGCACGTTTATTATTTTTTGATATTATGTAAATAACAATTTTCGATGTAGTGGTTGATGGCATCTTGTGCTGATAATGCTATAATACTGCAGGCGATTACTTGACTATGGCCCATTTCATATTCTGCGTCACCCTCAAGGACGTGGCTGAAACCGCTTTCCAGTAAGCCTTGAAGGACATATCTTGCAGTATTTCCAAAAGGAACTGCAAGCTAGCACAAGAGAAGCCGCTCGAAGTTTTAACGTACATATCTACGTCACAAAACTATTTGGAACATTTCAAAACGTGGCATGAAACATGCATGTCATTTTCAACGTGTTCAAGACTTTGGTGAATGGACTATGTCCCGCGAGTTTTGCCAGTGATTACTGTTTAACGTAAAAAAAAATATTTTATGTACAGACAAACGTCTATTTACCCGTGTCGGATTGTACCACGTTCATAATGAACAACGGTGGGCACATGTTAATCCACATAAAACTAGAAAAGACTAGCATCAAGTGAGAGTCAGCGTAAATGTGTTATTGTGTTGTCGGTCGTAAGGATCCCAAGTATAAAAAGAAAGGTATGTTGTATGTATTGTTTTTAGACAGGCGCTCTCGCCACGCTGGACGTCGTACAAACAACCAACATAACATACGGTTGTTTGTAGATTAATGACATTATCCCTATACCTACTTTTAATAATTCTAGCAGTAAAATCGGCATTAAAAAAAGAAATTAGGCGTGTGCGTGACCTTGACAAGTGCTAATAAAACTAGTAGCCCTACTCCCGCACCTGCCAGTTCATCTGCATTCAGTCAAAGCGCGCGCGCCGATTTCGCCATGTTGCATTTCCGTATTTGTTAACTTACGAGTCATTTGATCGCCCGCGCTTTTTTTTAACCATATTTGTAAAAAGTGATTGCTGGGATTAGCGTAATTGTAATTTGTAAATAGATTTATTATTTAATCACTGTACATAGGTATGATTCCACTTTTTAAATACGCCAAGGTGCCTCCTTATTTATACCAACTGCCTCTAATACAATTTAAGTACATTAGAAATTAATAATTAATTTTAAAAATTCAGTTACGAACGTTTATTATTAGCTAGGTATTTTTGCCTGTCCTAAGCCAGGATCAAAGTATGAAGGAAAAGTGACTGATACCTTTATAAATGACTATAATAATTTATAATAATAATTTTAAGACAACACCATGCACTAAGGAAATAATCCTTGTATTGCTGGGAACTTTACAAACATATAATTAACGGATACAAATTACATCCAGACTCAGAACAACAAGTTGTGGATCACACAAAGTGTTGTCTCGCGTGAGATTGGAACCCCCGATACTGGCGTTGTAAGTCACTATCGTTCTATTTCGTGACGTCTACACAACGACTCCTCGGAAGATTAGTGCAGGTTTTTCCTTAACCTGCAGTATGCCGAGTAGGAGTCGTTTTGTTACGAGCTGTTATGTGTATATATATATATATATATATATATATATATATATATATATATATATATATATATATATATATATATATATACAGGGGAGACAGTACAGTTATTGGCCCCTGTACAGTTATTAGCCATTTCAACTTCGTTGCCAAAAAACTAGCAACAGCCTATACTAATAGTAGATTTAAAAGCTAATTAATGGCAACACTTTTGTTGTCCGTCAAAAAGTTTCAACCCAAATTCCGCTCGGTTATTTATTTCTTTTCCGATGTGTGATGTTTTGCCAGCGGAAGAAATTCAGGTAAGCGAGTTAAAAAAATTGTTAAGAATGCATATATTTTTTTGTGCGATATTTTGAAATGTGTATGTAGTTAGTCCGTTACATAAACTTTATAAAATATAGCCTTTTTATGCGTTATAACCATATTAAAAGTGCAATATAACTTATTTTCCTCATAACCTCAAAATTTTGTAGTGGCCAATAGCTGTCACAATTATTTGATTAACTTATAGTAATTGGCCGCCTATGCCAATAACTGTATTTAATAAAAAAAAGTTAAAATAGCGTTTTTATCAAAGATAACGTCTTCTGTTACATTGTGTAGTATTTTCTACAATTTCTACAAATTTTACATAATTATGCACAGTAAATAGCCTAGGCCAATAACTGTATTTTTCGCAAATCTAACCTATAGTAAAAGTAGGCCAATTACTATAATGTTTTTTTTTGTTATGTTGGATACATTAGCTAAAAAATATTTATTTGTTTATACCTACTTACCTATCAGATACTCAAGATAAGAAAATGCCGAGGATACCCGAATACACAAAAGAGGCACTAGACGAGGCTTTAGAAAAAATAAATACAAAAGCAATGTCTTTGAGAGCAGTCGCCAAAAAATATAATATACCCAGAGCCACTTTACTGTTTAAACTTAAAAACCCTACTTCAAAATCTAAATTTGGGCCAACACCGTATCTAACAGATGAGGAAGAAACTACCATCGCAGAGTGGTTGATTAATATGGCTCGTAAAGGGTTTCCTAGGAAATCCGATGACGTTTTGGACAGAGTTCAAAAGTTTTTGACTGAAAATCCACGCGTTACTCCTTTTCTTAACAACAGGCCAGGTCAGGGATGGCTCAAAGCTTTTTTAAAACGTCACCCCAGTTTAGTACCAAGAACCAGTGAGGGGGTCACTAAAGCCAGTGCCTGCGTAACTGAAACAGATAGAAAAAAATGGTTTCTTGAAATAAAAACCTACTTGACTGGCGAAAACCTGTTAGACGTTATTCAGGATCCAAAACGCGTCTTCAATGCTGACGAGACAGGATTCCAGCTCTGTCCTTCTACTGGTCGTGTGCTTGCTGCTAAAGGAGACAAAAATATTTATGCTGTGGAAAAAGGAAATTCCAAAGAAAATGTTACAGTGCTATTTACATTTTCTGCCGATGGCAGGACTTGTCCTCCTTTAATAGTATTTCCATACAAACGACTACCTGAAAAAATTGCGACTTCAGTGCCACCTAAATGGGGTATCGGACGAAGTGATACGGGGTGGATGACGGCAGATGTCTTTAACCAGTTCGTTACTGAAATATTTGCTCCATATCTTGCTGAAAATAACATTAAAAAACCGGTTATCCTGTTTATTGATGGCCATAAAAGTCATATCACTTTACAGCTTAGTTTGACTTGTAAAGAGCTAGGAGTTGAATTAGTAGCTCTTTACCCCAACACCACTCGAATCACTCAGCCAGCAGATGTATCCGTATTTGGACCAATAAAAAAAATGTACCGAAAAGCAGTTCGTAAATTTCAATCAGAAAATGTTGGAGAGGTGGTAACGAAGCTCAACATTGCTATTATTTTAAAAACCATTGTTGACGACTTAAAATCTGAAACAATAATGAATGGTTTTCGGGCTTGTGGCTTGTGTCCCTTTGATGAAAATGCCATAGATTACTCTAAATGTTTAGGTCCACCTAGAAGTGTTGAAGAGACAAATAGACAAACAGCAGACAATGATGAAAACAAGGTCATGACCCTAAAAGATTTTGAAAATATTGTAGGGGATGAAATGATTGACAAAATGAAAAGACTGAAATCTGAAAGAACAATGCAGAATACTAATTCCTCTCCTACATTATTAAAACTTTGGATTTTTTTTAATAGTGATTTCTCACAGAAAGGATCAACTAATATTGAAATACAATCTTATCTGCTAATAACACAACAAATGTGAACCTCATGAGTGAAAATAGTGTGACAACAGTTAAAATTACTATGACACCTACTAAAATTCCTATAGATTTTTGCCAACCTTCCCCTTCTACCTCTGTAACCACAATGACAGAAACTTCTCATCATAATAAGTCAATTAATGATTACTTACAGAATGCCCCAGAAAATAAAAGGAAGTCTATTCGAAATACAGAAAAGACTCCATTTGTGATTACTTCTGAAAATTTTAGATTAGCTATTGAAAAAAAAGAGACAGAAAAGCAAGAAAAAGAGAATCAAAAAATGGAAAGGAAAAGAAAAAGAGAGGAGAAGAAAGAAAATGCTCTGAAAACCAAAAAAGGTAAAGGTGTAGGAAAGAAGTCAGAAAATATTAATAAAAAAAAAGAAAATATTGACATAAAGACTGAAACGGAAAAAAATAAGACTGAAATTAAAAACGACGGTAAACTACGGATTTTATCAAATATAGAGCTGGTAACTTGTGGCATGTGCCGGCGTCTGGCTGATAAAAATAAGTCACCAGTATGTAGTTCATGTAAAAAGTATTATCATCGTCACTGCATTCCTCAAAAACACCTAGAACATATGCCAGATGATGATGAGGTTTCTGATTTTATATGCCATAACTGTTTTTCATTGAATGATGACTCTGATGAGGATTGTGAATCTTTGGAAGATAAAAATGATGATGAAAATTCTTAAGGTCACATTATTCTTAAAAGGTTTAATAAAAGTTTATGTAAGGTACCTTTTGTAGTAAATACATTAATAAAGAAACATATGCCGTGAGTTTTATTTATTTTTAATTGTAAAAAAAAAAATATTCCATTTTCTTTACCGAGTGGTCGCTTAACTGGCCTATAACTATACTGTTTCCCCTATATATAGAATGTAATTCATACTCTTCTATGTCAATTTAGCTCGTGACAATAAATCATTTTTCTTTCTTTCTTTCTTTCTATCTTAACCACTACGCCATCTGTGCACTAAGCTCATACGCTCCGATAGCTCTAGTCTATAGGGTGAGCATATTTTTGGGAGTCTTGCGACACTAATATTGTTGATGTTTACTATGTTGTTAATTAATATTGTCTTCTTTTTACATTTTTATTGGTTACCTGTGACCATTATCTATCGTTTCCTTCAATATGTACAATTTTTTACCAGTCATACTGTATAACCATGAGTGAATAAATAATTTAAAATTTTTTGATAACTCGTGTTCCTTAAAAATATACTATTACTTTTATAAATACCAAAATACAAGATGGCGTCTGTGAATCACGCGCGCGGGGTTGTGAATCAACACGCAATATCACCGCATCATTCTGCCTATAAAACGGTGCTACATCACGAACCTTATTTTATAAAATAATTTTTTCGCTAAAATTTCAGTGCTACCAGAAAAATATTATGAGAAAGCGTTACTCATGGGATGAATTTTTACGTGATGTAATGTATAGTGATGTCCATTATTATTGAAGTTGATTTACGGCCTGCTATTTGGCACAGATGTTTATAAGATATTAAAAAGCTTTGTTTTGTTTGCGGGCTTCGTTCTTGTAGAAGATAGTTTTGGCGGGGACGTGAAAGCGTCACGTGTGGTGGTGTTGTATGATACAATGTTTAATATCTTAATATGTATTTTATATTAAATAACTTAGATGGCATTTTATGAAATGTTAAACGAAGGAAGTGCAGGAGTGTAATGAATATGATGTAAAAGTGCTTTTTTTTCCGTTTTTCACCAAAATGCCCAGAAGATACAATTAACAGTGTGGTTACGGCACTGTTGAAGGCGACAATTTGATATACTGACTGATAATCATTTTAAATAAAGTCATAATTTATGAAGAAAAACATCTCATAAAGGTCTTTGAGATCGTGCTATACAGTTACTTAAAAAGAAAAAAAATTAACGGATAGCCTAAAACTACCCTTGCTCGAATATTTCGTTATCCTCAGCACTCGTGTTCGTGCTCGTGTACTCCAAGAAATACGACGGTGTAAAAAATACGTTTCTGGGCTCAGTGGTTTTGGCTGTATGCTTTTTGGTGTTTTAGGGGTTGAATTTCATCTCCATGTAGGTGAAATTTCCAAAACGCTAGAACGAATATTTATTTATTTATTATTAAGTGCCTTAAAACAAAGATTTATGGTTCTATCATCAAAAATGACGAATTTCCATACAAAATGTCATCCCCTATTTCAACCCCTTATACCCATTTTTTCGCGATAAAAAATAGCCTATGTCCTTTCTCAAACTTTATTCCATCTCTATACCAAATTTCATCAAAATCGGCTGAATGGTTTAGACGTGAAAGCGTAGCAGACAGACAGACAGACAATAAGACAGACAGAGTTACTTTCGCATTTATAATATTAGTAAGGATTTGGCAAGGAATGAAGTAAGCATACAATTGATAAAATGTAAATAACATTCGAACTCCAAAACTTTGTTCCGAGTTATCCGTTATTTGTACGAATAATTATTCGCAGATCGCAATAATAATTAACCTAAGTAAGAAGTGAGCCTCGACACCGTCACTATTTAGACGATTATTTCATTTGTGCAAAGTATCACAAAAACAAATTCAGAGCTAACAGAATTGTTGACGATAAAACTAATAGTATTTATTTCAAAATATATCGAACATTCGGATAGTATGTGGATTTATTTCACACTATATAAGCCTAAGCGTACAATCCAATCCGTTGTTATGTACAAAATGGCCGTCACAAAAGCGGTGCATCACTGTAGTCATTTGGCTGACAATGGCGCCCACGTTAACGTCGAGTGCGTTCCGTTCTACAACTGGGTCATACCGTGTCGCGTGTTGAGCCAAACAAAAACCAGATTTACTTGACCTACCCTACCCCTTCTGTATACCTTAAAAATGTATGTGTAAAGTATGAGAAAAGGGGTCGTGTGATTTTAGATATTCCAGTCATGAATATTTTTTGAGGTTTAAATTTAGAACGGAGAGTGATTCGTTTATTCGTAACAACCAGTGTTTTTTTTTATCGGAACGTGTCAATGTTTGCGATGGAGTCAATCAGGATGAAGAGCCTTTTTTTTATTAGCTATGCTCGAGTTTAGGGTATGAATACATTGTGCTACCCTTTTATTTCACGCGGTGATACTTGATGAACCAGAATAAACCAGAATGTTAAGTAAGATTTATCTGGGGGTTTTATAACAACAATTGATAAGCATGTTGGCATCTTATGACCAATAGTTTTCCCTTCATTTTTATCGCTAAAAAGCCGTATAAATAGTTTTATTTATCTATTTCACATATTTAAATTTAAATACTTTATAGATTGTCCAACTTAGTGGGGATCAAAATTATAACACGAGGCATAAGTTTCTTAACTACAACGCTATCTATAAGTCAACTATAAGACATTGAGAACATTTTAATGCTTGAGCAATCCATTACAGAACCCCGAGAATATTTAGCTTACTAAAACATCTGAAAAAAGAAATTCAATCTCGAAATATAATATCGTAAAAGCACTTCACATATCTCGCTAAAGTACACACATTTATTCTACAGGTAACACTAATAACATTATGCACTAAAAATATTATTTTATTTTCTAAGAAAAATCACATTCAGTTAAAACTAAGTAAGGCTATATATTCAACTCCTTTTATCATTATTATTAATCTACCGTCAGAAGTGAAAAATATTCTTATATATGTGATAAGGCTATAAATACTACCCCGTACGAGCACTTACATTACTCGTGGGTGTCGTAAAAGACGACTAATATATCGACCTGGGCTAAGTCTATCTTTGATGGCAATGAGTCAACAATAAAATTTTTTTTATTGCAAACGGTGGCAAACTATCAAACAGTACACCTGATGGTAAGTGTTGCTGTCGCTCATGGACCATTGCAAGGTCGCTGCCTACTGCGAAGAAAGTGAAGGGAGCGTGAATGCGTGCAATGAGGTTCGGTGATACTAAAAGCATCACTAGAACCCACCACATGCAAACACCCTTAGGGAGTTTTTGGCAGGAATCTGAAGTGTCATGTGGTGTTCTTGTATTATATTCAATATCTTAGTGTTTTAACGTGTTACATTAAATAATTTTGATGGCATTTTATGTAATATATAGCGACAGAACTGCTGAGGTGTAGTGAATATGATATAAAATTGCTATACATACCTTTTTGTTTCCACCAAAATTCTCAGACGATAGCCTTAACAGTGGCCATTACACTGTTGAGGGCGACACTTTGACTTACTGACAGACCATTACTGACATGAAGAAACTGAGAACTTGAAAAGATAATTATAACTCGACACTGGCAAAAATGGCTCGTATTTGTAGCTGATTGCCAAGACAAAAAAGAAGAAGAAGAACACCCTTAGAAAGTTGTGCTTCCAGCTCTCTCGCTCACCAAACGAAGCGCAGTAATAAACTACGCTTGCTACGACTTGTACGTCAATTTTCTGCTCAGTGTGGTACTACCCCGGATGGGCCGGCCCGCGGCTGTAGAAAGGCGACTGTCGACTGTGTAGTCTTGTCACACGGTCTTGCCCGAGGGTGTCGTAATAGACGGGTCATAACAGCAATAAAAACGTGTAATATGTAATAAATTGTCTTCATTCCGTGTATTCGCGTATCTATATATTAATACGTGAAGCAAAAACTTTGTACCCCTTTTTACGAAAATTATGTAGATGGACAAGTATGAAATTTGGCACAGTTGAAATATATAATGAGGTGAAGTGCATAAAACTGAAATTTTATATAATAATGGCTTTAGAAATACACTAAATTAATTAAAAAAAGGTGTTACGCACACTACCATTCGATCGATACACACACACACACGCGCGCGCGCTTATGCATTTTTGTTTACGGTTAAAATCTCTGGTCAAACTGAATGTCAAACAATCATAATTATGATGACAATGTCTAATAGACATTTGCACTTATATATTTAGTTATTAGTGAAATACAGCTTGCTCAATATACAATTATACACACCCAAATAAAATTACAAGAAAATAGTGTAGCAGAAAAATTAATTTAAATGTATTATGGCCAAATTTCGACCACTCGCAAACAAATATTATAAATTATATCAACTTTTGTATCACGATGGTATAAATAGAATCTTCAAGTTTTCATACATTGTACACTCTTAGTATTGCTGAAGGGTTATTGGAATGAAGTTCCTTAACACGGTTTACGGGTAATGCGAATTAGTAGAAATCGTCACGTAACGAAATGTCGTATGTGTGTGTGTGTATCGAGCCTACTACGTGTGAGTGAGCAGCCAGGTGCGCACTTCTCTCTCTCTCTCTCTCTCTATCTGTCCCTGTCTCTTTTTATCATATAATTTCAATACATGGTAGCAGTAGACACGTAAATTTCGTAAAAACGTTTTTCTGTTAGATAGATCGTATGTGAATATTTTATTATTTATTTATTGTTAAGGAAAACATACAGCTTTTAAAATACAGGTAAAAAAATCAAATGCACATAACAATAGCTAAGCAGTTTCCACTTTTGTATAATAACTATGTGAAGACAAATAACAAATTTATGCAATTAAGTCTTGAAAAATGGAAACTACAGCAAATGCGTGTAATACAAAAGAAAAGTAAGTTTATAAAATTTTATAACGATAATAACATAAAATAATTTTATAACAAGTATTTACTGTTTCATCATCTCAGAGCATCCACGTCCCACTGTTGGGCCCGGGCCTCCTCCACTATGGGATGGAAATTAACCTACTATACCACACTGAACAGACGTCTTGGTATAGGATTTTGTTTCGAATCCTACTTTTATTGCATGGATTTTTGGGGCGGCGTAGGCGCGAGTACTTGCGCCTCATGCCGCCCTAGCCGAGGCCGCGGGTGACGTGACCGGGGATTAGTCCGTCACCCGCCGAGAGGTCGACCGCGTGAGGAAAGACCAACGTCCTCCCCGAGGGGGGGACGTCGGTCGATGGGAGGGTACCCCAAATAGGGGGTATTCCGTCGGGCCGACCACTGATGACAAGTAACCCTGCTCTGGTGGTCGGCCCAACGACGAAGGCGACGTGCACGTGGGTGGGTTGCGGGTGTGCGGGCTTACGCCCCTCTGTCGCCCCGGACGGAGTGATGCGAGGAGCGCGAAGACCGCAACAAACCCCCTAAAAAAAAATTGTATGGATTTTATGCATATTATATCCCTTAGTCGGTTTTTACGATACCCATGGGCAAGAGAAGGGGTGGTAAATTATATTCTTTTTCCGTCACCGCATTAGTTTACATGTGTTTACACGTACAAACATATGATTTGAGCTTAGGGAACTTCGTTCCTGACGACAGCGGCGGTTCCCCGACAGAACATTTTTTTTATTAAAAAAGTATTTGCCTCTATGTCATAATGAATTTATAAGGAAAATATGTTTGACGAATAGCGTATAATATTTCTAAATCAATAAATAATAATTTACGAATGTGGTTTCATCAAAGGCTTTGACGTCACTGGCAACTTATCATGTGGACTCAAAAGGGGTGTTACATCAGCGTTGGTTAGAAATATATCAAAATTAATGCTCTGCTTTTGTTTTTATTTTAATAATATATTACTACATACATCTGTTTTCATAATATAACTAAAATTTGCTTACTAGATAGGTTGCGTTGTAAAAACACACACCAGAAGTGAAGCTTGCATTACAGGAAAACATTCTAATTAACTCGTTCGTTGCGTTACGAGATCTATCAAATCTCTTGCAGGACTTTTGTATTGTGCGTTGACTATAATCGTGTTTTTTCACTCCTTGCGGGAGGCGCTAACGTATAAAGTACTTTAAGTATGAGTAGGTAAGACAAATATACATATTTGCTTCCTACGTAAAGGTGAATTTAAGGACATAAAAAAAACAATTAGAGAGGGATTAGGTTCCTAACGCACAATAGTATAATTATTTTCACAGTAGTATATAAATTATTTCCAAAACCGCAATTTTAGGAGACTGATTAGGTCTCAAACGCACCAAAGGGTAGGTAAATTACGAGATCTTTTAGGTCTCCAAAGCACCAGCTGAAAGTTCTTTGAAAATGATGGCGCAGGGAACGTGTTAATGATTTCTGATATTTATGCGAGTATTACTCATTATAAATCAAACTATTTTTGATGATTTTATCGCTTTTGTATTTAATTTTCGATTGGCCGACGTTTTGAACACGTTTCAATGTTCATGGTCACCGGCAAACCAAGGTGTCTCACGTCCAACAAGTCCATCGTTATTACCGAGATTTGTGTCTATGCGCTACAGAAATTAGCTACATAATTTTACTCAAACTTTTATGCAAATTTATAGTCAAATTATAATCTTTTCCATATGAAACAGGGAGCCGTCGCTCTGGACGCCTGGCTGATGTGAAACATCGAAATTATTTTGTACAAGTATATATGCATAAAAGAAGAGATTACGACAGGAACTAATATGGCATAAAGTATTAATTAAATATTACTTATTTTTTTTACAGAAAATGATTTTTATTCAATGAACATTTAACATTTATTTTCATTAGTACATTTGTGTTTAGGTTAATAATTTAATAAGGATATTTTAATTAATTTACTGTGTGGTGACGGAGTAAGAATACAATTCGTCACGCCTTCTCTTACCCATGGCTGTAGTAAAAGAAGATTGATGGATATAATTGGCAGAAAACAGCATTGCAATTGACGGAAATCTCGACACAAAACACTATACCATCCCGTCTGGATAACGTGGTATAATAGCTCAATTTGTCTCCTATTATGGAGGAGCCTTGAACCCACCAGTGGGACTAAGGGCTAAGATTATGAAACTTAAACTTTTAAACCTAACTCATCTAATATACACTCATTTGCAAAAAAAACGGGCACCTAAGCAATGAACCATTTCAAATGTTAATATTTCTTTGTTTGATAATTATAGGTAGTTTTATCCACACAATTTGCTAAATTAATAAGAAAATAATCGTTTTCATCAGTATTTCATAAAATTTAGATACAATTTATGGGAAATAATGCTAAACCTCGCTAGTAGTGTATATTCGCTAGTAGTGCATATGCTCATGAAGTAAAAATAAAAAAGTTTTTTTGTTTGTTTTTCTTTAATAAAGTAAAAGCAGATAAATGTTTAGTATCGAGTGTGACCCCCTCTAGCTAAAATCACAGCTTGAATTCGTCTGGGCATGCTAGCGAGTATATCCCGGATACTTGCTTGCGGAATACGTTCCCACTCCGCAGTAATCACATTCTTCAGCTCTCTGATGGTCTGCGGAGCCGGGTGTACTGATCTCACACGCCGTTTCAGAACGTCCCAGACATGCTCTATGGGATTGAGGTCGGGACTTCGAGCTGGCCAATCCAAACGACGAATGCCGACCTCTTGCACATACGCATTAACATCGCGGGATCGGTGGGCGCGAGCATTGTCGTCCATAAAAATCGAGTCTTCACCTAGAGCGGCCAATGCGGGTTGTGCATGAGAAATTAGAACTTCCGTTATGTATCGATGCCCAGTCAGTGAGCCGTTTTCAATGAAGACTAACTCTGTACGATCCATTGAATTTATTCCTGCCCAAAACATAACAGAGCCCCCACCATAAGGTGTGATTTCTTCGAAACATGCCTCTGCAAAGCGTTCTCCTTGTCTTCTTAGCACTCGCCGACGTCGATCTTCACCGAACAGAGATATCCTGGCTTCATCAGAGAACAAAACCCTATTCCAATCGTCTTGAGTCCATGATTCACAATTTCTAGCGAACCTAAGCCTGTGAACTCTGTGCTCACGGAGTAATTTGGGGCCGCGGGCCGGGCGGTGACTGCGTATATTGGCAGCGAGAAGCCTCCTCCTGACCGTCCATAGACTAATATGCACATTTCTTACTTCTTGGAGGTTGTTCTTAAGATCCACATACGAAGATTTGCGATTTCTCAATGCGCGACTCACAAGAAAACGATCATCCCGTGGTTGGGTACATGATTTTCTTCCAGAACCAGGCCTTCTCTCGACGGAACCAGTCTGCTGATATCGCTGCCAGGTCCTTTGGACTGTCGAGCGACTAACATTTAGCCTCCTAGCCACGAAACATTGGCTGCAACCCTCTTCAAGCAGCGCGATAATTTTGGTAGCTTTTACCACTTTATCTACCATTTTTGATACAGCCAAACAGCATTAAATAAAGCTTTGACAGTCAAGGATATGAAATTAATCGATAAAAATCGAATAAAAGTTATGAAAGTCGATGTTAACTTCTGGAACTTCGCGCCAAAAATGTAGGATAAAAAGGGGTTTTCTGTAAAAATGAACATCAAATGAAAAATTGAATTTAGAACGTACTTTTTTAAATACCACAGCATTTTTAAAACCGGCCAGTAACGTGTACAAACGATTGAAACCTTTTTGGTATTGTATCTTTTTAAATATGAATGAAAATCAAAACCGCCCGTTTTTTTTGCAAATGAGTTTATATAATTGATTGAATTAGGCGATACATAGCGGAAAGCCATTTTTATTCTGAAATGGAAGGAAGGAAGGACCCACCACTTTCCCACACTAATCAATATACCGCACACCACAATGAAAGGAATACGGGATAGGATCAAGGTGGACTAGGAAATAAGGAAATCGTACTCTCACGTGATGAGCACCTTCCAGAACATCAGAATTTTCCACAGAACTTCGAATATTCATTTGACACGTGTTTCGTCTCTAAACGAGGCATCCTCAGGACGGTTCGGCTTCAATGCGCGGAAAATTGCAAGTTGATGTTCTGGAAGGTGCTCATCACGTGAGAGTAAGATTTCCTTATTTCCTAGTCCACCTTAATCCTATCCCGTATTCCTTTCATTGTGGTATGCGGTATATTGATTACCGTGGGAAAGTAGTGGGTCTCCCTTCCTTCCTTCCATTTCAGAATGATCTAATATAATTACGAGGGAAGATTTGGAGAATATAAAATTAATCATACCTTCTACACTAGGTTTCTCGCATACGAAGTAGTTATGCTCCCTGCATCCTCTATCGTTCCACATGAAAGTGGGCACAGCTGGTGCAGGTCTTGGTGGAAACTCTCGGCGAGCTTCCACACAGTCTTGGCCTGATGTACCATCGTCGTTCGGCTGGCCACTATGTTTGCGCCAGCCTGGGAACCAGTCTGTGGACAAGAGTTCATCTATATACTTTTTATAACATTACGTTACATTACATTATTATTTTTAAAATGGTAGGGACCCTTAGAATAATAACGTATAGAAGGATAGTGTCCCTACTTCGAACATTCGAAACATGAATCTAAAAATACTACATGCGCGCAGACGATTACACACGTACACACGCACACCACTATACAAATTATGAAATCAAATATTGTTTTTATTAACATAAATCGTCGAAATACTTTTAAAAGTAATGTTAAAAATCTTTTTAAGCTTTTCAAATGTGTTATGACACCATTTGAATGCACAAACCGTCATAATTACTTATTTATATTTTAAGAGTTGCGTACGTACGTGCAATACAGTGACCTTGTACATTACGGAACGGTTCCGGCGTAAGCTCCATTAGGCTCCAATTGAAATGCTTCACTTTTTGTGCGCGAACTTACCTTCTATACGTTATTATTCTAAGAGTAGTACCACACTGTGGACACTTGTCTGCAGCCGCTGGCCGGTCCATCCAGGGTAGTACCACACTCTCGCAGAAAATTGGCATATGAGTAGTAGCAATTTGTTACTGAGCTTCTTTCGGTGAGCGAGAGAGCCGAAAGCCTGGAAGCCCAGCTTTCTGAGGGTGTTTGTGTGTGGCGGGTTTTAATGATGCCTTAAGTGTCACCAAACCTCTTTGCATGCATTCACACTCCCTTCATTTTCTTTTGGGTAGGCAGTGGCCTAGCCCCTGCTATTGCAAAGGTCCATGAGCGGTAGCAACAATTACCATCAGGTGTACTGCAGGCTCGTTTGTCACCGTTTGCAATAAAAAAAAAGAAACGCAAAAATAAAAACAATGGTATATTTTAAAACTTAAACGTGGAAAAGGCAGTTAAGTTCAATATAATGATAATTATCGAGTGGTTTATTCTTTAGCGACTAAAGCGGGTTTCAGACTACGCTATAATATAATAGCAAACAGTATATAGCTCATAGCACAACAATATCGCGCACCATAGGGATGGGAACACTAAGGGATATAATATGCAAATGACATCTATGCAAGAGAAGGAAAACTCGAAAACGAAACCCTATACCAACATGTCTGACCAGCATAGTAAAATTCCCTCCCTATTGTGGAGGAGGCTCGAGCCCAACAGTGAGACGTATATGAGCTGTGGTGATGATGATGATGATGACCGATACGATGCTGGTCAACCGGTTTGGTATAGGGTTTTCCTTCTCTAGTTTAGATGTTATCTACGTTTCCTAATCCCTAAGTTATATTTTACAACACTTACGGGTGGTGAATTGTATTCTTACTTCGTTAACTTAAGAAAAATAAATACTTTGTATTAATATAGGGAAATTTTTATCATTTAACTAGCAACCCGCCCTTGCTTCGCTTCGGTTTCAGTCGCTTAAACCCGCGTAGTTCCCGTTCCTGTGGGAATACCGAGATAAAATATAGCCTATGTTACTCCCTGATATTATAGCTTTCCATTGGTGAAATAATTTTTGAAGTCGGTTCGGTGGTTTAAGCGTGAAAGCTTTACAAACAAACAAACAAACATCCTTACTTTCGCATTTATAATATTAGTATGGATATTGCTCCAAGAAACAGTATGCGCGGAGTCGTAAGCATAGCTAGTATAAATATTATGACGTCACCGCGCGGGTATGTGGGTAGGTGGGTGGTAGGTGGCAAAGTTGGGTTGAAGCTGCGGTCCAGTGTAGTTTCAAACTTGTTGAATGTACACTTTAACTTTGTTTGTTTTTTAGATAAAATCAGGCCTACACACAATTTTGCTTATGGAATTATTGGTATTTTTTCAAGTATATCAAAATACCATTTCTTAATATTACTGTGCTATCATCTAAGCTCATATATGTCCCACTGCTGGGCTCGAGCCTCGTTTAGAATAGAAGGGAAAATTGATCTACTGTTCCACGCTGGTCAAACGTGTTGGTGTAGGGTTTCTGTTCGATATTTGCTTCTCTTGCCTATGCAACTATATCTATAATTATATACCTTAGGAATCTTTTAGGACTTTATTGCTCGTGGATATCGTAAAAGGCGACTAAGGGATTAAATATGCATATAACGTCTATGTAAGGACTCGAAATAAAACCCTATAACCCGTTTCGCCAGCGTGGTGTAGAAAGTCAATTTCTCTCCTATTATGGAGGACTTTCTTTCTTACCCGTGGATGTCGAAAAGACGACGACCCGAGATTTGAAATAAAACCCTATACTAACCCGTCTGATCAGCGTGGTATCATCATCATCATCGCAGCCCACATACGTCCACTGTTGGGCTCAGGTCTCCTCTACAATGGGAGGTAATTTGACCTACTATATCATGCTGGTTAGGCATGTTGATATCTACACCCGGTGTCGCTCGTGGGGTGAGTGACTGGAGAGTGGAAGAAGGGGTGGAGACTCTGTCGGACCACCGTTATATACGTTTTGAGATCTCCGCCCCTCGAGGACCACTAGGGCCCCGGCGCGGAATAAGAGGCCGTTTCCCAAAGTGGGCCATTGGTCATTTAAATTTGGAAATGGCCCGGGAGTCTGCCATAGTACAGCGCTGGGGTGTGACAGGACAGCTGGCAACAAGTGTGGAGGGGCTCGCTGGCCAAATAAGAAGGGCCCTTGAGGCAGTGTGTGATGCAGCGATGCCGAGGTCTTTGAGGAGGCCGCCGCGTCGTCAAGTATACTGGTGGTCACCCGAGATTGCTAATCTCCGGGTGGTCTCTAATCAGGCGCGGCGTGCCTATGTCAGATGCCGTCAACGAGCCAACCGGGACGATGCCCTTGAGGGTCGGCTGCGGACCGACTACAAGACCAAGAAAAAGACTCTGCAGCTGGCCATCAAGCGGGCAAAGGAGAGGGCACACGAGGAGCTCATTGCAGGCCTCGATAGGGATCCCTGGGGGCGCCCATACCAGCGGGCGCGGAACAAGCTTCGCGCATGTGGCGCTCCCATTATCGAATCGATGGACCCGGGTTTCCTGTCGGTGTTAATGGGGGAGCTGTTCCCGCAGTCTGTGGGACACGTTCCCCCCAGAATGGCTCCTCGGTCGGTGATGGAAGTGGAGACTCCAATCCCACCCATCACCAATGTTGAAATGGAAACGGCTCTCTCCCGCCTTTCCGGAAAGAGAAAGGCGCCCGGTCCCGACGGCGTCCCGGGGTTCGTACTCGGTATCGCCGCGCAACACCTTAAGGATGGGCTCCGGGAACTGCTCAACGCATGTTTGGGGTCCGGGCAGTTTCCGGAGCAATGGAAGTGCGGTAAATTATGCTTGCTGCGGAAGGAAGGTCGCTCAGTCGACTCCCCTTCCGCGTATAGACCACTGGTGCTGCTGGATGGGACGGCTAAATTGTTCGAGAAAGTGCTTGCGGATCGTCTCATCCAGCACCTCGAGGAAGTTGGGCCGGGACTGTCAGAGAATCAATATGGATTTAGAGGCGGCCGCTCCACAATTGATGCGCTGGCCGCCCTAAAGTCCTTGGCCACTGAAACAGTGGCCAACAAGGAAGTACTCCTGGCAGTTTCGCTCGACATAAAGAACGCTTTCAACAGTCTCCCACACGAGACATTGAGGGAGGCGCTTCGGTACCATGGAGTGCCTCCGTATCTCCGGAGGCTGCTGGAAGCGTACCTTGAGGGAAGACATGTGCTCTGGGAGGGGGGCGACGGGCGCATTCGTCGCCATCGGGTGGGGTGTGGCGTTCCACAGGGTTCGGTCCTCGGGCTGATCCTGTGGAACATCGGATTTGACTGGCTTCTGAGAGGTCGGCTCCTTCCTGGAGTGGGGGTTATTTGCTACGCGGATGACACCCTCATCACGGTGAAGAGGGCTGACTTCCAGGGAGCCTCCCGGTTGGCACAGGAAGGAATAGCGCTCGTCGTTGACCGGATTGGAATGCTGGGTCTGAGGGTCTCGTTGGACAAAACTGAGGCCCTCTTATTCCATGGCCCGCGTCGGGGTCCCCTCCGAGGAGCACACATCAGTGTGTCTGGAGTTGCCGTGCCTGTGCGGGCTCAGATGAAATATCTGGGCCTGCACCTCGATAGAAATTGGAACTTCGGGTTACACTTTGCCCAGCTCGTTCCGAGGCTCACTAAGTCGGCTGCGGCACTGGGAAGGTTTCTGCCAAATACTGGTGGCCCTGGGTCGTCTTGTCGGCGGCTCTACACCGGAATCGTGCGGGCCATGGCGCTGTATGGTGCCCCTATATGGTCGGAATCGCTTACTGCCCGCAATAGGGCCCTCCTGCGACGACCGCAGAGGGTCATGGCGGTGAGGGCTATTAGGGGTTACCGTACAGTGTCCTGGACTGCGGCGACGCTACTGGCAGGCGACCCACCTTGGCCGCTTGTGGCTGAGGGGTTGGTAGAGGTTTACCGGTTCCGCGCCACAGTGCGGGCCAACGGCGAGCAAGTCTCCGCAAGGAGACTGGGCAGAGCACAAGAAGTAGCCCGAAGGGAAGTCATCCGGCGGTGGAGGGAAGACCTGGAGTCCCCGATAGCAGGTCAGGGGACTGTGGAGGCGGTTGCGCCGCATCTCCACCGCTGGCTCACGAGGAGGCACGGCAACTTAACCTTTAGGATGGTGCAGGTGCTTACCGGACACGGGGTCTTCGGTAAGTACCTGCATAAAATTGGAAGAGAAGGGACTCCAGGATGCCATGAATGTGGCGCAGCAATCGACGATTCGCGCCACACATTGGAAGTTTGCCCCGCCTGGGGGTCCCAGCGCCACGTCCTATCGATGGAACTCGGAATAGACCTGTCGTTGTCGACCGTCGTTTCACAGATGCTCGACAGCGACAGGTGTTGGTCGTCGATGGCCTCATTCTGTGAGGCCGTCATTACTAGGAAGGAGGCTGCGGAGCGAGGACGCGAGGCGCTTGCGTCCGCTGACTCGCTCCGTCGGCGGCGGCTAGGGAGGAGGAGACGCCGATATGCGCAACTCCTTCCACCGCCTTGAATGACGATAGGACGTGGCTAAATGGCCATGCGTAGGGGTGTCGGGGATCGAGTGTCATCAGACGATCTCTCTGGCACCCCGTAAAAGCGCGGCAGGGGCCGCTGTGGTTTTAGTGGGTATTCCGGTCACGCAATGGCTGGTGAGTCCCACATACTCTTCCGTCTGTCACCGGTGGGGGAGTGTGCGTAAATGCATTTCCACAGCGTGAAAAAAAAAAAAAAAAAAAAAAAAAAAAGGCATGTTGATATAGGGTTTCATTTCAAGTTTCAAGTTTTCCTTCTCTTGCACAGATGTTATGTGTATATTTAAATCTCTTAGTCGTCTTTTACGACATCCACAGGCAAGATAGGAAATGGTTTAGTAGGTCAATATCCCTCCTATTACGGCGGAGGCTGGAGACCAGCTGTGGGACGCATATGAGCTGAAGTGATGGAATGACGATAAGTGTAGGAGGATAGCTATTTGGTTCTATATCAAGCACGAAGTTTAATATAGGGAATATTCCGCCGGCGATTGGGGCGGTGTAGGCGCGAATATCTGCGCCTCATGCCGCCCTAGCTGAGGCTGCGGGTGACGTGACCGGGGAATTAGTCTGTTACCCGCCGAGAGGCCAACTGCGTGAGGAAAGACCGACGTCCTCCCCGAGGGGGGGACGTCGGTCGATGGGAGGGTACCCTAAATAGGGGGTATTCCGTTGGACCGACCACTAACGTCAAGTCACCCTACTCCGGTGGTCGACCCAATGACGAAGGCGACATGCATCGCGGGTGGGTTGCGGGTGTGCGTATTTACGCCCCTCTGTCGCCCCGGACGGAGTGGTGCGAGGAGCGCGCCGACCGCAACACACCCCAAAAAAATATATAGGGAATATTATATAATTTTTGTAATTCATTTCGTAATAGGAAAGTAAGGCAACTAAAGTACATATTTCATTTCTAACCTGTTACTTCATGGTATCAAAAAGACATAGAAGAAAAAAAAACAGTCATAAGGATTTCCGGCAGAAGTGAAAACTTACAACTATAAATAAACAGTTATTATTTTTGGACATACAAATTAATTGTTTGTTCTTAAATTAAAATATGTTAATTAAAAATGTTTACATTTGCCGGTTTTGACATCTATTGGTACAGATATAGTGATATTAACATAGCTACAGATGTAGTTCAATTTAGCATTATGTCACCTGAGTTTTCTTGCCGGATCTTTCTCAATGGGCCGTGTTCCGATCCGGTGGTAGTATACTAGATTGTTAGGTTTTTAAATATAATTACTATTAATTTGAATGTTAAAGAATTACTAACCATAAAAAAGAAAATTTTCATATAAAATCATTTTCTTCTTACACTGGCAATAAATTTGTATCAAATGTGGGTCAAAATTTAATAACTATTTTCTGTATCGGGTAGATCGGGTATAAAATTTTCTGCAATAACGATGACCTGTTGGACGTGAGACATCTTAGTCCGTCCGTGACCATGAACGCTGCAAAGTGTTCGAAATGTCGGGCAATCAAAAATCAAATTCAAACGCGATAAAATCCGTAGTTTTATTTAAAACTAGCAACCCACCCTCACTTCGCTTTGGTTATAGGTTATAGTCGTTTTACCCGCGTAGTTTCAGTTCCCGTGGGAATACCAGGATAAAATATAGCCTAGTTTACGCCCTGATATTATAGCTTTCCATTGGTGAAAGAATTTTTGAAATCGGTCCAGCCGTTTTGAAGATTACCCGGAACAAACAGACAGACAAAAATTTTTTAATTGCTATTTTAGGCATAGGTGTCTTGCAAATAACCGTGTGAGCATGAAAAAAGCCTATTATTTTGACATTACAAACAGACACTCCAATTTTATTTATTGGTATAGATGTGTAATACTCGCGTAAACATCAGAAATCATTATACAGATGTGGTGTTAGCGTTAACAAGTCACGTGAACATATCTATGAGGACTTACATGAATTTACCCTCCATCTACATACATAGATTGGTTGGGTCATGTAGAGAGAATGAATAAAACGAGTTTATTTTTTTGTGTGTGTGTAGTTGTTAGCCGCAGATGGCTTTCACAGCTTAGCCCGGACTATGGGTGAGCGCTGAGGGCTCTTAATCCGGCATATGAAAGGAGACTAATAAAGAGAATTTATAGGGCCAATGTGAACGAAAGTGTTGGAAGGGGAAGACCAAGGCGGACGTTCCACTATCAAATCGGGGACGTTCTTAAGAAAGGCCGGGTTAAAAGTACCCTAAACCGAAGAACATGAGGAGGTTAAAGAATGCGGATGAGAAAGTGAGAAAGAGTGTGAGAAAGTGAGAAAGAGTGTGAGAAAGTGGTATGTCAAGATCGTAGCAAGTGGAGGGAAGTGGTCTCTGCCTACCACTATGGGAAAGAGGCGTAATCCATCTAAACCTCTGTTTAAAAGTTTTCATTCAATAAACTTTTATATTTGTCAGTAAACCAATATACATTAATATTCAAAACCACATATTATTTACGCAACTGATGGCTGATACAGCCCACAGGCTCTTTGTTGCAATTTCCAGCTCATTCGCTTCGTTCAATCATTCATTTATCATTCATTTTCAGGGTTCTGTAGACAGTTGAAGCTTGACAGTTAAAATAATAAAGGATATACTTTTATTTTTTTTTTATTGTCAACGGTGGCAAATGAGCAATCAGTACACCTGATGGCAAGTGGCAAGCGGCGGCAACCGCTCATGGACCTTTACAAGGCCGCTGCCTACCGCGAAAAAGTGAAGGGAGTGTGAATGCGTGAATTGAGGCTCGGTGATACCAAGGGAACCACCAAAACCCTCCACACGCAAACACCCTCAGAAAGTTGGGCTTCCGGCTCTCTCACTCACCGAACGAAACGCAGTAACTAATTGCTACTACTCAGACGTCGATTTTCTGCGAGAGTGTGGTACTACCCCGGACGGACCGGCCCGCGGCTGTAGACAGATAACTGTCGACAGTGTGGTCCTACCACTCAAATATACCTTAGAATAATAACGTATAGAAGGATAGTGCCCATACGTCAGCCATTAAAAATATGAAGCAAACAATACTACATGCGTGCAGTCGATTACACACGTACACACGCACACCACTATACAAATTATGAAATCAAATTTTGTTTTTATTAATATAAATCGTCGGAATACTTTTAAAAGTATGCATTTTTTATGTTTTTCAAGTATGTTGTGACACCATTTGAATGCACAAGCCGTCATAATTATCCATTTATCTTTTAAGAGTTGCGTAGGTATGTGCAGTACAGTGACCTTGTACATTACGGAACGGTTCAGGCGTAAGCTACATTAGGCTCCAATTGAAATGCTTCACTTTTTGTGCGCAAACTTACCTTCTATACGTTATTATTCTAAGGGATAAACCAAAAAAATAATAATTACTCTTGTGGTGACAAAATAAAAATGTGGTAACAGCTTTTTCTTTGCTCCTAGGTTAGGTGGAAATAACTTGCCTCATGTAGTGACTGGATAAGAATCCAATGAATACAAACATAATTGACCGTTTCTTTATCGAGAAAGTCATGATAACCGGCAGCATTCAACTATGAAACTGCAATTTATAATTCTTAATCGTGTCGGTTATAAAATGCCCCTTGGGGAAGCGTTCGTCGAGTTTTGGGAGTCGATAGCATGGATGGTATGTAAAAAAATATAAATTGAACTCGTCTTTATCACAGCCCATACACGTCCCACAGCTGGGTTCGAACCTCCTCCACAAAAGGAGTAAAATTAACCTACTATACCACGCTGATCAGACGGGTTGCTATAGGGTTTTATTTCGAGTTTGCCTACTCTTACACAGATGTTGTATGCATATTTTATCCGTTAGTCCTCTTTTATGACATTCAAGGGTAAGATAGAGACTGAATTGTATTCTTACTCTGTCACCATTCGAAAGGTGAACTCATTAGGAGATAAACATCACTTTTCTTAGATGAAAAAAATACGTGTGACACTCGGGGACTACCGCGGTAAAGATATTGCATAGCATTTTTTATCAACTTATGCAATCATAATTATTTAATTACACTTTATTTATGTAGTATTTTTTTCTTTGATATTAATTCAATTTACACTTTTTGATCGTGGTGACCGATAAGAAAACAAATGTACTATATGTATAACAATAAAGGCGGTTTGGATTACCACTGTCGTCCGCTGAAGATCGTTGGTACGGTTAGAAAACGCGCGGAAACACTTTTATGACGTAAGCTACGCAAAGCGGTGGCACGTCTGCGCACCGAGACGGACGAACGCAGAATGTGTCGACGACCGTACGCTCGGCCGACCTGCCGCCACCCGCGTACCATGTATGGTACGAGACCATGTAGCTAGCTACATGGTAGGGGGTGTGAGGTTTTATTTTCGTTACGGAATTTCTTGATTCGGTCCCCGCGCCAAGCCCGCGATAAAAGCTATGCAATAGCTTAAAAAAAAAGAAGGCTATAAAGCATATTTAACTTATTAGTGTTTTAAACCCTCACTTTAAGGGAAGACTGAGTGGCGTTTAACAATTGGCATAAGGCAAGCTAGGCAAAGTTTAACCGTGTGGTGACGGAATAAGAATACAATTCATCACTCCATCTTTGCCGTGGATGTCATAAAAAACGACTGAGGGATATAATACGCATTTAACACCTATGCAAGAGAATGAATACTCAAACTAAAACTTTTTTTGTGCGTGAAAAAATGCTATTTTTACTTTTACGTATGCCCACCTTATAGAGATGGGGTATGCCGGGCTCAGCGTTGATTTATTGTCAGCGCCACTACCAGCTAAAAACCACACGCTATTCCTGTCCCTCGGTTACGGCGAAGTCATGGGACCGTTTTCACATGCATCACAACTCCGCCGGAGGACCACAACTCCGCCGGACAAACTAAAACCCTATACCAACCTGTCTAACTAGCATGGTATAGTAAGGTCAATTTCATTCCTATTGTGGAGGAGACTCGAGCCCAACAGTGGGAAGTATATGAGCTTATCAGCTATTAGTAGTCCCCCCCTCAGGGAGGACGTCGGTATTTCCTCACGCGGTCGCCCTCTCGGCGGGTGACGGACTAACTCCCCGTCACGTCACCCGCAACCCTACGGAACCCTAGCCAATATTCGCGGTTCGTACTTCATAGCTTTTAATATAAAACGCATGGTTCGTTTGAAAATATAGAGTAAATAGTTTTAATTTTAAATGTGAAAGCTTCGTATATTCATAAATAAATATTTATATTTAATTTTGCAGTATTCATTACTTTATTTATTAGTATTTGAGCAACCAATCTTCTCCATCAGGATGAAAGTCTTCTCAAGAAAGTTATCATTATCATCATCCTGCTCTAATCCTAATTACTTAGATCCTACATATTGCAATAGTTATTGGAAATAGTTTCATGACCAGGCGTCTGCCTGATATCAGCCCTCTTGGGAATATAATTGTTGAGCAGAAGGAGTTGGCCAAAGTCTATGTAAAGCTCTTAGTCGTCTTTTGCGACACCCATGATTAATATAAGGCTTGGTAGTATCGTAACCGTCATCACACAGTATGCCAAGTAAGGAACATACATGAGGTAAGAGCACCAGTAGTTGACCATTTAAGGGCATAAAAATTCCTTTTTTTATTGCTCAATCTTGATTTTAACCCGAATTCAATTAGTGTTTCTTTTTCTGAGCTCTGCGGAAGTTTTTCAACGACATTAAACTAGCGATTTAATAATGAAATAAAGTAAAAAAAAAACCTATAATTGGAGACTCCGTAGTTGACATCCAAGATAATAAAATAATTTTATTCACCAAGTCAATACTTGGTGAATAAAATTTTTCATAATTCAAATACAAAGTTAATTAATTCAAAACATGTAATAAAAAAAAAAAAAATACCAATAGTAAATGGTTTCAAAATCACTAAATTGTTAATATTTCACTTGAAAATTTTACAATCCTTAAAATATGTTAAGAAAAAGCAAATTAGATGTTCTAAACATCTTGTGCGTCACTTGAAAAACAATTGGAGTACATTTGGAATATAAAAAAAAAATCGAGGATGCGTAATTTGCACGATTAGATGACTAGAACAGCATCCCCTATTTTATACGGAATTAGTTATAAACACGCTGTAAATTCTTATTTTGCCTATTTATGTGTGTTATTGGTCAACTACTGGTACATGTTCAACTACTGGTGCTCTTACCTTAATGAATTTTTATATCTACGCCAGTATTACATACTCTGAATAGTATTACAAATGTGAATGTAAGTTTGTTTGTTATACTTTCAGGTCAAAACCACTCAACCAATTTTAATAATTCCTTTGTCACAGAAACGGGAACTGTACGGGTGAAACCGTTGGAAATTTAACAATTTTTATAGCTTATATCGCGTGTAACTGTAAAAAATTAAAAAAATATAATTAAAAAGGAATTAATTGAAAATTATAATGTTCAATATTAATTCCTTTGTATTATACACAATAGTCATAATTCAGTGATATTAATTTAATTATAAAAAAAATAAAAAATAAAATAAAAGATACATTGTAAATAAAACTACTTTTACAGACTTTATCGCGTTTGTATTTGATTTATTGATTGCCCGACGTTTCAATTTACAGCATTCATGGTCACGGGCGGACTAAGATGTCTGATGTCCAAACAAGTGAAAATTATTACAGATTTTTATAAAATCAAAATATTTTTATCTACAAATTTTTATAAAATCGAAAGTAAAAGTAGTTTTCTTATATGCATATTATATCTCTTAAGCGTTTTTACGACATCCACTGGCAGGAGAGGTGGTGGTGAATTGTATTCTTACTCCGTCACCACAGGGATATTTTTTTTTAGTGACAAATTATAATTCTAGTTTCAAATATAAGCGAGACGTTTCAAATCTAAACAACATACAGTGCTAAGAATTGAGTGGAGTGAATTGTGTTAAGGCCTCTCAACCAGAGCGCTCCTCAGTTGAGAGCTACTAAACCCCTCTACACACGATTGTCACTTAACTTGTCCCTTTTGGTCTACATAATTTATACCGATAAATAAAATCGAATTGTGGTACGTTTAAAACTGTGTGGTAATTACGACTAATACCAGTACTTTTGCTCGTGGATGGGATGGGGCCATATATGGGCCCGTATTATCTCATGTTGTCTGATATCTCCCTGTTTTGCCTGTGGATGTCGTATAAGATGACTAAGGGATATAATATGTATATAAAATCTGTGCAAGAGAAGAAAAACTCGAAATAAAACCTTTTACCAACATATCTGACCAGCATGGTATGGTAAGATCAATTTCCCTCCTATTGGGGAGGAGGCTGGAGCCCAGCAGTGGGACGTGTATGAGCTGAGACGTTGTCTGGTCGACCATTACATTATCAATGAGGACCAACATTAGGAGGACTTACATGTATTTACTCCCATCCAAATACTCAGGATATAAAAGTTTTCCCATCAAAAAAAATAATCTATTTTATGTGCCATAAAAAATGTCAACCTTTTAATTTATAATTGCAACTCAAAGTTTCAAACTGCGCATGGGGAAAAGGTTTTTTTGGTCAGCATTAAGGTCTATTCACACTTAGCCGGGCCATGCCCGGAACGTGACTGGGCATTAGCTGTGTTAATACCGGGCATCCGTGTCCCGTCAGGGACTTTTTGTTCACACATTTCAGGGACGTATCCGGGTCGTGTCCAGATAGCGTAGTTCCATCTGTGCTTAAACAGTTACTACACATTTTGTTTTCATTACCGAGTATCACTTCAGTGTAGTCTGGTGAAAGAAAGTTTATCATCATCATCATCTCAGCTCATAAACGTCCCACTGTTGGGCTCAGGCCTCCTCCACTTTAGTTGTCTTTAACGACACCACGGGCAAGAGAGAGGGTAGTGAGTTGTATTTTTACTCCATCACTACACGGAAGCTGTCACACCGCGGAATGGTAGGTGGTGTGGCAGCATCCAAAGTCAAGTTACAGGCAATCAACTTCAAAAATCGACATTCTCCTTTGCGCTGTGAGCTAGACTGCCATTGTTATTTTTCGTCAATCCCCTAGGAAACGTTCCCAAATAACTGAATTGAACCCTAATCAATGCCATAGGATCTGTAAAGGTAACGCGTAGTTGCGGTTAAGCTCTCCATAGTCTACGCATAACCATAAAATTGACAGGTCACCATGCTCGAGGGCCCGAAGGCCGGCACATATCGCCTCGAATGAATACGCTCACCCCGGCTTTACCAGGTGCCGGGAACAAGAACCGGGGTTATTTATATACGAAATGTTATCCGGGGGACCTATTTCCGTCTCCGTTAAAAAGAACAGAGTAGGCCGCGCGGTCTCGGGATGATGATGGACGGCGCGAGTGGCACGTCACGCCAGTAATTACCATTCTGCCTAGTTGGTAGCTTTTTAGACAATAAAAAAATAGAAGTCGAAATATATTGAGCATTTAAGTAAATCATCATCATCATAGCTCACATACGTCCTGCTTTTGGGCTCGAACCTCCTCCACAATGAGAGAGAACTTGACCTACTACATCACGCTGGTCAGAAGTGTTGGTATTTTTTTAAATTTTTTTTTATCAGTGGGCTATTGTAAGCGCACGCGCGGTCTATTCCATCCGGGGCGATGAAAGGATGGCACGCGGGCCCATAACCTACCCGCACCCACGTCACCTCGTTGTTGGGCCGACCACCGGCGCAGGGTGACTTGTTTTCAGTGGTCGGCCCGAGAAGTGTTGGTATAGGGTTTTATTTCAAGTTTTCCTCCTCTTGCAAAGATATTATTCATATTAGATGGAGTTTGCCGTGTGGTGACGGAGTAAGGATACAATTCACCACACCCTCTCATACCCGTGGGTGTTGTAAGAGACGACAAGGGATATATTACGCATATGACACCTATGCAAGAGATGGAAAACTCGGAACAAAATCCTATACCAAACTCTCTGACTAGCATGGTATACTAAGGTCAATTTCCTTCCTATTATGGAGGAGGCTCGAGCCCAGCAGTGGGACATATATGAGCCGAAATGATGATGAGGATAATTATATGGAGTGGTGAATTGTACTCTTACTTCGTCACCACGCGGAGAGTAATTAAGTGAAGTAAATACTCAGCAATAAATAAGTAAATATTATTATAGAATCAGAACAGCTAGCCAAATGGAAACCTATTATAAGCTTACATGTAATGCCATCCACTATGTAATGAATAAATAAGCAAACTAGATACACTAATAGGGGTTTATTTGCTTCTGTTTTATGTACAATGACGAGGTCGTTAGCGAAAATGTTCACGTCTGTAAACACAATCAGATATGTAGATTAAAATAGTATTGTGTTGTGATATTTATGGTATTATTATCATTAGCAATGGAACAAAATACATACAAATAAACAAAATTGAAGCGTCTGTTTGTATGTCAAAACAATTGGTTTTTTCGCGCTCACCCGGAGGTCAAGGTCATACGCGGATAGCAGCGATGGCGTCGGAGGAGGCGTGCCGGCTGCGGCTAAAATGACGCGGAGGGAAGGCGGTTCAGTATCCCTCAGAGGGATAGTTGCCTGGCTGGGCGATGCTCTACGTGACGTCATTGCTCGTTGAGCGGTCTAGATGAAGAGGGTATCGGACCTTCGAGGCCGTCTAGCCGGTCCTTATGGAGTGGTTGGGACATTAAAGGGTATCCCGTCGAGCTAGCTCGGACATCAAGGATACGATACCAATGGCCGTCACAATGCCGATGAGGAAGGATTACCATGGGTTATGAGGACGCGCGTAGCCCTTTCGTCACACCGGATAGAACGAACAGCGTATGTTCAGAGCATGACTTGCCCAAAAAAGGGGCAATGTGGGAGTTTATATGTTTATTATTGGCATAATTACTATTACACGATACAGTTTCATAACTTATGGATGAGGACGAAATTGTGGGTTTTCTACAATATGGACTTGTAGGTAGTTTAATCTTTAATCTCAGCGGGTTTACTCTATCAAAACTTATTGCAGATTGCACAGGTGGCGTAATGGTTAAGATACCGAACTACAGTGCCTGTGTCATAGATTAGAATCCCATGCAGGACAACACTTTCTGTGATCCGTAAATTGTTGTTCTGTGTCTGTTAATTATATGTTTGTAAAGTCTCCCGTAATCCAAGGATTATTTTCTTAGTGAAGAGTGTCGTCTTAAAATATAAATATGTATTCATAAAATAATTTGATTAAATAAATTTACTCACGTGCAAAAGAGAAAGGTAGACCATCGGACCATCGGAATTCTCCTTCGTGGACGGCGTCAGTTGCTCCGATCCAGTACACATCGTCGATACCAGCCCCCGGACTTGAGAAAAAGAAAGGTTTCTGTTAAACTATGTAAGCAGAGTTTGTTTTATAGAAAATATTCATTAGTTCTTGCTGGGTTAGGAGTTCTGGATTCCTTCACGAACATAGTATAATACTCTTGGCAAATATCAGGCTAACTTATGGTAAACGATAGCCTGCTCCTTCGCGTATTGGCAAAGAATAAGCAAATAAATTAATGTTATAAGAGAAGAAAATAAAACTATACCATTGTAAATAAAACTACTTTTACGGATTATATCGCGTTTGTATTTGATTTATGATTGCCCGACGTTTCGAACACTTTGCAGCATTCATGGTCACGGGCGGACTAAGGTGTCTCACGTCCAACAAGTAATCGTTATTACAGACATTTATAATTATCTATCTACCCGATACAGAAAATTAAAAAAAACTATACCAACCTGTCTGACCAATGTAACATAAGTAGGTCAGTTTCCCTCCTATATTAAAGTAGGCTTGAGCCCAGCTGTGGGACGTATATGAGGAGAGATGATAATGAAATTAATGATAAATACAAAAAATACATATTATTAAAAGTATATAATAAATAATTAAAATGTTTCCTTTTAATACAAAAGTTTCATTGTTATCGTGTCTTTACGACACATCCTGTTCAGCTTATTTTTAAAGCATAAAAAAAAGTCATTCATTTATTCATTCATCACAGCTCATATGCGTCTTACTACTGGGCTCCAGCCTCCTCCATATTAGGAAGTAATTGACCTACTATACCACTCTGGTCAGGCGGGTTGGTATAAGGTTTTATTTCGAGTTTTCCTTCTCTTGCATTATTGTTATACGTACAAGATATCCCTTAGTCTTCTTTTACGACACTCACGGGGTAGGGAGGGGGTGGTGATTTGTTTTATTCGTTAACGTTAAGCTATTTAAATTAACACACATGTATTCTATAAAGATATACATTAAAGTCAAGGAGGTAAAAAAAATTCATCAGCCAAATAGAATAGGGTAAATAAATATTCTTTACGTTGGCAATACTACATTATATCACTTTATGCAAATCAGCTGCGAAATCGGGCTATCCTCGTAACTTTTTCGCTGACTGTCTGTTGGGAATCTTTGACCCAAATGACATGACCCGATTACGTAATAAGATAAATAAGCTAAGCTTTAAGATAACTTTGAATATCTCTATAACAGTTTGTTCTTTTGTTCATGAAAAATTAAATTATGTGGATATTGAAAGGTTTAGATTGTAAGGATTGGCAAAAAATTGGACTGTTCGGTCTGAGAATTTTTAAGTAAATCGGCAATGTTTGGCATTCTGCCCTAGAATCAATAGGTTGTCCACGTATTATGCGAGACTATAATTTTAAAGTGACATCAGTTTCTTTTAAAGAAATCACAAATTTATTGAATTGTTACTTCTTTGCGCGCTTTACTGAGTTCAGGCGTCCTCCATAATAAGAGGGAAATTGACCTGCTATACCAAGCTGGTCAGACGTGTTACTATAGAATTTTCTTTCAAGTTTTACCTCTCATGCATAGATGTTATGTTATGTTATCTGCATACTATATCCCTTAGTCGTCTTTTACAACATCCACGGCAAGGATAGGGAGTGGTGAATTGCATTCTTACTCCGTCACCACACGGTGAATGAAATATAATATTAAATTCACTAGCAACTTGCCCTCGCTTCGTTACCGTTTCAGTCGTCTTATCCGCGTAGTTTCTGTTCCCGTAGGAATACGGGATAAAATATAGCCTATATTACTCCCTGATATTATAGCTTTCCATTGGTGAAAGAATTTTTGAAATCGGTCCAGTAGTTTCGGAGCGTATACAAACAAACAAACAACTAAATCTTTCCTCTTTATAATATTATAGATTAGTTGTAATTGTCTACAAGTCAACTAAAAATTAGAGAAATTTCAGATGGCGCAATTTTTAAGGCAATTTTTTGCGATTAGCGCCGAAAGAGAGATCGTTCATAATTGAATGGCCATCCTCACTTACATTGGCTATTGGTCGTGAATTTGAAATGATAACATTTAAAAGATAGCCCCGAACAGATATTTTAATTAAAATAACCATTATAGGAATATTTGAGTATTAATTTTTCATTAGGAAATAATAACACCTGATTAAGCAGTGATTTTAAATTGAGATTATCGTTCATAGATTTAGTAAGAATAAAATAGGAGCAATAATAATAGCAGTGTATAAGTAATAGATAAAGTATAGTTCACAGTTTTTTCAAAAGTTAACTTAATTATACTATACAAAGTGTCTGTTTTTTAACCGAACTTAAAAAAGGAGGAGGTTCTCAATTCGACTATATTTTGTACTAGCAACCCGCCCTCGCTTCACTTCGGTTTCAGTCGTGTTACCCGCGTAGCTCCCGTTCCCGTAGGAATACCGGGATAAAATATATCCTATGTTACTCTCTGATATTATAGCTTTCCATTGGTGAAAGAAGTTTTGAAATCGGTTCGATGGTTTAAGCGTGAAAGCATAAAAAACATACTTTAATATTAGTAAGCTGGCTTTCTGTGTGGTCCCATTTCAGTTTGGTCTAGTTATAGTAATTTTTTTTATTCATCATTTTAGCCTATATATGTCCCACTGTTGGGCTCAGGCCTCCTCCATAATGGGAGGAGAATTGACCTACTATTCCACACTGGTCAGATGTGTTAGAGTAGGGTTTTGTTTAGAGTTTTTCTTCTCTTGCACAGATGTTATATGCTTATTATATCCCTTAGTCGTCTTTTACGACACCCACGGGCAAGAAAGGGAGTGGTGAATTGTATTCTTACTCCGTCACCACACGGAAAGAATTTCTTTTTTTGTTAAAATTATTTCAACATAAAGTATTTTAGCAACTAAATAGTCTTATTTATAAATACTTACGCGTGAATAAGCATTTGGTCCATAATTTGTTGCTGCCTTTCATGAAGTACACTGGCAAGATGTCCTCCTAACCTCACACATTCAGCCTCAGCTTGTCTCCATGCTTTCTTCGCTTCTCGTATAGCTGATATGCAAAAATCACCCGTAAGAACCCACCCATAATCACAGTGACCAACTACATCTTCAACAGCCTTATCCATCCACCAGACTTTAAGCCACATGGCGGATGTATTTTTTTTCGCAACCACACTTATATTCAAACGAACTGAATTTTTTTCTGAAACTATTTGAACACTTCTTAATGGATCACCTGGTTGAGAGCAATGTCTCCATCTTGAATCTCCATCCGCAAGACTCAGTTCCATCCCTCTACATAAAGTTTCCATTTCCTCGTGAATGATATTGGACACATCATTTTCTTTAGCATTCATTGGTCCTGTGCCCATTTGTAGCCGCAGAGCGACGCGGTTACCGTAAGGAAGGTAGATTTCGTAAGAGCATACGAGCTTAATGGTCGGGCCGACTTCGAACGAGCCGTTTCTAGCCGTGAGTAGAACATTATGACAATGGTCTACTAAACGGTATACTGCGGCGAACGTAGGTCGACCGTGGAGTTCTACAGCTGGGTTCTTCGCTGAAGAAGAATACAGAAATTTTCTGTTCGGAAGTGGTATTTGGTCTAATTTGCCGCATAACGTTGGTGTATTTGGAGCAAATCTGATGAAACCACTGGAGCAGGGTACGTTGAGCTTATGTAGTTCTATGAGTAAGGCTTTACGAGGGGTTGTCGGAGGGATCAGCAGGCGGCAACCACGTGTTCGTGGTAAGTGGCCGGAGTGTACGCGACCGGCTCGGGTACTACGCAATCGAATTGCACAATCTGAAACAATAATAACATGAATTTAATAGGATACTATATAGATACATACTTTTCTGTGTGGTGACTGAGTAAGAATACAATCCACCCCATATCCTACCCGTGGGTTTTGTACAAAACGCCTAGGGATATAATATATATAACGTCTGTGCAGGAGAAGGAAAACTCTAAATGATACCCTACACCAATCTGTCTGACCAGCATAATATAGTATGGTCAATTTCATTCCTGTTGTGGAGGAGGCTCGAACTTAGTAGTAGAATGTATATGAGCCGAGATGATGATGATAACATCTATGCAAGAGAAGAAAAACTGGAAATAAAACCCTATACCAAACATTAGATCAGCGTGATATAATAATAATAAGTAGCGAGTGGCGACACTGCGGTCCTGAGTGCCCCAGAGAGTCGGCCAGGGCCTCGTATCCAGCTCGCCTTTATTGGCTGGCTGGAGTTGAAATCGAAGAGTGCCCGCAGGATTCTCAACTCTGGCTTGCCTTGAACGGCTGGTCAGAGAGGGGTCGCCAGAGCTATATGCTCGGGGGTGGAAGTGTCATTTTCAAGGGCATAACTACGGGGAAACCACTGTGATGGTGAAACCGGCGCCGCACCGCTCGACACCCCAAGCCACTTGCACCAATGTTGCTCCCCTGTTGCCCGTATGGCCTGTGTGTCTGTGGTGACCGTTTGGGGGGGCCCATTCAATGAGTTGGCAAGTCACCGTCTGCCAAAGTTCAAGACGATAAAGGTATTAAAGGCAGACGACAGTTTTTCAATCAATAGTTTTTAGTTTAGCCAGTCCATCAAACCTCCAACCCCATAAACAGTTATTAGATACCATCATCACACAATAGTTTTACACCTACCGTTGGCAGTCCACGTGTGTTATGTGCAGACGTGGAGTGTCATCGGTAGATGTCCCATCCCATTTTTACATTAAATTTCTCCAAAGGCCTCTGCGTGTTGGATCCATATCCCCATGTAAGCCTTTCAAAGGATCGGGTATCTTCCCTAAGGAAAATATCCGTGAACCAAAAGGAGATACAAGATAATAATAATAATAATGATTTATTTCGGACCGTGTAGGTATCCATAGCAATTAATAATAATACAAACAATATTCAAAAAAAAAAATCAAGTCAATAATAAGCAATAATAACACTAATAAATAATAATAATCACAAAAACAAAATAATAAAGATAATTACAAAAAAAAAAGAAAAAATACATACCAGTGTCATAAATTACAATAATTACAATAGAGATCATTCAATTACTACAACTACACAACTACATACTAAGTACAGCATTCTATTTGTGGTTCCCTCTGTGATGCACAGATATCCAGTGCCGATAAAAACTATTGTTAGGAAAATCGGCAATAGCCATCAATATTACATTATTTGCTGCTCGCAAACGAGACCAGAATGATTGGATACGGAGAATCGCGAAAAAATCTGGCACCCTAGCTGCGGCGAACATGCTCGACGCACTGCAGTATCGTGGCTTCCTCATTAGAATACGAAAAACATTATTATATTGTATTCTAAGTGCGCTATATGACTTACTTTTATAAGATGACCACAGTTGACACGTATAGAAGTTTTGACAGTATGCGGTGAATAGTGTCAGTTTAGTCTGGTTATTACACTTAGCGAACCTACGCGCGAGCATGTTACACCTGACGGACAGTGCATGACGCTCACGCTCCATATCCTCATCATCCATCAGATTGTCCGTGAGTACATGCCCCAGGTACCTAAAGCTAGTGACAACCCTCACCGGTGACTCATACATCATAACAGCATACATAATATAGTAGGTCTAATTCCTTTCTATTATAGAGGAGGCTCTAGCCCAACAGAGGGTCTCATGTAAGCTGAAATGAATTAACTTCGTATCCATAATGATCAAGTAAACTGAAGTTATTTTATAACTTTGCATAAACCTCTTTTCATAACATTGATATTCGCTAAGAAAGAATTTCCACGGGAACGTGGAAGTATTTACCACGTTGAGCTTTAAAGCTGCAGCAAATTTGTATAGTATAATATTTGAATATATTAACATACAATATTTACATAGACAAAGAGTATGGTATTATACCTTAACATTGTAGTGTCTTGATTTAAGAAACTATTTTTTGTAAAGTTATAGGTACCTCTTTTGGCGCATTAGGGAAAATTATCAAAATAAACATTTTACTATGGGCCCGCATACTGTCACGAAAAACCTACACCCTGAAATTGGTCGTCGGCTATCACAAATGTCAACTAATAAATCTTTCAATGTTTAATACATACACATACACGCTTTGATTTTTAAATTATAATTATTTTAGCGCGTTAAAAATGTCAACTATACCAGGGATTCCCAAAGTGTGTTCCGCAGAACCTAGGGGTTTCATAGAATAGCCATCAGGGTTCCGTCAAAATTAGCTTATTAATTAGCTAATTAATTATTGGTTATTAATTAGCTTTTAATTTTAGTAGTTTGTCTGTAAAATAATACCATGGTTAAAATATTATTTTGACAATAACATATAATAACAGCGCAAAATGAATAGTAATAAGAAGACCTCATTATTGTTATATAAGTAGGTAAATAGCAAGAATTCAGCGCCGACTATGGCACAGCAGTGCACATAGCCAGTGACAATTTGCGACGGTGCATGGTGAATTTGGATCCTCACATGCTCTCCCTTCAAATGTATTATCATTTGATAGGGGGTTTCATAAAATAAAAGCTATTTGATTGGTGTCCCATTGTCTTTAAAGTTTAGAAACCCCTGAACATTATAATAAAAATTTCAATGTCTCAAATACCTTTTTCTATTATTACTGTCGGTTTTCTACAAACATAGGATATTTTGTTGCTGGTCCCAAGATAATTAAAAGCATTTCCCGGGACTTCCTGAGGGTCAAACCTCAGTGTCTTATACGGAGACCATTGTGGATCCTGGCTTACAAGAGTTACAGTGGTAGGAATGTGTGGTGGGATTAGTCCCGATATAAAAAAAACAGGATAACTAAAGCGAAGGATAAAATTTTTGAAATAGAATCTAAGAAAGATTTTTATATTGCGTGCGTTTTTTTATTATCATTATCTTTACCGTTTTTTTTTGGGGTTGGGTTATGGTCTGCGCACCCCTCGCACCCCTCGTCCAGGGCGACAGAGGGGCGTAAGCACGCACACCCGTGACCCACCCATGGACACGTCGCCTTTGTCTTTGGGTCGACAACCGGAGCAGGGTGACTTGACGTCAGTGGTCGGCCCGACGGAATACTCCCTTGAGGGGTACCCTTCCATTATATTTACCCTGCTCTTATCACAATTACGTTGACGTCGACGCAATATGTACAGTGTACACTTTTTCTATCATATATACTGAAAATGTTTTGGCAATAGTTTCATGACCGGGCGCCTGACGTCAATCGACCTTGGGTATTTAAGGTTTGGTAGTGTTCATAGCCGCTACAATACAATAAAATTTGAAATATGTATATGAATCTGGGAGCACGGCAGTGCCCCCGCCAAGTGACATTTGTGTCCGTTAATTGTATTTTTGTAAAATTCCCCTTAATACATGGATTAGTTTCAATGTCGGGTAATATCCTACTAATATTATAAACGCGAAAGTTTGTGAGTATGTGAGGATGTGAAAATGTGAAGATGTGAAGAGGTTTGTTGCTCTTTCACGCAAAAACCACTGAATGGATTTCGTTGAAATTTCACAATCATATAGCTTACATATCAGAATAACACATAGGTTATACCACTCGACGTCGTAGCAGGGTTCATCCATTTCACCTGGAAACGTTATGGTCTTCAACTGTACGTTTCCAGCGATCATTTCTCCCACGTACGTGCAAGCTCTGGAATGAACTACCTGCTGCTGTGTTTCCCGAGCGCTATGACATGTCCTTCTTTAAACGAGGTTTAAGAAGAGTATTTCCTTCACGGTAGGCAATGGCCTGGCTGTGCCCCTGGCCCATCAGGTGTGCTGCTTGCTCGTTTGCCACCGTTGGCAATTAAAAAAAAAGGTTACAATTTATGCCGATATTCGTACAAGAAGAAAAACTGCGGGTGAAACCGCAGGGCGTTGCTAGTTGTTTATAAAAAAAGAACAATAGTTTAGTCATGAGGACTGGCGACAGTATTTATTTTGTTTGTTCACAGTTTTGTTTTTAAGTAAAAACTTAAAACTGTTAACAAACAGTTGTTATTTTTGGATATTCAAATTAATTGCATGATTTAAATTAAAATTTGTAAATAATTATTTATACATTTTTGTGGTTTTGATATCTATTGACATAGATATAGTGACATTAACATAGCTACAGATATAGTGTTAGCGTTAATACGTCTAGGGGGTATTCCGTCGGGCCGACCACTGATGACAAGTAACCCTGCTCCGGTGGTCGGTTCAACGACGAAGGCGACGTGGTGTTCGGGTGGGTTGCGGGTGTTGCATGCTTAAGCTTAACTCAAACTCTCTTGGACAGAGTGGTGCGGAAGCGCGCAGACCGCAGTCCACCCAAAAAAAAAAAAGCGTTAAGGCGTTACGCAACCATGTTGATGTCGACTTATGTGAAATTATGGCCATAGAAATTTGCGCTTCAGAAAACTATGGCAAAGTAAAAAATGCTGATATATTCTATTCTTAATACGTTAATCTAACAGGTAAAATGCAGTTTCTCTCTTAACACGTTCGTTGCGTTACGAGATCAATCAAATCTCTTGCAGGACTTTTGTATTGTGCGTTGACTATAATCGTGTTTTTTCACTCCTTACGGGAGGCGCTAACGTGTAAAGTCCTTTAAGTATGAGTAAGACAAATATACATATTTGCTTCCTACGTCAAAGTGAACTCAAGGACATAAAAAAAAAAAACAATTAGAGATGGATTAGGTCCCTAACGCATAGTAGTATAATTATTTTCACAGTAGTATATAAATTATTTTCAAAACCGTATTTTAGGAGACTGATTAGGTCTCAAACGCACCAAAGGGCAGGTTAGTTACGAGATCTTTTAGGTCTCCAAAGCACCAGCTGAAAGTTCTTTGAAAATGATGGCGCAGAGAACGTGTTAAATAAAATATATCAGGAAATGTATACACAGTCATTATATGCTTCTTAGAACCAACATTCCTTTACAAACTATGACCGACCTTAGAAATTGTTTTGAGTGCGGCCAGCATCCTTTAAGCCTTATCACATACTTGAGCTTTGTTAAGTGACTGCGTATAATATTCTAAATGTTGTGGAAACCATTAAAAAATTAACATCAGTATGTTATTTTGTGCAGTTGAACTCAATGTATGTGTTAGCTACAGTATAAAAAAGTGAGCCGTCGCTCAGGACGCCTAGCAGATGTGAAGTATTGAAATTATTTTGTACAAGTATATGTATATGCATAAAATAACAGATTGTGACAGGAACTAATAAGGCATAAAGTATTAATAAAATATTACGATATTTTTCCAGAAAATGATTTTTATTCAATAGAACATTTATTTTCATTAGTATTCACTATAGGTAATTATGAGTTCATTAGATGGCGTTGTACAACATTCTAAAACGCGTTATGTTTAGGTTACACAAATGTGTACATATTTCTTTTTTTATATTTTTATTTTATATACCCAAGCGTGGCGTTGACGCCACGTCAACGGTCAGGTTCACCCCCGCCTATAGATGTTTCAAATCAAAAATAAATTTCAATTTTTAAGCCGACTGAAATTTATTTTGTACTCTCTGGTGCTGGCTGCAGTGCCGTGATAATGGAAATATCAAATTTTTCATTTTATACCTTCCTATCTTGTGGGTATTTAAGAGAAAATAAAAGGATGTAAGGATAATAATGAAAAGAGAAACCACATTCAGTGATCTTTTTCCACAATACGTCAGGTATAACCCTCACATTGGTTCAAAGGATTTTGATAAGATTTTAGTTTTACTTATTAGCAGGAATATATCCCATAATAGCTTTTCACGACACTATTTGCACGCTATAATTAGCTAGTAAATTGTATACTCATTTTGTATTCATCACTGTTGGGTTTGAGCCTCCTCCACAATAGGAGAGAATTTTACCTATCTACACAAATAAAATTGAAGTGTCTGTTTGTAATGTCAAAATAATGGGCTTTTTTCAGACTGATACGGTTATTTGCAGGATACCTATGCCTAAAAACCGGTTTAAATTTATTTTTGTCTATATGTTTGTTTGTTTTGGGTAATCTTCAAAACGGTTGGATGAATTTTGATAATATTTTAGGTACCCCGAGAGAGGGACGTCGGTCAAGGAGAGGGTACTCCTTAGGGGTATTCTGTTGGGCCGACCATTACATGATAAGTCACCTTGCACCGGTGGTCGGCCCAACGACGAAGACGATGTGCCACGGGTGGGATACGGGGCCGCGCGCTGCCCCTCTATCGGCTCGGATTGAGCCGGGCGGCGCTGACCGTAGCCCACACCAAAAAAAGTCATTCTAAGATGAAAATGGCTTGAGACTATCTTCTGTACTCTTTGAAACATATTAACAAATATAAACACATTTACACATACGTAGGTACAAATTATAAAAGCCTTACTCGAGCAATATTTATACAATGTAAACTTTCCACAACTTTACAACCAAATAGCCGTTTTATGAGCAACAGTGTAACCTTATATACCTTATATGATGAAAATTCCTTTGTAATGTATTATTACAATATTTTATTATGCATTTGTAGAATTATTATGATTTCTGATGTTTACGCTATCACTATACATTGTAAATAATATTACTTTTACGAATTTTATCGCATATCTAAATAGTTTTACTTGCAGGATTAGGGAGTAAGAATACAATTCATCACCCTCTATCTTACTCGTAAGTGTCGTAAAAAACAACTAAGGGATATCTTGCGCATATCACAACTATCTAAGAGAAGGAAAACTCGAAAGTCCTATACCAACCCGCCTGACCAGCGTGGTATAGTAGATCAATTTCCCTCCCATTGTGGAGGAGGCTCGAGCCCAACAGTGGGACGTATATGGGCTGTGATGATGATGAAATCTATTTGCTCTGTTTCTTATTATTTAATAGTTTTATTATGCAGCCAATTCTGCAAAATTAATTAGTAATGTCTGGTTGACCGAATAATTATTTTTTCGCAAATTGTATTTTTGACAACTTTTTAAGTGAGTTATTGTCACTCTTGATGGTGACGGCTAAATTTAAATTCCTATTCTATTGATATTTTAGGTATTGATTAGCTAAAAACATCGACGAAACAACATTTTCTATAAATAAAACCTTGCTAGATCAATTTTTTGGCCCCGAAACCTCTAGTACGCTAAATTTCATGAAAATCGTTGGAGCCGTTTCTGAGATTCTTAATATTGAATACAAGAATTGCTCATTTAAAGAATGCCAAGACATTTTCGCCAAGACATGTCTTGGCAATCAGCAGAAGAAGAGCAATTTCGCAATACATTATTTTTATGCATCTGTTACCATCGAGGTTATATACTTATATATATATTATACTAGCTGACCCGACAGACGTTGTGCTGTTCAAATGAAATAAAAGGAATTGTCCTTGAAATCAATCGCAGCGCCATCTACCGGGTCCAATTGTGAATCTGAACCATTCTCGAATCCCCACACACAAAAAATTTCGTCATTATCGGTCCAGCCGTTTAGGAGGAGTTCAGTGACATACGTACGCTAGAAATCTATACCAATAAATAAAATTGGAGTGTCTGTTTGTAATGTTAAAATAATAGGCTGTTTTCATGCTCACACGGTTATTTGCACGACACCTATGTCTAAAATAGCAATTAAAAAATTTTTGTCTGTCTGTCTGTCTGTTTGTTCCGGGTAATCTTCAAAACGACTGGACCGATTTCAAAAATTCTTTCACCAATGGAAAGCTATAATATCAGGGCGTAAACTAGGCTATATTTTATCCCGGTATTCCCACGGGAACGGGAACTACGCGGGTAAAACGACTATAACCTATAACCGAAGCGAAGCGAGGGCGGGTTGCCAGTTTATATATAAGACTAGCAGACCCGGCCACACGTTGCTGTGGCTAATGTTTTTGTTATATTACATTGTATTAAACTATTTAATTGGACCTGTAGGAGAACATCTGTCATGGAGGTCGTAATATCTTTTTACAAATGGCATCTATGTAAAAAAGCAAGTTAAAATCGTATATGACCCATTTGTAGGTTTGACATAGCAGCGCCATCTATTAATTACTTACTCAATCCAGTCAACAGATATCGCCATCTGTTAAAATCGTTTGGAGTTAACAGATAATTGTGAATGTCAAATAATAGACAAATAATATGCAATAAAATAGTATTGCGACTATAAATTAACATGTAAGCTATTCCTATCTTTCAAGTTGGATCAAACTGCACACGGTGTGCAAATTTGATTAAAATCGATTAAGAAGTTTATGAGTTCATCGCGGACAAACAACGTGACACGTAATTTATATATATTAAGATATAGGCAAGATAGGGGAAGGTAAATTGTATTCTTACACGGAATTCTCCACACGGAAAGATTAGGGCGCAGAAGAATAAGAAAAATGTTTTGATTTATTGACGTCCATTATAAGTTAAAAGCTTTTCAAGTAGATAATACTGTAATTCTCACAGTACTCGGGGAACTCGTGTATCGGTTATAATAATTAACACAAAGTAAACAAAAAAAAATTGTTATGAATTTCATTGTATTTAATTTTGTTTCTGTTACGCCCACTTTTTAGATACTTTATAGCATACTTAAATTTATCTATACCAATAAATAAAATTGGAGTGTCTGTTTGTAATGTCAAAATAATAGGCTTTTTTCATGCTCACACGGCTATTTGCACGACACCTATGCCTAAAATAGCAATTAAAAAATTTTTGTCTGTCTGTCTGTCTGTCTGTTTGTTCCGGGTAATCTTCAAAACGGCTGGACCGATTTCAAAAATTCTTTCACCAATGGAAAGCTATAATATCAGGGCGTAAACTAGGCTATATTTTATCCCGGTATTCCCACGGGAACGGGAACTACGCGGGTAAAACGACTATAACCGAAGCGAAGCGAGGGCGGATTGCTAGTTCAAAATAAAAACTTTCACGTAAGCAAATAAGAATTTTATAATAGCGATGATAATTTTAACATAAATATCTATTTTGGTCCTCCCTTGAGATAGATCTTAGAGATCTTAGATATATACATATACTAATCATACTTTTAAAAATTATTTTTATACTAGCAACCCGCCCTCGCTTCGCTTCGGTTTCAATCAACTTACCCGCGTAGTTCCCGTTTCCGTGGGAATATCGGGATAAAATATAGCCTATGTTACTTCCTGATATTATAGTTTTCCATTGGTGAAAAAATTTTTCAAATCAGTGCGGTGGTTTAAGCGTGAAAGCGTAACAAATAAACAATTCGCATTTATAATATTAATAAGCATGTGATGACGGCAACAATATAATTGACCACCCGCCCTCTTGATAGTGGGTGTCGTAAAAGGCGACTAAGGGATATCTTCTTCATATAACAACTATGTAAGAAAAGGAAATCTCTAAATAAAACCCACGCTGGTCAAGCGGGTTAATATACAACCCGCTTGACATATTGGGAGGGAAATTGTCCTACAAATTTCCTTCCCAATATGAAAGAGACTCGAGCTCAGTAGCTGTAATGATGATGTCTTAGAATAATAACGTATAGAAGGATAGTGTCAGAACTACGAACGTTCGAAATATGAATCTCAAAATACTAATGGCGCGCAGACGATTACACACGTACACACACACACACACCACTATACAAATTATGAAATCAAATTTTGTTTTTATTAACATAAATCGTCGAAATACTTTTAAAAGTAATGTTAAAAACCTTTTTAAGTTTTTCAAATGTGTCGTGACACCATTTGAATGCACAAACCGTCATAATTACCTATTTATTTTTTAAGAGTTGCGTACGTACGTGCAGTACAATGACTTGTACATTACGGAACGGTTCCGGCGTAAGCTCCATTAGGCTCCAATTGAAATGCTTCACTTTTTGTGCGCGAACTTACCTTCTATATTTTATTATTCTAAGGATGATGTATTATGTGTGTGAAACAACAACTATTGTAATATCGTAATAAAACTTTAAGAAATAAAATATATTTGAATTCCAATAGTTCGTTTGACAGATGCGTATAGATATTTTCGTCATATAGATATTTTACGGTGCTGAATAATGCAACAATTTGATTTAAAATCACAATAGGTAAGCCCTATTGGAAAATGTGTACAACAGAGACAAAATAATGTTTCTTCCAGAACATAAGATGTCTATGTTACGTTATCATTTCACTCATTTTGACAGAAAGAAAAACAAATGAAAAACGGCGGTAAACATTTTTTACACAGATATTTATACAGCCAAGTCTGATAGAATGTTCTTCATATTATTTAAAATTTCTTTATAAAGAAAGCTAAGCTTAAGCTTATTTATAGTCATTGTCCGCCGGTCGGTCCATCCATTTGAAAGCTACGATGCCACAGACAGACACACAAACACACACACAGACAGACAGACATTGACATCAAACTTATAACACCCCTCTTTTTCGTCGGGGGTTAATAAAACTATAAAACACAAAAAAAATTAAAATAATACAAGAGCTTAACATGACATTTCCATTTTCGCGCCGAAACGCCCGGCGGTAAACAACGTTTTACTATATTGTTTCTTTTTTTAATGTATTCTTTTTAAAGGCCTTCTTTTTAAACCAGCCAGATACAACTGTTACAGTTAAAGAGATTCTATAAAAAATAAATGTAGAATAAATGTGATTTTTTCGCCGACCTAATAAATACACCCTCTATTAAACAGAAATATTTGTAAATTACATTTTAATATTTATTTGTAAATAACTAAAACCTGTATGAAACCACAATGAATGTAGTATCATCAAAAAAGTTTATGAAAATAGAATATGAATAACTGAATTCAAATAGTTCGTACGAATTTGAACAGATGCCTTTCTTCGTATAGATATTTTGCGGTGTTGAATAATTCAACAATTTGATTTAAAATCACAATCGGTAAACTATATTTGAAAATATGTACAACAGAGTCAAAAATATTCATCTAGAACAAAAAATACTACGTTATTAGCGAAGCTCATATACGTTCTATTGTTTGGCTAGGGCCTTCATTATTAGAGGAAATTTGACCGTACTATATCACGTTTTTCTGTGTGGTGACGGAGTAAGAATACAATTCACCACTCCGTATCTTGCCCTTGGATGTCGTAAAAGACGACTATGGGACATAGTAAGCATATGTGAACTGAATGAAGATGAAATGATGATACCACGTTTGTCCCACAAGTTGGCATAGGGCTTTATTTCGAGTTTTCTCTTGTATGGATGGTTCGTAGGATATCACACTGGAGCTAGTACTTACAAGACATGTAGTACACAATTTCAAATTTAGCAAGAAATAAAAATAATAGATAAGTCCGCTGAGTTTTTTGCCGGCTCTTCTCGGTAACGGTCGCGTCTCGATACGGTGGTAGTATATTGTATTAATTTAATTTAATTGTGTTAATATTAACAATATGTAAGTGCCAGCGCGGGGTTTATGCATATCTATTTGAATATAAATCTTGAAGGCTTTAGGAGTAAGGGTAGGAAGAAGAGATGGATGGATTGCATGACTTTGGATAGACTGGGAGTAGAGGACATATTGCGTCGACTCCAAATAATTGGGATAACAGCAGGGCGATGTTGATATCATCATCGCAGCCCACATACGTCCCACTGTTGGCTCGAGCCTCCTCCACAACGGGAGGGAATTTGGTCAATTATACCATGCTGGTCAGACATGTTGGTATATGGTTTCATTTCGAGTTTTCCTAATCTTGCACAGATATTTTATGCGAATTATATCCCTTAATCGTCTCTTGCGATATCCACGGCCAGTAGTGGCGAATTGTATTCTTACTCCGTCACCACACAAAAATATGTTGATATCAAATAAAATAATATATTTTTTTAGCAATTTCACCGTTTTATTTTAAAATAATATAAAACCACTACTATTATCCTAAATAAATCTGTAAGGTATTGGCGACAGGTTAGGTTTCTCAGTTTCATTATTTTACTTATTTGTTTACACTTTATTGTACACCACATTAAATACAAAAGTAGAAACTTATAATAATAATAGACGGTACAATGGGCGGCCTTATCGATAACAGCGATTTCTTCCAGCCAAACTTTGCAAATTATTAAACACACACACACACAGAGAGAGAGAGTGGTAGATTATGGTGTAGTAGTGAGTGGTGTAGTATTTTATCTGTCATCAATCTTTTTTTTTTGTATACAGATATTGGCCTCAGATGGCCTTGACAGCTTGACGCGGACTATAGGTGAGCGCTGAGGGCTCTCAGCCCGGAGAAAAGTATGCTAAGCGACATCGCCCAAGGGCTCTCCCTGTGGGGAACGGACCTCGGCTTGGAGCGTCGCTGGAGGAAAAGTGGGCGTGCCCACGTTTTGGTTCGTGACTTTTGCGCGGCGCGGTTTGGCACCTCGATGGCGAGGGCGGAACCGCGGATATTTATGTGTTAAGGCCTCGCGGGCGGTGTAGGCTCTATGTTGAGCGAGTGTGATATTGTCGTCCTTTTCGTTGAGGATGTGACGAGGACGTCGGATGGATGTCATCCATCCCCAATGGTGACATATTTTATACTTAATCCGTGACCACACAGATATTGCCCATCATCATTAGCAATTTCTCATAATTACTTGGGATCGACACAATATACATCCATTGCATGCATTGCAAAAGTTTTATGATCGGTCGTCTGTCTGACATCAATTCTTTGTGAGAATGTAATTGCTGACCAGACGACATAAAATGTTGTTGGTGAAACTCTTAATCTTATATCTTTAAACGAGTAATTCTTGTGTATATATATATATAAATATAAATTAAGGATCTCGGAAACGGCCCCAACGATTTTGATGAAATTTGGCATACTAAAGTTTTCGGGGCCAAAAAATCGATCTAGCTATGTTTTATTTATAGAAAATGTTGTTTTGTCGGTGTTTTTAGCTAATCAATACAATGACATAAAATGTCAATAGAATATGTATTTAAATTTCGCCGTCAACGTCAAGAGTGGCGATAGCTCAGTTGGGAAATTGTCCAGTTTCTTTTGTTTTGGCATTCAAACAGAGTGGGATCGAATCTCGATGTTATTATTATTCTCTTTTTGTAATTTTTGATATTTGTTTCATTATTTAATTTTTATTTTTTATTAGTATATATATCTAAATAAATTCAACAAAAATACAACAATGATATACCAGATAGTCTTCTTTTACGACAGCCACAAACAATATTTTTATTGTTTTTTTTTAAGACACCTGTCCTAAAGAAATAATCTTTGTATTGTGGGGGACTTCAAAAATATGTAAATAACGGAAAAAAATTACATCCAGACTCAGAACATCATCATCATCATCGCAGCCCACATACGTCCCACTGTTGGGCTCGGGTCTCCTCCACAATGGAAGGCAATTTAACCTATTATACCACACTGGTCAGACATGTTCGTATAGTGTTTCATTTCGAGTTTTCCTTCTCTTGCATAGATCTTAAGTGCATATTATATCCCTTAGTCGTCTTTTATGACTTTCATGGGCAAGATAGGGAGTGGTGAATTGTATTCTTAATCCGTCACCACACGGAAGACTTAGAACTCAGACTCAAAACAACAGTATTTGTATCACACAAAGTGTAGTCCTAAGTGAGATTTGAACTAAAGACTCTAGCACAGTAGATCGGTATCTTAACGCCGTACGCTATCAGTGCATTCAAAGTATTGATAGTATTCGCAGACTGCACCATGCAGCAAAATAAGGTAATACAAACGCGGATAAGCTTGCTGGCTGCAGTACCGCAGACAATATTCCGTCCACAATGCAAACGAGCGATGCTTGTTGAATACATAATATATAATAATACTAAACATAATATTAGCATACTAGACATATAACGTTAAATTGGATGTCTTGAAAGAATATTTTATAATGATTTTTGTTGTTTGACAATATTACACGTCTATAAAATAAAAATAAATCGCTGAATGTCTTGCTAAGCGCAAATTTCGAGAACAGTTGAACTGATTTCGCTAATTCTTTTTTAGAATATTCCTTGAAGTACGAGGATGGTTCTTACGCAGAGAAAAATATTGAAAATTGCCTAAAAAGTCTAAAATTAACACTTTTCTATACTCTCATACTTCGTAATAATAGTTAAAACTCAATTTGAACAATTTTACTAATAAAGGTCCATGAGCGGCGGCACTTACCATCAGTTTGTCCGTTTGCTCGGTTGGCACCGTCTGTGATAAAAAAAATATACATATCTGGGTTCAGGCCATCTTCATATTTTCTTTCTTTCTTTATTTTTTTATTTTTTTTGTCTTGTACTAAATTTTGAAAATTTATACCTATATACAATTTCGAAGGGCATCACATTGGAGCTAATAGGTACTATATATGTTGTACGAAGCATAAAATTATGTATATTTAAAAGATTAAAGAAAAAATGACTGCCCGCTGAGTTTCTTGCCGGATCTTCTCAGTTTGTGGCCGCGTTCCGATCCGGTGGTAGATTATTGTATTGTGTTCAAACGTTGTGTAATTTGACAATATGTACGTGCCCTTAAGGGGCCTATGCAGAATAAATGATTTGATTTGATCATTATTCATGCATTTCAGCTCATATACGTCCCACTGCTGAGCTCAAGCCACCGCCACAGTAGGACGGAAATTGACCTATTATACCACGCTTGTCATATTGTTGGTATAGTGTTACATTTTACCTTCTCCTGCACAGATGTTTTATGCATATTTAATTTTCTAGTTGTCTTTTAAGATACCTTTTTTGGGGCTGGGTTACGGTCGGTGTACTCCTCGTTCCGTCCGGGACGATAGAGAGGCGTAAGCACGCACACCCGTAACCCACCCGTGACACGTCGCCTTCATCGTTGGGCCGACCACCGGAGCAGGGTGACTTGTCGTCAGTGGTCGGCCTGACAGAATCTTTTAAGACGCCTACGGGTAAGAAATTGGTGGTGGTAGATTTGTATTCTTTCCCCGTTAGCACATGGAAAACGGCCTCTTATTGAGAAAGAAGTAAATATACTTACTATACGCTATAAGCTTATCAGAGAGGTTAGTTTAGGGTTTAATTTTGAGTATTTCTTCTCTTCCATAGATTTGTATTCATAAAATATACCTTAGTCTTCTTTCACGACACCCACGGGCTAAAAAGCGGGTGGTGAATTGTATTTTTGTTCCATCTGCACACTGAAAGAGGATACGGTATTTTTAAACCGAAATATAAACGCAAAAAAAATTGTCACGTTTCCATGTGGTGATGGAGTAAGAATAATGTTTACCACTCTCTATCTTACTTGTATGCTGTGTGGTGGCTTCGAATACTACCAACCCTTGCTTTGCTCGTGGGTGTCGTAAAAGACGACTAAGAGCCCTAGATTGACCCGGACCAACTCCATCTGTTACCATTTGGGTCAACGATTACATTCCCAAGAAGGGTTGACGTCAGGCAGCGGCCGGTCATAAAAGTCATTGCCGAAACTTTTTGCAATATGTCAAAACAGATGACATATTGCGTCGACCCCAAGTAATTGGGATAAGAGCAAGATGATGATGATTCTCTATCTTACTTGTAAGTGTACGTAATAGATGACTAAAGGATATGATAACAGAGTTCGAAATAAAACCCTATACCAATCCGTCCAGCGTAGTATAGTAGGTCAATTTTCCTTTTATTACAGAAGAGCCTTGACCGAGTAGGGATTGCAATCCGGCGTCATTTTCAAAATCGAAGCGAAGCGAGGGCGGGTTGCTAGTACCTATATAAAATCAAATTTATTTTCGATCCTAAGTTAAGATTAGACAACGAGCAAATAATTAAAATCTAGTAGTGTAGGTAACTCAGAAAAAAATTTTAACAATGTAACGAGTAGCTCAATCTTCCTGATTATAGAATTCACTTTCATAGATAGATCAATTATTTTAGTAACTTTATGAAATCTTATATAATTAACCTTACGTACTGAAACGAGACCACAATATTTATTAAAGTATTTAAGAATGCTAACAAACAAGACTTATATTTACGACACCATCATGTACCGGATCCAGTAAACGTTAAATGATGCCGTATCCGCCGGATTCTGGATCAGGTTTGCCGGATTGAAATCCCTATGACCGACACATAGGACGTTTATGAGCTAAGAAAAATAAAAATAAATTTAAGTCGGGTGAAATCGTGAAATACAGTTATTAATATTATATGCGAAGACCCCCCCCCCCATTGCCTGGCTTATAGCAACTTATATAAACTACTTTGACAGTTCACGAGTTCTCCGTAAACAGAAAAATGGAAAAATAGATGACAGTTTGTAAACTAAAACCTATTTCGCGATACAAATTGGAGTTGTTTTGTTTACATTTATATAGTTTGTTGTTATATTTTGTTCAACGACAGTTGCTTATCTATGTGGTCAAGAATTAATAATATAATATGTCATTAACCTTTCTATTTATTTATTTTTATTGCTATAAGTGACAAACGTGCAAAGAGCACACGTTCATCGTTGGTCCGACCACCGATACCCCATTCCTTGTCCTCTGTGATTGGCCTGACAGGATACCCAGAGGGTTACCCTCTCCTCTCGTTGTCGGTCGCCGTCGCGCGGTCAGCGTCTCTGTGGGAGACGGAATAAAATCCCTGGTCCAGTCATCCGCGGCCTCGGCTAGGAAAGAGCACACCTAGCAATAAGTGAGTACCGCCGCTCATGGACCACTGCTAGGCCGCTGCCTATCGTGAACAAAGTGACAGGAGTGTGAATGCATACAATAAGAATCGTTGTTGTTAAAGGCTTCCGACTTTCTGGCGCACCAAAGGAAGTGCATTAACAAATTGCTACTACTCAGACGTCGAACTCAGTCCTCGATTTTCTGCAGAAGCATTGTATTATCCAGGATGGACTGTCCCGCGGCTATAGATAGATGATTGTCGATGATAAGGTCCTATCACATATATTCCATACCGTGGGTATCGTACAAAGGTAATATTTTATCATCTATGATGACAAACGAGCAAGAAGTCTGGCTGTAAGTGGGAACTTCCCTTCATGAACTTCAGCAATATCAGGAGTCGGGTTTCGACTTTCTCGCTTCCCGCACGCTGCAGTAGCAAATTGCTACAACTTAGATTTTCTGCGAGTGTGTGGTACTAACTCTGATCAACTGATTCATTAATGGCAGCAGAAACAAAACTCGTTGGTCTATAAAGATTAAGGAGTTAAGAGCAAGAGAAATTAAGCTTGATAAAAATTCTTTTGGCAAAAACATCTTGTCATCGTATTATAGTTCAATTTTTCCAATTAGGTCGCTTATGAAATTGCTAAAGAAAAAATTGTGATGGCGTTGTTTATTTTCCACAAACGATTCCGTTGATTAGTATAAAAACAAAATATTGCTTTGTATTGATGACAAGGTGGTTTCAATAATTACTAGTCGTTTTTACGATAAGAAAGTTACACTACAGGGCTTTTTTATATTATGGCTCTATTGTCTATGCTTACTAATATTATAAATGTTAAAGTATGTTTGTTAGGCTTTCAAGCTTAAACTACTTTTAATTTTTCTAATTTCATAAATTCTTTCACTAATGGAAAGCTATAAGACCTGAGAGTAACATAAGCTATACTTTATCCCCGTATGCCCACAGGAACGGGAACTACGCGAGTAAGGCGACTGAAACCGAAATTAATCCAGGGCGGGTTGTTGTATATGATATTTTCGCTGACTTTTTCTCCAACTACTGAAGAGAAACCATTCCGCACAATGCATATTGTTTGGATAAGCCCGCAAAAGATTGGGAGGCCCGAGCCCAGTAGTGGAACGTAGTAGGAATAGTCCAAAGTATAGGTACCTACAATTTCGTGGCTAGTAGGTAAAATTCAAGTATATTGTATCATAAAATATTAACGATGAGACAAAATATCAACTTTCCCAACGTTGATATAAAACTGTTACAAATATAGATAACAGTGTTGATTCTTTGGGGAATTCATGTATTATGACTCTTGTGTATATTGTACTAACTCGTGACACCATTTGAAGAGATGTTTGGGACATTTTCGATAAAATATTTTTGTAGTGTGTCCCTTTTTATGTAAAATTCCGGACATATATATTATTTCGTATGGTAACGGAGTAAAAATACACCTTCTGTCTTGCCCGTGGATGTCGTAAAAGATGACTAAGGGATATGATATGTAGATAATATCTATGCAAGAGATGGAAAACTCGACATAAAATTCTATGCCAATACGTTCAGCGCGGTAAGTCAATTTCTCTTCTACGGAGGAGGTTCAAACCCAATAGTACGATTTATATGGGTGATGATGATGATAAATATTGATATTAAATATGTTAATTAGATATCATTTAGGCAAGAGAAGGGAAGCTCGAAATAAAACTATACCAATACGTCTGATCAGCGTGATATAGTATAGGTCGATCTTCCTCCTGTTAAGGAGGAGTCCCGACCCTATCAATCTATATCTATACTAATATATAAAGCGGAAGAGTTTGTTTGTTTGAACGCGCTAATCTCATGAACTACTGGTTCGATTTAAAAAATTTTCAATGTTATATAGCCCATTTATCAAGGAAGACTATAGGCTATATATCATCTTATATCTTTAAACGAGCAATTCTTGTATATATATATATATATTCAGGATCTCGGAAACGGCTCCAACGATTTTGATGAAACTTGGCATACTAGAGGTTTCGGGTCCAAAAAATCGATCTAGCTAGGTTTTATTTATAGAAAATGTTGTCTTGTCCGTGTTTTTAGTAAAACAAACAATGACATTAAATTTTAAAAGAATATGAATCCAAATTTCGTTGTCAACCTCATGAGTTACGATAGTTCAGATGGGAAGTTGACAGGTTCTAATTTTGATTTTGTTGACATTCAAACAGCGTCAGTTCGAATCTCGGTGTTATTATTATTCTCTTTTTGTAATTTTTTATATATTTTTCATTATTTATTTTTTATTAATATGTATCTAAATAAATTCGATAAAGATATTCCGAGCGAAGCTCGGTCAACCAGATATTCACGCTAAAACTAATAGGAGCGACCAACAATGAAAACTGTTTCAGAATCAGGTTTTTTCCCTTTTAAGAGCTTCCGCTGCGTGCACTACATAAACGGTTTCGCAAAAATCATGTGTAACAGAATTGTATAATTTAAAAATATTTTCATCTTCTACGTAAACAAAGTCGCGGGTTAAAGTTAGCATTAGCCCAAAGTAACTATTCCACGCGGACGAAGTTGCGGGCATAAGCTAGTGGGATATATAAGTTATCAGATGGAGTTGGGGTAGTTCGGTGCCGAGTTATTAATCGAATTTTTACTACACCTAAACAATATGAGGTCTGGTAGTATCCGTAACCCATACAGCAGAAATATGTATTCAAAACAAAATCATCAATTTTGTTTACTGAAAAATTATCATACATTTATTATTTTTATCGCAATAAAAATACTATCCCACGATATCATGGTAACCCTACAAAACAAAACAACATCACAGAAGGTTAACAACGCAATATGCATTCTATATCTTTTATGTTGTGGTTGTTTTTGTTTTGCAAAGTGTTTACGTGAAAAATGGCCAAGTTACTCAGCTGATACGTGGAGGCTTGTCGAGACGTGGTTATCTTTACGACTATCCTTAAGCGTATACTGACATTGACCTAGTTAGATAAGGGTTAGAAAGACGTCTACTGTTGGCAGGTTTCCGATTACCCATTTCCTGGTGCTTGTTTTGTTTACAAAGATCGGTAATAAACGATCGAGTTTGGATAGTAGCTAATTGCATCGTGAAGAGAAATTGTTAACGTTAAGATTTATCCTGTCTATGGTGAGTTTTGGCGGGAATGTGAAAATGTCATATGCCAATATATATATTTTAATATTTTATGGTCTATATTTTAGTGTTTTATATTAAACTAGCTGACCCAACAGACGTTGTTCTGTTCAAATAAAATAAAAGGAATTCTTTTTGAAATCGATAGCAGCGCCATCTACTACTTGAAATAAAACCCTATACCAACATGTCTAACCAGTATGGTATAGTAGGCAATTTCCCTTCTATTGGGGAGGAGGCTTGAGCCCAGCAGTGGGACATATATGAGCTGAGACGACACGGAGAATCCACTATACATATTAATTTATTTATTTATTTAAAGAAATTGTTTATAACAAAGTGATTTATAAACTAGGAGTTACAACTAAACTTATATAAAACAATTATTGGTTGAAGTTCTGATACCCTTGATAGGTTAGGTAGTAACCTGTAGTAAGGGATAACAGTCCTCTTCCCTTGTAACAAATGTAGGTATTATTAATAGTTGTTTTGAATAAGGTGTAAATATTTTGTGATCTTTTAAATGTGTGGGTAGTTGTAAATTAAAAAGTAATGATAAACAATGTATTCATAATGTGGTTTAGTAGGTTGTTCAATCCGATGTGAAAGGGGGGTATATCTATATCTGTTTAAAATGAACGAGTGTGTAATAAAAATAAGTTTACAAGTGATAAGCTTTATACGGAACGAAAGAATTAGTATTTGATTTATAAATATAGGCTCTTTTTAAAATACGTAAATATATAAATAAATAAAGCCAATAAAAATATCTTATTAGGTCGAAGCGACAGAAATCTATGTCCAATGTTCCAAAAAACTTTCGGTTTCAATAGAAGTTTTGTTTAGAAAAAAAGATCTTACAGTCTTTTTGCAAGCAAATCGAGATAATTTATATATGGGACATGTTGCATTTAGTTTATTATACAAGTAGGGCCCCAAGTAATAAAAGAATCTTTTAGTGAAAGTTTTCCTAGGTGTAGGCACAGTACAAATTTTATCTTTACGACGTTTGGTAATTTTTCTGTAAGGGGTGTTTTTATGTTGTAAAATGATTGTTTGAAAAAGAAATAATTGACGTACATTGAGAACATTGAATTTTTTATAAAGTAAGTTTGTTGGAAACATTATGGTCCTAAAGGTCGCAACTTTTAATATAGCTCTGTGTGCAACTTCAAGTGGCTTCAAGGTCGTTTTTGGTACTCCACCCCAGCAAGAAATACAGTATGTTATAATAGAGAAGCATAGTGCAAAGTATACGCCACGTATAATGGTTTGATTTGCGATATGTCGTAGAGTTTTGAAAATATAGATCAATTTACGTACTCGCGCTACGAGAGCGTTTACGTGTAATTTGAAATTTAAGAGGTTGTCTAGAATGAGACCAAGATATTTAATGTGATCAGTAGATGATAAACAAGGGCAGTTGCATGAGAACTGTTGTGACATATGACAAGAATGCACCTTTAAAGTTAGTGGTACAATTGGCTGAGATGATAGGCTTGATGAAAAAGTAATATATTTGGTTTTGGTTGTATTGAGTGTTAATGAGTGAGAACTCAGCCAATTTAACGCTAAGTTGAAACCAGACTGCGCTCTGCGTTCTAAATCCGACCACGTTTCAGCGACGAAAGTGAAAGCTGTGTCATCGGCATAACATACGGATTTAGCATATGGAATTTCTAAATTACACAGGTCATTTATAAATACAAGGAAAAGCGTCGGACCAAGGATACTGCCCTGCGGCACACCATAATTAATGAGTAGTTCCTCGCTTGTGTAGTCGTTAATCTTAACTATTTGACAACGATCTGAGAGATAGCTTTGAAATAATTCTAGTTGTAAACCTCTAATACCCATCCGTTCGAGTTTGAGTAAGATAATGGGTATAGGAACTGTATCGAATGCCTTGGCAATATCAAGAAATATAGTTAAAACCTTTTTATTCTCATTAAGATTTTTAATAATAAAGTGTGTCAGATCATGAATAGCATCGCAAGTTGATTTCTTTTGGCAAAAACCAAATTGTTGAGCTGAGAGAAGATTATAACGATCTAGGTAGTGTACCAATCTTTTGTTTATCAATTTTTCAAATATTTTAGACATGGCACTCAAAACAGCTATGGGGCGGTAATTGTTCGGTACAGTCCCATCACCTCCCTTAAAAATGGGGTGAATAATAGCTTTTTTGAAGGCGTTGGGAAACACAGCAGTATCAACACATAAGTTGAACAAATAAGCTAAGATAGGAGCTAGGCAGCCAGAGTATCTCTTTAAGATAGTGGATGAAATACCACCCCAACCAGTAGATGCATTACTGCGCAACGAACTTATAGTGGTAATAATTTCGTCTGGGTTGGTATGACTTAAGACAAAAGATGAGCTAGGTGCGGGATTATTAAGGATTTGTAAACTGGCTGCTAAGTAAGAGGATTGCATTTTATTATAACTTTCTGCGAGAGTTTTGCCCACGTTAACAAAGAAAAAGTTAACTTCATTACACGAATATGACGTTTTTAGTAATAAATCTGCAGAATTCCTGACCCTAGCAGTATTTGTTACATGCCTTATGGTGTCCCACAGCCTCTTTGGATTGTGACTAGCCTTTTTTATTTGTTGGGCATCATAAATTCTTTTAGTTTTTTTTTAGTATACTGGTGCAAAAATTCCTATATCGTTTATAAGTGATGAGTAATACTTCATTTGATGGTGACTTTTTAACTTTTTTATGAAGAGCATCTCTATTTGCTATGCATCGTAATAAGCCAGGTGTTATCCAGGGTTTTAGTATTTTTTCTTTGAAGTTATTTTTATCGGTAGGGTATTTTTCGTAATTGCGGTTGTCAATAATTCAATAAATTTATCTGCTACTGTGTTTGGATTTGTTATTAAAAAAAGAGGACTAAAGTTCATTTGAGGTATTGTTTGATCGAGTGCTTCATAATCAATTTTTGTAACAGAAGGGGAAGTAACCGTCCGAACACTATGATTATTTACACAAATCAAGGTAGAATAGTGATCAGTAACTGTAGATTCATAAACAAAACATAATGTTGAGGATTTTGTTCTTAAAATAGTGTGATCTAGGCAGTTGTTTCCTCTAGTGGGTTGAGTATGAGCAGCAAGAAAACCGTGGAAAGCTAGGCAATTCAAGTAGTCGTGTGAACGCAAGTCGAGAGTATTGGGCTTTATGTCAACGTTTATATCACCAGTAATGACTACAGATTTAAAATCTTTAAGCGATGGAAGAATTTTGTTGAGGGCTAAGAGAAACTCATTTATGTTTTCACGGGAAGGTGAGCGGTAGATACAGATTACAGCTATATTAGAGTTTATTTTAATTATAATTCCAGAAGCTGCTTGATTTAAGTCAAGTTCTTCACAGATAACTGATAATTCAGATTTCACATATGCTACCACGCCGTCACTTTGATTGATATGATTAGAAGTTTTAAATAAAATGTAATTTTGAAGGATTGGTAAGTTGACATTACTGGAGCAAGGCAGCCAACACTCGGTTAGAATAATTAGGTCACATTCAAAAGAAAGACGATGCATAAAGGTTTGAAGGTTGAGAAAATTTTGGTTGATAGATCTAATATTTTGAGTAAAAATTTTTAAAAAGCGATTTTCATGATTTAAATACTTAACTGTTTGCTCTGGAGCACAAGTGTGAACTTCGGATATAGTGAGATTATCGATATTTAAAGCTAAATCATTAACATTATTAGCCATTGTTATAGCGGATAATTCGGGATAAAAGCTTTATTAATAAATGGGTTAGATATAAAATCCAAAAGTAAAATTTGTCGTTGAGAGAACACACTCAGATACAATAAATAAGGTCATTACATAGCTATGTATTTTAATTGGCAAAGGATATTTCAGTACCTCCAAAATATAACGAGAGTGAAAAAAGTAACACCTACATCCAATTTTCTTTTTGTTATAAATACTTGTAACAAATGATTTAGTGGGTCGGTGGTAAATATAATTATATATATAGAATGTTTGTGTGCTTATTCTAGATAACTTAAAAATAATTAGAATCGAAATTATAGATCTTAACAAGATTGAGATAATATTACACAGTAGGTAGTATAATTGTATGGACCGAGTTAGTCAGATAGTGATTGACTGATGCAATTGCTTTAATTGTTCTTCATTTTTTACAAAAATGGTTTGGCTGCTAGTATCTTTCTTTAGCATAATTCGCCCATTTGCAGTCCAACAGAACATGTACTGATTTGACTTTGCAAATACTCTTGTAATGTAAAATAACTGTTTAGCTTGAGGGGATAATTGTTCGGTAATGTATACAGGTAATTCTTGAGTATGTTTTATATCCAAATGGGTTGAGTTCACCTTATAATTAGGATTTTTTTTGTTGTATTGCCTGATCGCGCTCAAGAAGTTAGTCTTCAGTAAAGCATTTGAAAACTCTACAGTTATGTTTGCAGTTGGATTTTCTTTTCTTGATGGCTGTCTGCTAATGTCGCGAATGTGGCTGGATTGTATATCCAAATTTACATGATTTGAAAGATGTATAATTGAATCATATAACATTGATTTAGTTTCAGCTACTCTCTTAGGTACATTACGAAGTTCAGCAGAAGTTTTAAGTAGGTTACGGTCATAGGTTTCGAGCTTCTCTTCCAAAGTAGATATCCTCAATGACATGGACCGCCGCTCTTTCTCTAAACCTGAAATTTTACTCTCCAGAGATAAAATCTGGTCAGATACAAACGTCAGAGACTTCTCTAGCTCATGATTTGTTTTTTTTATATCTGCATAATGACTTTTGATGTCCATAATGTGATTTTCCAATTTATCCAAGCGAGAGTTTTGAGCACTTGTCAATTCTTTAAACATTTGTATTATCTCATGTTTGAAGCTATCAAACTCATCGGCAGTACTCTCAGAAGATAAACATTTACGTTTGGCCCGCTGAGTTACAGTTAATTCCGTAGATTGATTTGCATATAATTTTTGGATATCAGATTCTGATTTTGATGCTACATTTTGTTTTGGTGGGGTTCTTAATAGTGATTTTGACATTGTACAAGAAGGTGGATAGGCAGTTCGGTCCTCCAAAACAACTACAACTCTAATCGCAAAATAAAAATTTACTCGCCAATCGCTGTCGTCTATACGTTGTGGCAAGCGGCAAGGCAGACGTCACACCGAAGTAGATACACAGGCGTAGTATAGCTGCTTGTCTTCGTTGTTGCTGTCCCGCTTCCCCAGGCACTCCAACAAACTCTGACAACTTTATGCACACCTGGTACTACGTTAATTTTTGTCTATTTCACAAATTAAGATATTTATCAAATTCAATAATTCGAGATATTAAAAAGTACACGTCCGTTGGTATTCACGGTCCAAAGAGAGGATATTGAACAATATTTTTTAAATTCTTTCCATATATGTGTACCTTTCATACAAATCGAAATACTGATTGCCAAAGTTTGTTTTGAAACAAGATTTATATATTGTTATATTGGTATTGGTATATTGATATTTATTGTGTTACATAAATAACCTTTTTGAATAAACTGTCATTGGAAGAGCTAGTGACCTGGAATATGCTCAAAGTCTAGTTTCGGGACCCCACGATAGCCGAGGCCGCGGGTGACGTGACCGGGGAGTTAGTTCGTCACCCGCCGAGGGGCCGACCGCGTGAGGAAAGACCGATGTCCTCCCCGAGGGGGGGGGGGACGTCGATCGATGGAAGGGTACTCCTCAAGGAGGTCTAACGGCGAAGGCGACGTGTCACGGGTGGGTTAAGGGTGTGCGTGCTTACGCCCCTCTGTCGCCCCGGATGGAGTGCTGCGAGGAGCGCGGCGACGGCAACCCAGCCCCAAAAAAAAGTTATGTATGGTTATGTATTTAAACATATGTATTACGGTGAAAAATTTAAAAATATAATTATCATATATAGTTTATTACTTACCTAATCTTATATGTTTACTAAAGAACACTTGATATATGGTGGCACTTGTTTTTTTCCTATATCGTAACCTGAAACAAACAAAAAATATTATTATTATTACTAGTACTATCTTTATATTGCTTAAAACATCCCGCTTTTTTATGTGATAAAAGCACATGTCGACAATTCGGATTTTGAATTATTTTTTGTGTAATAAATGGAAAGATCATATTTAAGTTTTATAACAAAACAATTCTTTTTTTATGTTTCGCAATAATTCAAAAGTTATATCAAATTAAAAATTTTTTTTTGAATCCAGTGACGAAAACACGCCGACAACTCCCGAACAAATCCAAACGCGTGTGACGTCATAATGTTAGATTTCACTCATTGCAATTTATACAAAGATAATAAGTACAATGTTCTGATCTATTTCTTCTGAATTCTGCTGTCCTTGTTAAATAATTAAATATGAGTAACAACAAATCGTTTTTTAGCAGTAAATTATCAATATTATTGTCAACTCACGGGTAAACACTGCACTGTTATAAAATAGCTTTAACATTATGACGTCACAACTGTGCTAACCAGTCTTAGCGCGTTCATTGTTACGTGATTTTTAATAAAATTTTGATAATTTTTAATTGTTTATAATTAATTGAAAAATCTTTATAAAGTTTGCCGCATTAAATATCAATATTAATAAAGTTTTAAAATAAATAGAATTTTTTTTTTGAATAGCCCAATTATGTCTGTAGTTGTGGGCTGGTCTGTCTGGGCGTTTTAGTATCACCTAACTTCGTTGCACGCATTCACACTTCCTTCGCCTTTTTCATGGTAAGCACTGGCCTAGCAAAGATCCATGGATGACAGTACTTACCATAAGGTATGTTGTTTGCCCGTTTGCCGCCAACAGCAATAAAAAAAATAAAAGCTCATGTAAGTCCAACTATTGGGCTCGAGTGTATGTATTGCACAAAGTATTGTCCTGATTGGAAATCGAACCCATCATATTGGAATGGTGGGTCTGTATCTTACTCACTAAGCCATCTATGTAATCTCATTTCTTAGTAATCTATACTAGTAATGTAACGAATATTCGCATTTGCATTCGCATCACGAATATTCGCATATGTTTTTGACATTCGCAATCGCATTCGCATTCGCAAGGAACGATGCGAATGTTTGGCGAATATATTTGACAAGCTAAAAGGAAATTATATATGTAATTGAATAATGATATGATAATATTTATTATTTTTATTTACTCATACTATTTGAATAAAACAATATTATGGAACACTCAGGTCGGCATGTAAATTAGAAATACTGTCTCTCTTATTTTTGTCAGTCTAATATAAATTAATGAATGGGGAGCCGGTTTTTTGTTCGGTTATACTGCGAAATCCACTGAACGATCAGAATAATATTTATACCATAAGATGCAGCATGTTTCGGGGAAAGATTTAGTATATGATATGTTGATGAATACTTATCCGGAATTTATATTTGTTTTTTGTGTGAATGAATAATGAATTTTGCCAATAGAAAAAGAACATGATTCTACTTGAAAAAATTACATTGTTTTTGTTAAGTAATTATTAAACTTTGCGTCCTCTACGCCAACCGAGTAGGGGAAGTTGTGCGAACGCCCATGACGTGCGGTGTTCCACAGGGGTCGGTCCTCGGACCCACCCTGTGGAACATCGGCTACGACTGGGCGTTGCGGGGAAGCCTCCCACCCGGGCTGGGCGTGAATTCTTACGCCGACGACACGCTCGTCACAGCCCGCGGTGGGGCGCTACAAGAGGCGGTAAGCCTGGCGACCTCAGGCACCGAAGAGGTCGTCAGGCGGATCGAGGCGCTGGGGTTGAAGGTGGCCCTGGACAAGATGGAGGCGCTCTTGTTCCATAGGCCCCGTATGGACCCTCTCATCGGCGTCTCGATCACCGTCAATTCGGTTGGGATCAGCATCTAGATATGAAGTACTTGGGCCTGGTGCTCGATGGGCAATGGTGGTTTCGGGAGCATTTCCGCAGGCTCGTCCCGCGGCTCGCCGGCGTGGCGTCCGCTCTATCATGGCTCATGCCGAATGTGGGCGGACCGAGCGCTGCATGCCGACAGCTGTACGCGTGGGTCATCCAGCCGATGGCCCTGTACGGCGCACCGGTGTGGGCGGGATCCATGACCGCCCGACCTAGGGCCCTTCTGTAGCATTCACAGAAGGCCATGGCGGTCAGGACCATCCGCGGGTACCGCACGGTGGCGACGGAGGCGGCGTGCCTATTGGCCGGGAGTCCCTCGTGGGACCTGGAGGCGGAAATGCTTGCCGAATTATATGGGAGGGTGTCGGGAGTGCGAGGGGAGGGCGGTGTTGTTTCCTTAAGGGAGCTCACCGCCTGGCGCGTCAACGCCCGCCGAGACGTCATCGCCCGTTGGGCAGACCGGCTGGAGAGGCCTCGATACGGTGTCTGGACCGTGGAGGCCTTCCGGCCAGTGCTGATGCAGTGGTTAGAACGGCGGCACGGTGTGCTCTCCTTCCGACTCGTACAGGTCTTGATGGGGCATGGATGCTTCGGCAAGTACCTGTACAGGGTCGCTAGGAGGGAGAGAATACCGCCCTGCCACCACTGCGATTGCGACGAGGACACGGCGCAGCATACGCTCGAGGTCTGTGCCGCTTAGGCAGAGCAGCGCCGTGAACTCGTCGCAATCATCGGTGCCGACCTGACGCTGCCGACCATCGCTAGGGAGATGCTCGGCAGCATCAGGAACTGGGACGCGGTTGCATCCTTCTACGAGGCAGTTATCTCGCAGAAGGAGGCGGTGGGTCGCGAACGCGAGGAGCACAGCCTCGACGAAGCGACCCGCCGCCAGCGACTGGGGCGGCGAAGGCGCGACTACCTGCGTGCCATGCCGCCCTAGCCGAGACCGCGGGTGACGTGACCGGGGAGTTAATCCGTCACCCGCCGAGAGGCCGACCGCGTGAGGAAAGACCTCATCGACGTCCTTCCCGAGGGAAGGACGTCGGTCGATGGGAGGGTACTCCAGGTAGGGGGTATTCCGTCGAGCCGACCACTGATGACAAGTAACCCTGCTCCGGTAGTCGGTCCAACGAGGAAGGCGACGTGGTGTTCGGGTGGGTTGCGGGTGTTGCGTGCTTAAGCGCGCCGACCGCAGCCCACGCCAAAAATAAAAGTTATTATTAAACTTTGTGACATACCATGCATTGAACACTCTCAGTGTCACAAATTGTTAAATATCTCCACACTTCAGTAACATGTGCTTTACTCATGTTTGTAAATTTGACAAATATAATAATAATAATAAACTAATCTCAAATTACAACTAATATTTTCGAACGAATCTGATTAGCTTCATTCGTTCAACTTGTGGCGGTTAACCTTGCCTATATTTGGCTTTTTTTTTTTTTTTTTTTTTTTTTTTTTTGGGTGGGTTAGGTCGGCGCGCCTCCGCACCACTCCGTCCGGGGCGACAGAGGGGCTTAAGCACGCAACTCCCGCAACCCACCCGAAAACCACCTCGCCTTCGTCATTGGGCCGACCACCGGAGCAGGTTTACTTGTCGTCAGTGGTCGGCCCTACGGAATACCCCCTACGCGGGGTACCCTCCCATCGACCGATCGGTCTTTCCTCACGCGGTCGGCCTCTCGGCGGGTGACGGACTAATCCCCGGTCACGTCACCCGCGGCCTCGGCTAGGGCGGCATGAGGCGCAGATAGTTGCGCCTGCGCCGCCCCAGTCGCCGGCGGCGGATCTCCTCATCGAGGCTGCGCTCCACGCGCAGACGATCCGCCGCCTCCTTCTGCGAGATCACTGTCTCGCAGAAGGCTGCGACCGCGTCCCAGTTCCTGACGCTGTCGACCATCGCCCTAGCGATGGCCGGCAGCGTCAGGTCGGCACCGATGATTGCGACGAGTTCACGGCGCTGCACTGCCCAAGCCGCGCAGGCCTCGAGCGTGTGGCGCGCCGTGTCCTCGTCGCAATCGCAGTGGTGGCAGGACGGTGTACTCTCCCTCCTCACGACCCTGTGCAGGTATTTGGCGAAGCTCCCGTGCCCCGTCAACACCTGCACTAGTCGGAAGGAGAGGCCTATATTTGGCTTAAACATGGCTGGTACAAAATGTAAAACCTGTATGATATTTTGCACACGCTTTAATTGAAAGTCAACATTCGTATTCGCATTCGCTAATGTTGGAGATAAATATTTGCACTCACATTCGCATTCGCGAATGTCTCAATCGTAACATTCGTTACATCACTAATCTATACATATAAAATGCTTTGTCCTGATCATCTATACATATAAAATGCTTTGTTTGAATGATCAACACATTTTTGATAAGAAAAGCATTTGATAAGAAAGGAGTTACCGAAATTTTACCCCAAGTGACAACTTTTATCTATATATTAATACGTGAAGCAAAAACTTTGTACCCCTTTTTACAAAAAAAAACTACGTGGATGGATAAGTATGAAATTTGGCACAGTTGAAGTATGTAATGAGGAAAAGTGTATAAAACTGAAATTTCACATAATAATGCATTAGAAATACATTAAATCTATAAAAGGCATTACGCACACTACCATGCGTTCGCTACACACACACACACACACACACACACACACACACACACACACACACACACGCACACACACACGCACGCGTTCACGCACGTACGTACGCACGCACGCACGCACGCGCGCACGCACGCACGCACGCACGCACGCACGCACTCACACGCACATACATACACTTTTATGATCGGTACGGTTAAAATCTCAGGTAAAACTGAATGTCAAACAGTCATAATTATGATGATAATGTCTAATAGACATTTGTATTTATATATCAGTTATTAGTGAAGCACAGCTTGCTCAATATACAATTATCCTTACTAATATTATAAATACGAAAGTAAGGATGTTTGTTTGTTATGCTTTCACGCTTAAACCACCAAACCGATTTCAAAAATTCTTTCCCCAATGGAAAGCTATAATATCAGGGAGTAACATAGGCTATATTTTATCCCGATATTCCCACGGGAATGGGAACTACGCGGGTAAGACTGAAACCGAAGCGAGGGTGGGTTGCTAGTACATAAATAAAATTAATAGAAAATTGTGTAGGAGAAAATTAATTTAAATGAATTATGGCCGAATTTCAACAACTCGGCGACCACTAGTCCGAATTAATTAATCAGTTTATGCATGATTAAGTAACAAATATCCAAACACCAAAATGTCATCATAAACTTTGATATTCATGATAATAATAAGATTAGCGGATTTCCGGGGTTTCACCCACATATTTCCTGTCCCCGTTGGAATACAGAAATAATTTATAGCTTATTCTACTCACTGATATAAGCTATTCATTGGTTGAAAATTAAAAAAAAATAGATTATCGATTGAGGCGTGGAAACGTAACAAGTCAATGAATAACACAAATTCGTTATTAAAAGCTTTTATTTACCTTGCCCTGTTAGTATGGGACAAATCTTGCGAGTTAAATTAGAAGCACTTCCTGTCATTAGATTAGGTGGAAATTTGGTTTACTTACGTAACTTCGGTGACAATGCAATAATACGGTACCATGAAGCTGGTCTCAAGATGGCGTCGGCAGGTGGCTATAAGAACTCCTAAGCTAAACAAGATAAAACCATCGAGTTTGGACTCGTTTGAATAGTCTTGACCAGCACTTTTTCTTCGTTTTAAAGCATTTAAATAAAAGAAAGAAAGAAAGAAAGGAAATAGTTTTATTTTGAAACCTCACATTTTTCAAGCAATTAATTTTTATATATGCACGTGCGTGAGGCCAAAATATGGTATCTGTCTCAGCTATTGCTGAGACAATGTTACCTTAGCGCTGATATTCTGACAGATCTGCGTCAGTGAAGTCACTGACTTGGTTTTAAAAATGTTTTTCAATTATAGTTGTCACAAAATAAGAGGCCCGTTTTGACACTTGGTCTTACCGATGTATTTAGTGATGAACCATACTATTCAGTACTCGATACTCACGATAAATCGAAACAAATTTATATGAGTATAAAATCGATTTGAATATGTAAAGTGCATTGGATTAAAGTTTTGATTTGAAAATTTTACTTAAACTGTGATATTGTAGATATTCTGAAATGATACAATGTTACGAATGGTCATTTTTCTATTATTTAATATTTTTCGGATACAATAACATTCACTCAATCACAAAAATATCGAGAAAAAGTGAATCTTCAACCGATCATTTTCTTAAGATGATGAGCCAAAATTGTCAGTTGAGTTATCGTTACTCATATATATATTATTTCATTTTCATATTGTCAATATTGACGTCTCGATTTTCCGTAAAAATCACTACACAGCTGGTGAAATTCTGTAAATGGTGGGTCTAAATACTAGTATTTAAATTAGTAAGTAAGGCAAGTACGAGTCCGCCTTAAAAAATATATCTTGATCGATTTATTTTTCCTTAACCGATTATTAATAGTCTGTGGACGATATGAAAAAAATCGTTATGCCACAGCACTTAGCCCAGTGGGCGGTACCCGTCAATGAAAAATGTAATTACCTTCAAAACAGTTTGATTGGTAAAAAATAGAAAACTTCTTGGGCGTGAACTGTCAAAACGGGCCTTTTATTTTGTGATTACTATAATATTTTATTATAATATTAACTGTATAAGAAATTGGCCACAGATGTCCTAAAAGACGATAAAATATGCATATAACACCTATGTAAGAGAAGAAAAACTCGCAACAAAATCCTACGCCAACCTGCTTGACTAGCAGTATAGTGAGGTCAATTACCCGCCATCGCTAGGGCGATGGTCGTCAGCGTCGGGAATTGGGACGCGATCGCAGCCTTCTGCGAGTCAGTGTTCTCGCAGAAGGAGGCGGCGGATCGCCTGCGCGAGGAGCGCAGCCTCGATGAGGAGATCCGCCGCCGGCGATTGGGGCGGCGCAGGCGCAACTACCTGTGCCTCATGCCGCCCTAGCCGAGGCCGCGGGTGACGTGACCGGGGATTAGTCCGTCATCCGCCGAGAGGCCGACCGCGTGAGGAAAGACCGACGTCCTCCCCGAGGGGGGACGTCGGTCGATGGGAGGGTACCCCAATAGGGGGTATTCCGTCGGGCCGACCACTGACGACAAGTTAACTCTGCTCCGGTGGTCGGCTCAACGACGAAGGTGACGTGGTTTTCGGGTGGGTTGCGGGAGTTGCGTGCTTAAGCCCCTCTGTCGCCCCGGACGGAGTGGTGCGGAGGCGCGCCGACTGCAGCCCACCCACAAAAAAAAAAAGCCATATAATTAATTTATGTATTTTTCATGGCGTTTTCCCCAGTGAATTAAAATTAACTATAATAAAATCGCTCTTTAAAAAGGACAGTAAACACGACATAAATTGCTACAGACCCATAGCGTTAATACCGGTGATATCTAAAAGTTTTGAAAAGGTTATTCATAAATGTCTTTATGGTTATTTTGAAGTTAATAGATTTTTTGCCAATCAACAGTTTGGATTTAGAAGGGGTAAAAGCATAAATGATGTCATTTATGCTTTTTTAAATACAATAATTACTAACATTGACAATAAAAGGCAAGCTTGTGTTTTGTACATGGATTTAACCAAGGCGTTTGATTACGTTCACCATGAAACATTATTAGATAAACTATATGCTTATGGTGTTAGAGGTAATGTACTGAAATTAATAAAATCTTACCTCAGCAATAGAACACAAATCACACAAATAAACAAATTGTGCTCTATTAAAACATTTTCTTCCACGATAAAAAGCGTACAAACATATTCGTCTGGTGAGAGAGAAGTAAATTTTGGCGTACCGCAAGGAAGTGCGCTTGGACCGCTTTTATTTATTATCTATATAAATGATTTTCCAAAAGTAATACACCATAAATGTATTCTTTTTGCTGATGATAGCACAATTATTTTTACAGGACATGACAAATTACTGATTGAGAATGTCATAAATAATACTCTACAAGATACTATTAACTGGTTGACATTGAATAATTTAAAAATTAATCTTCAAAAAACATCTATAATAACATTTAGAAATAGATCAAATAAATTAGTTGTCTTAAATATCCATTTTAATGACATAAAAATCTTAGAAGTATGTAGAAATAACAAAGTTTTTGGGTATCCATATTGATAATACTATTAATTGGAAAACACACCTTGAATTTGTTTGTTCTAAAATTAGTAAATTTTCTTTTGCTCTAAAGAAATTAGCAACCACAAATAATACACCAACAGTTTTGACAGCATACCATGGACATGTAGCTCCCATACTAAAGTACGGTATTATTTTTTGGAGGAATTCTGCTAATAGAGATCACGTCTTCAAAGAACAAAAGAAATGCATACGGGCCATATGTAAGTTAAAAGTAATGGATAGCTGTAAACCTTTATTAAACTTAAAATTTTGACATTGCCATGCATGTATATTGTACATCCTTGAAGTTGTTATGTTTGTTAGAAAAAAATTACATTTATTTGATAAAATTCATAGTATAAGACATAATCTGAAAATAAGTTGTGTAATGTCACAATATTTCATAATAAAAGCATACTGTGCATGGCTTCAAAAGTGTATAATAAATTACCCAAATTGATCCTGGAGATAAAAATACCTAAGACATTTAAATCTAAAATTGAGTTTGTGTGTAAATTTAAAATAAAATAAATAAATAAATAAAAATAAAGGCCCTACTATTAGAAAAAGCATACTATTCGATAAATGAATATCTTTTTGACCAATTGTAACTTCAATACATATTTATGAAACTCTGACATCTGTATATAAATATTTTGACATCTGTGTGTAAACTTGACATTATAAATTTTAAAAATTTCAATATAAGTTTAAATTAATTGTATGTAATTGAATATTTCATATGTATTATATATATTTTTTTGTTATTTTATCACATTGCATGCCGAAAGGTTAAATACAGTGATACTAAACAAAGAAGTAACTAACAACTAATGTAATTACCTGTATTTGCAATAAATTAATAATAAATAAATAAATAAATTGTGGAGGAGGTTCGAGCCCAACAGTGGGACGTATATGAGCTGAAATAAAACTCGAACTCTATGACATTTCCTTCTTTAAACGAGGCATAACACATTGAACGCCATAGGAGACACATGTCGGGCGATATTTATATAGTACTAGCAACCTGCCCTCGCTTCGCTTCGGTTTTAGGCGTTTTACTCGCGTAGTTCCCGTTCCCGTGGGAACTCTCAATATATGCATATTATATCCCTTAGTCGTCTTATACGACATCTACGGGCAAGATAGAAAATTTATAGCTGTTGACCCAACAAACGTTGTTCTGTTCTGTAGTAAAAGAATTGTTCTTGAAATCGATCTCAGCGCCACCTACCGGATCCAGTTGTGAATTTAAACCATTCTCGAATCCCCTTGAACATGCACAAACAATTTCATCAACATTGGTCCAGCCATTTAGGAGGAGTTCAGTGACATACACACGTACATAAGAAATATATTTATATATAAAGACTAGGTGACCCAACAGACGTTGTTCTGTTCAAACAAGCGCCACCTACCGGGTTCAATTATGAATCTAAACTATTCTGGAATCCTCTTGAACATACACAAAGAATATCATCAACCGATGTTGATCGATGTCCAGCCGTTTAGGAGGACTTCAGTGTCATACACACGTACAGAAGAAATATATATATATAAAGATAAACAAACAATAATATAACTACTGATAATAAAAAATGACTTCCTTTTATTTAACCCTTTTCTCTTGGGTAGTAGACGATCAACGAATGAAAAGCAAACATTGGTTCAATTCCGTAACGCCCACGTTCAGAGTCAATATTTGAAGTCAACTCAGAAATTACAGTCCGAAAACATTATACTGAAGTAAGCGTTAAAATAATATTATTGGAGCTTTTGTCGTTGTTATAACTACGCTATTATGTCTCCAGCCTGTTTTTCCGTGTGATGATGGAATAAGAATACAATTCACCACTCCCTATCTTGCCCGTGGGTATCGTAAAAGAGTACTGAGGGATTATAATAAGAAATACGGCATATATTTAGCAAGAGAAGAAAAACTCGAAAAAAAAAACCCCTGTACCAATACGCCTGACCAGCGTGGTACAGTAGGTCAATTTCCCTCCCATTGTGGAGGAAGCTCGAGTGCAGCCGTAGGACGTTTATGAACTGTGATGATGGTGATGATGATTATGTCTCAGTCTATATTAGTTCCAATATTGGGCTCGGACCTCCTCCACGGTGGATTGTATTCTTACTCTTTCACTACACGGAGAATTATATACCATAACTAGCGGACCCAACAGACGTTGTTCTGTTCAAATAAAGCGCCACCTACCGGGTCCAATTGTGAATCTAAACCATTCTCGAATCTCATCGAGCACACACAAATTACTTAAATTACTTAAATCCAGTCAACAGATATCGCCATCTGTTAGAATCTTTTGGAGTTAACAGATAATTGTGACTGTCAATTAATTATAGACAAATAATATGTAATAAAATAAAATTGCGACTATAATTAAAGATCTAAGCTATCCTATGTTTCAAGTTGGAGCAAACTGCACACGGTGTGCCAATTTAATTTAAAATCGGTTAAGTAGTTTAGGAATCCATCGCGGACAAACATCGTGACAGGAGATTTATATATATATAAAATAATATCTGATGTTTACGCGAGCACTACACATTGTAAACAAAACTACTTTTTCGGATTATATCGCGTTTGTATTTGATTTATGATTGCCCGACGTTTCGAACACTTTGCAGCATTCATGGACACGGGCGGACTAAGGTGTCTCACGTCCAACAAGTCATTGTTATTACAGACATTTAATAACTAATTCTATGTATCGGGTAGATAATTATAAATGTCTTTAATAACAAATATCAATAATCAAATACAAACGCGATATAATCCGTAAAAGTAGTTTTATTTACAATGAATTATATACCAATTTCTTGGGTGGGCTATGGTTAGTGCTCGCGCCGTTCGCTCCATCCGGGGTGACGAAAGGGCTGCGCGGGGCCCCATAACCCACCGTATTTCTTCCCCTTTGCCATTGGGTCGACCACCGGTACCGAGCTCCTTAATAGTCCAAGGCCAGCCAGGCGGGATACCCTTATAGATAACCTCCCTCCCTAACGCCACTCTCGGGACGTCGGTCGCCCTCACGCGGTCAGCCTCTCTACGGGTGACGAAATATTAACCATAGCCTGGGGATCGAACACACGATGCAAGAGCATGACATTAAGACCATTCCGCTATTTATATTATTAAATTTATTAATTAAAGTAATTTTTTTTTAATTTTTTTTTTTATGGGTGGGCTATGGTAAGCACACTCGTGGTCTGTTTCATCCGGGGCGAGGAAAGGATGGCACGAGTGCCCATAACCCACCCACACCCACGTCGCCTTCGTCGTTGGGCCGACCACCAGTGCCGAATTCCTTGTCCTCAGTAGTAGGAATACCCTTTCGGGTACCCTCACCTCTCGACGTCCCTGTCGCGGGACGTCGGTCGCCGTCGCACGGTCAGCCTGTCTGCGGGTATCGGACTAAAGTCCCCGGTCCGATTACCCGCGGCCTCGGCTAGGGCCGCATCAGGCCCAGGTACTGGCGCTTGCGCCGCCCAAATCGCCGGCGGTGGAACGTGTCACCGAAGGAGAGCTCCTCTCGCGCACGAATTAAAGTTATCCTAGACATATTTTAAGATATTACCAGGGAAAGGAATGGTGTGTTCATTATCGTCATCATCAACATTCATTCTATCACCATCTACTGCTGGAAGTAGGCCTCCCTCATGTTTCGCAACAAAAGTGTGGTTCTGGGCTGCCTATACGAAATGACACCCAGCAATTCACCAGGTTGTCGGTACACCTAGTCGGGGAACGTCTTATACAGCGTCGTCCGATGTGGTCACCACTCGAGTGGTTATCAGTTTGTCCAGCGATGTGGCCTTTTTTTTTGTTTGGGGTGGGCTGCGGTCGGCGCGCTCCTCGCACCACTCCGTCTGGAGCGACAGAGGGGCGTATGCACGCACACCCACAACCCACCCACGATGCACGTCGCCTTCGTCGTTGGGCCGATCACCGGAGCAGGGCTACTTGACATCAGTGGTCGGCTCGACGGAATACCCCCTACTTGGGGTACCCTATCATCGACCGACGTCCCCCCCCCCTCGGGGAGGACGTCGGTCTTTCCTCACGCGGTCGGCCTCTCGGCGGGTGATGGACTAACTCCCCGGTCACGTCACCCGCGGCCTCGGCTAGGGCGGCATGACGCGTAGGTAATCGCGTCTGCGCCGCCTCAGTCGCCGGCGGCGGGTCGCTTCGTCGAGGCTGAGCTCCTTGCGCGCGCAGCGATGTGGGCTAGCCATTTTTTTTAAAACAATACTCTGCACTAAAAATATAATCCTTGTATTGCAGGGGACTTTACAAACATATCATATAACAAATACAATAATTTGTATATGTTATATGATATTCAGACTCAAAACATCAATTTATGGATGGCAAATAATGTTGTCCTGCGTTGGATTTGAACCCGCGACACTGACATGTTAGGCTTGTATCTTAACCGCTACGCATCGGTCATAGCATGCTAATTCTTCGTGCTATGTATTTACACCCGTTCTTCTACGGTGAATTGTATTCTAAATATGTTGAAGTACATTCCATGGTTATAAAGTAAACAGTAATCATTTTAATGCATAGCATGTGATTCACGTAGATGGGTATATAGATGGTAGTTACCGTTCGTGCACGCACGCCGGTAAGTGGCGGTATGACCTTCACTGATTTCACGCGTTTGAAATCGTTCAGTTACTTGTACAATTACTGGAGTTAAGTAAAAAACCATACTTAATTTCCGTGTGGTGATGGACTAAGAATAAAATTCACTACACTTTGTCTTACCCGTGGATATCGTAAAAGACGATTAAGAGCTATTTGCTTATAACTTCTGTGTAAAACAAAGAAAACTTGAAATAAAATCCTATACCAACACGTCTTATTAGCGTAGTATAGTAGGTCAATTTCTCTTTCACTGAGGAGCGTTGAGCTCAGCATTGAGACATATATGAGGTCGGCTGAGATGATAAGATACTGAAGGTTAATTTACTGCTATTTTTTTACCAATATTGTAAATGGAAGTTATGGTATTTACTAATGAAAGGTTTCTTACAGCTTCATTCATCATTTCAGCTCATGTACGTCCCACTTTTGGACTTGAGCCTCCTCCACAATAGGATGGAAGTTGAACTTATTGTACCATGCTGGTCAGACAGGTTGTTATAGGGTTTCATTACGAGTTTTTCTTCTCTTGCATAGATGTTATATGCATATTATATCCCTCAGTCGTCTTTTACGATGTCCACGGGCAAGATAGGGAGCTACAGCTTATTTCCCCTTAATATTGTCCCGTTATTTTTATTGCCTATGGTGCCACACGAGCAAGCACACCTGATGGCAAGTGATACTGCCGCACATGGACCTTTACAATACCAGGGGCACAGCTAGGCCGTTGTCTACTCTCAAAATACTCTTCTTAAACCTCGTCTAAGAAGAGTATTTTTGTCTCGCATTTTCTTTTTCTTTAAATGTACATTGATGGGCGGTGAAAAGGTAGTGACAGTCTCACTTCTGCCATTTCTCAATTTCAAATAGTTATTTTTGTCGTTCTAATAAAGTTATTAATAAAATATTTCTTTATTATACAACTTTTACTTATTTATTTATTTTCATAAACAAGGGTAAAGAATTTTTAGGTAATGCCGGCATGTATCGCTGTCAGAATGTCGCCTTCACACCGTTCACTCGGTATTATGCCTGAGGCAATTTAGTAAAAGTAAAATGCATTACAATTTCTTCAATTCTTTTCTTGGTGGGGCACGAGTTTTCTCCAATATGAGAATTCCTATTAAATGAGAGCATCTTATTACCTTTAAGCTCGATGAGTTAGTTTACTGTACAGATGGTGTAGGGGTAAAGATACCGACCTATCATGGCCGTGTCGTGAGTTCGAATCCCACGCAAGACAACGCTTTGTGCAATTTACAAATCGTTGTTCTGAGTCTGAATGTAATTTGTGTCCGATAATTATATATTTGTAAAGACACCATTATCCAAATTATGACATCAAATTTTGTTTTTATTAACATAAATCGTCGAAATACTTTTAAAAGTAATGTTAAAAATCTTTTTATGTTTTTCAAATGTGTTGACACCATTTGAATGCACAAACCGTCATAATTACCTATTTCTTTTTTAAAAGTTGCGTACTTACCTGCTGTACAAGTGACCTTGTACACTACGGAACAGTTCCGGCGTAAGCTCCATTAGAATCCAATTGAAATGCTTCATTTTTTGTGCGCAGACTTACCTTCTATACTAAGCCTATTCTATAGTTTTCACTAAAAAAGGTGTCATTTTATATTTAAACCTCTCTCATCTTAACAGCAGTAATAAACATATTAATAAAGGAATTACTACACAATCGACTAATTATTTAACTTTGTAATAACATCCACCATTTTGAATTAACTCAAGACATCTTATTCGGTTGAACATCGAATTTGATATTTCTGTCTCGACTCTTCTGCCTTGTTTCAGGCAATTAGTCAGTTGTTTCAGACAAGAATAATGACTACACTTTGTAACTATCTACCCGTCCGCAGTTTTCAACGCGTAAATTTAAACTTTGAGTAATTTTTAATATATAATTGTTGCTTAATTAAATAGCAGAAGTGATAAAAGTAATTAGTTTGATAAGAATTATAACTTAATATTATTCTGTACCAATATTATAATAAGAGAGAGGCCGAATTTTGTTAATTTGTTTATCTTGGCTAATACTCGGTACTCCTACACTTATTGCAAATATTCTTTCACCATTTGAAAGGCCAACCAATGGATAAATAATTATAAACCCCCAATTAATATACATATAAATCTTCTGTACGTGTTTGTAATTGAACTCCTTCTAAACCTATTTTGATGTGGCTATGCCGATGGATATCAGAATAAAACTATTCTAAACTAATCTAAAGTCTAACTATTCTAAAGTAATCTAAACAGATTAATAATTCGAATCGGTAGGCGGTGCTGCGATCGATTTCAACGAGAAAACTTTTTACTTTTTTTTTACTTGGCCACAACAACGTCTCTTAGGTCAGCTAGTTATTTATAATATATTACGTTAATTACCTAATACTATGCATTCGTGTTCCTCCGTTTTCCGTGTGCTAACTTACCCCTGGGGGTCGTAAAAGATGACTGAGGCATTAATGGCTGAAATACTGATGATGATATCTATATTAATGTACCTATAAAGTCAGAAAAATAGTGATTCTTAAACCATTTTAGTAGTATAGGCAACTTGAATGGTAACAGATACACAAAAATAATGTTTGCCCGAACTGAAATAGCAGGAATAATTAGCACGCATAAATGAAAATAGGTGGGGTCATATCGCTTGACAAACCGACAACCTCTGGGAAGAATGGTTCCCGAGTTGCGACCACGTATCCACAGTGTAGGACACCCCCCCCAACTAGATGGACCGACGACCCGTGAATGTTATTGAGGAAAGTTGGATGCAGGCGGCATAGGACCGACTTTGTGGCCTTCGTCCAGCAGTGGATGGTAAAAGGCTCAATGATGATGATGTGTTAGCAGGGATGTCATACGGTACTTTGTAAATGTGTGGTCTCTAAATTTTAGGCTCATAAAAAGGTTCAATGTGTTATGCTCGCCATCCGAGAACCTTTCGGGAAGAAAGGCAACTACAAAATGAACGACGCAGCGTAGAATGACCCCTACTAAGCGGACTGACGAAATCTTAACAGTCTCAGGAAGTCGTTAGATGCAAGTGGCACATAATCGATCTGAGTGAGCATTATCGTGGGGAGGCCCATATCCAACAGTTGACGTTTACGGGCTGATGGATGGATAAAAGGTTAAGGGGTCGCACGCCACTATGTCCAGACTATAACCTACTCTAAAAAATAAAAGTATTCAGCTATGAGATAGTAACTGGATGATTCTAAACACAGCATAAATACTCCCCCTAGACTAGCCTCTAGTATATTGATTTCTATGGGTTATACAGACCGCGTGGTCATCGTTATTCGCGTTACAAGCAATACATTATTCACACCAAAAGTAGGTCATATTTTTATTAGCTTTTTTTAAGTAGGTTAATAATTAAGGCGGGCCTAGTCGATGGGCGTTCGTACAAATTTCTGAGGGCTTTCAACTACATATTATTCTGTACCAAAATGTTTGTCTGGCGTGGTATAGTAGATCAATTCCCCTCTCCCCGTCGAGGAGGTTTGAGCTCAACGGCTGGATGTCGATGAGCTGAGATGATGAATATAAAAAAAAAACCAGCTAAATGCGTGTCGGAGTCGCGCACGAAGGGTTCCGTACCATTATCTATAAAAAAGTAGGCGAAATAAAAATAAAATATTGATAATTTTTTTTTAAACAAGCTTTTATTTATTTATTTAAATTTCATGCACAAGTACATAGGCAGACTTAATGCCATAGGCATTTTCTTCCAGCCAACCTTTGGGTGATGACGAAATATTATAGTAGGTGCCATTTATATTGAAAATTGTTGAGATAACTACTTAATTCTGTTTATGTTAAAAAAAAAATATATACCTGTATATCTAAATAACAATAATATGAAAAATAATAAACCTTATATATATTTACATATAATACATACTCATAGAAATATATATATACAAATACAAATACATATATACCTACATAAATATACACTCGAAAATTTATGAAGAACGATCTGCCAATAAATCAATATAAAACTTACGAACAATTTTGAATGATTCACGTGTTTTGGATTGCCTGATTTCAAGAGGGAGGGCGTTCCACAGTAAAATAGATTGAATGAAGAAAGAAGAATGAACCAAATTGGAGCTATGAGTGGGACAAGAAAGAAGAAGATTGTTAGAGGAACGAAGGTTGCGGTCATGATTGTAACAAATATATTGAAAATGAGGCTCTCATTAAATGCTCTAAAACGATGAAAACTTGTCAAGACTATTCAAACGAGACCAAACTTGACGGTTTTATCTTGTTTAGTTTAGGAGTTCCTATGAGTCACCGTCCGACGCCATCTTGCAACCAGCTTCATGGTACCATATTATTGCATTGTCACCGCAGTTGCATAAGTAAACCAAATTTCAACCTAATCTAACGACAGGGAGTGGTACTAATTTAACTGTCAAGATTTGTTCCATACTAACAGGGCGAGGTAAATAAAACCTTTTAAAATGGCGTTTTTTTGTATGGGAGACCCCCTTAAATATTAATCTAATTTTAATTTTACTATTTATTTTGTGTTGTTAATGCTAATGTTGATGCACATTGGCTGATATCAAAAAGCCTAGATATATGTTATTGTAAGGTACCTTCTCCAATATAATTAAACGAGAAATGTTAAAATGTCTTACTCTCAATCAACTTGTGCTCTGAATCCCAAGATACAGGCCCCGTTGCCTAGTTTGGGAATATCTGATTTTGTAATCTTTTGTAATTACTTTTTTGGTAATAAATATTATTCATCATCATCTTGCTCTTATCCCAATTACTTGGGGTCGACGCAATATATCATCTGTTTTGACATATTGAAAAAAGTTTCGGCAATGACTTTTATGACCGGTCGCCTGCCTGACGTCAACCCTCCTTGGGAATGTAATCGTTGACCCAAATGGTACCAGATGGAGTTGGTCCGGGTCAATCTAGGGCTCTTAGTCGTCTTTTACGACACCCACGAGCAAAGCAAGGGTTGGTAGTATTCGAAGCCGCTACCACACAGCAATAAATAATAAGGTAATAAATATTATTATTATTATTTTTAAAGTAAAAATAAAACTGATTATTTTGTGAATATTTCAAGTACCTGTTGCTATTATCGATATTGAGCAAAAAAGGGCAAAATATCGCGTTTTTTGTATGAGAGCCCCTCTTAAATATTTATTTTATTTGGTTTATAGTATTTGTTGTTATAGTGGCAACAGAAATACATAATTTGTAAAAAATTCAACTGTCTAGCTATCACGGTTCTTGAGACACGGCTTGGTAACAGACAGATGGACAGACGGTCAGACAGACAGCGAAGTCTTAGTAATAGGGTCCCCGTTTTTACCCTTTGGATACGGCACCCTAAACATGAGTTTTTTAATATAGCGATGCTTGGAGCCTAACCGTCATCGTATTCTATTATATTCAAAGGACTATTTAAATACCTACACAAGTATTACAGTCATCATAATTATTATTCATTATGGCTCATATACGTTCTACAGCTGGATTCCAGCCTTCTCCACAGTAGGAGGGAAATTGACCTTACCATACCACGCTAGTCAGACAGGTTGGTACAGGGTTTTGTTTCGAGTTTTTCTCTCATGCATAGGTGTAATATGCGTATTATATCCCTTAGTTGTCTTTTACGACATCCATGGGCAAGATAGAGAGTGGTGAATTGTATTCTTATTCCGTCACCATACGGACTATATCTTGTATATAAATTTCTAGCGTACGTGTGTATGTCACTGAACTCCTCCTAAACGGCTGGACCGATGCTGACGAAATTTTTTGTGTGTATTCAAGGGGATTCGAGGATGGTTTAGATTCACAATTGGACCCGGTAGGTGGCGCTGTTTGGGCAGGACAATAACATAACTTGAGAACGACTTTACTGATTTCGTCCATCTTTTTTTTTAAGTCTTCACTATACTTTGAACATGACTTTTACGGGAAAAAAATTTAAAAGTTGCGAAAAAATTATAAAATTTAAGAAAACTTAACGACTATAAACTTTTCTAATGTAACCTTTTTTTGACCATATAAACTTTTCTATCTTTATATATATAATTCTTCTGTTCGTATGTTTTTTAAATTAACTCCTAAGTGGCTGGACCGATTTTGATGTTTTTTTTAGCTATTCCGATGGATATGAGGATGGTTTAGATTAATAATTGGACCCTTTTTTTTAGATTTGAACAAAACAACGTCTGTTGGATCAGCTAGTATTAATATATAAATACTGCAACATAAAAAAAGCGATAAGCTAACGAGCTGATAATTAAGACATTTCTAACAATAAGTTATTCTTCAAATCCTTACTAATATTATAAATGCGAAAGTAAGTTTGTTTATTTGTTTGGTACGCTTTCACGCTTAAACCACCGAACCGATTTCAAAAATTCATTCACCAATGGAAAGCTATAATATAAAGGAGTAACATAGGCTATATTTTATCCCGATATTCCCACGGCAACGGGAACTATGCGGGTATAGTGACTGCACCCGAAGCGAAGCGAGGGCGGGTTGCTAGTTACGTTATAAATAAAATTATTTTTACGGATTTTATCACGTTTGTATTTGATTTGCCACATTTTCGAATATTTCAGCTTTCATGGTCATGGTGAATAATTTAATTTGGTGATAGGACCTATACATATATATTGAATAACGAATAACTAATAAGAGAGAAGATACCAGCTACCTATTGCCGGGAGAGAAGTTTCTCTTTCGGCGAAAGTAGCGCAGAGTTTATTTCTGATGTTTACGCGAGTATTACACATTATAAATAAAACTAATTTTAAGGATTTTATCACTTTTGTATTTTATTTTTCGGTAAGGCACCGGGAGATGACGGAATTACAACGGAACTCCTGAGGGCAGGCGGCAAGCCAGTTCTAAAAGCCTTACAGTAGTTGTTTAATTCTGTCATTCTCGGCGGCGACGTTCCAGAGTCGTGGACCAGGAGTGTGGTGGTGCTGTTTTTCAAGAAGGGCGATAAAACGCTCTTAAAGAATTACTGACTCATCTCACTCTTGAGCCACTTCTACAAATTGTTCTCAAGAGTCATTACGAACCGACCCGCGTGCAAGCTCGACGACTTCCAGCCGCCCGAATAAGCCGGTTTCCGAAGAGGTTTTAGTACCATAGACCACATCCACACGCTACGCCAGATTATACAGAAGACCGAGGAGTATAACCAGCCTTTGTGTCTAGCGTTTGTGGACTATGAGAAAGCCTTTGATTCTGTCGAAACTTGGGCAGTGCTGCAGTCCCTTCAGCGGTGCCAAATTGACTATCGATACATCGAAGTGCTGAAGTGTTTGTATAGAAACGCCACTATGTCAGTCCGCATCCAGAATAAGAGTACGAAACCGATCCAGTTGCAGAGAGGTGTGAGACGTCATCTCTCCGAAACTGTTCACCACTGCGCTGGAAGATGTGTTCAAGCTCTTAGACTGGACCGGACTCGGCATCAACATCAACGGCGAATACATCACTCACCTTCGATTTGCTGACGATATCGTAGTCATGGCAGAATCCATGGAGGACCTTGGCACTATGCTCAATGACCTCAGCAGGGTATCTCAACTAGTGGGTCTATAAATGAACATGGACAAGACGAAAGTAATGTCTAATGCCCATGTCATTCCTGTACCGGTCCTAGTTGGGAATGCGGTTCTCGAAATTGTGGATCATTATGTTTACCTAGGACAAGCAGTTCAGTTAAGTAGATCCAATTTCGAGAAAGAGGTCAGCCGACGAATCCAACTCGGCTGGGCAGCGTTTGGGAAACTTAAGAGGATCTTCTCGTCCAATATTCCGCAGTGTCTGAAAACAAAAGTTTATAACCAGTGTATGTTACCAGCGATGACTTACGGCACTGAAACGTGGTCTCTAAATGTCGGCCTCATAAAAAAGCTCAAAGTCGCTCAGCGCGCTATGGAGAGGGCTATGTTCGGTATTTCTCTAGGTGATAAAATCCGAAACACGAAAATCCGTAGAAGAACGGGTGTAACCGACATAGCCCGCAGAATTAGCACGTTGAAATGGCAATGGGCAGGCCACATCGCTCGTCGAACCGACAACTGTTGGGGAAGAAAGGTTCTTGAGTGGCGACCACGAATCGGACGGCGCAGCGTAGGACGACTCCTCACTAGGTGGACTGACGACATTCTCAAAGTCGCAGGGAACCGTTGGATGCAAGTGGCGCAGGACCGTTCCGAATGGCATTCTTGTGGGGAGGCTTATGTCCAGCAGTGGACGTCTGTAGGCTGATGGATGGATTTGATTTTTGATTGCCCGACATTTCGACGTTCATAGTGTTCATGGGCGGACCATGGTCCTGTCCGCCCGTGACCCATAAAGTAGTTTTATTTATTATAGAAGCGTGTTGTAAACGATGAGATACATAGGAAGGTCAGTATAAATCTTCAGCCATCCCCAGAACTATATAATTTTTTTTTGGACGTCTTGACGCACGCTGTCCATTCCAACCAAGATGATGAAATTACGACGTCCACAACCCATTGTATTTCTTCTCCTTCGCCATTGGGCCACTCTATTGTACCAAGTCCTTGAGGTCCTTAGCCAGCCTGGCAGAGCAATACCATAAAGAAAATCCCTTACGTTAAAATAAAAATACCCTCTGAATCCAATTACGTCATACAAATCCTAATAAATAAAAAATAATTCAGTTTTTTTTACTGTACGGAAAATCTTCGAAAGTCGTGCCATTATTTTTAATATAACTTTTAAGAATATGTTTTTGAAACGTGTTTCCTAAGCCTTTCAAAGGGCCGTGTATCTTAAGAGTTGGGGAAACTACCAAGAGACACATAGAAGTAAATAAAATTTACGGCTTGACGGAGTTTAGTAGTAGCTTTACATAGAATAAAACAAAGTTTCTTTTCACTTTTGTCTGTATATAGGCTTCTAAAAGATAAAAACTTCTAATAGATTTTAATTTCTTTTTTACTATTTTTTTTTGTGTTTAGAACTTATCTCATCACATATTCCCACCACTGTAACTCCTGTTAGCCAGGATCCACAATTGTCTCCTTAAAAGACACTGAGGTTTGACCCTCAAGAAGAGCCTGGTAACGCCTTTAACTATCTCCAAAATAATTTAATTAGAAAAGAAAAGCAGGAGAAATCCTTAAGATTTCACTACCCTCCTATACACAGCGGGAGACATGAAGTGAAATTAGCTAGTAAGCCAATAAATTAGAGCATGTATATCTACATGAAAGCGGTACAGTACCACGTATATGACAAAGCTTAAAGCACCCATATGTGAGCCATATGATTAATTGCATTAGTAGGTATTGCAGAAACGCTTGAACGCGCGGCAATTTTCTCGAGTTGCTAAAACATCCGTATATTATACTACCCCAGACGTTACGTAAACTAACTAAAGCAGATTGTCTAACATGAGCTAGTTCTCTTACTATGAGGCATTTTAGAGAATTTTTAGAGAACGCAGAGAATTTCTTCTTACTAGTTTCGTTTTTTATTATTTTTCAAAGACATGCCATAGTCTTGTCATATAAATCGTCCAAACCGCTGGGGCAGCGAAATGGGGTGGCGTACAACCCCATAAAGGTATGTAAACAAACGCTCTATCGCCATATGGGCGGGCCACCGCCATTGAGTAGTGTTCGTATAATGATCTGATGATTAACCTCTACGACATTTGTGCAGTCGAACTATGATTTCAGTAAAAGAAATCCAAAGTATTTTCAGTATATAATGGTCATTACCGAACCATAATCCTCTCATAAATTACGACCTCTAATGTTCTCAGAACTAATGATTGTGGAGACCGCACCTATCATTATTGTAATGTACTAGTTTTTTCTGTAAAATGTATTTATAATAACGGGCATACATGACATTTGCTTATTAAACAAACTTCGTAGATATACATTAAAAATTCAGTGAATATATTTATTCGTCGTGTAGGCGTAGTTTCTAGAATTGATAAACTACATACAAAGGGATATTTTACTTCATATAATAATAGCAAGTATGAAACAAGATAAATTCTGAGAGCGTTTATTTTTTTTTTTAATTTTCTTACCACCACAAATTTCGTTACTGTTGTGTGGTAACGATTACGAATACTACTAATCCTTATTTTGCTTGAAGATGTCGTAACGTACTACTAAAAGCTTTACATAGAGGTATATAAAAGGATTTTTGTCCTCGCGCATATTATGGTATTATTCAGCATAGGATTAAATTAGGAGTCATTAAAACAGACTGAGGAATCACGAGAAGAAAAGACTCTAGAATTATTGTTTTAAACTAAACATAAAATGGGATCGATAACTAATCTGCCCATTTGACATACTTGATTATAGATTCTCGACTGGTCTAATCGTCCTACATAGAACATGGGTTACCTACCCATGTTCTATGTAGGACGATTAGACCAATAGCACCTATGTTTTGTGGTGGTGGTTACGATTACTTACTACCAATTCTTACACTGATTGTGGGTTTCGTAAATCATGACTAGGAGTTTTATCATCATAATCGCAGCCTACATACGTCCCACTATGGGGCTTCGGCGTCCTCCACAATGGGAAGGCATTTGACCAAACTATACCATGCCGGTCAGGTATGTTGGTATAAGGTTTAATTTCGAATTTTCCTTCTCTTGCACAGATGTTATGTGCATTGGTGAATCAGTGGTGAATTGTATTCTTACTCCGTCACCACACCACTATTTGCCATTTATTTTTTATTATTCCTAATCGTCACCCTTTCCGATAAATGCTTAGCTGATTTTATATTTCTACGAGTATGTAAGGGGAGGCTACAAATATGTTCTTGTTCCGTCGTCACATGGGAAGGAAAACCATAAACCATTGCCCAAAACTGCTGAAAAATTTTCTAAACGTCGTAAAAATAGTTTATATTGTTAAAAAAATAGTTTATCTATACCAATAAATAAAATTGGAGTGTCTGTTTGTAATGTCAAAATAATAGGCTTTTTTCATGCTCACACGGTTATTTGCACGACACCTATGCCTAAAATAGCAATTAAAAAATTTTTGTCTGTCTGTCTGTCTGTTTGTTCCGGGTAATCTTCAAAACGGCTGAACCGATTTCAAAAATTCTTTCACCAATGGAAAGCTATAATATCAGGGCGTAAACTAGGCTATATTTTATCCCGGTATTCCCACGGGAACGGGAACTACGCGGGTAAAACGACTATAACCGAAGCGAAGCGAGGGAGGGTTGCTAGTATTGTTAATAAAACTACTTTACGGCTTTTATCGCGTTTGTATTTGATTTTTGATTGCCCGACGTCTCGAACACTTTACAGCATTTATGGTCACCGCGACCATGATCAGTTTTATTTACATTTCATTATCATCTCAGTTTATATACATCAAACTGTGGGGCTCGAGCTCCCTCACTAGTAGGAGGGAAATTGACCTACCTATACCATATTAGTTATACATGTTAGTTTTGTGAGTTTTCTTATGCTTGCATATATGTTACTTATATGCATCCATACTAATATTATAAATGCGAAAGTAAGGATGTTTCTTTGTTTGTTTATTTGTAACGCTTTCACGCTTAAACCACCGAACTGATTTCAAAAATTCTTTCACTAATGGAAAGCTATAATATCAGGGAGTAACATAGGCTATATTTTATCCCGGTATTCCCACGGGGACGGGAACTACGCGGGTAAGGCGACTGAAACCGATGCGAAGCGAGGGCGGGTTGCTAGTATGCATATAAGTAACGAGTAAGACATATGTCTTAGTCGTCTTTTACTACAATCACGGGCAAGACAGGGAGTGGTGAATTGTTTTCTTATACAGTCACGTTCTAATACAGTTACTTCACATATATTTTCCGTATAGTAACTAAGTGGGAATAGAATTCACCACCCTGTCTCTACTCTCACTGCCCCTCTCACATCCATGCAAGAGAAGCAAACTCGTAATAAAACTACACCACTCTGTCTCCCCAGCGTGCTATAATAATAGGTCATACAAAATTAGCGTTTTGTCGTACTGACCACTTTGATCTGAAATATCTCCTCTTTGGTTAAGAGTTCCAAATTCAAATTTATAAATTCATTTAGTTGGTACATTTGAGTTTTGAAAACAGTCATTCATTTGTTTTTTCCTCGTTATTTTTTCTTTGGCGTCACTTATTACCGCACAATGGAAAACATGAAATATCGGTATATTTATGAGTACGAGTTCTACCGTGGCACCAGTGCCGCAGAAACAGCTCGAAAGATTATGTGTACGGCGCTGGGGTCGCCAAGGAAAGCATGGTACGTTTTTGGTTTCAACGTGTTCGTTCTGGCAATTTCGATCTTCAGAACAAACCCCGTGGACGGCCTGAGACCAAAGAGGAAAATGAAGAATTAAAGGCTATTGTGGAAGCGAATCCATTGCAAAGCACTTCAGAGATAGCTGCAGGCATCGGAGTAAGTGACAAAACTGTATTAATCCACTTGAAGCAAATTGGGAAAGTAAAAAAACTTGAACGATGGGTACCTCATGAATTGAGTGAATCGAACTTGCAAACACGCGTCAACTGCTGTGTTACTTTGCTCAACCGACACAATAATGAAGGGGCTTTAAATTGAATTATTACTTGTGATGAAAAGTGGATACTGTACGATAATCGGAAGCGTTCGTCGCAATGGCTGAACCCTGGAGACCCAGCCAAATCCTGCCCTAAATAAAAATTTACTCGGAAAAAGTTACTTGTGGGTGTTTGGTGGACTAGCGCTGGTGTTGTTCACTACAGCTTTCTAATATCTAGCCAAACAATTACGGCAGATATCAATTGTCAGCAACTGCAAACCATGAAGGAAGAACTAGCTGCTAAACAATCGAAATTGGTCAATCTCTCTAGGCCACTGCTGCTTCACGACAACGCAAGGCCACACACTGCTTAACAAACAACCACTAAGTTAGATGAGCTACAATTGGAATGTCTGCGATATCTACCGTAATCCCCTTGCTTCAACAGATTACTATTTTTCCAAAATCTGGACAACTTCTTAAAAGGAAAAAAATTCAACTCCGATGCGGCAGTCCAAACCGCCTTCAAAAAGTTTATTGATTCTCGTCCTCAGGACTTTTTTAGTAAAGGGATCAATGAACTACCTAGGAGATGACAAAAGTGCATAGATAACAACGGTGCATACTTTGATTAATTAAAGTTATTTTACAAAAGAAAAATGATTTTATATTCCTCCCGTACAAAACGCCAATTTCATATGTAAGGACCTAATAGCTGACTTTCCCTCCTACTATGAAGGAGGTTCAAGGCCCAGCAGTGGGACATGTGAGCTGAGATGAAATACGAAAATGCTTGTTTGTATTATCCTTGTGATTCTTCAAACGATTTATACGATTACGACGAGAAATTAAGGCACAACGACACTGTATTAATATTTCGCTATGTAATGGCGAGAAGGTCGTTATTAAATGTATAATCACGTATTTAATTCATTAATCATTTAAGTAATAAATTTCACAGGGAACCTTGAGCTCACAGAATCTTTTTTAACACACAATAGCACCGTTATAGATCTCTAAAGGGCAATCTGAAATTTACCGATAACCGGTCTTTACATACGCTTGAAAATTTCTAATTATCCGAAAACTGTAAATCATTAAAGGTAATATATTCCGAGAGGTTATAAATTGAAAAAAAAAAATACTAAATTTTTTCTAAGAATAAGTATCATTATTCAATGAAAGTAACGTAGGCCAAGCGGTAAAAACATTTAATAATTGGCGTATCTTTCATAAAGGCCTTTCGTCCATTAGAGTTATATAAGTTTCAATATGAACCGTATATTGCCTCTCCATTATTTCTCTTGGCCGAGTTTATAAAGACGGAATATTATTATCTTCGTAAGGTTAATGTTTACACAACTTTATGGAATGACTATGGGGAGAGAAACCTTTATTTACACTTACATTGTTTGTGCAAACAATACATGTCGTTGTCTTTAATGTTACGAGGACTGACTTTTTCTTGCTTCACTGGATTCAGAAATAAACTCATTTGCAAAAAAAACGGGCGGTTTTGATTTTCATTCATATTTAAAAAGATACAATACCAAAAAGGTTTCAATCGTTTGTACACGTTACTGGCCGGTTTTAAAAATGCTGTGGTATTTAAAAAAGTACGTTCTAAATTCAATTTTTCATTTGATGTTCATTTTTACAGAAAACCCCTTTTTATCCTACATTTTTGGCGCGAAGTTCCAGAAGTTAACATCGACTTTCATAACTTTTATTCAATTTTTATCGATTAATTTCATATCCTTGACTGTCAAAGCTTTATTTAATGCTGTTTGGCTGTATCAAAAATGGTAGATAAAGTGGTAAAAGCTACCAAAATTATCGCGCTGCTTGAAGAGGGTTGCAGCCAATGTTTCGTGGCTAGGAGGCTAAATGTTAGTCGCTCGACAGTCCAAAGGACCTGGCAGCGATATCAGGAGACTGGTTCCGTCGAGAGAAGGCCTGGTTCTGGAAGAAAACCATGTACCCAACCACGGGATGATCGTTTTCTTGTGAGTCGCGCATTGAGAAATCGCAAATCTTCGTATGTGGATCTTAAGAACAACCTCCAAGAAGTAAGAAATGTGCATATTAGTCTATGGACGGTCAGGAGGAGGCTTCTCGCTGCCAATATACGCAGTCACCGCCCGGCCCGCGGCCCCAAATTACTCCGTGAGCACAGAGTTCACAGGCTTAGGTTCGCTAGAAATTGTGAATCATGGACTCAAGACGATTGGAATAGGGTTTTGTTCTCTGATGAAGCCAGGGTATCTCTGTTCGGTGAAGATCGACGTCGGCGAGTGCTAAGAAGACAAGGAGAATGCTTTGCAGAGGCATGTTTCGAAGAAATCACACCTTATGGTGGGGGCTCTGTTATGTTTTGGGCAGGAATAAATTCAATGGATCGTACAGAGTTAGTCTTCATTGAAAACGGCTCACTGACTGGACATTGATACATAACGGAAGTTCTAATTTCTCATGCACAACCCGCATTGGCCGCTCTAGGTGAAGACTCGATTTTTATGGACGACAATGCTCGCGCCCACCGATCCTGCGATGTTAATGCGTATGTGCAAGAGGTCGGCATTCGTCGTTTGGATTGGCCAGCTCGAAGTCCCGACCTCAATCCCATAGAGCATGTCTGGGACGTTCTGAAACGGCGTGTGAGATCAGTACACCCGGCTCCGCAGACCATCAGAGAGCTGAAGAATGTGATTACTGCGGAGTGGGAACGTATTCAGCAAGCAAGTATCCGGGATATACTCGCTAGCATGCCCAGACGAATTCAAGCTGTGATTTTAGCTAGAGGGGGTCACACTCGATACTAAACATTTATCTGCTTTTACTTTATTAAAGAAAAACAAACAAAAAAACTTTTTTATTTTTACTTCATGAGCATATGCACTACTAGCGAATATACACTACTAGCGAGGTTTAGCATTATTTCCCATAAATTGTATCTAAATTTTATGAAATACTGATGAAAACGATTATTTTCTTATTAATTTAGCAAATTGTGTGGATAAAACTACCTATAATTATCAAACAAAGAAATATTAACATTTGAAATGGTTCATTGCTTAGGTGCCCGTTTTTTTTGCAAATGAGTGTATATAGAATGATATTTATTATTTTTTGTATCATCTATAATTGTCTACCTTTATTGTATTTTATTGTTAATATTCACTTAGGCTGCTAATCGAGAGTGCAGCGAGTCTTTCTCTTCTTAAAAAAGTCAGTTAAAATGTAAAAAAAAGTGAGTCATCGCACAGGACGCCTGGCTGATATGGAATATTGAAATTATTTTGTACTAGCAGCCCGCCCCGGCTTCGGACGGGTATTGAACAAACATTTCAAAAGTTATAAATTTTTACACGCACACTCTCATACATACTTTCTTGTTATTGCGTGGGGTTATTAAAAAAAAGGAAAATGAAGAAAATTTGAATATTAAATAACCGGCACACAAAAAAAAAGTGGAATGTACTTTGGACCGGACCTACCTACCGACATGTTTTTCAACCCGCTGAATCTGTATTTCAAGTCCGTTTGGCCCGGTCACCCTCCAGTTTTGAGTAAAATGCAAAAAACCTCAAAAAGGCAAAAAATTGCAAAAAACTGCAGTCACAGCAATAAAAAAATTTTTGTGGACTCGGATCACGTATGATTTTTGTGTATTTCAAATAACTGAAGCTAAATCTAAAACTTAATTAGCACGATGAGCCGTCATAATTTGAAAATAAAACGAAAAACCAAAAAAAAAAAATCAGTAAATCATGAAAAATTTAAGTTTTCAAAATAAAATATTTTTGGACTCAGATTGAGTATGATTTTCATGTATTTTGTTCCGCTGAGTTTAAATCTGAAGTTTTCTTGCCCCGTTAACGTTTTAAAATAAAAAAATACCTAAAAAAAACAAAAAAATCGGAAAAATTGCAATTAAAAATATGAAAAAAGAAATCTATAAAACATGATTAAATACTTTTCTTGTATTTTTTCACGGATTAAATACAAGTTAATGAACCTCAAACTAAACTTCATGGATTCTCACATTGATCAGTTTCCTGAAAATCTTAGAGACTACAGTGAAAAACAGGGGGAACGATTCCATCAAGACGTAAGTGAAATGGAGACTAGATATCAAGAAAATTGGAATATTAATATGATAGCAGATTTTTGCTGGACACTTAAATATGAAGTCATTAATTTTAATATGGAGTAATACCAAAGTAAATAAAAGAGTTTTTATAGCGGGGGCATTTGAACATATTTTTTTAAATAAAAAAACACTTATTGTGACATAACTATAATAGTTATAAATACTGTCGCGATATTTTTTGTAGATAATTATATGTTCTGCAAAATCGTAGTAAATTATTTTGTTCTATAATCAATAGTTTTCGCAGCGCACACGATGTAAGGAAGTATTTTGTAATTTTTTCGCACCATTTTTCACCCATTTGGGTTACATTATTGGAATTTTAGTATGGGTCCCTAACTTTTTGAAAATTTAATATAGCCTATGTTCACCGGGAATAGTGTAGCTTCCCAACAGTGAAAGAAATTTTCAAATCGGTCAAGTAGTTTCGGAGCCTATTCATTTCAAACAAACAAACAAACAATCAAATCTTTCCTCTTTATAATATTAGTATAGATATAGACAAGTATGCACAAAATAACAGATTACGACAGGAATTAATATGGCATAATGTCTATATGGCATAATGTATGGCGTAATGTATAAATTTAAAATATAACGCAACAATCATAATTCACCGCACAGTCGCTTACGCACAATATCGCGTCGCTCTGTCTCACTCACACATTGCTATGTATAGATTACGTATAGTACATATATTCCATCATATAGCGTGGCGTTACGTAGTTGGCTTGTTTACGCCATGACAACGATTAGGTTTACCCTCGTACATGCCATCATATAGCGTGGCGTTGCGTCACCGCGGTCTGTTTACGCCACGCTAACAATCAGATTTACCCTCGCCTATAGATATTTCACATCAAAAAGTCAAACCCGTTGAGTTTTTTACCCGAACTTCTCAGTGCGAATAAAATGAAAATATGATAGTGCCCCTGCCCCTTATGCATAATAAATGATTTGAATACTTTTCAGTTGGAATGTTATGAAGCTTCATAATTGTAACTGAAATGATCGAATATTTGAAAGGGAAATATATCCAAAACAGACATAAAAGTTTCAAATAATTTCGAATAGGGTCGGTATCTGCACAAGACATATTATGATAGGTTAGGTTAGTTCGTCTGGTTGAATGATTCAACCACAATTTAACCAAACGAACTAAGGGCCTAAATGTGAACTTCTTCAACCCTTTGCTAACATGATAATCACTTCACATAGCATTTCCATTTTACATATATTTAACAATCCGATATCCGTAATCAAAACAATCCGAAATTGTCGGATAATTTGTAGACAGAGAGAAAGATGACTGTTCTTTCGCTTAATTTTAAATAAAGTATTACGGATATCCGAATGTAATATAGCTAGTGTAAAAAAAGATTAAAATAATAGTTAAACTTAATTGTAAATACAAAATAAGTTAGAAAAAATACAAAGTGTCTATAAGGTGCCCCATCCAGCAATTATCCGCGTGATGACGGTGTAAAAATACAATTCATCACCCCCTCTTTTGCCTGTGGGTATTGTAAAAGGCGACTAAGGGATATCTGTGCATATAATAACAATGCAAGAGAAGGCAAACTCGAAATAAAAAGCTATAATAACTCATCTGACCAGTGTGATTTAGTAGGTCAATTTCCCTCCTAATATGGAGGAGACTCGAGTCCAGTAGTGGGACGTATGCGTAGTAATGATGAATGATTCGTCAATAATACTACAGTGGAACATCTACTCTGCAATGCTGATTTCCAATAGGTACCTTAACGACGTACGGATTAGACAAAGAAAGTTATCTGTAATCGTTTCCTAAATAAGTGTGACTTTATTCGCCTATCCGTTTCTAGATCCGAAACGGGAGGATTAAAGAGATTCCCGTTCAACAAATCATGGCTATTACAGAGATTTTTACCCTTTTATTGCCTATATTATCCTTTGTTTTATAATAATAATAATAATAAAAAAACCCGTAATACCCTCTGGGTCAGTCGTTATCTCACCATGAGACTAACGCAAAACTCGGAGGAATATTATATGGCTCTCTAAATTCTTTTGATATAAAAGAAAAAATGTATCACAAGATTTATAGGAAAGCCAATAAACCGCAGGGCAGCTTGTGGCGTGCTGAATGTGAGTGGCGACACTGCGGTCCTGAGTGCCCCAGAGAGTCGGCCAGGGCCTCGTATCCAGCTGGCCTTTATTGGCTGGCTGGAGTGGAAACCGAAGAGTGCCCGCAGTATTCCCAACTCTGGCTTACCTTGAACGGCTGGTCAGAGAGTGGTCGCCAGAACTATAGCTATAGCTAGAGCATATATGCTCGGGGGTGGAAGTGTCATTTTCAAGGGCATAACTACGGGGAAACCACTGCGATGGTGAAACCGGCGCCGCACCACTCGACACCCCAAGCCACTTGCACCAATGTTGCCCTCCTGTTGCCCGTATGGCCTGTGTGCCTGTGGCGACCGTTTGGGGGGGCCCATTCAGTGAGTTGGCGAGTCACCGTCTGCCAAAGTTCAAGATGATAAAGGTATTGAAGGCAGACGTGAGTTTTTCAATCAATAGTTTTTAGTTTAGCCAGTCCATCAAACCTCCAACCCCATAAACAGTTATTAGATACCATCATCACACAATAGTTTTACACCTACCGTTGGCAGTCCACGTGTGTTATGTGCAGACGTGGAGTGTCATCGGTAGATGTCCCATCCCATTTTTACATTAAATTTCTCCAAAAGCCTCTGCGTGTTGGATCCATATCCCCATGTAAGTCTTTCAAAGGACCGGGTATCTACCCTTTTTGGGAGATAGCCGTGAATCGGCAATACATGAAAATAATAATAATAATTTTATTTCAGACCATGTCCATATAAAAAGCTTAACTATGTCTAGTACTAATTAAAACTAAGTTAAAAATAAATAAATCAAAAAATTAAACCTAAACCAGATTGTCACATGTCAATTTCAATATCAATAAGAGTTATTAGAAGCAAATTAACATTATATGAAATTAAATATTAATATGAATGTCAACTTTGTTATGTGTAATTTTGAATGTCAATGTTTTAAGTTAAATATAAATTAAAAATAAATAGAATTGATTATTTTGGATATGTCCAGAATTAATTATAATTGACATGTAGGCCAATCGCATGTCTCATAATGGGACAGTCAAATCGTCCTGCTACGACCTTCAGGATACTGTTGGTGCTGCCCCGGACACGGCTTAACATCGAGGCTGCCCGCTTGCGCATGATAGCATGGAAGCCATCCACCCTGGCGTCAGCAAACATGTCAGACGCGCTGCAGCGCCACGGCAGCCCCAACAGCATCCTGAATGCATTATTGTACTGCACACGGAGGGCGCTGATTGCCTTCCGCGAATAGCAGACCCACAGGCTGCACATGTAGAAAGATTGGCAGAATGCTTTGAAAAGAGAGATTTTCACCTCAACTGTGCAACGTGCAAATCTGCGTGCCAGCATATTGCTTCTGACAGCCAACGCCCTGCGTTCCCTCTCAATGTCCTCAGCATCTTTGAGATCCTCACATATCCAATGGCCCAAGTACTTAAAGCGAGAAACTCTAGCCAAGGGGACACCGGCCAGCAATAGAGGCGGTACGGTGTTCGTCTTAAAGGCCCTTGACTGCAAGACCAGATACTCACTCTTCTTGACATTATACCTGAGCCCATGTGCCTCGGCATATTTCTCACATATACCGAGGAGTTTCCTGATCGCACTTATAGAGGGTCCAAGCAGCACCATGTCGTCTGCGTAACTGATATTATTTATAAAAGTACCATCAATAGAACATCCGACGCCGGCGCTACTTAGCTCCTCTTTATTAAATGCAGATTTCGAATTAATTGTTTCAACGTCATCGAATCAAAAGTTAGTTAATTCAAGTTAAATGAAATTAAATTTCGTAACCGCTACGGCAATGTGTCCAAGCAACTTTGTAAAAACAATCATTACTCTTCGTCAACTGACTGTTTTAAACTATGCTCACCGTTTTCAATGGTAAATGGGGAAATGTTTTGATATTAATATACTGCGGTTTTCAGTGAACAAATGTTAGAGATACTTTTATACTATGCTGTAAAATCTATACCTACAAATAAATAAAATTGTAGTGTCTATTTGTAATGTTAATAATGGCCTTTTTTCATGCTGATACGATTATTTGCACGATACCTATGCCTAAAAACCGGTTTATAAAATTTTGTCTGCTTGTTTGTTTTGTGTAATCTTCAAAACGACTGCTCGGACTTTGATAAAATTTTACTACCAGGCAGCTGTCTATATAAACCGTAACTTAGGCTTTATTTTATGCTGGTATTCTCAGGGGAACGGCAACTATGCGTAAGACAATTGAGACCGAAGCGAAGTGAGGGTGGATTGCTAGTAAATTATATATTATGGCAGTTAAATTATATATTAAAACATTGTAATATCGAAGATTGCTATTACGAATATCCCAGGCGGATATTGAAAATAACCTTTATGGTTCTTGCTAATAATTCTATGTAGAATAAATGAGTCAATTTTCCCTTTTCGTGTGGAAACCGAGTAAGAATATAATTCACTACACTCTTTCATACCCGTGGGTGTCATAAAAGACGACTATGGGGTATGCATATAACATCAACACAGGATAAGGCAAATTCTATTACCAACCCGTTTGATCAATATAATAGATCATTCCACTCTAATTATGGAATAGACTCGCGCGTAGCAGTAGGACTTATATTATATAAACTGAGCTGAAAAGAAATCCATCTCTTAAGATGCCTTTTTCTGTCTATCTGCAAGATATTTTTAATGGTTTTATGAAAGACCATAATTTAGTCATAGTTTTAAAGCTTATAGTGTCGTGTAAAAAGCTATTATAAACCCACGATCTAAAAATATATGTGAGGGTGACGCCCGGTCGGCGACACTGCAATGTTGCCGGGGCGTCAAAGGGGACGGTACCCGAAAGGGTAAACCGTCGGGCCGGCCACGGATGTCAAGGAATCGGTACCGGTGGTAGGCCCAATAGTGATGGGGAGGGAATATGGTGGATTATGGGGTCACGCGCCGCTCATCAGTCACCTCGGACCATTAGGCCGAGGTGTGTCCAGGCTATATCTTACAAGAAAAAAAAAACAAATAATGTGATACGGAGTTCGCCGGGCCGGCTAGTAGGTACTTATTACATAAAATGTTAGTAAAATTATTAAAACCACTGAAATAATTAATAAAATATAAGAGCGTCAGATGGCATTTTATTGACATTCCCGCCAAAATGCCGTGATACTTAACAGCTACTAATGTTGCCAGAGCATACTCTCGGAATTGCCGCCATTCAATGAGCGAAAACAGATATAGTCTTTCCCAAAAGCATCATATATACATATGATATGCTACGATTGGCAGGCGAATTAGCAATTACAGGTAATATGAGACGTTTCCTAAAAAAGTGCTATAGGCCATTCTCCTTGAGGTCCCTCAACTGTATTTGCCGAATTTCATGGAAAATGAATAACGTATTGTATTCTTAACCACCAAGTTTTTCCTCATTAAAAATAACTTGACTCACCTATAAAAGTTTTGACTTCAAAAACTTTGATTACAATCTCATAAAGAATGTACCAATCTGTCGGTAGCAAATGGCAACACTGATTTTATGACGATCTACATCACCCCTCGTTCGCAGTCTATATTTCCGTTACCTTTGATTATGGTTATAATATTTTATTATAATATCTGTAATTTGCTATGAATGAGGGGCGTATTTATCTCGAAGATTATAAGGGTGAAAGGGCTGCAATTTCAAATGTTTACGGTTATTTTCTTAAATAAAGGTTTTTATAATCTAAAACGAGAGGTTATTTTTGGTAATATTAGAGTTTATTGCGAAGAAAATGGTCGTTTTGGCAATAATAACTATTTATAATACGTGTTATTAAGGTTTGTAATGTTAATAAAATAGTGATACGCATATCACTATAATTACATAACGTTTCAGCTTATACATGTCCCACTGCTGGGCTCGAGTCCCCACCCCAATAGGAGGGAAATTGACCTACTATACCATGCTGGTCAAACAGGCATTCATCATCATCATCGCAGCCCACATACGTCCCACTGTAGGACTCGGGCCACCGCCGCAACGGAAGGGCATTTGACCTGCTGTACCATGCTGGTCAGACATGTTGGTATAGGGTTGTAATTCGAGTTTTCTTTTTCTTGCATAAGTGTTGCATCTGCATATTTATAATCCCTAAACCCATCTTCTACGACACCCACGGGCAAAAGAAAGGGCGGGAAATTGTATTGGTTTGAATGGGGAATAATTTCATAGAAGTCGTCATTAACATGGACACGAGACATGTCAATACTAACACTTTATCCGTAGCTATCTCAATATTACTATATACATACGAGGCATGCCTTTTAAGTTTTGTCGTTTGAAGAAAAAAACATAACTAGAACCTTTTAGTACTTTTTATTGTTTTTCAAAGTATTCATTACGTAGTTTAATGCACTTTTCCATTCGCTCAAACCAGTTGTTATAACATTTATTCCACGCAAAGGGGGTTGTTCAAAATGGCTGACTTGAAAGCGTCGACTGCTTCTTCACCGGACTGAAACCTTTGACCACGAAGACTTTTCGTAATTTTAGGAAATGTAAAGAAATCGTTAGGACTTGTGTCAGGACTGTATGGGAGGATGGTCAAAAATTTCTGTTTTTTCCTGCTTCAAGTACTCAATCGTTTGACGAGCGCTGTGTGAGCTTGTGTTGTCGTGGTGCAGGATGATACGTCGCTTTGAGTTAGATTTTCGAAGTTCGGCGATGACTTGTGGTAAACAAACTGTGGTATACTACTCTGCGTTAACCGTTCTACGATCTTCAAGTGTAATAGTCGCAACATGGCCGGTTTTTCCAACGAACATGGCCACCATCTTCTTTGAAGTGCTTCGAGAACGAACAACTTTAGTCGGCTTTGGCTCGTCGTAAAAGACCCAGATTTTAGATTGTTGTTTGGAATCAGGATCGTAGGCATAGATCCAAGATTCGTCACCACTGATGATGTAGTAGACGTGATTTGATTCTCCTCGGTTGAACCTTTGCAGAGTTTTCTTACACCATCTGACGCGGGCCGCCTTGTGATCGTCGGAAAGCAGATGCGGTATCCAACAGAAAACTAGCTTTCTCACACCAAGCGCTTCATGCAAGATCTTCTGAATGGTTGTCCCTGAGATACCTGAGCCTCTATCTCTCTATACGTCACATGACGATCTTCGAGAATTAGTTGTCTCACAGCAATGACGTTATCTTCAGTGAAGGCGGATTTTGGGAGTCCTTCGCGAGATTTGTCACTAGTATGTCCACGCAGGAATTCTAAATACCAACGTTCGACAGTCCGCAGACATGGGGCTTCATCACTGAACACAGATGTTAGCTCTTCAAAAGACTGAAGCCGTGTCAGGCCTCTTCTAAAGTTGTAGAAAATTATTGCACGAACATTTTCCTTAGAAAGATTCATTTTCGTACGTAATCTGACAGATTCCAATCGACGCTGTGACTAAACAATAGCAGTAATCCTAATACTTTCAACTGTTTTGAGATTCAAAATTTAAACACATTCGAATATAGAACAGTTCCAAATTCAAAATTGCCGGGAAATATGGAAACGACAGAACTTAAAAGGTATGCCTAGTACGTGCAAAAAATCTGATTAATATAAAAACTTTTAATTTAAAAATTTCAATTTTAATGTAAGATTAATAAAATATTTGAATATTATAAGTATTACTAGCTGACCCAACAGACGTTGTTCTGTTCAAATAAAATAAAAGGATTTCAGCGCTACCTACCAGGTCAAATGGTGAATCATTCTTGAATCCCCTCAAACACACACAAAAAATTGCATCAACATCGGTACAGCCGTTTAGGAGGAGTTCAGTGACATACACACGTCCACAAGCAATATATGTATAAAGAAGATATTGTTCATAGTTTTAAGTTTTTACTTCTATCGGTAGTCCCCATGACTGCTTTGTGTACTTTTAAATCTCATTAGTGTAAATAAAGGTTAAGTTAGTAAGATGTATGTATTTCATCATCATTATCATCATCGCAGCCCACATACGTCCCACTGTTGCGGTCGGGCCTCCTCCACAATGGGAGGAAGTTTAATCTACTATATCATGTTCGTCAGACATTCGTATAGGGTTTCGTTTCGAGTTTACATTCTCTTACACGGATCTTATGTATATATTATATCCCTTAGTCGTTTTTACGACATCTACGGGCAAGATAGGGAGTGGTGAATTGTAGTCTTACTCTGTCACCACACATAAAGACACATGTATTTATAGAGATGTAATTAAGGAATGTTACGTGTAACCAATTGCATATATTTCGTTGGGTTTGTTTCTCTTAAACACAAAAGTATTTTATAAAAGTCAAATACGAAACGTTCCTGAAAACAAAAAAAAATATTAACCGTTTCATTTTTTAAATGTTGACATCGTACAGGCCAAGGCACAATTAATGTAATGCCACAAAGGGCTCGAGACCGTTCGCAGCCGCAATTCGAATAAAATTATGTTTTTAAGCGAGCATTATGTTCAAAATGTTATGACATTTAAAACACAATTTTGATATTTTGTCAATATAAAATTTACTGCATTATTATAGAGTTGATTTTTGATTGTATTAAACGTTTTAGTTCTGTTTTGATCGGATATCTGGCCTTGAGTATTGAGGTTAGTATACCTGTCTCTTTTAAATGACTGAAATACTGTACATTAATTATTAACAGTCTTCATAAAACACGACTTTCATCTATACCAATAAATAAAATTGGAGTATCTGTTTGCAATGTTAAAATAATAGGCTTTTTTCATGCTCAGACGGTTATTTGCACGACACGACACCTATGCCTAAAATAGCAATTAAAAAATTTTTGTCTGTCTGTCTGTTTGTTCCGGGTAATCTTCAAAACGGCTGGACCGATTTCAAAAATTCTTTCAATGGAAAGCTATAATATCAGGGCGTAAACTAGGCTATATTTTATCCCGGTATTCCCACGGGAACGGGAACTACGCGGGTAAAACGACTATAACCTATAACTGAAGCGAAGCGAGGGCGGGTTGCTAGTTTTTAATACTTATAGGTATATTTTTATAGATAAATTCCAACTTCGCAAAAGTTTTAAAGTAGTCAATACAGATTTAGTAAATTTTATTAAAAAATAAAATACACATTATAATTTTTCATCATTTCAGCTCCTATACGACCAACTATTGAGCTCGAGCCTCCAAAATTGGAAAGAAATTGACCTACTATGGTATAGTTGGTCAGACGTGTTGGTATAGGGCTTTGTTTCGAGTTTTTCTTATCTTGAATAGGTGTTATCTGCAAAGCATGCCCTAAGTAATCTTTTATGACACCCACGGGCAAGAAAGGGCGGTGGTAAATTGTATTCTTACTACCTCACCACATAGAAATATATCAAGTAATTTAATATTTTTCCTCTGAAAATCGTAATTCCGTGCCGAAATTCGATATACGCCGATTTAGCGAGGTTTCAACTGATGGGCCTTAAAGGGCGAAGAATCCGGGTAAATTATGATGATAGAAGCCCGACGACCCTTGGATTAGGATCCGATAGGGTACGTGGTCAATGTTATCGTGTGAAGGTCCGCTATAAGTATTATTAAGCACCAAGAAAAATACAGTTGGGATATTCAGACGGTTAGGTTGTGTACATTTGGGATCTTATTATCTCCAAGTGTCAGGAATGATGGAAAGCTTTTTCGTTGATTCATGAAAATGTTACTTTATACGGTAAATTATTCTTTAGTCGTACATAACTGAAATATTTTGTTTTGTTTCGTTGAAAATAGAACATTTTTATCCATTAAAATCCAAAATGAGATTATGAATGCGAATTTGAGTTAGTTTGTTACGTTTTATGACTAAATCACTAAACTGATTTTAAAAATTCTTTCACTAATGGAAAGCTATATTATCAGAGAGTAACTTCGGTTATCTTTTATTCTCGTATTCCCACGGGAACGGGAACTAAGCGGCTGAAACCAAGGAGAATTTGTAATTGGTATGTTGTGACTGATTTCATCTTAGCCCATATAAATTCTTTTCATCGTACTTATCAGATGTGTTAGAATAGGGTTCAGTTTCGAGCTTACCATCTCCAGCATAGAATGATGTTATATGCATATTATATCCCTTAGACATCCATGGACAGAATAGGCAGTGGTGAATCGTATTCTTACTCCGTCACCACACCGGGAATGTGTTTACACCGCTGGGGATAGTTTCATTTCTGATGTTCTCGTTCCGTGCACACTCTACCATAATGTGTCATATGTCCTCAACTATTTTAAATTCTGAACAGAGCGTGGATGGTACTTTTTGATGTGAAACTATAAGCAAGTGTGAACCTGATCGTAGGCGTGGCGTAGAGCGATGCATGCCGTGGCGAGGCCTCGCCACGCTCTACGATAGTAAGTGTAGTTACAACAAATTGTCACAGTAATACTGTCAGAAGTATCGAATATGACTATTACATTATGTTAATAGCGAAGTCACTCATTAAAAGAATTAAGTTGTTATAATTTGAAATATTTTTGAATTTTAGTTCTTATATTTAATGAAAATAAATGTTTATTCATCATCATTTTCTGGAAAAAGTCGTAATATTTCATTTATACATTATGTCATTCTAGTTCTTACCGTAATCTGTTCTTATATGCATACATATTACATACTATACAAAATAATTTGGATGTTTCACATCTGCGAGGCATCCAGAGCGACGGCTCACTCTTTTTCATTAGAGAAGCAAATTTATTAAGCGGAATATACCTTGATCGAAGTTTAAGTGCAGCGGTTATAGTATTTTTATTTATTTCAGCTTTTTCAAACTACGGCGATTTCCAAGGATAATAATGAACTTAAATTAGAAATAATAGTATGTTATAAATAACAAAAGATTCTATTTGTATCGCCGAAACAGGAAGTCAGCTTAGGATTTCAAGATATCCGGTGCTGATTTCCAGTTGAACACCCGTAACGTTGTAATTCAAAGAATGAGTGATGATAACAACTTTTCAGTGTCCATTTCATTCATTTATTTCAGCTCAAACACGTCCCACTGTTGGGTTCTACCTCCTCTACAAAAGGAGGGAAATTGACTTACTATACAAGGCTGTTTAGACATGTCGGTATAGAGTTTAATTTCAAGTTTTCCTTTCCGTGCTTAAATGTAATATGCATATTAAATCTCCTAGTCATCTTTTACAATATCCACGGGCAAGACAAGGGGTAGTGAATTGTATTCTTACTTCGTCACCACCTGGTTTTTTTATATAAAGATTTTTTTTTCGTTTTCTAAATTTGAGATGAATTAATGCCACCATCTAAAGGCAAATACATTGTCAGCTACAACGAGTTTCGGGCATTGGGATCGACTGCAATAAAAAGATATTAAAAAAGAAAGAAAGAAATGTAATGTTTAAAAGCTAATGTAAAAATACAAACATATCAAAAGAAAAGATTTTTTTACATAAAATAATCAAATTTTAACGAAGATCTAAAAAAGCTATTGCCTCCAGTTAGTAGTACTTCTCTTTAAAATAAAAAAGTTGGTATACTGCCGACACCAGGTATGTATGTATAGACACAGACAGTTCCACTACTATACTTCATTTATTGCATGTATTTTACATTCATGAAGAGCATTTTTGCAATAAATAAAAACCGCGCGTTTTTAAAATATTCGCGATCAGCTACAATCAGGCATGTGAACGCATGTAATACAAGAGCCCGCTGGGCTCAACGAAAACAGCAGAGTGGACCCGATCATGTCACCCGATCGTTTCTATAATCACTCTACAAGTGCCTAAGGAAGTTTTACGTAAAAAAACTGTGTATCATCTAGACTTACCTAAAAACAACGCTAGTCGCCTCACTATCTAAATGCTCTCCATCATTGAGAGCCCACTGCAGCAGTACCGTGGTTCTGCTAGCAAGCGGCCCGCTCACAACCCTCGCAGGTAAAAACCTCCTTCTTATCCGCAAATTTTTCGCGAATCTTCTATACACCGACCTCTCCTCTCTACTATAACTACGGTATTTCGGTCTGAAGTAATAACCGTTTACGTCTAAACTATCGTATTTCCTATATGAGTCTCCAAAGTGCTTCGATTTTTTTACATGTTTTGACCTTTCTGATCTCGTGTGCTTTGGTAGGAAGTACGGTAATGATTCGTCCCGGCAAGGGCGTTCTGTAAATGCGGTCGGTGTGAAATTCCCACGAATGAAGTTATCCACTATTGAATGTAGTACGTAGTCCCGTAGTGACAGGTCTTCGAACTGAAGGTGAACTGTAACCAAAGAAAACACTTTGTTAATTGCATCATCATGTTATTAAATAATATTCGAAACGTCGGATAATCAAATAAAAACGCAAGGAAAGCCATAAACAGTTGCAAATGTTATTTATTATTTTATTATAATTTATATATTATATTTATATTAAATATATAAAGCTGAAGAGTTTGTTTGTTTGGTCGCGCTAATCTCAGGAATTACTGGTCCGATTTGAAAAATTCTTTCAGTTTTAGATAGCCCATTTATCGAGGGAGGCTATAGGTTATCTATCATCACGCTAAGACCAATAGGAGCGGAGCACTAATGAAGAATGTTTTAAAATTTTTTTTTTGTGCTTTTGAAAGCTTCCTTAAACGTTTTAAGTTTCGAAAAAAATATGTGTGACAGAATCGTATTATTTAAAGATATTTTTATCTTCTACGTGAACAAAGTCACGGACTAAAGTTAGGGTTATCCTAATGTAACTATTCCACGCGGACGAAGTCGCGAGTTGTAAATAGAACTATTTACGGATTTTATTGCGTTTGTAAGTTGATTTTTTATTTACAGCGTTCATGGTCACGGATAGATAGTCAGCCCGGTGACCATGAACGTTTTAAAGTGTTCGAAACGTCAGCCAATTAAAAATTAAATACAAGCGCGATAAAATCTATAACATAGTTTTATTTATGATTTGTAATAGTTGCGTAAAAATCGGAATCATTCCGTAAAAATGTTTTATTTTTATTCTCGATGGTGGCAAATAAGCAAGCCGCATCTAATGATGTGATCCTGCTGCAAATGGACCTTTGCAATACCAGGGGCTCAGCTAGGTTGCCTGCCATTAAGAATGCTCTTGTTAAAATTTGTTTGAAGAAAGACATGTCAACGCTTCGGCAACATAGCAGCAGGTAGTTAATTCCAGATCCTGCACGTACGTGTGATAAAGGATTGCTGGAAATGTGCAATTTTATTTCATCGACACCTGTCCATTTATTAATAAGCATTGTTACCATACAACGTAACTGTATTTATTCGGGAATAACAAACATGTCTCAATAAATAAACAAGTGTTACAGGGACCTGTAATGTCTTTGAAAACATTTTCTTACCATTTATATGGTACCTACCATGCTATACCATATCGTCTTCTCATGTTATTGACGTCCCACGGCTGTGTTCGAACCACCTCCCCAATAGGAGGGAAATTGACCTACTGTAACATGCTGTTCGGCTCGGTATAGTTTTTTTTTTTTCGAGTTTTCCTTTTCTTGCACAGATGTCATATGTATATTTCCTTTGTCGTGTGGTGACGGAGTAAGAATACAATTCACCACTCACTGCCTTGCCCGTGGATGTTGTAAAAGCTGTATGTTGTATAGGTCAAATTCCCTCCCATTGTGGAGGCAGCCCGAGCCCAACAGTGGGACTTATGTGGGCTCCGATGATGATGATGATGATCCCTTAGTCGTCTTTTGCGACACCCTTTTAATACAGTAGTAGGACCACACTGTTGACAATTGTTTGTCTAGCCGGGGTGGTCGGTCCGGGGTAATACCACACTCTCGCAGAAAATCGACGTCTGAAATAGTAGCAATTTGTTACTGCGCTTCGTTCGGTGAGCGAGAGAGCCGGCAGCCCAACTTTCTGAGGGTGTTTGCGTGTGGTGGGTTTTAGTGATGTCTTTAGTAACAGCAAACCTCATTGCACGCATTCATACTCCCTTCACTTTATTCGCAGTAGACCAGTGACCTTGCAAAGGTCCATGAGCGGCAGCAACACTAACCATCAGGTGTATTTTTTGCTCGTTTGCCATCTACTGTAATAAGAAAAAACAAAGACTAAGATAGGGGGTGGTAAATTGTTTTCTTACTCCTTTACTATAAGGAAAGACAACAATCAATAAAATAATACCTATGCACTTAACCTTGCATAGCAAAGTTATGGTTTATTTAATTTATAAAAGAAAACTGACGTGTTTAGTTTTTTCGACAAGTACGAGTATAGGCATAGGCACATGATATTTTAGCCACAGAAGTACTCTTAATCTTTATGTAACTAAAGAACGTGTGAAATTTATATGAGTTTTGTTTATTCAAAATTTATATTATCTAAAACAAAACTGTTTTATACTAAACTTTATGAAAATGTGAGAAATCTCATTTGCAGTAAAACTTTCCAAAAGTAATTTACGAGATAAAATAAATTGTGCAAGAAACGAATGAGTTTAGAATTTAGTGTTATAACTTAATTCGATTTGTTAACTTTTGTTGTTTTTGACTATATAAGGATACGCTAAGAATGTGTTATTATAACCATACCATTGAGGGAATCAACAAAACCTGTTTAGAGATTAGCAGAAAATGGAAAGAAGTGCTATCGTAAGAATCTTCAAGTGAAAACTACTTTTGCATTCATTATCTCCAGTATAAAACAAAATCGCTTCCCGCTGTCTGTATTCTTAGACCTTAGAATAATAACGTATAGAAGGTAAGTTCGCGCACAAAAAGTGAAGCATTTCAATTGGAGCCTAATGGAGCTTACGCCGGAATCGTTCCGTAATGTACAAGTCATTGTACTGCACGTAAGTACGCAACTCTTAAAAAATAAATAGGTAATTATGACGGTTTGTGCATTCAAATGGTGTCATAACACATTTGAAAAACTTAAAAAGGTTTTTAACATTACTTTTAAAAGTATTTCAACGATTTATGTTAATAAAAACAAAATATGATTTTATAATTTGTATAGTGGTGTGCGTGTGTACGTGTGTAATCGTCTGCGCGCCATTAGTATTTTTAAATTCATGTTTCCAACGTTCGAAATAATGACACTATCCTTCTATACGTTATTATTCTAAGGTTTTTACCTTTTAAACTATTTGAAAATGGAAGGAAGGAAGTGAGGCCCACCACTTTCTTACGGTTAATCAGTATACCACATACTACAATGAAATAGACGGCATACGGAATAAGATCAAGGTGGAGATAAAGAAATCTTACTCTCACGTAATGAGCACCTTTCAGAACGTCAACTTGGAGTTTGCGGCAACTTCGAATATTTATTAAAAGCTTTTATTTAATTTGCCCTATTATTATGGGACAAATCTTGCGAGTTAAATTAGAACCACTTCTTGTCGTTACATTAGGTTGAAATTTGGTTCACTTATGTAATTTCTGTGATAATGCAATAATATGGTACCATGAAACTGGTCTCCAGATGGCGTCGGAAAGTGGTCCTAGGAACTTCTAAACTAAACAAGATAAAACCGTCTAGTTTGGACTCGTTTGAATAGTCTTGACAAGCACTTTTCTTCGTTTTAGAGCATTTAAATAAAAGACTGTTTTAAAAAAAAAAATTGTAATTAATATTTATTTGACACGTGTTTGCTTCTAAACGATTCATCATAGGGGGCGTTCATAAAATACGTGAGATGTTTAAGGGAGGGAGGGGGTCGAGTCAAATCTCATCTAATCTTACGTTGGAGAGAGCAGGTCTCGGCAAATATCACGCAATTTTTTTTCTGATTGAACCAAAAAAAAATTGTTAATTTTTTATTACACTTATAATTAAACTCTCAGCAATATTGATTACTAGTCTTAACTAGTCGTAAATAAAAGCACGAAACAATTCTTTTTTTTTTTGGCACAATAACAATCCAACGCGTGTACGTAAGAAACCCACATTTTGAAAAATCTCACGTGAGATTAGGGAATGAGGGAGGGTGTTGAATAAAATCTCACGACATCTTACCGGGGAGCAGGGGGCTACAGAAAATTTAAAAAAACACCTCATGTAATTTATGGACGCCCCCATACTCGGGACAATTTGACTTAAAATGCGCCGCGCGGAAAATTAGTGACGATTATGATGTATATTTGTAATGCCCCAATTAAGTAGATTGAAGATATCTGAAAGTCATAGAAAACCGTTGGATGCAAGTAGCTGGATCATTCTAAGTGACATGGGAATGTCTTATGGCCTCTGTCCCATAGTGGACGTCTGCAACTCCGTGGATGAACGTATATTTGTAATAAAAAAAGGCGCGCAACTGGATTTTACATAGCAATATTTAAACATAAAAATTTGCTTGTATTGTTTAAAACCTTTGTCAAAAAACGTTTGCAATTATCCATAAAATGACGGCTGAAAACTTTTTCATGTCGAAGAATTTAGAATTAAAATTGTCCCAAATCATTATTTACGAAAGTGGTAATATTAATAAGTATCTTATTACGATAACGTCTAAGATAGTCCCCATTATCGTTATAATATTTTAAACTAGGGTAACTCGACACGTACAACGAGCAAAAAAAGTTTCGTCATCACAAGGCGCCGGCAATAAACAATTTATCCTACACCCTGCGTTTTTGAATGTACTTTTATTTATTGCCACTCTTAATTAAAACTCTCGTTAAAATGGTGGTTGGTTTCGAGAGGGAAATTAATATTGATTAATTAATTACATAAGACTCGTTATAGCTGGGGATCGTTTAAAAATTGTGTAAATGGAATACTTTATATACATTTAAAGGCCTGTGACACAAAAAGAGGTGTTTTAAGTTTGACCTGTCTATGTATCCGTGTGTGTTATTTTTTTATTTTATTATTGCAAACGATAGCAAACGAGTAAGCAGTACACCTGATGGTAAGTGTTGCTACCGCTCATGGAGCTTTGTAAGGTCGCTGCCTACCATGAAGAAAGTGAAGGGTGCGTGAGTGCATGCGATGAGGTTCGGTGAAACTAAAGATATCACCAAAACATACTACAGACAAAGACCCTCAGAAAGTTGGGCTTTCGTGTCTCTATGTATGGCATCGTAGCTCCTAAACAAATGGACAGATTATGTTTTGTTTTTTTTAAGTTATCCTGCTTTTGGCGCGTTAGGGATATATTATGAGAGCTATATTTTACGATGCACGCGCACACCGTCATGGAAAACCGACACCCTGAAGTTAGCTAGTCAAGATTATTTACGGGTGACTGGACCGGGGAATTTAGTCCGTCACCCGCAGAGAGGCTAACCGCGCGACGGCCACCGACGTCCCGGGACAGGGACGTCGTGATGTGAGGGTATCCGAAAGTGTATTCCATCGGGCCGACCACTGACAACAAGTCAGCTCCCGATGGTCGGCCCAATGACGAAGCTAACGTGGGTACGAATGGGTTATGGACCCGCGCGCCATCCTTTCGTCGCCCCGGACGGAATAGATCGCGTGTGCGCTTACCATAGCCCACATTAAAAAAAGCACTTTCACAAATATCAACTAGATAATGCATTATATTAAAACTTTCAATATATTAAATACCTTTTTTTCTATTATTAGTGTCATTTTTTCTATAGACATAGGATAACGCGAAGGATAACATTTTTAAAATGATTTTTAGAAAGATTTTCATCTTGTTGTGCTACGAAAACCCCTGCTAGGTGGACTGAGAACATCTTGAAAATCGCAAGGAATCGTTGGATGCAAGTGGCACATGACCATTCCCAATGGTATTCCGAAGGTCTATGTCAGATAGTAGAACGTCTGTGGTCTGATGGATTGCTGTTCCTACCTCTCGGTTACGGTTGCAATAGTGTGGAATAAGAAACTAATTTCCATTTCATGATTTAGAAGACGTCCAACAACATCAAGGATAAACAAAAGAAGAAAACAGAAAAACTACAAGTGACCTTTAAAATAATGCCAGTTGATTCTCGCAAGCCGTGAATCTTTTTAGCAATGTGTACCTTACCTAAATATCTCTATACTTTGTGCGAATATAAAGGTCACCGTTGAAATGTCAAGGTTGATTCGTGGGTGTGCTTACGGCCTAACAGTCTGGTACAGACATCGGAAAATATATAATGTTATAAACACCTAAATATACTCTTGGGAATAATTATTCACTCATTAAATGAAAGAATACGAATATAAGTCACCATTCTTTTTAAGGGGACGTTGTGGTATGAATGTAGATGTAGTGACAAGGATTGAGAAAGGTAGGTTAAGTTGGTTATGATGTAGATACCGACTTATTTCTTTTCCTTTCTTCAGCACAAATAGCAGATTACAGGTACAAATAGCAGACGTAAAGGAAAATCCTTTTATTCGTATTAATTGTAGCTCAAATGAAGACTGAATTTAATTATAATGAAACCCACCAAATGTTGATTCTTTTATAAGTGCAATACTTTGTTAGATAGATTTTAAAAAGAGATAATTACGAAGCATAGCTTAGACATAAATAATTTAATTATTTACTGTGATTTTAAAGTGCCATGATGATTATAAGTAGCGTTTAACTAAATAAAACTGTTAATTACTTACTTAATTTTTCGATGTTGATTATTTAAAAAGTGTATTTAAGTTGATTTTTGATAAGAATTACATAATACCTATTTACTTAATTTAGAAAGATGTTAATTTTGTTAAAAATAAACAAAAAATAAATGATTACAGGTATTATTGTTGTTTTTTTTTGTCGTTACTACTTGCCCCGGTAAACGTTACAACTTGCCCCAAGCACGAGGTAAGTTGTAACATCGCACTTCTTCTAGAAAGTAATTGATTGTAAAATAATGACCAATAGATATGGTATTATTTTTACTTGATTTGTTAGAAGAAAAGTTACAGCATCCATCCATCTTTATTTAGTAGCAATTTAATCAATGGATCTCAAGATATATTAGTTTTCATGAAAACTGATTCAACAAGCCCCTCGCTCCCCTAATTCCAAAAATTTTATTCATTGAAGATATTTCAGTAAACTCGAAAAAAGGGGTACGCAAAAACATATATTTTCATAAAAAATTCTAAATCATATCGAACAAAATAGCTGCATACGATTCTTCTTTATCAGGAACATGTCTACTTTATTGCAGACATGTTACATGATTTATTCATGTTGGAACAAGTCCAGATGTTTTTGGTACGTACAGAATAATGGAGCTTGTATTATTGAACCGTGTTCCTAGTTGTTACATGTCGGACGATATTTGGAAATGAATTTAGTACTTACTTATTGTGTTATTGTACTGTTATTATTATAATTTATGTATATGTGTTTAATCATTTCTTTACAGTATAATGTATAGGTTTTTCACCGTCATTATCATCGCAGCCCACACACGTCCCACTGTTGGGCTCGGGCCTCCTCCACAATGGGAGGGAATTTAACCTACTATACCGTGCTGATCAGACATGTTGGTATAGGGTTTCATTTCGAGTTTTTCTTTTCTTGCACAGATCTTATGTACATATAACCGACTTCTAAAAAAGGAGTGGGTTCTCAATTCAGATGTTTGTATTTTTATTTATGTTTGTTCGCGTATAACTCCGTCACTTGCCAACTGACTAGAAAATTCTTTTTTTTGGAAAGGGTATACTTTTCGAATGGTTCCATAAATTTTTTATCGAAGCCGATTTTTTTTCCGTTGAAGTCGGTTTTTTTTGCAAAAAATAGTATATTTTTATAAGCATGTAATTCATCATCATCATCTTAGCTTATGTGTCCCACTGCTGGGCTTGAGCTTCCTCCACAATAGTAGAGAGAGTAGGCTACTATACAACGCTTGCTGATCAGATCGGTTTAATATAAGGTTTTATTTCAGGTGAAATTGTTTAAGGTTTGCAATTCTGATTTGAAAACTTCTTGAGTCATGAAAAATTCGGAAGAACAATATTTTAAGCGACAACTTCATTGCTTAGTTAGCGTAATCGTCAAATACGAGCGAAAAGGGTGTGTTGAACACATGTAAATACGCCTTATAAACAGTCGTTTAAGCTCTTCTACTCTCACCCTTTTATAGAGTAAGGACTTTATGTAAATTATTGAATAATAAACATCTATATATATAAAAGAAAGTCGTGTTAGTTACACTATTTATAACTCGAGAACAGCTGTACAGATTTGGCTGAAAATTGGTGGGAAGGTAGCTTAGAACCAGGAGACGGACATAGGATACTTTTTATCCCATTTTTTTAATGGTGTTTACAAGATTTCGCCAATAACTCTTTTATCCCGTTCGATCGTGTTCCCGTGTAACGTGACATAAAATGTCAAAGAGAATACAAGTCACTATGAAACGTAGTATAAAAAAACGCATTTAATAACAAAACGCAAATGACATCTAAACACAATTTTGTCTATAGTTAAGTATGATATAAAATTTGATAATTATAATTTTGTTAGAAATCAATAATGGGTAATTTTTATTCTCTTTGAATCATCATTAACAATGCCGCGACCAAAACGATCAAATCCTTCCCGACAAAGCTGTAATGGTTCTTCCATTAGAGACTATATTTTCGGAAACTTAGAAAATATATTTATGAAAAAAATTATGGCGTTACGAAGTTCGCCGGGTCAGCTAGTAATCGATATTATTCAAAAGTTTTACTACTATCATATAATTTAACGATTTTCTACCAATTTTTTTAACCAACTTCTAAAAAAGGAGATGGTTCTCAATTCGGATGTTTGCATTTTTGAAGTGAAACTTCTTTACAATCGTTCTGATTTCAAACTGGATGAAACGAAAAAGCGAGTCCATAAAGACACAAACACTTAAATGTATAGGATTCAGCTGGCGAGAGAATGAGATAAAGGATAGAGGATTAAGGAAGGAGTTTCACTTCTGACATACGTACTTTGTACACACACTTTTTTATGTTTGTTCGCGTATAACTCCGTCGCTTGCTACCGATTTGAAAAAACTAGCGGTCGCCGTGTGGTCGAAATTCGGCCATAATTCATTTTAATTAACTTTCTGCTACACAATTTTCTTTAATTTGATTTATGTATAATTGTAAATTGAGCAAGCTGTATTTCACTAATAACTAATATATAAGCACAAATCTCTATTAGACATTGTCATCATAATTATGATTGTTTGACATTCAGTTCGGCCAGAGATTTTAACCGTAAACAAAGTGTATAAGCGTTGCTACGCAACACACTCACACATACGTGTGTGTGTGAGTGTGCGCCTGTGTGTAGCGATAGCGTTGTAGTGTACGTTAAGCCTTTTTTAATGAATTTAATGCATTTCTAATCCATTATTATATAAAATTTCAGTTTTATGCTCAATAATATTCAATTTCAGTATTAATGAGGAGAAAAGGGGTACAAAGTTTTTGCTTCACGTATTTATATATAAATATTTTTTTGTTGGAAAGGATATACTTCCCAAAACGCCCCAAGTAAATTTTATCGAAATCGGACAAGTGGTTTTTGAAAAATTTATCTACATTGAAGTCGTGTTTTTTTTGGTGCAAAAAATATTTTCTTATTTTAAATACCTTTGGTCGTAAACGAGTAAGTAAACCACTTGATGGTTAAATGGTAATTGATGAGATGAGAGCATTAGCAAATTGCATTGCCAATATGTAAATTTTTGCCCCTGATGCCGCCCTAGCAGAGGCTGCGGGTGACCAGACCAGAGATTCAGTCCGGCACCCGTGGAGACGTTAGCCTCGCGACGGTGATCGGCGTCCTGGAAGGACGTTGATGGTAGAGGGCACTCCTTTGGGGTATTCCATCGGTCGACCACTGAAGTCAAGGAACTCTGCATCGGTGGTCGGCCCAACGACGAAGGCGACGTGCTATATGGGTGGGTTACGGGGCCGCGCGCCACCTCTCTGTCACCCCGGGTGGAGCCGGGCGGCGGGTGCGCTGACCGTAACCCACCCCAAAAAGAAAAATATGTCAATCTTCTGTGACGTGTTTAGTGGAACTTACCCTGCTGGCAGAAAACCATCAACAGCATACCACTATTAGAAAATGAAAGTCCAGGTCCTCTCCATAGTACGTTGACATACTTTGAGTGTTTCTATGAGGTCCTGTTTTAGTGCCGTATGCCATTGTCAGTAAAACACACTGGTTATAAACCTTTGTTTTCAGATACCGCGGAAATGTCAGTTAAAGTTAGTTAAAGATTGTTTCATAAAACCATAAAAAAAATAAAATGTAAAATAAAGTCTTATAAAAATAGTTCTGTATCTGGTTCCATCCGTGTGGTGACGGAGTAAGAATACAATCTAATCTTTGAACTGTCGCAGTTCTTGTGACACTGCCTGGTGACAGACAGACGGACGGACAGACAGCGAGATCTTAGTAATAGGATCCCGTTTTTACCTTTTGGGTACGGAACTCTAAAAACCAAATGTAGGTCTGCAAATCCAAAATAATAATAGAATAGCGAACGGTAAAAGTAACCGTGGATCGATTGACCTAAAAACTAAATAGTTCCAAGTACTTCTGTGTAATACGTTGAAAGGCGGTAAGTTACGATTTAAATTCTTTATAACTTAATAATTACAATTTTCTTTTGCTTTATATTTATTTTGATTATTTTTTTATTAATCAGTGTTCTTTTAAATTATTAAGTAGCTTTTGGCCGCGACTTCGTTTGCTTAGAAGTCGAAAATAGTAATAGGATTTTTAATTGTTTTTCACGTTACTAATTTGATTATGTAAAACATATAAATTATTATGTTTCAATATTTGATTACTTTAAAGGTTAAATAAACATGAAAACAGAATAATATTGTTATATTTTATGAACTGAAATTTAATAAAAATTCTAAACAAGTCTTCCATTAATTCTGTTAAAGAATTTTTATGCAAAATTTGAGTTAGATTGGACTAAATAATCACGTTGTCCCAAACAACATTTGTCTTAATTTTTTACCCACTTTGAGAGTAGAATTTTGGTAAATCCTTTCTTAGTAGATATCTACATCATACAATCCAATTGTGAATCTAAACCATTCTCGAATCCCCTTGAACATACACAAAAAATTTCGATAATATCGGACCAGGCGTTTAGGAGGAATTCAGTGATAGTGAAATTTCTCGTGTACGTTATACATATAAAAATGTTGTCTCTTACGTAAATTATTTCAATTTTGTAATCAATAAACATTACTATTAGATTAATATATTTATGGATAACTAGCAACTCGCCCTCGCTTCGCTTCTGTTTCAGTCGCCTTACCCACGTAGTTCCCATTCCCGTGGGAATATCGGCATAAAATATACCCTATGTTACTCCCTGATATTGTAGCTTTCGATTGGTGAAAGAATTTTTAAAATCGGTCCAGTAGTTTCGGAGCCTATTTAATACAAACAAATCCTGCCTCTTTATAATATTAGTATAGATATATTGCCAACATCACAGTTCATATTCGTACCACTGCTGGGCTCGAGCTTCCGCGACAATAGGAGGGAAATTGACCTACACCGGGCTAGTTAGACAGGTTGGTATATGGTTTTATTTCGAGTTTTCCTTCACTTGCATAGATGTTATATGCATGTTACATTCGTTAGTTGTCTTTTACGATACCCACGGGTAAGAAATGGAGTGGGGAACTGTATTCTTATTCTGTCACTACACAAAAAATCAATAAGATTATTGTATAAAAATGTTTGACATCATTACTATTCCTATGATAAAAGCCAGCTTCATATTTTATTAGTTCGTCTGAAAGTAAAATACGTAAGAAAAACGACGTTGTCAGGTAATAAACCAATTTGACGTCACTTTCAGGCATTCCGCGGGCGCAATTTTGTGCCCCGTTATGAACTTTTTGAGATGTCGAAAAATTGGAAATTGAAATTTCAATATTAACTTTATGAAAGATTTTTATGAAGTGAAAATCGTTGGCTTGTAATGATACTTTTTTAGGGCAGTTAATCATTTTTTTATTTACTTCGATTGATTTATCTATATATTAATACGTGAAGCAAAAACTTTGTATTCCTTTTTATGAAAATTCAGTGGATGGACAAGTGTGAAATTTGGCACAGATGAAGTATATAATGAGGAGAAGTGCATAAAACTGAAATTTCATATAATAATGGATTAAAAATACATTCAATTCATTAAAAAAGGCATTACAACCACTACCATGCAATCGCTACACACACTAATGCTTACACACTCTTATTTGCGGTTGAAATATCTGTTCGAACTGAATGTCAAAAAATCATAATTATGATGACAATGTCTAAATGACATTTATATTTATATATTAGTTATTAGTGAAATATAGCTTGCTTCATATACAATTACATATAAATAAAATTAAAAGAAAATTGTGTAGCAGAAAAATTTATTTAAATGAATTATGGTCGAATTTCGATCACTCGGCGACCATTAGTTATTACTAACCCACATATTTGCCTGCTCAAGTCTCCTTTATAATGACGCGAACGTATTTCTTCTATATTAGGCTTTAGTTTCCTCTATAATAAGACAGTTTTTTTTAATAGAAGACACTGCATTAAGGAAATAACCTTGTAATGCGGTCTTTACAAACATACAAATTCTTCATCGTCATTTCTGCTCGCATATATCCCGTTTCGAGAATATCCGATGCTCATCTCATTACGACGAGTGCCTCGCAGAAACCCGGGTTGACGTAATCAATCTCAGTATATAAGTGTTTTGTTGTTATAGATATTATAAGGAATGCTTGAATTACAACCCTATACCAATCTGTCTGATCAAATTGGTAAGGTCAATTTTCCTTTTATTGTGGAGAGCACTTGAGCCTAACAACGGGATATATGCGAGCTGAAATGATGATGAAGAATTTGTATGTTTGTAAAGACCGCATTACAAGATTATTTCCTTAATGCTGTGTCTTATATTACACTCAGACTCAGATCTATAATTTATGGAGCGTAACAACTCCGTGTTGTGACAGAGTAAGAATACAATTCATCACGTTCTATCTTGTCTCTGAGTGTCGTATGAGACAGGAGAGATAGGAGAGACACATAGATAAAACAGAGAGATAGAGAAGATCTAAATTCAGTTGTGGATAATGGAAGGTTGAACGATGATGATTTTTAAACTGCAAATAATTTTATATATACTATCATCATCTCAGCCTATATATGTTCCGCTGGCTCAGGCCTCCTCCTAATAGGAGGGGAACTGACCTACTATTCCGAGCTGGTCAGACGTGTTGGAAAAGTGTTTTGTTTTGAGTTTTCCTTTTCTTGCACAGAGGTTATTTGCTTATTATATCCCTTAGTCGTTTTTTACGACACCCACGGGCAAGATAGGTAGTGGTGAAATGTATTCCTACTCCGTCGCCACACAGAAGTAAAACAAACACAAAATATACATGTAGGTCTCATAACCAAACTCAAAGTCGCTCAGAGTACTATGAAACGGGCTATGCTCGGGATTTCTTTGCGAGATAGAATCTGAAATACGAAAATCCGTAGAAGAACGGGTGTACCGGGCATAGCAAGAAAAATTTAATGGCAGGCCATATCGCTCGACGAAACGACAACCGCTAGGGATTTTTTTTATGGGTGGGCTATGGTAAGCGCACACGCTGTCCATTTCGTCCGGGGCGATGAAAGGACGGCGCGCGGGCCCATAGCCCACCTGTAGCCACGTCGCCTTCGGCGTTGAGCCGACAACTGCTGGGGATGAAAGATTCTCGAGTGGCGACTACGTATCGGACGACGCAGTGTAGGCGTAGGAAACTAGGTGGACTGATGACTTGGTGAAAATTGCTAGGCGTCGTTGAATGCAGGCGGCACAGGATCGCACTTTGTGGTGAAACTTGAGCGAGGAGGTGGCTAAATGATGATGATAATAATCATTACTATCCGTTAAAATATAACTATCAACTTAGTTTACTTATATATAGATTTTTCACAAAAACTCTATCGCAATTAAACTAATGGGAGACGAGAGGTCTTTCGTTAATTAATATCGTCCCTTTTCTTGTGTCACCGGACCCTTTCCCGTGCCATAAATTTAACGTAAAGGATTCACTTGTATATCGGATAGCCCAGTCTGCTAAGTTTTACTTTTAGTTTCGTGATTCAAATATAGTAATTTTATTAGTTAAAGGTTGTAACTATACTTTGAGATTAAATTTACGATTAGGTGACTTTCTGTGTGGTGACAGAATAAGAATACAATTTATTCTCTTCCATCTTGTCCGTGGTTGTCGTCTTTTACGACACCCAAGGGATGCAATCTTATATCTTTAAACGAGCAATTCTTGTATATATATATATATATATATATAGCAACGCCACCCCCGTCCCGCGACGGCCCTGCAGCAGCAATGCTGCCGCCCTCGTCGCGTGCGGCAATGGCTTCAGCCTTCATCCGCGCCCGCCACGCCTTGGATGCAGTGGCGCTAATGCGGGCTCGTGCAGCGGCGGAACGCCTCGGCTTCGTCCTCCGGGTCTTCTTCCGCACCTGCACCTCCTCCTCGTTTCCCCTCCCCCCCTGAGCCACTTGATGTTGAGCCGGGCTCTCGGCTTCTGAGGCAGTAGTTGTCCCCCACCCATACGATTGGGGACTGACTGTGCCGGGACTTGGGCGCGACTCCAAATGGACGTCGCGCGCAAGCACCGGCACAGCAAGGGATTCCCCGGCCTGGCCGGGACCCTCTGGTGAAGTTACACGTGTATTGACTTCTGCCATATCTTGTTGGACGTTTTTAAGTCTTGCCTTGACTACCACTCTAACGACTGGACGCTCGCGCGCTTCTTAACCCACCAGTCATACATCTCCTCGCCGAGTGGCCAAACTTAAGATTGGGGTGATTTTTTATAGGGGTTTTCTTCCCCGCGGTCCGAAGACCCCCGGTCCTGACCCCCCTGCTCAGGATTACGGTTTGGGCCTTCCGGGTCTGGCCGCTCGCGAGCGACCGACCCGTCACGCCCCGGGCCGTGACGCAACCGTCCCTGGCGACGGAGTGCCATGAGGCACATCCGCCCCATTGGCCCCGGGTCAGATCCGCCGTGCGCTCTGCCACCAGAGCCGCACGCGGAGACCTCCCCCTGCCGGAATCTTGGCCGTCCAAATGGACGCCTGACGTCCAAATGGACGTTACCAGGGAGCACCACGAGGAGGTGCTCCGGCCGCGCCCCCCAAATGTACAGGTCTGGTGATCGTCGAAGCATCGTAATTAATTGTACATCCAGCAAACTCAATCTATCTTTCCGATTACGTTTCTTAATACTCTTTCACACAATGTATATCAAACACATTTAGCCACACACTAGTCTTCAGTTCATCAACATCATTTCTGCTCCTATAAGTCTTACTATTGAACTCGAGCCTCCTCCGCAATAGGCAGGAAGTTGACCTAGGTACTATCATGCTCGTCAGATAATATTACTGCCAGTTGTCCTTCTCTTGCATAGAAGTTATACACATTTTATTGCTACATATTTTCTTAAATATCTCAAGTACATTACGTGTATCTACATCATAATAACAAAGTAAATATATTTAAATTGCAATTTATAAGTCTTTTCAATGATATGTTATCAGATGACGTAGGAATGCAAAAATAATGAAATGTTAAGACTAAGTCTATAGACAGAAGCGCACTTTATATAATGCTTAGGGCTCGTTTAATTGGTAATCTATTTAATGTTTCATATATAACTAATAAAAATTAACACAGGCAGGGTTTGAAGCCATATCTATTGAAAATCACTATATTATCTACTTCAACTGCTTTAAAAATTAAGCTATACCAACATACGAGTATAACAATGCGGTGGCTGAATATTCCATATTCATTTTTGTTTTCAACTTTTACATAAACCTTAAATTATGTATCAAATTGTTTGTAAGCAAATTTTAGCTTTGTTCAATCATTCAAATTTTTCATAATATATAATTTTTCAACACACTAGAGCTAGTACCTACTAGACCTATTGTATTCGACGACGCGAACCGCCGCCAGCGACTGGGACGGCGCAGGCGCGATTACCTGCACCTAATGCCAGTGTTACCAACTCCCTAAAATATTTATCCCTAAATCATAGTTAAAAACCCCTAAAATTGCCACAATTACATGAAAATCCCCCTAAAAATGATTTCATTAAAATAAGAATAAATAATAGATTAGTACCCGTACTGAAAATAATTATATATCCGGGCAAAAAAGAAATATGCCTCATATATGTGACATTTATGAGACATAGTTACTTAATAAACAATAATAATTAAGTAAGCTCCAAGCTCTACTGGGACCGGTCTATCACCACGGACAGGACTATTCTTGCAAATAAGCCTGATATCGTGCTGATGGATACTAGATGTCGCTACGCTGGTATTTTTATTTTTTTTATTCAAAAAATCCCTAAAAATGCCCCTGAAAATATAACGCCCCTAAAAAAACCCCATTCCACTTATTTACCCCCTAAATTTGGGGAGAAAACCCCTAAGTTGGTAACACTGCCTAATGCCGCCTTAGCTGGTCGCGGGTGACTGTACCGGGGAGTAAGTCCGTCACCACCCGCTGACAGGCCGGCCGCGCGACGACGACGAGCGTACTCCTCAAGGGGTATTCCGTCGGACCGACCACTGACGACAAGCACCGTGCTCCGGTGGTCGACCCAACGACGAAGGCGACGTGTCACGGGTGGTTTACGGGGCCACGCGTGCCACCCCTCTGTCGCCCGGGACGGAGCCGAGCAACGGGTGCGCTGACCGTGGACCACCACCAAAAGAAATATTGAAGTATTATATTTATTGAGTAAAAAAATTGACAAGCTCGTTGAGATTCTTGCTGGATCTTCTCAGTAGCAGCTGCGTTCCGATCCGGTGGTAGTTTATTAGATTAATTTAATTGACAAATGTAAGCGCCCTCACGGGGTTTATTCATAATAAATGATTTAAAGTATATTAACGGTATCTATAGGTTTTTTTCTCTCCTTAAAAAAATACAAATTATGCGGATGTTATCTCTCTGCATACCGTCATATATTGCCTTAATAAAAATCTATTACTAAATTTAGATAAAACCAGATTTATTAATTTTCCCTTTATAGCCTGTATCATCTATACCCTAACTGCCAATTTAAGTATTACTACATTAACTTTAAAGGCTATGAATTTCAGCTTAAACTTATGCTCCTTTGAGAATTAAATTTATCCTTAACTTGAAATTTTAATTCAAAATAAAATTATTATACTGCGTTATCTAGATAAAGTCAGTTGCAATAAGCAACTACCAAATTATAAGTAAATTAGCCATCATCATCGTTGTCAATCCGTTAACATCTTCACTTACATTAAAAATCGAGATGCCTTATGGAACGGACTTTATCATTACAAGACATGATTTATTTTTAATACGTAAGAACGAATTTTTCGAAGCTAGTCGCTCACATTGCTGCAACAAAACAGCGTATCTAATAAATTGTTAATATGCAAGTGGAAACATTACCCGAGAATTACACGACGGAACTGCAAATAACACCTCCACTGAATAATCTTGGCACCGAAATAGATTATGCAATTAAACGTATTATTGAGAAAAAAGGTTTTATCAGTTATAAAATTAATAAACGTTGCATATCTACTAATGGTGGTAATTATCTAGGTGATTTATATGAAGTAGATGTAGTGGGATCGACAACGGCCGGAGAAAAAGAACTAAATTTATTTATAAAGAACGTATCAATTAATCAGGATTCTATTAAAGTTGTATCCGTATCTAATGCATATAAAACTGAAGTATATGCTTACAAGGAATTGTTAAAGATATTCGAAGAACTACAAGAAGAAGCCAATATCCCTTCAGAAGAACGGTACAAAATGGTTGAAGCTTATGAAGAAACTAACAAAAGCGCGATAATAATGGAAAATGTGGCTAAAAAAGGGTTTACAACATATCACAGAATGGATGTACCATCTTTGAAATTTATGGAAATGTGTATCGAAAATCTTGCAAGATTCCATGCACTTTCTTTTGTCATTAAAGAAAAACGACCAGAATACTTTAATAAAAACATTAAATCATTAAAATATCCCCATATTTTTGGAGAAGATATGAATAACCTTATTAAGGACGTCGCTATCTGTGTTACTAAATTAATTGATGGAGATTTAAAGAAGAAGGTCGAACATCTGTATAAGAATTTGGTCGAGAAATATGATGAATACTGTAGCGACGAAACCATTAAAGTATGCCTGTGTCATGGTGACTACAGACCAAATAATATAATGATGAAAATAGAAGTAAGTCTATATTTAATACTAGCAACCCGCCCTCGCTTCGCTTCGGTTTCAGTCGCTTTACCCGCGGCGTACTGCCCGTTCCTATGGGAATATCGGGATAAAATATAGCCTATGTTACTCCCTGATATTATAGCTTTCTATTGGTGAATGAATTTTTGAAATCGGTTCGGTGGTTTAAGCGTGAAAGCGTTACAAACAAACAAACAAACAAACATCCTTACTTTCGCATTTATAATATTAGTATGGACTAGCAACCCGCCCTCGCTTCGCTTCGGTTATAGGTTATAGTCGTTTTACCCGCGTAGTTCCCGTTCCCGTGGGAATACCGGGATAAAATATAGCCTAGTTTACGCCCTGATATTATAGCTTTCCATTGGTGAAAGAATTTTTGAAATCGGTCCAGCCGTTTTGAAGATTACCCGGAACAAACAGACAGAACGACTAAAACCGAAGCGAAGCGAGGGCGGGTTGCTAGTTAAGTATATAATATCATTTAGTATATAAAGCAGAGTAAGAATGATGTGATAATTAGTGGTTTAATTTCCAAGATTTTCTGAGAGAACATTTTGTTTTAGCATTAAAATGCCATGTAATTTAGCATCAATAATTTTAAACTAAGTCCAAACAATATCATATCGCTCGAAGAACTGACAACCACCAAGGAAGAAAAGTTCTCGAGTGGCGACCACGTATCGGTCAACGCAGTGTAGAGCGCCTACTCACCCGGTGGACCGACGACCTGGTGAAGTTGCTGAGCATCGTCGGATGTAGGCGACACAGGGACCCCACTTTGTTGTGAAATATGAGAGAACCTGCGTCCAGGAGTGGCCAGCGATAAGATGAATGATGATGATGATTTTATACTATAGGCAATTTACACCTGGTCCATGTCACTGAAATAATATTTTAATATTAATTGTTAGATCAGAAACAGGTATTAAATATAGCAGTTTTTAAATAATAAGAAGGTGTAGCGTCTATTATATTAACCTACCATACCAAATGTCGGGGTTCGACCTTCATGCACAGCAATCGCTTGTGCGATCCACAAATGATTGTTCTGACTCTGGGTGCAATTAGTGTTAGATAATTATGTGTTTTGTGAAGTCCTTAGTGGATTAGTTCGTAGTGTTGGGTGTTATCAAAAAGAATTTAATTGTTCTTAAGATACTTTATTACTAAACTAGCAATCCGCCCTCGCTTCGCTTCGGATTCAGTCGCCTTACGCGCGTAGTTCCCGTTCCCGTGGGAATACCGGGATAAAATATAGCCTATGTTACTCCCTGATATTATAGCTTTCCAATGGTGAAAGAATTTTTAAAATCGGTCCAGTACTTTTTGAGTTTATTCGTTACATACAAACTTACAAATTTTACCTCTTTATAATATTAGTATAGATGTTACCTTTCATGTTTATACATGAAGATGATGTACAAGACGTAACTAAAAACACGAATCTTTCTTTTAAAATATGCGACACATTTAAGAAGAGAATATCCGAAATCATTGAAGAGTTCACGGAGTTGGGTTACATTTAAGTGTAAGAGTACATCCGTTGATTGTTAACGATTATCCCACACAATTGAGCCAAATTAAAATATTCATTCAACTTCATATGTAGTAGTCACTGTTAATCTTAAACAAGATAGTAAGTATCGTCATCATCATTTCAGCCTATCCACTGTTGGACGTAGGCCTCCCTCATGTTACGCCACAAAGTGCGGTTCTGTGCCGCCTGCATCCAACGACGCCCAGCAACTTTCACTAGGTCGTCGGTCCACCTAATGGGGGGCGCGTCCTACACTGCGTTATCCGGTACGTGATCGCCACTCGAGAACCTTTCTTCCCCAGCGGTTGTCGATTCGTCGAGCGATGTGGCCTGCCCATTGCCACTTCAACGTGCCAATTCTTCGTGCTATGTCGGTTACACCCGTTCTTCTGCAGATTTCCGTATTCTGGCTTCTATCTCGTAGAGAAATCCCGAGCATTGCCCGTTTTATAGCACGCTGAGTGACTTTGAGCCTTGTTATGAGGCCTAGATTAAGTATAGTATTTATTTAATATTATCCCATAATAAAGTTTTGATTTACAAGAAAATATTATACCTACTTAATATGGCGTGCATATCCGGGCAGAATCAAATTTGCCGGGTACATTAGTATTAAAATGAACATATTGAAAAATATAAGATTGAAAAAAAGAAAGATTGTTCTTTGAGTTTTATTTATACAAAGCATTTCATTACCCAATACGTAAGTTAAAATAGTTGAGGAGGCTACAATAAGTATTGAAATAAAAAAAAATTAGAATTCGTCTCTGTACTTTAGCTATACAAGATAATGGTTAAAAACAATGTGCGCCAGCAGAGAACATCATTACAAGAGAAGACCACACCGGTTCTACCATATACTAACATTTATCCGCCCATCTCCTGGCTTTACTCAAGTTTAATAGGAGAAATTTTACACATTTTATATTATGTATTTATGCCAGCTTTCGTTAAAGTTATTATAAAAATTAGTATGGTTACGGAGTAAGAACACAATTAACCATGGTGTCGTAAAAGGCGACCAAGGGATATATACAGGTGACATAAATGCAAGAGAAGGCAAACTCAATATAAAACCCAAAAAGTCTGACGTAGCGTGGAACAGTATGCCAATTCGTCTCCAGTTGTGGAGGAGGCCTGAATCCAAAAGTGGGACTTTATGTAAGCTGAGATGAATGATAATGAATGAGTTATAAAAAAGTGTAGGTATATTAAGGGCCGGCTCTCACTCGACGGGATGGCGCCGAATGACAACAGCAAAGGATTTGTAAGAGGAAATAAATGGTTATGAATTTTATTTTCACACTATTATCATATAAATTTCCTTAAATCGTTCAAGCAGAATGAGCATACTACGGTATACACGACTTGACAAAATTCATATTTTTTTTTGGGATGGGCTACGGTCAGCGCCCCCGCGGGGCGACAGAGGGGCTGCACGCGGCTCCGTAACTCACCCTACCACTCACCCACCATAATTTACTATCCCTTTTCCTGCTTGTGGATGTCGTAAAAGACGACTAAGCGATAAAACACGCGTATAACAACTATGCAAGCTAAAAGCTAAAATAAAACCCTATACCAACCCATCTGACCAGCACAGTAGTCAAGATGTCTGATAACATATCATCAATATCACATCAATGGCGAATACAGCATTCATCTTCGATTTGCAGACGATATCGTCGTTATGGTAGAATCTGGCACCATGCTCAATAATTTCAGCAGGGTATTGCAACAAGTGGGTTTACAAATGCTGATAAAGACCAGCGAGCATATCAGCCTCCAAGTCTCACGAGAGAATGTCAGCCAACAGATAACAGGCTGCCTGTGTCGTTACCGTGCGGCAACTGTGTATGGCCCTGACCGCCATGGCCTTCTGTAGTTGCCACAAAAGAGCCTTGAGTGGGACGGTCAGGGACTCCGTCCACACGGTGCACTGTACAGGGCCATAAACCGAAAACGCTTGCACGTAGCTCTGGGTAAGTCCACATTCGGCATTATCCAAGAAAGAGTGGACTCGAGTGGAACGAGGTGACGTGGGTACGGGTGGGTTATGGGCCCGCGCGCCGTCCTTTCCTCGCCCCGGACGGACTGGACCGCGCGTACGCTTACCATAGCCCACCCATAAAAAAAAAGGCCCGGATGCTGATGGGTACCGAATTAAAAGTGATCGAAGCGCCGGTCGGTGGACCGTTGTGGGGCATATGAAATAATAACGCCTATTTTTATTTTAAGACAACACGCTGCACTAAGGACATAATCCTTGTATTGCGGGGGACTATACAAAGATAATTAACGGACACAAATTACATCCAGACTCAGAACAACAATTTGTGGATCGCACAAAGTGTTGCCCGCGTGGGATTCGAACCCCTGACACTGGCGCTGTAGGTCGTTATCTTAACCACTACGCCATCTGTGCAGTTGCCTATGTTTTACTCAGGTTTAGGGTCACCCTAAGTCCCAGCGCCTCGATCCATTTGACAATTTCCTCGGTGGCGAGAGTTGCCAGGCATGTTCTTTTAGCATCCGCTGTAAGGAGCGTGTCGTCGGCGTAGCAAAGTACGGCCAGCCTGGGAGGGAAGCTAGCTCTCAACGCCCAGTCATAGCCGATACTCCACAGAGTCAGCCTTAAAACCGACTCCTGGTGTTCCACTGACACGACATGGGCGTCCACACAACGTCCCCTGTACGGTCCACGTGGAGGATGCTACCCCCAAGTAATCTGCTACTTATAGAGGCACCATGTGATACCGAAGCACAACTAGATGGTAGACAAATGCGTTGGCGATGTCTAAAAACACCGTCAAGAGCACTTCTCCGCCAGTGATTGCTCCGTGATGTACCTTAGGCGCAAAACGGCCGCGAGTGTCGAACACTTCTGCCGGACATCGAACTGGGCATGTGACAGACCTACCCTGCGTAGGTGCTGACTGATGCAGGCAGCCAGGATTCTCTCCAATAGCTTGCCCGCATCGTCCAGTAACACGATGGGCCTGTGGGCCACGGGCGTGTCCGTAGGCCTTTCCAGCTTCGGTAAGAGCACCAGTCTCCCTCCTTCCAAAGCCCAGGGACCTGCTCCGATGCTACAGCAAGCGTGATACTGTCCCTTGAGGCGTGGTCCCAGATATTTAAGAATCAGGGCCAGCACTTCTTCGGGTACACCATTAAGCTGAGGAGCGGTGTTCTCAGCACGTACTCGGGACACCGCCATCTGCCTTTCCGTGACGGGTGGAACAATGTCGTCAGCCTCTCCGTCATCGCCTAGTGAAATCATGACTGAGGGCGAAAGGACTCAAATCTACAATATCATTTCAAGAGAAGGAAAACTCAAAATAAAATGAATCCGTCTATTTTTTTAATTTTTAAGCGATATATCATTTCACTGTACTAATAGGAATAATCTATATATATATATAGGAGAGGCGGGTTTTGCGAGCGATACATTGACTCATCACCATATCTCTGGAACCATAAGGCGTATAGACTTGAAATTTGGCACAAATATTCCTTTCGTTAAGTAGAGGTCAGCTAAGAACGGATTTTACGAAATTCCACCTGCAAAGGGGTGTTGTGGGGGCGTTAACGATATTGTACATATAAAGGAACAGGGTGAGCCGAAGCTACTGAAGCTAGAAAAATGAAATTTGGACCGTAGTTTCATTTTGTGACCTAGGCACCCACAAAGAAAAGATTTTTTGAAATTTCACCCCTTTTTTTTTTTTTTTTTTTGGGTGGGTCGCGGTCGGCGCGCCTCCGCACCACTCCGTCCGGGGCGACAGAGGGGCTTAAGCACGCAACTCCCGCAACCCACCCGAAAACCACCTCGCCTTCGTCATTGGGCCGACCACCGGAGCAGGTTTACTTGTCGTCAGTGGTCGGCCCGACGGAATACCCCCTACGCGGGGTACCCTCCCATCGACCGACGTCCCCCCCTCGGGGAGGACGTCGGTCTTTCCTCACGCGGTCGGCCTCTCGGCGGGTGACGGACTAATCCCCGGTCACGTCACCCGCGGCCTCGGCTAGGGCGGCATGAGGCGCAGATAGTTGCGCCTGCGCCGCCCCAGTCGCCGGCGGCGGATCTCCTCATCGAGGCTGCGCTCCACGCGCAGACGATCCGCCGCCTCCTTCTGCGAGATCACTGTCTCGCAGAAGGCTGCGACCGCGTCCCAGTTCCCGACGCTGTCGACCATCGCCCTAGCGATGGCCGGCAGCGTCAGGTCGGCAGCGATGATTGCGACGAGTTCACGGCGCTGCACTGCCCAAGCCGCGCAGGCCTCGAGCGTGTGGCGCGCCGTGTCCTCGTCGCAATCGCAGTGGTGGCAGGACGGTGTACTCTCCCTCCTTACGACCCTGTGCAGGTATTTGGCGAAGCTCCCGTGCCCCGTCAACACCTGCACTAATCGGAAGGAGAGCAACCCGTGCCGCCTTTCCAACCACTGCATCAGCACCGGCCGGGAGCCGGTCACACCGCCCTCCCCGCGCACCCCCGACACCCGCCGATACAACTCGGCGAGCATTTCCGCCTCCAGGTCCCACGGGGGAGTCCCGGCCAATAGGCACGCTGCCTCCGTCGCCACCGTGCGGTATCCGCGGATGGCCCTGACCGCCATGACCCTCTGTGGTCGCCACAGAAGGGCCCTAAGTCGGACGGTCAAGGACCCCGCCCACACCGGTGCGCCGTACAGGGCCATCGACCGGATGACCCCCGTGTACAGCCGTCGGCACGTAGCGCTCGGTCCGCCCACGTTCGGCATAAGCCACGATAGGGCTGACGCCGCGCCGACGAGCCGCGGAGCGAGCCTGCGGAAATGCTCCCGGAACCACTATTGCCCGTCGAGCACCAGGCCCAAGTACCTCATATGGGCCCGGATGAATTCCACCCCTAAGGGGGTGAAACACAACGGTAAAGTTTGTATGGAAAGAAAAAAATCTTTAGCTAGTGTTTTCAAATTAAGCACAAATACTCTTTAATAAAAATAATTAAACACGTGTTTCAGCGTTTGTCCATTTTCATCCTCTAAGGGTGTAAAATAGGTAGAAAGATGTTGGTTTACTGACTTATCACAGAGTCGAAACTACTGAAGCCAGAAACATGAACTTTTGACATTAGTTGCTTTGCGTGACGTAGAAACCCACTAAGACAGGATTTTTTGAAATTCAACCCTTTTTTTTTTAGGGGTGGGTTGCGGTCGGCACGCTCCTCGCACCACTCCATCCGGGGCGACAGAGGGGCGTAAGCACGCATACCCGCAACCCACCCACGATGCACGTCGCCTACGTCGTTGGGCCGACCACCGGAGCAGGGTTACTTGTCATCAGTTGTCGGCCCGACGTAATACCCCCTACTTGGAGTACCCTCCCATCGACCGACGTCCCCCTCTCGGGGAGGACGTCTATCTTTCCTCACGCGGTCGGCCTCTCGGCGGGTGACGGACTAATTCCCCGGTCACGTCACCCGCGGCCTCGGCTAGGGCGGCATGAGGCGCAGGTATTCGCGCCTACGCTGCCCCAGTCGCCGGCGGCGGATCGCCTCATCGAGGCTGCGCTCCTCGCGCAGGCGATCCGCCGCCTCCTTCTGCGAGATCACTGTTTGGCAGAAGGCTGCGACCGCGTCCCAATTCCTCGGCACCGATGATTGCGACGAGTTCATGGCGCTGCGCTGCCCAAGAGGCGCAGGCCTCGAGCAAATTCAATCCCTAGGGGGTAAACCGCAGTAACAAAGTTTGTATAAGGAGAAAAAAAAAAAAAAAAAAAAAAAAAAATAACATCGATATTCTTCAAATTCTCCAAAAATACTCTTTAGTAAAAATAAATAAACACGTATTTCAGCATATTTTAATTTTCACCCTCTAAGGGTGTACCTAATCTACTCTAATATTTTGAAGAGGAAACGTTCCTTACGAATAAACTCAAACACTCCTGGACGGATTTCGATAATTCTTTCACCATTACAATGTTACAGTATCCCTGAGTAACATAAGCTATATTTTATCCCAGTATACCAACGGGAACGGGAACTACGCGAGTAAGGCGACTGAAACCGAAGCGAATCGAGGGCGGGTTGCTAGTATTCTATAAGAAATTTGTTAATAGCTTCAGAATGTGTCATAATGTTAGTGGTAGGACCACACTGTTGATAGTTGTCTGTCTACAGCCCCGGGCCGCTCCATTCGGGGTAGTACCACAGTCTCGCAGAAAATCGACGAATCGTCTGAGTAGTAGCAATTTGTTAGTGCGCTTCGTTGGGTGAGCGAGAAAGCCACCAGCCCAATTTTCTGAGGGTGTTTGCGTGTGGTAGGTTTTGGTAATGCCTTTAGTAGCAACGAACCTCATTGCACACATTCACACTCCCTTCACTTTCTTCACGGTAGATAGCGGCGAAGCAAAAGTCCATGAGCAGCAGCATCGCTTACCATCAGGTAAGTTGACTGTTTGCTCGTTTGCCATCGGTTACAATAAAAAAAAAGAATAGCATATAAAAATATTATGGTGTAACTGTAGCAACATATTTGGAAAATAATGTTTGACCATCATAATAACAAAGTAAATATATTTAAATTACTATTTATAAGACTTTTTAATTATATGTTATCAGATGACTTATAAGCGTAGAAATAATGAATTGTTAAGGCTAAGTCTATAGACAGACATTTTATATAATGCTTAAGGCTCGTTTAATCTGTAATATTTGGAAACTAAAAGAACATTAATATAAACAAGATTTGAACCTATATATATTGAAATCTATTTCAATTACTTTAACAATAAGGTGGCTGAATATTACAAATTAGTTTTTGTTTACTACTCCTACATAAGCCTTAAATTACATGTGTTTATAAGCAAATTTTATGTTTACTCAATTATGCAAACTATTTTGTCGTGATATACAATTTTTAAAACTCAATGCGGCTATCTTTTTGGGATAGAGCACACACGATATTGTATACTGGTACTACTTGATAACATTAATAGCCATTTTTTTTTGTTTTTGGGCGTGGGTTGCGGTCGGTGCGCTCCTCGCACCACTCCGTCCGGGGCAACAGAGGGGCGTAAGCACGCACACCCGCAACCCACCCCACGTGCACGTCGCCTTCGTTGTTGGGCCGACCACCGGAGCAGGGTTAGTTGTCATCCGTGGTCGGCCCGACGGAATACCCCCCCCCCCTATTTGGGGTATCCTCCCATTGACCGACGTACCCCCCTCGGGGAGGACGTCGGTCTTTCCTCACGCGGTCAGCCTCTCGGCGGGTGACGGACTAATTTCCCGATCACGTCACCCGCGGCCTCGGCTAGGGCGGCATGAGGCGCAAGTACTCGCGCCTACGCCGCCCCATTTGTCGGCGGCGGATCGCCTCATCAAGGCTGCGCTCCTCGCGCAGGCGATCCGCCGCCTCCGCTGCGACCGCCTCCCAATTCCTGATGCTGCCGACCATCGCCCTGGCGATAGTCGGCAGCGTCAGGTCGGCACCGATGATTGCGACGAGTTCACGGCACTGCGCTGCCCAAGCGGCACAGGCCTCGAGCATACGCTGCGCCGTGTCCTCGTCGCAATCGCAGTGGTGGCAGGACGGTGTACTCTCCCTCCTAACGACCTTGTGCAGGTATTTGGCGAAGCACCCATGCCCCGTCAACACCTGCACTAGTCGGAAGGAGAGCACCCCGTGCCGCCTTTCCAACCACTGCATCAGCACCAGCCGGAAGGCCTACCGCACGCTGCCTCCGTTGCCACCATGCGGTATCTACGGAAGGCCCTGACCGCCATGGCCCTCTGTGGTCGCCACAGAAGAGCCCTGAGTCGGATGGTCATGGACCCCGCCCACACCGGTGCGCCGTACTGGGCCATCGACCGGATGACCCCCGCGTATAGCCGTCGGCACGTAGCGCTCGGCATAAGCCACCATAGGGCGGACGCCGCGCAGACGAGCCGTGGAGCGAGTCTGCGGAAATGCTCCCGGAACCACCATTGCCCGTCGAGCACCAGGCCCAAGTACCTCATATGGGCCCGGATATTGATCTCAACCGAGTGGATGGTGATCGAGACGCCGATGGGAGGGCTCATACGGCGCCCATGGAACAATGGAACAAGAGGGCCTCCGTTTTGTCCAGGGCGACCCTCAACCCCAGCGCCTCGATCCGCCTGACGATCTCTTCGGTGCCTAGAGTCGACAGGCTTGCCGCCTCTTCTAGCGTCCCACCGCGGGCTGTGACGAGCGTGCCGTCGGCGTAACAAATCACGCCCAGCCCGGGCGGGATGCTCCCACTCAATGCCCAGTTGTAGCCGATGTTCTACAGGGTGGGTCCGAGGACCGACCCCTGTGGGACACCGCACGTCATGGGCCTTCGCACAACGTCCCCTGCTCGGTTGATGCAGAGGACGCTGCGCCCCTCCGAATAGTCTGCCACTAGCCGCCTCAGGTAAGCTGGCACCCCGTGATACTGAAGCGCCTCCTTGATGCAGCTGAATGGCAGACTATTGAATGCGTTGGCGATGTCCAGGGACACCACCAACAGCACTCCCTCGCCGGTGACAGCCTCAGTCGCCACGGCCCTCAGGCGCAACAGAGCCGTGATCGCTAGCCCTCACCCTCCTATACCCAAACTGGGCGTCCGACAGATTAATAGCTAACTAGAAATTATAAACGGAGATCAAAAGAATGTGTGTCCACAAGTTCTACAGCATTCTCAGATAGTTAAATTAAGTAATATAACAGGCAATTTTCGTCGTAGTCATGGAATTCTACAATGCAGTCATGTCGGAACTAACATTTATTATGGTGTATAAATATCCTCTGTATTTTTTTCCCTTAAAACATAGTCATAAGATATGCAGATGAGATCTCGTTATGAGTTGTATAAATAAAAATCTATTCTTACTAACCGCTGATCGCCCCGGTCGCCCAACTAGGTGGACCAACGACATAGTGAAAGCAGCGCCCAGCAAGCGTCGTTGGAAGCAGGCGGTATAGGACCGCATTTTGTGCGATACATGAGAAGAGACCTACGTCCAACATTGGACGGCGATAGGCTAAATGATGATGATGTAAAGCGACTGAATCATTATTGAAGATTTTATTGAATCTTCGGCAATCAAATCAAAATAGCTAATATGTTAATATACATAAAAATATTATTTACAATTAATAAAATAATATTAAAAATATTATTATTGTTAAACGAGAGAACATATTAACATTGCAATAAAGTTGGTTATTGCAAAGAACTTTAAAGCTATTTTTTAACTGCACCTCACTAGGTAGTCTGCCGTTTTTCGCCTTGCCTTTTTAGCTTTTTAAGCAATTCTTACGTTAGCTAGATAAAATCAGTTGCAACAAATAACTACTAAATCAATTTTGTTGGAATTGAATGTCTGCATTTATATTTTCTTGATTTACTTCGTCCATCGTCCAAAACCGAGATGCATTATGAAACAAACTTTACCATTACAAGACATTATTCATTTTAATACAAATAGCGGAAATACTTTATCTGAGAATCCAGTCGTAGTTTACGTTGCAGTAACAAAGCAGCGTCTTAAATACAATCAACATGCAAGTGGAAACATTTCCCGAAAATTACATGACAGGAGAGCCAATAACACCTCCACTGTATAATTTTGCCACCAAAATAGACCAGGCAATTAAGCGTATTATTGAGAAAGAAGGTTTTACGCAATATAAAATTAATAAACGTTGCATATCTACTAATGGTGGTAATTATTTAGGTGATTTATTTGCAGTAGACGTGGTGGGATCTACAACGGTCGGTAAAAAAGAACTAAATCTATTTATAAAGAACATACTAATTAATTCAGATTCTATTAAAGTTATATCCGTATCCAATGCATATAAAACTGAGGTATTTGCTTACAAGGAATTGTCAAAGATATTCGAGGAACTACAAGAAGAAGTAAATGTGCCTTCAGAAGAACGCTATAAAATGGTCAAAGTTTATGAAGAAACTGATAAAAGTGCGATAATAATGGAAAATTTGGCTAAAAAAGGGTTTACGACTTATCACAGAATGGATGTACCATCTTTGAAATTTATGGAAATGTGTGTCCAGAATCTTGCAAGATTCCATGGACTTTCATTTATTATCAAAGAAAAACGACCAGAATATTTTAATAATAACATTAAGCCGTTAAAACATCCCTATATTTTTGGAGAAGATATGAAGAAACTTGTTAAAGACACCGCTAATTGCGTTAGTAAAAAAATTTATGAAGATATGAAGAAGAAAGTCGAACAACTATATAAGAATTTGGTCAAAAAATATAATGATTATTGTAGCGATGAAACCATTAAAGTATGCCTGTGTCATGGTGACTATAGACCAAATAATATAATGATGAAAATAGAAGTAAGTAAGCCTATAGTAAAGATAAAATCATATTCCATTTAGTCAATACTAATATTATTAAAAGGAAAGATTTGTTTATTTGTTTGTATTGAATAGCCGCCGAAAGTACTGGACCGATTTTAAAAATTCTTTCACCCATGGAAAGCTATAGTATCAGGAAGTAACATAGGCTATCCCGCTATTCTCACGAGAACGGGAACAAGCGAGTAAGGCGACTGAAACCGAAGCGAAGCGAGGGCGAGTAGCTAGGTTAAAATAAAGTGAGAGCGATCTGATAAATCAGTGGTCTATTTTGCAAGACAGCTCTGAGGGAACATTTTGTTTAGCGGCTAAAATAATGCCTAGTAGATTGGCATCAATAATTTCATATTATAGACAAAAATCAAAATAATATTTTAATAATAATTATTAAATCAGAAGCAGATATTTAAAGACTCTATCATGCCGAGTGTCATGGAATCGATCACCACGCAGAACAATAGCTTGTACGTACCACAAATTATTGTTCTGAGTGTAATTTGTGTCCGATTATTGTAATTGTATGTAAATTCCTCCGCAATACAAGGTAATGCTTGTTCCTTTCCGCAAGCTGTTCTCAAAAAAAAAATTAGTAAGTATTTACGTTTTCAATCATCAATCATTTAATTATTTGTACAGCTCATATACGTCCTACAGCTGTACAGGAGTTTTTCTATGATTGGATGGAAACTTACTCAAAGTTTGTACTGTCGTCAAAATCGAAACATAAATCGTTTTTATTTCTATTTTTGCCGAAGTCAGAGATTCGCAAGCTAATAGAAATCTTTTTTTTTTGAGAATTGTCTCATTAATACGAGTATGTCACTTCACATACATCACTTACGGTACCTACTCATAGAAAAGGAAGACATAATAATATATTCTGTGTATAACCCAACACCACACAGATTACTTAAATCTTAAGCCGTTATAATTAGAAGTAATGTTTTATTTTCAGAACGATGAAGTTTCGCAGATAATACCGATAGACTATCAATTGCTCCATTACGGATGTCCAGTATTCGATCTTCTATATTTAATATACGTATGCACAGATGGCAACTTTCGAAGAGCTCACATGTTAGATCTAAAAGATTTATACTACGATACTCTGGACAATTTCCTAAAATATTTTGACGTAGATACACAAAAAGTGTATCCTAGAAAAGAATTTAATAGAGTATATGAAGAGAAATTAGAATTTGGTATGATCATTGCATTGCATTTGTTACCTTTCATGTTTGCTCCTGAAGATGATGTACCAGATGTAACTAAAGACACAGATCTTTCTTTTGAAATATGCGACACATTTAATGTAAGAATATCCGAAATTATTGAAGAATTTACGGAGTGGGGCTATATTTAAGTGATTGAATACATCTGTTCTTTTATTTCCATTATCCTACATAATTAAGCCAAATAAAAATATCGATTAAACGCCTCTTAAAGAGTTTCTATTGAACTTAAATAGGAACAAAAATTATATTTGTTGACAATTACCCCAAACATGATTCTTCATGATTCTTCAAAATAAAAGAAAACAGTGCTAGAAAGCTTTAAGAATCTAGTGATATATACTAATGAAAGAAAGAAAGAAAGAAAAATGCATTTATTCGGCGTAGGACATGCTAAAGATAATTATCATCAGTAGAAATAAATCTATGCTTAATTTAAAATGAGAAAAAAAAAAATAAGGTATACTAAATAAAAATTATAAAAACAAAAAATATATATATATAGTGGTCAGTTCATCAGTAATAATAGTTTAGGATAAACGGAACAAAAGGTGTACGACCACAACAGTCTGAAGGATCAGTAGCAGACTAAAGCGACCTAATACATGTCCTGCCGAAAGGGTCACCATCTCAGCATTAGCTGGGTATCACCCAACACTGATCTTCCGCTGGCAACCCTGTTCTGTGACTCACGGATATCAGTTAACCATAAATATATGTTGTAATACTAGTACTTTTAAGATACTTTACTGATATGAATAATAAATGACCACTGACATTAATAAATATCATATAATAATTCAAATATAAATAATATGTGTGACAAAATTATAAATAAATAATTTGAAAAAAGAAAAAAGATGATGGCAATATTAAAATAACTTGGCTTGACTTCCGGCCAAACAAATGCTACTTTGCCGCGGCCTCTTACTGCGTTCACCATATTGTGTTCAGCAGATAGGTACTAACAATAATACTGTCACAGATTGACAGATTCAGCTACAACGTACTAATACGTAATACCGATCCTGCCGATAATAGTAATAAAGTATATTGTAAACAAATTTGGATTTTAGAAGATCGCGTATTTTACACGTAAGTAAATCTTTGTTGTAATCGTGGGTACAGAAAAAAATATTTATTATTTAAAAAAGGTTATATCACAGAAATATCAATTTTATAGCATTCAAATTTGCCATTATAATGTTTTTGAGTATGTTTTAGTGCGCGACTCTCGGAAACTACCATCAGTTTGATTATAAAAAAATTTCTAGCAGATATAAATATGAGATTAAATATGAGAAATTCGGGCAAAATATATTAACAATTATACGTCAAAGATTCTGCGCAATCGGTGTCTTTATAACAACTGCTAAAATAACCAATATTATCATTGATGAATTATATATATAATATATAAAAGATTAAATATGAGAAATTCGGGCAAAATATATTAACAATTATACGTCAGAGATTCTGCGCAATCGGTGTCTTTATAACAACTGCTAAAATAACCAATATTATCATTGATGAATTATATATATCTTATATCTTTAAACGAGCAATTCTTGTATATATATATATATATTCAGGATCTCGGAAACGGCTCCGATTTTGTTGAAACTTGGCATACTAGAGGTTTCGGGTCCAAGAAATCGATCTAGCTAGGTTTTATTTATAGAAAATGTTGTTTTGTTCGTGTTTTTAGTAAAACAATAAATGACATTAAATTTTAAAACCATATGAATTCAAATTTCGTTGTAAATGTCAAGAGTTACGGTAGCTTATACTATTTACATTTCTTTATTTTCTCGATGACAGTTTTAATTTGATAGTTGTAGTGTTGTGACCAAATAAGTAATGATATCGATCGCATATGTTTTGAACAAAGACAAATTCAACAAAAACATTTAAATATATTTTTTCAAGCTGGGAACACTCAATGACCCACGGCCATTTTGTATTTGTTTTAATCTGTCACTCGCAACAAGACGGTCGTGCTATATGGTCACTACATTTCTGTTCGCGGAGTTTTTTCACATTATCCATACGTTATGTTGTGTATTTTGAGTTCCTCCGTGTTGATTGCTGCCCAGCTATCAAATATCAAAATGCCTAAAGGATCTGTTCTGAAAAGTCAGGCGAGAGAACTGGTGATCAAGGTTCGTAATTACTTTGAAGCAGAATATCAAAATGGTGGCCCGCTATTACCACTGTCGCAAGTGCGAGTCGCAAGAGCGTGTTGCGGCCGCATTAGGAATTAGTGGACCTACTGTTTCAAAAATTACTACAGAAGCTTATGGTACAAGCGGCATGCAAGCAAATAAGCTTCGTACGCCGAAGAAGAAACGCCAACCACGTCGTGTGACATCGGTTGACAACTTCGACGCTGACGCTATTCGTCATCATATATATGAGTATTACTTGCGCAAAGAAATTCCAAGACTTAAAAAACCTGTTGTTTCTTTACGTGAACTTGGTTTATTCCATGGCCAAAAATCGTCATTAAGCTTAGTTTTGAAAGAAATTGGATTTTCTTATAAAAAATCGAACAAACGTAAAATATTGATGGAGCGTCACGACGTTGCTATGGCTCGCTGCGAATTTTTGAGCGAAGCCAAAAAGATATCAGATTGGTCAAATGTTATTTTCACTGACGAGACTTGGATAAATGCAAACCATACCGTATCGAAGAACTGGATTGACGACACCGCCGCTTCCACTAGTTCAGTGCCAATGGGAAAAGGTGAATGCCTTATCATATGCCATGCAGGATCTACGAAAGGATTCGTGTCAGATGCTTTACTGGCCTTTAAATCCAAGAAAACAGTGGACTACCACGAAGAAATGAACGCGGAGATTTACGAAGGATGGTTCAAAGAAATGGTGCAATCTCTGGAAGAACCGTCGATAATTATTATGGACAATGCTACATATCACTCTAGACAAATTGATAAAATGCCGACGCAGGCCAATAAAAAACAAGAGATAATTGACTGGCTCAAACGTCATGGCGAAAATTTGGATGATACTTTATTAAAAGTACAATTAGTGAATATTTTAAAATCTAAAAAAGCCTCCCTAAAAGATATATTACGGACGAAATAGCTTCCGAATGTGGTCATTGGGTTCTTCGACTTCCGCCGTATCATTGCCAGTACAATGCTATAGAACTAATATGGGCACAAATCAAAGGACACGCCGCTCGAAACAATACCCATCCCCCTTTTACGGCAAACAAGATGTTAGATTTATTAAAAAATGCATGTGCGGAAGTAACCGCCCAACACTGGGAAAAATTGTGAGAAGAACCCAAAACATTATAGCGTCGGATTGGGAAATTCATGTGGCATTAGATAATATAGAAATACAGGAACTTATAATAAATGTTGAGGAGAGCTCATCGAGTGATAGTGGCGATTCATCAGATTTTGATTAAAATAAATAAATGAACAATCAACATAATATAATTACATCTTGTAATGAAATGTAATATTAGTTAATAAATTTGTATAAAATTATGCGACAATAGTTTAGTCTCTTACACTTTGTAAAAAAATATCGGGTCTCTTATCGTGTTACGTTTATCGATAGCTCCATCCCTATCAGTTTCTCCGACTCTGCTATGACCTTGTACGCGCGTAAGCGTCATATTTTTATTAAATAATGTATACATAATGTAAAAAAGACGCTCGTTCAAGTTTCCACAGGAGCTGTCATCGAGAAAATAAAGAAATGGAAATAGTATAGTTGGGGGAACGGCCGGTTTTAATTTTGAGTTTTGTAGCAACCAAACAGCGTTGGTTCGAATCTCGGTGTTATTATTATTCTCTTTTTGTAATTTATTATATAATTTTCATTATTTATTGTTTATTAATATATATCTAAATAAATTCGACAAAAATATTCCGAGCGAAGCTCGGTCAACCAGATATTAATATACTATAAGGGATACAGTATGCTACCTTGGAGGAGCAGACGCATTTATGGTTACATCTAGAAAACTGTCAACTGCATAGCTTCATCGCTAATAACTTCAATATTAATTTCTTCATCAGCACAGCTCACATACATCCCACTATTGGACTCGAGTCTGCTCCACAATGGGAAGGAAATTGACCTACTATAAAACACTCAGACCTGTTGGTATATGATTTTGTTTTGAGTTTTCCATCTATATAAATCATAAATAAATATAAATGAATTCAAATATATGAAACAAAGTTTATTCAAAAGGTGAACATTGTTATTGTTATTGTTAAAGTTTATTACCAAAAGAAGTAGTTACATATTAATTTACATTAAACAGTGATCACCAAACTAGGCGACAAAGCCTGTATCTTGGGATTCAGAGCACAAGTTGATTTAACATATGTAAGATTATTAATGATTTGTTTTACATACGATTTAACAATTACATATAGCTATTGCAAGAGTTTAACTAAAAACGGAGAAAGACATGGAGACACATAGATTATACAGTCTTTTATCTATAAGTAGTAAGTACAAAGACACAGCTAAGCTGTATGTTATTGGGTTGGTTAGAATGGTTAAGACATGTGCTCGTGTGTTTGTGTATGTGTATGTGTGTATGTGTATGTGTGTATGTGTGCGTGTGTTGTGGGTGTGTATCTGTATATGAGTGCGTGTGTGTGTTTGTGTATGCGCGTGGGCGTGTGTGCGTATGTGTTTTTGGCTGGCGTTTATTATTACATTTCACTTTACAGTAAAGGCGATTTATATTTTAGGAGTTTCTCTGTAGCTTCATAGAATAAGGTAAGTAACCAAGTTTTAACTATGTTTTTACACATTGACATGTTACAGTTAAGGATAGCACATTTTCTACAAACATTATTGTAAGTGTTAGGATGAGAAAACATCGGACTTCTGAGAGCAAGTAAAGAGTACCATTTTGGGGTTGGTATTTTAAATACCCGGCGTGCCATGAGAGCGTCTAAGTCGTCACGATTTAAAAGTAATCTGTGTGTTTTGACAGTGGCATTTAAGATATAAAGTTGACGCACACGAAGTACTTTAAATTCGTCATATATGCTGTCTGTAGGGTATCTGAATGGCAGTTTCAGGATAACTTTGATGATGGCACGTTGAGCTATCTCTGCTCTTATTATTAGCGTTTTGCAAGCACATCCCCATACCGATATGCAATATTGCAGAATAGACTGACATAACCCGAAGTAAACTATTCTGATAGTTTCAAGAGGCGTACAGTCTCGGAGTTTCCTCATTAAAAATATTAATTTTCTTGCACGACTAGAAAGAAATGAGATATGTTCCTTATAGCTTATATGCTTGTCGATTATTACACCGAGGTAGTTTAATGTTTTAATTCGTTCTATTTGGGTGCAAGTACATGAATTGTAATCTGAGGTCATGAAGGTTCCACAAGAGTGTAATTTCAAAGTTAAGTCATTAGCGGGGCCACCTACTCTAGTTTTAGAAAAGGCGATGAATTTAGTTTTTAAATAAAACTATTTTATTGACACTTAGCTTAAATTTAGATATTACAGTAAGTCGAATGAAATTTAAAGGTTTTATAAGAGAATTAAAATAATAGCTAAACTTAACTGTAAATAAAACACAAAGAAGAAAAACAAAATATAATAAGTGTCAATGAGGTGGTTTCTATTCAGCAATAATGCTTTAGTGCAACATATGCTACACTGCAACGCAGTGTGCAGTATGCAGCGTTGCAGTGTGTTAATGACGTACGAATTATTCAAACCAACCAAAATCCTAAACGACAAGATAGCAGTTACATAAATATACAAATACATAAAAAGAATTTAAACAAAATTAAATTTAATTTAAATTTTAATATACATATAATATCTCTTGCATAGATGTTATATGCATATTATATCCCTTATTGGTCTTTTACGACACCCACGGTCAAGAAAGGGGGTTTAAAATATAAAACATAATCATCAAAGGTGCTGTGTGGTAGGCTACAAATACTTACCAAACCCTTACATTGCTCATGTGTATTGACAAAGACGACCAAGAGGTTTACATGAACTTGGACCAAATTACTCAATAACGAAAATAATTACATGTTTATAAATTCTTCCGCAATGAAGGAGTTATTGAGCCTCGCGACGGCCATCGGCGTCCTGGTAGCGGATATCGACGGGAGAGGGTACTCCCTCGGTGTATTCCGTCGGGTCGACCACTGAAGTCAAGGAACTCTGCACCGGTGGTCGACCCAACGACGAAGGCGACGTGCTACACGAGTGGGTCATGGGTGTGCGTGCTTACGCCCCTTTGTCACTCCGGACGGAGTCGGGTGAGGAGTGCGCCGACCGTAACCCATACACAAAAAAAAAAACAGAGAAATTTCCTTAAATATATTTGTAAATATTTCTGTGCTGCAATTATTTTGAAGCAATCGATAAAAGCGAACCTTTTTAATATAAATCTGAATTAAAAAGATAGAAGTTTAACAGAAATACCTAATATACAACTTATTCCATTTGGCATCGTTGTCTGGCAGACCTCCAAACGTCGCGACGTAATGATATCAAGTACATAATAAGCCTATACGATTTTCTTGTTCGCTACGGTAATTAACATACAATAGAAAAGACCGAAAACAATTTGCCTTTAACAATTATTACAAGATTGTGTGGTGACGGAATAAGAATACAATTCACCACTCCACATAGCGCCCGTGGATGTAGTAAAAGACATAACATCTATGCAAGAGAAGGAAAACGCGAAATAAAACCCTACACCGACCTGTCGAAATAAAACCATACACCAACTAAATAATCTAATTTAATATAATATGTATTACTTGTGAGAAACATTGTGTTTTTATGCGATGGCCAAGTCGATCTGTTTATTTAAAACATACAACAACTTAATATTGATGGTCACTATAAGTTCTTAGGTTAGCTAATTAATAACTTAAGACAGAAGGTCCCTTAAGTAGGGACTGAATATATTAACCGATTTGGTATTACATGGATCTCACAACTTATTATAGTAGAAGAAATGAGTTGCGAGACTTGGGTTTTTTTACAAGTTATGTTTTTGATGGCATGAATAGACTATTCAGACTAATATACTAACTATATGGATATTCTAGCAACTAGAGATTTATGTACGTTTAAGCATTTCTACCATAGCTATTGTCTAAGCTTTGTCATATCCCTGGTACTACTGGGTTTCTCATAGTTATACACCCTATCTTTTAGTTGATTAATGATTTGTGGGTGGTAGTATTACGCATTTCAAATAAAACTACTTTATGGAATTTATCGCGTTTGTATTTGATTTTGATTACCCGACGTTTCGAACACTTTGCAGCGTTCATGGTCACGGGCGGACTAAGATGTCTCACGTCCAACAAGTCACCGTTACTGCAGAAAATTTAACATTAAATAATTACTAACCATAAACAATATAATTTTTTCATATAGAATCATTTTCTTCTTACACTGGCAATAAATTTGTATTAAAATGTGGGTCAATATTTAATAACTAATTTCTGTATCGGGTAGATAATTATAAATTTTCTGCAGCAATTTCTAAAATCCGTAAAGTAGTTTTAGTTGATTAGTTAATTTTGCTTCATCTCTCCCGCTTTGCATGGGAAGAAACAGTCATTTCTTTTTCATCATCATTGTTCATCACTTCGGCTCATATACGTCCCACTGTTGGGCTCGAACTTCCTCCATAACAGAAGGGAAATTGACCTTACTATACCATGCTGGTCAGACAGGTTGGTACAAAGTTTAATTTCGATTTTTATTTCTCTTGCATAGATGTTATATGCGTATTATATTCCTTAGTCGCCTTTTACGACATCCACGGGCAAGACAGGGAATGGTGAATTGTATTCTTACTTCATCACCACACGGATAGATCTCTTTCTACCGGTTTTTATTTTCTGATTAAATTAGTTGCAGGTTCCAATATAATTAAAAGCATTTCCCGGAGCTGCTCGAGTGTCATATCTCGACAAAAGTCAAATGTCATTTATTGAGACCATTGTGGATTCCGCCTTTCCTTCCTTAATATAGAATACAATAGTATTTATTGTCACATATTAATAATTATAGTACATATTTTATAGTTAATTTTGACAATAGGGGAATGCTCAGCGTTGTGCTGCATAGAAATTATGCAGGGCTGGTTTTCAGCAAACCCCTTGTATTAATATGTGATTGAGATTAAATCAAATAAAATTCAGACGTCGATCTGCGAGAACATGATTGCGGATCGATCCGCGGCTATAGTTAAAAACTGTCGACACTATGCTCCTATCACGTAAAAATATAATTCTGCTAATACTATTAGATTAGAAAAACCATGAAAATACACTAACAAACACAATACACAAATTTGGTTCGAATAGGAAGGCGACCCAATAAATTCTCGAAGAGTTTACCATAAGACAAGGTAATTTAAACACTTCAGAATTGAAAAATACTACTTATCTATTCTAGCCATACGCTAAAAACTAGTTAAAGTGTGAACTATAAAGCTCTCCATTCACATTATTAGAATATGCTAATGCACAGTGCAAATGAACTAAGTTGGCCAACTTTGCTCCTAGCTACTGCCTCATATTAGCTTGCGCGCAGAGCTTCGATTATTGAGCAAGTTTGAAGCCCAGATTGATGATGTTTGATACTATTCTCCGTAAGTATAATGAGATATAGCAGTTAATTTTATATAATACTAGTTTCTGCACGCGGCTTAGCCTGCGTAAAAAGTAACTTTACGAAAGTGGTAGGACTTTAGTGGTAGGACTACACTGTTGACAGTTGCCTGTCTACAGCCGCGGGCCGATTCATCCGGGGTATTACCACACTGAGTAGAAAATCAACGTCCGAGTAGTAGCAATTTGTTACTGCACTTCGTTCAGTGAGCGAGAGAGCGGGAAGCCCAAATTTCTGAGGGTGTTTGCGTGTGGTGGGTTTTCGTGATGCCTTTAGTTTTATTGATCCATCATTACACACATTCCACTCCCTTCACTTTCTTCACGTTAGGCAACGGCCTAGTAAAGGTCCATGAGCGGCAGCAACACTTACCATGAGGAGCACTATTTGCTCGTTTGCCATCATTTGCAATAAAAAACAAGTTAAAACATTATCCCAAGGCAACACTTTATCGGGATTTACGTATCTAATGCCAAATTTTATTAAAATTCGTCCAGCCGTTAGTGCACAAAAAGGAAACAAATATACATCCTCACAAACCTACATCATGCTGATTAGGCAGGTTAGTATAGGGTTTTATTTCAAGTCCTTCTCTTGGACAGTTGTTACATGCGGAATAAATACCTTATTCGTCTTTTACGACATACACGGAGTGGTGAATTGTATTCTTACTCCGTCACCACACGGACTATTCATTTATAAGTTGCGAATCATTTCGGCTCATATATATTGGGCTCGAGCCTCCTTCGCAGTAGGAAAGAAATTGGCCTACCATACTACGCTAGTCAGACGTGTTGGTATTTTTTTTTTATTTATCGGTGGGCGCACACGCGGTCCATTCCATCCGGGCGTACGAAAGGACGGCGCGCGGGATGTCACCTTCGTTGGCCGACCACCAGTGCCGAGTTGCTTGTCGTCAGTGGTCGGGCCGACGGAATACCCTTTCGGGTACCCTCACCTCTCGACATCCCTGTCCCGGGACGTCGGTCGCCGTCGCGCGGTCAGCCTCTCTGTGACGGTGACGGACTAAAGTCCCCAGTCCGGTCACCCGTGGAGACGGTATTGAGACGGTTGGTATTGAGTTTTGTTTCGAGTTTTCTGTCTCTTGCACAGATATGTATATTTTATCCGTTAGTCGTCTTTTACGACACCCAAGGTTAAGAGAGGGGGTGGTGAATTGTATTTTTGCTCTGTTACCACACGGATAAATGTTTGGGTATATCATCTGCAATAACGATGACTTGTTTGACGTGAGACATCTAAGTCCACCTGTGACTATGAACGCTGTAAAGTGTTCAAAACGTCGGACAATCAAAAATAAAATACACATGCTATAAAATCCGGAGTATTATTTACAACTCTAGCAACCCGCCCTCGCTTCGCTTCGGTTTCAGTGGTCTTACCCGCGTAGTTCTCATTCCCGTGAGAATACCAAGATAAAATTAGGCCTTTGTTACTTCCTGATATTATAGCTTTCCATTGGTGAAAGAATTTTTGAAATCGGTTTAATGGTTTAAGCGTGAAAGCGTAACAAACAAACAAACTTACTTTCGCGTTTATAATATTAGTAAAAACTAGCAACCCGCCCTCGCTTCGCTTCGGTTATAGGTTTTAGTCGTTTTACCCGCGTAGTTCCCGTTCCCGTGGGAATACCGGGATAAAATATAGCCTAGTTTACACCCTGATATTATAGCTTCCCATTGGTGAAAGAATTTTTGAAATCGGTCCAGCCGTTTTGAAACTTACCCGGAACAAACAGACAGACAGACAGACAAAAATTTTTTAATTGCTATTTTAGGCATAGGTGTCGTGCAAATAACCGTGTGAACATGAAAAAAGCCTATTATTTTGACATTACAAACAGACACTCCAATTTTATTTATTGGTATAGATGTGTAATACTCGCGTAAACATTAGAAATCATTAGTTGGTAATCATTCTGGTCAGTAATCATTAATTTTTAAGACTTCTTCATATTCAATCTTGCATTCATAATTTTTTTTTTGTGTGACTTAGTTGTTAGCCTCAGATGGCTGTGACAACTTTACCCGGACTGGTGGGTCAGCGCTGAGGGCTCTCAACCCGTTAGTCTGCATTCATAAGAAATATTGAGTAAAATACTGGGTTATATCAACTGTATTCCATTCATTCAGCCTATTTTAATTTCCGAGTATTAAATGAGAATGTCTGTGACACCATTTCTCAAGGTATTTCTATTTACGTTATAATCGTGAAAAGAGACTCAAATGGAAATATCTTTGCAATTATTTATTTTCAAGGCTTGATATTTGTGATTCAGTTACTAATATGGCGGCTGGTTAATATTGTGGAGGTCTCCTCAGTTCTTACACCTCCCACTGCTGGGCTCCAGCCATCTCCATACCAGGACGTTGACCTATTATAACTATACCATGTTGGTCCGATAGGTTGGTAAAGGGTTTATGGTTTTCTTTCTCTTGCAAAAGATGTTATTTTTTTGGCGCTTTAGGGCAAAATGATGAGAGATACAATTGTATGGGCGTACATCGTAAAGATTTAATCTCAGCATTTTTTCACACGACCGACGTCCCCGAACGGCGGTCGAGGGGAGGGTACTCCTTAAAAGGGGTATGTGACCGACCACTGACGACAAGTCACCCTGCTCCGGTGGGCGCTCCAACGACGAAGACGACGTGCCACGGGTGGGTTACGGGGCCGCGCGCTGCCCCTCTGTCGCTCCGGACGGAGCCGGGTGGCGGTTGCGCTGACCGTAGCCCACCCACAAAATTCCGATACAAATGTCAACTAGATAGTGCGTTCTTGATTGTATAATAGAACTTTCAATGTATTAAAGAACTTTTTTTCCTATTATTAGGGTCGTTTTTCTACAAACGTAGCATAACACCAAGGATACAATTTTTAACCGACTTCGAAAAAAGGAGGTTTCTCAATTCGACCGTATATATGCCTTTTAGAAAGGTTACCTTGCAAGAGAAAAATAACTATAACTTCTTTCGTACGTATATAAGTATACACACCCTTTTTTATTACTGTCAGTGGTAAATGAGCAAACGGCACACCTGATGGTAAATGACACTGCTCATGGACCTTTCCTAAACCGTGCCTGTCAGGAAATCAGAAATCAAATGCAAACGCGATAAAATCCATAAAACTAGTTTTATTTATAATTAATATACCATATATACTATATTTTAGCCTCGTATTCCTACGGGAATGGGAGCTAAGCCGGTAAATAGGTATTTTCTAATCTATACCAATAAATAAAATTGGAGTGTCTGTTTGTAATGTCAAAATAATAGGCTTTTTTCATGCTCACACGGTTATTTGCACGACACCTATGCCTAAAATAGAAATTAAAAATTTTTTGTCTGTCTGTCTGTCTGTTTGTTCCGGGTAATCATCAAAACGGCTGGACCGATTTCAAAAATTCTTTCACCAATGGAAAGCTATAATATCACGGCGTAAACTAGGCTATATTTTATCCCGGTATTTCCACGGGAACGGGAACTACGCGGGTAAAACCACTATAACCTATAACCGAAGCGAAGCGAGGGCGGGTTGCTAGTATATAATATTATTAATCCGTTATCATGATGAATCATCATGATGATGATGATGAATATTATTAATCCGTCAACACATATAGGATTGGAATAAAAGCATAAAATTCTTCACTTTTCACAGCCTAATCTTTCAAAGCGTTTGAAGTTTGATATTAGTTTTGGACCAAACAAATCATTTGTACGTCAAAACGCCTGGAGCATTCATTTCACATCTGAGATAGGCGTTTCATAACTAGCCTTTTCCATACTATGTTCCAAATTGGCTTGCGCTTAGCAAAACAAAAGCTTTTCAGTATTGGAATATTTCCAAACTGGCACACTGTACTTTATGATATGAACAAACATCTTTTGACGATTCTCTGTGTAAATGTTCTTATGTTTTGTAATTGTGGTGGGTATTGACACCGTTCCGTGTGGTGACGGAGTAAGAATACAATTCACCACTCCCTATCTTGCCCGTGGATGTCGTATAAGACGACTATGGGATATAATGTGCACATAACATCTGTGCAAGAGAAGGAAAACTCGAAATGAAACCCTATACCAACATGTCTGACCAGCATGGTATAGTAGGTCAAATTCCCTCCCATTGTGGAGGAGGCCCGAGCCCAACAGTGGGACGTATGTGGGCTGCGATGATGATGATGATGATGATGATTGACACCGTTCCCATGACGACTGTTTTAGTAGTTTACTAGTTTAAAAAAATATGGTTGTAAATTCGGTCCGCCCCCCTCTCTTAGCCGTGGGTGTCGTAAAAGACGACTAAGGGATGTAATATTCAGATAACATCGATGCAAGAGATGGTAAACTCGAAATGAAACCCAATGTTTAACACGACTTTAGTCCGTCACCTGCAGAGAGGTTGACCGCGCGACGGCGACCGACGTTCCGGCACAGGGACGTCGTGAGGTGAGGGTACCCGAAAGGGTGTTCCGTCGGGCCGACCACTGACGACAAGTCACCCTGCTCCAGTGATCGGCCCAACAACGAGGCGACGTGGGTACGGGTGGGTTATGGGTCCGCGCACCGTCCTTCCGTCGCCCCGGATGAAACGGACCACGTGTGCGCTTACAATAGCCCACCCATAAAAAAAAAATGTTAAACACGACTGACTAGCGTGATATATTAGGTCTAATTTCCACCCATAATGGAAGAGGCCCGAGTGGTGACGGATTAAGAATACAATTCATCACCCCCTCTCTTGCCCGTGGATGTCATAAAAGACGGCTAAGGGATATAATATGTATCTAATATCTATGCAAGAGAAAAAAGACTTGATATAAATAAAGCCCTAGGTTAGCGCCGTAGGTAAATTTCCCTTCTAAAATAGAGGAGGCCCGACTCCAGTAGTGGGACGTATATGAGTTCTGATGATGATGATGATGAAACAAATTAGGATTTAATCCTCATTTCTATACTAGCAACCCGCCCTCGCTTTGCTTCGGTTTCAGTCGTCTTACCCGCGTAGTTCCTGTTCTCGTGGGAATACTGGGATAAAATATAGCCTATGTTACTCCCTGATATTATAGCTTTCCATTGGTGAAAGAATTTTTGAAATCGGGTCAGTGATTTAAACGTGAAAGCGTAAACTTATTTTTGCATTTATAATATTATTAAGGACTAGCAACTCGCCCTCGCTTCACTTCGGTTATAGGCTATAGTCGTTTTACCCGCGTAGTTCCCGTTCCCGTGGGAATACCGGGATGAAATATAGCCTAGTTTACGCCCTGATATTATAGCTTTCCATTGGTGAAAGAATTTTTGAAATCGGTCCAGCCGTTTTGAAGATTACTCGGAATAAACAGACAGAGAGACAGACAAAAATTTTTTAATTGCTATTTTAGGCATAGGTGTCGTGCACATAACCATGTGAGCATGAAAAAAGTCTATTATTTTGACATTACAAATAGACACTCCAATTTTATTTATTGGTATGGATATGTTAAAAATCGTAATACAGATGTCAATATATGAACGGCTGAAACCGAGATAACCTAAAGAATTAGCACATGCAATGGCAATGAGCAGGCCCCATTACACGTCGAACCGACAATCGTTGGGAAAGAAATTTTCTTGAGTGGTGACCATAAATTAAATAAAACACGACGCAGCGTAGGACTATGTAGCAAGAATCCTTTTTTTCTTTTTTTTTGGGGTGGGCTGCGGTTGGCGCGCTTCCGCACTACTGTCCGGGGTAGTGTTGCCCAAATGCAAGACCAAGACGAGACTTGGACCGGTCTTGGTCTTGGTCTTGCAACATCACACCTGGTCTCATCTTGGTCTTGGTCTTGCGCACCCGAGTCTTGGTCTTGGTCTTGGTCTTGCGCATCCGAGTCTTGGTATTGCAGCAAGAGTCTCGCAATGTTTTGCAGTTAGAATAACGTAACAGTAATTTATCATGGCAATGAAAAATCCAACTAAATTAATCAAATATCCTATCCTATCTATCCATCTGCTAGCCTATAGTTCACTATTGAATACAATACTTACCACTGGAGAAAATTACTCTTCTATTCCCCTGGCGTTCCATTAGACAGCGTTACTACTCTTATGACAGGACTTTCGACCCTATTTTCTTAAGACGTCACCACACGAGGCAGTTGATACAATAAATTTTATGTCATTTTATAATCAATGCGATATTTTACAATTAATACGATTGTTTATATTCCCCTTCAAGTTAAGTGGTATGTATCTATTGTATTTCCAGTTTAGTTACTGATACTCTGGATACTTGAAAAAACCTGTTGCTCTATTGCCTATATAAATACTTTGGCCGCTGGATCCATGTAGCTCTTAATATACTATTTATTCAAGAACATATAAAAACTGATTTAAAATTTTATGGTTTTAATACTTGTAAAATGTATGATATTCGTCGTCATCGTCACAGCTCATAAAGTGCCACTTAAGCTTCCTTCCAGTAAGAGGAAAATTGATCTACTATACCACGCTGGTCAGACATGTGGTACAGGGTTTTTCTTTCTAGTTTCACTTCTCTTGCACATATGTTATATACACAGGGTGTATCAGGTTATGGGACAACTGTTCATGTATGTTGTAGTTCAACAGTCATAGATCATAATTAGAATGTATATTACACAAAAACAATATAACGTAAAAGTTATAGTGATTACAAAAATGTGTGTCTAAGAGTTTATGCCTTAAATTTTATGCATTATGTAGGTATGTACAGACAGGATATATGTAAGCATGTAAAATTTCGAGAGTATAAATAGGTATTAGATTTGCGCGAACCTTTCAATGGTTACGTAGGTACAAAGGCGACACATCAACGGTCATCGGCTGATCAACTGATTTATGTTAAAGCGAAGTTTGTCTTGCTTATGCAAACGTAATCATTGATTTATTCAAATTCTAATGAACATTTAACAAAATACGAATATGTTGTAGATTAAGTATCAATCCTTTATACATTTTAATCAATTACACGAAAAAAAACGATGACAAAATTGAGAACTTACATGTCTCTCAATTCATTAACGAATCGATAATTTTATTTCAATTTTTTTTCATGGGTTCTTAACGCCATTGCCCGATCCGATTTGATACGACATCCACGGGTAAGAGAATGGTGAATTATATTCGTACTCTGTCTTTTTTTTTGTGTGTGTGTAGCTGTTGGTCGCAGATGACCTTGACAGCTTAACACGGTCAATGGGTGAGCGCTGATGGCTCTCAACCCGGTAAGTAAGTTAGCGAACATCGCCCGAGGGCTCCCCCTGTGGGAACGGACCTCGGCTCGGGGCGTCGCTGAGAGCAAAGTGGGCGTGGCCAATTTTAGGTTAATGACTTTTACGCGGCGCGGTTTTCAACCTCGACGGCGAGGCCGATACCGCGGAGTTTTATCTGTTATCGCTGCGCGAGCTGTGTAGATCCTTTCTTGGGCGATCATAATAGCGTCATCTTCTTCTTCAAGAAGATGACGAGGACGTCGGACCGCGGATATTTTTGAGGGGACGTAGTTTACCGCCCCAACCACTAGTGGATTGGGGTGAGTCGTGGCAGAGGCAAAATAGCGCTGGGAGCAACGCTTCATGTACTGCCTGATGGTGATCGTACTCTGTCCCTACATGGACATTTATATAGATTAATTGTAGGCATATTTCTATGTCCAACAGTGAACGTCGTTGGGCTAATGAATAAAACGGATATATAAATATGTATAATGGGCAAGAGCACTCTCGTGATTACGGTATTTTTGTCCTTAAGCCTTTCTGAAGAGTAATTCTGAAAAGCCAACACCAACATTGGGAATCGATTGGCCAATAGATGGATATCTCAAGACTGATTTGACTTGCCGTGTAGTGACGGAGTAAGAATATAATTCATCACCCCCTATTTTACCCGTGACTGCGAACCCACGACTAAGGGCTATAATATATAACATCGGTGCAAGAGAAGGAAAACTTGACATGTATGACCTGTAACAACATGGCCGATCACCGTGGCGATTCCCCTCCGGCCACGGTCGATTCTCCTCCTGTTATGTAGAAGACAAGAGCTCAACCGTATATAAGCTGAAATGGTGATTTGAATTAAATGCAAGACCGCGAGACTCTTGCAGGCCCAGCCCAGTTTTTTGGGCAACACTAGTCCGAGGCGACAGAGGGGCTTAAGCACGCAACTCCCGCAACCCACCCGAACACCACGTCGCCTTCGTCGTTGGACCGACCACTGGAGCAAGGTTACTTATCGTCAGTGGTCGTCCCGACGGAATACCCCCTACCCGGGGTACCCTCCCATCGACCGACGTCCCCCCCTCGGGGAGGACGTCGGTCTTTCCTCACGCGGTCGGCCTCTCGGCGGGTGACGGACTAATCCCCGGTCACGTCACCCGCGGCCTCGGCTAGGGCGGCATGGCACGCAGGTAGTCGCGCCCTGCGCCTCTCCAGTCGCCGGCCTGTAGCAAGAATCCTAGATGGACTAACAACATCTTGAATGTCTGAAGTTAGGTTACCGTTGGATGTAAGTGGTAATCTCTTGAGGATGCGTATGTCCAACAGTGGAAGTCTATGAGCTGATGGAAATAGTTTAGTAATGAAAATAGGATACGTTAAATTTCTTTCTTATTGTCAATTACTATTCTATGAGTTACGTTTAGTAACTTTTCTGAAGAAGAAAATAGGCAAAATGTTCGCTTATCGGCACGTACGTCAATTAATATTTTAAAGATTACTTCTTCAAATATTTACTTATTAAGGTGTTTATCATAATTCGACATAGACCTTGAAACATCTTGTTAAATTATTTTGATCACGTTTTATTGTTTAAAATTGTATAATGAGTAAGTGCTTTGAAAAATTGACAATATGTGAAAATTTACATAGTGTAGGTGATCTCGCAGAGTTTATACATAATAAATATAGTTTAAAAAAACTAAATAACACACTTTCAACTAAAAAGTGTAAAATAATTTTCAATGTAGGCAGAAAATAATAATGAACGAAATATATTAATATTATTGTGAAATAATACGCAAATGTGGCACAAAGCGCCTTTTCTGCCTATTTTGAAAATTATTTTACACTTTTTAGTTGAAAGAGTGTTCTTTAGTTTTTTTAAACCATATTTATCTTTCACTTTTTAGTGAATAGTGAATACGGAATGTAATTAGTATAATTACTGGAATGTAATTATACTAATTACATTCCGTAGATTCGCGTAGATTTGTCCGGTACATCGATGAATGTATACGGCTCAAGACGCAATTATTACCATAGGAAAGTCTTAACGCGTTTGTGTTATGCTGAGTGCCCGACTAGCTCTATCTCTCTCACTCTCATGCAAAGGATGACTGACGTCAAGTCACCTGCGGGTGGGTTATGGGCGTGCGCGCTTACGTCCCTCTGTCGCCCCGGACGGAGCGTAATCCACCTCCAAAAAACGAACCCCATAAAAAAGCGGATTATTGCATTGTCATCGGTCTTTGATAGGTGTGCAAAGTTTAAAGGCTATCTGATTGCTCAAAGTAGGGCAAAATCGAGCTCAAAGGTGGACGTTAAAAACAAACATACAGGTGAAGCTAATGAAAGCGTGTTAATAAATGCTTTTGATTTGATCTTAGATTGGTTTATGTTAAGTGAATTTAGGTGCAGGAATTTTTATTAAAAGTGAAACATTTTTGTACATGGCTTCATAATTTTTCGTCGGTATATCGATTGTCGCATCATAACTGGGGATGAAGTTCTTGGTAGAATAATTCAGATTAATTTGGTGGCGTTATTTTTCCGTGTGGTGACGGAGTAAGAATACAGCTTACCACTCTCTCTCTCTTACATGTAGGTGTCATAAAAGACGACTAGGGAATTTGATATGCCGATAATATATATGCAAGAGAAAGAAAACTCGACATACACCCTATGCCAACGCGTCTGACCACGTAGTATAGTAGGTTAATTTTCTTCCATTGTGAAGAAGACCAGAGCCCAACAGTGGGACGTATGTGGGCTGCGATAACGACGACGATTCAGCACTATCCGTTGTTCGATCACTATGTAATCTGTGGAGCAAGTTATTGTCAAACGATTTATATGGACAATGGTCTGTACGATGTAATTCGATGAATTTCAATCATCCGAACGAATCGTTGAAATTAAAAAATACCTTGGCGTTCACTTAATATTCGATATTAGCACCCGATAGTAGAGATAACCATTCACTTTATATTCAAATATTGGAATTTATTTTATTTCACTGCAGCTTTATGACAAATACTTGGCATTATTCTGCTCTCTCGATTATTGAGTCGTTGACCGTTTGGTCGAGAATTTTTATCATAGTGTCTGGAAGAAAAATATTAGAATATTTTCTACTCGTATATATTCGGACATCGAACTCTATCACAGAAGCAAAGTTAAACAATTACAACAATCACGCAGTTAATTAATAGGTTGATAGAAACTTTCAAAGTATTTAAATAATTTTAAATTTTGTTCGACTCAATCGTGCGGTGATGAAGTATGAATACAATTCCTCTTGTATTTGGGTGTTGTAAAAGATGACTGAGGGCTTAAATATGCATATAACATCTATGCAAGAGAAGGAAAACTTGAAATGAAACCCCATATACGTCAGACAAGCGTTATCATCATAGCAGCCCACATAGGTCCCATTGCTGGGCTCGGGCCTCCTCCATAATGGGAGGGAATTTGACCTACTATACCATGCTGGTCAGAGATGTTAGTATAGGGTTTTGTTTCGAGTTTTCCTTCTCTTGCACAGATGTTATGTGCATATTATATTCCTTAGTCATCTCTTACGACATCCACGGGCAAGATAGGGAGTGGTGAATTGTATTCTTACTCCGTCACCACACGGAAAAGTATCGGATCAGCGTTATATAGTAGATCAATTGCCCACCTATTGTGAAGGAGGCTCGACCCCAACAGTGGGATGTATACGAGCTGAAATGATGATGAATACAACTGTTTAAAATTTTATATCTAATTTTCCTGTGATGATGGAGTAACAAGGAAGATTCACGATCCCAGATATTCTTTTATTTTATTATTATTTATTGGTGGCAAACAAGCAAACAGCACACCTGATGGTAAGTAATGCCGCTCATAAACCTTTTCTAGGCCGCTGCCTACAGTGGAGAAAGTGAAAGGAGTATGAATGTGTACAAGAAGTTTCAGTGAAACTAAATGCATCACTTAAACACACCATACGTAAATAAACTCAGAAAGTTAGGACATATTAACATACTCACAAATTTAAACCTCCCTCTTTAAAGTAATAATACAGAATAAACGTTAAAAGTTAGTCCGTGTGGTTACGAAGTCTATTTTGTTTCTGGGTGATGTAAAAGACGAATAAAGAATAACATATGTTATGTATAATATTAATAGGCCGCGCATGACGTGACCGGGGAATTAGTCCGTCACCCGCTGAGAGGCTGACCGCGTAAGGAAAGACCGACGTCCTCCCCGAGGGGGGAAGTCGGTCGATGGGAGGGTACCCCAAATAGGGGCTATTCCGTCGGGCCGACTACTGACGTCAAGTAACCCTGCTCCGGTGGTCAGCCCAACAACGAAGGCGACGTGCATCGTGGGTGGGTTGCGGGGGTGCGTGCTTACGCCCCTTTGTCGCCCCGGACGGAGTGGTGCGAGGAGCGCGCCGACCGCAACCCACCCAAAAAAAAAAAATGTATAATATTAATACATAAAGAAAGAATACTCGAAATAAAATATTATTATATTTCAACATGTTGACCAGCGCTGTAGAGTAGGTAAATTTTCCTCCTATTCTGGAGGAGGTCCGAGCCCAACTGTGGGAATTATGTAGACTGAGATAGTGACAAAACACGTTAAAATACTAAGATATTGAATATAATAAAATGCCACCACAAGACACTTTCTCGTTCCTGCTAAGCTCCAATGCTTGAGAGTTATGTATACTCATCCTCATTATTTCACCACATACAAATCCCCCAGCTGGGCTCGAGTCTCCTCCGCAACAGGAGGAAAGTCCACCTACCGTATCACACTGGTCAGATGTGTTGGTATTGGGCGACCACATGTTAAACAATTTGCAAGTGACCTCTGGAGTAGTATACTATATGGACCTTGTAGCAACTCGAGAAAATTGCCGTGCGTTCATGCGTTTCTGCCATATCTACTACAGCAATCAATCTTAAGGCTCACATATAGACCCCGTTAGTTCTCCTATATCCCTGGTGCTGTGCAGCTGCGCTTATCGTAATTGCACGTCTTCTTATTTATGGACTAACTAATCAATTTTGCTTTATGTCTCCCGCATTGCCTAGGAGGGAAGTGGACTCAAACTCTTCCAACTCCTCCTGTTTAATTTTTTCTAATTAAATTTGTTGCGGGTTCCAAGACAATTAAAATCATTTTTCGGGACTGTTTGAGGGTCAAACCTCGGTGTGATCTATGAAGACCATTGTAGATTCTGGCTTACAGGAGTTACAGTGGTGGGAATGTATGGTGGGATTAGTCCCACAAAAAAGAATATCGCCGGTTTGCGAGAATCGACGTAACTCAAAATTATGTGAAATTGAATATTGTATGCCAAATGATCCTTATTATCTAAAATCCTTGATATTTTATCGTGAATAGAAGATTTTCCATTAATCAGTATAGTCACATACCTCAATAAATCATTTAAATATTATAGTAAGCACTAAAACATTTATAAAAACAATTTAAAAATGCCTAAAATCAGTAATTTTTATTTGTGTCACTATTCTCGTAAGGCAGCGAATATGTATATTATATCCATAAGCCGTCTTTTACGACACCCTCTTGCCCGTGTTGTTGTAAAATACCGTGAGACAAGATCACACGGTTGACAGTTGCCTGTCTACAGCCGCGGGCCGGTTCGGCAGGGGTATTACCACACTCTCGCAATAAATCAACGTTTGAGTAGTAGCACTTTGCTCCTAACTTTCTGAGGATGTTTTCGTGTGGTGGGGTTTAGTATCACCGAACCGTGGTGAATTGTGTTCTTACTTAGTCACTACACGGAAATATATGTTTTTTTTTTTTTGGGTGGGCTGCAGTCGGCGCGCCTCCGCACCACTCCGTCCGGGGCGACAGAGGGGCTTAAGCACGCAACTCCCGCAACTCACCCGAAAACCACGTCGCCTTCGTCGTTGGGCCGACCACCGGAGCAGAGTTAACTTGTCATCAGTGCTCGGCCCGACGGAATACCCCCTACTTGGGGTACCCTCCCATCGACCGACGTCCCCCCCCTCGGGGAGGACGTTGGTCTTTCCTCACGCGGTCGGCCTCTCGGCGGGTGACAGACTAATCCTCGGTCACGTCACCCGCAAATATATCTATGCCTACAAAGAGTAATAGATTGTATACATATTGGTTGTTGCCCTATGTTGGTTTAGAGAGTAAGACATTTTCACACGATAAAAAAGGTTCACAAATTCGATTTAACACAATCTATCAATGTTTTTTTTTTATATAATGTATATATGACTTTCTTATTTGTTCCAATGTTTTGTGTGGGTGCTTTGTTCATACATCATCCGACCTTCCTCCATCGTTCATATTTTGACGGCCTTAGGATGTCAGTTATGAAATATTTCATTATATATATAGGTGTATTGTTATATACCAATGTTGCTTTATGTTTTATGTGTATATAAAAAGCGATACTCAATCAAACAAATGGACACAATCTACTTTTATAATATTTATTTTTGTGCTTTTAATATTGGCCATGTGGTGACGGAGTTAGAATACAATTCATTAATCCCTTTCTTGTCCGCGGGTATTGTAAAAGACGACTAAGGGATATGCATATAGTATCTATGCAAAAGAAGGAAATCTCGAAATAAAACCCTATACCAACACGTCTGACCAGCGATAGTAGATCAATTGCCCTCCCATAGTAGAGGAAGCCAAGGCCCAACAGTGGGACGTGTTAGAGGTGCGATGATGATGATTTGTGATGGAATAAGCACTAGGAAGAAGGTGTGAGTTGTAAATTGTATTCCTGCTCCGTCACCACACAGACATGTGACAATAAAGAAAGCACAAAACTATGTTTTGTTTCGAGTTGTTCTTTACTTGATAATCTTAATATATATAAATTACGTGTCACGTTGTTTGTCCGCGATAGACTCCTAAACTACTTAACCAATTTTAATCAAATTTGCACACAGTGTGCAGTTTGATCCAATTTAAAAGATAGGATAGCTTACATCTTAATTTATAGTCGCAATATTATTTTATTGCAAATTATTTGTATTACCTATATATACCTATTATTTGACATTTCCAATTATCTATTAACTCCAAACGATTATAACAGATTGCGATATCTGTTGACTGGATTGAGTAAGTAATTAATAGATGGCGCTGCTATGTCAAACCTACAAACGTGTCATATACGCAAGTTAAAATACTTGCTTTTTTACATAGATGCCACTTGTAAAAAAATATGACGACCTCCATGACAGATGTTCTCCTGCAGTTCCACTTAAATAGTTTAATAAAATGTAATATAACAAAAACATTAGCCATAGCAACGCGTGGCCGGGTCTGCTAGTATGTGTATATAATATCCCTTAGTCGTCTTTTACGACACCCAAGGGCAAGATAAGGAGTGGTCTATTGCATTCTTACTCCGTTACCACACGGATAATTATGTCAGTCATATATCCCTTATTATTTTATCCGCTTATGATAATCTTTAGTCGTCTTTTGTCATATCTACGGGCTAGAACGTTGGTAGTAAATTATATTCTTACTACACGCCACGGCGAATAATTCAATCACTTTTTAATACTCATTTACTTAATATTCCATATATGAAAGATTCAAAAAACATATACAAAACTGATAGAAATTTATTTCTACATAATACAACATAACGGCAAAAAAGAGACACTTCCATTTGTATAGAAATAACATTATATACATAAATTTATTCAATTTCCGAGTAATATATCATTGATATCAAATATCGTGATTGCTATTGTGTTTAAATGAATTTCAAAAAGTCCAAATCCAATATTCGAAAGCAGGCGATGTTTTTACTATACCTTTTTTTTTTGGGTGGGATACGGTCGGCGCACTTCTCGTCCGGCTCCGTCCGGGGCGACAGAGAGGCGTAAGCACGCACACCCGTAACCCGTATAGCACGTCGCCTTCGTCGTTGGGCCGATCACCGGTGCAGAGTTCCTTGACTTTAGTGGTCGACCCGACGGAATACCCCGAGGGAGTGCCCTCTACCGTCGACGTATCCTACCGGGACGCCGATCTTCGTCGCGAGGCTAAGCACTCCGCGGGTGCCCGGACTAAATCCCCGTCCGTCACCCGAAGCCTCTGCTAGGGCGGCACCAGGCGCAGGTACTCGCGCCTGGTGCCGCCCCAGTTGCCGGCAGAGGACCGTGTCCGTGTGGAGTCGTTCCTCCTACACACATAAAAGTATAATATATTATAATAAAAGAATAATAATGATAAAAGTATAATAATGAATATTTAAAATGTATATTATCAACTTCGCTTTTGTGATTATTTAATTCAGTTCTAATATTCATGATACTGTTTGTAATTTATACAGTCCATGAAATAAATGGTTTAAATACATCAACGATTTAAGCTTTTAAACGAATTGTTCACGAAGTAACAGATTATGCTTTTAAAATGACGCGAAACATAATATTTCTTTTGCTGAAATTTTGCTTTTAAGTGGTCAGTCGACTTTTAAAATGAGGAGAGAATAAATTATGTGGCCCTGGACTAAAAGAGTGAGTTGTTTTTATAATAAAGTAGATGAACTCCCCCCCCCCCCCCCCCCCCCCACCTTGCAGTTTATGTAGATTTAATTATTTTTGATGTTTACGCGAGTATTACACATGTTAAATAAAACTACGGATGATTTCTGATGTTTACGCGAGTATTATGATATACATTTTAAATAAAAACACTGGCACTTACACTGGCTATAAATTTTGTATCAAAACGTGGGTCAATATTTAATAACTAATTTCTGTATCGGGTAGATAATTATAAATTTTCTGCAGTAACGATGACTTGTTGGACGTGAGACATCTTAGTCCACCCGTGACCATGAACGCTGTAAAGTGTTCGAAACGTCGGGTAATCAAATACCAACGCGATAAAATCCGTAAAAGTAGTTTTATTTAAAACTACGGATGATTTCTGATGTTTACGCGAATATTATGATATACATTTTAAATAAAAACACTGGCACTTACACTGGCTATAAATTTTGTATCAAAACGTGGGCCAATATTTAATAACTAATTTCTGTATCGGGTAGATAATTATAAATTTTCTGCAGTAACGATGACTTGTTGGACGTGAGACATCTTAGTCCACCCGTGACCATGAACGCTGTAAAGTGTTCGAAACGTCGGGTAATCAAATACCAACGCGATAAAATCCGTAAAAGTAGTTTTATTTAAAACTACGGATGATTTCTGATGTTTACGCGAATATTATGATATACATTTTAAATAAAAACACTGGCACTTACACTGGCTATAAATTTTGTATCAAAACGTGGGCCAATATTTAATAACTAATTTCTGTATCGGGTAGATAATTATAAATTTTCTGCAGTAACGATGACTTGTTGGACGTGAGACATCTTAGTCCACCCGTGACCATGAACGCTGTAAAGTGTTCGAAACGTCGGGTAATCAAATACCAACGCGATAAAATCCGTAAAAGTAGTTTTATTTAAAACTACGGATTTTATCGCGTTTATATTTGACTAGTAGCGCCCAACGGTTTTACACGCACAGTTCGCCTTGCCGTGGGAATATTAAGAGAAATTATAGCATATGTATTATTCTGATATGTAAGCTACATCCTTGTGAAGTTTCATCAAAATCCATTTTGTAACTTTTGCGTGAAAGAGAAACAAACATCCTCACATACCCACAAACTTTTGCGTTTATAATATTAGTAAGATTTTTGATTGCCTGACGTTTCAAATACCTTTTAGCGTTCATAATCACGGGCAGACTACGATGTCTCTCGTCCAAAAAGCCATCGTTATTACAGATATTTATAATTATCTACCCGCTACAGAAATTAGTTATTAAATTTTGAGCCACATTTTGGTACAAATATTGCCAGTATAAAAAGAAAATTCTATATGAAAAAATTTATTTTTTATGGTTAGTAATTATTAAACATTAAATTTATAGTAATTATTTCGACAATTTATTAATTTAAAACCTAAAAAATCTACGTCAAAAATCAAACACAAACGTGTAAAAATCCGTAGTTTTATTTACAACTAGCAACCCGCCCTCGCTTCGCTTCGGTTATAGGTTATAGTCGTTTTACCCGCGTAGTTCCCGTTCCCGTAGGAATACCGGGATAAAATATAGCCTAGTTTACGCCCTGATATTATAGCTTTCCATTGGTGCAAGAATTTTTCAAATCGGTGTAGCCGTTTTGAAGATTACCCGGAACAAACAGACAGACAGACAAAATTTTTTAATTACTATTTTAGGCATAGGTGTCGTGCAAATAACCGTGTGAGCATGAAAAAAGCTTATTATTTTGACATTAAAAACAGACACTCCAATTTTATTTATTGGTATAGACTAGCAACCGACCCTCGCTTCGCTTCGGTTTCAGTCGCTCTAACTCGCGTAGTGCTCGTTGCCGTGGGAATATCTGTATAAAATATAACCTATGCTACTCCCTGATATTAGCTTTCCGTTGGTGAAATAATTTTTGAAATCGGTTCGGAGGTTTACGCGTGAAAGCGTAGCAAACAAACAAACAAACTTGCTTTCGCGTCTATACCAATAAATAAAATTGGAGTGTCTGTTTGTAATGTCAAAATAATAGGCTTTTTTCATGCTCACACAGTTATTTGCACGACACCTATGCCTAAAATAGCAATTAAAAAAAAATTTTGTCTGTCTGTCTGTCTGCCTGTTTGTTCCGGGTAATCTTCAAAACGGCTGGATCGATTTCAAAAATTTTTCACCAATGGAAAGCTATAATATCACGGCGTAAACTAGGCTATATTTTATCCCGGTATTCATACGGGAACGGAAACTACGCGGGTAAAACGACTATAACCTATAACCGAAGCGAAGCGAAGGCGGGTTGCTAGTCTATATCTATACCAATAAATAAAATTCGAGTGTCTGTTTGTAATGTCAAAATAATGGGCTTTTTTCATGCTCACACGGTTATTTGCACGACACCTATGCCTAAAATAGCAATTAAAAAATTTTTGTCTGTCTGTCTGTTTGTTCCGGGTATTCCCACTATATTTTATCCCGGTATTCCCACGGTAACGGGAACTACGCGGGTAAAACGACTATAACCTATAACCGAAGCGAAGCGAGGGCGGATTGCTAGTTTATAATAAAATTTTTGTAAGGATGTGTAATACCTGGTGTTTAACCAGGCAATCATTTTGAGGATAAATTATGTGGTCCTGGACTAAAAGAGTTAGTTGATTTTATGAAAAAGTAGCTGAACCTGGCTGAAGGTAGTACCTTACAATTCATGTTGATTTTCCAATGAAATTTATCGGATGGGTAGCGTATATTACGCTACCCGCTACGCTGCTATGTCTATATGTTATTATCCACTTATGCGATCAATTTTCTTGTGGTGACAAAGTAAAAAAGTGACAATTTATTGTATCCAGAAAATAAGATTTTCAAGATAACCACGAGGAGTCGCCAGGGGGCCCTTGTCTCGTCCTTCGCTGTTAGTGGTTTGATATTCCAAAAAACAAAAATTAAAGCTATTGATGTTAACATTGTTAAAAAAATATGGCAAGATTTATTATATTTGCCGAATCGTAAGAGCAAAATATTTTATAATAAATTTCATTATTTTATTACTACTACGGGACGGGAAATTAAATACATATTAGATGAGGGTAGGCGCGTGGCAATTTCTGTTAAATTAAACTTTGTAAGGTCCTGAGTCTTTTAAATTTTTGTATGTTTTTATTTGAGCAACCCAGAATAAGGTATTTTTTGGTCGATTTTTTAAGATATCATCTTGGCTAATATACGTCCCACTGCTGGGCTCGAGCCTCCTCCACGAAAGGAGCAATATTGATCTACTATATCACGTTGATCAGACGGATTGATATTATTTCAAGTTTGCTTTCTCTTGCATAGATGTTATATGCATATAATTATAATATCCATCAGTCGTCTTTTACGACATCCACGGCCATGATGGGGAGTGGTGAATTGTATTTTTGCTCCGTCATCACACGGACTTTTAGATATAATTACAATGAACCCTATAGTTTCAAGAAATGTGCAAACACCCAATAAATTATAAGCCTTTTCTTCCCGTTCTTGTCCGTTTAAAAATCATTTGCCATCTTTAAGACAGAATAGATCCCTTGAGATGTTTATTTTTAAAATATATCTTTTAATAAGTCTTTCCATTACAAAAGTACTTATGTGTGCTAAATTTTTATTGATGTGAAACATCTATAGGCGAGGGTGCACCTGCTCGTTGCTGTGGCGTTAACGCCACGCCTTGATATATACATTTGTGTAAGTAAACCATAACCTGTATTAGAATTTTGTACAATGCCATCTAGTGAGCTCAAAATAGATTATTAACCTAAACACATATTTATAGTGTATACTAATGAAAATAAATGTTTATTGAATAAAAATCATCATCATCAATATGCATAAAACATCTATACAAGAGAAGGAAAACTCAAAACATAACCCTGTGCCAATATGTCTGACCAGTATGGTATAGTAGGTCAATTTCCCTCCCATAGCGGGGGAGGCCCGGGCCCAACAGTGGGATGTATATGGGCTGAGATGATGAAGTCGAATGAGCCAAATGGCAAGTCTGCGGTGGGTTCTGAAGAGTTGAGCCTTAGAGTTGACCCTCATTCTCAGGTACCTAAAACGACCTTTTTACGACACTAATAGGGTTCCCTCTTCATGAAAAGTAGCACATGCCCATCCGATCCCTAAAAAGGGATACTGGTTAGACCCATCAAATTATAGGCCGATTGCGATAACATCTTTGCTCTTCAAGACAATTATAAACTCCTAACTTCTTCAGTACCTTGACGATCACCAGCTAATGTGATCGCCGATACGGCTTTCGTTATTATCCGTCGGCTTGCGATCTTCTTGTGTACTTCTCACACTGTTAGGCAGGAGCCTTAGAGAGTAAGGGTGAAATATTAGTCTTTAACCTAAATATCATTCGATAGACCATCATACGGAATCTATCAATAGGATCACCGCTTTTGGATGGTCAGAATATAAAAGTCGTTATGGATGGTTCCTGTTTCCCTTCACTATAAGTGTATAGATTAAGCTATAGGTACACTTATAGTTCTAATAAGTCAGCATAAAGCTTTTATCACCGGAGGGCATTTAGTATCAACCCTTCCGGTCGTTCATGATAACAATAGGCCCGAGAGGAGCCTGCTAATCCGTCATGACCTTCATTTGAACCCTTGACGTAGTGGTCATTACGCTTCAGTTACCACCTTTTAAACTTGATAGGCTAAATTGAATGCCCAAATAGCGTAGTGTTTTAAATATCTTTCTCTGGAATTTCTATGTAAAATAATTCTTTAAAGCATAACTGGTAACTTTGGAGTCTGAGTGGAATTTTTCTACGTCAATTTGTATCTGTGGCTGTCAATTTCTTTGTTGCATCCATTTGGTGACGGAGTAAGATTAAAATTTACCACTCGGTTTCTTGCCCGTGATTGTCGTAGAAGACGACTTAAAGATATCACATGCAGATAAAATCTATAAAAAAAAAGGAAAGCTTGACATAAACCCATTTTTCAACTTATCTGAACTTAGTATATTAGTTCAATTTATCTCCCAATATGGAGGAGACCTGAGCCCAACAGTGGGACTTATGGACTGAGAAGAAGAATAAATAAGTTGTTATTTAAAAAAAAAATCAAAGCAAAATGTTTAAATTGATAAATTTTATGTGGTAGGACAGTGTCGGCAGTCTTCTGTCCACAGCCGCGGGTCAGTCCGTCGGGAGTAGTACCAAACTCTCGCAGAAAATCTACGTCTGACTAGTAACCCAACCAAGCCCAACTTATTGAGGGTATTTGTTTTGTAGGTTTGAGCATTTAGTATCATCGAACCTTTGCACACATTCACACTCTCTTCACTTTCTTCATGGTAGGCAACGGCCAAGCAAATGTCCATGAGCGACAGAAACACAACTTAGGTGTACTGTTTGCCACCAACAGCAATAAAAATGTGACAACTTTCTAAAATATATCTACTACAATTATAAAAATAACAAAGACAAATAAAAGAAAATAGCTAAGCACTTTCTATCCTATTAGCTTATAGACTTTCATTATTGGATATGTCTCTCCATCATCATTACTTTGCTTTCGGTGTCAAAATATGTAATATGCCACGATTTCCCTCTGCGAATTCATTATCTGAGTTATACCTACCAAGTTACAACAGTTATTGATACAAAACAAAATTGAGATAAACAAAAACCGTAACGTGAAAAGAAAAAACAATAAAATGTAGAAAATATAAAAACGGAACGTAACAATTGAACCGATAAAAATGTGACGTGAGAAGAAATAATAGATACGTACTGTTCGCAAAATTGGTTCATACTAGGGTTGAACAATTTGATTGAAAAATTTATTTTAATTGTGATTTAATTTATTATGTTATCATCATCATCATTTCAGACTATTACCGTCCACTGTTGAACGTGGGCCTCTCACCAACGATGCCCAGCAACTTTTACCACGTTGTCGGTCTTAATTAGGGCGGGCGTCCTACACTGCGTCGTCCGATACGTGGTCGCCACTCGAGGAGTACCTTTTTCCCATTAGCGAGTGTCGGTTCGTCGAACGATGTGGCTTGCCCATTGCTACTTCAAGGTGATTAATCTTCGTGCTATGTCGGTTACACCTGTTCTTATGCGGATATCCGTATTTCGGATACTATCTTGCAGAGAAATCCCAAGCATAGCCCGCTGCATAACACGATGAGCGACTTTGAGCTTGGTTATGAGACCTAGATTTAGGGACCACGTTTCCGTGCCGAAGACACCACTGGTAACACACACTGGTCGAAGATTTGTGTTTTATTATGTATTGAATATATAATTTATTATGTATTATGATTTTAATCAAACGTTATTCCCCGTACTGCACCCACAGCGCTCATGGGTATATTACTTGGAGTACATCAAGGTCGCTTACAATAAAGTGAGGTATTGACCGTTAATTAGTTCACCAAACGGAACGCAGCAGCAAATTGCTACTGAGGAGGCATCCATTTTCTGCAAAAGTGTAATACGGGCTATGACAAGCCAGCTCACTCATGGCTACGTAAACTCTCAGCAGAGTGGACTTAACTATGTCTTAGTTTTTAATTGAGGCTATTGATCGAGAACATTCGATATGTAATTTTTTTGTATATTTTTTCATAGATGTCTTAAAAGACGACTATAAACTTTACATAAACCTTGACTACCTAATGCCGTCTGGATAACAATTGTATTATCAAAGTGGATTGACGTCAGATAGGCGGCCGGTCGTATAACTATTGCCACTATCTTTTGCAATAAATACTATGAAAAAGAATATATTGAGTCGATTCCAAGTAATTGGACTAAGAGCCGGGTAATTATGTTTCGATAATTCGTAATCAGAATTAGTATCGTAAATCTGAACAATATATTAACGTTTGATAGAAACGATCTAAGGAAACTCGTATAAAGTCGAGAACGTGAACGAAAAATTAATTACAGCAGCTTCGCAGTAGTTTAAATGAATATGAAGTTGGTATTCTGTTTCCAATAAATGTGGATCCAAGTTCTATTTGTAAGTCACATTTTTGAAGTGAAAACTAGCCGCGTTGGGCACTTTTTGGTAGGTTCTATCTAGGTATTTTATGAGTTTGCGTCACCGATACGTTCATGACTGGTGCACAATATTTTTAAGATGAAAAATGAATACAAAAAATTATTTTAAATACTTGAACTAAGTTTGTCATTTGAAAATTTTTTACTATAAATTATTTTAAATCTTCGTATTTATTCTGGTATTCTAATGTTTAATCTTTGCAATACATAACGCAATCCAGATTAGTATTTTCACTTCCATCGGCAGTCTCTATAACTGCCATTTTTTTACTAGAAATGTTAAAAAATTAGAACATAATATGATATACATATGTCAAATCATAAATAAATAAAAATAATCAATGAATTAAAATTAGAATTTTATTATAATGGCTTTCCGCATGGGGATGGAATAAGAATACAATTCATCACCCCTATCTTGCCCGTGGATTTCGTAAAAGGCGACTAAGGGATATCTTGTGCATATAACACTTATGCCAGAAAAGGAATTATGCAAGGAAAGGAATGATTAAATATATAAAATATACAAATCTCTGTGTGATGACGGAGTAAGAATACAATTGACCACCCTCTTTCTTACCCGTGGGTGTCATAAAAGACGACTAAGTGATATAATATGAATATAAAATCTATGCAAGAGAAGGAACACTCAAAATAAAACCCTACACCAACCGACCTGACCAGCGTGATATAATAGGTCAATTTCCTTCCCAATATATATATATATATATATGCTTCTGCCTAATAGTGGGACGTATTATGAGCTGTGATGATGATGATTATAATGCCAGAACAATTAACGCGAGTATTATTCATTTGAAATAAAACTATTTTTGTGGATTTCATTTCACGTTGTAGTATGAATGTAGATGTAGTGACAAGGATTGAGAACGGTATGTTAAGTTGGTTTGGCCATGTAGAGAGAATGATGAAAGGAGATTTTTTTTTGTGTGTGTATAGCTGTTGGTCGCAGATGACCTTGACAACTTAACGCGGGCAATGGGTGAGCGCTGATGGCTCTCAACCCGGTAAGTAAGTTAAGCAAACATCGTCCGAGGGCTCCCCCTGTGGGGAACGGACCTCGGCTCGGGGCGTCGCTGAGAGCAAAGTGGGCGTGGCCACATTTAGGTTATTGCCTTTACGCGGCGCGGTTTTCGACCTCGATGGCGAGGCTGATACCGCGGAGTTTTATATGTTATCGAGCGAGCGGTGTAAGCCCTTTTCTTGGGCGATCGTAATAGCGTCATTCTCTTCTTCAAGAAGATGACGAGGACGTCGGACCGCGGATATTCTTGAGGGGACGTAGTTTACCGCCCCAACCACTAGTGGAATGGGGTGAGTCATGGCAGAGAATGAAAGGAGACTAACAAGGAGAATTTATAAAGCGAATGTGAACGGCAGTATTGGAAGGGGAAGACTGAGGCGGACGTTTTACAATCAAATCGGGAACGTTCTTAAGAAAGGCCGGGTTAGGAGTACTCTGAACCGAAGAACATGTATGAGGAGATTAATGAATGTGGAGGAGGCGAAAGTGGTATGTCAAGATCGTAGCAAGTGGAAGGAAGTGGTCTCTGCCTACCCATATGGGAAAAAGGCGTGATTATATGTATGTATTAGGTTAGTATATGATTTTTAATTGCCCGATGCTTAGAAAACTTTTTAGCGTCCAGGATCGCACAACCACGATAAAATCCGTAATAATCGTTATCTAAAATTGCTGTATTCTATCCATTAAAGCAAATACTACATATATCGAATAAAATTTCCCTCAAAAATATTTTTAAAATATTAATTATTATAGTTCTTACCAACCCTATTTGATAATATTTGAATAGTGTTGTACCGCTGGCTTTGACATGGGATAAATACGGGACCAGTATAAAAATACGGGACATGAATTTTTAAGTATCTATCGATCGCATACCCAGCGTTACTCATGAAAACCATTTAAATGATAACAAGTAACATATTTATTTCAATGAATGAATATAGATATTTATGTACGACAAGGAATCTTCATACATATTTATTATGTGTTTTAGATACACCATTTTCGTGTGGTGACGGAATAAGAATACAATTCACCACGCCTTATCTTATTCGTGGGTATCGAAAAGACAGCTAGGGGATTAAATATGCGTATAATATCTATGCAAGAGAAGGAAAATCCGAAACAATGGTCAAGGTCAATTTCCCTCCTATTATGGAAGAGGCTTGAGCCCAGCAGTGGGACGTACGTGAGGATGATTGCAGATACAATTCACAATCAGCGTGTCAGCATATGTTCAGTTAAAGTATATATTTATGAAGTCTGAGTAATACAAAACAAATGTTTTTTATATTGGATACCATTATAGTAAAACGCTTATAATGAAATAAAGGTATTGTTAAGCATTTTCTCGACTTTGTATTTATCGAAAAATTTCCCCGAATTTATATTCACGTTAGGTCTAAAGTATTTCCATGTACAACAAGTCATAACGATGACGCCGAGTGTAACTGAAAGATTTATCTACTTACTACAGTATTAGTTATTAATTGTGACGTAAGGTTTTTATACAAAATCATTACCAGCAGAAAAAAAAGGTGTTACTATAAAAAAAATAAATTTGGTCAGTTATTAAACATTCTCCGTGTGATGACGGAGTAAGAATACAATTCCCCACTCCCTATCCTGTCCATGGATGTCGTAATATACTACTAAGGGATATAATAAGCATAAAACATCTGTGCAAGAGAAGGAGAGCTCGAAACGAAACCCTATTCCAACACAATGACTTCTAATATTTATGCGAGTATTTACACATCGTAAATAAAACTACTTAGAAAATAGTTTCTTTTAAAATATATAATATTACAAAAAAAAGTAATCTGTCGCTCAGGCCACCTGGCAGATGTGAAACATCGAAATTAATTTTTACAATTAAATATACATAAAAGAACAGATTACGACAGGAACTAATATGGAATAATGTCCTATACATTATGCATTATGCTAGTATAAATAAAATATGAAGATTTGTATTAATATTATTATTTAACATTTTACACAACAGTTATAATTAATTCACCGTACAGTCGCTTACGCACAACATTGTGTTGCTACGTCTTAAACTCTTCTACGTATATTACATATATTCCGTCATATAGCGTGGCGTTGCTTCGCCACACGTCTTTCTTTTTTTTATTGCAAGCTGTGACAAACGAGCAAACAGTACACCTGATGATAAGTGTTCCTATCGCTCAACTTTACAAGGCCGCTGCCTACCGCGAAGAAAGTAAAGGGAGTGTGAATTAGTGTTGCTCAAAAAAGTCTTGGTCTTGGTCTTGCAAGAAATGCGAGACCGAGACCAAGACCAAGACCGCTTAATTTTTGCAAGACCAAGACCAAGACTGACCTTGCAAGACTTGAGCAAGACCATGACTGAATCTGCAAGTCTCGCGGTCTTGCATTTAAGTCAAATCACTATTTCAGCTTACACACATTCAACTATTGGCTTCGTGTTTTTGCAAAGGCTTAAGGATAAAAATACCATAATCGTGATAGGTTTCATACGAAAGTGATCTTGCCCATTATATTTATATATTCGATTATTCATTAGCCCAACGACCTGCACTGTTGGACTTAGAAATATGCCTACAATTAATCTACATAAATAACACCCAGACTCGCAAATGAACTATTATGCGTATATCGGTGTACGTACATAAAGATCGCAATATAATAAATAACCGAGTAGGGACGGAGTACAAATATAATTCACCACTCTCTTACCCGTGGATGTTGTTATCTGACCAGCTTGGTATAGTTGGTCAATTTCCCTCCTATTATGGAGGAGGCTCGAGCCCAGCAGTAAGACGTATATGGACTGAAATGATGAATGATTAGGCTGCTACTAGGTGCGATATAGTATCCAGTTTTGTTTATAAGATAGTAGTTTATAAGATATATCGTCATATAACAGTCGTTGCTACTAGTATTTCGTTATCGCTATTACAAGCTATCATTTAAAATCATCTATAACAGTGACGATAAATACTACCTACTGTATTAGCCATATTTTCTCGGAGTAACTTAAGTTATATTTTATTTTCCATAAAGAACCCGCGTATAGCCGGGATGGGTTGATAGTTTTTTTATAAAGCCAACAAGTATTAAAACCGTGAATTTTTTAAATCACTTTTATATGTTATTCGATAAATAATATAATAAGCGCCACATGGATCGCAGCGGCCAAAGTATTTATATAGGCAATAGAGCAACAGGTTTTTTCAAGTATCCAAAGTCTCAGTAACTGATCTGGAAATACAATACAACAATACAAAGATACATACCACTTAACTGGAAGAGAAATATAAACACATCTATGTATTATAAACATATTTAAAAAGACATAAATTTTATTGTATCAACTGCCCCGTTTGGTGACGTCTTAAGAAAACAGGGTCGAAATTTCTTCCTTTGCCATAGGAGTAGTACCGCTGCCTAATGTAATACCAGGGGAATAGGAGAGTAATTTTTTTTAGTGGTAAGGGTTATATTCAATGGTGGACTGTAGGCTAGCAGATGGATAGAGAGATGGATGGATGATATTTGATTAATCTGGTTCGATTTTTCATAAATGACTGTTAGGTTATTCTAACTGCAAGACCTGCAAGACTTTGCGAGACTCTTGCTGCAAGACCAATACCAAGACCAAGACTCGAGTGCGCAAGACCAAGACCAAGACGAGACCAGGTGTGATATTGCAAGACCAAGACGAAGACTAGTCCAAGTCTCGTCTTGGTCTTGCATTTGGGCAACACTAGTGTGAATGCGTGCATTGAGGTTTGGTGATACCAAAGGCACCACCAAAACCCTCCACACGCAAACACCCTCAGAAAGTTGGGCTTCCGGCTCTCTTGCTCACCAAACGAAACGCAGTAATAAATTGCTACTACTCAGACGTCGATTTTCTGCGACGTCTGAGTAGTAACGTCTCGTAAGCTTATAATTATCCTTGGTAATAACTACTATCTGTCTTATATCAGCTAAATAACACGAAATCTTACGTTATTTACTCATTTAATATTATGATTTTGTCCTAAGAATCGGCTAAGCGATCAATATCGCTTAGCCGATTTCTTTCATACGAAATTACTATATTTGTGACTTTATTTCATAATCTAGGATGTCGTTTTTCTAAAAAAATCACTCCATTGCATTCGAGCTATCTTCACAATAGAAGTACTTCACTATACCGTCCAAATGGTTTGTCATAAGATTTTATTTCAAGTTTTTCTTCTGTTAAAATGTTATCTGCATATATATGCTCCTTAGTTGCCTTTGGCGAATAAAAAAATACAATGTCGCTATTGTATTTTTAGTTTATCAACATAAGAATCATGCTGTAACACCTGCTTTCAAATTAGAAAATCCCGGGCAAAATTATAATACAGTACATCACTAAATAACAAAAATATTTAGATTGAGAACAAAACGTTTCTGATCCGGTATTTTAATTACTTGCCGATCTATAGTGTGAATTTAACGAGCATTCGTTCGTAAGGGATTGTTGATGTTCATCGGGCAGAGTTTGTTAGAAAATTAAAAAAAAGAAAGCAAAGTTGGTCAGCTTTTCGCATTGTGTTAGCAGAACGAATGTAAAAAAAGTTTGAATATTAAAGTATAATTATTTATACTACATTATATTGAATGTTATTGATAGACGTATGTTATGAAAATTTGTTTGATTTTTAACGAGGGATCCACCCTCACTTCGTTTGTGGTTTGGCTGAGCCCTTGTTGGCAAAAAAAAATTATAAAATGGGTAACTAAAACTATTTCGAGATACAAATTGGGGTTGTTTTATTTACATTTATCTTGTTTGTGTTATATTTTTGAAATAAAACTATTTATACTAAACTATTTATTTTCGCGTTTGTTTTTTAAATTTGTAATATTGTGAACATTTTGCAGCGTGTACATGGCACAGTAAGACTGTCTTATGGAGACCTATAACCTACCATATTAACTCTTTTCTTTTTATTAGTAGCCTACTAAAATCTATAATTAACCATAGTGTAATGATTTTTGTTGACACACTATATTTTGGTTCTATGTCACTTAAACGGCGCGGAGCGGTAGAAGATAGGTCGTGCAACACGTGGTACATTACATCTCTGTAATCAGCTGTACACTACTTCTTTGTAACATGCTTTACACTCTATCTTTGTAACCTATTATACATTACCTCCCTATAACCTGCTATTAACTGCCTCTCTAACCTGTGATACACAGACTTTTTTTTTAATGTAAATGGTGGCAAACCCGCAACAGTTATAGCTGATGGTAAGTAAGCATGGACCTTTGCAAGGCCACTGCCTATCGCGAAGAAAGTGAAGGGAGTATGAATGTGTGCAATGAGGTTTGGTGATACTAAAAACCACTAAAATCAACCACACGCAAACACCTTCAGAAATTGGGGCTGCCGGCTCTCTCCCTTACCGAATGAAGCGCAGTAAGTAATTTCTACTTCTAGGACGTCGATTTTCTGCTCAGTGTGGTACTACTCCAGGCGGACCGGCCCGCGGCGGTAGATAGACAGCTGTCAACAGTGTGGTCTATATAACCATTTGAGAAGACCACTGGTATCGAATATATAATTGTCTTCTAATAACGAGTCTCACTTATTTTTCTAAGTCTCGAAAATTATGTGTATTTAAAACGTAACTTAACTATTAATCCAATTTTCCATTTAAAATATTGATTAGAAAAAATGGGAAAAATAACTGAGAATATCATTACGGTTCAAACATCCAACTGCTAGGCTCGAGCATCCTCCATAATAGGAGGCAAATTGCCCCTTAGTCGTCTTTTCGACACCCACGGGTAAGACAGGGGGTGGTGAATTATATTCTTACTCCGTCACCACACAGAAAGACTTAGAATATATCGAAACTTAATAACAGCTAATTCAAACAAATTAAATCTTATTGTATAACTGAGGTCACTGATGGCTGAACTGGGGATTAGTCCGCCACTCATAGAAAGGCTGACGTGAGGATGATGCACCGGCAACAAATAATGCTGCGGGGACATCGCTGGAGAATAATACCCAAAAAATTAGGCTGCCGACCAGACCACTGAATATAATGATTCGGTTCTGGTAGTGATTGTTACAGTACGTCAAGGTGGCCGTTCCTCCCACCACCTCGGAGGGGTTTGGACAGGGTGGCAGTGGACCAAAGTTTGACATAAAAAAACTTATTGAATGACTTATCTAGATCAAATAATGGACAAGAACAACAATAGACCTTAACCAAACAAGCTCACAATATGTGAAAAATATAAATTGAAGGACCAAAGTTATAATAATTTATTTCAAACTTTTGAAGACGTTTTTGTTAAAATGCCAGGGTTATAAATTAAATAAGTAATAGAATACTTAGAATAATAACGTATAGAAGGTAAGTTCGCGCACAAAAAGTGAAGCATTTCAATTGGAGCCTAATGGAGCTTACGCCGGAAGCGTTCCGTAATGTACAAATCATTGTACTGCAGGTACATACGCAACTCTTAAAAAAAATAAATAGGTAATTATGACGGTTTGTGCATTCAAATGGTGTCATAACACATTTGAAAAACTTAAAAAGGTTTTTAACATTACTTTTAAAGGGGTACTACGCCAGAAACCTCCGCGTGGTGTACCCTGGGCACGAGCGACAATTTCTTGGACTGCTCTCTGGAATTGTCGCTCGTGGCAAATATCTGGCCCGAGGGGGGGCCCAGTTTGTGGGATGCCCCAAATTCGCTCCATGCCCTCTAATTGTAGAGGGTATTGGACGCGAAAATTCGACGGGCTCAGTCACTCATTCGTTTGAGGACTGAGCAGGCATTTGCCAACCGCGACAAATCGTAGACCTGATTCTTGCTTCGGGACATTTGTCTTGAGGCCTAGATTCAGGAGCGAGGGTCTTGGCTTAACCGCCTGGACCGCGAGGAAGAAAACCTCTATAAAACAATCACCCAGAATCTTAAGTTCTGGCGCGCGGCGAGAGGATGCATGGCTGATGGGTTGTTCAGTCGTTAGCGCGCCCCCAGCCAGGGTACCTGCGGACCCCCTGTGTTGGGATACAAATGTACGCTTGCCCGGGTATCGGGATCTCTGCCCGGGTCGACCTTTATTTCTCCCATACTCGTGGGAATCGAATGGATTCTTCGTACAATTTGGATGTAGATAGGAGGGGTGAGACGCCCAAAACCACCGACAGCGGGGAACCTATTAGTTCTCACGTTATAGCCCGGCCAAGCTACGGCAAAACTGGCCCAGAGGAGAGGGATGCCTCGTCCGACTGCAGCTCGGCTGCTAGTTCGGCACTTGAGGCCACAAGATCAGGCAAGGGGCCGGCAACACTCGAGGCCCCTAAAAAGAGAAAGAAGAGGAAGAACATGGGGACAGGAAAGGCTACGAGCGTAAAGAGGCGCGAGTTGGCCAGGCAGGAGCGGCTGGCTAGGGAGGCCGCTGCAGCCGCTCCGAGTGCTGACGAGGGCGGCAGTACTGCCGCAGGGCCGTCAGACACCGACATGTCGGCTGCTGAGACTGTCGGTGGGTCATCCCAGTCTCCAGCATCGGTCCTCGCGGCAGCCTTAGAGGTTGGGGAGGAGGCCCTCCCCTCGATGGTGCGGAAGCGCCCCCTGAATATGGGTGGCACATCAGGATCCGCCTCCGAGGGGAGTGGCGCTATCATGCCTCCTCCCAAGGTTCCAGCCTCTCGTAGGGGGCGAGGGGCTGCAATGGTGGCGGCGAGGTCAGCGGCTCCGGCGTCGATCAGCCATACGCGGGGGACTGATGCCCAAAAGCGGGCGAATGAGGCGGCTGCCGCAAGAATGATGAGGGTGTTAGCGGACATACCTCCCACCGGCGCGACAGCTACTGAGCCCGCTGTAGGTATCGACCCCCCACCAACTAACGTGGCAACCCTGCAGGCCGAAAATACCCGCCTTAGTGGCGAGGTTTCGGGCCTGCAGGAGAAGAACAAGGCCCTACAAAAGGAGCTGTCGGCGGTGCAGAAGGCGAACCGCGAGTTGGCCAAACAAATGGCCGACTTGCGGCGCCAGGTCGCGCAGCTGGCGAGGACCGTGCCGCCGACAACTGCCGGCCCTGCCGACGCCCCCGTCATCCCCGCTGCGCCAACTCGCGCTGCGGCGAGTTCTCAGAGGGCCCAGCCAGCCGAAGTGGTCCCGCTGCCCGCGGTGGATGGCGTGCCGGACCAAACCATGCGCGCCGTAGTGGAGGTTGTTGGCAAAATGCTTGACGCGCGCATGGCGGCTCTGGAGCAGAGACTGTCCCTGCCTCCGGAGCCCCGTCTCCGGCCGCCGCTTGCTGCGGACAGGCCGAAGGCTGCGGCGTCAGCTACTACCGCGCTACCCTGCCAGGGCGGGCGCGTGGGAAGCTACGCTGCGGCCGTTGCTGGGCCGAAAACCAAAGGACCCGCCGCGAAGAAGAAGGTGGCACCGGCTCTTGCCAAGGACGGACCTAAGCCGCCGCCGGCAACTGCATCGTCGGCGGCGGCCACCGTAGCCGCGACCGCGACTGCTGCGCCTAGCGACCCCGTTGCCCCCGAAGAGGGTTGGCAGACGGCTGAGCGCAGCCGAAAAAGTCGCGGCCAGAAGAGGAGAGCGGAGGCCAAAAGCGCCGCCAATGCCTCCGCTCCCAAGGCAGGAGCCGAAAGCAAGAGGTCGCGCAGGAGGCTCCGGCCGCCGAAGTCAGCCGCGGTGGTGATCACCGTGCTGCCTGAGGCCGCCGAAAACGGCCTCAGCTATGAGGCCGTCTTACGTCGCGCCCGGCGGGAGCTTGACGTCTCCGATTTAGGAGGCGTCGAAGCCAGGACCCGCAAGGCCCGGACAGGGGCTCGGATTCTAGAGTTCCCTGGGGCCGAGGGCGCCAAGACGGCCGATAGCATGGCGGCCAAGTTGAGGGGTCTGTTCGCAGAGGAGGATGGCGTCAAAATCGCCAGACCCGTAAAGTGCGCAGAACTACGCGTCGCGGGTCTGGACGACTCCGTGACGGTGGATGACATCCGGGAGGCCATCGTCTCGAAAACCGGGTGTCCCGTGGACACCGTCCGAATTGGCGCCATCCGCCCTGGTCCGGGCGGCGTCGGTGCTGCCTGGGTGCAGTGCCCGGTGGAGTCGGCCAAGCAATTGGCCGGCTCAGGCAGGCTCCTCGTGGGCTGGAGCTCGGCGCGGGTGACCGTGCTGGAGTCCCGGCCTGCAAGGTGCTACAAGTGCATGGCGGTCGGACACACTCGGCCGACATGCACTAACTGCTTTGACTGCAGCGACCTTTGTTTCCGCTGCGGTCAACCCGGGCATAAGGCGGCATCGTGCGCCGCCACGCCCCATTGCCCCGCGTGTGCGGCGGGCAATAGGCCCGCCAAGCACCGCATGGGGGGCAGGGAGTGCAGACCCCCGGCTTCGGCCCCAAAGGGGCGGAGCGGCCCGACGACCCCAGCCGCTCCTGCCCCTAGCGCGACCCGATCGCCCGCCAGCGTGGAGGAGGTAATGGATACGGCCCACTAATGGCGGCCGAATCTTACCACCTCCTGCAGGCCAACCTCAACCACGCCGCCGAGGCACAGGATGTTTTCCTGCAAGCCATGGCGGAGTGGTTGATCGGTGCAGCCGTAGCCGCGGAGCCGTACGTGGTGCCTGACCGGCCCAATTGGCTGGGCAGCAGTGACGGCTCTGTGGCAATCGTCGCCTCCACGTCGTGGCATTTCCCGCCCTTGCTGCTCAAGGACAGGGGCGATGGGTATGTCGCGGCGGAATGGGGAGAGGTTACGCTATTTGGTGTTTACTTCTCCCCTAACAGGAGCGCGACGGATTTCGGGGCCTTCCTCACCATCCTGGGGGCCTCGATACGGCGACTGGCACCGCGCCAGGTCTTCGTCATGGGGGACTACAACGCCAAGTCCACGGCGTGGGGGTCCCCCAGGACGAATGACCGCGGGCGGGCGGTCGAAGAGTGGGCGGCGGCACTGGGCCTCTGTTTGCTGAACAGGGGCTCGGTGCAAACGTGCGTGCGGCAGCAGGGCGGGTCGATAGTGGACTTGTCGTTCGCTAGCCCTAATGTCGCAGCACGTGTGAGGAGCTGGTGCGTCCAGGAGGAGGTTGAGACCCTATCCGACCACCGATACATCCGGATAGAGGTCTCCCGGACCCTCCTGGGGCCCAGCAGGGGTCACATGGCGGACGGAGCTCCCGCGTTTCCGCGGTGGGCTGTGGGTCGATTGGATCGGGACCTGTTGGCGGAGGCAGCCATCGTTCAGTCGTGGCTGTCCTCACCGCCCCAGGCGGACGGGGTGGATGCCGAGGCTGGCCGCATCCGCTGTGCGTTAACGCAGATCTGCGATGCGGCCATGCCCCGTGTGCGGCGTCTGCCCCCGAAGAGTGCGGTCCCCTGGTGGTCCCGAGAATTGGCGGACCTTCGGGCCGCGTGCATACGTGCCCGGAGGGCCTACACCCGCAGCCGAGCGCGTCACCGCGACGCTGAGCGGGAGGTCCAGCTGTACGAGGCTTACCGCAGTGCGCGGTCTGCCTTCAGGCTGGCCGTCCGTACCGCCAAGGACGTTAGTCGGCGGGAGATGCTGGACAGTCTCGAGCGTGACCCCTGGGGTCGCCCCTACCTCGCGGCGCTGAACAAGCTCCGCGGGCGGGGCCCCCCCCTCACCGAGACTCCTATTGGCGGTGTCCCTGGACATCGCTAACGCCTTCAACAGTCTGCCATTCAGCTGCATCAGGGAGGGGCTAAGGTACCACGGGGTGCCCGTGTACCTCAGGCGGCTGGTGGCAGACTACTTGGAGGGGCGCAGTGTCCTCTACGTTGACCGAGTAGGGGACGTTGTGCGAACGCCCATGACGTGCGGTGTCCCACAGGGGTCGGTTCTGGGTCCGACCCTGTGGAACATCGGCTACGACTGGGCGTTGAGAGGAAGCCTCCCACCCGGGCTGGGCGTAATTTGCTACGCCGACGATACACTCGTCACAGCCCGGGGTGGGACGCTCGAGGAGGCGGCACGCCTGGCAACTCTCGGCACCGAGGAGATTGTCAGGCGGATCGAAGCGCTGGGGTTGAGGGTAGCCCTGGAAAAGACGGAGGCCCTTTTGTTCCATGGCCTCCGTACCGCCGGGCCTCCCGCCGGCGCTTCGATCACCGTGAATTCGGTCACCATCAGCATCCAGGCCCACATGAAGTACTTGGGCCTGGTGCTCGACGGGCATTTTTGGTTCCGGGAGCATCTCCATCGACTTGTTCCCCGGCTTGTCGGCGCGGCGTCCGCCCTTTCGCGGCTGATGCCGAATGTGGGCGGACCCAGTGCTACGTGCCGACAGCTGTACGTGGGGGTGATCCGGTCGATGGCCCTGTACGGCGCACCGGTGTGGGCGGGGTCCCTGACCGTCCGTCTTAGGGCCCTCCTGTGGCGACCACAGAGGGTCATGGCGATCAGGACCATACGGGGTTACCGCACGGTGGCGACGGAGGCAGCGTGCCTCCTGGCCGGAACCCCCCCGTGGGACCTGGAGGCGGAGATGCTCGCCGACATTTATCGGCGGGTGTCGGAGACGCGCGCCCGCGGCAGCATGGTCTCCATCAATGAGATCACCGCCTGGCGGGTCGACGCCCGCCGAGAAGTAATTGCCCGTTGGGCAGTCCGGCTGGAGAGTCCTCGGTACGGTGTCAGGACTGTCGAGGCCCTCCGGCCGGTGCTGATGGAGTGGTTGGAGCGGACGCACGGGGTGCTTTCCTTCCGACTGGTGCAGGTGCTGACGGGGCACGGTTGCTTCGGGAAGTACCTGCACAAGATTGTCAGGAGGGAGAGCACACCGTCCTGCCACCACTGCAGTTGCGACGAGGACACGGCGCAGCACACGCTCGAGGAGTGTGCTGCATGGGAGGGGGATCGCCGTGAACTCGTCGCAATTATCGGTGCCGACCTGGCGCTGCCGACCATCGCCAGGGAGATGCTCGTCAGCGTCAGGAACTGGGACGCGGTCGCCGCCTTCTGTGAGGCCGTAATCTCACGGAAGGAGGCGGCGGATCGTGTGCGAGTAGAGCTGCTATTCGGCGACACGTTCCGCCGCCGGCGACTCGGGCGGCGCAGGCGCGAGTATCTGCGCCTAATGCCGCCCTAGCCGAGGCCGCGGGTGATCGGACCGGGGAATTGTCCGTCACCCGCGGAGAGGCTGACCGCGCGACGGCGACCGACGTCCCAGTACGTCGAGAGGTGAGGATACCCGAAAGGGTATTCCGTCGGGCCGACCACTGACGACAAGTCACATCTGCTCCGGTGGTCGGCCCAACAACGAGGTGACGTGGGTACGGGTGGGTTATGGGCCCGCGCGCCGTCCTTTCATCGCCCCGGACGGATTGGACCGCGCGTGCGCTTACCATAGCCCACCCATAAAAAAAAAAAAAAAAAAAAAAAAAAAAAAAAAAACATTACTTTTAAAAGTATGTCGACGATTTATGTTTATAAAAACAAAATTTGATTTCATAATTTGTATAGTGGTGTGCGTGTGTACGTGTGTAATCGTCTGCGCGCCATTAATATTTTTAGATTCATGTTTCGAAGGTTCGAAGTACTGACACTATCCTTCTGTACGTTATTGTTCTAAGAGAATTAACTTCCAGTGTGGTAATAGCGTGAGAATACGATTCACCACCCCACCTTCTTGCCCATGGGTGTCGTAGAGAACGACTAGAGGATTAAATTGCATATAACCTTGTATCAACTCGTCTGACCAGCGTTCCCTTCTAATGTGGAGGAGGCTCGAGCTCAGCAGCGGAACATTTATAAGCTAAAATGATCATGATGAATGGCGATAGTATGTTTTATACATCTCCCTCTACCTCTTGTCCGTGGTTGTTTTTGTTTTTTGGGACTAATCCCACCACACATTTCCACCATTGTAACTCCTATAAGCCAGGATCCACAATGGTCTCTATAAATGACACTGAGGTTTGACCCACAGGCAGTCCGAGAACCCGCAACAAATTTAATTAGAAAAGATTAAAGAGGAGGAGTTGGAAAGAGAGATTCCACTTCCCTCCTAGGTAAAGCGGAAGACAGGAAAACAAAATGACTAGTCAGCCAATAAGTAAAAAGGTGTACAGCTACGATAAGCGCAGCAGTACGCACTACAAATGCGGAAGAGCTTAACGGGGCCTATATGTGAGCGTTAAGATTGATTGCTACAGTAGGTATGGCAGAAACGCATGAACACACGGAAATTTTCTCGAGTTGCTACAAGGTCCGTATAGTATACTACCCCACAGGTGACTTGCAAACTGTTTAACATAAGGTTACGCTCGTTTTGCCAGAGATCGCATTCCCAGAGAATGCAATGTCCTGATTGTTCATACTCGTGGTCAGATGTGGAACATTGACATAGCGGAGAAGGTACGAGTTTAAAAGAAAATAATTTACTTTTAAAGTTGCCATGGCCAGTTAAAAATTAGGCCACAAAGTGGTCAACCTCCAGCTGTTTTGCCCGTGGTTGTTGTAAAAAACAACTAGGGGATTATAAATACGTAGATAATAACTATGTAAAAAAAGGAAAACTCGAAATAAAGCCCCAATACAGTAAAGTAGTTCAGTTTCCTTGCTATTATGAAAAAGGCTCGAGCCCAACATTGGGACGTATATGAGCTGTGATGATGATGATGATAATTATAAAGGTATAACATTATTTTTTTAAAAACTACCGTGATGACGACTTGGCGATTCAATGATAGATTATCTTAATTAATTTAAAATACAATGACAATATACAAGTTTAAATCACGGTTTATACAAGAAAAGAAATATATTATTTAGTTCTCCATTAAAATATCGAAATTTCTCGCAACGTTGAATAAAATACACTGTTATAACTTTCTAGTTATAACAGTGTATTTTAGGATTTCTATCCTAAAAGATTCATAACTTTTCATTCGTAGAACTATAAAAATAAAATATCATGGCAACATAAAATGGTGTAAATTATCTGGTTAAGTGCAAATTGGCGTCCATTACGGTTTTCGTTCGCGATCTATTTTCTTTTGGGGTCAACGCTCGGAGGCACGGGAAATGCGGCATACAGCTTATTGCAAAATTAATGTATATATAACTAGTATGATACTAGATTTAATAACTTATAGAAATTAAATTATGAATATGAATATAACCTTTTTTACAAAATACTAGCTTTTTGGATCCAACCTTGCAAGATTAATAAGGTAAAGGGGCGTGAAATAAATCTGCTTTCACGGATTTTATCTTGTTCGTATTTGATTTTTAACTTCCCAAGATTTCAAAACACTTTATAAATGCTTATGAGATAACTGTTCGAGTTCTTCCATGACGAAGGCTGTAATGTAGAAAAAAAGTAAAACAGTTTTCTTTTAAACTAGCTGCTGCCCGCGACTTCATCCGCGTGGAATAGTTTCTTTGGGCTAACGCTAACTTTAACTCGGGAATTTGTTTACGTAGAAGATGAAAATATTTTTAAATAATACGATTCTGTCATATATGATAATTTTTACGAAACTAACCGTTTACGTAACCCACGCAGCGGCGGCTCTCACAAGGAAATAAATCCTTGATTTTTAAACATTCTTCTTTTCTGCTCCGCTCCTATTGATCTTAGCGTGATGATATATACCCTATAACCTTCCTTGATAAATCGGCTATCTAACACAGAAATAATGGTTCAAACCAGACCAGTAGTTCCTGAGATTAGCGCTTTCAAACAAACAAACTCTTCAGCTATATATATTAGTATAGAGCATTGATGTATAATAATCGCGTAAATATAAGGAATCTTAAAAATACACTATTAAAGTGTTGAATCGAGTTGAATGAAAAATATTTTCAATAAAACCTTAAGATTTTACAAAATATGGAGCAAAAATTAAAGAAAAAAAATGTTCATTCATCCATTAACCCATAGATACCCATTAGCAATAGAATTCCCCACGAGAATGCCAGTCCGAAGGATCCTGTGCCACCTTGCATCCAATTATGCCGCGCCGTCACGATTTCCATATCATATCTTTACTTCCTTACTGCTTCGTCTGATTTATCATCATCACGTTAGAATTGTACTTCTCCAACCGATATCAGTATGAGGAGTGATGTATCCTGTCTAGTGACACTTCAAAGTTTCATTCTTTAGACAATATCGATTACACTCACTCTTCAATAGATTGAAGAATTCTGAATCTTGTAATCATTCAATAGCACACTGAACAATGTTGAGATTATTTATGCGAACATTTATAGACCACGTCTCTATGCCATAAGTCATTGTTAGATGATACATAGATCCTCTTCAAAATACAACACCTTACAAGTTCATGATGACGGGAGGACTAAACTGTCTCAAATTCAAGTCATCGTTATTACAGAGATTTATATCTACTGGTTATACTGGCTACTGTCCGTGTGCTGACGGAGTAAGAATACAATTCACCACTCCCTATCTTGCGCGTGGATGTCGTAAAAGACGACTGAGGGATATAATACGCATATAACATCTATGCAAGAGAAGGCAAACTCGAAATAAAACTCTATACCAACCTGTTTGACCACTGATGACAAGTAACCCTGCTTCGGTGGTCGGTCCAACGACGAAGGCGACGTGGTGTTCGGGTGGGTTGCGGGTGTTGCGTGCTTACGCCCCTCTGTCGCCCTAGACGGAGTGGTGCGAGGAGCGCGCCGACCGCAGCCCACCCCAAAAAATAAAAATACCAACCTGTTTGTCTAGCATGGTACAGTAAGGTCAATTTTCATCCTGTTATGGAGGAGGCTTGAGCACAACAGTGGGACGTATATGGGCTGAAATGATGAAATGAATATATCTACTGGCTATAATTGTAGTTATTAAATTTTGGCTAATATTATGATAAAAAAACGGTAGTACAATAAAATTTTGGAAACATGGCGAGATTAAAAATTAAAGATGGATATGATAAAATCCGTAAAAATATTTCATTATGACTATACAAGAAAACGATTCAACTAAAGAACTACAATAAAGCTATCCAACGAAAATCTTCTCACTTCAATGATACAACTATTCAACTAAAACGAATCATCTAGAACGATACAATGAAAATATCTAATTAAAACAACGCAATGAAACTATCCAATTAAAACGTTGTAATAATAAATGATCCAACTAGAATTATGGAATAAAATGGTGAAACTAAAACGATACAATAAAAAAGATACAATGAAACATTCCAACTAAAAAATAAAATAAAACTTTTTAACTAAAACTATATAATAAAAAAATGCAACAAAAATAGTACAATAAAATAATTTAACTAAAACCATACCTACAATAAAACGATATATTAACCTTAAGGTACAAAATAACGATTCAACTAAAACGATATAATGAAACGATACAACGAAAAATATAAAATTGTAACGAATAAAAATAAATCTTAAAGTGCATGACTCCATTCGTCTTAATTATTCTACACTATTATAAAACTGTAGCAGCTATGTATAATATACAGGGCTAAGTTTAATACGAAATGTTCACCTACTGCGTGGGTTGTTGAACTTATATCGATGGCCAACAGTCATTCACCTGTTATGTAAGCGAAAAGTCTAGATGTTTCTAGAAATTTAAATTGAATTTTTTAAATACTTTACGGATTTTATCGCGTTTGTACCTATTTGATTTTTGATTGCCCGACGTTTCGAACACTTTTCAGCGTTCATGGTCACGGGCGGACTAAGATGTATCACGTCCTACAAGTCATCGTTATTGCAGAAAATTTATAATTATCTACCCGATACAGAAATTAGTTATTAAATATTGACCCACATTTTGATACAAATTTATTGCCAGTGTAAGAAGAAAATGATTCTATATGAAAAAAATTATATTGTTTATGGTTAGTAATTATTTAACATTAAAATTAATAGTAATTACATTTAAAAAAACTAACAATCTAGTATTCTCCGCCGGAATCTACAACCAGATCGGAACGCGGCCACACTAAGAAAGATCCGGCAAGAAAACTCAGGTGACATGATGCTAAATTAATATTAATTTGAAGGCGGCTTACTTTATGTTACTAAGATGTTTTAATTGGTAAAATTATGTTTAGCTATTATTTATATCAATTACGATCGCCTACCTACGTACCAAGCGTGGTAATTTTGATTTTATTCCATCATACCACTCATTCCCGTAGCAACGTTTTCAGCGATCATTTTTGCCACGTACGTGGAGGATCTGAAATGAGGTACCTGCTGCTGTGACTGTCATAGCGCTCAGGTAAGCGCTATGACAGTCACGATAGGATGCAAAGGTCCATGTGCTGCAGTATTACTTATCATCAGATGTGCTATTTACTCGTTTTCTACCATAAGAAATAGTTTAATCTTTTTATTTATTCTTTCCTTTTTTTTTCTATTTTATAGTAGTGTCTAACCTGTGCGTGTGGTGACGGAGTATGAATACAATACACCACCCCTTTCTTGCTCGTGGGTTTCGTAAAAAATAACTAAGGGATCTTAGAATAATAACGTATAGAAGGATAGTGTCGGTACTTCGAACGTTCGAAATATGAATCTAAAAATACTGCATGCGCGCAGACGATTACACACGTACACACGCACACCACTATACAAGTTATGAAATCAAATTTTGTTTTTATTAACATAAATCGTCCAAATACTTTTAAGAGTAATGTTAAAAACAAGTTAAGTTTTCCTTCTCATAGCGGATAAGATGCGAAGCCAGTAGTGGCACGTATAAATGATGATATTTAGATTATCATAAAGATATTCTGTGTGGTGGCGATCACGATTACTGCCAACTCATACATCGACGATTAAGAGATTTACCATTCATTCAATACCGAATGATCAACAATTACATTCTTAAGGAGGATTGACGGATATGGCCGGTCATAAAACTATGGTCAATAACTTTTGTAATCTATGCCAATAAATAAAATTGCAGTGTCTGTTTGTAATGGCAAAATAATAGACTTTTTTCATGCTCACACGGTTATTTGCATTATACATATGCCTAAAAATCATTTTATATTTTTTTTGTCTGTCTGTCTGTTTGTTCCGGGTAATCTTCAAAACAGCTGGACCGATTTCAAAAATTCTTTCACCAATTGAAAGCTATAATATCAGGGAGTAAACTAGGCTATATTTTATCCCGATATACTCACGGGAACGGGATCTACGGGGATAAGGCGACAGAAACCGAAGCGAAGAGAGGGCGGGTTGCTAGTATATAATAAGAAAGAAGACATATTAAGTCGATACCGACTAATTGGAATAATAGCAGAATGACAATGATAATAATAATATTTGCGTAATTATTTAGCTACCAAGATGACCAATACAGACGCGAATACTGCCCAAAAATTATTACATAAGTTCCATACGATATAACAAATCGATATAGTTTGGATGTATGCCAGTACTTTATTTGAATCAATGGTAATTGTAAGAAGGCCATGTATTTTATATCAGAATATGCTGCGTATTACGCGTTATCTAGAAGATTTGATGGCTTACTTCAATGATGGATATCTAATATAGTGAATAGTAAAATATAATATATCTAATTTGAAGTGATTGTGATTAACTACGGAATTCGCGACGCGCAGACACAAATGATAGAACTAAAATTGTTAGGTGACTATAAGCGCGGTATTAAAGTGACACTTCGTCTCTCGCACCTCATGCACCGAGTATGTCCTAGTGCAGCGAGAAAACCCACGAATTCAGGTTCGATTTTGGCCATAGTTTCGGTTCGATTATCAGCTGAAATCGAAACTAAGCGGCAATTCGTTTTTTGGCCAAATCTAGGCTGAAACGAAAACCAAAATTTCGGTCAGACACTATTAATATCCGATTAGAAATAACAAGAACTTGCGGTTGTATTTGCTATTTGTGCAGTCGAATTTAAAGTTCTTTGAGGTTTGCATTCACATTAAATCCTCACGTCAGCCCATCGATGTTATTATCTATGATTCGAATGCTCTTATTCGAATGTCTATAAAGCTTGATTTTTATTTTGATATAATAATGTTAGGACCATACTGTTGACAGTTGTCTATCTACAGCCGCGGGCCGGTCTATCCGGGGTAGTACCACACTGAGCAGAAAATCGACGTCTGAATAGTTGCAATTTGTTACTGCGCTTCGTTCGGCGAGCGAGAGAGCCGGCAGCCCAATTTTCTGAGGGTGTTTGCGTGTGGTGGGTTTTGGTGATGCCTTTAATATCACCGAACCTTATTGCATGCATTCACACTCCCTTGACTTTCTTCACGGTAGGCAACGGATTTGCAAAATTCAGCTCTCATTGGAATGTTTATAAAGCTTGATTTTAAGTTTGCTTTTGATACAAAATTTTATTTTATATATGTATACGTTATTAGTCTACATTTAAATCCTTTCAAGTATAAAGAGCTAAAATAAGCCGATATGTGGCTTTGTTCACAGTAGTCGCTTTTCTACGGTAATCCGCAATGTCAAGGATTAAATCACGAAACACTTTCTGCTTGTATTGTTAAAACATTGCCTAAAGCACATTAGAACATACATTTATCATTTTAGCTCATATACGTCCCATTGCTGGCCATTTTTTTTTTTGGAGTGGGTTGCGGTCGTCTCGCTCCTCGCACCACTCCGTCCGGGGCGACAGAGAGGCGTAAGCACGCACACCCGCAACCCACCCGAACACCACGTCGCCTTCGTCGTTGGGCCGACTACCGGAGCTGGGTTATTTGTCATCAGTAGTCGGCCCGACGGAATACCCCCTACTTGGGGTACCCTCTCGTCGACCAACGTCCCCTCCTCGGGGAGGACGTTGGTCTTTCCTCACGCGGTCGGCCTCTCGGTGGGTGACGGACTAACTCCCCGGTCTCGTCACCCGCGGCCTCGGCTAGGGCGGCGCGCAAACTGTCCCATTGCTGGCCTTAAGCCTCCTCCATAATCGGACAGAAATCGAGCTACATATACCATGATGGTTAGACAGGTTGTTATATTGATTTCTTACTGGTTTTTCTTCTCTTGTTACATGCAAATTTTATACCTTAGTCATCCGTATTTGAAAGCGCGGCACATTTGAAGCCGTACCGTCCTGAGGATGCCTCGTTTAGAGGCGAAACACGTGTCGAATATTCGAAGTTCTGCGGCAAATTGCAAGTTGATGTTCTGGAAGGTGCTCATCACGTGAGAGTAAGATGTCCTTATTTCCTAGTCCACCTTAATCCTATCCCGTACTCCTTTTATTGTGGTGTGCGGTATATTGATTACCGCGGGAAAGTGGTGGGTCTCCCTTCCTTCCTTCCATTTCAGAATAAAAATGGATTTCCACCATGTATCGCCTAATTCAATCAATTACCTTAGTCATCTTTTACGATATCTATGGGTAAGAAAGATGGCAAAATATATTCTTGCTCTACCACCACACAGAAAAGTTGAATGTTATTTTTTTCTTCAGATGTCTTAAAAATTAAGGTTTAAATTGTATATATGTTTAATAAAAACATTCATTTTGATCTATTTACTAAGTATTTATGATGAACAGAAACGAAATTTTGACGAATCGGGCGGGTGTGATTATGTCACAAACTATCTAAAAAAAGCTATTTCTTGAGAAATATTTAACTCGTCACAGCAATCATCAAAATGGCTACAAAGCTTGGTGATTACAAAGCTGTTTTTTGTCAGTGGTAGGACCACACTGTCGACAGCTATCTGTTTACAGCCTCGGGTCGGTCCGTCCGGGGTAGTACCACACTCTCGCAGAAAATCGACGTCTGAGTAGTAGCAATTTGTTACTGCGCATCGTTCGGTGAGCGAGAGAGCCGGAAGCCCAACTTTCTGAGGGTGTTTGCGTGTGGAGGGTTTTGGTGGTACCTTTGGTATCACCGAGCCTCAATGCACGCATTCACACTCCCTTCACTTTCTTCGCGGTAGGCAGCGGCCTTGTAAAGATCCATGAGCGGCAGCAACACTTACCATCACGTGTACTGTTTGCTCACTTGCCACCGTTTGCAATAAAAAAAATGAGGATGAATAAAGATAGAATGTAAACAAATTTTATGTCATTCCGTCAGGTCCGAGTGATAAATATACTACATAAAAATTCTCGTCATTATTATCATTATTATCACCATTCTGTCTTTCACCGTCTTCTGCTGGATATAGGTCCCCTACTTCGCAATAAAGCATGGTCCTGTGCCACCAGCAGCTTTCACTAAGTCGTTGGTACATCTGGTGACGGAGCATTCTAACCTGCGTCATCCGATATATGGTCGCCCCTCGAAAACTTTTCTTCCGCAATGGTTTTTGGTTCATCAAGCAACGTGGTCATTCGTGATCATCATCATTACAATCGTTTCATCATTACAGAATAGACACTTAGAGCGTTTACACTAAAGAGTTTACACTTCATAAAATCACATAGAGGTTTAAACTCTAATAACATCAAATCAACTGAGCAAGATAATAGGATCATTTTCTGTATTGCAGATCTGAGAGCGATAGGAATATTTCCTTGTGTAGTCAAAATCGTATTTAGCAGATAGTTTGCCACAAATTGAATCTGTATATCGACGTAGGTTTTACATATGATGCCCCCAACAAACAATAATTATGGAGTAGAGGGCATCGCGGACGTGGACGCATAATTATATAATCTAAATATATATATTAAAATTTATTAATTATTAGCTAACCATTTGCTGCATATAGTTAGCTAATAGCAAAGACGAGGTAGAGGGAAGCGACTATCAAGTCTTGAAACGTTTGTTAATGAGATTTTAATATCCAACTTCTAAAGAAGTACAGATTCAAGTACGGTATTAAATGTAATGGTTTTGATATATATCTTATAATTTATATAGAGTATACTGGGTATCGGGTTAAGTATACAATGTGTTACTTTTTAATGGGAATCTAAGGAAGCACCAGGAAAGTGGACAATCTCTCTTGGTTACCCACCATGATTGTTATCTGCATGTTAAGCGTGACTATTATGGCGTTTCCCATCATATCGAGCCTATGTCCAACAGTAGACGTTGATACGGTATGGATGGATAAAATATCTACGTTAGCAATAAAAAGAGCTTTGATTAAATTTTTTACTTTTTCCACTATTATATAATTGCCCTTGGACATATATTTAACTAAAATGATCCAACTAAAACGCAACAATTAAACGATCCAACTATACAACAAAACGGTGCAATTAAAACGATATATTAAAACAGTTTAACTAAAATGATACAATAAAACAATACAACTAAAACGATATAACAAAACGATCCAAGTAAAGCAAAGCAACTAAAACGATACACTAAAACAATGCAACTAAAATAATACACTAGAACGATCCAACAAAAGTAAAACAAGAAAGACTTTGTTGGATACAAAACTAAACAAGAAAACGATGTAATCAAAGTGATACAATATATCAATACAAATAAAAAGATACAATAACTGCTATCGCCAACCCGCACGTCAAGCGTCGTTATTGTGTCATTCTCAGCCATATCGTGGACGTTGATAGGCTGATGGATAAATAGATAAAATATCTCCCCCTAACAATCAAAATGGCTTTGATACAGGGATTATGTGAACACAAGTAAACACAAAGTTTAAATTAAGGTATTAATAATTAATCACTGAGCACGTCAGTTTGTCGATGCTGTTCAATTTTGTCGACTATCTAATTAAAACTAGAGCTTCCTGAATTATAATTTCTGTTTACAGAACGACAAAGACGATTTATGCAAATATTTGATACGTGAATGGAATAGAGATGATTTTCTTCGGCTGGATTTGTTGAGGGGTTATTGAAATATTGGTCCCGTTTTGATTCCTAATACAAATATAGGGATGTTACAGTTTTGGCATATGGGTCTCTCGTGTGCTCACGCGTTAAGAATACAATATGTCACCCCCTTTTACTTTCGTCTGGGGGTTGTAAAAGAGACCCTAAACAAAGACAGAAAGCGACCAATTATACCAGGTGGTCAGACGGGTTGGTATCGGCTTTTATCGAGTTTGCTTCTCTTAAATATATATTATTTGCATTTCATATCCTTTAACACAGTTTTCGATACCCACAGGCAACATCGCCTTGGTGGTGATTTCTTATTCCACCATCACAAAGAACTGCTAAGTGTGGTGATTATTTGATTTTATATGATTTTATTGTATTTTTATATGATTTATTATAGATAAATTATCCATTTAATTATGGCAATATCCCTCTTGGAGTGCTCCTTTCCTTTTCAAAATAAAAAAAACAATCCTTATATTATAATAAATACTGTTATATTTTATAAATATTCAAACATTTAAACATAATAACCTATGTTTTAATAAAATTAGTAATATAAAAAGCTAATTGAAAATCCTTATTAGAACCATTTTAGATTTCTACGCGGACGAAGTAGCGGGCAAAAGTTATTTATACAAAGGAATGAATTTTGTAATATAATTCAAAATTATATTCTAAAATCCTATTAGCCATGTAGCAGCATCTATCTTTGTTAAGAAACTAAAATATGGGCGTTAGATAAATTTCTTCCAAACAAAAAAAAAGTAGCGTTAATTTATGGGTAAAGTAGATGAAAAAATAAAACTATTATCATAGATTTATGGGTACGGCAGCAAGGTCATATTATTTAACATTTTCCTTATGAACAAAGTTCCCCATTTCGCTTACATCGAGCCAAATGGATTGCAAAATCGTGATCTCTTATTCATGAAACGAAAATTGCGGAGTCTTTATAATCAATGGCGGCTACCAATTATGAAGTTTATATGATTTTATTTTTTGTTATTTATACTTTGTTTGTATAGTGACGGGGCACGAATACAATTTACCGCACCCTTTCTTACCCGTATGTATCGTAAAATATGAAAGAACGATATTATGTTATGCAGGTAACACTTATTTTAGAGATAGAAAATTTGACATAAAACTCTATTGTAAATAAAATAATTTTTACAGACTTCATCGCGTTTGTACTTGATTTTTGATTGTCCGACGTTTCGAACATTTTACAGTGGTCATGAACGCTAAAAATAACTTTTGTTTACAGTGTGTCATACTCGCGTAAATATTCCATTTATAGAATTTAATAACGCAACAGTTAATAAGAAAAAAATTGTTATCTTGGCCTAGTTTTGCAATTATTGCACGTCAATAACGTCTAATAAATTGATGAATATCGCCTGCACACACGAAAAAGCATTGACTGTCTGTCACGTTCCGCCTGAGCCGAGCGTGCAAGGGAGGGCGCGGAACAAGTAATAGAGAGGCTCGATCGGCCTAAACGCTCGACTTGTGACACATCTATCATCTGTATAATTTAAGTAAAAAAATATTTGAGTTAACAAGTGTAATTAAATTTTAATTTATCGCCAAATTGTAATTTTCAAAAATTGTAAATTTGGCACTAAATATATTATAAAACAAAGTTGCTCCCCGCTATCTGTCACCTATGTATGCTTAGATCTTTAAAACTACGTAACGGATTTTGATGCGGTTTTTTGTAATAGATACAGTGATTCAAGAGGAAGATTTATATCTATAATACTTGTATAATACCACTTTTTCAAGAGTAACCTCTAAAAAAACATGTTTGTGTTGTCTAATGAAAGAAATCTGTGAACGTTGTATATAAAACATTCTGTAGTATAGTTAGTATAGCGCTGGACCCGTGCGTAGCCGGAGCGGATCTTTAGTATTATATACCTACAATAATCATAATAAAATAATCATAATGCAATTCAATTAATAAAAGTTAGCAATTTTTCATGAATCTTATGACGTTATCGCGTAGAATTATCGTCCGTAAATCGATTTTACAGACAACCTAATGAATGTTTTATTTTTAATTAAAACTATTCGCGAAAAAGCGAAACGTAATTTCTTTGTGTTCACTAAAACATCAACGTCCACTCGGGGCCTTTGTTTTAATACGTTTCGAATTATATATGCAGGTTCTATACCTATACTGTATATTTTATGATGTGGCTGTTGGTTCCACGAACGTTGTGGCCTGCCTGTTACAATGTATTTCAATGTGCTAATGCATCGTTCTATGTCGGTTAAATCCGTTCTTTTACGTACTTTCGTGTTCCATATTTTATCTCTTGTCGAAAATTTGCCTCTCTATAGCATGTTGAGCGACTTTGAGTTTAGTTAGACTAAAATTTTGAGACTATGATTCTGTAAGTCTACGCTCACGAGACTTAGTTTACGAGGTTGTCGACATATTGAAGGCAATCATTGTACCGATAGTCCTTTTTACCAACACCTACGTCTAGCCAAGAGCCTCGACCAACACCTTAAGAGACTTACGTTAGGTGTTTGGATCCAATGAAGATCGGATACAGAAGTGTTATTGAACATGGCGCGCATCGTGAGGAAGTTCCTGTCTTTAGAACCCTAACCAACATCGCCTTGGTCCCTGTATTCTCCATTAAAAAGGATTGTTCTATTTTACTCATTCTAAATCTACATTACCAGCGAATAACATAAGCAATTTTTATCCCGGCTTTCCTACCGGAATGGAGCTTGGGTGACGAAAAAACTGCATTTTGACCAATTTTAAAAATTCTTTCACAAGTGGGCAAACATCGTCGAGTATGTAGGGAAAAATTGTCCCAGTATTTTCACGGAAATAGAGTTTTTCATTTTGGTTCCCTTGATATAAATAGTTTAATTTTGATTAAGTTAATTTTCACTCGGGCGAAGCCGCGGGTAAAAGCTAGTGTATAATATTTTAAAATATATCTAGTAGTTAGTATATTAAATAAAGATAATAATTGCCATTTGTACTGTAATAACAAAAAAAAACTAGTCGTCCATTAATGTCGCCCAAATGGCTACCAAACGTCACAAAATCAAGATTTATGTATAAGGCAGGATAATAACCTTGGCCATTATTCCATTTCGTAATATCCTTGACAGCGTACCGGCTGAATAGTCACGCTTTCTGAATATCATTTGTAATAACGATTTGTATATTTTATTTTACTATATTATAGTCTTAGAATAATAACGTATAGAAGGTAAGTTCGCACATAAAAAGTGAAGCATTTCAACTGCAGCCTAATGGAGCTTACGCCGGAACCGTTTGGTAATGTACAAGGTCACTGTGCTGCACGCACGTACGCAAATCTTAAAAAATAAATAGATAATTGTGACGGCAAATGGTGTCACAACACATTTGAAAATCATAAAAAGGTTTTTAACATTACTTTTAAAAGTATTTCGATGATTTATGTTAATAAAAACAAAATTTGATTTCATAATTTGTGTAGTGGTGTGGGTGTGTACGTGTGTAACCGCTTGCACGCATGTAGTATTGTTTGCTTCATATTTTTGATGGCTTACGTATGAACACTATCCTTCTATACGTTATTATTCTAAGATTATAGTCTTTAAATCATATTCAAATATTATTCTCAAGTAGTACTGATCCTTTGGAACTCTTTCCGTGTCGTGACGGAGTAAGAATATGTTTCATCACCCCCTCTCTTACCTGTGAGCGTCGTATAAGATCTATGCAAGAGGTATACTTAGAATGAAACCCTGTACAAACATGTCCAATCAGCGTGCTATAGTAGGTAAACATATCTTCTATTGTGGAAGAGGCTCGTGCCCAGTGGTGTATGTATGAGCTGAAATGATGATCATAGGGCTTTTTCGAGTCTTCCTTCTTTTACCTTCTTTCTTTTACATAGTTTTTAAATGCACCAGACAGTAGCGTCTTTTAGAACATCCACGGGTAGGAGAGGGGGTGGTGAATTGTATTCTTACTCCGTCACCACATAGATTGTTGCAGTGCTCTTCAATTGTGATAATTTTTGCATCAGTCAATAGAACATTTCTGTTCTTCATTTTTGATTGAGCTGCTCTCCTTTTACCGTAGGAGTAGATTTAGAGTATGTTCTTTATATGGAAAATAATCACCAAGCTTCAGCTCTTGTTCTTTCTTTTTAAGACTTCCGCGCATTCTGGCTTTAACAGCATTAACAGCTTCTCTAATTCTAAAAGCATGTGATACCCCCTAACCTTTTACGGTCTTCAACAGAAGATACGTTGTTATATCTATCTGTAGTAACTATTCTGGATATATAAATGGAACTAGTGCCTTAAAAATAACTTGTTCAATGTTATTTATACTTTATTTAAAAATTCTTGTGAAGTTTTTAGGAATAGTTAGGGGATACATTTTTGTTTTTATGCTTCACCTAGCGAAATAGTAAACAAAGATAAATTAATCCTAAGAGAGTAAAAACTCGGTAAGAAATTGGTAAAGTAAGGTTGATAATGAAATACTTTACGAATTATTAACTAGTTAAGAAACAGTAAAACATTCAAACTGTTATTTGTGGCATAAATAGGAGTACAATAATTTAATCAGTGCTGTTGCCAGGCGTAAAGGTCACATTTGCCTGGAGGCATTAAGAATTAACCCTCAAATACGGATGCGCCACAAACAAGGCACTTGAGTCGTGGTTTACGATGTGACCGCAATAAAAAGTGCGCCTCTTATGACCTCCTCTTTTATACCCTTCTTGATGCAAGCGTGATAGGGCGTTACAAGTCTAGATAAAATTGTAACCACTAAGTAGTAAAATATGGTGGTTAAGATTCAACGTAACAAAAGCTCAAAATACCCTTTATTTTGAGCTTTTGTTACGTTGAATCTTTTAACATACACCCGGTTAGTTGAAATAATAAAATATACAAGGTCTTTTTAAAATCAATTCTTTAGAAATGGCATTCCAATGACTTTGATAAGAAATATATATTTTTGACATCTTTCTTAGAAGACTGCTGAAAGCTACGCAAATGCTTTGGCATTTTTTTATAATTACTAGTGGTCGCCGAGTGATCGAAATTCGGCCTTAATTCATTTAAATTAATTTTTCTGCTACACAATTTTCTTTTAATTATATTTATGTATAATTGAATATGCTCTATATTCAATTATACATAAATATAATTAAGCTGTATTTCATTTTAAAAATATATGCAAGAGAAGAAAAATGTAAAATGAAATCCTACTATATCAACACATCTGACCATCGTGGTATAGTAAGATAATTTCTCTCCTATTGTGGAGGAGGCTCGACCCCAACAATGTAACGTGTATGAGCTAAAATTATAATGAATGAATCCTTAGAATAATAATGTATAGAAGGATGGTGTCAATGCTTCGAAAGTTCGAAACATGAATCTAAAAATACTAATGGCGCGCAGACGATTACACACGAACACGCACACCACTATACAAATTATGAAATCAAATTTTGTTTTTATTAACATAAACCGTCGAAATACTTTTAAAAGTAATGTTAAAAACCTTTTTAAGTTTTTCAAATGTGTTATGACACCATTTGAATGCACAAACCGTCATAATTACCTATTTATTTTTTAAGAGTTGCGTACGTACGTGTAGTACAATGAATGACTTGTACATTACAGAATGGTTCCGGCGTAAGCTCCATTAAGCTCCAATTGAAATGCTTCACTTTTTGTGCGCGAACTTACCTTCTATATGTTATTATTCTAAGGAATAAATCATTTAAAAATTATAACAAAATGCATTATATAATGGGATAAATAGTTAAAATGCGTAGTAAATATAAACTAAATCAAGCTCGTGTGAAAAAAATCATAGCAATTGTAAGCAATGAAAGCAATGAAAAAACCGGCTAAGTGCGAGTCGGCGTCGTGCACGAAGGGTTCCGTACCATTATCTAAAAAAAAATCGGATTTGTTGTGTGGAGCCCCCCCCTTTAAATATTCATTTTATTTTGTTTTTAGTATTTGTTGTTATAGCGGCAACAGAAACATATAATTCGGAGAAAAAAGCCACTGTCTAGCTATCGCGGTTCTTGAGATACAGCCTGGTGACAGACAGACGGACAGACAGACAGCGAAGTCTTAGTAATAGGGTCCCGTTTTTACCCTTTGAGTACGGCACCCTAAAAATGATTTTATGTAATTACTTTTTAGTTTAATCTTCATGGTATGGGTAATGGCTCCGGTGATCGGCCCAACGACGAAGGCGACGTGGTGTTCGGGTGGGTTGCGGGTGTGCGTGTTTACGCCTCTCTGTCGCCCCGGACGGAGTGGTGCGAGGAGTGCACCGAGCGTAACCCACTCCAATAAAAAAAAAATGGCATGGGTAAGAAATAAATACAACATAATATACAACAGAGAAAGAAATTGGGCCACTAAAATTTTAATACAATCGATATGTAAATGATTCTTCGCCTCTGAGCTTTTAGATATAAAAATATACATATTGTTGGTGTTGTTTTTTTTCCTTATTGAAATAGTAATGCCTTTTGAAGATTTTAAAAAAGGCCCATATAAAATATACATTTATTTATATTGGAGTAATGTTTATTTTTTTTTTCGGGTGGTGACGGAGTAAGAATACAATTCACTACTCCCTATCTTACCCGTGGATGTCGTAAGAGATGACTATGGGATGTAATATGCACATTACAACTGTGCAAGAGTAGGAAAATTCGAAATGAAACCCTATATCAACATGTCTGACTAGCATGGTATGGTAGGTCGAATTCCTTCCCTATTGTGGAGGAAGCTCGAACCCAACAATAGGACGTACGTGGGCTGCGATGATGATGATGAATGTTTTTGTTTCCGTGTGACGGCGCAGGAAGAATACGATTCACCACCGCTTCCGGCACATGGGTGTCGTAAAAGACGACTACATGATTACCGATATACTGACTAGCAGACCCGGGCAAAAATCAGCTGTTATGTGGCCAGCCAGATCGTGTGATTTAACACCACTGGATTATTTTTTGTGGGGCTGTGTTAAGGACAGAGTCTATACGGAGCCAATCGAATCGATTGCAGCCTTAAAACTCAAAATCCGTGATGTGATTAATGAAATAGACCCGCCATTTTGCCAAAAAGTGATTAAAAACTTTGATGAAAGAATCGACATCTCTCAGCGTGGCCGTGGTGGACATTTGCCAGATATCATTTTTCATTCATAATTGCCGAATTTTTCTCTTCGTAATACAATAAAAATTTGAATCATCTTCATCTAAATTTCTTGTTTTATTTTGCTTTAGAAAACAAAGTTCTTGTTGAAAAACCCTTTATTAAGATAATATATAGATATAAAGAAAGAAAACTCGAAATAAAACCCTATACCAACCCATCTGGCCAGCATGGTGAGTTTATTTACCTTCCATTATAGAGGAAGCTCGAGCACAACAGTAAGACAAGTATGAGCTGTGATGATTCATCATGAATGACTTTGTTTTGTGTGAAGATTTTCAATTATTTAATTTGTATACGAACAGCGCATGAATAGTACACATTGGAATCCAATCACCATTATTGTTTTGCTCTTAATGTAAATACTTGGGGTTCCCGCAAAATGTAGGTACAAACTTTTCTTCTATTGCACATATTACCGAAATTTTGGCAATAATTTTATAAACTGCCTCTCAGATGTCAATCTTTCCTAGGGTTGTATTTGTTAACCAGACAACATCAAATGGAGCTGGATCAGTTCAAAGCTTTTAGCTATCTTTTACGACAACGGCCTACGCTGCGTCATCTGATTCGTGGTCGCTACTCGAGAACCTATCCTTCTCAACGGTTGTCGCTTTGACGAGCGCCGTATCCTGCTCATTGCCATTTCAACGTGTCAATTCTTCAGGCTATATCGGTTGTCTATCTTCTACGGCTTGGCGTATCCCGGATTTTATAACGCAGATAATTACTGAGCATAGCCTCTCCATAGTATCTTAACTTACTTTGAGTATTTTTATGTGGCTGACATTTAAAGACCGTATTTCAATGCTGTATGTCATCATTGGTAACACGCATTGGTTATTTACCTAGTCTGATACAACCCATTATAGACTAGTGGTACCATACGGGACTATTTTTTTCGCGTATTAGTTTGGCACTCTGTATGAACGCATGATGCAATATATGCACATTTATTGGTTCAATAGGAGCAAGGAGGTGTGACCTATTAGTGGAACATTTGAAATCGACAGTTATTGTATTCAGTTGAGTGTAATTGATTGCAGAAGTAAGTGTGTCGCAATTTTTTTGCAAAAATGGATAAGTTATTCAGGTAAGTACGTAAATTTTTATCGTTTTATAAATATGCAGTAATTTTATTGCTATTATATGTTCTTTATAAGTGCTTTGATTGTGTGATTTAGTTGGTTTATGCCAGTTCATAACTATATCGAAACTATTGTATGTTAAAGTTACTGGTACCGTATGGTACCGCTAGCCACTCAACATGTCTTTTTCTTGTTTTTACTTTTTGAGATGCTAGTCTTGTAAAATGATATAATGTTGTAGTTAGTATTATAATATCATAGTAATTATGTAAAATTAAACATAATGTGAATAATCTTCAAAGTAAATGTATGTTTTGTTGATTTGCAGGTGTAATATGTATGAAACATTGGCTATTTTGGAAAAAGATGAAGTGGTCGAGGCTCGACAGATATTTATAGCACCTCTTTATCAATAACCTCAGTGATCGGCAGCTTAGTGCACCTTGTGAAGTAATATTGAAGAAAAATAACCCACGACCTCATCGTGAATGTCATGGGAAACCATGTACTATATTTTCACCTCAAATATAATCTCGCGGAAAGAAATCAGAACGTCAAACTTTTAGAGGTTGGGGAGGTGGTCGCGTTAGCTCACGTATTACTGGACGTAGAGATACCAATACTAGAAGTTCCAGTCTAAATCATCAAACTTTAGTTCCTCCGGTGAGGATTTAGATAGTTCGCATGTTGATGAACCTGCACAAAAAAAAGCTACCGGCGCGTACCTGGGTGAAAGAAAATCTATCGAGGGAGCTGTCTGGATTTGCTGATGGAAATTACTACTCTCTGTATTTTTTTTTTTATTGCAAACGGTGGCAAACGAGCAGACAGTACACCTGATGGTAAGTGTTGCTGCCGCTCATAGACCTTTACAAGGCCGCTGCCTACCGCGAAGAAAGTGAAGGGAGTGTGAATGCGTGCATTGAGGCTCGGTGATATCAAAACCCTCCACACGCAAACACCCTCAGAAAGTTGGGCTTCCGGCTCTCTCACTCACCGAACGAAGCGCAGTAACAAATTGCTACTACTCAGACGTCGATTTTCTGCGAGAGCGTGGTACTACCCCGGATGGACCGGCCCGTGGCTGTAGACAGATAACTGTCGACAGTGTGGTCCTACCACTCCAATATATACTCCGTATAAGAAAGATCTTCTTTAGAAATATTTGAGTTATTTTGAGGAGAAACAGTCATCAATTTATAACAGGATTGGATTGCATAAAGTGTGATGTAGGGCTGTGTTGCGTGTAATTACCAATTTCATGTCTCTTAATTTTGAATATTTTGTAAATATAATAAATAATACATTTTATTCCTTGTACTGTGTATTTAGTTTTAATTGTTATGGAATATACCTACTTATTTTCTAATATAAACGTCAAAGTAATACTTTGAATATATTTACGGTATTAGACTAGCGGTACCATATGGTACTAGCACCTACTGTGTAAACTAAGCCTTAGATTAATTTTTAAATGATTCTATAGGGTTAATTAAGTCGTAATCAAAAACATACTAAGAAAAATTTAAAATGTGATACCTTATAAAAACTCAGTCTATAATGGGTTAAGACAATATCCCTCCTATTGTAATGGAGGCTCTAAACCAGCAGGACATATATCAGCTGACATTATGGTGATGATGATGAAATGAACGCTCGTTTTCCTTGGATACAAAATCTGGAAAAAAATATCTTAATATGTTTGGTGTCCGTTTCTCAGTTTACAGAAATGTTCACAAAAACGTTAATTTTATTACCAGGGTTTTTGAAATAAATCTAAAGTATTTTAATGTCGTTTTAGCTTCCTCATATTTGATCTTACGTATATTTATATAGGGCTGTTTAGCTTTGACCCTCCTTATTATGATAATGATAGAGATTATCAAAGAGTAGTATAATTTGATTAATAAAATTAAAGGCTCAAGAGAAAGCGGTTTTACTGAATAAGCTGGCAGCCGGAATTATTTTTTATTTATTTTACTTGTCCATGTGATGACGAAATAAGAATACAATTCACCACTCCATATATTACCCGTGGATGTCGTGAAAGATAACTAAGGGATATAATAAGCATATAACATCAGTGCAAGAGAAGGAAAACTCGAAATAAACCCTATACCAACCTATCTGACTAGTATGTTATAGTAAGGTCAATTTCTCTCATTGAAGAAGTGGCTCGAGCCCAGCAGTGGGACTTATATGAGCGGCAACGAACGATTTTTAATTTCGCTTTTGCTATTACAATGTTTGGAGTATTTACAGCAATGTTTGGTCTATGATTATAAGAATTTTGGCGGAAATATAGATATATCATGTCGCGCCAAATAAATAAATTGCTTTACTATTTTACAGTGTTATTTTGAAGGATTTGGTTGATATTTTATATAATATAATACAGAGAAAGTGCTAAACTGTATTGAATATAATACAATAGTAGTTCATTTTTATGTTTTGCCAGAAGTTCACAGATAAAATTAATGACTAATTCGATATTCCACGCGCAATTAACGATATCGACTCGACTTACTAACTATAAATAAGCTACTCAATATAAGTGTTTCTTTTAATATATTGGATTACTTTGTAGACTTGGCTTTATGGGCTGTGTTCCGTTTGCTTGTTCAAACGGCTGAAGAGAGCCACAAAAAGGTGGTCATAGAAAATTCTTTTATCACCATAAACGTTTTCTTTCTATTTAACGAATAATAGATCTTTATTGTACCTATATCTAGATGTAAGGAATTCCTACTTTAAATATCAAACTAAAATCCTTGAGGTATTAAAAAACACTGACAAGATTTGAAGTAGCGAAGTTCGCCCCCGTTAGACTATCTATTAAAGATAGTTCGTAGTGCTTGAACTTCTAAATTAACTTATCTTGGCTTTTTAATATTTAAAATTATGAATTAATATTATAAAATTTCTAAAGAAGACTGAGAGAAATCATCTTTTCTTTATAGCAATAACATGTTTTCACGAACTCTATATAAATAAAGATCGTGGTGACGGAGTACGAATACAAATCACCACTCCATATCTTGTCCGTGGATGTCGTAAAATATGATTTAGGATATAACACGCATACAATATATAGATGTTGTATGCGTTTTATTTCGAGAGGGTTTTATTTCGAGTTTGCCTTCTCTTGCATAGGCAAGAGAAGGAAAGCTCGAAATAAAACCCTATACCAACCTGTCTGACCAGCATGGTATAGTAAGGTTAGTTTCCCTCCTATCGTGGCAGAGGCTTAGGCCCTAGAGTAGGACATATATGAGCTGAAATGATGATAAATAATGATCAAATATCCTGACCTAAACGAAAATTAACTCCGAAAAAGTTACTTGTGAGTGTTTGGTGGACTAGCGCTAGTGTCGTTCACTACAGCTTTCTAAAATCTGGCCAAAAGATTACGGCAGATATTTATTGTCAGCAACTGCAAACTATGAAGGAAGAACTATGTAGCTGCTAAACAACCGAGATTGGTCAATCACTCTAGGCTACTGTTGCTTCACGACAACGCAAGACCACACACTGCACAACTGGTCTGGTCAGACGTGTCAGTACCAGGTTTATTTCGTGTTTTCCCTCTCTTGCATAGATGTTATAGGCATATAGTCCCTTAGTCGTCTTTTACGAGACCCACGGGCAAGAGAAGGGGTGGTGAATTGTTGTTCTTACTCCGTCGCCAAACGGCATAATAATTAAATAACCTTAAAATGATTTATTTATTCCATAGGCAAATCAAATTATATCAATCGTTTGAAGGGTTATCCTAAATTATATGTACGTGGGCTTAACATTGAATATTAACATAACTACCCTTAGATATTCTGATTTGAATGAAGGTTTGAAAGGGATATTAACAACATATATAAATCATACTCGAATCAAATCAATCATTTCACTCCTTTGAGTAAATAACGACACATCTATGAAACACTGTATTATATTTGTCTCGATTTCATCTGCGTAAGAAATTAATGAATCATTACACTAGATGTGATTTTATTTAAGTGAAATTAGAAAATAAATAAAAAATAGACAATCCCGCTGAGTTTCTTGCCGGATCTTCTCAATGCGGTCGCGTTATCATCCGAAATGACAATATGTAAGTACTCCGCGGGGTTTATACATAATAAATGATTTGAATTTGAATTAAATTTGAAACTTCTAGAATTTTATCATTATTAATTTCTATTTCTCTTTATCAAGAGCTGATTGTAAACATATTCCTCTTTAATTAATCTTCATATAACTGAAATACGAATACTGAACTGAAATACGCTATCTAGTATTTATTTCCGCAACATTCAATAATAATTAATCGAGTAAAAGAATTACTGCAAAGTTTAATCCATATTTTAGACACTTAAAGGATGAAAGTGTACAAATGCTTTTGACGTGACAACGTCTTATAATTCGATGGCGCTGGCTGCACACACGAAAAAACATGACGTATGCGGTGTTACCTCGCTCTAAGGCGTTCCATTTAAGGCTTGATCCATACAATCGCTATGACATGTCCTTCTTTAAACGAGGTTTAAGAAGAGTATTTCCTTCACGGTAGGCAGCGGCCTGGCTGTGCCCCTGGTATTGCAATGGTCCATGTGCAGCAGTTTCACTTACCATCAGGTGTGCTGCTTGCTCGTTTGCCACCGTTGGCAATAAAAAAAAAAAAAAAATACAAAATATCTATCAAACAAATGAAATTAAAATTTTCTTTTGAAAAATGAAATTCATCATTCCATCAGTATTTTCTTATGACGTTGTCACGTTCTACTATCGTCAGTAAACCGACTTTACAGACAACCGATTTTTTTTTATGGGTGGTCTATGGCAAGCGCACATGCCGTCCATTCTGTCAGGGGCGACGAAAGGGCGGCGCGCGGGCCCATACCCCACCCGTCTCCATGTCGCCTTCTTCGTTCGGCCGACTACCAGTGTCAAGTTCTTTGTCCTCAGTGGTCGGCCCGACGGAATACCCTTTCGGGTACCCTTACCTCTCGACGTCCCTGTCCTAGGACCTCGGTCGCCGTCGGTCGGTCAGCCTCTCTGCGGGTCAGCCGACTAAGGGATATTATATTTATTTATTTTATTTATTTATTTGATTCAATTGATTTTTTATTGCTAACAGCGTACCATACGCAATAATAGAAGTAATAATACAAAATAAGGATTAGAATAAAATATTAGAGAAATATTAATTAGACATAAACGTAAAGATTAAACATAAAAAAGAAAAAAAAAAAAGATTATTAGTAATATAACAAATTTAGATCAACAAATACTGCTGCCAATGGTCAGTGACTCCACATATCTCTCAGCTATACACATGAAATTACTCTCTGTACATGAAAATAAGTCGAGTGAAGGCTTAGAGTCTACGATCTCATTTATAAACTGTAATGCGCTAGGAATCGGTGCGAATTGGCCTATGCTAGTGCGCGCCGTGTGTGATGCCAGTAGAGGTCTCTGTCGCTCGCGCAACTTGCCTACGACCTGGCGAGGCACATTGAAGTTAATTTGTGCTAGTAGTAACGGATTGTATACAGATCCACGTATATGCATATAATATCTTTGCAAGAGAAGAAAATTTTAAATGAAACTCTATACCAACACGCCTGACTAGCTGATATAATAGGTCAATTTCCCTCCCATAATGGAGGGAAACCGAGCCCAATAGTGGGACGTGACGTGTATAGGCTGAGGCGACGATAAGATGATGTTCCCGTTAAGTCTGTTTTTCATTATTTCTATTGTATGATAGAAACAACAAAGCAAAATTCATACCTATTGTTTATCATGTGCTTAAATTGCCGAACATTAGTAGAATATCCTTTTTATTGAACCTTGACCTTATAGAAGTAAGACCACACTGATGATATATCTTTATATATATGTTTCTTGTGCACGTGTGAATGTCATTGAATTCCTCCTAAACGACTGGGCCGATGTTGACGAAATTTTTCTGTGTTCAGGGGATTCGAGAATGGTTTAGATTCACAATTGAACCCGGTAGTTGGCGCTTTTGTACACGGTCGTTAGGAGGAAGAATACACCGTCCTGCCACCACTGCGATTGCGACGAGGACACGGCGCAGCATACGCTCGAAGTTTGTGCCATCTGAGCAGAGCAGCGTCATGAACTCGTCGCAGTCATCGGTGCCGACCTGACGCTGCCGACCATCGCTAGGGAGATGCTCGACAGCGTTAGGAACTGGGACGCGGTCGCAGCCTTCTGCGAGGCAGTAGTCTCGCGGAAGGAGGCGGCGGAGTGCGTGCGCGAGGAGCGTCTCCTGGACGACGCGAGCCGCAGCTGGCTACTGGGGTGGCGCAGGCGCGATTACCTATGCCTGATGCCGCCCTAGCCGACCGGTGACTGGACCGGGGAGTTAGTCCGTCACCCGCCGAGCGGCCGACCGCGTGAAGAAAGACCGACGTTCCCCCCACGCGGAGGACGTCGGTCTTGTCGATGGGAGGGTACTCCTCTCTGACCGACCACTGACAACAAGTCACCCTGCTCCGGTGGTCGGTTCAACGACGAAGGCGACGAGGTGTCAGCGTGAATTATGGGTGTGCATGCTTACGCCCTTCTGTCGCCCCGGACCGAGTGGTGTCAGGAGTGCGTCGACTGTAACCCACCCCCCACCAAAAAAAAAAGGCAATATTTGAACAGAACCACGTCTGTTAGGTCAGCCAGTATAAATATCTAAATTAAAGAATGTATATAAACATTGCCGTGTTGTGACGGAGTAAGAGTACAATACACCATTCCCTGTCTTACCCGTGGATGTCGTAAAAGATGACTAAGGAATATAATACGCACATAATATCTATGCAAGAGAAGGAAAACATATAATAAAACCTTATATCAACATGTCTGATCAGCACCGTATAGTAGATTAAATTCCCTCCCATTATGGAGGAGGCCCGAGCCCAACAGTGGGACGTATATGAGCTGAAATGATAATGATGATGTGTATACAAGACATAAGATAATAAATATTTATATAAATTATGAGTTCTTTTAATTAATCTACCTCATCAAAGATCGAAAAGTTTGAGCGACGTGAAAGTAATTTGTATAAAGGTTTATACAGGAGAAACTCACTTAAATTAATTAAGTATAATATAAAATTATATATAAACATTAAATTAGAGTGAACGTTTGAGGAATTCGTGTGGAGTAAGAATATAATATCCACCCCTTCACGTTTATCATAAAGGATTAAGATGAAGAGATATAAGCAGATAACATCATAATCATCATTTCAGCTTATATAGGTACGTCTCAGTACTTTTTTTTAAGCTATTGCATAGCTTTTATCGCGGGCTTGGCGCGGCGACCGAATCAAGAAAATAAAACCTCACATCCCCCTACCATGTAGCTAGCTACATGGTACAAGCTACATGGTACGCGGGTGGCGGCAGCTCGGCCGAGCCTACGGTCGTCGAGACGTCGACATTCTGCGTTCGTCTGTCTCGGTGCCCACACGTGCCACCGCTTTACGTAGCTTACGTCAAAAAAGTGTTTTCGCGCGTTTTCTAACGGTCCCAACGATCTTCAGCGGACGACAGTGGTAATCCAAACCGCCTTTATTGTTATACATATAGTACATCTGTTTTCTTATCGGTCACCACGCTCAAAAAGTATAACTTGAATTAATATCAAAGAAAAAATACTGCATAAATAAAAAATAAATAAATAATTATAATTGCATAAGTCGATAAAAAATGCTATGCAAATAGCTTTACCGCGGTAGTCCCCGAGTGCCACAAGTTTTTTTTTTGGGGTGAGCTGCGGTCGGCGCACTCCTCGCACCACTCCGTCCGGGGCGACAGAGGGGCGTAAGCACGCACACCCGCACCCACCCGAACACCAAGTCGCCTTCGTCGTTGGGCCGACCACCGGAGCAGGGTTACTTATCATCAGTGGATACATCTCAGTACTAGGCTTAAGTTTCCTCCATATCCAAGGGATAGTGGAAGACAATACCGCATTGGTGAAGCGGATTGCTATAGGGTTTTATTTCAAGATTTCTTTCTTGAATATATGTAATCCGTGTGGTGACGGAGTAAGAATACAATTCACTACCCCCTATCTTGCCCGTGGGTGTCGTTAAAGACGACTAAGGGATATAACATGTATATAACATATATGTACAGGATGGAAAGCTCGAAATGAAACAAAACGTTTGACCAGCGTGGTATAGTATGTTAATTTCACTCCTACTGTGGCGTGGGTTCGCGGCCAGCAGTGTTGAGATGTTTTATTCATATTGGATCCCTTACTCGTCTTTTCAAACATCAGAGCGTAAGCATCAGAGATCAATCTATATATAACAGAAAGTCGTGTTAGTTACACTATTTATAACTCAAGAACGGCTGTTCTGATTTACCTGAAAATTTGCAGGGCGGTAGCTTAGAACCAGGTGACGGACATAGGATATTTTTTATCCCCTTCGACCGGGTTCCCGTGGGACTTGACATAAAACGTCAAAGAGAATACAAGTCACTATAAAACGTGGTATAAGAAAAACGCATCTATCATGTAATAACAAAACGCAAATGACAGCTATAGACAGACTATATTTTCGGCAATTTAGAAAATATATTTACGAAAAAAATTATGGCAGTACAAAGTTTGCCGGGTCGGCTAGTCTATATATATAAAATAAAGTCATGTTAGTTACACTATTTATAACTCAAGAACAGCTGTACGGATTTGGCTGAAAATTGGTGGGGAAGTATCTTAGAACCAGGAGACGGACATAGGATACTTTTTATCTCATTCTTTTTTAAATGGTGTTTACAAGATTTTGCCAATAACTCTTTTATCCCGTTCGATCGTATGCCCGTGTGACGTGACATAAAATGTCAAAGAGAATACAAGTCTCTATGAATTCGCTGTATCCCTATTGCTTATGACATAGTAAACTGTATGAGAAAACTACATAAGGACAAGAAATACACGATATTACAATCGATCCCTGCACACACTGGTTTGCGGGGCAATTCTCGAGTGGATCAATTGGCAAAACAAGCCACTTCGACGGGCATCCCACTACCACGCTTACCTTACTTTACAGATTTGCTATACGTAGTCAAAAAGAAGTGTGCTCAAATGTGGAGAGAGTATTTTGACGAAAGATCTCGTACAGTAGGGATATGGTATAAAACCTTACAACCATATCCCTCAAGTTTTCTATGGTTTGCAGACTCCAGTCTTTCTAGACAGGATGTCGTAACGGCCCTTAGACTTCGTTCCGGACACATGCCCTTAAATAACTTTGTTTACCTAATGAAGAGGCGTTCTTCACCTGACTGTAGTGTTTGCGCAGTTAGGGAAGACGTCTATCACATCCTAGTGGAGCGTGTACGGAACGAAGCTGAAAGAAAAGAGTTTGAACATGAAAAAGATATCTGTTTAAGAACGATTGGAGTCTGTAATAGCATTCTATCTTCGCCTTTATCTGAGGAAGCAAAATTATTATACTATATTGTAAACATAGGTTTAAAACATAGAGATATTTAGCTGATAATTATTTAGTTAAACTTATTATTGCATGTAATTTATTAGGGTGACATGATCACTTTGTGATCAAACCCTACCTTATGGTAAATAAAGATAAATAAAAAAAAAAAAAAAAAGTCTCTATGAAACGTAGTATAAAAAAACGCTTTTGATATGTAATAACAAAACGCAAATGACAGCTAAACGTAATTATGTCTATAGTTAAGTATGGTTGAAAATTTGATAATTATAATTTTGTCAGAAATCAATAATGAGTAATTTGTATTCTCTTTGAATCATCATTAAACAATGCAGCGCCCAAGACGATCGAATCTTTCCCAAAAAAGCTGTAATGATTCTTCCATTAGAGACTATATTTTTGGCAATTTAGAAAATATATTTACGAAAAAAATTATGGTGGTACGAAGTTCGCTGGGTTAGCTAGTAATAGGTATAATAGTAAAAAATTAAATTATATAATATCCGCTTCCGTAAATGATTTTACGCACATACAACTTTTGACGTCTTAACAAGCACTTCAAGAAGATTCTAACTCTCCTCAAGCGTTCAATTCTAGTGTTTCTCGAAGTCTATTTGTAGTTAAGAAAGTTTCTCTCTCAATGCAAGTGTTCTTGGGTAACAAGGAGTTTGATATATGACCTTTATTTATATCGTTAATGATTTATGCTTATTTAGGGTCAGTAGCAAGTTTCATACAATAGTAAAAATAGTATTACTATTGTTACTATTGTATCGTATAGTGACGAAGTAAGAATACAATTCTCTACCACCCTTTCTTATCCGTGGCTATCGTAAAAGACGACTAAGTGATATGATATGCGGACGGATATGATAAGCCCAACTTTCTGAGGGTGTTTGTGTGTGGAAGGTTTTGGTGGTGCCCTTGGTATCACCGAGCCTCAATGCACGCATTCACACTCCCTTTACTTTCTTTGCGGTAGGCAGCGACCCTGTAAAGGTCCATAAGCGGCAGCAACACTTACCATCAGGTGTACTGTTTGCTCGTTTGCCACCGTTTGCAATAAAAAAAAGAAAAAAATAAAACAATATCTATGCAAAAGAAGGAAAACTCAACATAATACAACGTAATTTAGTTTTTTTTTTCCCTCCTATTTTGGTGTACGCTCGAGCGTAGCAGTAACATTTATCATCTGAAATTATAATAACGATGGTGATTATGATTATTAGTGATAGTTACTACAATGAAAATTTTATTTAAAGTAGAAAAATGTGGTGATGAAGTAAGATTACAGTTCACCACCCCCTAAGATAGGGGGTGGTGAACTGTGAACTGTGTGAACCCGTGGGTATAAAAGACGACTAAGTGATATAATACGCATATAACGTCTATGGAAAAGAAGGAAACTCGAAATCAAACCCTTTATCAACATGTCTGATCAGCGTGGTATAGTAGGTCAATTTACCTCCTAAAGTGAAGGAGGCCCGAGCCTAAGAGTAGAACTATATGGTTTGGAATGAAGATGAGACAATACTTTTCTTTTTGGTCACGGAGTAAAATGCAATTTATCATCTCTTGCCCTTGGGGATCGTAAAAGACGACTAAGGGATATAATATGCATGGTAGGATCACACTGTGGAAAGTTGCCTGTCTACAGCCGCGGGCCGGTCCGTCCGGGGTAGTAACACACTGAGCAGAAAATCGATGTCTGAGTAGTAGCAATTTGTTACTGCGCTTCATTCAGTAGCGAGAGAGCCGGAAGCCGAACTTTCTGAGGATGTTTGTCTGTGATGGGCATAGGTGATGCCTTTAGTATCACCGAACCTCATTGCACGCATTCACACTGCTTTCATTTTCTTCGCAGTAAGCAGCGGCCTTGCAAAGTTCCATCAAGGACAGCAACACTTACCATCAGATATTCTGCCTGCTCCTTTGCCACCGTTGAAAATAAAAAACAAATGTAAAAATAAAATAATGTACTAAAACTATAAAGCATGCCACTTTAACAATGGCTTTTAGTAACTAGTGTTTGTTAAGAACAAAAGCTTAGTTGGAGCGATGCGGCCGAGCTTAGTGGACCGTTAATAAATATAAATGGACTTGAAAGCCATTAACTGTAGTAAGCGAACTGTATAGAACATTTACAACTTTTTGTAGTTTTGTAGTAGTTGGATATGCTTATCTAAATTTTATGAAGTATTCCATATAATAAATAAATAAATAATATTATAGTGGGCCGGATGGCATCCCTGCAGTGGTGCTAGAGACATGCGCCCCTGAATTGACTCCCATCCTCACGCGCCTATACCAACTTTCCTATGCTGCTATTAGAGTTCCGTGTTCGTGGAAGGTAACCCATGTCCACCCGATCCCTAAAAGGGGAGACCGGTCTGACCCATCGAATTATAGGCCAATTGCGATAACATCCTTGCTCTCCAAGATAATGGAGAAGGTTATAAATCGCCAGCTTCTGCAATACCTTGAGGACCGCCAGCTGATCAGTGATCGCCAATACGGCTTTCGTCATGGTCAGTCGGCTGGTGATCTTCTTGTGTACCTCACACACCGTTGGGCAGAGGCCAGGGAGGGCAAGGGTGAGGCGTTGGCGTTCAGCCTAGATATCGCAAAAGCGTTCGATAGGGTCTGGCACAGGGCACTTCTATCGAAGCTACCATCATACGGAATCCCCGAGGGACTCTGTAATTGGATCGCCAGCTTTTTGGATGGTCGGAGTATAAAAGTCGTCGTAGATGGCTCCTGCTCTGATACCATGACCATTAATGCTGGTGTACCACAAGGCTCGGTGCTCTTCCCGACGTTGTTTATCCTGCATATCAATGACTTGCTCTCTATCGAGAGTATGCGTTGCTATGCGGATGACAGCACGGGTGATGAGCGGTACACCGAGCAACGGAGTACTCACGAAAGAAGGGTTCAACTTGTACCTGAAGTCGAGCGCTCTTTGGGGCGGGTCTCGGAATGGGGTGAACGGAACTTAGTCACTGCAAAAAAGGACCCATTTGTAATGGCGCCACAGTTCCAAGGAGTGACTCTCCCAATTTCTGTGAGTATTGGGATTCTCGGCGTCGAAATATCGAGCAAAGTCCAGTTTGGGAGTCATTTGGAGGACAAAGCCAAATTGGCAAGCAAAAAGTTGGGCGTCCTGAACAGAGCTAGGCGGTACTTCACACCGAGACAACGTCTTGACTTGGTACCACCGTCACCATTCTACCAACGTACCACTCGACATCGTAGCAGGGTTCATCCATTTCACCTGGAAACGTTATGATCTTTAACTGTACGTTTCCAGCAATCATTTCTCCCACGTACGTGCAAGCTCTGGAATGAACTACCTGCTGCTGTGTTTCCCGAGCGCTATGATATGTCCTTCTTTAAACGAGGTATAAGAAGAGTATTTCCTTCACGGTAGGCAACGGTCTGGCTGTGCCCCTGGTATTGCAAAGGTCCATGTGCAGCAGTTTCACTTACCATCAGGTGTGCTGCTTGCTCCTTTGCGACCATTGGCAATAAAAAAAAAGCGCAAGTAAGTTTGTTTGATTGTTTGTTACGCTTTCATGCTTAAACCACGGAACCGATTTCAAAAATGTTTTCACCAATGGAAAGCTATAATATCAGAGAGTAACATAGGCTATATTTTGTCCCGGTATTCCCAAGGGAACGGGAACTACGCGGGTAAGACGACTGAAACCGAAGTGAAGCGAGGGCAGGTTGCTAATAATCCTTACTAATATTATAAATGCGAAAGTAAGGATGTTTGTTTGTTTGTTACGCTTTCACGCTTAAACCACCGAATCGATTTCAAAAATTCTTTCACTAATGGAAAGCTATAATGTCAGAGAGTAACATAGGGTATATTTTATCCCGGTATTTCCACGGGAACAGGAACTACGCGGGTAAGACGACTGAAACTGAAGCGAAGCGAGGGCGGGTTGCTAGTAATAAATAGTTTAGAACGAAATTGAATTTTTTTCATATAAATTGACATCTTTAGAAATTCCTCGCACCTATAGGGATTTAATGTTGTTAAATTATTTAATAATTTAATTATACTATTAATAATTTAGCTGTTTCTCCAAAACTGTTAAGCCACATAGGATTACGTTGTAAAATAGGCCAACTTCACGTTTATCGTCTCATGTTCATATTCCTTATTTAAGAACTTGGTATAGACAAAATAGATTTTTAAGACGAGCTTGTATCTCTTACAATATTAAGTATAACAGAATTGATATTTTTGATGAAATATTTAATATTTTCAGATCTAAACGTTTAAAAATAGCGACATAACTTGCACTTATATGTTTATTTTTTGTTCAATTTTATATAATAGAAAAAACTAAATTGTTATTTATTAAATTCTTAATGTATATTAAGTAACTTGATTGTTTACAGCATTACTAATTTATTTTTCTTGCAAATTAGCTTATTATACTATTTTTGTCTTTGGACACAATAAATTATTTTTACTGTGTGTTATATTTTATTTTTTATAATATTTTGTTTTTAGGTGTAGTAGAAAAGGCAAACTATCTGTTCATAAATAACATTATCAAGTAGGGTATTTCTTTTTACAATGTGCAGTAGCGCGACGTGAGCCGAGATGAATGTAGCCCGCTGGTCAAAATTGGCGCATCTGTTTTTGATGTGAATCACCTATACCTATAACCCGCCTCTCCTAGATATATACATAGAAGATTGAATAAAAATCATCATTTTCTGTAAAAAAATTATATTATTTTACTAATAGCTTATGCCATATTAATTCCTGTCGTAATCTGTTCTTTTAGGTATATATACTTGTACAAAATAATTTCGAGTTTTACATTTGCCAGGCATCCTGAGCGACGGCTCCCTTTTTTATGCTAAGTTTTTCTTCTATGGTATAGATGATATCGGCATGTAGTATATCCATCAATTGTCTTTTATGAAACCATAGGCAAGAGAGGCAGTATTGAATTCATAATGCTTCAACACGTAGACGCATATCATCTTTAGTAAAGTATTTTGTTTATAAATAAGCCGTTCTTTCTTCTCTTCTTTGTGGCGACGGTGTAAAAATGCAATTCACCACACCCTGCCTTACCCCTGGGTGTAATAAACGACGACTAAAGGAATTGCAGATAAAATATGCAAGAGAAGTTAAATTTGAAATAAAATCCTATACTGAATCTTCTATCATTGTTTAGCAGGTCAATTTTGGCGGGTGATTGGACCGTTCCGCGGGTGACTGAACCTGGGATTTAGTCCAACACCCGCCGAGACACCGATCGCGCAACGGCGACGGTGAGGAGAGGGTACCCTGCGACCGGGGTATTCCGTCGGACCGACCACTGAAGACAAGGAACTCTGCGCCGGTGGTCGACCTAATGACGAAGGTGACATGCCACGGGTGGGTCATGGGCCTGCGCGGCGCTCCTCTGTCGCTTTGGACGGAGGCGGGCGGCGAGTGAGCTAACCACGACCCACCCCCCAAAAAAAAAGTAGGTCATTTACCTCCTAATGATTTCTAATGTTACTATTGGGTTCGAGACTCGTCTACAACGCAAGGGAAACTGACCAACTATATCGCTCTGGTCAGACAGATTGGTATAGGATTTTATTTCGAGATTTCCTCCTTCTACTCCAGAGTAATTACAATTCATTTTAATGAATGGTATTAAATCGTAATTGTTTTGTAAAAATATAATATAGTTTATGATTCTCATTACATTCTTAACGACGCAACCTCGAGAACAATAAAAAATATTAAGATTTACTATAGAAATAAAAACATCAGCATGATAATCAAAGAACGAGACAGATAAGCAATTAGGTTAAAAGCTGATCAATTAGAGACGTTTGTAAGCTACGAATAATAATTATGACAAAGTTTATTAACAATCCGTTAAAATTAACTTTAATTTATTATGGCGCGTCTGTTTAATTTATATTTTTAGTTATTACGCTATATATCTTTGACTAACTCTTGTATATAAAAAGGAAAATATGACAAAATCGTAATTTTGAAGAGAAAGGTTTCGTGGCTTTTAGCTTGAGCCACCTCCACAGTAGGAAGTAATTACTACATAGGGTAAAACAGAGTCGCTTTCCACTGTCTGTCTGTCCCTATGTATCCTTAGATCTTCAAAACTATGCAACGGATTTTGATGCGGTTTTTTTTAATAGATAGAGTGATTCAATAGAAATGTTTATATGTATAATACTTGCATAATATGTCGCTTTTACATGAGTAATCTCTAAAAAAAATATGTTACATACATACATAGATTCACGCCTCTTTCCCATAGGGGTAGGCAGACACCACGTTCCTGCACTTGCTACGATCTTGACATACCACTTTCACCTCCTCCACATTAATTAATCTCCTCATGCATGTTCTTCGGTTTAGGGTATTTCTAACCTAACTTTTCATACTTTCTTCCCTATCAAATACCATAACTTTCGTCTTTTTTACATTAATTTTCATTCCTTTTCTTTCAGAAGCGCTATGCATTGTTGTTACCATCTCGTGCAACTCGTCTACTGACGAAGCAAATAGGATTTGATCATCAGCTTAGAGAAGACATTTCACAAGTAACCCATTTATTCTCAGTCCACATTCATTCTCTTTTAAATCAGTCAAGTAATTGTCCATGAATAGGTTGAACAACTATGGTGATGCTACATATTCTTGTCTAACACCTTTTTGGATGCTAAACCATTCGGTGAACGCTCCCTCTAAAATATGTTGGTATTGTCAAATGGTACAAAAGCTGTTAATATTGTATATAAAGTCATTCTGTAGTATATTTAGTATTAGCATTGAACCCGTGTAAATGGGGTGAGTCTTTAGTTATAAATAAAACTATTGTATCGCGCAGGACTCCCATAGTCCCCCCATCATCGTGATCGCTGTAAATTGTTCGAATTTTCGGCCAATCAAAAATCATATACGAACGCGATAAAATCAGTAAAAAGAGTTTTATTTAAGATGTGTAATACTTGTTTAAACTACAGAAATCATTAAATATAAAAGAAAGGCTTAACAATACCGAAACTTTTGAATAAAAAAGAGAGAGACCGTTAAACTTTATTTAATAAAAAAAAATGAATATACTGAACGGTATCGTACAGAAACTCTAACAATATTCAACTTTTTTCCGATAGAAAACTTCGACAGTACGTAACCAGGATTTACGCTTTTGATAATATACATATATGTATTGCGTTGCATAGCGTCTTTTGTCTTGGTTATACTTGTAGCAAGATCTCTACTTTCGGTAGCTATGTGAGGATAAGTTATTTCCTTTCCTTCATTAGGGTTGAGGTAGATAATAGCCTACTCCATTATTTTGTAATCACTTTATGATGATAATTTATTTATCTATTATCGTGGTCGTCTTAGGTCATATATGTCCCACTGCTACTTTTTTTTTGTTTTTTTTTTTGGGGTGGGCTACGGACAACTCCCGCCGCCCGGCTGCGTCCGGGGCGATAGAGGGGCGGCGCACCGCCCCACAACCCACCCATATAGTACGTCGCCTTCGTCGTTGGACCGACCACCGGTGCAGAGTTCCTTGACTTTAGTGGTCAATTCGACGGCATACCCCGAGGGAGTACCCTCTCCCATCGACGTTCCCTACCGGGATGCCTATCACCGTGCTAACCTCTCCGCGTTTAATTTCAAGTTTTTCATCTCTTTTATTTCTCTGCAATAATGTCTTTGTCTTTTACGACACCTACGGGCAAGATAGCTGTATAGATGTTATCTGTAATAATCTCATAGATGTTTACGATATCCGCGGGGGATGAATAGTATTAGTAAGAAAAAAATCTTCCTCTAATAAAAAAATGTAAACTTTCTTCAAAATGATTTCTCATTCATTTATTAACGGAGCAATGGAGAAACGGGCAAAACGCATTAAAATTATGTGCAAAATCTCTAATTATTACATATATATATAGTCACCGCGAGGAATAATTACCAAAGCATAACTCGTAAAAGCTACCACAAAATCGTAATTGTTTCTATAGCAAACAATATTTGGTATTACGTAACCAAAGCCCTTAATCAGATTGCCACTGCTATCGATCCACAAAGTTCGCAAATTTCCCCCTAAAAGTTTTTTGATAAGTAAATCTAATTCGTATTGAGATCTGTTGGCAGTGAGAACTCACTTGATTTCAATCTATTTTCTTATTTGTTAAATCATTTTTATAACGTAAATCCATATTTCCGTGTGGTGGAGTAATAATACAATACACCAGCCCCTGACTTGCCCATAGGTGTCGTAAAACAGGACCAAGGTTTTGATGTGAAACATGTATAGGCGAGGGTGAACTGGCGTGGCGTAAACAGCTCGTGGCGTTACGCAATTCATTTTTAACAGCCGTTGTTAGGTTTTAATTTAATCTTCTTCTAACCTAACCTAACAAAGGCTATTTATATACCTTGACCAACGCATATCAAAGGTAGAATACTAGCCAAAACGCAAGAATAATAGCCATTTTTTTAATAAAATCCTTCATCATTATAATCTTAGTCCACATAAGTCCCACTTTTGGGTTCGGGCCTCCTTCGTAATTGGAAAGAAATAGACCTACTATACCGCGTTCGTTGACGTGTTGGCATATGGTTTTATATCGAGTTTTCCTTCTCTTGCGTATATGTTATTTGTATATGATATCCCTTAGTCGTCTTTTACGACACCCACGGGTAAGATACGAAGTGCTGAATTGTATTCTTATTCCGTCATCACACGAAGAAAATTCTTCCACTAATGAGAAATTGAAGCTTCAAAATTATTTCTCATCCGTCCATGAATGCAGTTGTGGATAAATAGAACAAACATACAATACACATATGGACAAAATCTAATTTATAAGGTTCTGCTCGCGATTTCGTCCGCGTGGTATAGATACTTTAGGCGTTTTTTTTTTGGGGTGGGCTGCGGTCGGCGCGCTTCCGCACCACTCTGTCTGGGGCGACAGAGGGGCTTAAGCATGCAACACCCGCAACCCACCCGAACACTACGTCGCCTTCGTCGTTGGACCGACCACCGGAGCAGGGTTACTTGCCATCAGTGGTCGGCTCGACGGAATACCCCCTATTTGGGGTACTTTAGGCTAACGCTAACTTTAACCTAAGTCTTTGTTTACGAAGAAGTCGAAAATATTTTTTAATAATATGATTCTGTCACACATGAGTTTTACGATTCCATTCTCAATAAATGGGCTATTGAACACTGAAAGAATTTTTCACATCGGACCAGTAGTTTCTGAGATTAGCGCGTTTCAAGTAAACACACTTTACAGCTTTATATATTAGCATAGGTATAGATTAATTTCAGCTCATATATAACCGATTGCTAGGCTCAAGCCTCCTCCACGATAAGACGGAAATTAACCTATAACAGGACGCTGGTCAGGCGGGTTGGTATTATTTCGAGTTTACCCTATCTTGCATAGATATTATACGCATATTATAAACCTTAGTCGTCTTTTACGACATGCACGCGCAAAATAGAGGGTGGTAAATTGTATTCTTACTCCGTCACCACACGAAAAAGCTGCTGATAATTGATAAAGTATATATGAAGCAACATTTGATTCTTACGATGGCATTCTGCATAGTGGCTTCGAAATTACTACATCAATTTATGCCTCCATCTAAACAATATGTATATCCAGAGGTAAATTCGAGAATACGCCTAGAATAATAGCTACATTGTTGACAGTTGTTTGTCAACAGCCAATCCGTCCGGGGTAGTACCACACTCTCGCAAAAAATTGCAATTTGTTATTGCACTTCGTTCGGTGAGCGAGAGTGCCGGAAGCCCAACTTTCTTCTTCTTCTTTTTGTTTATGCATGTGGTTGATTATAATGATGCCTTTAGTATAACCGAATCTCATTGCTTGCATTCACACACCCTTCACTTTCTTTGCGGTCGGCAGCGTTCTTGCAACGTCCACGAGCAACACTTTCCATCAGGTGTACCTACTGTTTGCTTGTTTGCCAACATTTTTAATAAAGTAAATAAAACAAAGCGAATCAGAAGACATCAGAATATTTCGAATCGTTATAAAATATTATTTTATTACTATAAAAAAATAGTAGCTATAAAGTTATTACGTAAAATTTTGTACAAATCATAAAGTTTATTAGGAGATGCTAACAGATGGCGCTATTAAAATATTTTTTTAATGTTATTATTTCATTGATGTTGGCGACAACAGTTAAAATGAACAAATTACCGCCACTTCGCGTATTAAAATATAAGATTTATACTGTTTTTTTTTCGTGAAAACATTTATTTTAATATACTTAATTACTGATGGTAGTGATCGACTGCACATATGGTATAGTGATTAATATACCAATCGTGCCAGTGTTCGAGTTTGAATCCCACGCAGAAAAATACTTTGTAACAATGAATTATTGTTCTCGAGTCAGGCTGTAACTCATGTCCGTTAAATGTAGGTTTGTCTCCCTCCAAAACATGGATTATTTCCTTGATGCACTGTCTGGTCTTATAAAAAAAATAAATATTTATGTCCTTGCAGAGGAAAATACTCTTCAAAATGGCATATCAAAAATTAATTGTGAAAAAATCATCATTATCTTGCTCTTATTCTAATTATTTGGGGTCGACGCAATCAATACCGCTTCTCACATCATACGTATTGGATTATGTTTCGGATATAGTTTTATGAGCGGTCGCCCACCTGACGCCAAACCTCCTTGGGAGAGTAATTGTTCATCAGAACCTATCAGATGGAGTTAGCCCAGGCACACGTCCTGTAAGTACAAGCAATGTAAGGCTTAGTACTATTTATAGCCGCTGCTACACAGCAATGTTAAACATTACACGTGTATTAGCTAGACAAATAACCGGCATATATCCATAATTGTATTAGGGACAACATATTCTTTTGGCAAAAGAATATGGAATATGTTTTCTTTTAGATATAGGTATATTGTAAAGGAACGAAACTAAATAATTGTACCTATGTTTTCTCTTTCTGTAAAGTCCGTGTATCTTAAAGCAAAACTCAGGATATCATTCAAATGCGTATTATTAGAATGTCTTAATAAATAAAACTATTTTACGGATTTTATCGCGTTTGTATTAGATTTTTGACTGCCCGATGTTTCGAAGACTTTGCATTATTCATGGTCACAGTCCGCCCGTGATTCATGAACATGATCACGTTGTAAAATGTCCCGAAACGTTGGTCAAAAACAAATACAAACATCATCATCATCATCGCAGCCCACATACGTCCCACTGTTGGGCTCGGGCCTCCTCCACAATAGGAAGGAATTTGACCTACTATACCAGGCTGGTCAGACATGTTCGTATAGGGTTTCATTTCGAGTTTTCCTTCTCTTAATACAATACAAACATCACAAAGCTTTTTTTTATTTTATTTACAATGTGTATCCGTGTGGTGACGGAGTAAAAATACAATTCATCACTCCCTATCTTGCCCGTGGATGGCGTAAAAGACGACTATAGGGATAGAATACGCATATAACATCCATGCAAAAGAAGAAAAACTCGAAACAAAATCCCTTGTTTGACAAGCATGGTATAGTATGGTCAATTTCCCTCCTGTTGTGGAGAAGGCTCGAGCTTCAACAGTGGGACGTATATGAGCCGAAATGATGGTAATGAAAATATACTTCTTTTTGTTTTTTTTTATAATACCCAACAGAAAAATATTATTATGCAGTATTATCATATATATTATATACTAGCAACCCGCCCTCGCTTCACTTCGGTTATAGGTTATAGTCGTTTTACCCCCGTAGTTTCCGTTCCCATGGGAATACAGGGATAAAATATAGCCTAGTTTACGCCCTGATATTATAGCTTTCCATTGGTGAAAGAATTTTTGAAATCGGTCCAGCTGTTTTGAAGATTACCCGGAACAAACAGACAGACAGACAAAAATTTTTTAATTGCTATTTTAGGCATAGGTGTCGTGCAAATAACCGTGTGAGCATGAAAAAAGGCTATTATTTTGACATTACAAACAGACACTCCAATTTTATTTATTGGTATAGATTGATGTATCATTTTCCGTGTGGTGACGGAGTAAGAATACAATTCAACACTCCTTATCTTGCCCGTGGATGTCCCTGCTGGACTTGAACCTCCTTCATAACAGGAGGGTAATTGATCTATTATATGGTATAGCTCAGATGAGTTGTTATAGGGTTGTATATCGAGTTTTCCTTCTTTTAAATAAATGCTATTTGCATATTATATCCCTTAGTCGTCTTTAACAACACTCGCGGGTAAGAAATGGGGTGGTGGAGTATTCTTACTTCGTCACCACATGGAAAATATTATAACAGTCTACTCGTAAAATATTATTTTTGCAGTTTGATCATGAATACAAATTATAAGAAGTCACAATCATGCCGACTTTCATCACCATTATTCTACCTTAAATTTATACCCTCAATGTATTAAAGTTTATAAAAGCAAAAAATAATATTTTAGTTCTTAATTATGGCAAAACTTTTAATAACATCAAAACATTGGAGCATGATATTGTACAATTTGCGATTAAATAAGTTTCGGAGTTCAGCAGTTCCATTCGGTTAGACACGCGATGCCAGTCTATTAGCTTATATTGAAAGCATTTCGTGTGCACTTGAACACGTAAATCTCCATAATTACATCTTCATAAATATATATAAGTTACTAATATAATTTTAAATAAAATTACTATACGGATTTTATTGCATTTGAATTCGATTTTTAGATTGCCCGACGTTTCGAACACTTCGCAGCGTTATTACAGATATTTAATGTAAGCATTACAGACATTTAATGTCTATAATAACAATGACTTGTTAGACGTGAGACATCTTAGCCCGCCCGTGACCATTTCGAACACTTTGCAGAGTTATTACAGACATTTAACGTAAGCGTTACAGACATTTAATGTCTGCAATAACGATGACTTGTTAGACGTGAGACATCTTAGCCAGCCCGTGACCATTTCGAACACTTTGCAGAGTTATTACAGACATTTAATGTAAGCGTTACAGACATTTAATGTCTGCAATAACGATGACTTGTTAGACGTGAGACATCTTAGCCCGCCCGTGACCATTTCGAACACTTTGCAGAGTTATTACAGACATTTAATGTAAGCGTTACAGACATTTAATGTCTGCAATAACGATGACTTGTTAGACGTGAGACATCTTAGTCCGCCCGTGACCAATTCGAACATTTTGCAGCGTTATTACAGACATTTAATGTAAGCCTTACAGACATTTAATGTCTGCAATAACGATGACTTGTTAGACGTGAGACATCTTAGTCCGCCCGTGACCATTTCGAACACTTTGCAGCGTTATTACAGACATTTAATGTAAGCCTTACAGATATTTAATGTCTGCCATAACGATGACTTGTTAGATGTGAGACATCTTAGTCCGCCCGTGACCATTTCGAACACTTTGGAGCGTTATTGCAGACATTAAAATGTGTAATAATCGCGTAAACATCAGAAATCATTACTAACATAACCTTTATATTTACTGTCTATTCACTAACTAAACCCGTCTACACCATGGAAGTTTTTTTTGTTACTTTTTCTCCCTTGGGACAGGCAAATAAATTAAAACCCATACAGCCAAGTCTTACCTATACAATTTTCCACACATATTGTTTAACACTTATTCTTATTGAGTAGTTTATTAATAGTCATCGTCCGTCAGTAAGTCAAGTCGTTAACATTAATTTGGCGCTACAAACCAAATTAATGATTTGTCAGGGAACTTCGGCAGAATATTAAATTATACTTCAGTGTCACTACACTTCAGCGTCTTAACTGTATTATATTACAAAAAAAATATCAGCAAAACCATTCAATATAACTATAAAACTGTAAGAAATTAATATAATTCAAGGGCGCGGAACGATACTACCCGCTAAAACTCCCCACCACCATAGAGTAATACAATATATTGGCACATCTACGCTTTTTTTTTTTTTTTGTTGTGTGTAGGTGTTGGTCGCAGATGACCTTAACAGCTTAACGCGGTCAATGGGCGAGCGGAAGGCTCTCAACCCGGGGCAAATCTACGCGTTCGGGCCCGCTATTTATACCCATTCTTCGCTACTGAACACTCAATTGTTGTTAAAATTTATTCATGACCATGGATATAAAGTCCTTCAGTCGAATACATTGTTAGCTTAACAAATCACAAAAACAGTAGTAAGTCAGGTCTTTACCATTAATTGAGTGCTGACAACTAAACAAAACGGAAGAACACGAAAATGCACGTAATTCACCATTATATCATATTCACTACACTTCCTCGTAATTAAATTACATAAAATATAAGTAAAATTATTCAATATAACCAGTGTTATATTGAATAACTAGCAACCCGCCCTCGCTTCGCTTCGGTTTCAGTCGCTTAAACCCGCGTAGTTCCCGTTCCTGTGGGAATACGGGGATAAAATATAGCCTATGTTACTCCCTGATATTATAGCTTTCCATTGGTGAAATAATTTTTGAAATCGGTTCGGTAGTTTAAGCGTGAAAGCGTTACAAACAAACAAACAAAAAAACATCCTTACTTTCGCATTTATACTATTAGTATGGATTACTGTAAACCACTAAAATAATAAATAGAATTTAAAGTGTCACATGATTTTTTGACATTCCCGCCAAAATGCTCTAAATCATTCAAGCGGGATGAGTGTTGATGGCGATAACTAAAAAATTATCATCATCATTATCGTCATGTCATCCTATCGCCGTCCACTGCTGGATATAGGCATCCTTCATATTTCATCACAGAGTGCGATTTTGTGCCGCTTGTATCCACTCGAGAACCTTTCTTCTCCAGCGGTTATCGGTTCGTCAAGCGATGAGGCCTGCCCCTTGCTACTTCAGCATATTAATTTTTCGTGCTAATAATAACTATATTATGTATATTACATAATCATTCAATTTTTTTTTGAGTGTAACGGTCAGCGCGGCGATAACTAGCCAAAATTCCATAAAAGTTATTGAAAACTTTTTTAAATGAACATTGCCGTGAAAACGAGAATGTTTACTACACACAGCTGCCAGTAGCTTAAATGCTGTTAGAATTGATTTAAAATAGTAAATAAGAGGGCCGAGCTTCTTCTATTGAGTATATTATTCTTCGGTACATAATGGTTAAGGACTTTTAGAACAGTTAGCCCTACAAAACAAAAATATAATATTCCAGCCCACTTAAGTTCCTATAATGTTTACAAAATTGTCGCCCCTATTTATAAGAATTCTAAACCATCCATTTGCCGTGAAGTAACTAGTTAAGTAAGATATCTTAAGTTTCAAGATGAGTAACTCACTTAACTAGTTTCAAGTTTTCCATTTAGCACTTAACTCTGGCGACAGTTTGTCCATGTACAGGTGGGTTATCATATTTCTTCAAAACAATATTATTCAGTCTTATTGACTCGATAACGTCTTATAAATCGATGAACGCCGGCTGCACGCACAAAAATTGTCACGTTCCGCCTCAGTCGAGCGTGCAAGCAAGAACTAGAAACAAGGGATAGAGAGGCACAATCGGTATAAGCGTTCGGCTTGTGACGCATCTATCTCTTTAAAAAATATTGGAATTAACGAGTGCTAATAAATGATAATTTATCGAAAAATTATAATCTATACCAATAAATAAAATTGGAGTGTCTGTTTGTAGTGTCAAAATAATAGGCTTTTTTCATGCTCACACAGTTATTTGCACGACACCTATGCCTAAAATAGCAATTAAAAAATTTTTGTCTGTCTGTCTGTCTGTCTGTTTGTTCCGGGTAATCTTCAAAACGGCTGGACCGATTTCAAAAATTCTTTCACCAATGGAAAGCTATAATATCAGGGCGTAAACTAGGCTATATTTTATCCCGATATTCCCACGGGAACGGGAACTACACGGGTAAAACGACTATAACCTATAACCGAAGCGAAGCGAGGGCGGGTTGCTAGTTTTTAATAAAAGTTAAGCCCTGTTAGTATGGGAGAAATCTTGTGAGTTAAATTAGAACCACTTCCTGTCGTTAGATTGGGTTGAAATTTGGTTTACTTACGTAACTTCAGTGACAATGCAATAATATGGTACCATGAAGCTGGGTGCAAGATCGCGTTGGAAGGTGGCCATAGGAACTCCTAAACTAAACAAGATAAAACTGTCGAGTTTGGACTCGTTTGAATAGTCTTGACAAGCACTTTTTCTTCGTTTTAGAGCATTTAAATATAAGCTTATTTTTAATAATGTTTTTTAATTAATATTTTATTATATTAACTTTTTCTTAGTATTATACAAAATAATGATTACTGCTGGTCAGACAGGTTGGTATAAGTTTCTGTTTCAAGCTTTTCTTTTCTTGCATAGATGCAATATGCCTTCTATATCCCTTCGTCGTCTTATACAACATCCACGGGTAAAATATGGAGTGGTGAATTGTATTCTTATTTCGTCATCACACGGACAGTAGTTACCAATAATATATACCATTAAATAAAATTGGAGTGTCTGTTTGTAATGTCAAAATAATAGGCTTTTTTCATGCTCACACGGTTATTTGCACGACACCTATGCCTAAAATACAGATTTAAAAAATTTTGTCTGTCTGTCTGTCTGTTTGTTCCCGATAATCTTCAAAACGGCTGGACCGATTTCAAAAATTCTTTCACCAGTGGAAAGCTATAATATCAGGAAGTAACCTAGGCTATATTTTATCCCGGTATTCTCACGGGAACGGAATCTACGCAGGTAAAACGACTAAAACCGAAGCGAAGCGAGGGCGGATTGTTAGTTTGCTATATAATAATAATAAAAAAAACAGTCTAACAAATAGAGCATAAATACAAAACTATATAGAAGGCTTTACAAAACCCAATCCAAATTACTCGAAAGGATTGCTCTCAAACAAATTACATCGCTAGTTTAACCATTTAAATGAGCGGTTTCTAACAGTTGGCTTGAATGTCGGTCATTTTCAATCGTTATTCAAGTTGATTACATTACTTAGAACGAAATCAATATCTGTTTTGTAGTTCTGTATAATCGATAACTATTTTGGTGCGCGTTTTACTTTAGAAATAAAGTGCTTTTAGTGTCTATAATTTTTAGTGCATTTACGTCCCACTGTTGGACTCGCGCTTCCTTCTTTATGTGAAGGAAATTTACCTACTATATCACGTTTCCTCAAGTGGCGACGGGTTAAGAATAGAATTATCGCCACTCCTCGCTTGCCCGTTGGAGTCGTAAAAATCGGCTAAGTGTTCACCAGGAGAGTAGGCAGCTGCTCTCTCCTGGGCAATTTATTATATCTCACTGTGATCGCCAACCCGCCTGCCAAGCATGGCGATTACGGGATTATCTAAAGGCTAATCGTTTGGCATACGGGTAGGCGATTGCAATTGCATTTTTCTAGCAAAGTGCCGCAATGAATTTTTGTGGTTTTAGCCAGCTTTAAACTAGGAAAGCAAGACGGTGACGACTTTCTTAAGAAATCGCTAGACATTCATCCACTGAAATACTGTTAGACCTTCATGCTTGTAATTTTATGGCTAGTAAATATAAAATTTCTGGCGAGACTAATTTTGTCTCAAAATTATTATCACCTATGAACCTGTAATTTTTAGACACAAATAATTGTTTAATTTTTCTTGTCCAATTTCAGCTTGAGCGCTAATTAATTTTAAATTTTTATAATGATCACTTTGAATGTTATCATATCAATTTTATCATCTTAAGTCCTTATCAACACTCAATACGAATACCTAATATCAGTTGTCTGTAATTATTTTTCTGATTCTGTAGAAGAAACGATTATTAATAAGTATTTACGAGTATTAGACATTATAAATAAAACTATTTTTACGGATTTTTTAAAGGCAACACTGCACTAAGGACATAATCATTGTGTTGCAGGGGCCTTTACAAAAATATAATTAACAGCCACAAATTACACCCAGACTCAGAACAACAATTTATGGATCGCGTTTGTACTTGATTTTTGATTGCCCGACGTTTCGAGCACTTTTCAGCGTTTAAAGTCACGATAGGATAGTCCACCCGTGACCATGAACACTGAAAAGTGACAATATAACTTTTTTTCCAACGTGATATGGTAAAAGCCGTAATAATAATTATATTTATAATTCGATAGAGGTGATTTTGATAGCTATGGTAGCACAATTTTTTTAATTTTCTTGATTTATCTCGATACATGTCTCTTTCTTTTTCACTTGTAGTGGCACGCTAACAACAGTTATCTTCCTGTAACCAAATATTGGTTCAGAGTAGCACATTTTTAGTGAATTAACAACTAATAGAAATTAAATTGTATAAGTTTACTACTGCGCTTTGTTCCCTGTGATGGCTGAATACCCAATCTTGTTACTACAAAATCACATCCATACTAATATTATAAATGCGAAAGTAAGGATGCTTGTTTGTTACGCTTTCACGCTTAAACCACCGAACCGATTTCAAAAATTCTTTCACCGATGGAAAGCTATAATATCAGGGAGTAACATAGGCTATATTTTATCCCGGTATTCCCACAGGAACGGGAACTACGCCGCGGGTAAAGCGACTGAAACCGAAGCGTAGCGAGGGCGGATTGCTAGTTACTCATATAAATTCTACTGTTGGGCTCGGAACTTCTCCTCAGGGAAAGGGAAATTGCTCTAATACATTGCGCTGGTTTGACGTGTTGATAATATAGGGTTTTATATCTAGACTTTCTTTCCTTTTGTAGATGTTATCTGCATATCATATTCTTTAGTCGTCTTTTACGACACCCACGGGCAAGAGAGGATGCTGAAATTTTTTTACTCTGTCACTACACGGATAAAATATCTTCTTATAGTATACTAGTAATCCGCCCTTGCTTCGCTTCGGTTTCAGTCTCCTTATCCGCATAATTTTCGTTCCCGTGGGAATACCGGGATAACATACAGCCTATGTTACTCCCTGATATTATAGCTTTCCATTGGTGAAAGAACTTTTGAAATCGGTTTGGTGGTTTAAGCGTGAAAGCGTAACAAACAAACTTACTTTCGCATTTATAATATTAGTAAGGATGTTATGTGCTATTTAACTGTTTTTCCAACAATTTGTGAATAAATAAACAGATCAAACACACAAAGATTATGTAATTGTCTAGAAGAGTTTTTCTTTGCAAGAAAATGAACTTTAGAAACAAGAAAATGACCTTTAAACACAAGAGATTAATAAAAGTTTATTAAAATAATGTATTACTTTCTTTGATATCAAACTCCTAATTTGGAAAGTTTTAATTGTCCATATTATATTAAAAAGAAAAAAAAAACAATCCTCCAATTACATATTGATTTACATACAGAAAATAAATATAAGCTTAAGAAGAAAACTTAATTAAATTATAATGGTAATATTAAATATCACGAGACAAGTCCTTGAGGTAAACGACCACTAGTAAATTAATTATTTTCATTTTATAAAATACTAAGCCCTAGCGGGTATTGAAGAGCCTTTTTCTGTTATTCACAATTAGATATAACAAAACGATGAATTTATTGAAAGATATAAGAAATTTGTGATTACGCTCCGATATCCGCTTCACATATTTCTGGTCATTCATTTGTATTGCAGAAAAAAATGTGTGTGTGTACTTATGTTCGCACGTAAAAAGTTGTACTTTTTTTGACGTAACAAGATAAATATATTTCTAAAAATTACCTATCTTTCGCGTTATCCTACGTTTGTAGAAAAAACGACACTAATATTAGAAAAGAAAAAAAAAATTTTGCAAAAAAAAAAAAGACCTCAATGAAAATTTAGGAGTGGTAGGACCACACTGCCGACAGTTGTCTGTCTACAGCCGCGGGCCGGTCCATCCGGGGCGGTACCATGATCTCGCAGAAAATCGACGTCTGAGTAGTAGCGATTTGTTACTGCGCTTCGTTCGGTGAGCGAGAGAGCCGGGAGCCCAACTTTCTGAGGGTGTTTGTGTGTGGAGGGTTTTGGTGGTGCCTTTGGTATCACCGAGCCTCAATGCACGCATTCACACTCCCGTCACTTTCTTCGCGGTAGGCAGCGGCCTTGTAAAGGTCCATGAGCGGCAGCAACACTTACCATCAGGTGTACTGTTTGCTCGTTTGCCACCGTTTGCAATAAAAAAAAAATGTATATATTTTTTTAGATTTTTGTTGATTTTTCAAAAACCTCTTGTCCGATTTCGATAAAATTTACATGGAACCATTTAGGAAGTATATCCTTCCCAACAAAAAAACAGAATTTTTCAAAACGGTTGGCAAGCAACGGAGTTATGTGCAAACAAACATAAAAAAAAGATTTGAATTGAGAAAATCCTCCTTTTTAGAAGTCGGATAAATGTTACCTATCCTTCGCGTTATCCTACGTATGTAAAAAACGACACTATTATTATAATAAAAGGCATTTAATACATTGAAAGTTTTATTATAACGCATTATCCAGTTGGTATTTGTGACGGTGAGGGCTTATCAAAAAAGATGTTGACTAACTTCATGGTGTCGGTATGTCGTGACGGTGTGCGCGCAAATTATACAAGTTAATCTCATAATTTTCCCTAACACGCCAAAAGTATAACTATAATAAAAACAGATATTTTTCTTCCACCCTGTTTTTTTTCCCGTGATATTTTTTTTTATGGCTATGGTCATCGTACACGCCGTTCATTCCGTCCGGGGCGACGAAAAATGGCGCGCAGGCCCATAACCCAACAGCCAAGTGGCTTTCATCGTTGGGCCAACCACCAGTGCCAAGTTCCTTGTCTTCAGGGATCGACCCGATGGAATAACATTTCGGGTACCCTCACCTCTCGGCGTCCCTGTCCCGGGACGTCGGTCACCGTCACGTGGTCAGCCTCTCTGCGGGTGACGGACTAAATTCCCCGGTCCGGTCACCTGCGGCCTCGGCTAAGGCGGCATCATGCGCAGGTTTTCAGTGAGAGTTCCGGTGACAGAGTAAGAATACAATTCCACACCCCTTGTCTTGCCTAGTCATAGAAGATATGTTTAATCGTGTTTTATGACACTCACAGGCAAGAAATGGGTTGGTGAACTGTTTTATTATTTTGTCACCATACGGTAAAAGACCATTCATCGTCATCATCACAGCTCACATACCTCCCACTGTTGGGCTCGGGCCTCCTCCACAATGGGAGATAATTTGTCCTACTATACCATGCTGATCAGACATGTTAGTATAGGGTTTCATTTCGAGTTTTTCTTCTCTTGTACAGATGTTATGTGCATATTATATCCATTAGTCGTCTTTTACGACATCCCACGGGCAAGATAGAGAGTGGTGAAGTGTATTCTTACTCCGTCACCACACGGAAAAGACCATTAGAATTAATATAATCAGTATAATATTACGCATAAACTTTATATGTAACTAAATACATAAATTCTTTTTGATAAATACAGTGGAAGTCTCTCACTTGAACGTTTATAAAGAAAAATATCAAATGATTTTCTATTGAAAATTGAAAATAACTTGCGCGTAATATATCAAAACATGAATAAATATCTACAAATTTAACTGAAAGAAGAAAAATACATTAAGATTTTTTAGCTAAAATTGCCATGTAATATGAAAGATTCCTTTACGCTTACAAAGAATACAGGTAAACTTAATAAATCAATGCTCAATTCATCATATTGTTACAAGGATCTGCACGTTATGATCCATCATGATTCATGATACATAATAACAAACGTTTGTGCTACGCGTTACAATAGAGCAAATTGTTTCCATTGTATTCCACAAGACCCAATCGATATTAGATTTTAAATATTAAAATGACTGTGCTAATGCTTTTTCTACTATGGCAGGGAATTCGACCTACTGAACCACGCTGATCAGATAACCCATATGGGTTAGCATAGAGTTTTATTTCGAGTTTTCCTTCTTTTACATGATTGTTATACGCATATTATATGCCTTAATCGTCTTTTACGACACTCACGGTCAAGATAGAGGTTAGTGAATTATATTCTTACTCTATCACCATATGACGTTACGAAATATAATATGTATAAAGCATCTACGAAAGAGAAAGAAAATTTTCTTTATAGTGGTAGGACCACACTGTGGACAGTTGTCTGTCTACAGCCGCGGACCGGTCCGTCCGGGGTAGTATCACACTCTCACAGAAAATCCACGTCTGAGTAGTAGCAATTTGTTACTGCGCTTCGTTCGATGAGCGAGAGAGGGAACTCCAACTTCCTGAGGGTGTTTGCGTGTGTTGGATATTAGTGATGCCTTTAGCATCACCGAACCTCATTGCACGTATTCACACTCCCTTCAACTTCGCGGTAGACAGCGGCCTTGCAAAGATCCATGAGCGGCCGCAACACTTACGATCAGGTGTACTGTTTGCTCGTTTGCCACAGTTGCCAATAAAAAAAAACTCATGGTGGCACGCAGCGTGATATAGTAGGTCAATTTTACTCTCTAGAGGAGGCTCAATCCCAGAAGTGGGCCATATTCTTAGATGATAGTAAATAAAACACCAATCTATCAAATACATTTTGTTACAAAACATTTTATTGAAAGGTGTTTTATATCCGTCCGCTATACACCACTTCTCATATTATTGGTGTATAAAAAGCATATCCCAATCAATCACACTATTATTTGATGCGAAGTCCTCGGAATGAATTGGATATTTTGATAGATCGCCGCTTCGAGTGTTCAATAAATTTATTACCTTTACATTAGAGGACCTCTAGTAAGAACGACTTTCGTCCATATGCTTACCGAATGAAAATCATATTTTATCAAATAAAATATATCTCTGAACAAATCCCAATAGGGTTGCTTCAAAAACTATGTTCGTGGCTGTCATTAATTAAAATTAAAAAAAAAAAATCTTTTTTAATGGAAAACTCGAGTTAAAACCCTATACCAACCACCGTGGTATAGTAGGTATTTTTTTCTCCTATTGCTTTAACAATGAGAGGTTTATGGACTGTGATAATCATGATGGATATGAAATAACATAAAAATACCACATTTCTCTAGAGATGACGAGTGTAACGAGCGACAATTTGGTTGTCAATAGGCCCACGTAGATACGATTGGATCGGATTTCCAGTAAATTTGGGTTCAAATCTCAGGGTGTAGCAATCGTTTCTCGATCATAAAACAACTTTTCATACATATCCCAGCACATTATATAACTAATAAATCTCTGTAATTTAGATAAAAAAAATATTCATGACCAGAATTTAATTTTTTTTACACTTAAAATAATCGGTAAATCCGGCAATGTGCTGTGTAGTTATCCCCTCTAACTTATTTTACCGTAATGATATCTGATGTTTACGCGAGCACTACACATTGTAAATAAAACTACTTTTACGGATTATATCGCGTTTGTATTTGATCTATGATTGCCCGACGTTTCGAACACTTTGCAGCATTCATGGTCACGGGCCATACTCGTTGGACGTGAGACACCTTAGTCCGCCCGTGACCATGAATGCTGCAAAGTGTTCGAAACGTTGGGCAATCATAAATCAAATACAAACGCGATATAATCCGTAGAAGTAGTTTTATTTTACCGTCTTATTTGAGGTAATTACTTCGCAGAGGACATTGACCGCATATTCATTCATAGCGAATGAATAAAAGACTAGTACGCCTATACCAACTTTATTTTCATTTATTATACGAGTCAAAGGCCACGAGAACACTTTGTTCGTCGGTAGCCGACAATAAAGTAATGTAATAATATTTTTTTTACCCTCTGGGCCAGTCGTTATCTCACCATGAGACTAACGCAACCCTTGGAGGAACATTATATGGCTTTATCAGTTCTTTTGATACAAAAGACAAAATGTATCACAAGATTTATAGGAAAGCCAATAAACCGCAGGGCAGCTTGTGGCATGCTGAATATGAGTGGCGACACTGCGGTCCTGAGTGCCCCAGAGAGTCGGCCAGGGCCTCGTATCCAGCTCGCCTTTATTGGCTGGCTGGAGTGAAAACCGAAGAGTGCCCGCAGGATTCTCAACTCTGGCTTGCCTTAAACGGCTGGTCAGAGAGAGGTCGCCAGAGCTATATGCTCGGGGGGTGGCAGTGTCATTTTCAAGGGCATAACTACGGGTAAACCATTGCGGGTCTTCGTTTATCTGGGGCTTGTTATGGTGAAACCGGCGCCGCACCGCTCGACACCTCAAGCCACTTGCACCAATGTTGCCCCCCTATTGCCCATATGGCCTGCGTGACTGTAGTGATCGTTTGGGGAGGGGGGGCATTCAGTGGGTTGGCGAGTCACCGTCTGCCACCGTTCAATACTATGCAAGGAATTGAAGGCAGACGACGGTTAAAATCAATAGTTTTAAGTAAAATAGTCCACCAAACCTCACAACCCCATAACCAGGTTTTATATATCACATTGTACAATAGTTTTACACCTACCGTTGGCAGTCCACGAGTGTTATATGCAAACGTGGAGTGTCATCGGTAGATGTCCCATCCCATTTTAATATTAAATTTCTCCAAAGGTCTCTGCGTGTTGGATCCATATCCCCATGTAAGCCTTGCAAAGGACCGGGTATCTTCTCTAGGGAAGAGCCCGTGAATCTAAAGGAGATACAAATAATAATTTTATTTCAAGTAACATAAAGATTCATAATAAATAAATAATAATCACAATAATAAAATAGGTACAAAAAAACGCTATGTCCGTGTCCATTAAATATTCAGAGGGCGATTCTCTCTACGTTGCCAAAATAAATTACAAAAACTGTGGCCCTATACACTAATAATATTTTTTTTTGTAAACTATATCCGCTATATATTATAGTGGTAGTTGCACACTGTCAATAGTCTTCTGTCTATAGCCACGGGCCTGTCCGTCCAAGGTAGTAAATCGCACATTCGCAGTAAATCGACCTCTGAGAGGAGCAATTTGCTACTGCACTTCGGTCCGTGAGCGAGAGAGTCAGCAGCCCTACTTTTTGAGAGTGTTTGCATTTGGGTTTGAGTTTTAATTGTATTCTTACCCCGTCACCAAACGGAAATTATTTTTATGACTTTATAAAAAAATCTCAAATTAGCACATACCTTTATAATTCTATTTAGTGTTTCACTGTGCAATCAATGCCCTTATCACGGGGATTTCTTCATTACATACACATAATTATCGGGCACAACACCTAGTATAATAACAGGAAGAAAAGTCTAATTTTTAGTCTTAACCTCGTGAAAATCTAAGGCCAAGCCTACTGGCCTAACCATAGATTGGCTTATCAGTATTGCTAGTATCGTGAAATAAAAGAAGAAATGATATGATAAAAGTATGTGTGTACTGTATGCACGTAAGAAGCTATACTTCTTTAAAACAAGATAAAATATTTCTATTTTTTTATTTTCTAAAAATCCTTCGCGTTATCCTACGCTTATAGAAAAAACAACATTAATAATAGGAGAAATGCTATTGAATACATTAAACGTTTTATTATAAAGCATTATCTAGTTGACATTTGTGCGCGCGCATGGTAAAAAATGTTGACTAGCTAACTCTTGTCCGATTTCGATAAAATTTACATGGAACCATTTAGGAAGTATATCCTTCCCAACAAAAAAACAGAATTTTTCAAAACGGTTGGCAAGCAACGGAGTTATGTGCAAACAAACATAAAAAAAAGATTTGAATTGAGAAAATCCTCCTTTTTAGAAGTCGGATAAATGTTACCTATCCTTCGCGTTATCCTACGTATGTAAAAAACGACACTATTATTATAATAAAAGGCATTTAATACATTGAAAGTTTTATTATAACGCATTATCCAGTTGGTATTTGTGACGGTGAGGGCTTATCAAAAAAGATGTTGACTAACTTCATGGTGTCGGTATGTCGTGACGGTGTGCGCGCAAATCATACAAGTTAATCTCATAATTTTCCCTAACACGCCAAAAGTATAACTATAATAAAAACAGATATTTTTCTTCCACCCTGTTTTTTTTCCCGTGATATTTTTTTTTATGGCTATGGTCATCGTACACGCCGTTCATTCCGTCCGGGGCGACGAAAAATGGCGCGCAGGCCCATAACCCAACAGCCAAGTGGCTTTCATCGTTGGGCCAACCACCAGTGCCAAGTTCCTTGTCTTCAGGGATCGACCCGATGGAATAACATTTCGGGTACCCTCACCTCTCGGCGTCCCTGTCCCGGGACGTCGGTCACCGTCACGTGGTCAGCCTCTCTGCGGGTGACGGACTAAATTCCCCGGTCCGGTCACCTGCGGCCTCGGCTAAGGCGGCATCATGCGCAGGTTTTCAGTGACAGTTCCGGTGACAGATTAAGAATACAATTCCACACCCCTTGTCTTGCCTAGTCATAGAAGATATGTTTAATCGTGTTTTATGACACTCACAGGCAAGAAATGGGTTGGTGAACTGTTTTATTATTTTGTCACCATACGGTAAAAGACCATTCATCGTCATCATCACAGCTCACATACCTCCCACTGTTGGGCTCGGGCCTCCTCCACAATGGGAGATAATTTGTCCTACTATACCATGCTGATCAGACATGTTAGTATAGGGTTTCATTTCGAGTTTTTCTTCTCTTGTACAGATGTTATGTGCATATTATATACATTAGTCGTCTTTTACGACATCCCACGGGCAAGATAGAGAGTGGTGAAGTGTATTCTTACTCCGTCACCACACGGAAAAGACCATTAGAATTAATATAATCAGTATAATATTACGCATAAACTTTATATGTAACTAAATACATAAATTCTTTTTGATAAATACAGTGGAAGTCTCTCACTTGAACGTTTATAAAGAAAAATATCAAATGATTTTCTATTGAAAATTGAAAATAACTTGCGCGTAATATATCAAAACATGAATAAATATCTACAAATTTAACTGAAAGAAGAAAAATACATTAAGATTTTTTAGCTAAAATTGCCATGTAATATGAAAGATTCCTTTACGCTTACAAAGAATACAGGTAAACTTAATAAATCAATGCTCAATTCATCATATTGTTACAAGGATCTGCACGTTATGATCCATCATGATTCATGATACATAATAACAAACGTTTGTGCTACGCGTTACAATAGAGCAAATTGTTTCCATTGTATTCCACAAGACCCAATCGATATTAGATTTTAAATATTAAAATGACTGTGCTAATGCTTTTTCTACTATGGCAGGGAATTCGACCTACTGTACCACGCTGATCAGATAACCCATATGGGTTAGCATAGAGTTTTATTTCGAGTTTTCCTTCTTTTACAAGATTGTTATACGCATATTATATCCCTTAATCGTCTTTTACGACACTCACGGTCAAGATAGAGGTTAGTGAATTATATTCTTACTCTGTCACCATATGACGTTACGAAATATAATATGTATAAAGCATCTACGAAAGAGAAAGAAAATTTTCTTTATAGTGGCAGGACCACACTGTGGACAGTTGTCTGTCTACAGCCGCGGACCGGTCCGTCCGGGGTAGTATCACACTCTCACAGAAAATCCACGTCTGAGTAGTAGCAATTTGTTACTGCGCTTCGTTCGATGAGCGAAAGAGGGAAGTCCAACTTCCTGAGGGTGTTTGCGTGTGTTGGATATTAGTGATGCCTTTAGCATCACCGAACCTCATTGCACGTATTCACACTCCCTTCAACTTCTTCGCGGTAGACAGCGGCCTTGCAAAGATCCATGAGCGGCCGCAACACTTACGATCAGGTGTACTGTTTGCTCGTTTGCCACCGTTGCCAATAAAAAAAACTCATGGTGGCACGCAGCGTGATATAGTAGGTCAATTTTACTCTCTAGAGGAGGCTCAATCCCAGAAGTGGGCCATATTCTTAGATGATAGTAAATAAAACACCAATCTATCAAATACATTTTGTTACAAAACATTTTATTGAAAGGTGTTTTATATCCGTCCGCTATACACCACTTCTCATATTATTGGTGTATAAAAAGCATATCCCAATCAATCACACTATTATTTGATGCGAAGTCCTCGGAATGAATTGGATATTTTGATAGATCGCCGCTTCGAGTGTTCAATAAATTTATTACCTTTACATTAGAGGACCTCTAGTAAGAACGACTTTCGTCCATATGCTTACCGAATGAAAATCATATTTTATCAAATAAAATATATCTCTGAACAAATCCCAATAGGGTTGCTTCAAAAACTATGTTCGTGGCTGTCATTAATTAAAATTAAAAAAAAAATCTTTTTTAATGGAAAACTCGAGTTAAAACCCTATACCAACCACCGTGGTATAGTAGGTATTTTTTTCTCCTATTGCTTTAACAATGAGAGGTTTATGGACTGTGATAATCATGATGGATATGAAATAACATAAAAATACCACATTTCTCTAGAGATGACGAGCGTAACGAGCGACAATTTGGTTGTCAATAGGCCCACGTAGATACGATTGGATCGGATTTCCAGTAAATTTGGGTTCAAATCTCAGGGTGTAGCAATCGTTTCTCGATCATAAAACAACTTTTCATACATATCCCAGCACATTATATAACTAATAAATCTCTGTAATTTAGATAAAAAAAATATTCATGACCAGAATTTAATTTTTTTTACACTTAAAATAATCGGTAAATCCGGCAATGTGCTGTGTAGTTATCCCCTCTAACTTATTTTACCGTAATGATATCTGATGTTTACGTGAGCACTACACATTGTAAATAAAACTACTTTTACGGATTATATCGCGTTTGTATTTGATTTATGATTGCCCGACGTTTCGAACACTTTGCAGCATTCATGGTCACGGGCCATACTCGTTGGACGTGAGACACCTTAGTCCGCCCGTGACCATGAATGCTGCAAAGTGTTCGAAACGTTGGGCAATCATAAATCAAATACAAACGCGATATAATCCGTAGAAGTAGTTTTATTTTACCGTCTTATTTGAGGTAATTACTTCGCAGAGGACATTGACCGCATATTCATTCATAGCGAATGAATAAAAGACTAGTACGCCTATACCAACTTTATTTTCATTTATTATACGAGTCAAAGGCCACGAGAACACTTTGTTCGTCGGTAGCCGACAATAAAGTAATGTAATAATATTTTTTTTACCCTCTGGGCCAGTCGTTATCTCACCATGAGACTAACGCAACCCTTGGAGGAACATTATATGGCTTTATCAGTTCTTTTGATACAAAAGACAAAATGTATCACAAGATTTATAGGAAAGCCAATAAACCGCAGGGCAGCTTGTGGCATGCTGAATATGAGTGGCGACACTGCGGTCCTGAGTGCCGCAGAGAGTCGGCCAGGGCCTCGTATCCAGCTCGCCTTTATTGGCTGGCTGGAGTGAAAACCGAAGAGTGCCCGCTGGATTCTCAACTCTGGCTTGCCTTAAACGGCTGGTCAGAGAGAGGTCGCCAGAGCTATATGCTTGGGGGGTGGCAGTGTCATTTTCAAGGGCATAACTACGGGTAAACCATTGCGGGTCTTCGTTTATCTGGGGCTTGTTATGGTGAAACCGGCGCCGCACCGCTCGACACCTCAAGCCACTTGCACCAATGTTGCCCCCCTATTGCCCATATGGCCTGCGTGACTGTAGTGATCGTTTGGGGAGGGGGGGCATTCAGTGGGTTGGCGAGTCACCGTCTGCCACCGTTCAATACTATGCAAGGAATTGAAGGCAGACGACGGTTAAAATCAATAGTTTTAAGTAAAATAGTCCACCAAACCTCACAACCCCATAACCAGGTTTTATATATCACATTGTACAATAGTTTTACACCTACCGTTGGCAGTCCACGAGTGTTATATGCAAACGTGGAGTGTCATCGGTAGATGTCCCATCCCATTTTAATATTAAATTTCTCCAAAGGTCTCTGCGTGTTGGATCCATATCCCCATGTAAGCCTTTCAAAGGACCGGGTATCTTCTCTAGGGAAGAGCCCGTGAATCTAAAGGAGATACAAATAATAATTTTATTTCAAGTAACATAAAGATTCATAATAAATAAATAATAATCACAATAATAAAATAGGTACAAAAAAACGCTATGTCCGTGTCCATTAAATATTCAGAGGGCGATTCTCTCTATGTTGCCAAAATAAATTACAAAAACTGTGGCCCTATACACTAATAATATTTTTTTTTTGTAAACTATATCCGCTATATATTATAGTGGTAGTTGCACACTGTCAATAGTCTTCTGTCTATAGCCACGGGCCTGTCCGTCCAAGGTAGTAAATCGCACATTCGCAGTAAATCGACCTCTGAGAGGAGCAATTTGGTACTGCACTTCGGTCCGTGAGCGAGAGAGTCAGCAGCCCTACTTTTTGAGAGTGTTTGCATTTGGGTTTGAGTTTTAATTGTATTCTTACCCCGTCACCAAACGGAAATTATTTTTATGACTTTATAAAAAAATCTCAAATTAGCACATACCTTTATAATTCTATTTAGTGTTTCACTGTGCAATCAATGCCCTTATCACGGGGATTTCTTCATTACATACACATAATTATCGGGCACAACACCTAGTATAATAACAGGAAGAAAAGTCTAATTTTTAGTCTTAACCTCGTGAAAATCTAAGGCCAAGCCTACTGGCCTAACCATAGATTGGCTTATCAGTATTGCTAGTATCGTGAAATAAAAGAAGAAATGATATGAGAAAAGTATGTGTGTACTGTATGCACGTAAGAAGATATACTTCTTTAAAACAAGATAAAAATATTTCTATTTTTTTTTCTTCTAAAAATGCTTCGCGTTATCCTACGCTTATAGAAAAAACAACATTAATAATAGGAGAAATGCTATTGAATACATTAAACGTTTTATTATAAAGCATTATCTAGTTGACATTTGTGCGCGCGCATGGTAAAAAATGTTGACTAGCTAACTTCAGGGTGTCGGTTTTTGGTGACGGTGTTTGCGTGCATCGTTAAAATTTACTTTCATCATTTTTTCCTAACGCGCCAAAAAAGTGTAACTTCAAAAAGTCCTTGCGTTTAATAATAAGCCTTCATATAGAGAAATTGTTATATCAAAAGCAATATAGATAACTAAAACTCTGAATAAATTATATTTGTAGAAAACGCGAAATAAGAACCGCATTTTATTAATATCTATCACGTGATCGTAAACAATAAATTACGCTATAATAAAGTTTAAGAGTCAGTTAAGGAACTATTAATTCACTTAATGAGTCACTAAAGGACTTACCGGTAATATTTGTACATTATGGCACTATAGAATTTTTCTATTCATTATATACTATACTGCTGACTCAACAGACGTTGTTCTATTCAAATAAGCGCCACCTACCGGGTCCAATTGTAAATCTAAACCATTCTCGAATCCCCTTGAACATGCACAAAAAATTTCATCAATATCGGTCAAGCTGTTTAGGAGGAGTTCAGTGACATACACACGTACACAAGAAATTTATATATATAGATAATAGACGAAGGGGCGGAGAAGGAAAACAGTCAGATCACACACAGAATACAGCAAATCCACAAATTATACACATAAAAAGAAGGCCGCACATACAATAGATACGGAACAAACCATGAATTCAAACACACGACAGGCTAGGGCAAGAGAAAGATGCTGTCATCATCATCATTTTAGCTCATAATGCGTCCCACTATTGGGCTCCACAATCTCCTATTGTTGTAAAAATGGACGTACTATACCACGCTGGTCAGACAGGTTGGTATAGGGTTTCATTTTCCTTCTCTTACATTGATGTTACATACATAATTCCCTTAGTCTTCTTTTACGACACCCACGGGTACGAGAGGGGGTGGTGAATTGTATTCTTACTTCGTCACCACACGAAAAAGCAATACAAACAAGAAGAAATACAGTGATGACTTGTTAAACGGATTGATATAGGATTTTATTTGGAGTCCTCTTCTTCCATTGATGTTATCTGCTTGCTTCGTTTTGTCGTTTTTTTTTTATGATGAGAAAAGAAATGAAAGACTATTGTATTCTTCTGTCTATACAGTAACGGAGTAAGAATGCTGTGGTATGGCTGGGGTATTGAAAAATCGATTTAAGTACGTAATCACCGCAAGATAAGAAAATATTATGCTTATTCCATTGCCCTCTTAGTATTCAAATTTTCCTCCTTTAGAACAGGGTAATGACCAACAGAAAGACGTGTAGGTACTGAAAATAATGCGGTTGATAGGACCGGAGATTAGTCTGGCCACATAAGGAGAAGCCTTGCAAAAGTCCATGAGCGGCAGCAACACTTACCATCAGGTCTACTGTTTGCTCGTTTGCTACCGTTTGCAATAAAAAAAAACTCTCTCCATCGTCTTTATTAAATAATTTGTTTCTTTTACTTAAGCTATTCTATGTGATAATTATGAAAACTAGAATATGATATAGTATAGTATTAATTTATTTTATTCTTAATTTAATGTTACTATTTCAAATATTACTGTTTATCTTTTTTAAAATATATTTGTTTTGCATATATTGTTGCTGCCGTGACTTGATTGTACGGGTCTATCAGAATATCAGCGGTGTAGTATCATATTTACTGTTCCATAAGCTGAGATGGGCACCATATTATGGCCTCACATATTCCACTCCTTGTTTTTAGTTAGTAGTTCTTATTTCTTTCATTGGTGTCTATATTGTGTGAGGTTTACAAAATAAAATTTCTTTCTTTCTTTCTTTTACAGATTGTAAATATTTTGCCAATAGTTTCGTCGCCTGTTTCAAATCAATCTTTTTTTGGGGACATCGTTGTTCACCAGACGACATCAGTCTTTTACGATGCCCCAGAGCAATGTAATGTTTAATAATATACGTAGCTTCTACCATACATTTATATGCAGTAAATATTAATACAAAATTATTGTATTCCACAGGTACCTTAAACTTTAACTGTTGAAATATTTGAATATGAAATTCAAACAAAACTTACCTCTCAACAATATAAATTTACCCTTTATCTACAGTTATTAATTTTAATGTAAGTAAATGAGCGAAGGATTAATAAACTGTTATGAAATTTTAACACTGTTGAAGTTTCAAATGTATAAATTTCAAAACAATAACAAAGTATCAATAATGGCAATACAAAATTTAATACAACTATGGATCAATTTAACCGTTTGCAAAGCTGAATTTAAAAGAATTTAATCGTCTTCGCTCAAATACATCCCTTTTTTTTTGGGGTGGTTTACGGTCGGCGCACTCCTTGCTCGACTACGTCCGGGGCGACAGAGGAGCGTAAACACGCACACCCAGAACCCATCCGAGACACGTCGCCTACATCGTTGGGCCGACCACCGGAGCAGGGTGACTTGTCGTCAGTGGTCGGCCCGACGGAAAACCCCTTAGCTCATATACGTCCCTGCGCTATTTTCATTCATAGATGTTACTTGCATATCATTAATCATATCCCTTAGTCGTCTTTTACGACACCCACTTGGGAGGAAAAGTAAGCTACTGTACCACGATTGACAATAGATTATCCGACAATGCTCAGCAATTTCAGCAGGTCGTTAGTCGATCTTGTCAGGGGAGCGTCCTACTCTGCGTTGTCCGATACGTGGTCACCACTCGAAAATATATCTTCTCTAGCGGTTGCCGGTTCATTGAACGATGTATCTTGTCTATTGCTACTTCAGCAATCCTTCTTTGGCTCTTTTGGTTGTTTATAGAGTTATAGATATTTCGAGTTTTTTCTTTGCAGCGATGTTATCTGCTTATGTCTCTTAGAGGTCTCTTACGATCATCCTCGACTAAGAAGGGGTGATGAATTATATTCCTACATCATCATCCCACAGATTACAGGCTTAATTATATAATTAATAAATTATACGGCGATTAAATTTAAATCAATTTTTGGAAAATATAATGGAATTATTACTTGGATAAACCGCTCCGCTATCAAGTCTGAAGCTTATTTTAAACGTACACAGATAATACAATTTACATAAATTACGCTAATACGATTTATCTCAGACTCTCATAATACACTCATTTGCAAAAAAAACGGGCACCTAAGCAATGAACCATTTCAAATGTTAATATTTCTTTGTTTGATAATTATAGGTAGTTTTATCCACACAATTTGCTAAATTAATAAGAAAATAATCGTTTTCATCAGTATTTCATAAAATTTAGATACAATTTATGGGAAATAATGCTAAACCTCGCTAGTAGTGTATATTCGCTAGTAGTGCATATGCTCATGAAGTAAAAATAAAAAAGTTTTTTTGTTTGTTTTTCTTTAATAAAGTAAAAGCAGATAAATGTTTAGTATCGAGTGTGACCCCCTCTAGCTAAAATCACAGCTTGAATTCGTCTGGGCATGCTAGCGAGTATATCCCGGATACTTGCTTGCGGAATACGTTCCCACTCCGCAGTAATCACATTCTTCAGCTCTCTGATGGTCTGCGGAGCCGGGTGTACTGATCTCACACGCCGTTTCAGAACGTCCCAGACATGCTCTATGGGATTGAGGTCGGGACTTCGAGCTGGCCAATCCAAACGACGAATGCCGACCTCTTGCACATACGCATTAACATCGCGGGATCGGTGGGCGCGAGCATTGTCGTCCATAAAAATCGAGTCTTCACCTAGAGCGGCCAATGCGGGTTGTGCATGAGAAATTAGAACTTCCGTTATGTATCGATGCCCAGTCAGTGAGCCGTTTTCAATGAAGACTAACTCTGTACGATCCATTGAATTTATTCCTGCCCAAAACATAACAGAGCCCCCACCATAAGGTGTGATTTCTTCGAAACATGCCTCTGCAAAGCGTTCTCCTTGTCTTCTTAGCACTCGCCGACGTCGATCTTCACCGAACAGAGATATCCTGGCTTCATCAGAGAACAAAACCCTATTCCAATCGTCTTGAGTCCATGATTCACAATTTCTAGCGAACCTAAGCCTGTGAACTCTGTGCTCACGGAGTAATTTGGGGCCGCGGGCCGGGCGGTGACTGCGTATATTGGCAGCGAGAAGCCTCCTCCTGACCGTCCATAGACTAATATGCACATTTCTTACTTCTTGGAGGTTGTTCTTAAGATCCACATACGAAGATTTGCGATTTCTCAATGCGCGACTCACAAGAAAACGATCATCCCGTGGTTGGGTACATGGTTTTCTTCCAGAACCAGGCCTTCTCTCGACGGAACCAGTCTCCTGATATCGCTGCCAGGTCCTTAGGACTGTCGAGCGACTAACATTTAGCCTCCTAGCCACGAAACATTGGCTGCAACCCTCTTCAAGCAGCGCGATAATTTTGGTAGCTTTTACCACTTTATCTACCATTTTTGATACAGCCAAACAGCATTAAATAAAGCTTTGACAGTCAAGGATATGAAATTAATCGATAAAAATTGAATAAAAGTTATGAAAGTCGATGTTAACTTCTGGAACTTCGCGCCAAAAATGTAGGATAAAAAGGGGTTTTCTGTAAAAATGAACATCAAATGAAAAATTTAATTTAGAACGTACTTTTTTAAATACCACAGCATTTTTAAAACCGGCCAGTAACGTGTACAAACGATTGAAACCTTTTTGGTATTGTATCTTTTTAAATATGAATGAAAATCAAAACCGCCCGTTTTTTTTGCAAATGAGTTTATTATTTCTTACATGTAGATATTTTAAATTAAAGTTAGAAGTTTGTGTATTAATTTAGAAATGGTTAAAAAATATATATTCTTTTTGTGACCTAATAAACGTCCCATTGTTGGACACAAGCGTCTTGCTTAATGTTCTAACTACTGCTTCCAGTTAGAATATAGTTTTACACTCGCCAGATAGATTATTAAAGATTTTACTTCAAGTGTTTCTTCTCTTACAGATACTATCCTGTCGTATGTTAATATTATGATCTACGAGAGCAAAAAAAGGGTAATGGTATGCAGTGTTTTTAATCTTTCACCATATTAACAGTTGGTAATAGCTCTACTCCCATCCAACTGCCTATTATAATATACTAATTATGACCTCATCAATTGATATCCACTGTTAGATGCAGGCGTCAGATAAACCAAGCCAAAAGGTCATCATGACCCTGCTCTTATCCCAATTACTTGGGATCGTCTCAATATGTAATGTATGTTCATTTTGCAAAAGTTATTGACAATAGTTTTATGACCGACCGTCTACCTGACATCAAACCTCGTTGAGAATGTAATTGATGATCTGCCAGTTTCAGATGGAGTAGATCCAGACCATAAAAAACTCTTAGCCGTCTTTTACGATACCTACAAATTAGTACTATTTGTAACTTTGAAAAATCAGGAGGTATAATGCAATAATCGCAGCGCTTAATAGGTTGGTTGTTGATCGCAGTTGGTATAATAAACTTTTCAAGGAAGCTGTTCCAGCCCCTTTTGCCGATAATCTCTAAGTAGATATTCAAGAGTTCTGTGAAAATGTAAGTTGAGATCTCATACTTCATTCAAATATATCGTTATCGTATGGATACAGTATAATATAGTAAACCATTTCTTTTTTACTTCATAGAAGAGAAACGTATGGGACAATTGATCATTTATAATCTAAAGAAGATAAAAACGGAAAAAGATATCAAAAAGTAAGAAGTGCAGTCCTTAAAGATGAACTTGATATTTGTGACTTATTTGGAGACTGAAATCGATATTCGGTTGTCAGTTTTACTTGTTTTAGGTCTTACATTGATACTAAATGAATATTGTTGTTTATTCATACTGAAGGATACTCTAGTTTATTAATCAGTTGTAGGTGATATAGATGATGAAAAAATAAAGATTTAACTATGCCAATGGCCTAGAAATACCGCCTTTCCTTTCTTTCTATGGTGTGAGACGAAAGTCAAGTAGAAATACAAGGACGAGAAGCAATGAAAAAATTGACAATCTCTCTGGTTACCACGGTATAGTATATCAATTGCCTTCTAATTATGTAAAAGATTCAAGACGTATGCGGTCTGTAGAAATAAATTTAAAACATAATTATATGTTAAATTAGAAAAAGAAAGACTTACCATCATAAACAACCCCTCGCACAAGTTCATCTGTCTCGAATACTGGATGACTCACTGTCAGATTTACATCACTATCTTCATCACTAACAGTAACAATCTCATCACTGTCACTCGGAATCCTCGCGAAGGCACAAGCATCACTGATATCTACAGTTCTCTCACTCACTTCCACTTCACTCACTGTCGTTACCTCAATCACCTCTTCACTAGTCGTTGAATCATCATATAAATCTGGTATTACTTTATCATCAGTCGCTTCTTGATCTACAAATCCAGGTGGTCCTGGAGACCTACCTGGTGCAGGGTCTCCGCTAGGCACACTAAGCATCGAGCTATAAGGCAACGAAGCTAAAATGAATACCGTCAGTATGAAATTTATTGAGTAACCGTTCATTTTTAATTTGGTCGGTTTGCTTGTGTTCCTCTTCGACGTTTGCCATTGCATTGATTTTCTGTATTTAGACATCAATTGATTATTTGATGACATTTTTATATCGGTTTTAATATGACCTGTAGTCTAGTGGTTCGATTTGAAGATGTGCCAATCATGTTTCTTTGAAGTATTATCTGTAACAGAAGAAATATTCTATTAGATTCATATATTTAGATCTCTTAGATTCATTGGACAATAGTCCTTTAATATCTTAGCGAATACTAGTAGAAATAGTTTTGAATATCCATGAGTTATATAAAAATAATTTAGATCTCTTCAAACTTGAATTAATTATTTCAAGTTTGATCAATGGTATTAAGGATATATCTAATATTCTTAAGAATATAAACAAGCCGTTTCTAAAACCAACCAAAACTATACAAGATGGTATACTTATGACTAAATTAAATATGCTTAACACAAAGAAACCTTTAAACCACATTTCCAACATTACCAATTCTGGTCAAGTATTATCATGCTGAATACCACTTGAAACTCAATTTACGAATAAGTCTTGTGACTGGAGTACTTTGATTTGTCGTAGCTCATTAGTAATTCAATTCAGATCCCGTTCTAATCTCCACATTTTCGAATAACAATGAAGTAAATCTATACCGTTTTCATGAAAATCTTTTAGTTTTTTTATCCACTAGGTCTTCAGAAGTTCTTCGTTTTTACAGCTTATATACGCGACAATCAATAGTGCAAGGATTTTTTGTAATTGGAAAGTAATTGGTCTAGATAAAACTAGCTACGTTCGTAAATTTATTTCGAGTTTTACTTACTACAAAATAAACAAAAGTGGTGACGGAGTAAGAATACAAGTCTCCAATATGTCTGACTAGCCTGGTAAATGCCCTGGTCAAATGCCCTTTCAAAATGCAGGAGAGCTGAGTAAAATAGTGGGACGTTTATGGACTAAGATAATGATGATGTAGGTATTCACTTAGTCATCTATTGCTCAAACAATGTACTGCAAAATGCGACACAACCTTTAAATTTTCAGATGTAAGCTCGAAGGTTATCATTAACACTTTCAGAAATCTTAATAATAATAATAATAGTTACACACAATAGTTTTACACCTACCGTTGGCAGTCCACGTGTGTTATGTGCAGACGTGGAGTGTCATCGGTAGACGTCCCATCCCATTTTATATTAAATTTCTCCAAAGGCCTCTGCGTGTTGGATCCATATCCCCATGTAAGCCTTTCAAAGGACCGGGTATCTTCTCTTTTTTATAATGTGGAAGATAGCCGTGAAACTGGGATATACAATATAATAATAATAATTTATTTCGTCACAATAATAATAGTAAGTTTGAAGGTTGTCATTAACACTTTCAGAAATATTAATAATAATAATAATAATTTATTTCGCCACAATAATAATAGTAAGTTACAAAAATGTGTGTTGTACAATGACATAGTACTTATTGTGGAATACTGGTGCCCAAACTAGGAAAAACCTGTATTTCAGGCCACCAGGCGCTTCCGTAGAAACACTGGGCCACTATTTAGTTCCGCATAAAATATAGGTTATAATAGGTACAACTACAGAGTTTGATTGTTGGTATCGTCAGGGTTAGTAATGAGTTTGTGTGTGTCGGAGTATGTGTGTGTTTGCTTGGGTTTGTGTAATATATAGGTGTTATGGCGGTGTGTAGTGTTGTGGATGTGAAGTGTGTAGTGTGTGTGAGTGGATGTATGATTACATGTCGCTTAATGGCGTGTATGTGAATGTCCTTTGTAATATACCAGCTGTGAGTAATGTATCTGTGTATTTTTAATTTTACTTTATACGGGCACGATTAGGAGACTTTCAGTTTTTTTATAGTGTAAGTTCTTGAGCCAATTAGCAATCTTAGTTTTGTAAGATTGTTTAGTGAGCGAATATATATGATCTTTATTTACAGCATTGTAAAGATATCTTCCAAGGAAACAAAAGAAACGATTAGAAAACTTTGTTGTAAGATTTTGAGAAGTGCAACTTACTGATTCACAGCGTCTCCTGCTCAGTGGCAGTGAGCTGTATGTCAGAAGAGAGTGTTGTTTAATAATAATATTGAGGATGAATAGCTGCCGAACAGTTAATAGATTGCATTCTTTGTATAGTGATGTGGTAGAGTACCGGATTAAGAAGACTGCTGATTTGTGGGGCTTGTCTGTTAAGTCAATTAACTCTATAATTGATATTATTGCTCCTATTTGGCATTTGTGTTTAATGGTTGTGCTGCTCGAGGTGTATTTCCTGAACTCATGAAAATTAGTGGAGTGATTCCTTTGTTCAAAGCGGGTAGTATGTCAGATATTAATAACTTTCGGTCTATTTCCATATTATCTACACTCAGTAAAGTTTTTGAAAAAAATATTCATAACCAAATGCTGAGCCATTTTAATAAACATGGCATCTTTCACAAAAATCAGTTTGGCTTTACCAAGAATCGCTCTACTGCTGATGCGGGTGTAGAATTATTAAAAAAATATCTTTGAAGCCTGGGAGAAATCGCACCACGCTTTGGGTATATTTTGCGATTTATCCAAGGCGTTTGATTGTGCACACCACGAAACCCTCATCAAGAAATTACAACACTATGGAATCAGGAATAAAGCTCTTGAACTTTTAACGTCTTATTTGTGTAACAGAATTCAGAGGGTTGATGTAAATAGTGTGCAATCATCTGGCTCTGTTATAGAAATGGGCGTGCCGCAAGGATCCATTTTGGGGCCCATTTCTATTCCTTGTTTATATTAATGACTTACCCTATTATATAGGGGACAATCAAGACATTGTGTTGTTTGCGGATGATACCTCTTTGTTATTTAAAATCAAAAGACGAATACTTAGTTATGACGATGTGAACAACGCACTGACTAACGTTGTTCATTGGTTCAATATAAACAATCTTGTTCTTAATGAGAAGAAAACAAAATGTATTAAATTTACCACACCTAATGTGAGACAAGTGGAAACCAATGCTCAAATGAATGGTGTGGCCCTAGACCTAGTGGAGTCCACGGTTTTTTTAGGTATCACCATAGATGCGAAACTCCAGTGGGGGCCTCATATTGAAAACTTGTCAAATAGACTTAGCTCAGCGGCTTATGCTGTAAAGAAAATTCAAATGTTAACTGACATTGAAACGGCTAGAATAGTTTATTTCTCTTATTTTCACAGCCTTATGTCCTATGGCATACTACTTTGGGGATGCTCCGCGGATTGGAATACCATCTTTATTCTCCAAAAACAGGCTGTCCGCGCTATTTATAATCTAGACCCAAGAGCTTCACTTCCAGAAAAGTTCAGAGAGATAAACATTCTAACCGTTGTATCACAATTCATATTCGAAAATCTTATGTATGTAAAAATGAATTTTGAAAAATTTGAAAAGTACAGTAACATTCATCATGTAAACACTAGGAATAAGGATAATCTAGTAACTCATACTACTCGTCTACAAAGAATTAGTAGATCTTTCATGGGGCAATGTATACGTTAAAAATATCCGAGACATGCCACTTAACATGTTTAAAAAAGCTATTAAGAGTAGACTTTGTAGCAAAGGCTATTACAAAATTTCGGGTTATTTAGATGATAATACGGAGTGGTTATGAGCAGCTCCTCATTCAGCAATTAATGTTATTGTAATTGTTACAGCTTTAAGGTACTCCTAACTTGTATGAATTCACAGGTTTATTTTTTTTCTTACTCTTGTGATTGTACAGCGTAGCGTGTTTTGCCTGTCGAATTTCAGTTTTGATCTCTTTTAGCATACTTGCTATAGTTCGTAGTTTATTTTATAGTAGTAGTTTTTATAGTAGGTATAGTAGTAGTTGTAGTTCGTTTTACATTTTTATTTATGGTTTGGTCATGCTCACTGAATAAGGTTCTGCTTGCGGTAGCTATGTGGGGCGGGTCGCTCCCTTCCCTCTAATTTGGTTGAGGAGAGTGATGGCTGCTCTAGTAGTTAACTTGTGATCGGAAGCTGCTTGTGGGATCTGGTCCAGCCATATTTTCGTCCTTTCTTTAATGCTTTAATTTTTTTTGTATTGTACTAAATTTTGAAAATTTATACATATATACAATTTCGAAGGGCATCATACTGGAGCTAATACCATATATGTTGTACGAAGCATAAAATTATGTATATTTAAAAGATTAAAGAAAAAAATGACTGCCCGCTGAGTTTCGTGCCGGATCTTCTCAGTTTGTGGCCGCGTTCCGATCCGGTGGTAGATTATTGTATTGTGTTCAAACGTGTAATATGACAATATGTAAGTGCCCTTAAGGGGTCTATGCAGAATAAATGATTTGATTTGATTTGATATTCGTGGAATAACTTTAACGGGCTATGCCTAATAAATATAATATTTATTCTACAATTTTGCTTAAACTCTGTTTATTAGGATACAATAGAATATATCTAGATAACAATTAAAGCGAAAAGATTTACGAGATCGAATTTAGTAAAAAAGCGAACTAGGCATTTATATATAATTGAATTTATATATAAGTATTTTCCGTGTTGTGACGGAGTAAGAATACAATTCACCACCCTCTTTCTTGCCCGTGGGTATCGTAAAAGACGACTAAAGGATTATTGCAGATGACATCTATGCAAGAGAAGGAAAATTCGAATTAAAAACCTTTACCTACCCGTCTGACTAGCATGGTATAGTAGGTCAATTTTCCTCCTATTCTGGAGTAGGCTGAAGCCCTGCAGTGAATGGTGATGATGATGATATAAGTGAATTTAGGACGGAACTAAAAGAGCTCAATGATTTGGACTATATCTAGAATATATAAAATATAACTTTCGACTGGTAGGAAGTGCGTCAAATACTAATAAGTTTCCTATGTAGTGCATATGTGAGCAATGCAAGAATGTGAACAACTGGATGCTATTAGAGGGATAAAGGTTTTTTATTGCCTAATAGTTCACCTGATTAAGTAGTAACTGTAGCTCATGCACCTTTGTAAGATCAGGATCACAGCCACCTGGCTGACAGAAACGGTGGCCCACATCTGTCAGTTGTAGAGGAATGAATGGGATGAGCATAGCCCCCTCCTCTGGTAATAAGTTAACGGAAGTAACAGCAAATTTTAGTAGGTAGACGGTGGCGTACACAGGGACTCCGTTATAACCTCTTCACCAGCCTGGCTGAGTGGTACCCATTAAGGATTTCCTGGCATGAGAAAAAGAAAGACCTCAGTCCAATTAATAAAATGGCATTAAAGCCAGCAACAATAATCTGAAATGATTCTGATTCTGACCGACCATACCTCTCACCTCACCTAGCGACTATAGCGCTTACAAAAGAGCCGAATTATTGGAAATTAAAACTAATAAAAATAACGTGTGGCACTCGGGAACTGCCGCGGTACAGCTATTGCATAGCATTTTTTATCAACTTATGCAATTATAATTATTTATTTATTTTTTATTTATGCAGTGTTTTTTTCTTTGATTTTAATTCAAGTTTTTCCTTGATATTAATTCAAGTTATATTTTTTGAGCGTGGTGAACGATAAGAAAACAAATGTACTATATGTATAACAATAAAGGCGGTCTGGATTACCACTGTCGTCCGCTGAAGATCGTTGGGACCGTTAGAAAACGCGCGAAAACACATTTTGACGTAAGCTACGCAAAGCGGTGGCAAGTGTGCGCACCGAGTCGGACGAACGCAGAATGTCGACGACCGTACGCTCGGCCGAGCTGCCGCCACCCGCCTACCATATAACTCGTCTCGAGCTACATGACCCGAGCTACATAGTAGGGGGGGTGTGATGTCTTATTTTCGTTACGAAATTTCTTGCTTCGGTCCCTGCGCTAAAAGCCCGCAATAAAAGCTATGCAATAGCTTAAAAACATGGTATAAATCCTGTTAACCATAATTTTGTAAATATTGGCGACCATTATAGTTTCAAACCCAATACGGATCCATCTTCATCATCATCGCAACTCATCTACGTCCTACTGTTGAGCTCGAGTCTCCTCCACAATAGGAGGCAAATTGACCACGCTGATCAGACGGGTTGGTATAGGGTTTTATTTTGAGTTTTCCTTCTCTTGCACGCTCTTGCTTACTCATTTTTGGCAAGAAAGCGAATGGAAAATTGTATTCTTATTCCGTGTGGTGACAGAGTAAGAATACAATTCACCACCCCCTTTCTTACCCGTGGGTGTCGTAAAGGACGACTAAGGTATTAATTACGCGTTTAACATTTTGTTAAGCCGTGGACAGAGATGCTGGTTATATATACATTATTTTAATTATATCAGTATAATAAGTTTATTACTGTAATATATAACTGTTTTTTGTCCCTAATAAATAAATAAATAAACATATATGTAAGAGAAGGAAAACTCGAAATAAAACCGTATACCAACACGTCTGACTATCGTGGTATAGTAGATCAATTTCCCTCCCATTGTCGAGGAGGCTCGAGCCCAGCAGTAGGACGTATTATGAGCTGAAATGATGATGATGATTCTTATACCGTCACACAAAGTCGTCTACACGAAAAAATACGAATTAATACTATTCAAAAGTTAATTTTCTGTGAGAGTATTGACATAAACCAGACAAGTCGACTCATTTATGGCGGCAAACAGAAAAACCAACATTAACGTAGCTCCGTCACAAGAAAATACCTATTTCTGAATACATAACTGGCAATTTTGCCAAACAGATCGCAATAAGATATTTATTTATGGTACCCTATTAACTATTCCATCACTTGGCATAGAAAGAAGGAATAAACTATTTGGAAGCGGATACAGTTAATTTATTATTTTTGGCATGCCTAGTAATGACTCTTACGGCCGAGAAACCTACTTACCAGATAGGGGAAGGGATGAGGTAAAACGCTATTGAGGTTAGTAGGAAGATATTTTTGGTGAAGAAACGGTCGATAGATAACATAATTAAGAAATTCGTTACAAAAGTAGGTCTAATATTATATCTTAATTAATATTAAGAAATTACATCCGAGTTTGTTTGTATTTTAGGCTTTTACATCATTGCTGATGATGGCAGATGGGCAAGCGGCACACTTGATGGTAAGTGATATTGCCGCAGAGACTATTGAAATATCAGGATCGCAGCTAGACCGCTGCCTACCGTAAAAAAAGTACTTATTTTAAACCTCGTTTAAAGAAGGACATGTCATAGTTCATTCCTGCATCTACGTGGGCTGACATCAATTCTAGCCGCTTTGGTGCTGCCTTTTAAATCTGTAATATCTTCTAAGATATCCCTCAGGTTCAAGTCCCAGAACGAGCTAAATTTTAGAGAGTTTCAGAGAGGAAAAATAGCCTAAGTTACTCCTTACGTAGACAGCTACCTGTTAGTAAAATATTATCAAAATTGGTCGAACCGTATTAAAGTTTACGCGGAACACACATTTTTTATAAACTGGTTTTTAATCTTAATATATATAAATAACGTGTCACGTTGTTTGTCCGCGATGGACTCCTAACGAACTCCAAACGATTTTAACAGATGGCGATATCTGTTGACTGGATTGAGTAAGTAATTAATAGATGGCGCTGCTATGTAAAACCTACAAACGTGTCAAATTAGCTACAATTCAATAGCATAAATAGTTTACTAAAATGTAATATAACAAAAACCTTAGCCACAGCAACGCGTGGCCGGGTCTGCTAGTTATAATTAAAATCTAGCATTGAGCATGATTAAAATCTACTATTTTGATAATACAAAGAGACATTTCAATTTTATTTATTTGTATAGATTATTTTGTTTCCCATCAAGTTTACCTACTTTTAATTTTGATAATAATGCATTATATTCATCAACCCATCCATCTCATCCCATATACGTTCCATTGTTGGTCTCGGATATCCTTCATTTTGGAAGGGAAATTGACCTACTACATCACATTGATAAGACGTGTTGGCATAGGATTTTGTTTCGAGTTCTTTTTGCTCTTGCTAAGATGTTGTATGCATATAATATCCCTTAGTCGTCTTTTACGACAACCACAGGTAAGGGAGGGGATTGTGAAATGTATTCTTACTCCGTCAAAAAATTAAGTATAAATCTGTGGCACTATGACACGCCGTTACTTTACGTTTTTAAAATAAAGAATCGGCCAAATGTGAGTCGGACTCGCGCACGAAGGGTTTCGTACAATGGTACGGAACCCTTCTAGGTAAACAAGTGGGAGGCCTATTGCCATTATCGATATTGAGCAAAAAAAAAATCAAGTTCGTTGTATGGGAGCCCCCCTTAAATATTTATTTTATTTTTAGTATTTGTTGTTATAGCGGCAATAGAAATACATCATCTGTGAAGATTTCAACTATCTAGCTATCACCGTTCTTGAGATACAGCCTGGTGACAGACGGACGGACGGACAGCGAAGTCTCAGTAATAGGGTCCCGTTTTTACCCTTTGGGTACGGCACCCTGACTACAAGCTTAATATGATTTATCAGTGAATGTATTAATAAGTCCTAAAAAAATCTGATTTTCCATATTAGGGACCGGCCCAGGATAGACTGAACAATCGTTGTGATTTTAACTACGAAGATGTATTCTACTTACCCGTTTTACATCAGAAATACAATAATATATTTTGATTCAAGGGATTTTGAACCTAATATACTTAGTTATTGCCACAGTAAATTACATCGGCTTCACACTAAAGTGAGTTAAGCTCACAAGAACCTTGTTTCTATAAAACATAATGACTACACAGCTCAATTGAATTACCCACCAGAGCTGGTCACTTAAGTAATTAGTGACCGCGCCTAGGGGTTCGGGGGTAACAGCCGTTAATGAAACAATAACTCTTTGTAATATTGCTACAAGACTTCCGATGACTTTTGACTTAACCTAAAAGCTTATAAAACATATTCATGGCTTACTCACTGTACGTCTTAATTAATAATATACATATCTATACCAATAAATAAAATTGGAGTGTCTGTTTGTAATGCCAAAATAATAGGCTTTTTTTCATGCTCACACGGTTATTTGCACGACACCTATGCCTAAAATAGCAATTAAAACAATTTTGTCTGTTTGTTCCGGGTAATCTTCAAAACGGTTGGATTGATTTCAAAAATTCTTTCACCAATGGAAAGCTATAATATCAGGGCGTAAACTAGGCTATATTTTATCCCGGTATTCCCACGGGAACGGGAACTACGCGGGTAAAACGACTATAACCTATAACCAAAGCGAAGTGAGGGCGGGTTGCTAGTCTATATATAAATACGTGAAGCAAAAACTTTGTACCCCTTTTTATGAAAATTACGTGGATGGACAAGTATGAAATTTGGCACAGTTGAAGTATATAATGAGTAGAAGTGCATAAAACTGAAATTTCATACAATAATGGATTATAAATACATTAAATTCATTAAAAAAGGCATTACACACACTACAACGCAATCGCTACACACACACACACACACACACGCGTTTGTGTGAGTGTGTTGCGTAGGAACGCTTATTTATACACTTTTGTTTACGGTTAAAATCTCTGGCCGAACTGAATGTCAAACAATCATAATTATGATGACAATGTCTAATAGAGATTTGTGCTTATATATTAGTTATTAGTGAAATACAGCTTCCTCAATTCACAAATATACATAAAGAAAATTGGGCACCAGAAAAAATAATTAAAATGAATTATGGCCGAATTTCGACCACGCGCCGACCACTAGTAATAAGAATCTAATGATAAGAATGACAAAGTAAGAATAACTATTCACCACCCCCCTATCCTGCCCATGGGTGTTGTAAAAGACGACTAAGGGATAGGTATAATATGCATATAACATCTGTGCAAGAGAAGGAAAACGCGAAATGAAAACCTATGCCACCAAGCCTGACCAGCATGGTTTAGTAGGTCAAATTCCCTCTCATTGTGAAGGAGGCCCGAGCCTAACAGTGGACGTATGTGGGCTGCGATGATAATGATGGTGAAGAGATATTATATGCAGATAACATCATAGCAACAGATGCAAGTCTTCAAATAAAACCCCATAACACACGTCTGACCAGCGTGGTAGGTATAGTAGACAAATTTCACTCCCACTATAGAGGAGGCTCGAGCCCAACAGTAGGACATATATGAGCTGTGATGATGATGATATATATATATATATATATATTTATATGATAGGAGAGAAATTTCCGTGTGGTGACGGAATAAGAATACGATTCATCAATCCCTTGCACTTTTTTGCCCATGGTTATCATAAAATTCGACTAAGGAATATAATTTATTAAGGAGATTGATGCCTGCTCTAGTGGTTAACTCCGGTGCCGCTTGCGGGATCAGGTCCAGCCATGGTAATTTTTCATTATATTTAATAGCTATATAATGGTTCGAAAGGCATCACACTGGAGCTATTAATAGGCATATTGTTTTATGTAATTTTATGTAATAAAACTAGTAAATGAATTAATAATAAACAATCCCACTGAGTTTCTTGCCGGATCTTCTCAGTGCCGTCGCGTCCCGAATCACGATCCAGTAGTAATTTAAGTTAAATAGTAACAAAAAAAAAATGACAATATGTAAGTGCCCCCACGGGGTTTATACATAATAAACGATTTGAATTTATTTATTTATTAGAGACATAAAACAGTTACACATTATGGCCAGCACATATGCCATCCACTCTGTGGTGATGCAAGGGCAGCATGATGTCCATAACCCACTGCACTCCCCCCCTTTCGCAATTGGCCCAACCAATGGTACCGTGTTCCTTGCCGTCCGTAGCCAGCCCGCTGACAACATTATAACCTGCCCTCTTAGAATAATAACATATAGAAGGACAGTGTCAATACTTCGAACTTTCAAAATTTGAATCTAAAAATACTAATGGCGCGCAGACGTCACACGCAAACCACTATAGAAATTATGAAATCAAATTTTGTTTTTATTAACATAAATCGTCGAAATACTTTTAAAAGTAATGTTAAAAACCTTTTTAAGTTTTACAAATGTGTTGTGACACCATTTGAATGCACAAACCATCATAATTACCTATTTATTTTTTAAGAGTTGCGTACGTTCGTGCAGTACAATGACTTGTACATTACGGAACGGTTCCGGTGTAAGCTTCATTAGGCTCCAATTGAAATGCCTCACTGTTTGTGCGTGAACTTACCTTCTATACGTTATTATTCTAAGCCTGCCCTATTGTATTCTCTGATCCACTATGTGGACTGAACACCGTACTGAGTTCTCTTCGATATACAACGCTCTGTCTCTTTTGATGTAAAACATCTATATGCGAGGGTAAACCTGATCGTTGGCGTGGCGTAAACAGATCGCGGCGACGCAACGGCACGTTATATGACGGAATATGTGAGGGTAAACCTGATCGTTGGCGTGGCGTTAACAGGCCGGCGACGTAACGCCACGCTATATGATGGAATATATGTACTGTACGTAGTCTATACGTAGTAGAGTGTGAATGAGACGGAATGACGCGATTTTGTGCGTAAGCGACTGTGCAGTGAATTAATTATAATTGTTGTGTAATATTTTAAATAATAATATAAATCGTAATATTTTATTTGTACACTAGCAACTCGGCCTCGCTTCGCTTCGGTTTTAGTCGTTTTACTCGCGTAGTTCCCGTTCCCGTGGGAATACCGGGATAAAATATAGCCTAGTTTACTCCCTGATATTATAGCTTTCCATTGGTGAAAGAATTTTTGAAATCGGTACAGCCGTTTTGAAGATTACCCGGAACAAACAGACAGACAGACAAAAATTTTTTAATCTGTATTTTAGGCATAGGTGTCGTGCAAATAACCATGAGCATGTGAGCATGAAAAAAACCTATTATTTTGACATTATAAACAGACACTCCAATTTTATTTATTGGTATAGATTATGCCATATTAATTCCTGTCGTAATCTGTTCTTTTATGCATATATTCTTGTACAAAATCATTTCAATGTTTCACATCTGTCAGGCGTGCTGAGCGACAGTTCATTTTTGATTTTTTTTATCTATGCATATTACACATTCATCTAACTTACAGTATAATAACTTAGATACTACGTCTATGTAATGGTACTCGGGTAAACTTTACTACAGCGTTGTACATAAACTTTACGAGAAGCTATAAAGTTAACTGCGAGGTGGACTAGTAATTCTAGTGGTTGCTACACTATTTTGCCCAACGGTGTAAAGTATGTATAATCTTTACATATATATACTAGTTGCCTATGAACTTTACTACAAGGAACTGCTTAACTTTGTACCACTATCAATCCTTTTAACCGACTTAATAAAAGTGAGTTCACATTTTTTAAAGAAATATATGAATTGAAGGGCACTTAACAAATGTGTAACTGACACAAATTATATCGAGACTCTGACAAACAATTTGGGAATCGCACAAAGTTTCGTCTTACGTGGGATTTAAGCCCTCGACACTGGCACTGTAGGTAACCACTACGGCATCTGTGCAGTCATTGGTTACAATCTTATATATATATATATATGTATGTTCATCGATTACTCGAATTTATACGTTATAGCAATCTGCCCTCGCTTCGCTTCGGTTTCTAGGTAGTTCTCGTCCTCATGCGGATATCGGGAAAAAGTATAGCCTATGTTACTCCCTGATATCATAGCTTTCCATTGGTGAAAAAAGTTTTGAAATCAGCCCAGTCTATTGGTTTGAAATTATAATTTATAAAGTCATGTGCAATTAGCAACGAAATAGAAAGTAAAATGGTTTTATTAGAAAGAAAGATAATAACGATATAAACAATGTACTATCTCGTCACGGCTCATTTACGTCCCACTATTGGGCTTGAGCCTCCTCCAAAATTAATGGGAAATTGACCTACTATACCATGATCAGACGGGTTGATATAGGATTTCATTTCAAGTTTTCCTTCTTCAATAGATCCGTGTGGTGACGAAGTAAGAATAAAATTCAGCACTCCCTTCTTGCGCGTGGATGTCGTAAAAGACTACTAAGGGATATAATTGGATGGATGTAATTTGTCCGTTAATTATATGTTTGTAAAGTCCCTCGCAATACAAGGATTATTTCCTTAGTGCAGGATGTTGTCTTAAATAAATAAATGAAAAAAATACGCATATAACATCTATGCAAGACAGGGAAAACTCTAAACAAAACCCAAACTATGCCGATACCGTTTATGGACCATGCATTTTAGGAAGAACAGAGAAGCTTATACAGCGCGTACAAAACGCTTGCGCTAGGTTTTGCTTTAACATACCTTCGCGATCACACGTTACTCCATTTTTAAATTCAGGTAATCTTTTAAAAATGTCTTCACGTAGACAACTCCACCTGGCCACTTTACTATTTGGTATCATAATAAATAAAAAACCTACTTACCTGTATGAAAAACTGTCATGGTCAAGGGAATACAATCAGTATAGTACAAGGGCCTCTTCATACTTGCTGGTTAATTCTAAACACCAGACAGCTGCGTTCCGAGGTAGCTTTAGATTCGCTGCAACTCGTTGTTGGAACGACCTTAAACCGCCTTTACGTACTTTGAAGATGACTAAGATATTTCAAAAGCATTGCAAACAAATAATAATTGACAGGCAAAAAACAATATACTAACAATTACTAACTAACAATTACTAATTATAATAACAATTACTAACACTACTGTTCGAACACCAAGGGGTTGCGCGTTCACTCCTAATGTGCATTACATAAAATGTTGTGGCACCTACCCACATACCTAATATACAGATTTAATGTTCTATACAATTTTTATTATATTTATTCATTCATATTTCATGTTGTGCATATATTTAAAATTTATCTACTATAATTATCCTTCATAAATAATAGTTAACATATATGTATCCATACTAATATTATAAATGCGAAAGTAAGGATGTTTGTTTGTTTGTAACACTTTCACGCTTAAACCACCGAATTGATTTCAAAAATTCTTTCACCAATGGAAAGCTATAATATCAGGGAGTAACATAGGCTATATTTTATCCCGGTATTCCCACAGGAACGGGAACTATGCCGCGAGTAAAGCGACAGAGCCGCAAAGCGAGGGCGGTTGCTAGTATCTTATATTTTAAAAAATTATATAAACTATTTCTACACCTGAGCCTTTGTGTATAACACACACTTTATTTGGCATAAGTGACTTCACTGACGCGGATCTGTCGGAATATCAGCGCTAGGGTAACTACATTGCCTAAGCAATAGCTGAGACAGATACCATATTTTGGCCTCACGCATGTGCACAGTTATATATAAAAGTTCATTGCTTGAAAAATGTGAGGTTGCAAAATAAAAATATTTTCTTTCTTTTTTTCTTTCAAATGACAACTTGCCTGACCGGCATGGTATAGTAAGGTAATTTCCCTCCTATTGTGGAGGACGCTCGAGCCCAACAGTGGGACGTATATGAGCTGGAAGGATTAATGAAAATGATGAATTGATGTTATAAGCATATATAACCCTGAGTTATTTTTTACAACATTCAAGGGTAAAATAGGTGGTAGTGAATTGTATTCTTACTCCGTCACCACACGGTAAATACCTAATACACTAATAGCTGAAAATAATTAGGTAGAACCTAGGTACCCTTACAGTGGAAAAAAAATCGATACCAGTGGCCAGTGCAATGGCGACGGAGAAAGGTATGGTAGGTTATGGGACCGCATGCTACCCTTCCATTGTCCCGGTTGCATTGAGCAGGGTATGTTGAGACCATAGTCTATCCCAAAAAAAGATCCTAGGTACTAAACATCACGTCAGTCTCCCCATTAATCTGGTTGATCAAATTAAAAATTAAACTCATAGGGCCCGGCAATTCTAAATCCTTAAATTTTTAGATTAGAAGCGTCATGATTAATTAATCGACTTCTAAAAAAAAGGTTCTCAATTCGGATGTTTGTATTTCTTTTTTTTATGTTTGATCGCGCATAAATCCGTTGCTTGCCAACCGATTGGAAAAATCTTTTATTGATGGAAAGGGTATACTTTCCAAATGGTACCACGAAAATTTTATCGAAATCGGACAAGCGATTTTTGAAAAATCAACAATATCTAAAAAATTGTCTACGTTGTAGACATCAACAATGTTTTTGTTTACTCTGCATTGCGTTTGGGTCGGTTTTTTTTGCAAAAAGTAATTATTGATAGTTAATTTGCATTACATGGCTAATTTGCGTCTTTATAAAAGACAAAAGTCTTTTTGAAAAAAATACAGACAAACACTTTGAACCTGTATTTTCATTTTTTTATTATTTATTAAACTTCATGCACCTAGTATAATGGCGGATTTAATGCCAGAGACATTCTCACCAGTCAACCAGTATATTATGATTATAAGTCTACATTTTACTGATTCATGTGTTTTAATATAACGTCTTTATCCAAGTAATGTTGTATGAATCGAATAATAACAGCCCATACTTCTTGAAGTAGTAATCTAATGTAAATTACTTGTACATTTGTATTGCAGAATCATATCTCATTTAGAACAATAGAATCTTTATTTGTCCTGCCTTATAAATGTAGACTGTTTTCAACTATTCACTATTTTCTCGTTAAACTGCGTAATGGAGCTCGATTTTGATATTCTATTTAAATCTCTGAATATAAATGAGAGGTGGGATTCTACTGCAATAAAAAAATGCATTAAAAATATTATTTTAAATGAAAATTTTGTAAAATATAAAGTGGATAAAAAAGAATATAAACCAGATGGTGGCAATTATTTAGGGACACTTTGCGAAATAAATATTAAAGGCGAAACAGCTATAGAAGATAAAGAAATTAATTTATTCCTGAAAATCATTACACCAGGTGAAAAAATGACCATGCTGTCTATGCCCGAAGTTTATAAAAATGAATTGTTTTTCTACTGTGAATTATCGAAGATATTTGCTGAGGTACAGGATGAAGCAGATCTACCGCAAAATAGACGGTTTAAAATAGTAAAATGCTACCGGGAAAGTAGCTCCAGTGTTATTATTCTTGAAAATATGGTTATGAAAGGCTATAAAACCAATTTTAGAATGGATTGCATCACTTTGAAGTATGCAGAATTGGCTGTTGAACAACTGGCAAAATTCCATGCATTATCATTTGTTTTAGAAGATAGAAGACCAAAATATTTCGACAAGAAAATAAAATCAATACATCAAACGTTTAAATTTAACGAAGAATTTGACTGTTTCATTAGGAATATGTGTAAAATTGCAATAAATTGTTTAGATAAAGACAACCGTAAGAAGTTCGATAATTTTATACCAACTTTTGCGAAGAAGTATGATGAATGTTTAACAACTAAATGTAGTAGGAACGTATTATGTCACGGTGATTACAGGGCTAATAATATTATAATGAAAGAAGTGGTAAGTGTATTAAATTTCAAGCTTATTTTATTTTCGGACAGAAATATTAACAATGATCTTCGACTATAATAAATAGTAAACCTATTTATTATATGAAACAAACTTTAGTATTGTTGTTTACGTTTCAAGTTTTAGCTCATCGATAAATTATTGCGATTTCTCTTGCGTGAATGCTGTGAATAAACACCAGGCGTTGGTTTTCGTCCGAACTAAGTTTCTAAATTTACAACTAATCACATATATATCTGCCCTTCTGAAAAACAGATTAGGTTAGATAGTCATCTATCTAGATAAACCCTCAAAATTAAAACATTTTCAGCATTAAAATAACCCTATATATTTTTATATACACCCATTGTATGCAACATTTTTTGATTCGGTTGAGTAAACAAGGTAAATTTACGTAAGAAGCATTTTTTTATTGGTTAAGAATTTAGGAATAGCTAGGACTATGTATATGAATCAAATAATTTATTCTATTATTTCTTCTCAGCTCATATTCTTTCCAATGATAATAATCCCATATGGAGAAGATCTGTTTCTCCATATATGTATGCTCCATTGTATGCAACATTTTTTGATTCGGTTGAGTAAACAAGGCAAATTTGCGTAAGAAGCATTTTTTTATTGGTTAAGAATTTAGGCATAGCTAGGACTATGTATATGAATCAAATAATTTATTCTATTATTTCTTCTCAGCTCATATTCTTTCCAATGATAATAATCCCATATGGAGAAGATCTGTTTCTCCATATAGGATTTTATGACATATATTCCTCGTCATCTATATTATCTTTATAGTTATATTTTATTGATGAATCGTATTCTTGCTTCAAAATACATGTTTTTTTTTTTTATTTCAGAATGGCGAAATCATTGAAGTAATACCTATAGATTACCAGCTCATGTATTATGGATGTCCAGTATTTGATTTCATGTACCTCATATTCCTTTCAACCGATCGAAACTTCAGGAAAGCAAATTTATCTTACTTAAAAGATTTTTACTACAATAGTTTAAAAACGTTTTTAGAATATTTTAGATTAGATGCAGCTATTGTCTATCCAAAACATGAATTTGATAAGCATTATGAGGAAAGATTAGGCTACGGTTTGATGTGTTCCATTATTATTCTACCTTTTATTTTTGCCAATGAGGATGATATACCTGATGTGACCAGTAATACGTTGGCAGAACTCGATATTAGCGTGGATAATCAATACAAAGATAGAATTGTAGGTATTATTGAGGATTATATTGAATGGGGATATTTATAAAATGTGAATTTAATAAAAAAAGTAAAATGATGTCTCGTCTCATCCCATATGGATATCAGGTTTGATTCACCTCCATAATAGAAGGGCAATTGACCTACTATACCACGCTGGTCAGACGGATTAGTATAGAGTTTTATTTCGAGTTTTTCATATCTTTCACAGACGATATTTGTATATTTTATCCCTTATTCGTCTTTTACGGCATCCATGACAACTTTGGTTGATAAAATTTTTGTATTAAATACTGGCCATATTTGATAAACCTAGTTTATTTGTGAAGGAGAAATGAAATTACAATATACATTATGTCTTGAATTCGGTTGGCCGGAACGCAAAGAGAACGGCCGCCGGAGGTTGATATCCTGGCGTTTAATTGGTGGGTACCCGTAAGGGTAATTTGTCGAGCGTCTCAAGGGATTGGTACTAATGTCCTGGTGAATTGTCAGTGAGGGCAGGTTATGGAGCCGTTTGCAACCTTCCTGTTGCTCCAGACGGACTAGGCAGAATGTTATTAAACCATAGCTTATCAAAAAAGATATTCCAATCAAATGGAATTGAAAATCGAATAAATCTGGGTTTATCTACGGTATATCTTTCTTATGAGTTTTGTTAACAAAAGTGTTTAAGTAAGTTTACACAACAATACATGTTTCATTCGTATATATGTATATTAACCAAAATTCACATTATATCTATTATTAACATATACTTACCATAGCACTTAATGTATAGCAACAAAATTTTAAAAAGAATATTTCAGTCATTCCTGGCAACACACAGAATTTATTGAATTTGAGTTACGACGGGAACTTGAAAGTTTTACTCGGCCCTTCTAAGTTATATTCAATATTTTAATATTTTACAGTATTATTTTATGTAATTCAATAAAACGAAAGTCCTGAGGTATTGTGAATATGATATATTAGTGGTTTTCAAGTATTTTCATGTTTTACCCAAATCCCGAAAGGAATCGTAATTTGGTTGTCAGCATCCAATGAATGCTAACGGCTTGACTTACTGACGAATTGTTATTATAAATAAGCTACTCAATATGAAGAATTAGGAATACTATACTATAAGTTGTGAAGAAATATTAGGCAAGTATATATGAATGGTCTCGTTGGTCCACATTAAAATAATCGCTACTTATATAAAATTCCCTGAAATTCTTCATTACTATGACTGTTTTTCACGACGTTCAAAAAAGGAAAGAAAATCTTTTTGAAATATTTCTAAACACAAATGAAACCACCCTTAAAACCATTCCATTTGTAAGAAATTATTACGGTATTTAAATGCTGTAACATCTTGTTTTTTAAAAGCAAATTTTAGCGTTTAAGTAATAAGATTTTTCTCTTAAAGATAAATCTTTGTTTAGGAAATATAATATCATAAATGCAATTACATTAATGAGATTGTTTGGATGGTCGTTTTATATTTATTTTTCCTTAACGACTGAGCTCAGTTCAAAAGATATTTTTGTAAATAGATAGATCTAATCTTTATACTAAGAAATATTTTTAGAAGCACAATTCCCCTTTGTGACTAAAATTGCTAATGTTACTAATGTTACAAGTATTTATTTTATATATTTGTTGGCTGGACTAAGTCAGCCTAAAACATTGAGGTCGATATGATATTATAGAGTTGCACACTTTTATTACATAAGATATAAGAAAGAATCCATGAAAAACAAAATTCAAAAGAAAACTTGTAGTTTTAGAGAACTGAAAGGAGTTTTGCACATAATATCTATGCAAGAGATGGCAAACTCGAAATGAATATACCGTACCAACTAATATACTGTACCAACACGTCTGACCAGCGTATAGCAGGTCAATTTCCCTCCCTCTGTGGGGAGGCTCGAGCCCAACAGTGGGATGTATATGATCTATGATGATGATGTTGATGACTTGTGATATTTGGGAGCGTCTTCTCATCTAGCAATCTTGTGCGGTTACCTACTGAAACTGCCATGCCTGGTCAATTTAAAACTAACATTACCATGTCAACTTGCCTACCTGTATGATGCTGTTCAGAAGGGTTTGTACAGTATTTTATGTCGGGTTTTCCCTCGCCTGCATATGTCATACGCATATTATATCCCTTAGTAATTTTTACGACATCCACATTCAAAATAGGTGGTGAATTTAACTTCTACTCCATCACTAAATGGAAATATTTTATTCTTACTGCGTAATAATACAGAAAAAATATTTACCAGTTTTTAGTTACATTATAAATATATATTGCGTGCAACTTATGTAAATTTACTTTTTAATTATAATACTATCTTATCAACGTTTGTTTGTTTTGTATTAGGTAATATATGCAAAAGATAAACATAGAAAAAATAAAAATCATCATTATCTTGTTCTTATCCCAATGACTTGGTACGACGTAATATGTATTCTTCCTTCATGATGCAAATAGTTTTGGAGATAGTTTTATAAATGGTTGCCTGCCTGAAGTCAACTCTCGTTGGGAATGTAATTCTTGACCAGATGACTTTACAGGTCGATGTTTTCTTGGTCATTTTTACGTCACCCACGAGCAATGTAAGGGTTGGTATTAGTATTTAGTAGTATATTATAGTTGATAATATATATAATACTCTTTCTTTAACTTAAAAAAAACTACCTAATACATTTTTAAACCCTTACTAATATTGTAAATGCGAAAGTAAGTTTGTTACGCTTTCACCCTTAAACCACAGAACCGATTTCAAAAATTCTTTCACCAATGAAAAGCTATACTATCAGGGTGCTCCCTGATAGTATAGCTTGGCTATGTTACTACATAGCCTATATTTTATCCCGGTATTCACACAGGAACGGGAACTACGCGGGTAAGGCGACGGGTTGCTAACCCGCCCTTGCTTCGCTTTTTGTTTTTGTTTATTTTATATTTTTAAATAATTTATTTTTTTATATCATACTAGCAACCCGCCCTTGCTTTATATTTTAAAGGACACTTAATGGTCCAACTGTTTTCTTCAAAGTCTAATGAGACTGAGAATTTTATAGCCTTACATATTTTTAGGTGATGAGATATATGACAAGTTACATCGCGTGGACCAAAGTCCTGAAGACAAATACTCGGAAAAGTAAGCTTTAGAAGCTTGACCACAGAAATTAAAACATGATAGTCTGTTTGAGCAAGGGCTGGAGTAGTCCATTAGTCTCCTTAAATAGTGGACACCATGGACCATTACAAGAAAAAATACTTTTTTTAAAACATTGCGATTAAAAATTATTATTTATTATTAGTAGTAGTAGAGTCAATATTTAATAACTATTTTCTGTATCGGGTAGATAATTAAAAAAATTTGTGCAATAACGATGACTTGTTGGACGTGAGACATCTTAGTCCACCCGTGACCATGAACGCTGCAAAGTGTTCGACACGTCGGGCATTCAAAAATCAAATACAAACGCGATAAAATCCGTAAAGTAGTTTTATTTAAAATGTGTAATACTCGCGTAAACATCAGATATCATTAAATATTTTATTAATTTATCTATTGGTTATAAATATTATTTAATTTAAAAAAGCATGATCTGAATAAATAAAATCTATCTTATGTCTGCACCAACCAGCTACGGAGCTGCTTTATTTTATCTTTTTTCTTATTTAATGATTTCTGATTTTAATAAAACTAATTTAACGAATTTTATCACCTAGGTATTGACTTTTGATTACCCAACGTTTCGAACACTTTTCAGCATTCATAGTTACGGGAGGACTACGTACGCTTGAAGTCCTGAACGCGGGCAATGTAAGTCAAATACAAGCGCGATAAAATTAGTAAAATAGTTTTTTTTTTATGTGCGGTTTATTCACCTCGCAACTTGTAAAAGTTTAGCAATGTAAATAAATAGCTTTCCAAAAATTAACTGTTACTTTAGCAAACTTGCGTCCGCCTTTCATGTCTTTATTATTGACCACCGAAGTCAAGGAACTCTGCACCGGTAGTCGGCTCAACGACGAAGGCGACGTCCTACATGGGTGGGTTACGGGTGTGCGTGCTTACGTCCCTCTGTTGCCCTGGACGGAACCGGGCGAAGAGTGCGTCGACCGTAATCCACCCATAATAAAAAAAAATAAAAAAAAAATGTCTTTATTATTAATACTAGCAACCCGCCCTCGCTTCGCTTCGGTTTCAGTCGCTTAAACCCGCGTAGTTCCCGTTCCTGTGGGAATACCGAGATAAAATATAGCCTATGTTACTCCCTGATATTATAGCTTTCCATAGGTGAAAGAATTTTTGAAATCGGTTCGGCGGTTTAAGCGTGAAAGCGTTACAAACAAACAAACAAACAAACATCCTTACTTTCGCATTTATAATATTAGTATGGATTCTAAATATCAGTTTTCACTCCATATTCTGATGGGAATTAGCGCCACGCATCTCAATCATCACAAGTAATAATATCCAATCGTATATAATAATGCGATGAAAAGATACGCCATGTTCAGTTTCATCTTGGAGGGGGAGCGCCGTGAACTCGTCGCGATTATCAGTGTCGACCTGGCGCTGCCGACCATCGCCAGGGAGATGCTCGACAGCGTCAGGAACTGGGACGCGGTCGCCGCCTTCTGTGAGGCCGTAATCTCACGGAAGGAGGCGGCGGATCGTGTGCGAGTAGAGCTCCTATTCGGCGACACGTTCCGCCGCCGGCGACTAGGGCAGTGCAGGCGCGAGTATCTGCGCCTAATGCCGCCCTAGCCGAGGCCGCGGGTGATCGGACCGGGGAATTGTCCGTCACCCGCAGAGAGGCTGACCGCGCGATGGCGACCGACGTCCCAGTACGTCGAGACGTGAGGTTACCCGAAAGGGTATTCCGTCGGGCCGACCACTGATAACAAGTCACATACAAAGCCGTCTCAAAACCATTTAATGTCAAAGGCGTTGTAATAGAATAAAATTAATAAATTAATATAGTCTAATAAATAAGCTTTCTTTTCGCAATTTTTTAGGTTTTTTTTAGTTAATCATAATGTATATAAATAGGCATCAAAGCTAACTCATGCTTAATAACGTAATTTTGACGCAATACGTTACTACAATTCAACGCCACATTACTCAGAAGTTTTTCATATAAATATATAAGTATTATACATTTTTGGAATGCTTATGATCTCCTCATAACGTTTCATAATTAATATTATAAATATTGGTTTAATAAAATACAATTAACCAATATAGTTTAAGATGGTATATTTTAGTGTTCATTTTTTTTAACGAGACTTTTACCCTTTACCGCTGCTTGCCGCTGTCGAGATATTTATTGTTTTAAGATCTTTATACATTAGTAAATGCAAGGCAAAAAAAAATTTTGCCCATACTTGAGAGTTGTACAATTTATTGATAAATGGTCATAACATAGAAGACTACATACAAGAAAATTTCAATCTGTCACCAGAGGATATGGCTACTGTGGTCTCCTACATTCAAAGAAACATGTTATCTAAATGTAACAAATGCTGGAGAAATGCATCTCGAACAAAAGAACGCTTTGAAAGTAAGAACGCTAACTGGTTAGATGGTCAATTTCGTGTTCCACTGGAGTGTCGAGTCACAGTTACTGATCCTAAAACGCCTGAAAGTGGTGGTGGTGGCAGACCTTCGAAACCATACGAAGCATCTTCAGAAAAAACAAAGAAACGAAAAAACATGGAATTGATACAAGAGTACGGACTGGACTGTGTGCTCAACGCATATGCTCAAGAGTTATGGTCTATGGGTGAGACGGAGGAGGCCACAATCGTTAATATTATATGAACTTCATCAAGAAATGATAAGAACAAATTTCTTAAATATATAACCGAGAACCCTGAAGACGTTACACCTTTTACAAAGGAAGAAGCACTACGGACATTTATTGACTTAGACTTTAACAAAGAACAGTATGGGAAACTTCGACTTTGTTTGAAGGACAAAAACTGCTCAGTGTTTCCTTCTTATCCAACTTTACTCGAAGCGAAGAAGATGTGTTACCCACCAGATTTGAGCATAACCATTACTAACATAAGTGCAAAAGTGAATCTGCAAGACTTGTTAGATCATACTGTGGCACGTATATTACAAATTGGTTCAATTTATAAAAACGGCTTAAGAAAGTTGAAACTATTCTGTAAATGGGGTTGTGACGGGTCATCAGAGCAGAGTGAATACAAGCAAGTTTTGCCCGAAGAAAGCGATTTTATATCAGATACAAACCTTTTTATTGCTTCACTTGTACCCATTAGACTCATAGATGAGACAACTAATACTGTTGTTTGGAAGAATGAAACCTGCTCATCTATTAGATATTGCAGACCTATATTGTTAGAGTTTGCCAAAGAAACTTCTGAAAAAACCACGTCTGTTGTAGCTGATATCAACGATAAAAAAAAACTGTCTCCTTCCCTGATAAATAACAATGGTGAGGTAATCGAAATTACGCATGACCTATTTTTAACCATGATTGATGGTAAAGTGGCACAAGTTTTAACTGAAACTCGTTCGAGCGCTTCTTGTACAGTGTGTGGAGCTACTCCTCGGCAAATGAATAACTTAGCGGCAGTTAGGACACGAGATGTTAACGAAAGTTCATTTCAATACGGACTGTCAACACTACATGCTTGGAGTAAGAGTATGGAGATGATCTTACACATTTCCTATAACTTGTCTTTTGAAAAGTGGTCAGCTACTACACCTGAAAATAAAAAAATCAAAGACGAAAAGAAAAAACTGGTTCAAAAGCGGTTTAGGGAAGAAATGGGACTGCTTGTCGATAAACCTCGCCAAGGCACTGGAAATAGTAATGACGGAAACACCGCTCGGACATTTTTTTCAGAATTACTCGTGCTCTGCAAACATTACAGGTGTAGACGTAGAACTTATAAAACGAATGTACATAATACTACAAACTATGTCATCTGGTATGGCTATTGATTCAAAAAACTTCGGTGAATACGCATATAGTACAGCCCAACTATACGTAAATAATTATAATTGGTATTATATGCCTTCTTCCATCCATAAAATACTTATTTACGGAGAAAAAATCATTGAGTACTATGCTATTTTACCTATCGGTCAATTGTCCGAAGACGCGCAAGAATCCCGACATAAGGATTACAAAAAGTTTAGACTGCATCATTCTAGAAAGTGTTCAAGAGCGGCTACCAATGAAGACGTGTTCCATACCTTATTGTACACTTCTGATCCATATATATCAAGTTTGAGAAATACCTCAGAAACAATATCGAAAGAACTATTAGATGAAGCCTAGGCCCTTCTTGCTGTCAATGAAAATCTGTAGGAGCTTGCTGAATTGTGTATCTAAATTTTTTTTTCTAGTTTGGTACTATGTTCTACCATTTTATCTAAATTAAACAAACATATTTTGTATTTTTTTCTTATATAATGCATGTCTTTTTTATTTTATTTTTTTAAATTAATTTATAAACAGAATTTTTAAAATCAAAGTTATTTCATTTAAACCTTAAACATTCAAGTATATGTGTGCAAAATTACAGCTCATTTAGTTTTGAAACAACTGAGATACGGAGTTTTGAGACAAAACATACGCGATATTCCCACTGTGGGTCGGCCCAACAAACAACGAGGTGACGTTGCCCGCGCGCCGTCCTTTCATCGCCCCGGACGGACAGGACCGCGCGTGCGCTTACCATAGCCCACCCGAAAAAAAAAAAATGTTCAGTTTCATCTTACCCCGTTTAGGTTCCACCTTTGCGCTCGCGCCTTATCCACAATGTCTACTATATCGCGTTGGTAAGACGTTTTGCCATAGGACTTTATGTCGAATTTCCCTTCTCTTGCAAAGATCTGCATGTAATAGCTCTTAGTTATCTTCTAAGACACCCACAGGAAAGAGAGCGGTGGTGAATTGTATTCTTACTCCGTTATAGTACTTCAGCTTATTAGGCTAATACTATGAAGGAAGCATATTTTAAAAAACATATGGTTTGAAGAACAAAAATGTGACTTCTAATAGCCCGTACAGACGTTGGCCGAGCCTAGGCCAACGCGAGCGTCGGCAAATAAGTACAAGGCGAGTGGCCAACGTAGACGAGCGTTTGTAGAAGTGTCTACACGTTGCCCTCGGTCAGTGTTCATTGTGCACTGAAACACTACCGACGTTGACATTAACGTTGCTGCAGCTTCGACTATTTATTTAATGAGCGTATATAACTATTATCTCAGTGTATACCGCAGTAAAGTGGGAAAAAAAGAAGGTGGTTGTTACTGAGTATTCACAGAAATAGAACAGGGTAAGATATATCCGTGTGGTAACGGAGTAAGAAAAAAATTCATCAGTCCCTATCTTGTCTGTGAATATCGTAAAAGACGATTAAGGGATATAATACATAATAAGCATATAACATATATGCAAGAGAAGGAAACCTCGAAATAAAACCCTATACCAACCTGTCTGACTAGCATGGAATACTAAGGTCAGTTTCCCGCCTATTGTGGAGGAGGCTCGAGCCCAACAGTAGGACGTATATTAGCTAAAATGATGATGAATGATGAAGATACATTTTGATACTATAGGTAACATATAGGGTGACTTGGATCTAATTATTTACGTCGCATATCTAGAAGTAGTGATGCAAATTTGAAAATACAATCATTTATATTGAGCGACTATATCACATTAAACACGTCTAACCGCGATGGATGTCAACCGTGTAATGACGACTCGGCCAACATGTAGACGGCATTGGCCGAGCGCAGACGAGTGTCTTTGATTTGTGCACAAAAACCGACACCGAGGCGAAGTGAGGCAAGTGATCACGAGCGACGGCGAGTGAAGACAAATCAGCTGTCCACACGTTGGCGCTTGTATTCACTCGGCCAACTAGGCGAGCGACGGCGAGCGTTGGCCAACTAAGGCAAATCGGGTGTACACACGTTGGCGTTCACCATGTAGACGCCCTATTAGAATGAAAGACATTAAAGTTAAATATATTTAATTTATTGACAAGTTAAGTCATACTTCACACAAATAAACGGCACTGGTATTTATATTTAACTATAAATTAGTATGGAATTTTTAAGAAAAACCTTTCATCAATTCTAATGAAGAAATTTCATATCAATAAACAACTTTAAAAGAAGTAAGAATAAAAATAAAAATAGCCATCACATACTTTTTCGCTAAATCGACACGTTTAAGTTATTTATGATTACATTTAAAACTCAAATTGTATATTATTTAATGCAGATTAAAATTTAAAATAAATATTTAATTTTCTATGATAAAATATGCAAAAGGTAGACATGTAGTGTAAGAGCTATGACAGATTCATTTAAATATAACCCCACTCTGTAAACTCTTCAATGACTTCGGATATTCTTTCCTTAAATGCGTCGACTATTTCAAAGGAAAAACTTGTATTATCAGTTAAATCTGGCACATTATCATCAGAAACAAATGAAATAGGTAAGAAATGCAATGCAACCAAAAGGCCGAAGTCTAATTTTTCTTTATATACTCTTTCAAATTCCTTTCTGGAATAAACTTTTTCTGCGTCCAAGTCAAAGTATTTTAAGAATTTTTCTAGGGTATCATAGTATAAATCTTTTAAATCTGACATGTGGGCTCTTCGAAACTCTAAATCTGTACATATATACATCAAATACAGAAAATCGAAGATTGGACATCCGTAATGGTTTAGTTGATAGTCTATCGGTATGATTTGTGAAACTTCATCATTCTGAAAATAAAACATACATTATATCATAAGTGCTAAATAATATGTGTGGTGGTTAAGAAAATAACACGGTTGCCTTTTTTAGGAATAAGAGATCTGAATAAATAACACAATTGTCAGTCAAGCAATACTCCACTTAATTCATATTGTAGCAAGCACTCGTGTATAAGTTGTTAGACCTAAATGTCTCTCATCATCATCATCTTGCTCTTATCCCAATTACTTGGGGTCGACGCAATATGTCATCTGTTTTGACATATTGCAAAAAGTTTCGGCAATGACTTTTATGACCGGCCGCCTGCCTGACGTCAACCCTCCTTGGGAATGTAATCGTTGACCCAAATGGTACCAGATGGAGTTGGTCCGGGTCAATCTAAGGCTCTTAGTCGTCTTTTACGACACCCACGAGCAAAGCAAGGGTTGGTAGTATTCGAAGGCGCTAACACACAGCACCTAAATGTCTCTATAAAAATTAAATGCTTGGTAATTAAAATGAAATTTTCTATAAAGTGGAGATATTGCTTGCGTTAAAGATCTCTCGTATCCTATCCATTCTTATCAAAAAAAATATTCTTATCATGATGCTAGACATTATTCTCCTATTTTCATGTATTGACTAATGTGGCACTCTTGCAGAAAAAGCACGTAGTTATTTGTTACTACACTTCGTTCGGTGAGCGAGGGAGCCGAAAGCCCAACTTTCTGAGAGTGTTTTCTTGCGGTGGGTTTTGGTGATTCCTTTAGTATCACCGAGCCTCACGCATTCACACTCCCTTCACTTTCTATATATACACATGTGTCTTCTTTCGGTAGGCAAAGATAGCAAAGATTCTTGGCGGCAGTAACATTTACTATCAGGTGTGATATTTGCTTGTTAGCCACCAATAGTAATACTAAAACATATCTAATTAAATAACATAAAAGCATTTTTATTAATTACGGTCAATCCACCGGTTTAGCAATATTCACTTTTATATAACTCTCATCAAAGGAGGATAATGCCTTAAAGATGAGTGGGCAATCACAGTCGGTGTTAAAATTGCCCGTTTTGCTATTAGTGTTCTATGGCTAGTTTTTGGAACTCCAACGAGTAGGTAAGAGGTGGTGACATATTGTATTTCTAAACGGATTAACACCATTTAAGGATGGATGATAATGCATGTATTATTAATTTTAATGACAAAACACGTCTTCTTAGATTTGTCTTATTAATAAGAACACTGGCTTATCAGAACAATCTTAATATATATGCGATAGGTTATAAATTGCGTAATATTACGTGTATTAAATCAAATAAAATATACTATTCCGTGCGGTGACGGACTAAGAATGCAATTCACCACTCCCTATCATGCCTGTGGACCTCGTAAAGGACGACTAATGGGTACAATATGCACATAATATCTATGTAGGAGATGGAAAACTCGAAACAAAACCCTATACCAACCTGTCTAACCAGCATGGTATAGTAAGGTCAATCTCCCTCTTATTGTGGAGGAGGCTCGAGCTCAATAGTGGAACATATATGAGCTGAAATGATGATGGTGATAATGAAAATATACTATTATATTTAATAGTCTTACTCACTTCTATTTTCATCATGATATTATTAGGTTTATAGTCGCCATGACACAGGCATACTTTAATAGTTTCGTCGTTACAATATTCATCATATTTCTCTACTAAATTCTTATATAAATGTTTAATTTTCATCTTTAAATCTCCATCAATTTTTTTACTAACACTATAGGCGATGTCTTGCATAATTTTCTTATAATCTTCACCAAAAAGATAAGGATGATCTAATGATTCAATGTTTTCCTTAAAGTATTCTGGTAGTTTTTCTTTTATGATAAATGAAAGAGCATGGAATCTTGCAAGATTCTGTATACACATTTCTAGAAATGTTAATGATACAATGTCCATTCTATGATAAGTTGTAAACCCTTGTTTACTCAAATTTTCCATTATTATCGCGCTTTTGTTAGTTTCATCATAGACTTTGACCATTTTGTAGCGTTCTTCCAAAGGGATATTAACTTCTTCTTGTAATTCCTCAAATATCTTAGACAATTCTTTATAAACAAATATTTCAGTTTTGTATGCATTGCATGCGGATACAACTTTAATAGAATCGTAATTATCGACCATACTCTTTATAAACAAGTTTAATTCTTTTTCACCGGCTGAAGTAGATCCTTTCACGTCGATTTCGTATAAATCACCCAAATAATTACCACCATTGGTAGATACGTAACGTTTATTAATTTTATATTTGATGAAACCTTCTTCTTCAATAATAAGCTTAAGAGATTGATTTAATTTCGCTGGAAAATTGTCCACGGGGGTTATTTTTTGTACACCTCTTGTATAGTTCTCGGACAATATTTCCACTTGCATGTTGATATTTTATTTCATAAATTGTAGTGTTGTAGCAAACTGAGCTGCACTAACTTGTTAGTAGAAAAATACTTTTACTAAATACTAACATAAATATTATCTTGTAATGGTAAGGGTCTTTCCATATTGTATATCGATTTTGATACCAAATAGAGATGTGAACCGATTACAATATTACAACACAACGACATTAAATTATAATAAATTTAATTTGGTACTTATCTATTACAACCGATTTTATTTAAATTACTCAGTATTTCAGGAGTGAAACATAAAGATGACGTTTCAGATCTTAGCTACCATAAGTTAAGGATTGCTTACATGAAAATGCAAGTCACAACGAGAAGCAACGTAATTACCTAGTAGGTAGTAGGTGAAATTTATGGTTAGGGATCTGTTAAATATCGAGGCTCTCCAGTCAGCCAGCCAGCTCTCCAGCCTTCTTATCAGAGTGGTCAAGGAGCTATTCCCACGGCGGACAGAACGCACGCCCTGGTCGTGGTTTCAGCAGACAGTGACCGAGGGGCTGACGATATTGTTTCGCTCGTCTCCGAGACGAGGACGACAGTGGCGGTGGCACAAACGCGTGCCAAGACTACCACTTTTGGGCCGGACAGTGCATCCAACCAAGTGCTGGCCCTGATTCTCGAACACCTGGGACTACGCCTCAGTAGACTGCTGCGCCTAAGAGCCATGATCATGGAGGTAATCACCGGTGAAGGAATGCTATTACGACGCATATAATGGTCTGCTATTGAGCTGCATCAGAGAGGTCTTCCGGTGCTCACAGGGTGCCTCTATACCTGAAGCGGTTAGTGAGTACGGGCCCTTCAAATTGTTGAAGGGGCGTAGCATCCTCTACGTGGACCGAATAGGGAACGTTCTGCGTACTCCCATGTTGTACGGTGTTCCGCAGAAGTCAGTCCTAGAGCCGATTCTACGGAATATCGACTACGACTGGGCGTTGCGAGGTAACCTCCCTCTCGGGCTGGGTGTAATTTGTGCCGCCGACGACACGCTTGTTACAGTCCGGGGTGGGATACTAGAAGAGACAGCATGCCTAGCAACTGTCGGCATTGAGGAGATTTTCAGGTAGATCGAAGCACTAAGGCTTAGGGTGGCCCTAAATATGGCAGTTGCCCCGTCGACGCCCGCCGGCACGTCATTACCCGTAGAGCAGTCCAGCTGAAAAGGCCTCGATTCGGTGTTCGGACCGTCGACGCCTTGTGACCGGTGCTGATGGAGTGCTTTGTTCGGTGGCACGGGGCCCTCTACTTCCCACTAGATGGCGTTGTACACAATTCTAAAACCGGTTATGGTTTCGCAAATGAACATATTCAAGTGTGGCGTTAACGCCACGCCAACGATCAGGTTCACTCTCGCCTATAGATATTTCACATCACAAAAGGAATTATTTATTTCATACTTTTAGTGTATAAACTAGGTAACCTACGCGTTACTAAAAGAGATGACTTGCTTCCTCTATACAGTGCCATTGATTCTGATACCACTTAGTTAATAATGCATCGCTTTAGTTGTGGTTTATCATTGATTGGTATTCCATTCCATAGTTTAAGTAAATGTTAGTTTTCTATACAGTCTCTGTATATTAACCCACTTTCTTTTATAGTTAAAACAAGATACTAGTGTGAAAAAGGTAATATAGTACAATAATAAATTTATTTTAAGTAAATATATTATAATTAATTACAAACTACTGATAATATTTATTGAATTATTACATTAACAATATAGACGAATTGAATAATGAATCAGCTACAAGTTCAAAGTTACAAGCCCCCATTCTGAATTCTGGTTCCCATTAATTCTAATTTCATAAGCAAAAGAGGTACAGGAATAATATCAAAACCGAAATATCTAGTTCGTCCTCATGTGGAATACTGCTCACATCTCTGGGCTGGTGCGCCCAAATATCAGCTAGACCCACTTGACTCCCTGCAAAGACGAGCTGTTCCAATCGTCGGCGATCCAATCTTACGGACGGATTGGATTCGCTGGAGCAGCGGAGAGACTTTGGGTCACTCTGTATACTCTACCGACTCTATCACGGGGAGTGCTCCTAGGAACTGTTTGACTTGGTACCACCGTCACCATTATACCAACGTACCACTCGACATCGTAGCAGGTTTCATCCATTTCACCTGGAAACGTTTTGGTCTTCAACTGTACGTTTCCAGCGATCATTTCTCTTACGTATGTGCAAGCTCTGGAATGAACTACCTGCTGCTGTTTCCCGAGCGCTATGACATGTCATTCTTTAAACGAGGTTTAAGAAGAGTATTTCCTGCACGGTAGGCAACGGCCTGGCTGTGGCCTTGGTATTGCAAAAGTTCATGTGTGGCAGGATCATTTACCATCAGGTGTGCTGTTTGCTCGTTTGCCACCGTTGGGAATCAAAAAAAAAACTATACCTATAGTTTCTAGTTTCCTATTAACATTATCGTCTAGTATCAGTATAGCATATTACTGTATCTTATATGCTCTATACTTTATCGAAAGGAGTATTGATTTTTATCAATGGTGTATTATGCTGTGAGAATTTGAATGATTAAATTAACGCTTGTAAAAAAATTCTGATAAACTGTACGTCTATTATATTTTAAAAATGCCTTTGCCTCCGCTTCTGTAAGTTGCATGTGCGAGTGATATTTCGAATGTTATTGAAGTATTCTATCTAATATAATTAAGAACAGGACGAAGGATGTCTTTAGTTGCTTTTAATATAATTGTTTAAAATGAAGCGCAACATTAACATAATAATGTGGTGACCATCAAGTAGCAACTCGTACATTTAGGCATAAATAATTGAATTAGTTATAAATAATACATATTTTGATCAACGTTCAAAAGAGAAAGGAATATAGTACAGAACGATCCAGTCCGCATCTATACTTCAGCCATGCCTCGATATGTGTTCCTATTCTAGAGGGGACTTGACGCTGCTGATGCAGTTTCGTTCCGGACGCATGTCGTTAAATAAATTTGGAAACCTAATGAGGAAAATACCATCACATAAATGTGATGTTTGCATAGAAGACGATGAAGATGTGTATCATATTTTGACAAGATGTGCTCCGAACTAGGCCCTTAGATTACAGCTCAATATCGATTTCACTTTATCAGACCTTCTAGTGAAGGAAGTGAAACTGATATTGGACCTGATCAAATATGTGCTGAGTGATAGAAAAGCTAACTATATTTAATTTAAACTATTAAGACAACATTATATTTTGATTATGCTTATAGAGTGTCATATTCGCAATTGCATCATCATCGCATATTAAATGCGATGATGATGCAATTGCGAATATATTATATAAAGAAAAAAAAAACATTAATATGTAATTTAACCTTTATGTAACAGTACAAAACAAAAACTAATTCTAAATATTCAGCCGCCTCATTGTTATATTTTGGTTTGGTAAAGTAGGTAGTTGAAATAGGTTTTCAATAGATATCAGTTAAAATACTGCTTATATGATTTTTTTTTATTCATTACTATAAAGATTACCGATTAAACGAGCCCTAAGCATTATATAAATTGCGCTTTTGTCTATAGACTTAGTCTTACCATGACATAATTTCGCACTCATACGTCGTTTGATAACATATCATTAAAAAACTTAAAATTGTAATTTAAATATATTTACTTTGTTATTATGATGTAGATACACGTAATGTGCTTAAGATATTCGAGACAAATATATAACAATAACTAAAAGCTTTATGGGTGGTGATAGAGTAACAAAACAATTCACCACTCCCTATCTTTCCCGTGGGTATACTAAAAGACGATTAACGGATCCTAATAACATCTATTCAAAACAAGAAGAACTGGAAAGAGATGCTTATACTAATCCATATGATCAGTTGGGTAGAGTAGATCGATGACCCGTTGTGGAGAAGGCTCGAGCTCCGTAGTGGGACGTAATAGGTCGGGGGATAAATCAATTCGCATATAGTTTGTATATACTTTTAATAAAATATCGTCAGCCATACTAGTTGGATCTGGTTGGTTTTGATACCATTAAAAAGGTTGCATTTCAATAAAATTAATAATTTAGTAAAATTTTGGCACCGGACAAATTTTTCATTTGTTTTTCTCTCTGTCAAAATGAGTGAACTTAATGCCGAAATTCGATACATTTTAAAATTTTATTACAATAAAGGAAAAAAAATACAACGCAAACCGCAAAAGAATTTGTAATGTCTATGGTCTCAATGTAGTGTCAATAAGAGTAGCACAAAATTGATTTTAAAGTTTTCAACCCAGCAATTTTGGTGTCAAAAAAGCACCTTGCTCTGTTAGTAATAAAACGAAAATACCATTTTTGAAAAAGTGGAGTAAGATCGACAGTAGTTACGACGTAGCTGAAGACCTGGGAAATGATCATAAAGCATTTGGAAAAACTGGGTATACAAAAAAAAACTCATTATTTGGGTGCCACACGAGATCACGGAAAGAAACTTAATGAATAATTTATGATTCTTTATTGAAATGTAATCAATCCGAACTGTTTTTGAATAAAATGGTGGTGATGAATAGTGGACCACGTACGATAAGAACTTCACAGACTGACATAAACCGGGTTAACTTGCGGTAAGATGATGCTGTATGTATCATGAGATTGAAGGGGTATTCTTCATTATGAGCTTTTATCGCCGGGCAGAATCATCGATTCGTATCTCTACTGCCAATAACTGATGAGATTAAAGCTAGGAACTGAGTACAAGCGGCCGGAGTTAGTCACATAGCAGAAATTAAAAGAGTTCGGCTGAGAGGTGTTAATGCTTCCCGTATATAACACTGAACTTTCGCCTTTAGATTTTCGGCCATTTTCTGTTTCGGCCTTTTCAGATTTCTTTAGATATTACCAGGTTAAGAGGGAATTGCCAAAACTACTTGTTGCATTTTTTTTAATCAGAAGTCCCAAAACTTCTGCAGCTACGGAATCATGTCACTACCTACAACGTGATAGATAGTCGTCGAACAAAATGGAACAGATATATTGTAATTAAATGTTCAAATTAGCACGTTGAAATGGCAATGGGCAGGCCACATCGCTCCTCGAACCGATAACCGTTGGGGAAGAAAGGTTCTTGAGTGGCGACCACGAATCGGACGGCGCAGCGTAGGACGACCCCTCACTAGGTGGACCGACGACATTCTCAAAGTCGCAGGGAACCTTTGGATGCAAGTGGCGCAGGATCGTTCCGAGTGGCATTCTTGTGGGGAGGCCTATGTCCAGCAGTGGACGTCCGTAGGCTGATGGATGGATGGAAATGTTCAAATCAATTTTCATATAGAACGCGAAGAAACTTTTCCCCGACCTTATATATGAACTGAGATGATGACGATGATGAACCGAAGACTAGTAGGTGGCTTAATAATTTCGATATATATATTTTCCGTGTGGTGACGGAGTAAGAATACAATTCACCACCCCCTATCTTACCCGTGGGTGATCGTACGAGACGACTAAGGGATATAAAACGCATATAACATCTATGCGAGAGAAGGAAAACTCAAAATAAAACCCTATACCAACACGTCTGACCAGCGTGGTATAGTAGGTCAAGTACCCTTCCATTATGGAGGAGGCCTGAGCCCAACAGTGGGACGTACATATATGGGCTGAGATGATGATGATTTAAAAATACAAGTTAGAAAGAGTACGGGTAGGAAACATAGATCAATTTTGTTTGCTGGAGGTACAATTACGATGGTTCGACGCTCACCATATAAAGATTTCTTCAACTAGTAGTACTTTTATGGAAGCCATATAGAATGTCAGTACAAGCAATATTTGAAAAATTAAAAATTAAATATATTGATAAAATAAAAGATTAAATACATTGATAAAATAAAAGATTAAATAAATTGTCAAATCAAAATATAAAATTGTACGTAATTGGCCTGCCAAGGTGCCCTCTATGTATTCAAAATCCAAGGTAGATATTTTGAAAATTTATTCTTCTCAGTTAGCTTTAGTTACATTCCTTAATCATCTTTTACGACAACCAGGGGGAAGAATGACGGTAGTGATTTGAATTTTTAACCCGTCACTACACGGAGGAAAACTTATTATAATTACATTTTTCCTTATTCTCGCTTGTTTTATTTTTTAATTTGTTATTATATTTTCACGCAGAAAAAAAAAGGCTTTAATTGCATTTGCCCTCATTTTGGGTTTGTTATTGTTTAATTAATTTCCTTTCTTCAACAAGCTTCAGTGTATTTCTTTTAATTATAAAATTGAATTAATTCAAATTATTATTATATTTTTATCGACTATATTTTTATTTGTTAGGCTGTCGACAGTCGTCTATAACCGCGGGTCCGGTGTAGTACCAAACTTTAGCCAAAAATGGACGTCTAAGCTAAATAATAATTTATTACTTCATTTCGTTCGGTGAGCAAGAGAGCTGGAAGCCCAACCATCTGAAGGTGTTTGCCTGTGATGGCTTTTGGTGGTGCTTTTAGTATCACTGAATCTCATTGCACGTATTTATACTTCCTTCATTTTCTTCACCGTAGTGACCTACTAAAGTTTTATGAGAGACAGTTTTACTTAATCATTGGGCGTGCTGCTAGCTCGTTTGCCAACAACCGAAACGGTTGAGGTAAAAAGGGTACTTAAGTTTTATTTATTCATTTTTTATACATTCATTACGGCATTCAATGTTAGTTTCTGCAAATGTTGCTATAGTTACACTATAATACATTCATACGCTTATAGAACTGTCTCATTAGTATGAAACTTTAAGAATTATCACTTTAATTAAAGAAATAAATAAATTCGTTTTATTTAGAGTTGGCCTTTTCTTGCAATGATATCATGTGCTTGAATCCTTGAATCACCTTTTACGATCACCCAAGGACGAGGTAGCGACTAATATTTTACCCCTTTTCTTTTTTTTATTTTTGTGGGTGGGCTGCGGTCGGCGCGCCTCCTCACCACTCCGTCCGGGGCGACAGAGGGGCTTAAGCACGCAACTCCCGCAACCCACCCGAAAACCACGTCGCCTTCGACGTTGGGCCGACCACCGGAGCAGGGTTACTTGGGTGACGGACTAATCCCCGGTCACGTCACCCGCGGCCTCGGCTAGGGCGGCATGAGGCGCAGGTAGTTGCGCCTACGCCGCCCCAGTCGCCGAATATTTTACCCCTACACCAGATTTCTGTATAATCCAAGGTTATCAACTTTATTCTATGGTGGTATTCTTTTATGAATTTATTTGGCAATAATAGTTCCCTTATCGGCAAATATAAGGCACACTATTGGACTCAAATCTGTTGCACTATGAAAGTCGTGTTGGTGTTCTTTCTTTAAACGAGGTTTAAGAAGAGTATTTCCTTCACGGTAGGCAACGGCCTGGCTGTGCCCCTGGTATTGCAAAGGTCCATGTGCAGCAGCGTCACTTACCATGAGGTGTGCTACTTGCTCGTTTGCCACCGTTGGCAATAAAAAAAAAAGCTATCACGCTAACAGTTTTACCATGGTGTTTTGGACACAGGAGAAACAGAGGGTGCTGAATTACATTCTTACTCTGTCACCACATGTACCTAATATCTGACACATACATGTGTGCTTATATTACACTTTGGATACTTAAGATCAGTTAAATTTAGGTAAACGGTCCTAGAGTAAAAAGTAAATTTCAAGGTTAAGTTTGATAGAACAAAATTAAACATAGCACGTTATTGTTCTGTGATAAGTGGCAAGTTATGTGGAAAAATCGTAAAGTTACTTGATAATTACGTATATTACAGAATCATCTTCAGATTCATCGACTAACAAAACGATTAATATCCTACTAATGTTATAAATGCGAAAGTTTGTGAGGATGTGAAGACCTGAGTATGTTTGTTGTTCTTTCATGCAAATAAATTGAAGAATTGATTTTGATGAAACTTCACAATAATATAACTTATATATCAGAATAGCACATAGGTTATAATTTATCTCTATACTCCCACGGGAAGGGGAACTATGCTGATAAAACCACAGGGCGCTGCTATTATTTAAATAAAAACTTAAAGGAGTAATACGTACTTAAAAGTTTAATAAAAAAATTGGTAAGGTCGGTTTACGGATGATAATTCATAAGAAAACGTTTATGAATAATTGAATATTTTTATGCATTGAATTGAATTAATATGACTGAATTAACATTCATCATCAATCATCATCTCAGCCTATATATGTCCCACTGTTGGGCTCAAGCCTCCTCTATAATGGGAGGGGTATTTACATATTAGGTATTCCACTTTGTTCAGACGTGTTTGAATAAGGTTTTGTTTCGAATTTTCCTTTTCTTGTGCGGATGTTATATGCTTATTATATCCCTTAGTCGTCTTTTACGACATCCACGGGCACGATAGGAAGTTGTGAATTGTATTCTTACTCCGTCACCATACGGAATACTATTTTGTATAAATACATAGATTGAATATTAAAACTTTTTCTATAAATTACATGAAATGGGTTTGGTATTGCGTTTTTAATTAGAGTTTTCCATGTCTTGTAAATTCAAAGTCAAATTCAAATCATTTATTATGCATAAACCCCGAGAGAGCACTTACATATTGTCAGGTTTCAATTTCCAAAAAAAATATACTACCACCGGATCGGAACGCGACTGCTACTGAGAAGATCCCGGTAAGAAACTCAGCGGGCTTGTCTATAACTTTCATTTTTTTTCTTCTTATTAGATATATGTATATTGTGTACAACAAGTTTTGTAAGAACTAGCTCCAGTGTGATGCCTTCGAACCACAAGATACGTAATATAATTCAAACGATTATCGCTGGACCAGATCCCTCAAGTGGTACCCGATCACGAGTTAACTACTAGAGCAGCCATCACTCCCCTCAACCACTATGGAGGGAAGGGAGAGACGTGTGAAGTGTAGTAATATTATCTGCTTGAACCGACTTTACGATCACCCATGGGAAAGCAAGTCAGTCATCAGTATACGGTCATCAGTATCAGGAAGTCATCAGTATACGGGCAACTTAGTTACTTCATAACTTTAAAATTTATACTTTATTAATTTAACTTTACGAACTAATAAAACCCTAAAGTATTCAAATACTTTGTGATTTTATTATTTTGTTAAAAGTCGTTTTGCCTAATATCTTATTATCCCAGCTCGTAGGTAATAATATGATTAGCAGAAATAAAACACGAAGTTCAATTTTTTTCAATCTCATAACTTTACTTACCTAGCATATTAAATATCACCTATAAAAGTACGACATATGAAATAGGAAATTTTGTAATATTTTCGATTGTACAGCAAATGAAATTTGGTTATATATCGACAGCAGGGGCTACCTAAGGGTTCAAATCAAATTATATTTTTAAACCATCAAGGAACACAATGAAATATTCACACAAAATTTCATCTAAAAGTTAAGTGACAAATATACATATATAATAATTTTAATACATTACTATAGTCCATAAAATATAGCTTGATCTCTGTGACAGATGTCAACGAAACCAACGAATTAAGTTTGAACGAGCGACATGTTTACAATTTCATTTAGTATCAAATATATTTTCATTCTTTTCGTGTCAGTTTTATTGCAACCGATTTGCAATATATTATAAATATAAAAATATTAATATTCATGCCTAAAATGTACCTCGTAAGTACTGAAATACCTAGTAAACATTTTATACATAAATGACGCTTATGCACGTACAAAGTCATACTGGACTGAAAATAAAAAAGAGATGGGATAGTCGATATACGTAAATCGATAACCGATCTTTATTAAATTATTCATAAAACAAATAAACCCAATACAGTACCTATATAAAACTTTCAACATATTTTTTACAATTAAAACAGACAGTTACATTATAAAATACATAAATTGAATTATTTTAACTAAAAAAAAATACTTTTCGTTTCAGAGTAAATGATAATATTATGTACGCATAAAGTAAACTAGACATATTTATTTATGAAACAGTCGTAATTGATCGATTGATATAACGACTGTCCCTATTTGGCAAAAATGATAAATGTTTTAGCAGGAAAGCTCCAGTGATGACGATAACAGTGACCTAGACCTTTATTGTACTCCTTTTGAATAATTAAAACAGTCAAAACACAGTTTTTGTTTGAAATAAATTCAAAAAGATTTTCATTGATTGTATTTTAATTATAATAGAAAATCACAATTATAAAAATAAAGAGTTTTATCGATAAAAAACTACGGAATTTATCGTAAGCGTGACAGCACTAGGGACAACTGTCACAGAGATCATCCTATATTTTATGGACTATGGTTAAATATTTAAATACTAATATTTAAAACATTACATTGTTGGGCGACATTAGTAATAATATCAATAAATATCTCGTTGACCGAGCTTCGCTCAGAATATTTTTGTCGAATTTATTTAGATATATATTATTAAAAAATAAAAAATAAATAATGAAATTTATATAAAAATTACAAAAAGAGAATAATAATAACACCGAGATTCGAACCGACGCTGTTTGAATGCTACAAAACCCAAAATTAAAAGCGGCCGTCTCCCCAACTGAGCTATCGTAACTCATGACGTTGACAACGAAATTTGAATTCAAATTCTTTTAAAATTTAATGTCTATATATCGTTTTACTAAAACACGTACAAAACAACATTTTCTATAAATAAAACCTAGCTAGATCGATTTTTTGGACCCAAAACCTCTAGTATGCCAAGTTTCAACAAAATCGTTGGAGCCGTTTCCGAGATCCTGAATATATATATATACAAGAATTGCTCGTTTAAAGATATAAGATATATATAATTCATCAATGATAATATTGGTTATTTTAGCAGTTGTTATAAAGACACCGATTGCGCAGAATCTCTGACATATAATTGTTAATATATTTTGCCCGAATTTCTCATATTTAATCTTTTATATATTATATATATAATTCATCAATGATAATATTGGTTATTTTAGCAGTTGTTATAAAGACACCGATTGCGCAGAATCTTTGACGTATAATTGTTAATATATTTTGCCCGAATTTCTCATATTTAATCTCATATTTATATCTGCTAGAAATTTTTTTATAATCAAACTGATGGTAGTTTCCGAGAGTCGCGCACTAAAACATACTCAAAAACATTATAATGGCAAATTTGAATGCTATAAAATTGATATTTCTGTGATATAACCTTTTTTAAATAATAAATATTTTTTTCTGTACCCACGATTACAACAAAGATTTACTTACGTGTAAAATACGCGATCTTCTAAAATCCAAATTTGTTTACAATATACTTTATTACTATTATCGGCAGGATCGGTATTACGTATTAGTACGTTGTAGCTGAATCTGTCAATCTGTGACAGTATTATTGTTAGTACCTATCTGCTGAACACAATATGGTGAACGCAGTAAGAGGCCGCGGCAAAGTAGCATTTGTTTGGCCGGAAGTCAAGCCAAGTTATTTTAATATTGCCATCATCTTTTTTCTTTTTTCAAATTATTTATTTATAATTTTGTCACACATATTATTTATATTTGAATTATTATATGATATTTATTAATGTCAGTGGTCATTTATTATTCATATCAGTAAAGTATCTTAAAAGTACTAGTATTACAACATATATTTATGGTTAACTGATATCCGTGAGTCACAGAACAGGGTTGCCAGCGGAAGATCAGTGTTGGGTGATACCCAGCTAATGCTGAGATGGTGACCCTTTCGGCAGGACATGTATTAGGTCGCTTTAGTCTGCTACTGATCCTTCAGACTGTTGTGGTCGTACACCTTTTGTTCCGTTTATCCTAAACTATTATTACTGATGAACTGACCACTATATATATATTTTTTGTTTTTATAATTTTTATTTAGTATACCTTATTTTTTTTTTCTCATTTTAAATTAAGCATAGATTTATTTCTACTGATGATAATTATCTTTAGCATGTCCTACGCCGAATAAATGCATTTTTCTTTCTTTCTTTCTTTCATTAGTATATATCACTAGATTCTTAAAGCTTTCTAGCACTGTTTTCTTTTATTTTGAAGAATCATGAAGAATCATGTTTGGGGTCAACAAATATAATTTTTGTTCCTATTTAAGTTCAATAGAAACTCTTTATGAGGCGTTTAATCGATATTTTTATTTGGCTTAATTATGTAGGATAATGGAAATAAAAGAACAGATGTATTCAATCACTTAAATATAGCCCCACTCCGTAAATTCTTCAATAATTTCGGATATTCTTACATTAAATGTGTCGCATATTTCAAAAGAAAGATCTGTGTCTTTAGTTACATCTGGTACATCATCTTCAGGAGCAAACATGAAAGGTAACAAATGCAATGCAATGATCATACCAAATTCTAATTTCTCTTCATATACTCTATTAAATTCTTTTCTAGGATACACTTTTTGTGTATCTACGTCAAAATATTTTAGGAAATTGTCCAGAGTATCGTAGTATAAATCTTTTAGATCTAACATGTGAGCTCTTCGAATGTTGCCATCTGTGCATACGTATATTAAATATAGAAGATCGAATACTGGACATCCGTAATGGAGCAATTGATAGTCTATCGGTATTATCTGCGAAACTTCATCGTTCTGAAAATAAAACATTACTTCTAATTATAACGGCTTAAGATTTAAGTAATCTGTGTGGTGTTGGGTTATACACAGAATATATTATTATGTCTTCCTTTTCTATGAGTAGGTACCGTAAGTGATGTATGTGAAGTGACATACTCGTATTAATGAGACAATTCTCAAAAAAAAAAGATTTCTATTAGCTTGCGAATCTCTGACTTCGGCAAAAATAGAAATAAAAACGATTTATGTTTCGATTTTGACGACAGTACAAACTTTAAGTAAGTTTCCATCCAATCATAGAAAAACTCCTGTACAGCTGTAGGACGTATATGAGCTGTACAAATAATTAAATGATTGATGATTGAAAACGTAAATACTTACTAATTTTTTTTTTGAGAACAGCTTGCGGAAAGGAACAAGCATTACCTTGTATTGCGGAGGAATTTACATACAATTACAATAATCGGACACAAATTACACTCAGAACAATAATTTGTGGTACGTACAAGCTATTGTTCTGCGTGGTGATCGATTCCATGACACTCGGCATGATAGAGTCTTTAAATATCTGCTTCTGATTTAATAATTATTATTAAAATATTATTTTGATTTTTGTCTATAATATGAAATTATTGATGCCAATCTACTAGGCATTATTTTAGCCGCTAAACAAAATGTTCCCTCAGAGCTGTCTTGCAAAATAGACCACTGATTTATCAGATCGCTCTCACTTTATTTTAACCTAGCTACTCGCCCTCGCTTCGCTTCGGTTTCAGTCGCCTTACTCGCTTGTTCCCGTTCTCGTGAGAATAGCGGGATAGCCTATGTTACTTCCTGATACTATAGCTTTCCATGGGTGAAAGAATTTTTAAAATCGGTCCAGTACTTTCGGCGGCTATTCAATACAAACAAATAAACAAATCTTTCCTTTTAATAATATTAGTATTGACTAAATGGAATATGATTTTATCTTTACTATAGGCTTACTTACTTCTATTTTCATCATTATATTATTTGGTCTATAGTCACCATGACACAGGCATACTTTAATGGTTTCATCGCTACAATAATCATTATATTTTTTGACCAAATTCTTATATAGTTGTTCGACTTTCTTCTTCATATCTTCATAAATTTTTTTACTAACGCAATTAGCGGTGTCTTTAACAAGTTTCTTCATATCTTCTCCAAAAATATAGGGATGTTTTAACGGCTTAATGTTATTATTAAAATATTCTGGTCGTTTTTCTTTGATAATAAATGAAAGTCCATGGAATCTTGCAAGATTCTGGACACACATTTCCATAAATTTCAAAGATGGTACATCCATTCTGTGATAAGTCGTAAACCCTTTTTTAGCCAAATTTTCCATTATTATCGCACTTTTATCAGTTTCTTCATAAACTTTGACCATTTTATAGCGTTCTTCTGAAGGCACATTTACTTCTTCTTGTAGTTCCTCGAATATCTTTGACAATTCCTTGTAAGCAAATACCTCAGTTTTATATGCATTGGATACGGATATAACTTTAATAGAATCTGAATTAATTAGTATGTTCTTTATAAATAGATTTAGTTCTTTTTTACCGACCGTTGTAGATCCCACCACGTCTACTGCAAATAAATCACCTAGATAATTACCACCATTAGTAGATATGCAACGTTTATTAATTTTATATTGCGTAAAACCTTCTTTCTCAATAATACGCTTAATTGCCTGGTCTATTTTGGTGGCAAAATTATACAGTGGAGGTGTTATTGGCTCTCCTGTCATGTAATTTTCGGGAAATGTTTCCACTTGCATGTTGATTGTATTTAAGACGCTGCTTTGTTACTGCAACGTAAACTACGACTGGATTCTCAGATAAAGTATTTCCGCTATTTGTATTAAAATGAATAATGTCTTGTAATGGTAAAGTTTGTTTCATAATGCATCTCGGTTTTGGACGATGGACGAAGTAAATCAAGAAAATATAAATGCAGACATTCAATTCCAACAAAATTGATTTAGTAGTTATTTGTTGCAACTGATTTTATCTAGCTAACGTAAGAATTGCTTAAAAAGCTAAAAAGGCAAGGCGAAAAACGGCAGACTACCTAGTGAGGTGCAGTTAAAAAATAGCTTTAAAGTTCTTTGCAATAACCAACTTTATTGCAATGTTAATATGTTCTCTCGTTTAACAATAATAATATTTTTAATATTATTTTATTAATTGTAAATAATATTTTTATGTATATTAACATATTAGCTATTTTGATTTGATTGCCGAAGATTCAATAAAATCTTCAATAATGATTCAGTCGCTTCATCATCATCATCATTTAGCCTATCGCCGTCCAATGTTGGACGTAGGTCTCTTCTCATGTATCGCACAAAATGCGGTCCTATACCGCCTGCTTCCAACGACGCTTGCTGGGCGCTGCTTTCACTATGTCGTTGGTCCACCTAGTTGGGCGACCGGGGCGATCAGCGGTTAGTAAGAATAGATTTTTATTTATACAATTCATAACGAGATCTCATCTGTATATCTTATGACTATGTTTTAAGGGAAAAAAATACAGAGGATATTTATACACCATAATAAATGTTAGTTCCGACATGACTGCATTGTAGAATTCCATGACTACGACGAAAATTGCCTGTTATATTACTTAATTTAACTATCTGAGAATGCTGTAGAACTTGTGGACACACATTCTTTTGATCTCCGTTTATAATTTCTAGTTAGCTATTAATCTGTCGGACGCCCAGTTTGGGTATAGGAGGGTGAGGGCTAGCGATCACGGCTCTGTTGCGCCTGAGGGCCGTGGCGACTGAGGCCGTCACCGGCGAGGGAGTGCTGTTGGTGGTGTCCCTGGACATCGCCAACGCATTCAATAGTCTGCCATTCAGCTGCATCAAGGAGGCGCTTCAGTATCACGGGGTGCCAGCTTACCTGAGGCGGCTAGTGGCAGACTATTCGGAGGGGCGCAGCGTCCTCTGCATCAACCGAGCAGGGGACGTTGTGCGAAGGCCCATGACGTGCGGTGTCCCACAGGGGTCGGTCCTCGGACCCACCCTGTAGAACATCGGCTACAACTGGGCGTTGAGTGGGAGCATCCCGCCCGGGCTGGGCGTGATTTGTTACGCCGACGGCACGCTCGTCACAGCCCGCGGTGGGACGCTAGAAGAGGCGGCAAGCCTGTCGACTCTAGGCACCGAAGAGATCGTCAGGCGGATCGAGGCGCTGGGGTTGAGGGTTGCCCTGGACAAAACGGAGGCCCTCTTGTTCCATTGTTCCATGGGCGCCGTATGAGCCCTCCCATCGGCGTCTCGATCACCATCCACTCGGTTGAGATCAATATCCGGGCCCATATGAGGTACTTGGGCCTGGTGCTCGACGGGCAATGGTGGTTCCGGGAGCATTTCCGCAGACTCACTCCACGGCTCGTCTGCGCGGCGTCCGCCCTATGGTGGCTTATGCCGAGCGCTACGTGCCGACGGCTATACGCGGGGGTCATCCGGTCGATGGCCCAGTACGGCGCACCGGTGTGGGCGGGGTCCATGACCATCCGACTCAGGGCTCTTCTGTGGCGACCACAGAGGGCCATGGCGGTCAGGGCCTTCCGTAGATACCGCATGGTGGCAACGGAGGCAGCGTGCGGTAGGCCTTCCGGCCGGTGCTGATGCAGTGGTTGGAAAGGCGGCACGGGGTGCTCTCCTTCCGACTAGTGCAGGTGTTGACGGGGCATGGGTGCTTCGCCAAATACCTGCACAAGGTCGTTAGGAGGGAGAGTACACCGTCCTGCCACCACTGCGATTGCGACGAGGACACGGCGCAGCGTATGCTCGAGGCCTGTGCCGCTTGGGCAGCGCAGTGCCGTGAACTCGTCGCAATCATCGGTGCCGACCTGACGCTGCCGACTATCGCCAGGGCGATGGTCGGCAGCATCAGGAATTGGGAGGCGGTCGCAGCGGAGGCGGCGGATCGCCTGCGCGAGGAGCGCAGCCTTGATGAGGCGATCCGCCGCCGACAAATGGGGCGGCGTAGGCGCGAGTACTTGCGCCTCATGCCGCCCTAGCCGAGGCCGCGGGTGACGTGATCGGGAAATTAGTCCGTCACCCGCCGAGAGGCTGACCGCGTGAGGAAAGACCGACGTCCTCCCCGAGGGGGGTACGTCGGTCAATGGGAGGATACCCCAAATAGGGGGGGGGGGGGGGGTATTCCGTCGGGCCGACCACGGATGACAACTAACCCTGCTCCGGTGGTCGGCCCAACAACGAAGGCGACGTGCACGTGGGGTGGGTTGCGGGTGTGCGTGCTTACGCCCCTCTGTTGCCCCGGACGGAGTGGTGCGAGGAGCGCACCGACCGCAACCCACGCCCAAAAACAAAAAAAATGGCTATTAATGTTATCAAGTAGTACCAGTATACAATATCGTGTGTGCTCTATCCCAAAAAGATAGCCGCATTGAGTTTTAAAAATTGTATATCACGACAAAATAGTTTGCATAATTGAGTAAACATAAAATTTGCTTATAAACACATGTAATTTAAGGCTTATGTAGGAGTAGTAAACAAAAACTAATTTGTAATATTCAGCCACCTTATTGTTAAAGTAATTGAAATAGATTTCAATATATATAGGTTCAAATCTTGTTTATATTAATGTTCTTTTAGTTTCCAAATATTACAGATTAAACGAGCCTTAAGCATTATATAAAATGTCTGTCTATAGACTTAGCCTTAACAATTCATTATTTCTACGCTTATAAGTCATCTGATAACATATAATTAAAAAGTCTTATAAATAGTAATTTAAATATATTTACTTTGTTATTATGATGGTCAAACATTATTTTCCAAATATGTTGCTACAGTTACACCATAATATTTTTATATGCTATTCTTTTTTTTTATTGTAACCGATGGCAAACGAGCAAACAGTCAACTTACCTGATGGTAAGCGATGCTGCTGCTCATGGACTTTTGCTTCGCCGCTATCTACCGTGAAGAAAGTGAAGGGAGTGTGAATGTGTGCAATGAGGTTCGTTGCTACTAAAGGCATTACCAAAACCTACCACACGCAAACACCCTCAGAAAATTGGGCTGGTGGCTTTCTCGCTCACCCAACGAAGCGCACTAACAAATTGCTACTACTCAGACGATTCGTCGATTTTCTGCGAGACTGTGGTACTACCCCGAATGGAGCGGCCCGGGGCTGTAGACAGACAACTATCAACAGTGTGGTCCTACCAATAACATTATGACACATTCTGAAGCTATTAACAAATTTCTTATAGAATACTAGCAACCCGCCCTCGATTCGCTTCGGTTTCAGTCGCCTTACTCGCGTAGTTCCCGTTCCCGTTGGTATACTGGGATAAAATATAGCTTATGTTACTCAGGGATACTGTAACATTGTAATGGTGAAAGAATTATCGAAATCCGTCCAGGAGTGTTTGAGTTTATTCGTAAAATTAAAATATGCTGAAATACGTGTTTATTTATTTTTACTAAAGAGTATTTTTGGAGAATTTGAAGAATATCGATGTAATTTTTTTTCTCCTTATACAAACTTTGTTACTGCGGTTTACCCTAGGGATTGAATTTGCTCGAGGCCTGCGCCTCTTGGGCAGCGCAGCGCCATGAACTCGTCGCAATCATCGGTGTCGACCTGACGCTGCCGACTATCGCTAGGGCGATGGTCGGCAGCGTCAGGAATTGGGACGCGGTCGCAGCCTTCTGCCAAACAGTGATCTCGCAGAAGGAGGCGGCGGATCGCCTGCGCGAGGAGCGCAGCCTCGATGAGGCGATCCGCCGCCGGCGACTGGGGCGGCGTAGGCGCGAATACCTGCGCCTCATGCCGCCCTAGCCGCGGGTGACGTGACAGGTGAATTAGTCCGTCACCCGCCGAGAGGCCGACCGCGTGAGGAAAGAGCGACGTCCTCCCCGAGAGGGGGACGTCGATCGATGGGAGGGTACCCCAAGTAGGGGGTAATAACGTCGGGCCGACCACTGATGACAAGTAACCCTGCTCCGGTGGTCGGCCCAACGACGTAGGCGACGTGCATCGTGGGTGGGTTGCGGGTATGCGTGCTTACGCCCCTCTGTCGCCCCGGATGGAGTGGTGCGAGGAGCGTGCCGACCGCAACCCACCCCTAAAAAAAAAAGGGTTGAATTTCAAAAAATCCTGTCTTAGTAGGTTTCTACGTCACGCAAAGCAACTAATGTCAAAAGTTCATGTTTCTGGCTTCAGTAGTTTCGACTCTGTGGTAAGTCAGTAAACCAACATCTTTCTACCTATTTTACACCCTTAGAGGATGAAAATGGACAAACGCTGAAACACGTGTTTAATTATTTTTATTAAAGAGTATTGGTGCTTAATTTGAAAACAGTAGCTAAAGATTTTTCTGTCCATACAAACTTTACCGTTGTGTTTCACCCCCTTAGGGGTGGAATTTCAAAAAATCTTTTCTTTGTGGGTGCCTAGGTCACAAAATGAAACTACGGTCCAAATTTCATTTTTCTAGATTCAGTAGCTTCGGCTCACCCTGTTCCTTTATATGTACAATATCGTTAACGCCCCCACAACACCCCTTGCAGGTGGAATTTCGTAAAATCCGTTCTTAGCTGACCTCTACTTAACGAAAGGAATATTTGTGCCAAATTTCAAGTCTATACGCCTTATGGTTCCAGAGATATGGTGATGAGTCAATGTATCGCTCGCAAAACCCGCCTCTCCTATATATATATATATATAGATTATTCCTATTAGTACAGTGAAATGATATATCGCTTAAAAATTAAAAAAATAGACGGATTCATTTTATTTTGAGTTTTCCTTCTCTTGAAATGATATTGTAGATTTGAGTCCTTTCGCCCTCCGTCATGATTTCACTAGGCAATGACGGAGAGGCTGACGACATTGTTCCACCCGTCACGGAAAGGCAGATGGCGGTGTCCCGAGTACGTGCTGAGAACACCGCTCCTCAGCTTAATGGTGTACCCGAAGAAGTGCTGGCCCTGATTCTTAAATATCTGGGACCACGCCTCAAGGGACAGTATCACGCTTGCTGTAGCATCGGAGCAGGTCCCTGGGCTTTGGAAGGAGGGAGACTGGTGCTCTTGCCGAAGCTGGAAAGGCCTACGGACACGCCCGTGGCCCACAGGCCCATCGTGTTACTGGACGATGCGGGCAAGCTATTGGAGAGAATCCTGGCTGCCTGCATCAGCCAGCACCTACGCAGGGTAGGTCTGTCACATGCCCAGTTCGATGTCCGGCAGAAGTGTTCGACACTCGCGGCCGTTTTGCGCCTAAGGTACATCACGGAGCAATCACTGGCAGAGAAGTGCTCTTGACGGTGTTTTTAGACATCGCCAACGCATTTGTCTACCATCTAGTTGTGCTTCGGTATCACATGGTGCCTCTATACGTAGCAGATTACTTGGGGGTGGCATCCTCCACGTGGACCGTACAGGGGACGTTGTGCGGACGCCCATGTCGTGTCAGTGGAACACCAGGAGTCGGTTTTAAGGCTGACTCTGTGGAGTATCGGCTATGACTGGGCGTTGAGAGCTAGCTTCCCTCCCAGGCTGGCCGTACTTTGCTACGCCGACGACACGCTCCTTACAGCGGATGCTAAAAGAACATGCCTGGCAACTCTCGCCACCGAGGAAATTGTCAAACGGATCGAGGCGCTGGGACTTAGGGTGACCTTAAACCTGAGTAAAACATAGGCAACTGCACAGATGGCGTAGTGGTTAAGATAACGACCTACAGCGCCAGTGTCAGGGGTTCGAATCCCACGCGGGCAACACTTTGTGCGATCCACAAATTGTTGTTCTGAGTCTGGATGTAATTTGTGTCCGTTAATTATCTTTGTATAGTCCCCCGCAATACAAGGATTATGTCCTTAGTGCAGCGTGTTGTCTTAAAATAAAAATAGGCGTTATTATTTCATAAGCCCCACAACGGTCCACCGACCGGCGCTTCGATCACTTTTAATTCGGTACCCATCAGCATCCGGGCCTTTTTTTTTATGGGTGGGCTATGGTAAGCGTACGCGCGGTCCAGTCCGTCCGGGGCGAGGAAAGGACGGCGCGCGGGCCCATAACCCACCCGTACCCACGTCACCTCGTTGTTAGGCCAACCACCGAAGCAGATGTGACTTGTCGTCAGTGGTCATCAGCATCCGGGCCTAAATGAAATATCTGTTCTGGTGCTCAACGGGCGATGGCGGTTCTGGGAGTAGATTCGCCAACTTGCTCCGTGTTAAATCGACGCGGAGTCCACTCTTTCTTGGATAATGCCGAATATGGACTTACCCAGAGCTACGTGCAAGCGTTTTCGGTTTATGGCCCTGTACAGTGCACCGTGTGGACGGAGTCCCTGACCGTCCCACTCAAGGCTCTTTTGTGGCAACCACAGAAGGCCATGGCGGTCAGGGCCATACACAGTTGCCGCACGGTAACGACACAGGCAGCCTGTTATCTGTTGGCTGACATTCTCTCGTGAGACTTGGAGGCTGATATGCTCGCTGGTCTTCAGCATTTGTAAACCCACTTGTTGCAATACCCTGCTGAAATTATTGAGCATGGTGCCAGATTCTACCATAATGACGATATCGTCTGCAAATCGAAGGTGAATGCTGTATTCGCCATTGATGTGATATTGATGATATGTTATCAGACATCTTGACTACTGTGCTGGTCAGATGGGTTGGTATAGGGTTTTATTTTAGCTTTTAGCTTGCATAGTTGTTATACGCGTGTTTTATCGCTTAGTCGTCTTTTACGACATCCACGAGCAGGAAAAGGGATAGTAAATTATGGTGGGTGAGTGGTAGGGTGAGTTACGGAGCCGCGCGCAGCCCCTCTGTCGCCCCGCGGGGGCGCTGACCGTCAAAAAAAATACAAATTTTGTCAAGTCGTGTATACCGTAGTATGCTCATTCTGCTTGAACGATTTAAGGAAATTTATATGATAATAGAGTGAAAATAAAATTCATAACCATTTATTTCCTCTTACAAATCCTTTGCTGTTGTCATTCGGCGCCATCCCGTCGAGTGAGAGCCGGCCCTTAATATACCTACACTTTTTTATAACTCATTCATTATCATTCATCTCAGCTTACATAAAGTCCCACTTTTGGATTCAGGCCTCCTCCACAACTGGAGACGAATTGGCATACTGTTCCACGCTACGTCAGACTTTTTGGGTTTTATATTGAGTTTGCCTTCTCTTGCATTTATGTCACCTGTATATATCCCTTGGTCGCCTTTTACGACATCATGGTTAATTGTGTTCTTACTCCGTAACCATACTAATTTTTATAATAACTTTAACGAAAGCTGGCATAAATACATAATATAAAATGTATAAAATTTCTCCTATTAAACTTGAGTAAAGCCAGGAGATGGGCGGATAAATGTTAGTATATGGTAGAACCGGAGTGGTCTTCTCTTGTAATGATGCTCTCTACTGGCGCACATTGTTTTTAACCATTATCTTGTATAGCTAAAGTACAGAGACGAATTCTAATATTTTTTTATTTCAATACTTATTTTAGCCTCCTCAACTATTTTAACTTACGTATTGGGTAATGAAATGCTTTGTATAAATAAAACTCAAAGAACAATCTTTCTTTTTTTCAATCTTATATTTTTCAATATGTTTATTTTAATACTAATGTACCCGGCAAATTTGATTCTGCCCGGATATGCACGCCATATTAAGTAGGTATAATATTTTCTTGTAAATCAAAATTTTATTATGGGATAAAATTAAATAAATACTATACTTAATCTAGGCCTCATAACAAGGCTCAAAGTCACTCAGCGTGCTATAAAATGGGCAATGCTCGGGCTTTCTCTACGAGATAGAAGCCAGAATACGGAAATCTGCAGAAGAACGGGTGTAACCGACATAGCACGAAGAATTGGCACGTTGAAGTGGCAATGGGCAGGCCACATCACTCGACGAATCGACAACCGCTGGGGAAGAAAGGTTCTCGAGTGGCGATCACGTACCGGATAACGCAGTGTAGGACGCGCGCCCCATTAGGTGGACCAACGACCTAGTGAAAGTTGCTGGGCGTCGTTGGATGCAGGCGGCACAGAACCGCACTTTGTGGCGTAACATGAGGGAGGCCTACGTCCAACAGTGGACGGCGATAGGCTGAAATAATGATGACGATATTTAATCTTGTTTAAGTTTTACAGTGACTGTTCATATGAAGTTGAATGAATATTTTAATTTGGCTCAATTGTGTGGGATAATCGTTAATAATCAACGGATGTACTCTTACACTTAAATGTAGCCCAACTCCGTGAACTCTTCAATGATTTCGGATATTCTCTTCTTAAATGTGTCGCATATTTTAAAAGAAAGATTCGTGTTTTTAGTTACGTCTTGTACATCATCTTCATGTATAAACATGAAAGGTAACATATACAATAAAACAATAATGCCAAAATCTAATTTCTCTTCATATACTCTATCAAATTCTTTTCTAGGATACACTTTTTGTGTATCTATCTGAAAATATTTTAAAAATTTGTTTAAAGTATCGTAGTATAAATCTTTTAGATCCAACATATGCGCTTTTCGTAAATCGCCATCTGTGCATATGTATATCAAGTACAGAAGATCAAATACTGGGCATCCGTAATGGAGTAGTTGATAGTCTATTGGTATTATCTGCGATATTTCATCGTTCTGAAAATAAAATAAATATACTATAAAATAACATAAATGCTAGGCAATCGATGTAGAATTGGACTTAACAATATATATATATATATATATATTGTTGTTGTATATATACACTTGCATGAATATGCACGATATAGGGACACCTATTCGCATATTAAGTGAGTCACTAGAACCAGTTCCGTGACTACGGTAAGAATAGAAATGAAAACGTTAATTATTTCTTTCTTATTATAATTTAGTAATAAAGTATCTTAAGAACAATTAACTTCTTTTTGATAACACCCAACACTACGAACTAATCCACTAAGGACTTCACAAAACACATAATTATCTAACACTAATTGCACCCAGAGTCAGAACAATCATTTGTGGATCGCACAAGCGATTGCTGTGCATGAAGGTCGAACCCCCGACATTTGGTATGGTAGGTTAATATAATAGACGCCTACACCTTCTTATTATTTAAAAACTGCTATATTTAATACCTGTTACTGATCTAACAATTAATATTAAAATATTATTTCAGTGACATGGACCAGGTGTAAATTGCCTATAGTATAAAATCATCATCATCATTCATCTTATCGCTGGCCACTCCTGGACGCAGGTTCTCTCATATTTCACAACAAAGTGGGGTCCCTGTGTCGCCTACATCCGACGATGCTCAGCAACTTCACCAGGTCGTCGGTCCACCGGGTGAGTAGGCGCCCTACACTGCGTTGACCGATACGTGGTCGCCACTCGAGAACTTTTCTTCCTTGGTGGTTGTCAGTTCTTCGAGCGATATGATATTGTTTGGACTTAGTTTAAAATTATTGATGCTAAATTACATGGCATTTTAACGCTAAAACAAAATGTTCTCTCAGAAAATCTTGGAAATTAAACCACTAATTATCACATCATTCTTACTCTGCTTTATATACTAAATGATATTATATACTTAACTAGCAACCCGCCCTCGCTTCGCTTCGGTTTTAGTCGTTCTGTCTGTTTGTTCCGGGTAATCTTCAAAACGGCTGGACCGATTTCAAAAATTCTTTCACCAATGGAAGGCTATAATATCAGGGCGTAAACTAGGCTATATTTTATCCCGGTATTCCCACGGGAACGGGAACTACGCGGGTAAAACGACTATAACCTATAACCGAAGCGAAGCGAGGGCGGGTTGCTAGTCCATACTAATATTATAAATGCGAAAGTAAGGATGTTTGTTTGTTTGTTTGTTTGTAACGCTTTCACGCTTAAACCACCGAACCGATTTCAAAAATTCATTCACCAATAGAAAGCTATAATATCAGGGAGTAACATAAGCTATATTTTATCCCGATATTCCCATAGGAACGGGCAGTACGCCGCGGGTAAAGCGACTGAAACCGAAGCGAAGCGAGGGCGGGTTGCTAGTATTAAATATAGACTTACTTCTATTTTCATCATTATATTATTTGGTCTGTAGTCACCATGACACAGGCATACTTTAATGGTTTCGTCGCTACAGTATTCATCATATTTCTCGACCAAATTCTTATACAGATGTTCGACCTTCTTCTTTAAATCTCCATCAATTAATTTAGTAACACAGATAGCGACGTCCTTAATAAGGTTATTCATATCTTCTCCAAAAATATGGGGATATTTTAATGATTTAATGTTTTTATTAAAGTATTCTGGTCGTTTTTCTTTAATGACAAAAGAAAGTGCATGGAATCTTGCAAGATTTTGGATACACATTTCCATAAATTTCAAAGATGGTACATCCATTCTGTGATATGTTGTAAACCCTTTTTTAGCCACATTTTCCATTATTATCGCGCTTTTGTTAGTTTCTTCATAAGCTTCAACCATTTTGTACCGTTCTTTTGAAGGGATATTGGCTTCTTCTTGTAGTTCTTCGAATATCTTTAACAATTCCTTGTAAGCATATACTTCAGTTTTATATGCATTAGATACGGATACAACTTTAATAGAATCCTGATTAATTGATACGTTCTTTATAAATAAATTTAGTTCTTTTTCTCCGGCCGTTGTCGATCCCACTACATCTACTTCATATAAATCACCTAGATAATTACCACCATTAGTAGATATGCAACGTTTATTAATTTTATAACTGATAAAACCTTTTTTCTCAATAATACGTTTAATTGCATAATCTATTTCGGTGCCAAGATTATTCAGTGGAGGTGTTATTTGCAGTTCCGTCGTGTAATTCTCGGGTAATGTTTCCACTTGCATATTAACAATTTATTAGATACGCTGTTTTGTTGCAGCAATGTGAGCGACTAGCTTCTTAGAAGAAAAATTCAGATTGACAACGATGATGATGGCTAATTTACTTATAATTTGGTAGTTGCTTATTGCAACTGACTTTATCTAGATAACGCAGTATAATAATTTTATTTTGAATTAAAATTTTAAGTTAAGGATAAATTTAATTCTGAAAGGAGCATAAGTTTAAGCTGAAATTCATAGCCTTTAAAGTTAATGTAGTAATACTTAAATTGGCAGTTAGGGTATAGATGATACAGGCTATAAAGGGAAAATTAATAAATCTGGTTTTATCTAAATTTAGTAATAGATTTTTATTAAGGCAATATATGACGGTATGCAGAGAGATAACATCCGCATAATTTGTATTTTTTTAAGGAGAGAAAAAAACCTATAGATACCGTTAATATACTTTAAATCATTTATTATGAATAAACCCCGTGAGGGCGCTTACATTTGTTAATTAAATTAATCTAATAAACTACCACCGGATCGGAACGCAGCTGCTACTGAGAAGATCCAGCAAGAATCTCAACGAGCTTGTCAATTTTTTTACTCAATAAATATAATACTTCAATATTTCTTTTGGTGGTGGTCCACGGTCAGCGCACCCGTTGCTCGGCTCCGTCCCGGGCGACAGAGGGGTGGCACGCGTGGCCCCGTAAACCACCCGTGACACGTCGCCTTCGTCGTTGGGTCGACCACCGGAGCACGGTGCTTGTCGTCAGTGGTCGGTCCGACGGAATACCCCTTGAGGAGTACGCTCGTCGTCGTCGCGCGGCCGGCCTGTCAGCGGGTGGTGACGGACTTACTCCCCGGTACAGTCACCCGCGACCAGCTAAGGCGGCATTAGGCAGTGTTACCAACTTAGGGGTTTTCTCCCCAAATTTAGGGGGTAAATAAGTGGAATGGGGTTTTTTTAGGGGCGTTATATTTTCAGGTGCATTTTTAGGGATTTTATGAATAAAAAAAATAAAAATACCAGCGTAGCGACATCTAGTATTAGTGTTGCCCAAATGCAAGACCAAGACGAGACTTGGACCAGTCTTGGTCTTGGTCTTGCAACATCACACCTGGTCTCGTCTTGGTCTTGGTCTTGCGCACCCGAGTCTTGGTCTTGGTCTTGGTATTGCAGCAAGAGTCTCGCAAAGTCTTGCAAGTCTTGCAGTTGGCATAACGTAATAGTCATTTATCATGGCAATGAAAAATCCAACTAAATTAATCAAATAGCATCCTATCCTATCTATCCATCTGCTAGCCTATAGTTCACTATTGAATACAATACTTACCACTTCGGAAAATTACTTTTCTATTCCCCTGGTGTTCCATTAGACAGCGTTACTACTCTTATGACAGGACTTTTGACCCTATTTTCTTAAGACGTCACCATACGAGGCAGTTGATACAATAAACTTTATGTCATTTTATAATCAATGCGATATTTTTACAATTAATGCGATTGTTTATATTCCCCTTCAAGTTAAGTGGTATGTATCTATTGTATTTCCAGTTTAGTTACTGATACTCTGGATACTTGAAAAAACCTGTTGCTCTATTGCCTATACAAATACTTTGGCCGCTGGATCCATGTAGCTCTTAATATATTATTTATTCAAGAACATATAAAACTAATTTAAAGTTTTATGGTTTTAACACTTGTAAAATGTATGATATTCGTCATCATCGTCACAGCTCATAAAAGTGCCACTGCTGGGCTTAAGCTTCCTTCCAGTAAGAGGAAAATTGATCTACTATACCACGCTGGTCAGACATGTTGTTATAGGGTTTTATTTCTAGTTTCACTTCTCTTGCACATAATTAGAATGTATATTACACAAAAACAATATAACGTAAAAGTTATAGTGATTACAAAAATGTGTGTCTAAGAGTTTATGCCTTAAATTTTATGCATTATGTAGGTATGTACAGACAGGATATATGTAAGCATGTAAAATTTCGACAGTATAATTACGTATTAGATTTGCGCGAACATTTCAATGGTTACGTAGGTATAAAGGCGACTCATCAACGGTCATCGGCCGATCAGCTGATTTATGTTAAAGCGAAGTTTGTCTTGCTTATGTAAACGTAATCATTGATTTATTCAAATTCTAATGAACATTTAACAAAATACGAATATGTTGTAGATTAAGTATAATTGCTTTATACATTTTAATCAAATTTACACGAAAAGACGATGACAAAATTGAGAACTTACATGTCTCTCAATTCATTAACGAATCGATATTTTTATTTCAATTTTTTTTATGGGTTCCTAACACCATTGCCCGATCCAATTTGATACAACATCCACGGGTAAGAGAGTGGTGAATTATATTCGTACTCTGTCCCTACATGGAAATTTATGTAGATTAGTTGTAGGCATATTTCTAAGTCCAACAGTGAACGTCGTTGGGCTAATGAATAAACGGATATATAAATATGTATAATGGGCAAGAGCACTCTCGTGATTACGGTATTTTTGTCCTTAAGCCTTTCCGAAGAGAAATTCTGAAAAGCCAACACCAACATTGGGAATCGATTGGCCAATAGATGGATATCTCAAGACTGATTTGACTTGCCGTGTAGTGACGGAGTAAGAATATAATTCATCACCCACTATTTTACCCGCGACTAAGGGCTATAATATATAACATCGGTGCAAGAGAAGGAAAGTTTGACATATATGACCTGTAACAACACGGCCGATCACCGTGGCGATTCCCCTCCGGCCACGGCCGATTTCTCTCCTGTAATGTAGAAGACACGAGCTCAACCGTATATAAGCTGAAATGGTGACTTGAATTAAATGCAAGACCGCGAGACTCTTGCAGGCCCAGTCTTGGTCTTGCTCAAGTCTTGCAGAGCCAGTCTTGGTCTTGGTCTTGCAAAAATTAAGCGGTCTTGGTCTTGGTCTCGGTCTCGCATTTCTCGCAAGACCAAGACCAAGACCGCAAGACCAAGACTTTTTTGGGCAACACTATCTAGTATCCATCAGCACGATATCAGGCTTATTTGCAAGAATAGTCCTGTCCGTGGTGATAGACCGGTCCCAGTAGAGCTTGGAGCTTACTTAATTATTATTGTTTATTAAGTAACTATGTCTCATAAATGTCACATATATGAGGCATATTTCTTTTTTGCCCGGATATATATTTATTTTCAGTACGGGTACTAATCTATTATTTATTCTTATTTTAATGAAATCATTTTTAGGGGGATTTTCATGTAATTGTGGCAATTTTAGGGGTTTTTAACTATGATTTAGGGATAAATATTTTAGGGAGTTGGTAACACTGGCATTAGGTGCAGGTAATCGCGCCTGCGCCGTCCCAGTCGCTGGCGGCGGTTCGCGTCGTCGAATACAATAGGTCTAGTAGGTACTAGCTCTAGTGTGTTGAAAAATTATATATTATGAAAAATTTGAATGATTGAACAAAGCTAAAATTTGCTTACAAACAATTTGATACATAATTTAAGGTCTATGTAAAAGTTGAAAACAAAAATGAATATGGAATATTCAGCCACCGCATTGTTATACTCGTATGTTGGTATAGCTTAATTTTTAAAGCAGTTGAAGTAGATAATATAGTGATTTTCAATAGATATGGCTTCAAACCCTGCCTGTGTTAATTTTCTTTTAGTTATATATGAAACATTAAATAGATTACCAATTAAACGAGCCCTAAGCATTATATTAAGTGCGCTTCTGTCTATAGACTTAGTCTTAACATTTCATTATTTTTGCATTCCTACGTCATCTGATAACATATCATTGAAAAGACTTATAAATTGCAATTTAAATATATTTACTTTGTTATTATGATGTAGATACACGTAATGTACTTGAGATATTTAAGAAAATATGTAGCAATAAAATGTGTATAACTTCTATGCAAGAGAAGGACAACTGGCAGTAATATTATCTGACGAGCATGATAGTACCTAGGTCAACTTCCTGCCTATTGCGGAGGAGGCTCGAGTTCAATAGTAAGACTTATAGGAGCAGAAATGATGTTGATGAACTGAAGACTAGTGTGTGGCTAAATGTGTTTGATATACATTGTGTGAAAGAGTATTAAGAAACGTAATCGGAAAGATAGATTGAGTTTGCTGGATGTACAATTAATTACGATGCTTCGACGATCACCAGACCTGTACATTTCTTCACGACTAAGTAGACAATACCTATATAAAATTAGTAATCTGTCAATATCATATTTTGTATTACTACCATTTAAAGAATAAAAATTGGAGTAAACAAAAATTTAAGTAAATTGACAGCCTTTCAACTCGCAACTTTACGTATTGAAAATCAAAGTAGATATTTTGAAAACTTATTCCTTTCAGTTATCTTTAGTTACGTTTCATTAGTCATCTTTTGCGATGAAAAAGGTGGTGATTAATATTTTTAATCCGTCACTACATGGAGGAAAACTTTACATTGTTCTTCATTCTGGTTTGTTTTATTATTTAATCTTATATCTTTCTTTATATATATATATATTTTTTTTTTCAGGATCTCGGAAACGGCTCCAACGATTTTGATGTAACTTGGCATACTAGAGGTTTCGGGTCCAAAAAATCAATCTAACTAGAATTCAAATTTCGTTGTCAACGTCATGAATTACGATAGCTCAGTTGGGAAGTTGTCCAGTTCTGTTTTTGTTTTGGCATTCAAATAGCGTCGGATCGAATCTCGGTGTTATTATTATTCTCTTTTTGTAATTTTTTATATATTTTTCTTTATTTAATTTTTATATTTTATTAATATATATCTAAATAAATTCGACAAAAATATGGCGAGCGAAGCTCGGTCAACCAGATATTTTGTTATTATATTACCTATTTAGTTTATTATTTTTACTTTCAGTATGGTGACGGATTATAATATGTATATAATATTTATGCAAGAGGAGAAGAACTCGAATAAACCATATACCAACTTGTCTAACCAGCGCAATAGTAGACCAATTTTCCTTCCATAGTGGAGTAGGTTCGAGTCCAGCGGTGGAACGTCTATGAGCTGGGATGATGATGATAATAATTATTTAATTAATTGTTTTTCTTTAACACACTTGAGTGTATTTCGTTTAATAATAAAATTGAATTGATTCAATTAATGGTTGATGTAAAAACGTTTTTTTTTGGGGTGGGTTACGGTCAGCGTAAGCGCCGCCCGGCTCCGTCCGAGCCTGTCGGCCCGACGGAATACCCCGTGGGAGTACCGTCTACCATTGACATCCCCCTAGGACGCTGATCGCCGTGACGAGGCTGACCTCCCCGCGGGTGCCAGACTAAATCCCTGGTCCGGTCACCCGCAGCCTCTGCTAGGGTGCAGGTACTCGGGCCTGTGCCGCCCCCGTTGCCGGCGGAGGAAAACAAAAAATAAATAAATAAAGAGTATCTAGTAACATTGTTAATTTATAAATATAGTTACACTATAATACTTTCATACGCTATCACAGTGTTAGGCAAACGTTTTTAATGGCGGCCCACAAAGTTTAAGAAATTCTAGAGGACGGCCAGAATTATAGAAAAAATGCATTTTCTATTAAAGCTTTTTAAAAAACAAAATACCTTTTACTTTTACGCCTTGTTAGGCGTGTGAAACATATGGAATTATTTTTGATTTTACATAATATTTTCGATAGTGATAGCTTTGCAATTATAAACGTCTAGAATATTTAGGATGGATGGACTCTCGGCAGGCCGGATTAAATACTTTCGCGGGCCGGAATTGGCCCGCAGGCCGTACTTTGCCCATCACTGCGCTATCATAACGGCATTAACAAATTTCTTATAGAACATTATTTTCGTTGGTACAATGAAACTTATGAATTATTATTTGAAATTCAAAACAAGGATTCGTTTTATTTCGAGTTTGCCTTCTCTTGCAATAATATCGTGTGCATATAAGTCTCTTTTACTATCACCCAATGATGAGGTACCGACTATAGTATTCTTATTCGTATACCAATAATTTGTTACTGCGCTTCATTCGGTGAGCGAGAGAGCCGGAAGCCCAACTTTCTGAGGGTGTTTGCGTGTGGAGGGTTTTGATGGTGCCTTTATCACCGAGCCTCAATGCACGCATTCACACTCTCTTCACTTTCTTCGCGGTAGGCAGTGGCCTTGTAAAGGTCCATGAGCGGCAGCAACACTTACCATCAGGTGTACTGTTTGCTCGTTTGCCACTGCTTGCAATAAAAAAAATAAAAAAAAAACACATTTCTATGGATACGGAGGTTATCAACTTAATTCGTTCGTATTGTTTTACTAATTTACTAGTTAATAATATCTATCATGCTTCCCTTATCAGCCAATATAAGTTACACTATTGAAATCGCATCTTTCATCATAGGATCCACTATGAAAAGGGGTTTGACATATTCTACCACGCTAGCAAGTTTATCATCTTCATTTACATAAATATTATTGGCATACCATGAATCGCATTCTACTCTGTCACTATATGTAAAAGTAATATTTTACACGTAGATGTGTACTGCCATGTGGTGAGGGAGTAAGAATACAATTCACCACCCCCCTTTCTTGCCTGTGGGTTTCGTTAATAACGACTAAGGGATATAGTATGCATATAACATCTATCCAAGAAAACGAAATCTCGAAACACGTCTGATCAGTATGGCTTAGCAGGTCAATATACCCTCCATTGTGGAGGAGGCTCTAGCCCAAGAGTACGGTACGACGGGACTAGTAGTTGGTGTTGTATATTAGGGATGATCGATGTTAGAAAAACATCGATGTCAACATCGAAAGCCCAACATCGATGTTCGATGTTTATCGAACACCGAACATCGATGTTAGGAAATCATCGATGTTACAGAAATATTAACATCGATGTTACTACTACGATATAAATCTCTCGTTGTAAATTTTGATGAGCTTTTTTTTAGCAAATTTGTCGAATATTGTAACATATAACGGGGGTTATAACATCGATGTTACGGCGAAGATATAAAATCCTCCGGGCAAATTTTGATAAGCTTTTTTTTTGGAAATCTGTCGAATGTTACATCGATGTTTTCCTTTCAACGTCGATTTTTTCCCTTCAACATCGATATTTCCTTTTCAATATCGATGTTTTCCTTTCAACATCGATGTTAAAAACAGTTAACATCGATGTTACGATGTTTTGCCTATAGCAACATTGATGTTAAAACAGCGATGTTTTTCCTTTCAACATCGATGATCATCGAACATCGATGTTCATCGATCATCCCTATTGTATATGAGCTGTGGTGATGTTGATGAGACAAACAATACCTCATCTTGGCTGTGATTGTCGCAAAAGATGACTAAGTGATACAATGTGGACATAATACCTATGTAAGAGACGAAACGCTCTAAATGTAACTCGAAACCAACGCATCTGACCAGCGTGATATAGTAGCTCAATTTCCCTTATTCTGTGGAGGAGGCTTGCCACCCAGCAATGAGGCATATATGAGCTGAGATGAAACGTTCCTAGAAGATAAAGCAAATTTCAAAGTCTCTTCTTTCTCCAAATAGAACAAAACTAAACACAAAACGCTAATATTCTGTGATAGGTGGCAAGTTATGTGATGAAACTTGGCATAATAAAGATTTCGAGGCCAAAAAATTTATCTAGCTAGGTTTTATTTATAGAAACTGTTGTTTTGTCAGTGTTTTTAGGAAAACAATATAATGACATTAAATTTTAAAAGAATATGAATTCAAATTTCGCCGTCAAAGTCATGAGTTACGATAGCTCAGTTGGAAAGTTGTCCAGTTTTCTTTTAGTTTTGTTTTGGTATTCAAACAGCGTCTGATCGAATCTCGGTGTTATTATTATTCTCCTTTTGTAATTGTTTATATTTTTTTCCTTATTTAATTTTCATTTTTTATTGATATATATCTAAATAAATTCGATAAAAATACAACAAAAATATTCCGAGCGAAACACAATCAACCAGATATTAATTGCTTATACAGTATCTATCTTAAAATCATAGATAAATCGTGCATGGCGTAATACGCTCAGTCCGCTTGTAAAGATTTAAAGAAATTTGTATTCTAATAGTATAAAAATAAGATTTATAATCATTTCCTATTACAAAAGTTCTTTGCCGTGCATCCTACTGAGGAAGCGCCGCCGCCGGCCCTTAACATATACATTTTTATAGTAACTTTAACGAATGTTCGCATAAATATATAAAATGTATGAAATCTCTGATATAAAACTTGAACAGCAATTATATTATCATTTACAATTTTAAATAAATGTAATATTATGGCTCAGTGATGGGGGGATAAATGTTAAGGTTAGAGTAGTATAGGATTTCAACCCCAGTCTTGCAACTACAAGAGTTACAAGACGGGTTGAAAGCGAGTGATGTTCTCCGCTTGCGCCTATGCCATTGTCTTGTATAGCTAATATGTAGAGATGAATTTTAATTACAACTGGTTCGATACTAATTTTAGCCTCCCCAGCCATTTTAGCTTACGTGTTGGGTAATGAAATAATTTGCATAAATAAAACTGAAAGTGCAACCTTTCTCTTTTTTTTTCAATATTATATTTTTCAATTAAAGCTTCTCATCCAAATCGGTCCAGGTATTTAGAATAACTTAAATGAGACACGTATAGAAAAGTTTTAATATATTGATTAACTGTACCAGCACCTTAACGAACATAGATTACTTACATCCTTAATACTAATATTCAATTTGAAAAGCTACATCAGTTAATAATATCTATTTCAGCTATATACGTCTCACTACTGGGTCAAGCCTCCTCTTCATAGGAATGAATTTGATGCTGTCATGACAAGGAAGGAGGCCGCGGAGCGGGCACGCGAGGCACTTGCATCCACAGACTCGATCCGCCGGCGGCGACCAGGGAGGAGGAGACGCCGTTATGCGCTCCTCCTCCCACCGCCCTAAATGATGACAGGACGTGGCCAGACGGCCAAGCGTTGGGATATCGGAAATAGAATGTCATCAGACGATCTCTCCGGCACCTCGTAAAAGCGCGGAAGGGGCCGCTGTGGTTTTAGTGGGTATTTCAGTCACTTCTGTGGCCGGCGAGTCCCACACACACACTCCCTCGTCTGTTTTCAACCGGTGGGGGATAGTGCGTAAATGCATTTCCCAGCGTGAAAAAAAAACAAAGAAAAGGAATGAATTTGATCTACAATACCACGCTGGTGTGACGAGTTGGTATAAAGTTTTATTTTAAGTTTTTCATCTCATGCATAGATATTATATGCATGTTATATCCGCCGTATTTTACAACATCCAAGATAGGAAGTGATGAATTGTATTCTTACTCCGTCACCACAGGGTAAGTACAATGTAATAACATAACATTAATGTTTGTTGTTTCAGCAGTTGTTATGACAACGTCAATTGCGCAGAACACTATACGGCCCATTGGTACCTTAAATGTTTTATCTGAATCGCTAATATTTATAGTTACCGCTCCATTCTTATTTACTGCAGCTCTATAGCTATCTGGTAGCATTTTCTGAAAGCGATTTTTTAGAATCAAACTGATAGTGCCGGCGATATCTGCTTTCAGACTAACAAACACATAAATAAACAAACTTAAGTTTAATAATGTTATAGTAATAATAGAGTTATTCCATTTATTTTATACTTTTATGGCGAGTTCTTCATGTTTGATAATTTTAATTTGACACTATACATATTTATTATTTTTTAAGATTAGTGACCTTCATAAAACATGAAAATAGGGGTACCATGAATATTTATATTTAGTTCAATTGTGTGGGATAACCGTTAACAATCACCAGATCTACTCATTCATTTAAATGTAGCCCCACTCAGTGAACTCTTCGATAACTTCGGATATTCTACCCTTAAATGTGTCACATATTTTAAAAGAAATATCCGAGCTTTTAGTTACATTTGGTATATCGTCTTCCGATATAAACATGAAAGGTAATAAAAACAGTGAAACGATAATACCAAAATCTAATTTCTCTTCATATACTCTATCAAATTCTTTTCTCGGATACACTTTTTGTGTATCTACGTCGAAATATTTTAAAAAGTTATCTAGAGTATCGTAATATAAATCTTTTAAATTCGACATGTGAGCTTTTCGTAAATCGCCATCTGTACATATATATATCAAGTACAGAAGATCAAATACTGGACATCCGTAATGGAGCAGTTGATAGTCTATTGGTATTATCTGCGATATTTCATCATTCTGAAAATAAAATATACATAATTTACAATAACATCAATGTAAATACTAGGTCATCGATGTAGGATTAAGAGATTAAGGGTATAAGATTAAGGGTACATGTTTTCCATGAATACTGTAAGCGGTGTAAGCAAGTAATATACCAGTGAGAACATCAAAAAAGATAATTTTATTTTTTGGGCGGCCCTGAGGCTTAACCTGTCGTGTAGGTATTAAATAGCGGCATATATTCGCATATTGTGTGAGTCAACGGAACCAAATCCCTGATTACGGCAAAAATAGAAATAAAAACGGTAATTATTTCCTTGTATTTCGGGGACTTTACAAAACATAGAATATTATCGGACACAAATTGCACCGTTACACCATCTAGGCAGCCTTTAAATACCTGCTTCTAATATAACAATATTAAAATATTACTTCAATGATATGATTGACTGTAGAATAAAATTATCATCATTATTCAGGCTACTGCCAGCCACTTCTGGATACAGGCCTCTCTCATATTGAGCAACAAAGTGGGATCCTGTGCCAGCTATGTTCAACAACGCTGAGCAACTTTTACCAGGTCGTCGATCAACCCGGGGCATCCTACATTGCGTCGTACGATACGTGGTCGCCACTGGGAATACCTTTATTCTTTAGTGGTAGTCGGTTCGTTAAGCGATGTAATTTTGTGTGTAGTATAAAGTAAATATTTTTAATATATACTTACTTCTATTTTCATCATTATATTGTTTGGTCTATAGTCACCATGACACAGGCAAACATTAATGGTTTCGTCGTTGCAATAATCATTATATTTTTCAACTAAATTCTTATAGAGTTGTTCGACCTTCTCCTTTAAATCTCCATCAATTACTTTAGTAACACAGGTAGTAACGTCTTTAATAAGGTTTTTCATATCTTCTTCAAAAATATAGGGATATTTTAATGATTTAATGTTCTTATTAAAGTATTCTGGTCGTTTTTCTTTTATAACAAAAGAAAGTGCATGGAATTTTGCAAGATTTTGGATACACTTTTCCAGAAATTTCAAAGATGGCACGTCCATTCTGTGATATGTCGTAAATCCTCTTTTAGCCATATTCTCCATTATTATCGCGTTTTTGTCAGTTTCTTCGTAAGCTTTAACCATTTTGTAGCGTTCTTCTGAGGGGATATTGGCTTCTTCTTGTAGTTCCTCGAATATGTTTAACAATTCTTTGTAAGCAAATACTTCAGTTTTATATGCATTGGATATGGATATAACTTTAATATAATCCTGATTAATTGATACGTTCTTTATAAACAGATTTAGTTCTTTTTCACCGGCCGTTGTCGATCCCACCACATCTACTTCATATAAATCACCTAGATAATTACCACCATTAGTAGATATGCAACGTTTATTAATTTTATATTTAGTAAATCCTTCTTTCTCTATAATACGCTTAATTGCGTGATCTATTTTGGTGGCAATATTATGCAGTGGAGGTGTTATTTGCACTTCCGTCGTGTAATTCTCGGGTAATGTTTCCAGTTGCATATTGATAATTTATTTAATACGCTGTTTCGTTACAGCAATAGCAACTACGACTGGCTTCTTAGAAAAACAATTTCATTTATATGTATTAAAATGAACCATATCTTGTAATAAAGTTCGTTCCATAATGCATCTCGATTTTGAATGTAAGTGAAAATGTTGTCGGATTGGCAACGATGACGATGGGTGATACAAGTCGAGAGAAAATATATATGCATTCTGCATTTATATTTTCAATTGCAACAAATTGCGTTAACAACAATTTTATGATATACTTGTACAATAATTCTTACATGTACCTACATGTAAGAACAGAACTACATGTAAGAACAGAAAAAAGAAAAATAATACTAACATTAAAGAATACATGACTTCCGGTGTCCTATATTAAGTATCGAGTGGCAATTGCTAACATATACATTATAAATGCAAGTGGTTATTGATCGATTGGCATGTCCTTTGTATAACATTTTAATATATTTTTAAAGATAAAGAATGTGAGTCTTTGATATAATTAGCTATTATACATTTTAACACCCACGAAGACAATGTTTTTAGTATCATAATTAGTGCGTGGTCTATATAAACTGATATTATTGACGCTTCACATTTTTCGAGTGTGAAACTGTGCTTTATTTGTAAAAATTATTCGAGAATGTGAATCTTTTGCTAGGATTTTCTATGAGAATGCACATATTGTATTTGTATATTAAAGTAAATCACATAAGCTTAGTTTTTTTTTTGTAAACAATAGGCGTAGGTCTTAAGTAGGGAAGGTAAAAGACTATAATCCATAAAATATAGCTTGATCTCTGTGACAGATGTCAACGAAAACAACGAAGTAAGTTTGAACATGCGACATGTTTACAATTTAATTTTGTATCAAATATATTTTCATTCTTTTCGTGCCAGTTTTATTGCAACTGAATTGCAATATATTATAAATATAAAAATATTAATATTCATGCCTAAAATGTATCTCGTAAGTACTAAAATACCTAGTAAACATTTTATACATAAATGACTCTTACGGACGTAGGTACAAGGTCATACTGGACTCAAAATAAAAAAGAGATGGGACAGTCGATATACGTAAATCGATGACCGATCTTTATTAAATTATTCATAAAAGAAATAAACTCTATATAAAACTTTCAACATATTTTTTACAATTAAAACAGACAGTTACATTATAAAATACATATTTTGAATTAATTAAACATTAAAAAACAAATTTTTGTCTCAGAGTAAATGATAATATTATGTACGCATTATTGTCAATAAACTAGCTATATTTATTTATAAAACAGTCGCAATTGATCGATTGATCTAACGACTGTCCCTATTTTGGAAAAATGATAAATGTTCTAGCAGGAACGCTCCAGTTATGACGATAATAGTGATCTAGACCTTGATTGTCTTGACCTTTTGAATAATTAAAACTGTCAAAAAACAGTTTTGTTTGAAATAAATTCAAAAAGAATTTCATTGATTGTATTTTAATTATAAAAAAAAATCACAATTATAAAAATAAGGAGTTTTCTCGATAAAAAACTACGGACTTTATCGTAAGCGTGACAGCACTAGGGACAACTGTCACAGAGATCATCCTATAATTTATGGACTATAGTTTATACCATCAAAAACAAGACTTGTAAAAAAAGCCAAGCCTCGCAACTGAGTTCTTCTACCATAAAAATTTGTGAGATCCATGTTATACCAAGTCGGTTAACTCATTCAGTCTCTGCTTAAGTGACCTTTCTTCTTAAGTTATTACGTAAATAGCTAACCTAACAACTTCTTATAGTGACTATATCAATATCAAAGATCTTTTATGTTTTAAATAAACAGAATGACTTGGCAATCGCATGAAAACACACCTCACAAGTAATACATATTATATTAAATTGTACTAAACATAGTACGATTGCCAAGTCAATCTATTTATTTAAAACATAAAAGATCTTTAATATTGATATAGTCACTATAAGAAGTTGTTAGGTTAGCTATTTACGTAATAACTTAAGAAGAAAGGTCACTTAAGCAGAGACTGAATGAGTTAACCGACTTGGTATAACATAGATCTCACAAATTTTTATGGTAGAAGAACTCAGTTGCGAGGCTTGGCTTTTTTTACAAGTCTTGTTTTTGATGGTATCTCATTTATTTTTTTAGATAAACCTACTTATTTGCCTTTCCGGCACCTTCTCCTTCTTGAATACCAACAAAGGATTTTCTTAGAGCACACTATCTGAAAATGAGACAACTCTCCTTTCCGCTTGAGTCATATCTACCTAAACTAAGCGGAGAGATGTGGAAATAAAGAAATTTGATTGGTTTTTCGAAACAAATCTCCTCTAGTCTCCTTTTCGCTTTGATGGCAATCGAGCCTAATGATGGCGTTCTTTCTTTCAGATAAATTTGAGGTAATTTAGTTTGCTTAATACTTTCCGTGTGGTGACGGAGTAAGAATACAAGTCACCACTCCCTCTCTTGCCCGTGGATGTCGTAAAAGTCGACTAAGGGATATCATACGCATATAACATCTATGCAAGAGAAGGAAAACTCGAAATAAAACCCTTTACCAACCTATCTGACCAGCATGGTATAGTAAGGTCAACTTCCCTCCTATTGTGGAGGAGGCTCGAGCCCAACAGTGGGACGTATATGAGCCGAAATGTTGATGATGATGAATACTTTGGGAGATTTTGGTACAATTTCATAAGACACGTTCCACTCTAGCTTTTTCATTAAGTTGATTGAACATTTTAAAAGTTATCTTTGAACATTATTATATCTAGGTATCTGTCTACACCTATTATGCCAATCATCATTGAGCCTATCGCCGTGCACTGTAGAATATAGAACCCCTCATGCTTCACCATAAAGTGCGGTACTGTGGCACCTGCATCCGTCGACGCTCCAGGGTAACAGAGTTGCCATGACTAGAGCTCATTTTTCTTCGCCTTATGAGGAATAAGGACGTAGTCGCCACGTTTGGTAGGCGGGTTGGTTTCGCAGTATCATACATTATATCATACATTTATATCATACATTTCCCCGGCGAGAGCTACTGCCCACTCTCCTTCCTGTTGAATCTTTTTTTAAATGGGCCTTGCACCAAGGGAATAATAATCCTTATCGTGTGGGGGACTTTACAAACATATAATTCAACATCGCATCATCATCGCAGCCCTCATATGTCCCACTGTTGGGCTCGAGCCTCCTCCATAATGGGAGGTAATTTAACTCACTATACCATGCTGGTCAGACATGTTGATATAGAGTTTCATTTCGAGATTTCCTTCTCTTGCACAGATGGTATGTGCATATTATATCCCATAGCCATATTATACGATATCCACGGGCAAGATAGAGAGTGGTGAATTGTATTCTTACTTCGACACCATACGGAAAGAATATATAATTAACCGACATAGATTACATTCAGACTCAGAACAACAATTTGTGGATCGTACAAGGTGTTGTCTTGTATGGGATTCGAACCCACGACACTAGCACGGTTCGTTGGTATCTTAACCACTACGTCATCTGCGCAGTCTTTAGCCGGCTGTTGCGATTCCCATAGAGAAGCAATGATGGCGACAATGTATTTTTATTTGTTACAAAGTTACATTTCATTAACTGCAAATGTAACTTTGTAATCCTATATATTTATATGAGTTTACAAAATTATTTATGCAGTTAGTGTATCTCGGTAACTGGATGAAAATTATAATGTTTCATAATTTTTCCTTCATTTGTACACTAAACACTAATTGCGTTCTTAATTTGAAGCGTCTATGTCTACTAGAAGTGCCACTTTAATATTGATGATCGGTCAGTCAGTCAGTGAGTGACAAAATTACGAAATTTTGACTAGTTATAATTCTTAAACTATTGGTTCAAATTGAATGAAATTTAAAATACACAATGTGTATACAATGCCTGCTAGGTTACTAAAAATTGAGGTTTCTAGCTTTATTAAAAACGAAGTTATAGGGGGTCGAAAATGGCCTGAATGGCTTCGAGAAAAGTATGTTACGGCAGTGTTGCGTTTTGCCCGACTTTTTTTTTGCTCGACTTGGCGGGGGCACTGCCGTGCCCCCAGATTTGTTTTGGTCGATTTGTAGCTAACTATTTAAGATTTGTTTCAATTAAATAAGTTAAGTCACTGTCAATTAAAGAGTTATACGCTTAAACCACCTAACGTATTTTATAACTTCTTTCAGAGTGATTGAATAATTTAGAGCATATTTTATCTAAGTGTGATTTCCAGCTAAGATGTTTGTCTAAAACAAGGCCCAAATATTTACATGAATTCACTGTAGTTAATTATTCGTTGTAATATGTAAGGGTTTACATTTTGCGATACACATAGATACAAACCTATGAACAGATACACATACTCACACAAGTATACATGCACGCTCATACTCATAGGTACATATGAAAATGCGGAATTTGTTTAACATGTACATGATTACACATGCACATATGCATACATGCACGGATATACTCAAGAATGCATGCATATATTTAAATACATACTATATAATTATTTGGGAATGGACTGGCCTCCACCACACAGGGTTTCCTAGTGTGGAGTCCAGAGCTAAACCTAATGTAGCAAATAGATATAAATGTATGCCGAAATTGTATAATTTTAATTTAATTAATTTGATGTTCCTATTTAAATAAATAAATAAAAAATAAAAATTTTCTCTATTTTAGTGTTAAATAAAACAAAATCGGTTTTAAATATGTTTCATCTCATCATCATCTCAGCCCATATCCACTGCTGGGTTCGGGCTTCTTCCAAAATGGGAAGGAAATTGACCTACTACACCAGGCTGGTCAGACGTTTTGGTTTTCGAGGTTTCCTTCTCTTGCATAGATATTATATAAAATACGACTAAGGGATATCCCTTAGTCGTCTTTTACTAAACTTACGGGCGAGAGAGAGGGATGGTGAATTATAATCTTAAATATGTTTAATGTTAATAAATTATATTGAAATAAACTATATAGAACTTCAAGGTTTATTTATGGTTGTCTTGCAACTGTGAGAATATCGTTTGCGAAATAAAAAAGGCAAGTGGCATCGGCGTACAATGTTATGTCTCCAACTAAGCCCAGATCTATGATACTGTTCATGTACCTATATTAGAAAGAACAGTAATGGTCTAAAAATCGATCTTTGAGGGACCACTTATGTACGTTATTAGTTCCACTTGCAGTCGTTATCGTCGCCTATTTCGACTTACTGGTATCTTTTAGAGAGATATGATTGTATAAGTGAATGTGCACTGTTCTTAACACCAATAGTTACTTACTTATGAAGAAGTAATTTATGACTGATTGTATCGAACGCCTTTCTTAGCTCCATAAAAATGGTTTAGTTAAATATCTGATGAATTTTTGAAGACATATTCCCGTAATAACTAAATAGGGACATAGACAATACTAAAAGCCTTAGAAATATCAAGAAAGATACCAATAAGTTTTTTATTAACATTATCGACTTGTGTGCCCTTTTCCAAATTCACAGATGCATTAATTTTTAATAATTTTGTATTATGCTATGAGAGTTTGAATGATTAAGAAAACTTAAAATTTTCGTTTTCAAATATTACAAAGATTACTACTTAAACGAGCCCTAAGCATTATATAAATTACGCTTTTGTCTATATAGACTTTGTCTTAATGTTTTATTATCTGATAACATATTATCAATGTAAAGATTTAGAAATTGCAATTATAATGTTGATATACATAATGTGCTTGAGATATTTGAGAAAATGTGATTTTTTTTATTTGCCGTGTGGTGACAGAGTAAAAATACCATTCACCTTGTGGTAAGAGACGACTACGGGATTGAAGATGCATAGAACTCTATGTAAGAGAAGGAAAACTCGAAATGAAGCCTATATCAACACATCTGACCAGAAAGGTATAGTAGGTCAATTTCCCTTTAGTCCTGGAGAAGGCTCGAGCCTAACAGTGGGACGAATATGAGCTGAAATGATATATTTTTGATTGCCCGACGTTCCGAACACTTTGCAACGTTCATAATCAACATAATACAAAAATGATAAAATCCGTAACATAGTTTCATTTATAATTATAAGTAAACAATATACTGTCTAGATAATCTGTCAAAACGATATTTGCCAACATAAAAATTGGAATAAACAAATATTTAAGTAAATTGACAGCCTTTAAACATGCCCTTTACGTATTGAAAAACAAGGCAGATATTTTGAAAACTTATTCTTCTCAGTTATCTTTAGCTACATTCCTAACTCATCTTTTGCGATAACCACATATTATATAATATAAAATAACATCAACATAAATGCTAGGTAATCAATGTAATATTTGAGTAAAGATACAATATGTCTACTCTTTTTCCATGAGTAGGTACTGTAAACTGCAAGTAAAAAAAAAAAAAACTGCAAGTAATAATATATGAATGAAAAAATCAAAACTCAAAAACGATAATAAAATTTTTCATGGCGTGAGGCTTAACATGTCGTGTATGCGAATAGAGGCACCTATTCGCTAAGTGAGTCACTGGAACCAAATTCCTGACTACGCCAAAAATTGAAATAAAAACATTATTTCTTTCATTTTAGTAAAAACACTAATTCTAAGCAAATTTCCCTCCAATTATATAAAAATCTAATACAAATCTATAAGATGTGAATAGGATGTATAAAAAAAATGTTAAAATAAAATTTCACATTTCTAAAACTTTCAACACTAAGGAACCAATGCCTTTATATTGCGAGGGACTTCACAAAAATATAATTATCGGACATAAAATACATGACATGTAAAATGAATAGATTCTTAAGGCAATAAAACATTAAATTTGTAAAATACTTTTTTCTTCCAAATACTTAATTTTTTCCTACCCAAATAACTTTAATTAATATTTTTTTTTGTCAAAAGAAGTTGGCAACCCTAGCTTGCGCCCATGCTATTGTTTTTAGCCATTATAATGTACAGCTAATGTATAGTAATGAATTCTAATAATAACTGGTTTTGATTTCGACCCTTATTTTAGTCTCCCCAGCTTCTTTTAGCTTACGCTTTGGGATTTTAATAAAATTCAAAGTTTAATCGTTTTCTTTTTTCACACTTATATTTTTTTTAATTATAACTTTATTTTACGACTAGCGTACCCAGCTGATTTGGTTACGAGAGGAAAAGCGCGCCATATCAAATATGATATTTTATAGCTGTCAATACGGGTAATAAAATATGATGACATACTCATAGTTGCGCAACGTAACGGCTGCCATTTTATCTTCAAACTATTCAGAAATTGAAGATTAATTGAAAGGCACATAAACATTTCATCTAAATCAGTGCAGTCGTTTAAGCAGTGTCAGATTAGCAATATAGCAAGAGTAGCAAACGCTACGAGCCCCACGAATTGGGGGACCTCGCGCTCCAACGTCTGTCCGACTGTAATTAAAAAAAATATCAATTTAGATTAGAGCGTAAAATATCTTGCATGCCTTAACAGTTTTGTTTTATTTAATACCCTAAACTTGAGAACCTGAAGCAAACCAAGGGCCCTTCGACAATATTTGCTACAGGCCCCGCGCCGCTTTGATCCGGCACTGCGTTTAGGATAAGTTAAATGACAAACACACGTATAAAAAAATAAATATATTGATTAACTGTATCAGCATCTTAACATATTTACATTGATTACTTGCATATTTAATACTAATATTTGATAAGCTAAATCACTCCACAGAGTTATTAACAATATCTATACAAATAAATAAAATGGAAGTATCTGTTTGTAATAAATGCTAGGTTTTTCAAACCGGTATTTACATAATAGATACTTATTCCTAAAAACTCGTTAAAAAATTATCTCTGTCTGTTCGCACTGATTAATTTTCAAAACAGCTGGACCGATATTGATATTTTACCACCAACTATATAAGGAATAGCTTAGGCTATGTTTGATCCTATTTTGCTAATATTTAAATTTATCCATCTGCTAGCATATTACATTTTTTAGAATCCAAATGGTAGTTCCAGAAATGCCTTTTCAAATATGTAAACTAGGGATGTGAAAAATAATCGATTTTTATAAAAATCTATTATTTTTTTGTAATAATCGATTTTAATAATCGATTATCAAAATAATAAAAAATGTTTTTTTTTTATATTAAAATTAATCGATTATTTTAGTAAAATCACAGCCAGATTTCCAAAAAAAAGGTCATCACGATACTGCGTGCAGTGTTTCATACCATATTAGAAAATAAACCTCACATTTCCTAAAAAAAAGGTCATCATAATCCTGTTGGGAGGAAAAATCGATTATTTTATAAACGATTATTTTTAATTAATCGATTATTTTATAATTGATTTATTTTAAAGAAAAAAAATCGATTATTTATTAATCGATTATTTTCCCTCCTAGTCACATCCCTAATGTAAACACTAACTAGAGATGTGCTGACTGGGACTAGGGACGACTTGCCGATTAGTCGGTTGTAGAGGCCGATTAATCGGCCCAGCCGATCACGGTTTCGCGAATATTCGGAAATGTTCGTGACAATTCGTTCACCTACAGCTGATTCGCGTGCAAGGCGCACTGTCTCTACGAACTTCAAGGATTCGTTATTAGTCGTCGGTCCAATGACAATGGGGACGGAATGGAATGTTTTATGGGGCTGTAATATTGTTATTGTTTATTAAAGTGATAGAGCTTAATCAAAATTTAATCATGCCAAAAAGAAAGTCTTGGGTATATATTTTTTTTGGCCATTAGATAATGGTCAAGTGTAACCGATGGCATATGATAATAATCGCTCGTCAGGACAAAACAAAAAATACTGCAAGTACGAGGTACCGTCATAAATCTAATTCCTCCTATACTATATACATTAAGAAATACATACAAAGTTAATCGCCGCATAGTCGGCGCTCTTTACCGAATAGTCTCCGACTACGATAGTAGCCAGAAAGTCGACTTTACCAACTAGTTGCCGACTAGTCGTCATATCTCTAGTACTAACAAACAAATACTTAAGCTTAATAGTATTATAGTAATATACTTATTATGCCTATTTTGTACTTTTATGGCGAGTTGTGAGTTCTTCATATTTGGAATAGGTAATATTAAACAGACGCTGTGTTTATAATTGTTTAAGATTAACAGTGCCCATTAATACGGAATTTAATATATAATTTTTTAAATAATTTAATAAATAATCGTTAACAATCAACAGGTGTACTCTTTACTTTTAAATGTAGCCCCACTCTGTAAACTCTTCAATAATTTCCGATATTCTTTCCTTAAATGTGTCGGATATTTTAACTGAAGGATCCGTGTCTTTAGTTACATCTGATATATCATGATCTGGTATAAACATGAAAGGTAACAAATACAGGGAAACGATAATATCAAAATCTAATTTCTCTTCATAGACTCTATTAAATTCTTTTCTTGGATATACTTTTTTTACATCTGCATCGGAATATTTTAAAAAATTATCTAGAGTATCGTAGTATAAATCCTTTAGATCCAACATGTGAGCTTTACGTAAGTCCCCATCTGTGCACATGTATATCAAGTTCAGAAGATCAAATACATGGGCATGCGTAATGAAGCAGTTGATAGTCTATCGGTATAATGTGCAAAAGTTCATCGTTCTGGAAATAGAAAATACATAATATAAAAAAATAACAACATAAATGCTAGGTCATCGATTTAGTATTGGACTAAGGATATAATATGTCTACTCCATTTCCATGAATTTTGTAAGCAATGATATATTAATGAGAAAATCAAAACTCAAACAAAATCTATCTTTTGGGCGACCAAGGGGCTTAACCTGTCATGTTTGCGAAAAGGGGTACCTATTCACATCCCGAGTGAGCCAACCTTTGTTGCAGAGGAATCTGTGACGTAAAAAACTGTGTGAAAGCCAGGCACAGTTGAGTTCCTCCATGCATTACCTTATGTGAAAGGAGTCTCTGACAAGATTAGCTACATCCTGAATGTGACTCCATAAAAACTTATGTTAAGCCACTGAAGACAATTAGTTAATTCTTATCATCATTGTTAAGTCCTTAACTGTGACTATGAGTTCTTCTCTTACATTGGTCAAACAAAGAGATCCATAAGAACTTGGATCAAAGAATACATAGCTGATGTGAAGGACCACCATAACATTAGGTCTGCAGTCTGTGAACACAGTCAAGAAAGAATACCAATAAATGCCTAAAAATTCCAAAAGACTGTTGAGATTAAAAAACATAAAATATTCAATAGCAGAAATGATATTGCCACCACGCTGGGATGAAACATAATAAAAAATAAATCCAATAAGAACACTATAATACTGCAAGACACCATGAGTACCTATTGTATAGATTTGACCCAAAATAATAGTTAAAGATTCTTTTCAAAATCAAAAATAATTCAGCATTATACCCGTCTCAGTTTCTAGCCAGATCTTTGTTAGTGTGGCTGCGTTCCTATCCGTTGGTACTACTGTATATTAGACTGTAATAAATTGTCATAATATAATAATTGCTACAAATTTAATGTAGAATTTGCTGACAAAAACTATATATGTACTTTTATACATCTTCTTTCTTCTTTCTTAAAACTTTCAATAAATTTGTATCAATATGAGTCAAAATTCAATAACTAATTCTGTGGCAGGTAAAAACATCTATCTGTAATCTATATTATCTGTAATAACAATGACTTATTGGACATGAAATATCTTAGTTTGCTTCTGACCATGAACTCTGAAAAATGTTTGAAATGCCAGACAATCAAAGATCTGATGCAAATATGATAACATTTTAACAAAACTTACTGTTATAAAATATTGGTAAGCATCTTAGAGTTTGCATAAATAGGTATATGTAACATATATTTAGTTAACGCTGAAATTTCAAGATAATATGAATATTTCAGATAAAATCAAATAGCATGACCGTAGTAAATAAAAACTAATATTTGCTTGCCTATTAAGAATTTATTTATGTAGATATGAAAAATCTGGTAGAAGTAATCGAAGATATTAATAAATTATGAATACAAGAGAAAATTAATGAACAAAAGATTGGTTCATTACACCGGCACACAAAAAAAAAGTGGAATGTAATTTGGACCGGACCTACCTACCGACATGTTTTTCGACCCGCTGAATCTGAATTTCAAGTCCGTTTGGCCCGGTCACCCTCCAGTTTTGAGTAAAATGCAAAAAACCTCAAAAAAAGGCCAAAAATTGCAATGAACAGGGAGAACGATTCCATCAAGACATAAGTGAAATGGAGACTAGATATCAAGGACACTGGACACTTAAAAGGGATACACTAAGAGATAATAACAAACAGAAGAAAAATCCACTGCGTAGATCGTTTGAGAACGAAAGAGTTCGATACTAACGAAAAACAGTTTGAAATTCGAGAAAATCATTCTCTTTATACTAGTTATACGTCATTTTTTATAGATATTACAATTTTTTATATTTTCAATTTCTTAAATTGTATTTTATGCGTAAAAATTTTTTTTTTTCATTTTTTTAAATATTTTTAATTGCAAATCTCCCGATTTTTTGGTTTTATGAGATTTTTTAATTTTAAAACGTTAACGGGGCAAGAAAACTTCAGATTTAAACTCAGCGGAACAAAATACATGAAAATCATACTCAACCTGAGTGCAAAAAAAAAATTATTTCGAAAATTAAATTTTTCATGATTTATTGCCATTTTTTTGGGTTTTTCGTTTTTTTGCAAATTTGTACGGCTCACCGGGCTAATTAACTTTTAGATTTAGATTAGTTATTTGAAATACACAAAAATCATACGTGATCCGGGTCCACAAAAATTTTTTCATTGCAGTCACACTGCAATTTTTGGCCTTTTTTTGAGGTTTTTTGCATTTTACTCAAAACTGGAGGGTGACCGGGCCAAACGGACTTGAAATTCAGATTTAGTGGGTTGAAAAACATGTCGGTAGGTAGGTCCGGTCCAAAGTACATTCCACTTTTTTTTTTGTGTGCCGGTGTTATCATCTCAGCCCACATATGTCCCATTATCATGCTGAGGTCTCCTCCACTATGGGAAGAAAATGAACCTACTATACCATACTGGTTAGACAGTATAGTTTTATTTTGAGTTTACCTTCCCTTGCATAGATAGTTGTCTTTTATGACACCCACGGGCAAGAAAGGGGGTGGTGATTTGTATTCTTACTGCATCAACACACATATAGAAACCGGTTACTAGTTATATATTGGTATAGGATAATTAATAAAGCAGTTGGAATAGATTTTCAACAGAGATGAATTATATTTCAACAACTATTACACAAATAATTGATAAACAATAACTACAATCTTACCTGTAAACAAAGAAACGATAGTTACAGTCTACTATTATCACTTCTTACATAACTCTTTCTATAATATATATTTTTTAGGTACATTAAACTTCTTTTTTTTTGTCTTGGCAATCCACTACTAATACGAGACATTTTTGCCAATATCGAGTTATAATTTCCGTTATAAATTATCAGTTTCATCAAAAATAATGATAAAATTAAACAATAATTGTATAGGTGGGCAAGCACGTGGAGCACTGACACCCATAATACAGGCCCTTGGCCTAGTATGGTTGTTAGTAGGTAAGACTAATGTTACATAGATGTTAAGTAATTATATAACTTTTACTCATAAGATTGTAATCGCAAGTATTAATAAATACGGTGTCGAGCGGTGCGGCGCCGGTTTCACCATCGCAGTGGTTTCCCCGTAGTTATGCCCTTGAAAATGACACTTCCACCCCCGAGCATATAGCTCTGGCGACCCCTCTCTGACCAGCCGTTTAAGGCAAGCCAGAGTTGAGAATCCTGCAGGCACTCTTCGGTCTTCACTCCAGTCAACCAATAAAGGCGAGTTGGATACGAGGCCCTGACCGACTCTCTGGGGCACTCAGGACCGCAGTGTCGCCACTCACATTCAGCACGCCACAAGCTGCCCTGCGGTTTATTGGCTATAAATCCTGTGATACATTTTTTCTTTTATATCAAAAGAACTTAGAGAGCCATATAATGTTCCTCCGAGGTTTGCGTTAGTCTCATGGTGAGATAACGACTGGCTCAGAGGGTATTATTATTATTATAGGTACATTTTTTAACCAATAAAGATTACAAATAAAAATAGTTTGTTCATTTTGGAGTTTCGTGCATATTCCCTATTGTGTTTACTCTGTTTCTATTTCTGAAAACAATAATAGTTTGCGGTTTTGAGACAAAAATCTAATATTATTGATTTTCATAAATTTTGATAAGGTATTTTGAAATGGGATGGAAAGAGCACAACAGTGAGACATTTATAGGCCGAGATGATGAATAAAACAAGACACTATTAATATCTTCTCCATATATATTACAACTAGCAACCCGCCCTCGCTTCGCTTCGGTTTCAGTCTTTCCTGCGTAGTTCCCGTTCCCGTGGGAATACCGGGATAAAATATAGCCTAGTTTACTGCCTGATATTATAGCTTTCCATTGGTGAAAGAATTTTTGAAATCGGTCCATGAGTTTTGAAGATTACCCGGAGCAAACAGACAGACAGACAAACAAAAAAAATATAAAGTGTATTTTAGGCATATGTATAGTGCAAATAACCGTGTGAGCATGAAAATAGCCTATTATTTTGACATTACAAACAGACACTCCAATTTTATTTATTGGTATAGATTACATAGCTTGTTAATACTGTGTGCAATTATTTGACTTTCTCTTTACCTATTAAGTATATATCTCTTTTCCTTTTTTAGAAAAAATAAATAAATATACGAAATGCTATAAAAGCGTGTTTGATATTTTGTAGCTTTTCTAACTAATCCACACCATCCATCCCGTCCGGAGTGACGAAAGGGCAACGCCCGAATACTGATGCCAACTCCTGGACTTTCGTAACCAGCCTGGAGGGATACCCTTTCAGGTACTCTCCCTCCCCGACGCCTCCGAGGCATCACCATCACGCGGTAAGTCTTTAGCCTTTCGCCTACGCCACTCAAGTCGCCGCCGATGAATCGCATCACCGTAGAGGAGTTCTTCTCGCGCTCGATCCGCCGCCCCTTTCCGTCAGATAACTACCTCACAGAAGATGGCGACCGCGTCCCAGTTCCTGACGCTGTTGAGCATCGCCCTAGCGACGGTTGTCAAAGCATTGACGTCCAATTAGTCTGCGTTCTTTTCGAAACACGTACATATGTATGAATTGAAATGAATGAAACATTGGGCTCACTGTTCTTTAGGGAATTCTTCTAAGCCCTTTTCAAACGCAGACACAGCATATTTAAGATTGATTAGAATGCCTCTAAGTTTATTTTTTATTTATGGAAAAGTCAGGAGATTTAGTGGTAGAGACAGTAAAGTAAATGATTCACTTGCTCTACACCTTCGATAGACAGTCCAGCGGAGTGAATTGAAGAGTTGTTATGGTGGAGGAGGATCCTGCTTCTTAGGTGATGCTATTTAAAATTTTTCAAGGCAACTGGTAAACAATGTCTGATATTATATCAATCTACAGTACCAGTCCTTTGAAATTTTTCTGTGAGGTAAAATCCGAAATAAGGCAATCGGTATAAATGGATGGATGAATGGGTGTAACCGACATAGCACGAAGAATTAGCACGCTAAAGTGGCAATGAGCACTCCATCTTGTTCAACGAACCGACAGTCGTTGGGGAAGAAATGTTTTCGAATGGCGACCACGTATCGGACGATGCAGTGTAAAAAACAATTATTCCACACGTGGAATTTATACTTGACCAATTAGCAAGGTGATTAGTTTTTATTTCGAAATATGTATAAGTTTTATAAATATAAAATACTAGCTGACCCGACAGACGTTGTTCTGTTCAAATAAAGCGCCACCTACCGGGTCCAATTGTGAATCTAAACCATTCTCGAATCTCATTGAGCACACACAAATTACTTAAATTACTTAAATCCAGTCAACAGATATCGCCATCTGTTAGAATCTTTTGGAGTTAACAGATAATTGTGACTATCAATTAATTATTGACAAATAATTTGTAATAAAATAAAATTGCGACTATAATTAAAGATCTAAGCTATCCTATGTTTCAAGTTGGAGCAAACTGCACACGGTGTGCAAATTTGATTAAAATCGGTTAAGTAGTTTAGGAGTCCATCGCGGACAAACATCGTGACAGGAGATTTATATATATTAATATTAAATCTTAGTCACAGCTCATATACGTGAATACGTCCTACAGCTGTACCTGATCATCTACCATAAAAGGGAAATTGACCTACTATACCACGCTGGTCAGACGGATTGTTATAGGGTTTTATTTCGAGTTTTCCTTCTCTTGCATAGTCATCATCATCTTGCTCTTATCCCAATTACTTGAGGTCGACGCAATATGTCATCGGTTTTGACATATTGCAAAAAGTTTCGGCAATGACTTTTATGACCGGCCGCCTGCCTGACGTCAACCCTCCTTGGGAATGTAATCGTTGACCCAAATGGTACCAGATGGAGTTGGTCCGGGTCAATCTAGGGCTCTTAGTCGTCTTTTACGACGCCCACGAGCAAAGCAAGGGTTGGTAGTATTCGAAGCCGCTACCACACAGCACGCGAAAACAGCACGGGAATATGAACAAACAAAATGTATAAATTAAAATTACTAAGTACTTTGTACAAATAGGGTTTAAACAATCGTGTACGAATTGGATGATGTATAACTGAATGACGGGCGAATCACCCGCCAGGCCGAAATTACTTACGTAGCATGTTAAGCGCTAGGTTTTAGTCTTTTTTTTCCTTAACTCCTTTTACGACTCCGTCCAATTTCCATTTTCCAAGTATATAAATAAATATTGGCTTTGATTCTAAAGATTTTGTTTTAGATTTTACCGTGCATAAATTCTTTCGATGATCAGTAAGTATATAGATATCAAACTTGACAGCCGCTCGCGTTATTGTAGCACGGAAAGGTAGTTGTCACGCAAAATAAAGGCAAACTTTAATTTTTTTCATTGAAGTCAATATATTTTTTTACTAATCATAGTAAGTAATACAGCTCTTTTGCTAATAACACTTAAATATTTCTTTGCGGATTAAATCTGATGACAGTATATATACTTTTTAAAATTAGGGTTTTATTAATAATTTATTTACGAAATGGAATTGATTAGTATTAGGGATTTCCTATCAATAGTGTTTAAAAATATTTTATAAGTTTCCGTTCCTAGAGTTTAAGCATTTACTTACGATTTGTTAAAACTAAGGCTTTGTAATGGTATTCATAGTATTTGGAATTATTAAAACACACTTGCAGGAGGAATTGCAAAATTCAACAGCAGTGCTTCACGTTTTACTAACTATATATAGTAGAAACTCGATTAGCCGACCCTCGGTTATACGGATTCGCGAATATCCAGACTACCAACCGCGACTTATGTAATGTACCTACAAATCGAATTTATGCAAGCATGAACGTATCTAAAACAGCATTACCCGCCCGCGCCTCACAGGATCGCTACTCCGCGCGTTTCATTATTGTTTTAGTAATAATTACTAAAACAATAAGTAACAATTATTGTTACTCCATTCTGACGTGTGTACACCGTGGAATATATCGACTGTCCCTACGTACACAAAGACATGCCGAAAATGGGCACTTTTTTATTGTATTCTTTAGGCTTTAGATTTTCAATACTCTATACTACAATAATACACACATTTCATACTGCACATGTATGCATACAATAAAAAAGCCTAAAAAATACAATAAAAAAATGGCCATCCCCCACATGTCTTCATGTACGTAGGGACCGTCGATATATTCATCTTTTAATTAACGCATAAATTATGTACATACATATGTAATGCACAAAACCAAAGGAAGTTTTTTATACATTCGATTGTCCGAATTTTCGATTATCCGAATGCCTAACGACAACAATTAATCCGGTTAATCGAGTTTCTACTGTAATAACTTACATAGAAATATTAGCAGAATTATAACATTATTTACAAGATCATCCATTATATAATTACTTCTTACTAAGTAGCAGGGATCGAAAATCACTGTTACTTAATGGTCGCTTCTCGTCGTCCCTGGCGGTGCTACTGCTACCATTGCTGTTTCCGTTGGCAGTTTGGGTCCCGTTAACTGAAGATGACGTCGGTGCAGAAATTCCACTCGTTGAGGGCTTTTGAAGAACGCTTGGAATGAAGCTGCTTAGTTGAGTTCGTCACATGCCCCCACTGCCATCCCTTTTCAGCTGCCCCAAGGCTGGTACGTTAGCGTCGATCAGCGATACTGCCCTGGGCGGTGGAGCGCTTAGTGCAACGTCGAGCTTACGTTGGTCCAACAACATTCCGTGAGCTTTCGCGACCGCTTCGGCAGCCGAAGATTCGTCCTCGTATTCAACGTAAGCCAGACCTTTCGGTTTGCCATCTTTGTGCGTCACTACGCGTATATCCTTCACCTTGCCATACTTATCAAATATTCTTCTTATTCTTCTTCTCTTGCATAGTCATCTGCAATAATGCCATAGTCGTCTTTTACGACACCTACGGGCAAGAAAGGGGGTGGTGAATTCTATTCTTATTCCGTCACCATGTTGAAAGTCCCAATGCCATTTTCTCATACAGCTAATATTGAGACATTCATTAATTATTTCTAATAGTGGCTGGTTCGTTAATTATTTTTAGTTTATTATTAATTAGGAAGGCTCTGGAATGAACTACCTGCTGCTGTGTTTCCCGAGCACTATGACATATCCTTCTTTAAACGAGGTTTAAGAACAGTATTTTCTTCACGGTAGGCAATAGCCTGGCTGTGCCCCTGGTATTGCAAAGGTCCATGTGCAGCAGCACCACTTACCATCAGGTGTGCTGCCTGCTCGTTTGCCACCATCGGCAATAAAAAAAAATATTTTCTAATAGTGGCGGGGAATACTTATTTTAGTCTATATAGCAAAAGGTACCTGAGGAAATGATTTGATTTTCACTATAAAAGTATGTAGATGTAAGTAACATATTTATTGCTTTTATTTTATTTGGAAAGCTACATGGGCTCACGAGTGTAGTTATAATATCAATACTATTAATAATATCTACAATACATTAATCATCGTGTTAGTTATCTCTGTAGTTGTTATGATAATACCAATTTAACAGAACACTTACAAGGCCATTATTACCTAGCCGAGGCCGCGGGTGACGTGACCGGGAAGTTAGTCCGTCACCCGCCGAGAGGCCGACCGCGTGAGGAAAGACCGACGTCCTCCCCTAGGGGAGGACGTCGGTCGATGGGAGGGTACCCCAAATAGGGGGTATTCCGTAGGGCCGACCACTGATGACAAGTAACCCTGCTCCGGTGGTCGGTCCAACGACGAAGGCGACGTGGTGTTCGGGTGGGTTGCGAGTGTGCGTGCTTACGCCCCTCTGTCGCCCCGGACGGGGCGACAGAGGGGGAATTCAAGGGAATTCGAGAATGGTTTAGACTCACAATAGGACCCGGTAGGTTGCGCTGCTGTTGATTTCAAAGAGAATTCCTTTTATTTTATTTGAACAGAACAACGTCTGTTGGGTCAGCTAGTCTTAAATATAAATTTCTTTTGTACGTGTGTATGTTACCGAACTCCTCCTAAACGGCTTGACCGATGTTGATGAAATGTTTTGTATATGTCCAAGGGGATTCGACGATGGTTTAGATTCACAATTGGACCCGGTAGGTGGCGCTTCTGTGTTATTTGAACACTACAACGTCTGTAGAGTCAGCTAGTCTTATATATAAATTTCTAGCGTACGTGTTTATGTCACTCCTTCTAAACGGCTGGACCGATATTGACGAAAATTTTTGTGTGTGTTTAAAGAGTTTCGAGGATGGTTTAGATTCACAATTAGACCCGGTAGGTGGCGCTGCTTTTATTTTATTTGAATAGAACAACGTCTGTTGGGTCAGCTAGTAATAATATAAGATTTCTAAATTCTCAAAGCATAAGAATCTTGAAAGTTTTCTAGAATATATTTTTTTCTTTTTTTTAATTTTATTACAAGGCGTGGCAGTTTTTCGCATGTTAAATAAAATTAATTAGATTATGTTCAAGTTCAACAAGAATTATTAGTGCGAATTATATGAATAATATAAGAAATTTGAATGAATATTTTTATTTAATTAATTTAAATTGACAAAAATCTACAGTACAACTGTTACTCCTTTAAATATAACCATATTCTGTAAACTCTTCAACGATTTCGTTCATTCTTGCCTTAAATGAATCGCATAATTTAAAACAAATATTCGCGCCTTTAGTGATATCTGGCACATCATCTTCACAAGCAAACATTAAAGGTAAGAGATGCAATGAAATCATGAGACCAAAGTCTAATTTCTCTTCATATACTCTTTGAAATTCTTTTCTGGGATACACTTTTTGTGTATCTACGTCAAAATATTTCAAGAAATTGTCTAGACTATCGTAGTATAAGTCTTTTAAATCCAACATGTGAGCTCTTCGAAAGTCGCGATCTGTGCATATGTACATCAAGTACAGAAAATCGAATATTGGACACCCGTAATGGAGCAACTGATAGTCTATCGTTATTAGCTGCGAAAATTCACCGTTCTGAAAATAAAACATACATTATAGTAAGAATTGCGTGCTGTGTGGTAGCAGCTACGAATGCTACCAACTGTTAAATTGGTCATGGATGGACGTAAAAAACATTTGAGAGTTAAAACTCTAAAGATAGACCAGGGCGATCTGTATCTGATGCCGTCTGGTTAATAATTATGTTCTCAAGGAGTCAAACTATAGTCCTTTTGCAATTAATACGATGTTGGAGAAGTACACTGCGTTGACGCCAAGTATTTAGAATAAGAGCTGGATGATGATGATAATGACATTATAATAACAAACAGAATAGTCCGTGAATCTTTATATATATATATAAATCTTTTGTTCGTGTGTCTATAATTAAATTCCTCCTAAACGCCTGTACCGATTTTGATGAAACTTTTATGTGTGTTCAAGAGGATTCGAGAATGGTCTAGATTAACATTTGAACCCGCTGGGTGATAGATTTCACCATACTCCCTCCCCAATTGATTTCTGTGGCCGGCCCGGTGGGTTACCCTGTCGAGTACCCTCGCCTTCGAAGCCCCGGCAAGGAAGACAGTGTTGCTGGAGCGTCGCTTTCACGCGGTCGACCTCTATGCGGGTAGCGGACTAATCTCCGATCCATCCACGCACAACCTCGGTTAGGGCGGCATCAGATGCAGGTACTCGTACCTGCGTCAACCAACGCGTCGACGGGAAAGTATGTCGTGGTAGAGGAAATCCTTCCGAACCCGCTCCGCTGCCTCCTTCTGCAGAGACAACTGTTCCGCAAAAGGCCACGTCCCAATTCCTGACGCTGTCGAGCATTGTTTTAGCGATGATCGGCAGCGCCAAGTCAGCACCGATAATTATGATGAGTTCACGGCGCTGCCCTGCCCAGGCCACGTAGACCTCGAGGGCGTGCTGCCCCGTATCCTCGTCGTAATAACAGTAGTAGCAGGGCGGTGTCCTCTCCCTCCTCGCGACTTTATACAAATACTTGCCGAAACAACTATGCTCCGACAAGACTTTCACCTTACATAAGACATAAGACTCGTACGCAACCCTGGGATCGTAAATGGACTGCCCAAAAAAAAAGAATGCTTAATAAATACTGCTATATTTTTAAAACGTAGCGTAATATATCCTCCCTTTCTACATAACTTTCAAACTTTCTCTTACACATTAATTCTTTATTTTATACATTCATCTTAACACTCGCATCTCTGCCACAATCAGCGATCTCTCATACGTCGCTTCTATAGAGGGTTGGGCTAAAGAAGCGATATATGATTTTGAAACCACTTTTACCTTATATGAACTGTAATAATACTGAACTATTCACAATATAATAGTGTTTCATATAGTCCTACTTACTTCTATTTTCATGAGGATATTATTAGTTCTATAGTCACCATGACACAGACATGCTTGAATTGTCTCGTCGTTACAATATTTATCATATTTTTCAATGAAATTGTTATACAGCTGTTCGACCTTCTTCTTTAAATCACCATCAAGTTGTTTGCTAGCACAATTAGCGATGCCTTCAATGAATTGCTCCATACCGCCTCCAAAATTATAGGGATGTTTTAATGGTTTAATATTTTTGTTAAAAAATTCTGGTCGTTTTTCTTTTATGACAAAAGAAAGTCCGTGGAATCTTGCAAGATTTTGGATGCATATTTCCATGAACTCCAGTGATGGTACATCTATTCGGTGGTAAGTGGTAAATCCTTTTTTAGCCAAATTCTCCATTATTATCGCGCTTTTGTCAGTTTCTTCGTAAGTTTTAACCATTTTGTAGCATTCTTTTGGGGGGATATTTGCTTCTTCTTGTAGTTCCTTGAATATCTTTGACAATTCCTTGTAAGCAAATACTTCCATTTTATACGCATTTGATATGGATATAGCTTTAAAAGCATCGTAATTACTTATTACATTCTTTACAAATAAATTTATTTCTTTTTCACCGGCCGTTGTCGATCCCACTACGTCTACTTCATATAAATCACCTAGATAATTACCACCATTAGTAGATATGCAACGTTTATTAATTTTATATTTAATAAAACCTTCTTTCTCAATAATCCGCTTAATTGCTTGCTCTATTTTAGTGCTAAAGTTGTCCACTGGAGGTATTTTTTGAACCCCCGTCTTGTAGTTCTCGGGTAGTGCTTCAACTTGCATGATGATGTCTTATTTAATTTGCTGTTTTCTTTATTGCAACAACGGTAATTGCTACTAGCTTGTTAAAATAAGAATTGCTTTTATATATACTATAATGAAAAATGTCTAATAATGCTAAAGGTGTTTCTATAATGCATCTCGATTTTGCACGTGAGTGGATATATTAAGATATTGCGATTACTGAAATTGATTTAATCTAGCTTGCGTCTTGTAACAAGAGTTTTAATTTATTCTTTCAATAAATTTATAAATTAATCTCAAACCAGACCGGCTTCGACTTTGATAATAATATTGAATGTATCTGTCATTTTTAGTTTGTAGAGGATATCGTAATAATAGCAGAATCTTTTAACATCTAATAGATAGCGTGATGCCACAATAATGTCTAACGGTCATATATGCACACCGATACAAAGGTGATCCTCGAAACCTTTACAAAAATTAACGCTGAAATTCAGCTTGGCAGTATTCTAAATACTTAGTAAGATCTTTTCATTGGATATGTGTTCCAAAAACTTAGGAATGTCTTATCATTTGACTCGATGTCTAAAAATTAAGATCCTTTAGACTTACGGGTGTACAATGAATCGCCACCACTTCATCTGGTAGTTGTAAAAAATGCTTGAGGAAAATGTACACCAGTAGGAGGCTTTTTGACAAATGCTAATAATATGGTGATTTTGCCGCTATTTCACCCTTGTAGGTGTGTGATCTGTATTACTGAAGATGTTTCCAACAGTGACCTTATATCAAATAGTGAAAAAACTAAGGATAGTGATTAAAGTACGTCAGCACCGATGACGTATAGCAATAAAAATTATATCGCCATGACAACCTCAAAATTTAAAGTCTTGCAACGACGGCAGTATGACTGTATTCGACATTTCCTTATCAATAGAATATCGAGAAGATGGAATTCTGTGAAAGAACACGAGTTCCAGTTTCTCACAGTTCTCACCTATCATAAAAAGTTCCAAGGCAGAGGTCCTTTATATTCAATTGAACGCTATAAATATGTAAGCCTCAACAAAATTTTTTGCGTCAAATTGAATACTTAATGCTCGTTAAAGGTCCGTGATAAATTCGAGATGCACTTAAGTCGTAGCCGGATTTGTGAGATTTGGTCCAGCCATATAGGCCTCAGCTCATAAACGTCCCACTGCAGGGCTCCAACGATCTCCCCTATAGGAAGGAAATAGTCCTACCATACTATGCTGGTCAGATATGGTGGTATAAGGTTTTATTTTGACTTTTCCTTCTCTTGCATATTATATTCCTCAGTCGTAAGTCAAATTGTATTCTTACACCGTCAGAGAGACCGTTAGAGGAGAAGATTGTAAATATGTGTATACTTCAATACTCACTTATCTATCATTCATCATCATTTCAGCCTACAGCCGTCCACTGCTGGACGTAGGCCTCCCTCATGTACCGCCACAATGTGCGGTCCTGTGCCGCCTGCATCCAACGACGCCCAGCAACTTTCACTAGGTCATCGGTCCACCTAGTGGGGGGGCGTCCTACACTGCGTCGTCCGATACGTGGTCGCCACTCGAGAACCTTTCTTCCCCAGCGGTTGTCGGTTCGTCGAGCGATGTGGCCTGCCCATTGCCACTTTAGCGTGCTAATTCTTCGTGCTATGTCGGTTACACCCGTTCTTCTGCGGATTTCCGTATTCCGGATTCTATCTCGCAGAGAAATCCCGAGCATAGCCCGCTCCATAGCACGCTATCTATACCAATAAATAAAATTGGAGTGTCTGTTTGTAATGTCAAAATAATAGGCATTTTTCATGCTCACACGGTTATTTGCACTACACCTATGTATAAAATAGCGACTAAAAATTTTTTGTCTGTCTGTCTGTTTGTTCCGGGTAATCTTCAAAACGGCTGGACCGATTTCAAAAATTCTTTCTATATGGAAAGCTATAATATCAGGGCGTAAACTAGGCTATATTTTATCCCGGTATTCCCACGGTAACGGGAACTACGCTGCTAAAACGACTAAAACTGAAGCGAAGCGAAGGCGGTTGCTAGTAGGTAATATATTTTACAGTTTCAAATATTATTAAGATTCAAGGTTATAAACGAGCCCTAACTATTTTATAAAATATACCTTAGTCTATAGACTTATTCTTAACCATATCATTAGTTTTTGCGCTCATTCTTCATCTGATAACATATCATTGTATCTCTGTATTGCGTAAAATAATAAACTAAGACCACTATTTAAACAAATTATATGAGATAATTTGAACAAAGGTTTTCTTATTACAATGAAATGCAGTTTATAAACATACGTTATTTAAGCGCTAATATTCTACCAGGAATGTTATAATTAATTCATACTAGTGGTCGCCGAGTGGTCGAAATTCGGCCATAAGTCATTTAAATTAATTTTTCTGCTACATAATTTTCTTTTAATTTTATTTATGTACTAGCAACCCGCCCTCGCTTCGGTTTTAGTCGTTTTTCCCCCGTAGTGCCCGTTCCCGTGGGAATACCGTGATAAAATATAGCCTAGTTTACGCCCTGATATTATAGCTTTCCATTGGTGAAAGAATTTTTGAAATCGGTCCAGCCGTTTTGAAGATTACCCGGAACAAACAGACAGACAGACAAAATTTTTTTAATCTGTATTTTAGGCATAGGTGTCGTGCAAATAACTGTGTGAGCATGAAAGAAGCCTATTATTTGGACATTACAAACAGACACTCCAATGTTATTTATTGGAATTGGTAAAACGACTATAACCTATAACTAGTGTTGCCCAAAAAAGTCTTGGTCTTGCGGTCTTGGTCTTGGTCTTGCGAGAAATGCGAGACCGAGACCAAGACCAAGACCGCTTAATTTTTGCAAGACCAAGACCAAGACTGGCCCTGCAAGACTTGAGCAAGACCAAGACTGGGCCTGCAAGAGTCTCGCGGTCTTGCATTTAATTCAAATCACCATTTGAGCTTATATACGGTTGAGCTCATGTCGTCTACATAACAGGAAGAGAATCGGCCGTGGCCGGAGGGGAATCGCCACGGTGATCGGCCGTGTTGTTACAGGTCATGTCAAGTTTTCCTTCTCTTGCACCGATGTTATATATTATAGCCCTTAGTCGTGGGTTCGCAGTCACGGGTAAAATAGGGGGTGATGAATTATATTCTTACTCCGTCACTACACGGCAAGTCAAATCAGTCTTGAGATATCCATCTATTGGCCAATCGATTCCCAATGTTGGTGTTGGCTTTTCAGAATTACTCTTCGGAAAGGCTTAAGGACAAAATACCGTAATCACGAGAGTGCTCTTGCCCATTATACATATTTATATATCCGATTATTCATTAGTCCAACGACGTTCACTGTTGGACATAGAAATATGCCTACAATTAATCTATATAAATGTCCATGTAGGGACAGAGTACGATCACCATCAGGCAGTACATGAAGCGTTGCTCCCAGCGCTATTTTGCCTCTGCCACGACTCACCCCAATCCACTAGTGGTTGGGGCGGTAAACTACGTCCCCTCAAAAATTACCGCGGTCCGACGTCCTCGTCATCTTCTTGAAGAAGAAGATGACGCTATTATGATCACCCAAGAAAGGACCTACACAGCTCGCGCAGCGATAACAGATAAAACCCCACGGTATCGGCCTCGCCGTTGAGGTCGAAAACCGCGCCGCGTAAAAGTCATTAACCTAAACTTGGCCACGCTCACTTTGCTCTCAGCGACGCCCCGAGCCGAGGTCCGTTCCCCACAGGGGGGAGCCCTCGGGCGATGTTCGCTTAACTTACTTACCGGGTTGAGAGCCATCAGCGCTCACCCATTGACCGCGTTAAGCTGTCAAGGTCATCTGCGACCAACAGCTACACACACACAAAAAAAAAGACAGAGTACGAATATAATTCACCACTCTCTTACCCGTGGATGTCGTATAAAATCGGATCGGGCAATAGTGTTAGGAACCCATGAAAAAAAATTGAAATTAAAATATCGATTCGTTAATGAATTGAGAGACATGTAAGTTCTCAATTTTGTCATCGTTTTTTCGTGTAAATTGATTAAAATGTATAAAGGAATGATACTTAATCTACAACATATTCGTATTTTATTAAATGTTCATTAGAATTTGAATAAATCAATGATTACGTTTGCATAAGCAAGACAAACTTCGCTTTAACATAAATCAGCTGATCGGCCGATGACCGTTGATGAGTCGCCTTTGTACCTACGTAACCATTGAAAGGTTTGCGCAAATCTAATACCTATTTATACTGTCGAAATTTCACATGCTTACATATATCCTGTCTGTACATACCTACATAATGCATAAAATTTAAGGCATAAACTCTTAGACACATTTTTGTAATCACTATAACTTTTACGTTATATTGTTTTTGTGTAATATACATTCTAATTATGATCTATGACTGTTGAACTACAACATACATGAACAGTTGTCCCATAACCTAATGATTTCTGATGTTTACGCGAGTATTATACATTTTAAATAAAACTACTTTACGGATTTTATCGCGTTTGTATTTGATTTTTGATTACCCGACGTTTCGAACACTTTACAGCGTTCATGATCACGGGTGGACTAAGATGTCTCACGTCCAACAAGTCATCGTTACTGCAGAAAATTTTATAATTATCTACCCGATACAGAAATTAGTTATTAAATATTGACCCACATTTTGATACAAAATTTTTTGTCAGTGTAAGAAGAAAATGATTCTATATGAAAAAATTATATTGTTTATGGTTAGTAATAATTAAACATTAAAATTAATAGTAATTATATTTAAAAACTAACTAATAATCTAGTATACTACCACCGGATCGGAACACGGTTACACTGAGAAAGATCCGGCAAGAAAACTCAGGTAACATGATGCTAAATTAAAGTTAATTTTGAAGGCGGCTTACTTTATGTTACTAAAAAGGTTTTAATTTATAAAATTATCTTTAGTTATTATTATTGTGGATCAAATCTATACAATATGAGCTCACGGTGTCTTGCAGTCTTGTGGTGGTCTTTTTGGATTTCTTTTTAATAATGTTTATAACAGGATCCCAGCTTGATGGTAACACCCAGCCATCCTCTCTATTGAAATTTTTGTGTTTTTTAATCTCAATAGCCTCGTGTACCATTCTAGGCAGGTATCGGTGTTCTTTTGCGAGGATTTGTGGTTTATCAAACCTGATGTTATGGTGGGCGCGGTCCTGACTATGTTCACAGACTGCAGACCTAGTGTCCCGGCGGTGCTTCACATCGGCTATGTGTTCTTTGATCCGAGTTCTTATGGATCTCTTTGTTTGTCCAATGTAAGAGAGACCACAGTCACAGTCAAGTTTATATACTCCTGCATCTTGTAAAGGGATCTGGCACTTGACAGGTGGTAAGAATTGGCTAATCCTCTTCAGTGGCTTAAAATAAGTTTTAATGGAAGAGCGTTTCAGGATGTAGCCAATCTTGTCAGTGACTCCTTTGACATAAGGTAGTATTGCAGGAAGGCGCTCAACTGTGGGTGGTTTCACTCGGTCTCTGCGACGGGGGCGAGGAACTGGCAGCTTGTTTGCACGTAGCAGCTGCTTGACATGCTGCAGCTCCCCAGCCAGGTGTTCATCGTCACAGATTCCTCGTGCTCTCTGCAACAAAGATTTACACACGGTAGCTAACTGTGAAGGGGGATGATGAGAATCACCGTTCAAGTATCTGTCTGTATGTGTTGCTTTACGATACACTGTATGACTCAAGGTGTTATTAGGGTTACGTATAACCAAAATGTCTAAGAAGGCTAAAGAGTTATTTGACTCCTGACCTGAGTTTTCTTGCTGGATCTTTCTCAGTGTAACCGTGTTCCGATCCGGTGGTAGTATACTAGATTATTAGTTAGTTTTTTAAATATAATTACTATTAATTTTAATGTTTAATTATTACTAACCATAAACAATATAATTTTTTTCATATAGAATCATTTTCTTCTTACACTGGCAATAAATTTTGTATCAAAATGTGGGTCAATATTTAATAACTAATTTCTGTATCGGGTAGATAATTATAAAATTTTCTGCAGTAACGATGACTTGTTGGACGTGAGACATCTTAGTCCACCCGTGATCATGAACGCTGTAAAGTGTTCGAAACGTCGGGTAATCAAAAATCAAATACAAACGCGATAAAATTCGTAAAGTAGTTTTATTTAAAAAGTCCCATAACCTGATACACCTGTGTATATAACATATGTGCAAGAGAAGTGAAACTAGAAAGAAAACCCTGTACCAACATGTCTGACCAGCGTGGTATAGTAGATCAATTTTCCTCTTACTGGAAGGAAGCTTAAGCCCAGCAGTGGCACTTTTATGAGCTGTGACGATGACGACGAATATCCTACATTTTACAAATATTAAAACCATAAAATTTTAAATCAGTTTTATATGTTCTTGAATAAATAGTATATTAAGAGCTACATGGATCCAGCGGCCAAAGTATTTATATAGACAATAGAGCAATAGGTTTTTTCAAGTATCCAGAGTATCAGTAACTAAACTGGAAATACAATAGATACATACCACTTAACTTGAAGGGGAATATAAACAATCGCATTAATTGTAAAATATCGCATTGATTATAAAATGACATAAAATTTATTGTATCAACTGCCTCGTGTGGTGACGTCTTAAGAAAATAGGGTCAAAAGTCCTGTCATAAGAGTAGTAACGCTGTCTAATGGAACACCAGGGGAATAGAAGAGTAATTTTCTCCAGTGGTAAGTATTGTATTCAATAGTGAACTATAGGCTAGCAGATGGATAGATAGGATAGGATATTTGATTAATTTAGTTGGATTTTTCATTGCCATGATAAATTACTGTTACGTTATTCTAACTGCAAAACTTTGCGAGACTCAAGTACACTGCACTGCAATACCAAGACTCGGGTGCGCAAGACCAAGACCAAGACGAGACCAGGTGTGATGTTGCAAGACCAAGACCAAGACCGGTCCAAGTCTCGTCTTGGTCTTGCATTTGGGCAACACTACCTATAACCGAAGTGAAGCGAGGGCGGGTTGCTAGTTTAGATATATATTAATAAAAAATGAAAAAATAAATAATGAAAACTATATAAAAAATTACAAAAAGAGAATAATAATAACACCGAGATTCGATCCGATGCCGTTTATCGCCGATGTCAAAAATAAAACGAAACCTGACTACTTCGCCACTGAGCTATTGTAACTCATAACATTGATGGCAAAATTTGATTTCATATTCTTTTAAAATTTAATGTCATTATATTGTCTGCCAAAAACACTGACAAAACAACATTTTCTATACATAAAACCTAGCTAGATCGATTTTTTGGGCCCGAATCCTCTAGTATGCCAAGTTTCAAGAAAATCGTTGGAGCCGTTTCCGAGATCCTGAAAATATATATATTTACAAGAATTGCTCGTTTAAAGATATAAGATACTCCGCTTCTTCTTCTTCAACTATCTCAGTAATTGTTCGTCCATAGTGATTGCATTTGTGAAATGTTAATATTTTTTGCTTAGTAAATAATTGAATACTCTTTAAATAAAAAATCCAACTGTTTTACAGCAGGAGTATATTAAATGATTAAAAACTAAATACAAAATATACTTGTTTGCATATTAAAATGTTTACATCCCAACTTCCTAACTAATATTATAAATGCGAAAATAAGTTTGTTTGTTTGCTACCCTTTCACGCTTAAGCCACTGAACTAGTTTTAAAAACTCTTTCACTAATGAAAAGCTATATTACCAGCAAGTAACATAGGCTATAATTATATCCACATATTCCCACGGACCGACTGATTTTGAACGTCCTTTCACTAATCGAAAGCTACCTACGAATAACATATGTAGGAAATTTCTTAACCCGATATTGCTACTTCTTCCCCGTGTGACGGAGTAAGAATACAATTCAGCACTCCCTATCTTACCCGTAGATGTCGTAAAAGACGACTAAGGAATATAATATGCATATAACATCAGTGTAAGAAGGAGAAAACTAGAAATAAAGCACTATACCAACATTCATGGTATAGTAGATCGATTTCCCTTCTATGAGGAGAGCTCGGGAAGGAGACCCGAGCTCGACAGTCTATGAACTGAGATGACGATATTCCCACGGAAGGGCGAACTACCCAAGTGAAACCACAGCATGCAGACCGATTTAAAAAATTCTTTCACAAATGGGTTAATAGCGAGTCAACTCTTTTATCTCGTCGTCCCCACGAAAACTGGCCTGCACGAGTTAAATAGCGTCATATTGACCGATTTTTAAAATGCATTTACGAATATATAGCCACATCAATAGCGAATAACATAAGCAATTCTTTATCACAGTATTCCCACGGGAACTAGAACCATGCGAGTGAAACTGCTGTAATTGATTTTAGAAGTTCTATGATTGCCCGACGTTTCGAACACTTTGCAGCATTCATGGTCACGGGCGGACTAAGGTGTCTCACGTCCAACAAGTAATTGTTATTACAGACATTTTGCTGCAAAGTGTTCGAAACATCGGGCAATCATAAATCAAATACAAACGCGATATAATCCGTAAAAGTAGTTTTATTTACAATGTGTAGTGTTCGCGTAAACATCAGATATCATTTAGAAGTTCTTTCACCAACTCGTTAAAAAGGCTATTAGATACAACAATATATTTTGGTAACTAATTGTGATTTGCACGTTCACAGAAATAAACAAAAATTTTTAAGCTGCATAAAAATAATATAACATTTCTAGATTCTTAAAGTATAAGAATCTGGAAAGTTTTCTCGTACATTCTTTTCGTTTTTACATTCACAAATAGGTGTGGGAGATATTCCCATTGTAACTAAAATTAATTAGATTATTTCATTCTTATTTAAGTTCAACAAGAATTATTAGTACGAATTATATGAATAATTTAAAAAAACTTTTATGAACATTTTTATTTAATAAAATTAACAAATATCCACAGATGTACTATTCGCTTATATATAACCGCACTCTGTAAATTCTTCAACGATCTCTTTCATTTTTTTCTTAAATGAGTTGCATAATTCAAAACAAATATTCGTGTCTTTAGTTATATCTGGCACATCATCTTCACAAGCAAGCATTAAAGATAAAAGATACAATGGAGACATGAGACCAAAGTCTAATTTCTCTTCATATACTCTATCAAATTCTTTTCTAGGATACAGTTTTTGTGTATCTACGTCAAAATATTTTTAGAAATTGTCTAGACTATCGTAGTATAAATCTTTTAGATCCAACATATGAGCTTTCGAAACTCGCCATCTGTGCACATGTACATCAGAAACAGAAAACTAAAATTTGATATAATAATGGATTAGAAATACATTAAATTAATTAAAAAAGCATTACGCATACTATAATATAATGTCATCGCCACACACGCACACACACACTAACCAACGCTTATACACTTTAGTTTACGGTTAAAATCTCTGGTCGAACTGAATCTCAAATAATCATAATTATGATGACAATGTCTAATAGAGATTTGTACTTATATGTTAGTTATTGGTGAAATACAGCTTGCTCAATATACAATTATACATAAAGAAAATTGCGTAGCAGAAAAAATCCCTCACCACTCGACGACCACTAAGTAGTATTAATTAATTCATCATTAATTCATTTCATTTCGGCTCATATACGTCCCACTGTTGCTCTCGAGCCTTCTCTGCAATAGGAGGGAAATTGACCTACTGTACCACGGTGGTTAGACGTGTTGATATAGGGTTTTATTTCGAGTTTACCTTCTCTTGCACAGATGTTACATGCATTTTATCCCATACAATTAGTCATCTTTTACGACACCTGAGGGCAAGATAGGGTGGTGAATTGTATCCTTTCTCCATCACCACACGGAGAATTAAATTAATTAATTATAACATCTTTATTATAAAAAAAAATAGCTTGTAAACAAATAAATAGACATAGTAAAATTTCAATAATTTAGCTCCGCGTCCCTTCTTATCTATACTAATATTATAAAGCTGAAGAGTTTGTATGTTTGTTTGTTTGGACGCGCTAAACTCACTTTGACAAACGACTTATGCGCATAAATTGCAATCGTCGTCGCAGCATTAAGACAGAAGATGAAAGTAGGTAGAGGTTGGCTACTCGACGAGAAATCGCTGAACGAAACCGCGCTAGAGAAACAAGCGTTAAACGAACACAACGTTTGGCTTTACAAACAACTCGACCTTCGTCTAATCGACAACGGGAATCAAATGCTGAACGTTCTTAACGTTTGCCCATAGAAGTTTTAAAATAAATAAATAAATCCTAAAAGTCACCATACCCCCCAAAGTCTATTCTACGCGGACGAAGTCACGGGCACTGCTATTTAGAATTTAAAAAAAAAAGTAAGCCGTCGTTCAGGACGCCTGGCAGATGTGAAACTTCGAAATTATTTTCTACAAGTATATATGATTTATTCATATATACTTGTAGAAAATAGATTACGACAGGAACTAATATCTAAAGTATTGAATAAAATAATACGATTTCTACTATTATTTAAAATATTACAAAGAAATGATATTAGTTCACCGCTCAGTCGCTTACGACCTAACATAGCGTCGCTACGTCTCCCTCACACACTTCTACGTAGTTCAAATCAAAAGGATCGGTTAAGAAAGTATGATTTAGCAAACAGAAATAACGGCATCTATCGAGCTAAGACTAAATCTCAGCTACAAAATATATTTTATAAAGAAATCTCTAATCCTGTAATGATGATAATGATAATGAGACAAGCTATTTAAATTATTTTATCGTCATTGTTCCTTGTTAAATTAACAAATTTTAAATGAAATCTGACTGTTGAAAGTGAGTCAAGATCCAATTCCTAGGAGTCTGTAACACAAACAAATAAATATACATTTGAAACTAATAAAACACCTATAAAAAGCGATTGTCCCGTTTTCGTACATGAAAGTACTGTAATTAGGTATGGTATACTTATGTTGGAAAGTTAGAGAATTATACATTATTTTATAGAAGTATATATGCATAAAAGAATAGATTACGACAGGAACTAAAATAGCACATTAATAAAAATAATATTACGATTTTTTTCCAAGAAAATGATGATTTTTATTCAATAAACATTTATTTTTATTATAGGTAACAATTTACTTTAAGCGCACTAGATGGCGTTGTACAAATTTTAAATCGCACTATGGTTTCGTTACAAAAATGTACACATATGTATCCGAATTTTTATTTGTAGTTAATTAAAATGGTGTCCCGAGGCGTGGCGTTAATGCCACGCGACAATCAGGATCACCCTCGCCTATAGATGTTTCACATCAAAATGTAGAGGTACACGGCTAATAGCAGCTATTAGTAGCTGCGGACCCGCATGAAGATGTCTTAGGTATTCGCAGATAAAATAAAGTTTCGTCACATAGTGAGCAGAATCTAAAAATATTGGATGTTTTTTATGAAAGGAATAATTTGAATTATCTAATCTCCCCCTCTACTCTCATTAATTCGGTAGTGGTGTCAAAAAATGGAGACAAATTTAGTAATTTTGATTTCGATGGCAATGGTGTATTAGAAATCACTTTTTTTATATTCAAGAGGAAAAGACTGTTGTATGGCAAATAAAATTAAAAGAGTTATTTATAAGCTGAAAAAAATCATATAATTTATTATTTGCCTGATTTATTTGCTTGGAATTATATAAAAATCGTAAAATTAATTATCGTATCGTATTAATAATCGTAAATTATAAAAGTAAAATCTGATAATTTATTATTGCAAAAAAAAATATTACTATAATGAACTTTTGTTTCGTGTAAATCTGTATTGAGGTTTTGATGTAACTTAGGTCATTAAGATTCATTTTTATATAGATATGAGGGACCTTGCCACCACATAGTGTTGTTTCGTGGCTGGCAAACGTTTAAGCCTCTAGAAATATCGGGCCGACCACTGACGTCAAGTCACCCTGCTCCGGTGGTCGGCACGATGAGAAAAGCTTAGTAAAGATATGTCTGTTATCTTTTTCGGAAGAAGAGACATTTCGAACAAATTATCGCTGGAGTCACTGCCGTCTGATATATGAATCCGATACGATCCCTTAAATCGTAACGGAAAAGACAAGGGAAATCGAATTTTATCTACACTAATATTATAAAGGGGAATGATTTGTATTTTTGTATGTAACGAATAAACTCAAAAAGTACTGGACCGATTTTAAAAATTCTTTCACTATTGAAAAGCTATAGTATCAGGGACATAGGCTATATTTTATCCCGGTATTCCCACGGGAACGGGAACTACGCGCGTAAGGCGACTGAATCCGAAGCGAAGCAAGGGCGGATTGCTAGTGTGATATAATTAGCGTGTTTAAGAGAAATGATCCAAATGTGCTACCAGTATTTGTTGCTATTAAGGTGACAATCAGCTACAAATATTGGTACAGTGGACCCTCTTAATGTTGGTAAACTCCTGAGAGACTTAGCTGTCGTACTAGAAAATATTGTGAAAGACTTTCGTGAGACAACACCGTTATCGCCGCTATTTTCGGCTGCGAAAATTAATATGATAAAGGGAGCTTATCTCAATAGTGGACCTATAGGCCTATCAAATATGCACGATGAGGTGTTCACGGATAAATCCAGCTGCAACTCATTATCACCTTCAAAGGATCATATGCGTTATAGATCTATTATGAGTTATAACGAAGTTAGAACTGAGACATCGAGCGGCAAATGTGATATCAGCTGTGGTAACGGACGGATATACGGATATACGGACCGGGGCTCAGTTTCGCCCCGCGAGATGACCGCCTAGCAGACCGACGCCCGCCGCAACGTCATTGCCCGTTGGACAGCCCGGCTAGCGAGGTTTCGGTACGGTGTTAGGACCATCGAGGCTTTTCGGTCGGTGCTGATGGTCAGCGGCACGGGGTGCTTTCTTTTCGACTAGTGCAGGTATTGAAGGGGCACGGCTCCTTCACCAAGTATCTGTACACAGTAGTGAGGAGGGAGAGCATACTATCCTGCCACCACTACAATTGCGGTGAGGGCACAGCGAATCATACACTCGAGGTGGCATGGGTAGAGCAGCGTCGTGAACTCGTTGGCAACATCGGTGCCGACCTGACGCTGCCGACCATCGCTAGGGAGATGATCGACAGCGTAAGGAACTGGGATGCGGTCGCTGCCTTCTATGAGGCAGTCATCTCATGGAAGAAGACGGCGGAGCGTACGCGAGGAACTCCTCTACGGAAACACGGTCCGCTGCCAGCGATTTGGGTGGCGAAGGCGCGAGTTCCTGTGTCTGATGCCGCCCTAGCAGAGGCCGCGATTGACTGGACTGGGGATTAGTCTGTCACCTGTGAAGAGGCTGACCGCGCGAGGGCGACCGACGTCTCGTAAGGGTCGTCGGAAAGGGAAGGTACCCAAAGGGTATCCTGCCAGGCTAGCTACGGATGACAAGGAACTCGGTACCGGTGGTCGGCCCAATGGCGAAGGAGAGGGAATACGGTGGGTTATAGGTCCGTGCGCTGCGCCTTTGTCACCTCGAATGGAGTGGACGGCGTGTCCAATGACCATAGCCTACCAAAAAAAGGCGTTGTGAAGTTAAATAGTGAACAACAATAAAGTGTCAACAATAGTAAGGAATGGACACTTGCAAGTAGAAGAAAAAAAATTCGTATATAGGGTAAAACGGAGGCAATTACCAATGTTTATAACAAACGTAAATAAAAATACATTGGAGAGTGATATAGCAGCATACATCGAGAAGAGGACACAGGAAAAGGTAACTCTAGAGAAAATCGCCCGTGTGAGTGTAATGCCTTTAATTTGTTTCAAATCCGCATAGATTTATTGACATCCAGCAATAGAAAGCTTATTTACGTATTTAAAAATGTACACCATGTTGCGGACAATAAAGTATAAAGATTAACGTATCTGGCATTACGTCTATCTTTACTAATGTACCTACTACATTATACGGGAAGCGTTGCCAAAACTATTATGTTCAAATTTGAAGGGAGTACTTAAAAATGGTCCATATTCTTCCTTTTTGGTGTCCTACATTTGCCCTGTTCGACAGCTTTTTATGCTCCGTTTAATTCACTGGACTCACTCGCAGTGTATCTACACACACACCCACACACACGTGTATGTCCGCACGCACGCACACTTACATACTATATACTGCTTTTTTTAAAGACAACTACAAAATAGACTAAAAACAGCATCAATTTCTATAAGAACTGTTTTATTTATTTTCATATCGACCTAGTTACAATTATTTCAATTTTAATAATTTGACAAAGAGAGAATACAAAAAATACGACCTGAGTCTTGCACTCTCAATGCTAATCTATCTAAGTAAACGTTGTCGAAAGAGGGATAAATACGTCTAAAAATAACTCTAAAAACTTCTTTTATATATTATATTTATTTATTATTCATCATTCATCATCTTGCTCTTATCCCAATTACTTGGGGTCGACGCAATATGTCATCTGTTTTGACATATTGCAAAAAGTTTCGGCAATGACTTTACGACCGGCCGCCTTCCTGACGTCAACCCTCCTTGGGAATGTAATCGTTGACCCAAATGGTACCAGATGGAGTTGGTCCGGGTCAATCTAGGGCTCTTAGTCGTCTTTTACGACACCCACGAGCAAAGCAAGGGTTGGTAGTATTCGAAGCCGCTACCACACAGAAATATTTATTTATTATTAATGCACATTTTTCTTAGATGTAAATGCATTATAAAATACTAGCAAGAATAAAATATGTTAATGTTAGTCAAATATCTGATTATAAAATAAATATGCGGCGTAGATCAAAAGATGTTCTTCGTCACTTAAATATATCCCCACTCAGTGAATTCTTCAATTATCTCACATAGTCTTTCATTAAATGAATCGACTATTTCAAAACTAGTATACATTTCCGTAGTTAAATCTGGTACATCGTCTTCAGAAGCAAACATATAAGGCAAGAGTTGCAATCCCATCATAAGACCAAAGTCTAACTTTTCTTCATATACCCTTTCAAATTCATTTCTGGGATAGACTTTTTGTGAATCTACATCAAAATATTTTAAGAAATTTTCTAGAGTATCGTAATATAAATCTTTTAGATCCGACAAGTGAGCTTTACGAAATTTGCCATCTGTGCAGATGTATATCAAATACAAAAGATCGAATACGGGACATCCGTAATGGAGCAGTTGATAGTCTATCGGTATTATCTGTACAATATCATCATTCTGAAAAGAAATAAGTAGTATTAACAGCTGTATTAATAACTAGTCGCTGAAAAATAAATAATCCCTAATTAATTGGTAATTCCTTAACACTACTCATTGTGATGAAATAGTAAAATGTATCACTCCCAATTTTTTCCTTTCCTGTATCGTAAGAGAAAACTAAAGGACGCAAACAACATGCTACTTAATTCGATCAGTATATATATTTGAACTCAAATAATAATTTACAATTAAAAACCTAATAATTCATTAATACTTCTTTTCTAAGGGTATCTTAAGAATCCGTTAAGAATAATCATGTCAACCCATTAAAACAGTTTAAGCTACCCTTTTTTCTCATTTTAGATAAGTTATACCTGTACTATCATTTTCATATATTCGTCTATAAAAATAAATAAAATTTAAAAGTTTGTTTGTAATGTCTAAATTGTGAAGTTTTTAAATGCTCCCCAGTTTATTTGCACTATACTTATGCGTAAAAACCACTTTAAACATTTTTGTCTTTCTGTTTGTTTCTTCTGGGTAATCTTTAAAACGGCTGGACCGATGTTAGACTACTAGATAGCTACCTATATAAATAATAACTGAGGCTATATTTGGTCCTGGTATTTCCACGGAATCGTGAACTATGTGGATAAAACCGCGGGAATTTATTAGTCAAAAATATCAAACTAAAAATGCTGATGTGCGTAAAATAAAAAAAAATAGTTCTAAATGAAATTTTCTCAAAGAAGTGTCTTCCTATGCTGTGTGGTAGCCGCTGCAAATACTACCAACCCACATTTCTTGTGGGTGTCGTATAAGATGACTAAAAGAATGAAATAGACCTGGGTTGACAGCATCTGATACCGTCTGATCATGAGTTACATTCTCCAGGCACACTAACCCTTAGCGTCAAGCAGGCGGTTGATCTTAAAACTATTGCCAATAACTTTTGCAATATGTAGGTTGTAGGTATTATGAAAGAAAATACATATTGAGTTGACCTCTAGTAAGTAGGGTAAGAGCAGATTGATGATAATGATTTAATCATACTTACTTCTATTTTCGTCATGATATTATTTGATCTATAGTCTCCATGACACAAACACATTTTAATATTATCGTCTTTACAATAATTACTATATTTTTCGAATATTTTTTTATAAATTTGTTCAAGTTTCTCTTTTAATTCTTTATTAAACTTTTTGAGAACAGATTTAGAAGTGCCTTTAATAAACTCTTCATAATCTTCGTTAATATTTGCAGGATTTTTCATAGTTTTTAAATTTGCATTGAAATATTCCGGTCTTTTTTCCTTTATAACAAATGAAAGGCCATGAAATCTTGCAAGATTTTTTACGCATAATTCAATAAATTTCAAAGGCGGTACATCCATTCTGTGATACGTCGTAAAACCCTTTTTAGACAAATTTTCCATTATTATAGTATCCCTCTCAGTTTCTTCATAAATTTTAACCATCTTGAATTGCTCTTCAGAGGGGACATTAGCTTCTTGTTGCAATTCCTCAAATATTTTACTTAATTCCTTGTAAGTAAATATTTCATTTTCATATGCGTTTGCAATTGACAAAATTTTAAGAGAATCTTGATTATCTATTTTAGTCTTTATAAACAAATTCAATTCTTTGTCGCTGGCCGTAGTCGTACCTTTAACATCTATTTCATATAACTCACCTAGATAATTACCACCGTTTGTAGATAAGCAACGTTTATTAATTTTGTATTGGATAAAGTCTTCCTTCTCAATAATACACTTGATTATTTGGTCTATTTTTGAAGGAATATTGTCCACAGGAGGTATTCGTTGTACCCCTGTTGTATAGTTCTCAGGTAATATTTCCACTTGCATATTGGTAGTTTAGTTATTAAACTGTAGTACCGAAGCAAACTATAACGCTACTAGCTAGTTGGCCGAAGAAAAGCCTATTTAAGTACGAAAATAATTAATATGCAATTAGCATAATAGCTTTAGCAAAATACCTTTATTTTCATAATGCAATCGACCAAAGATTGGAATAAATTAAAAATTGCGTGCCAGAAGTGCCTTTCTTACCACCGGAGATTGAGCAGTTGATATTGGTCATAATCAAAATTAAATTAGGAAAAGATTAGAGATAACTCTATGCTAATTCTAAAACAGAAAAAAAAACATTAGAGAAGATGGCTGGGTGTTACAATCACGCTGGGATCCTGTTATAAACATATTTAAGTCTATAGCCCCATTGTGTTACTCGACAATGCGACAACAGCATTGTTGGAGAGGATCCTAGCTGTCCGCATCAGGCGGTACCTCAACAAAGTCTGCCACGATATGATAAACACCCAATTTTGCTTCAGGAGCGGATGTTCGACTGAGGGCCGTGGTCACAGAGGCTGTCACCAACGGAAGGGTGCTGTTGACGGTGTCCCTAGACATCGCCAAAATTTTCAATAGTTTTTCATTGAGCTACATTAGGTAGGCGATCCGATATCACGTGGTGCCTTTATAGCTGAGATAGCTGGTGGTAGACCATTGGAGCGGCGCTACGTTTTCCATATGAGCAAAATAGGAGGCGTTGTGTGGACGTCCATATCTTAAGGTATTCCACAGCGGTCAATTTTAGGGCCCATTCTCTGGAACATCGGCTACGATTGGGCGTTGAGAGGTAGGCTCCCCTCCCGGGCTGAGCATAATTTCCTACATTGACGATACACTCCTCAAAGCCCGGAGCGCCTGATCGAGGCGCTGGGATTGAGAGGGGCCCTGGACAAAACGGTGGCCCTACTGGTCTACATCCCACGTTAATCCTCCCGTCGGCGTCTCAATCACCGTTAATTCGGTTCAGAGACATCGGGTACCCGAAAGGGGATCCGAAGAACCCGAGAGGGACTGACCACGGACTTCAAGGATTTGGTACCGGTGGCCGGCCCGATAGCAGAGGGGAATACGGTAAAATATGAGACCCCGCGCACAGAATGCATGACCTGCGTGCTGACCATAGGCCGCATATTTTAGTTTTACAAGTTAGTTGTGAGTAGTACAAATATTTTACTTTCATAAATCATAAGTAGTACCTAAATCATTTTTAAGTTCATAAATCAATTTTAAGTAGTGTATTTTGTTTTCAAAAATCAATTTTAAGTATGTGGATAGTATCTTTATACTATTAACTACAACTTCTTTTAACTTTATTAGATATTTTTAACTACAACTTGGTAGCAAGTCAAAAGTACAATGTGCAAACATTCTATATTTTATCGTCTTGAGAATTGTAAAACCGGTTAAGGGATCTTCAGGATCGTTCAGCATGACTTGCCTGAGAAACATCCTATCATCATCATCATTTCAGCCTATCGCCGTCCACTGCTGAACGTAGGCCTCCCTCATATTACGCCACAAAGTACGGTCCTGCGCCGCCTGCATCCAACGACGCCCAGCAAATTTCACCAGGTCGTCGGTCCACCTGGTGGGAGGGCGTCCTACACTGCGTCGTCCGATACGTGGTCGCCACTCGAAAACCTTCCTTCCCCAGCGGTTGTCGGTTCGTCGAGCGATGTGACCTACCCATTGTTACTTCAGCGTGCTAATTCTTCATGCTTCGAACTTCCTATATCAATTGCGATCTAACCTACGAGTAATGCATGGCGATTATTACATTATTCTCTCTTAGGGAGACCTATGCCCAACAATAGACGTAGATAGACTAATAGACGTATAATCTATAAATGTTAAATCATTCTAAATAAGCCCTTATAATCGTAATAAACAGTGCCTCTGTCTATAGACTCTTCTTAACGTGACATTATACTATGTGATCTGATAACTTATCATTAAAACACCTATATTGCGTGAATTACTGGACTTAAAACCTCAAATTAAACGTAAATATCACTTTAAAGAAAACTCTTGTCATTATGATGTGACAATTAGCATATCATCATCTAAACTCATATATGTCCCAATACCCGGTTCGAGCCCCCTAGTCCATGAAAAGAAAATTGATCTACTATACCACCGTTGGCGTGATGATTGACTAAGAATACACTACCCGCTTCTTTGTCCGTAAGAGACGACTAATAGTACAGTCAGGTAAACACACTATGGACAGTTTAAGACAAAATTTGTAGAATTTCTGAAATTTTACCATTATTGTGAAAGTTTCGGTACTGAATATACTTATAGTGTAAAGTCCTGTCCTTATTTAATATTCCTACTGTGTTATGCGTGAGATACTGCAAAACTTTTTAAAACTTATTTAACTAATAAAAAACTTAGTTTTTTAACCAGCTATGGACAGCAAAAAACCAGTTATGGACATCCAGTAATGGACATAATCTAGTCCTCCTCTCCCCTCCATAAACTTCCAGTAATAAACTTAGTCATATAGGTATACCTAGTACCTAATTGAAGAATCTATGATATGGGTCCATGCTGTAAAAGACTTTAATTTATTTAAAATGAAAATAAAATGCAATAAAATATAATTTTTTTATTTTTAGTAAACTTTTTATAAATTGACAATGACAATTAGCATTAAAGAACTTATTTAGATTATACTCATACTTCGTTTTTATTTATTTATTAGTAATTTACGAACATAAACTTATTCAGCCTTTCATTATATTTGTTTTTAATTTACAAATATTTTTCTTAATTTATGATAATATAATAAAAAGCAACAAAATTTTAATTTTCTACTACATGAAAATGTCATCGTCATCATTCTTCAAACTCATTTTTATTTATATTTTCAAGGACTCCAGGAAAATGTTGCCCCTCATATAAAACTATAACGTAACTTCCCTTTGATAGTTTCTATTGAGAAGGAACTAACTCACTCATCGGTACGTCATCTTATTCCGATCCTCCAGACAAGACACTATCATCACTTACGGCATAATGTATTTCAGTTTTAGAAGACTCGGATCTATTTTTTTACTTTGACAGTTTTTCTTGCTTAGTTTCTCAAGCCTTTTCTTTTTTTTTTAGCGTACAATCCTTTTTTTCTATTTGCTTCCTTTTCTGTTCTTCTTTTTTAGTTTGCTTCGGATATTTTAACCTTTTTTTACTACTTCGATGGCCCAGCCAATTTGTTGAAGCATATAATTTTTTTAGGAGCCCTTTCTAAAACAAGGCATCAATATCATTTTATATCATGTCAATAACTAGATTGCTATACAATACCCATTAATGCATCCATTACTAGTACACCTATATATTTTTAAAATTTACAACTAGCTTGTAGTAAAGAATAATAAGTAGAGTAAAATTTGTTAAAAATCTGGATATATAAAAGTAATTTTAAGTTTCGACATTTGTCCATTATTGGAACTATTCATTTACAGCACACCACTTATAAACATCTAAATTACCATATTTACAAATATAATCTCCTAAAGTAACAACAACGAGTTGTTATCTTAATTTCATGGTTAATTCAACAAACAAAACACATTTTGATTGAAATAAGGCAATATTATATTACACATGAAACTTTTTACTCACCGCACTAATAATTTCCTTAAGAAAAACCTCATATCAATTTACAATCACTGAAACACTTTTCACTCCCGCCATTTTTTCTATCTAACGGACCGGATTGAATAAAACGTTAAATTTTGATAGCTCTATGTCTATAGTATATGCCACAGTGTTGCCAATATAAAAATTCTGGTTCATGTCTTTATTCTAGATGATTTCTTTATTTTTTGTTCATTACTGGTTCCTTGTCCATTACTGGTGCGTTTACCTTCATTTGGTTGAAAAATATAGAGGTTACCTGGAAAGTTATCAAAAAACTGCTTTTAGGCGCCATTTCTCCAATATGGCGGCGTGAGCGGCAAAGATACGAGGTGGCAAAGTTGAACTTCGGTAAGTGCACGTAAAAATCTATAAAATTGCCAATTTTCAAAACACCCGGAAAACTTTCCAGGTAAAAATACCAAATGACTATACTATAAGGGATTATAATATGCATAAAAATATATGCAAGGGAAGCAAAACCCTGTACCACTTTGTCTGAGCTATGTGATATAAGGTAAAGGCACCTATTACGGAGATATTTCTCAACATTTGAAAGTAAGAAACAAAAATAAGCATTTGTAAGTATTTTCAAAGGTGCAAAAAAATGTTATCGTCAAAAGCGGAATTTACATTTTATGTCTCTTTTCATGATATTTCTTATTTTACAAAAATATTTAAATAGTCGGGTCGATTTTCCCTAATACGGAGGTATGATTTTGGTCAGAGCCTATTACTGCGGTAGACGGCTCCTAATACGGAGGGTCAGAAATTATATTCATTGAAGTTCCGTACAAATAATATTTATTAAATAATATAAATGTGTTAGTAAAGTAAATTGTAAGTTTTTCATTCATTGACCATTGATTTGATTACATTGATTTCCTTTTAATGACATTTACAAATATAGCATAACCGAGCATTCACACACACGTTTTAAAAAGAGTTTTGGGTTATTAAAATAAGATTGATTTTTCTTTTTACATTCAGTAAAATAAAAAAAAATGAGCCAGGCGAAATCGGTCTGTATAGAAAGATCTTTCCGTACAGACCGACTTCGCTTCGCTCATTTTTTTTAGTATTGTAATTTAACATGAGAATCCCCTAGCATTCTCTCATGTTAAAATATAATACTTTTTATTCCTGAATTCCAACGGATTCCGAAGGAATTTAAGAATAAATAAGTAGTTGTCAACTAGTGGGTCTACAAATGAACATGGACAAAACGAAAGTTACGTCTAATGCCCATGTTATTCATGTACCGGTCCTAGTTGGGAATGCGATTCCCGCAGTTTTCTCGCAGTTGTGGATCACCTAGGAAAAGCCTGGTACCTAGGAAAAGCAGTCCAGTTAAGTAGATCCAATTTCGAGAAAGAGGTCAGCCGACGAATTCAACTCGGCTGCGCAGCGTTCGGGCAACTAAAGAGCATCTTCTCGTCCAATATTCCGCAGTTTCCGAAAACAAAGGTTTATAACCAGCGATGCCTTACGGCACTGAAACGTGGTCTCTAATTGTCGGTCTCATAAAAAAGCTCAAAGTCGCTCAGCGTGCTATGGAGAGAGCTCTGCTCGGTATTTCTCTATGTTCGGTACCAAACATTTTTATATTAGTTTAATAATTAAATCCATGTAGGGTAGTTCTGATTTTTGTGGTTCGCGGTTGGCTCGGAGCCGGCCGCCACTTTCACTTTCACTTTCACTTTGGTGCGCGGATGGCACGGGGCCGGCGCGTCGGCCGGCCCCGGGGTCGTTTTGTTTCCGCCCTTTTTGGGACTAAAGCTGGACTTTTGGTTCGCGGATGGCACGGGGCCGTCGCGTCGGCCGGCCCCGGGGTCGTTTTGTTTCCGCCCTTTTGGTTACTGGACTTTCACTTTCACTTTGTTCGCGGATCGACTTGCGTTGGAAGTAACGGTCGCGTACGCACATATTTTGTAATTGCTATGTCTTTTGTGGACTAAAGCCGTGAAATCGTGGTATTTGTAATATTGCGCGCCACCCCTTGTTTTGTGTACCGCTTATGTACGCGAGTTAATTAGAATTAAGTATATATTTGTGAACATTAAATTGTGTGTACGAGTAGCAAGCCTGGGTCCTTGAAGTGTACGAGGCCGTTGTCATCACCGCGCTTTTGGATACAAGCTAAGTAACCCCTCAGTTAGTTTCTATTTGTCTGGCCAGACCGAACGCTGAGTTAGGTTACGTTATAGCTACCTCCGCGGTATCTACTCGTAAGTGTTAAAATCTGTTCTTGTACTATCTTTTAGGAGAACTTAAAATAGCCTTGCGTAATCGCAAGCCAATGTTATTACCCATTTGGTATCCCTCACTGGCCTGGTGTTCCCTTCCACTGCGCATCCTAGGTCAGTAGGGAACGGTAATGAACATACTTTCTGGTAGCAGAGCGTGGTTCTAGTGAATCTAGTAATTTTGTTTGGTATTGATATCTACAAGTGCCCGTGTTGAAAAATAAATCGATATATAATTACTTGAATTTTACGTATTACGGCCCAGTTTAATAAATAGTCTGGTGTATAAAGATACACATTAAATATTTGTGTGATTGATCATTTGTGTACTTATTGTTATTAGTTATTAAAAATATCATATAAATAAGTTCACTGCAACATTTGAAATTTTGAATATCATTGTTTACTTAATGTGCCACAGAGTAATAAATAATTTGCGTAGTACATTGTGCCACAGAGTAGTGCAGTCTCGTGATTGAATGAACGAATGAATTGAACTGTATAGACAATTAGTTTAATATTATTTTGCGTTTTGTTTATGGTACTTATACAGACAAATATTAACGTTTCCCTTTGCGCAATAATTTAATTGTTGTTCAATTTTGTAATTTGTATTTTTTGATTGTTGTTTCAATTGGTTGATTTATTTAGTTGATTATATATATATTTTTTTTTGTTGTTGGAATTTAATTATTTTATTCGATTATTATGGCTGCTTTTGCTAGCGCTAAGGACTCGGCAGGTAAGCTGCGCTCTGAGTTGAGATGGTTCTCGACTGCAACCGCCTTGGTTGATAGGTCTGATCGAAATGAGTCTCTCCTGGATAGGTACAGCAAATTGGATACGCGCTTACAATTTGTTGATGATGTGTACCGTAACTTCAACACAAAAATTTTAGATATTTCTGATGAAGATTACCCACAAACGTATCGTGACTTGGTACACGCGGATTATGACCAGATCATGGATTATGCAGATCGAATCTCACAGCGTGCTAGGGAAATTTCCGCGTCGAAAAGGGGTGAGTCTCCCGCGTCTAGGGATGTGAAACCTTCTACGTCGGGCTTATTGAGTAAACTGCCCACTTTGGACCTGCCGCGTTTTGATGGTCGTTTGGACCAATGGCTAGGTTTCATAAACTTGTTTGAGAGCTTAGTCCACGCGCGTTCTGACTTAGGTTCCGCTCAAAAATTGGCCTACCTGTTCTCCGTGTTGGAAGGTGAGGCGAGAGGTTTAGTTCAGCACCTGGAGATCAATGATGGAAACTACCTAGTGGCACGTAACCTTCTCATAAAGCGTTACCAAAATAAGCGTTGCCTGGCAGATACACACATTGGTCAGCTCTTGGGTCTGCCAGTGGTATCTAGGGTCTCGGCTTTAAGGTCCGACTTATTGAACCCATTGATGATTGCGATCAACGCACTGGAAAGGTTAGACCTTCCGGTGAGCACTTGGTCATATATGCTGGTGCATATTGTTTTGAAAAAGCTTCCTGCGGAACTTAGGGCTCGTTTCGAGCAAAAATATGGAGGTGATGATGCAACTCACTTGCCTGCTTTTGATGACCTTAAGAAGTTTTTGGAAGACGAGTGTAGGATGGTAGACATGACGGTCGTTGACAGGTCATTTGGTCAACAGTTGCCGCGGTCATCGGCTCCGACCCGCAATCACGCCTTTAGAAGGCCAGAGGTTCGTCACCCACCACGTTTTGCTGCTGTACAGTCGCGACCTGAGTGCACCTATTGCAAGTCCCCGAGTCATAAAGTTGCCAGTTGCTCAGATTTTACTGCGCTGCACGTGGCCTCGCGTAGGCGTTTGGCTAAGGCTCGAGGTTGGTGCTTTTCTTGCTTGGGAAACCATTTCCAGCGCGATTGCCCTAATCCTCGCCCATGTACATACTGCGGAGGCCAGCATTTGAAACTTCTTTGTGCGAATAATAATGGGATTGGTCGTGAACATGAACGTCAAGGCTCACCTACGGGTAGTTATGAGCGAAGGCACCGGTATGAAAACCGCAGTTCGAGACCTAGTCGCTCACCCCCGCGCGTCGTAGATTCTGCCGCAGCGAGGCGCCCACAAGGTCAATGCTCGCCGTCATCGGAAGCCCGTGGCAAGAGTGATAACCACGATTCGCGCCCGTATCGTCACGGGCGGGTACCTACCTTTGATGACGCTTCCCGTGAACATGAGAATCACCCGCTGCCTAGACGACATTAGGAACACGGCGCCTCCCCCCGTCATGCACCACCCCCGTTTGAAACCGTACTCCTACCCACTGCTTCTGTAAGGGTCTGGGGACGGACAGGTGCCTCTGTTGTGGTCCGGGCAATTCTGGACACAGGCTCTCAGGGGTGTATAGCGTCTTCTTGGTTGGTGGGGCAGGTACGCCTAAGTATGCGTGATTTTCCTCATGTCACTAGAGGTGTTGGCAACGCAGTTGTGGCCAATGTTGAAGGCCAAGTATTATGTGCGTTCTCTCCTATAAACTCGTCAAGCCCATTGTTTGAGTGTTCAGCCATTGTTATGAACAATATTTTGGGCACCCATCCGGAGAAGCAGTTGTCTCCGTATGCTATTGGTTTAGCGTCGGGTTTGAACTTGGCAGACCCCAAATTTGGTATACCTGGATCGGTCGATTTGTTGCTAGGCGCCGATGTTCTGGGAAACATATTCTTGGGTAGCATTCAGGTCATGCAACCAGGAGGCATGGTAGCCATCCCGACCATATTTGGCTCTGCACTGATGGGACCGGTCCTCACGGATACCCGTCTTGACATTGGCTTGATGGTAGGCTCTGCTCTCTCTGATGCGGTTCAGAGGTTTTGGGAAGTGGAAGAACCACCACAGGCTCCGCGCACTGATCCGGAGCATGAGGAGTGCGAATTGTTTTACCAAAACAATACGAGTCGCCTACGTACTGGTCAGATTATGACTCGATTGCCGTTTCTCGCCGTACGGCCACCACTTGGCATCTCGCGGCCTGCTGCTGAGAAACGACTATTGGCTATGGAGCGCCGAATGGCTCGAGATGCTCTCCTAAAGGAGAAATACATTGATTTTATGCGTGAATATGAGGAGTTGGGACACATGTCTGTGTCGAAATTAGATTGGCAAACAGTGGATCACTTCTTTCTACCGCATCATGCTGTAATTAAGGCATCAAATGGCAAATTGCGTACAGTATTCGATGGTTCTGCGCAAACTTCAACGCGTGTATCGTTGAACAATTGTTTGTATGCTGGTCCTAAATTGATCAAGGATCTCTGTGACGTCATCACTCGGTTTCGTCGACATCAGGTTGTATTTGTGGCTGACATAAGGATGATGTTCAGACAGACGATTATTCACCCGGATGACCGTCGGTATCAGTTGATTCTATGGCGTGAAAGCCCCCAGGATCCCATGGTTGTTTATGAGCTCAATACAAACACGTACGGGTTAAAGTCAAGCCCCTATTTGGCTATACGGTCTCTGTGGGAGCTAGCGGACCTGGAGCGCTTAAAGTTTCCTCGCGCAGCCGCGATTTTGAAAGAGGATTTGTATGTCGATGACATTTGTACTGGTGCACCCTCTGAGAAAGAGGCCATCCTTCTACGGGATGAATTGATAGGCATCTTAGCCACCGCGGGCTATGAGTTACGGAAGTGGATATCCAACTCACCTGCGCTTTTGAAGGGACTTCCGGATGAACATCAGCAAGATCCGCATTTGTTCGAGAATATCGAGAACCCTGCTATGATGACTGTTCTCGGCATTCAGTATAAACCAGCCCCAGACATATTCACTTACAATGTTGACTTAGAGTTGCCGCGCATTTGGACTAAGCGTTTGGTGCTTTCCACGGTTGCAAGAACATTTGATCCAAATGGTTGGATATGTCCCGTCATATTTTGGGCTAAATGCTTTTTACAAAGGCTTTGGATGGCAGGACTAGGCTGGGACGAACCTCTTCGGGGAGCTTTGATGGAAGACTGGACCAAATTTGTATCCTCACTTCCTGCGATCAATGAGGTATCGATCCCTCGTTCTATGCTTCCTCCAGGAAAGTACCAGGCAACTCTGCATGGTTTCTCGGACGCCTCTGAACGGGGTTACGCCACTTGTGTATATTTGCGTACGGTGGGTTCTGACAGCCAAGTGAAGATCTCACTGGTCATGGCGAAGAGCAAGGTGGCACCCCTACGGACTGCTTTGACAATCCCTAAACTTGAATTGGCAGGGGCTACTCTGCTTGTGCGTCTTCTTAATCACGTGTCGAATTTGTTGCGTCATACTGTGAACGTTAGCACCACTTACGCGTGGACTGACAGCCAAATTGTTTTGTGCTGGTTAAAGGCTTCAGTTCACACCTTAGAGGTATTTGTAGCGAACCGAGTCTCCCAAATTCAGAAATCTGAGACTCCCTTGATTTGGAGGCATGTGCCTGGTGAGCTTAACCCAGCTGATTGTGCATCTCGGGGTTGTACATCCCCCGCCTTGGTAACGCACTCCCTTTGGTGGGGACCGGAATGGTTATTACGCTCAGAGTCTGAATGGCCACTGACGCCGGTTTTGGACGTAGGTCCGTTGCCTGGATTGCGACTGCTCGCTGTTGAGAGGCGTGCTTGCGTATTCGATCCAAATGTCTTATTGAATCGGTATAGCTCCCTCGATAAATTAGTAAGTGTAACAGCTTGGATTAAGCGCTTCTATTACAACTGTAAGCACTTACGGAACAAAAAATTAGAGGCTTTTCTATCACCACAAGAACGACAGGAGGCTTTTTGCCATTGGATACGTGTGGTACAGGATACATATTTTGAAAGGGAGATTGAAATTTTGAAAGCTGGTAAGGCTAAACTAACAGGAACCTTGCGTATGTTGAGCCCCTTTTTGGACAACACGGGTGTCTTACGTGTTGGAGGTCGCCTCAGAAACTCTAGTCTACCCTACGGTAGTCGGCACCCTATATTGTTACCCAAGCAAGGTCATTTTGTGCAATTGTTGGTGACGGACCGTCACATTAGAAATTCTCACGCTGGCTGTAACGCCTTATTAGCCATATTGCAGCGAGAATTTTGGATTTTGTCTGCTCGAAGAACGATTCGCAGTGTGGTATTTCGTTGCATGCCTTGTTACAGGCTGAAGGCTAGTACCATGCAACCTTTGATGGGTGACCTCCCTTCTGATCGTGTCAGAGAATCGAGGCCGTTCGCCGGTGTAGGCACCGACTTTGCAGGTCCTTTTTTGGTTAAGACTTCAACTCTACGAAACAGTAAAACAGTCAAGGCCTATTTGTGTGTCTTCGTATGTCTGTCAACTAAAGCGGCGCACCTTGAATTAGTGTCATCCCTCTCCACCGAGGCATTTGTTGCGACACTTGATAGATTTGTTTCAAGGAGAGGACTGCCTTCTTTGATACGTTCGGACTGTGGCACAAATTTTAAGGGAACCAATAATTATTTGAAAGATGTACATGATTTTTTAGCCAGCAATCACACAAATATTGGTAATAAACTAACCAGTCGTAGTATAACCTGGAAATTTAGTCCGGCAGCATGCCCACATTGGGGTGGTATTTTCGAAGCCGCAGTTAAGGTTGCTAAAGCACATTTGCGACGAGTTATTGGTGAGTCTGTACTCACATTTGAAGAACTCGCAACTGTGTTTTGTAAGATAGAGGCCGTAATGAACTCGCGACCGTTGTGTCCGATCTCTTCAGACCCGAGTGACTTGGAGGTTCTCACACCGGGTCATTTTTTGATTGGTCAGCCACTTAATGCTTTGCCTGAGTACCCCTTTGTTGATGTGAGACCAAGTCGTCTCTCGCGGTTTGAGTTGGTCCAACAGCTTACTCAAAGCTTTTGGAAGCGTTGGAGCTTAGAATATCTTCATGTTCTCCAGCAGCGCGTTAAGTGGACTGACAAGACTAATCCACCTCGAGTTGGTGACCTCGTTTTGATAAAAGATACCAATTTGCCGCCACTGTGCTGGCGTCGCGGCCGAATTTTAAATTTAGTATATGGCGCAGATAATGTGCCTCGTTTTGCTGAGGTTCAGGTGGACGGTTCGGTACTGAAGAGAGCGGTAGCAACATTGTCCCGTTTACCAATTGATTAGCGGCCAGGTAGACCTGTCCGAGGCGGGTAGATGTTCGGTACCAAACATTTTTATATTAGTTTAATAATTAAATCCATGTAGGGTAGTTCTGATTTTTGTGGTTCGCGGTTGGCTCGGAGCCGGCCGCCACTTTCACTTTCACTTTCACTTTGGTGCGCGGATGGCACGGGGCCGGCGCGTCGGCCGGCCCCGGGGTCGTTTTGTTTCCGCCCTTTTTGGGACTAAAGCTGGACTTTTGGTTCGCGGATGGCACGGGGCCGTCGCGTCGGCCGGCCCCGGGGTCGTTTTGTTTCCGCCCTTTTGGTTACTGGACTTTCACTTTCACTTTGTTCGCGGATCGACTTGCGTTGGAAGTAACGGTCGCGTACGCACATATTTTGTAATTGCTATGTCTTTTGTGGACTAAAGCCGTGAAATCGTGGTATTTGTAATATTGCGCGCCACCCCTTGTTTTGTGTACCGCTTATGTACGCGAGTTAATTAGAATTAAGTATATATTTGTGAACATTAAATTGTGTGTACGAGTAGCAAGCCTGGGTCCTTGAAGTGTACGAGGCCGTTGTCATCACCGCGCTTTTGGATACAAGCTAAGTAACCCCTCAGTTAGTTTCTATTTGTCTGGCCAGACCGAACGCTGAGTTAGGTTACGTTATAGCTACCTCCGCGGTATCTACTCGTAAGTGTTAAAATCTGTTCTTGTACTATCTTTTAGGAGAACTTAAAATAGCCTTGCGTAATCGCAAGCCAATGTTATTACCCATTTGGTATCCCTCACTGGCCTGGTGTTCCCTTCCACTGCGCATCCTAGGTCAGTAGGGAACGGTAATGAACACTCTACGTGATAAAATTCCGAACATAGAAATCCGTAGAAAAACAGGTGTAACCGACGTAGCCCGCATAATTAGCACGTTGAAATAGCAATGGGCAGGCTACATCGCTCGTGGAACCGACAACTTTTGGGGCAGAAAGGCTCTTGAGTGGCGACCACGAATCGGACGGCGCAGCGTAGGATGACCCCCCCACTAGGTAGACTGACGACATTCTCAAAGTCGCAGGGAACCGTTGGATTTAAGTGGCGCAGGACCGTTCCAGTGGCATTCTCGTGGGGAGGCCTATGTCCAGCAGTGGATGTCTGTAGGCTGATGGATGGATGGATGGATGGAAGTAGTACTTGGTGTATTTTTACATACGTGTGTATAATAGCGTTCACTGATTTTATAGAATTAAAATACAAGTTTATTTAGGAATAAACTAATTATATTATTTAAAAAATAATGACGAATAACAACAATCATCTAAAAACTTTCAAAAATCAACAACAAACATGAATATCGAGTAAGAATCCACAAAAAAAGATACAAACCTTTTTATTTATTTACAGAACCCTAAAACATGTAATTTTAAGTTCTATGAATAGGGCCGTAATAGGAGATCATAAAACCTAACACAGAGTTACCTCGTAATAACTACCACCGTAATAGGAAAACTACTCGTGTTTTTAATAATCCTAATTCTGACCCATCAAAATTTCGATAAACAAAAGAATGTAAATGCTTAATCAAACGATAATAGTTTTTTGACTCAGATTTGTAACACTCAAGTCAACAGTTATACAGAATAAAAGATTAAATTAAAATACACCTTCCTACTTTTACCCCTTCTAAGAAACCAACATTTTACACTCGACAGTTTTCATATTTAACTAGATTTCTAATTAAGAACACATACCACAGAATATGGTTTCTAATTTAAGAGATTAATAATTATTTCAACTAAACTTGGAACTAATTCAATAAGTTAAGAAATTGAAAGTTATAAACAATTAAACATGCGCAGTATTTTTCCTATTTCGGAGTTATACCACCGTATTAGGATTAATCTATAAAATTCATATCGTATTACGGCGGTATTTTATTTCTTATTTTTTGGGTATAAAATGAGGTACAAATATGAAACAAGCTATTTAAATAGTGGGCGTAATAGTAGGAAAATACTATACATAACACATAAACAAACTGGCTTAAACAAAATGGCTTATTAATATGAAAAATTTAGTTTATAAATATTAGTATACTTACTTTTGTTGTTCCGCGTTTGTATGGAAACCCCTCTTACATCGATGCCGTTACACAGATTGATTGATCTTGTTGTGTTGTTTATGTGCTATACTTGCAAACGTCAGTTAAGTCATGAAGTAATAGATTTAGAATAAATAGTTTACATTTTGGTGTACTTAAACTGAATAAAACAGGCGTAAAACTCGAAAATAGAAATACCACCGTAATAGGAAACGATTTTGACTACCGCCGTATTAGGAGCTTTTACCTTAGTAGGTCAATTTCGCTCCCATTCTGGAGGAGGCACGGTCTCAGCAGTGTGATGTATATGAGCTACGACGATGATGATGAAACCAGGGTCAGACTAGTAAGTATAGGATTTTCTTTCCAGTTTTCCTTCTCTTGCATATTATATCCCTTTCTGGGCAAAATCTATTTATCTGAGAAATAAAATTAAACAGTCAAGAGATATAATTAAAATGACTTGAAAAGTGATAAATAGTGAACCAGGTAGTAATAATGTATGGAAGAAAGACTTCAGTTCTAGGACAGGTCATAAAAATGCGAAATTAAAAAAAAAACGAAGTGGTGATTTGAAAACTATTTCATCCTTAATCCTCATTGTAAAATCAGACACGTTCTTAGAATTTAAAGATATCAGAGCGAATGATATTGTATGCTCATTTAAAAAACTTAACATTTATAATATCTATTATTGCCCCCAGCTGACTTCCGTTTTTAATGGTAGTGTGCTTGAGCTATGTTGTCTGTACTCATGAAAATTAGAAGAAGAAATTACTCCTTTATTTAAACCGGGTAGCACATCCGATTCTAAGATTTTTTAACCGATATTCATACTATCAATTCTTAGTAAATATATATATTATTTAAGAAAATTATACTTAATCAGATGTTAAATTATTTTAACAAACATTGTATTTTCCAGAAAAATCAGTTTGTCTAAGAATTACTTTACTACTGATGCAGGTGTAAAATTATCAAAAACCATCTTCTCGGCTTGAGAAGAATCTCATGAGGCATTGGACATATTCTGCGATTTGTCTAAGGCTTTTGATTGTGTAAATAACGAAGCCCTCGACAGGAAATTATAATACTGTGGAATCAGGCATAACACTCTTGGACTTGTAACTTCCTATCTAAGCAACAGAATTCAGAGGGTCAATGTTAATGGTGCATGATCATCTAGTTTTGTTATTGAAATGGGCGTACCACAAGGGCTAATACTGGCGCCATTTCTGTTCCCTCAATTCTTTAGTGACTTTGTCTATCTGGGGGCACGGCAGTGCCCCCGCCAAGTCGAGCAAAAAAAAAGTCGAGCAAAACGCAACACTGCCGTAACATACTTTTCTCGAAGCAATTCAGGCTATTTTCGACCCCCTATAACTTCGTTGTGAATAAAACTAGAAGCCTGATTTTTTAGTTAACCAGCAGGCATTGTATACACATTGTGTATTTCAAATTTCATTCAATTTGAACCAATAGTTTAAGAATTATAATTAGTCAAAATTTCGTAATTTTGTCACTCATTGACTGACTGACCGATCGTCAATATTAAAGAGGCACTTCTAGCAGACATAGAAGCTTCAAATTTAGAATTCAAATAGTGTTTAGAGTATAAATGAAGGAAAAATTATGAAACATTGTAATTTTCGTCCAGTTTCCGAGATACGCTAACTGCATAAATAATTTTGTAAATCTTAATAAATATATAGGATTACAAAGTTACATTTGCAGTTAATGAAATGTAACTTTGTAAAAAATAAGAATATATTTGTCGCCATCATTGCTTCCCTATGGGAATCGTGAAAACCGGCCAAAGAATGCGCAGATGGCGTATTGGTTAATATACCAACGTACCATGCCAGTGTCGCGGGTTCGAATCCCATGCAAGACAACACCTTGAACGATCCACAAATTGTTGTTCTGAGTCTGAATGTAATTTGTGTCGGTTAATTGTATGTTCTTTCCGTGTGGTGACGAAGTAAGAATACAATTCACCACTCTCTAAAGATAGAGAGTGGTGAATTTGGGCAAGACCGGTGGATGTCGTATAAGACGACTAAGGGATATAATATGCACATACCATCTGTGCAAGAGAAGGAAAATTCGAAATGAAACCCTGTATCAACATGTCTGACCAGCATGGTATAGTGGGTCGAATTCCCTCTCATTGTGGAGAAGGCCCGAACCCAACAGTGGGATGTATGAGGGCTGCGATGATGATGCGATGATGAATTATATGTTTGTAAAGTCCCCCACAATATAAGGATTATTATTCTCTTAGTACAAGGCGTTGTCATTTAAAAAAAAAGTTTCAACAGGAGAGTGGGCAGAGACTCTTGCCGGGGAAATGTATGATATCTCACAGCGAAACCAACACGCCTACCAAACGTGGCGATTACGGCATTATTCCACATATGGCAAAGAAAAATGAGCCCTAGTCATGGCAACTCTGTTACCCTTGAGCGTCGTTGGATGCAGGTGCCACAGTACCGTACTTTATAGTGAAGCATGAGGGGGGGTCTATATTCTGCAGTGGACGGCGTAGGCTGAATGTTTTTTTTTTTTTTTTTTTTTCTCTTTATTTAAGGGGAATGGTTCAAATTTGAACATGTAATCCCCGTAAGAATAAAAAACAAAAACAAAATTCTAAAATTAATACTTATTACATAAAATAATCAGATTGAAGGGAATGTGCGGTTTCTTATTCCCATCTTTGCAATTTTATACAATAACTTAGCCTCCGAGGACGTAGATAACGGTAAGATGCTATTACACCAGCCCACGTCCAATAAATTTACATCTTGGCCTCATTTACGGAGACGCGGGGCGTCGCGCGTCGCGTATGGCGTGACGTCTCGCGGCGCGTCGCACGTTTTAATTGTTTACGTAGCGGCGGCGCGTGAAGCGGCACGTATCATCGCACGCGTAAACACAGACTTATAGCAATATGCGATGTTGTTTATAGAGACGCGAGGCGGGAAGAGTGGCGATGCCCGCCGCTGCGCCCGCGTCGTATTCTCAAGCGTGTAGCGGAGCACGCGGCGAGCATCGCTGCGGCGCACGCGGGGTTCTCAGTTAATCCGACCCAAACTTCTCATGTTCCGCTATTATAAACACTAGGCCACTCTTTATATTAAATAACTCACTTTTTAAAATACAATTTTCTTCTAAAAAGTCTATCATATCATACTCCGTTGCGACGGTAACTACGTCTGTGTTGCACGATTAGCAAATGAGACTGGCAGAAGGTTCCGCCACAGGCATCGCTTTATCGAGAATCGCCACTGCGTGCGCCGCCGCGATAAACGCCGCGTGAGACGTGACGATGCCATCCGCGGGCTCGGCCGTAGAACACGCTCCATTTCAAGCAAACGCGTGTAAAATCGCTTCTCCGTAAACGCACTCATCCAACGCTCTACATTTGAATTTAGTGCGGGCCGCGCAGCCTATCGCGACGCGCGACGCGCCGCGTCTCCGTAAATGAGGCCTAAGGATACTCTAAGCCTCTCGTTCCGCACACACTCCACTAAGATGTGGTGTACGTCCTCTAACACGCCACAATCACTACAATTAGGAGTGGTGGCTTTGCCCATCATGAAAGCTTATTTAGTGGAATGTGACCGGAACGAAGCCTTAAGCCTGTAACAATATCATACCTTCCCATAATAAATTAGGCTGAATGATGATTGGCATAATAGGTGTAGATAGATACCTAGATATAATTATGTTCAAAGGTAACTTGTAAAATGATCAATCAACGGAATAAAAAAGCAAGAGTGGGACATGTCTTATGAAATTGTACTAAAATCTCCCAAAGTATTAAGCAAACTTAATTGCCTGAAATTTATCTGAAAGAAAAAACGCCATCATTAGGCTCGTTTGTCATCAAAGTGGAGAGGAGACTAGAGGAGATGTGTTTCAAAAACCAATCAAATTTCTTTATTTCCACATCTCTCCGCTTACGAGTAGTTCAGGTAGAAATGACTTAAGCGGAAAGGAGAGATGTATCATTTTTCAGAGAGTGTGCTCTAAAAAAATCCGTTGTTGGTACTCAAGAAGTAGAAGGAACCGGAAAGGAAAATAAGTAGGTCTCTCTACAAAAAGAAATGAGATACCATCAAAAACAAATCTTGTAAAAAAAAGCCAAGCCTCGCAACTGAGTTCTTCTACCATAAAAAGTTGTGAGATCCATGTTATACCAAGTCGGTTAACTCATTCAGTCCCTGTTTAAGGGACCTCTCTTCTTAAGTTATTACGTAAATAGCTAACCTAACAACTTCTTATAGTGACTATATCAATATTTAAAGACCTTTTATGTTTAAAATAAATAGATTGACTTGGCAATCGCACTATGTTCAGTACAATTTAATGTAATATGTATTACTTGTGAGGTACATTGTGTTTTCATGCGATTGCCAAGTCATTCTGTTTACTTAAGACATAAAAGATCTTTAATATTGATATAGTCACTATAAGAAGTTGTTAGGTTAGCTATTATCTATAGGGGGTGGTGAATTGTATTCTTACTCCGTCACCACACGGAACAGCATAGCCTATATAGCATAAGATAATGAAAATTTCCTTGTCATTGTCTGTATATATCCTTACTAATATTATAAATGCGAAAGTAAGGATGTTTGTTTGTTTGTTACGCTTTCACGCTTAAACCACAGAACCGATTTCAAAAATTATTTCACCAATGGAAAGCTACAATATCAGGGAGTAACATAGGCTATATTTTATCCCGGTATTCCCACGGGAACAGGAACTACGCGGGTTTTAGCGACTAAAAGCGAAGCGAAGCGAGGGTGGGTTGCTAGTAAATAATATATTTACTTTAATTACAGTGTTAGTTTTCTCTGTAGTTGCTATGATAATACCAATTTAACAGAACATTTATATGGGCATTATTATTATATTTTGATCGAATTGCTTGCGACTTTTAAAAACAGTGTATTGTTTTTAATTATCACTTTATATTTATCAGTTTATATAGCTTTCTGCTTAAAAAAGCTATTAGATTCAATAATAGTTTGTAAAAACTGATTTTAACTGAGATTTGCATGTTCACAAAAGCAAACAAATCATTTTTAAAGCTTTATAATAATAATGATATCATTTGACCAGATTCTTAAAGCATTAGAAATCTAGAAAGTTTTCTATTATATATTTTTGAAGTGAAAACTTCTTTAGGCGCACCGCACACAGATTTTTTCCTGGGTAGTAAGTTAGGCTGATCCGTAATGCTCTGAGGTGAAACGCTCGATCGGGTGAACTCGGGACCGCCGAGTGTAACCGAGCGAGAAAGATACAGTCAGCTGCTCTTCGCAGTTGTATCGCTGTATTTCGTATGATCAATTTTTACGTCTTAATTGTCTTTATAGTTATAATTGATACTTAATGATAATTATTATTTTAACAACTATCTGTTTTACATTGCGAGGTTAGTGTGTGTATTTAGTGGTTTGGTAATATTGAAAAACACATATATATACATTAAAAATACATATATATACATCATATATTGAAAAAAAATTATAAACAATAACCGTTACACAAATCATAATTATTGTTATTGTTATTATATACAGGGATTCGATCGTATAGGTAAGTCACCTCGTGTTTATATTATATGCGTATATATAAATGTATGTATGTGTAATATATTGCCATATGTTAAAGTTAAATATTATTTGGTAAAATATAATATTAAATTATGATTAATATTTTGATATTATATTTTATTATTTGTATAATATTATTGTCTTACTATATATAACTGTATTAATTTTCTAATTTTACTTATAATATCGCATTAGGTTAAATGTCTTGTAAAGGTATTATAATTGCTTGTAAATAAATAAATAAATAAATAATAAATAATTAAAAGTTAAACCCAACTTTTTTACTTGAAACACTACTATTATAATTATTTATTATTTTTGTGTGATTGATGTAAATAAGATAAGATGAAGAAAGAGTGAGTGAGTCGGGAGTCGGGCAGTCGGGGGGCCGGTGCAGGTCGCTAATATGTGTATAAATAAATATATAAAAAAAAATATATATATATATTATATACACACATACGATAATAGTAGATACCTAATAAGAGAGAAAGGAGAGTGAAGAGCAATATTCGTACGTCCGGTGGGCGACGATCGAAAGAGAGTTTATTTAATTATTTATTTATGTAACGGTAAGATAGTAGGTATAATGGATGATGTGACTAATAATTTATTATATTTTTTGTTTTGTTTTTAGTTCATTATTAGATAGACACCTACAGTATATTATTAATTTATTTATTTAGTAGAGCAGTATATTTGGAGAAATGTGTATTGCAAAATGTGAAGCAGCAAGTGATTTACTTACCATAATAGTTGCCATTTACATTTCACCTAATCAAAGTATAAATAAAATAATTGAATTCATCCATGAGAATTTACTTATTTATACAACAGCAGGATCTGCTTTGCTTAATCGGAACTTAAATAAATAACCCATGATTTTGAGTGGAGATTTCAACGTCGATTTTTCAAAAGAAACATCAAAGCCTTTAATTATTTTTTTAAAGATCACATTGGATTTAAATATGTCAAACAATAAAAATGAAAGTACAACAAAATACGGAACTACAATTGATGGAGATTTTTCTAGATATATAAATAAAATTCAATCGAAAGTATTTATTTCTTATTTTAGTTAGGTATCACAAACCGATTGTATCCTTTGTAGAATACTATAACGAAAATAAATAATTTTTTGATTTATATAGAATTTAATAAATATTAACTTTAATTTCTGACTTGTTTCTCATTCAATCTACGAACACGATCCCTAATAATACTACATAATACATAATATTATTTACTATATACAAATAAATTGATTGGGATTGGCCAATAAAGTTTTCACTTCTGTCGTGCGCTCTTAAGCGCACACACTTTTTTTTTCTTTTGTAATGAACTATGGGAGGTCTTCATATTTTACTAAAATTAAATCGACGTTATATTCCATATTTTTTATTTCATCAAGAAATATTTATGAAAATTTTATGAATAATTTAAAAATATAAATGTATATTTTTATTTGATTGTAATACATAAACAATTAATTTAATTAGATATAATTGAACAGATGTACTTATTCGCTTAAATATAACCGAGCTCCGTAAATTCTTCAATAATTTCGGACATTCTTTTCTTAAATGAGTCGCATAATTCGAAAGAAATATCTTTAGTGATATCTGGCACATCATCTTCACAAGCAAACAATAAAGGTAAAATATGTAATGAAATCATAAGACCAAAGTCTAATTTCTCTTCATATACTCTTTCAAATTCTTTTCTAGGATACACTTTTTGTGTATCTACATCAAAATATTTTAAGAAATTGTCTAGACTATCATAGTATAAATCTTTTAGATCCAACATGTGAGCTTTTCGAAACTCGCCATCTGTGCATATGTATATCAAGTACAGATAATCAAACACTGGACACCCGTAATGGAGCAGCTGATAGTCTATCGGTACTAGCTGCAAAACTTCACCGTTCTGGAAATAAAACATACATTATGGTAACAACTGTGTACTGTGTGGCTGTGAACACTAATAACCCTTAATCATGATATCGACCCTAGGTAATTAGTATAGGAGCAGGATGATGATGATAGCGTCAAAATATCAAAGAATAAGACCCAGCCACGCGTTGCTGTGGCTAAGGTTTTTGTTATATTACATTTTAGTAAACTATTTATGCTATTGAATTGTAGCTTATATGATACGTTTGTAGATTTGACATAGCAGCGCCATCTATTAATTACTTACTCAATCCTGTCAACAGATATCGCCATCTGTTAAAATCATTTGGAGTTAACAGATAATTGTGAATGTCAAATAATAGACAAATAATTTGCAATAAAATAATAATGCGACTATAAATTAAGATGTAAGCTATCCTATCTTTCATACCGCCCGATTAGTCTACTAAAAGGTCTAGGTAAGATCTACGAACGAATAGTTTGGCTTCCGAGCTAAACACAGCTGCGTACAACAAGTTCACCGTCTGGTAGAATACACAAGTAGTCAGTTCACCATGAACAGATATACGGGTGTATTATTCCTAGACGTAGCGAAAGCATTCGACAAGGTTTGGCACGAAGGCCTAATCTACAAACTCTATCTCCTCAAGATCCCTCACTACTTAATTCTAATTATACATGACTACTTAAGTCATCGCAGCTTTCGCTACAGGGTGGAAGGGACGTTGTCGACCTCCCACCCTATCAAGGCCGGCGTCCCTCAGGGGTCAGTCCTCTCCCCATTTCTCTTCACGCTATACACTAGCGATATGCCCAAATCCAACCGGGTACATAAAGCGCTTTACGCTGACGACACCGCACTCTTCTGTGCTGGTAGATCCCCGACAACAGTAGCCAAGACTCTCCAAACAGCGGTTACCGCCCTAGCCAACTGGTTTAGGAAATGGAGATTAGAAATCAACCCCGAGAAGAGTCAGGCGGTCATGTTCACTAGACGAACTGCCCGCTCCTACTCTATCGATAGCATTCCCCCCCTTAAAATTTTCAACAAGCCGGTCACTTGGACCAGACAGGCCAAATACTTGGGAGTGACCCTTGACGATCGACTCAGCTTCGCCCCTCACATAAAGCAGCCTTTGTGATGGGCCGTCTCCACTGTCTACTCAACTCTAGGTCGCGTATGCCCCTGAGTAGCAAAGTCCGACTTTACACCACCTGCATACGGCCTATCATGACCTATGCCAGCGTGGTGTTCGCGCATGTTAAGCCACACAGGATCCACAGGCTACAGACATTACAAAATCGTTTCATGCGCCGAGCTACGGGAGCACCGTGGTTCATACGAAACGTCGATCTCCACATCGACCTCGAACTGCCGACCATCAAGCAGTTCATGAAACGGTGCTCTCAGAGCTACTTTGACTCTGCCATGACACACCCCAACCAACTAGTGGTTGGGGCGGCTTCCTATAGACCCTCCAAAATCTCCTCCATCCGACGTCCTCGTCTCGTCCTCGACGAAGAGGACGACATTATCACACTCGCTCAGCAAAGAGCCTACACGGCCCGCGAGGCCATAACAAACAAATATCCGCGTTTCCGCCCTCGCCGTCGAGGTACGAAAACACGCCGCGCAAAAGTCACAAATATAAACGTGGGCATGCCCACTTTGCCTCCAGCGACGCCCCAAGCCGAGGTCCGTTCCCCACAGGGGGAGCCCTTGGGCGATGTCGCTTAGCTTACTCTTCACCGGGTTGAGAGCCCTCAGCGCTCACCCATAGTCCGAGATAAGCTGTCAAGGCCATCTGCGGCCAACAGCTAAACACTCACACAAAAAAAAAAAAAAATTCTATCTTTCAAGTTGGATCAAGCTGCACATGGTGTGCAAATTTGATTAAAATCGGTTAAGTAGTTTAGCAGTCCATCGCGGATAAACAACGTGACACGTAATTTATATATATATATATATATGTATTTTGCTAAAAATCGCTATATATCGCGATATAGATACCCCAAGGGTATCTACTCGTATGTACTGGTATTGTACTACTACGGTGGAATGTAAATGTATAAAAAAAATATGCTCGGTAAACACAGAATTATTTTTAAAACGTAAGGATAACTTACTTATTGAATATTTGTTTCTAGTATAACAAGTAATATTAAAATATTTATTTGATGATTAATGAAATATTAGCTACTAATGATTGACAATGTGTTAATTTTAATGTTAAAAAGAATTGTTAATCGGACTTGTTATACTATGAAAATTAGATCACTGATCGTTTCTTTATGCTCTTATCTCAATTACTTGGATGACTCCAAGTAATTGACACTATATTATGGTCTCCTTCCATACAACTATAACAGACATCATTTCTATGATCAATCCTTATCTATTCATGCCATGCTTCAGGGACGTCAGGGCAAGTTTCACTTCTTACATTTTCTGTTACTCCCATCACTGGGTCAGCACAAAACGTTCTCTCGTTCCATACAATTTTCAAACTTTCTCGTATACATTCCTTCTTTATTTAACTTTCTCTTATCTATTCTTGTCACGTCACATATCCATCTCAATATTCGTAACTCTGTCACAAGCAGTAATCTCTAATCCGTCGCTTCTATATCCCAAAACTCAAATCACTCTCACCTTAAATGAACTGTATATAATAGTGAACTAAATACAATATTAGGTTTAATTTAGTCCTACTTACTTCAACTTTCATCAAGATATTATTTGTTCTATAGTCACCATGACACAGGCATGCTTGAATTGTTTCGTCGTTACAATATTCGGCATATTTTTCGATGAAATTATTATACAATTGTTCGACCTTCTCCTTTAAATGCCCATCAAGTTTTTTGCCAACACATTTAGAAACATCTTTTACAAACGCCTCAAGACCTTCTCCGAAAATATAGGGATGTTTTAACGGTTTAATATTTTTGTTAAAGAATTCTGGTCGTTTTTCTTTTATGGCAAAGGAAAGTCCATGGAATCTAGCAAGATTCTGGATGCACTTTTCCATAAATTTCAATGATGGTACATCTAATCGGTGATACGTGGTAAACCCTTTTTTAGCCAAATTTTCCATTATTATTGCACTTTTGTCAGTTCCTTTATAGGCTTTCACCATTTTGTAGCGTTCTTCTGAGGGGATATTAGCTTCATTTTGTAGTTCCTCAAATATCTGTGACAATTCCTTGTAAGCAAATACTTCCATTTTATACGCATTTGATACGGATATAACTTTAATAGCATCATAATTATTTATAACATTCTTTACAAATAAATTTATTTCTTTTTCACCCGATGTTGTAGATCCCTCTACGTCGACTTCATTTAAATCACCGAGATAATTACCACCATTAGTAGATATACAACGTATATTTATTTTATATTTGATAAAACCTTCTTTCTCAATAATACGTTTAATTGCTTGGTCTATTTTGGTTGTAAAATTGTGCACTGGAGGTATTATTTGATCTCCCGTCGTGTAGTTCTCGGGTAGTGTTTCCACTTGCATATTGACCCCTTAATTGGTATTCTATTCCTTTATTGCAGCAACGTTAACTGCTACTCGCTCGTTATAAGAAAAAATGCTTTTATATGTACTGAAATGAATAGTGTCTAGTAATGGTAAAGGTCTTTTTATAATGTATCTCCATTTCGAACTTGAGTAGATACGTTAAAGAACTGACAATATAAATTGTAAACATAATTGCACATTAAATTTTGATACATTTTAATAAATTTTGACGGTTATTGCAAATTGATGAAATCTTGATTGTACAGTATAACAAGAGTTTTAATTTTGTCCTTTCAATTTTGAATAAGTCTTAAACTGGCGTCGAATTCAACAAAAACAATGAATGTATCTGTCACCTTGATTTTGTAAATGATATCATAATCATAGCAGAATCTTAAAACATTTAATGCATAGCGTGAGACTACAATAATGGTAATGTCTAATGACTATATTGTAGTTCCGATCTTGTATGAAAACTGATCCTCCAAATCTTTACCGTAATGAACGCTGAAATTAAGCTTCCCAGTGTTTTAATGACTTAGTAAGATGTTTCATTCGATATGTGTTTCAAAACTTTGAAAGATCTTGTCATTCGACTCGATATCTAAAAATTAAGATCTTATAGACTGACGGATTAAGCATACAATGAATCGCCGCCACTTCTCCTGGGAGTTGTAAGAAATAGTCCAGAGATCAACAGGAAAATATGCAGCTTGCATCTTCATCATCTAAGTTTCTTACCAGGTCTTCTCAGTAGCGGCTGCGCTCTAATCCAGTGGTATCTAGTAGCCTTTCCGTGTGGTAACGGAGTAAGAATACTATTCACCACTCCCTAACTTGTCTGTGGATGTCGTAAAAGATGACTAAGGGATGTATTTGCGTATAACGTCTATGCAAGAGAAGAAAAACTCGAAATAAATCCCTATACCAACCTGTCATGACCAGCATCGTACAGTAAGGTCAATTTCCCTCCTATTGTGGAGGAGGCTGGAGTCCAACAGTGGGACGTATATACTTTACTTGCATAGATGATGAAGAGTCTACTTGAAATTGTTCTCGTGAAGAAGGCATATCTATTATGCATCTCAAGAACAAAATTAGTTTCTCGTCTCTTAGCTAAATCTCTCAAGAACTACAAAAGTTGAACTCTGAACATCTACCGTTCTTTAAGCTGAACTCTGTTGAGCTCTGAACATCTACAGAAGTGCGATAGCTTAATCAGCATTTTAATAGATTTGTTGTATTGAAGACAACGCCTACGGCAACAATGTGTTAACAATAAAAGCGAATATGACTAAATAAAAGTGAATATGTCTAAATAAAAGCTATTCCGAATATATTTTTGTGTGTTGTTTGCATACATTCACACAACATAACATCGTTTTTCAAGAATTCTGTCTATATTTGTTATATATATATATTTTTTAATTATTTTCAAACGTTTGATATGCTAGACATTCTATAAAATGCAATCGAGTAAGAATTTCCAGCAAAAGTTAATACGAAAGTGATTATTTATATGTAGATATAAATAGCAAAGAAGTTGAAATAGATTGTAAATATGTATGGCTTCAGCTATACGTGTGGTGCCGGCGTAAGAATACAATTCACCCCAACTCGTTCCCATGGGTGTCATAAAAGGCGACTAAGGGATATTTTGTGCATATAACAACTGTGTAAGAGAAGGAAAACTCGAAGTAAAACCCTATACCATCCCGGTTGACCAGCATGGTCAATTTCCTTCACAATGCCAAGGACGCTCGAGCCCAGTAGTGGGAAGTATATGAGCTGTGATGATGATAATGATGATGATGGGTTCAATTCTCAAATGTGATAATATATTTTTCAGTTTTCAAATATTATTAAAATTAACGGTTATAAACAAAGCCTAAACATTTTATAAAATACGCCTCTGTCTATATACTTATTCTCAACATGTCATTATTTTCACACTCGCATCTGATAACATATCATTTAAAATTTTGTATTACGCAAAATGTTAAATTGAGACCACTATTTAAATAAACTTTGAACAAACAAAAAAAATTGAATAAACCTTTTGTTATTACAATAGCATAGAGTATTTATATAAGCATACGTTATTTAAGCAGTAATATTCGAAAATTCTGTGTGGTGATGGCGTAAGAATACAATTCGCCACTGCCTCACTTGGTCGTCAGGGTCGCAAAAGACGAGTAAAGATATGATATGCAAAAAAACATTTATGCAATAGAGGGAAAACTCGAAACAAAAACCTGACACGTCTAACCAGCGTGGTGTGTAGTAGGAGCAAATTTCCCTCCCATAAAGCAGGAGGCCTGAGTCCAACAACAGAACTTATATGGGCTGAGATGATGATGATTCGAACAGGAATATTATAATTAATTAATATTTAGTTGACTAAGAATTTGCCATATGGTGACGGAGTAAGAATACAATTCACCACCTCGTCTTCTACTGGCGGGTGTCGTAAAAGACGACTAAAGTATTAAATATGGATATAACTTCTATTTTTTTGTTTTTTTTTTGTGGGTGGGCTGCGGTCGGCGCGCCTCCGCACCACTCCGTCCGGGGCAACAGAGGGGCTTAAGCACGCAACTCCCGCAACCCACCCGAAAACCACCTCGCCTTCGTCGTTGGGCCGACCACCGGAGCAGGTTTACTTGTCGTCAGTGGTCGGCCCGACAGAATACCCCCTACGTGGGGTACCCTCCCATCGACCGACGTCCCCCCCTCGGGGAGGACGTCGGTCTTTCCTCACGCGGTCGGCCTCTCAGCGGGTGACGGACTAATCCCCGGTCACGTCACCCGCGGCCTTGGCTAGGGCGGCATGAGGCGCAGGTAGCCGCCCCAGTCGCCGGCGGCGGATCTCCTCATCGAGGCTGCACTCACCGCGCAGACGATCCGCCGCCTCCTTCTGCGAGATCACTGTCTCGCAGAAGGCTGCGACCGCGTCCCAATTCCCGACGCTGTCGACCATCGCCCTAGCGATGGCCGGCAGCGTCAGGTCGGCACCGATGATTGCGACGAGTTCACGGCGCTGCACTGCCCAAGCCGCGCAGGCCTCGAGCGTGTGGCGCGCCGTGTCCTCGTCGCAATCGCAGTGGTGGCAGGACGGTGTGCTCTCCCTCCTTTCGACCCTGTGCAGGTATTTGGCGAAGCTCCCATGCCCCGTCAACACCTGCACTAGTCGGAAGGAGAGCACCCCGTGCCGCCTTTCCAACCACTGCATCAGCACCGGCCGGAAGGCCTCCACTGTTCGCACCCCGAACCGAGGCCTCTCCAGCCGGACTGCCCAACGGGCAATGACGTCTCGGCGGGCGTCGACGCGCCAGGCGGTGAGCTCCCTTAACGAGATCTCACCGCCCTCTGCTCGCACCCCCGTCACCCGCCGATACAATCCGGCGAGCATCTCCGCCTCCAGGTCCCACAGGGGAGTCTCGGCCAATAGGCACGCTGCCTCCGTCGCCACCGTGCGGTATCCGCGGATGACCCTGACCGCCATGACCCTCTGTGGTCGCCACTGAAGGGCCCTAAGTCGGACGGTCAAGGACCCCGCCCACACCGGTGCGCCGTACAGGACCACCATTGCCCGTCGAGCACCAGGCCCAAGTACCTCATATGGGCCCGGATGCTGATGTCAACCGAGTGGACGGTGATCGAGACGCCGATGGGAGGGCTCATAAGGCGCCCATGGAACAAGAGGGCCTCCGTCTTGTGGATATAACATCTATGCGAGAGAAGGAAGACTTAAAATAAGACCCTATATCAACACGTCTGACCTGCATAGTATAGTAGATTAACACTTCTATCATGGAGAAGGCTCAAGCCCAACAGTGGGACGTATATGAGCCGTGCGGATAAGAAGATAAGAATCAACAAAAATCATTTTTGTTTGGACTTAGGATGTAAGCCTCAGGTGACTCTTTAATGTTTATGCGGGCTAATGACGAGTGTATAGGACTCTCAACCCAAAATATGCAAGCAGCAGAGCTCAAGGGTACCCTCAACGCCAGCAACGCCTCAAGCGGAGGTTCGTATCTCCGCTTGAGGCGTTGTTGAGAACAATGTGGAAGTTCCCACTTTACATGTTTGCATTTATTATTATGCGACACGGTCTCGAACTTCGATTTCGAAGACGGAACCGTGGTTTTTAATACGATTTTATTAGCTTTATACTAAGATAGTATGTTGCTATATGCCTATGTAACGAAAACTTTGAACATGACATTACATTTTGAACCCCTTCAAAACGTCGAATTGACTTAAAATTTGGCATACTTACCCAGGACCGATGATAATTCAATATTTTAAGCAGTTAATCCCGTTATCCTTACCAGGTTTGCCAGGATTAGCTGATTTTTTAGTATCTGATATCCGCCTGTGTCTTTGCCTTTTTCTATTTTTTAGTTTGATTTATTATAAAAAAGTGGTCTTTAGTTTTTGTTAAGAGTATTATTTTATTCGTTATACATATAATAGCAGCAGCAGAGAATGTCGAGCTAACCTTACTATATACCACTGTAACTACAATATTAGAATATTTTGCATTGTTTTAATTTTTTTTTCCTTAACTTGAAGATATATTTTTAGTTTACAATATCTACGTAACTCTTTAAAAAAATCATAAAGTTTGATAGGATTTGGTGATAGATTATAATTTTCTGAATGTTATTCGTTAGTAAATATTAGAATAGTAAAAGTGACAAGAGTAAAAAATTATCAACAGATAGTTTAAAGAATTTTGAGTCAACTAGGTGTATTCTTTTAAGAAAATATGTATTATTATATATTTTCTTATTTTATGTTAGTAGGTACACAATTACACATCAATTTTATTGTAGTACTAGCTTGAGCCCGCGACTTCATCCGCGTAGAAATCATGTGTGGCGGAGACGGCGGTTCAGAGTTCTATAGGCCCACCGTGTTCAAGCTAGTGTAGATAATCCTGACTGCTTACATCACCTAGAACCTTAGCGAGGTTGTTTCGATTGCAGCCCTTCTATACCTGTGGCTCATGCTCACGAAGGCGGTTACTGGCGGAAGGGTGCTGTTGGTCGTATCTTTAGATGTCGTCAACTCATTCAATAGTTTAGTTTAGTTAGAAGCGCTCTGTTATCAGGAAGTGCTTCTATACCTGAGGCGGCTAGATTTAGAACGGTTATATATTGACAGCTGTACGCGAGACTGGTTCGATCAATGACTCTGTACTGTACGGTGCACCTACGCGCGCGATTTTTGACCAATTGTCTTAGAACTTTGTTCTGGCATTCCTCGAAAGCCATGGCGTTTAAGGCTAAAAGCGGATAACGTAGCATGTAGACCGAGGTAGCGTGCGCTTTGGCCAGAACTCTCCCGTGGGACTTGAAGGTGGAAATACACGGAGCCCTCTCTTTTTGGCTATTACATACTTTTTTGGGTAGAGCTATACTCAGTCAAATCTCGTTGCATGCATTCAGACAGCCTTCACTTTCTTCATGGTAAACAGCGACCTGGCAAAGGTCCATGAATAGTATAACTTACCATTAGACGTGCTGTTTGTCCGTTTGCCAACAACAGCAATAAAAATATCTCCCTAGTCAAAGACTCCGTTTGTAGCGTTTTTTTTACTATGTACAGACATTTGACCTCTACAGTCTCTGTGTAGATATAGATTATGAGAGAAATTCCATAAACATAATATAATAAAACTCATTACAAAAATAACGTAACTCTAGAAATAATCTCGGTAATAATCTACACTATTTAATGTTGCAAATTATCTCTAATTTGCAACATTAAAAAGTTGTAGAGCGTAGAGTCGTAGACTGTATTTAAGGGTTAGAATAAAAACAAGAATATTAATTTATTTTAACGAAACGAACCTATGAACCCATTGTTAAAACATATATGTATATAACTCATTAAAAATGTATCTATTTATTCCACCAAAACTCTAGATATGTTTAGCCCGGACACATGGGTTCAATACATTAATTTAGATAATTAAATATGCTTTTATATAGAGGAAGTTTCTGGATCCAAAAAAGCTTTAGGGTCTTCATTCATACAAGACAAGTGTAATAAAGGTTCAGGAGCAGTTGTTGTCGATCCACCAATTAATACTAAAATTAATTTTCAAATTAATTGTAACAGCCTTCTGCGAGGCAGTTATCTCGCAGAAGGAGGCGGTGGGTCGCGAGCGCGAGGAGCATAGCCTCGATGATGCGACCCGCTGCGGCGTGCAATGCCGCCCTAGCCGAGGCCGCGGGCGACGTGACCGGGGATTAGTCCGTCACCCGCTGAGAGGCCGACCGCATGAGAAAAGACCGACATCCTCCCCGAGGGGGGGACGTCGATCAATGGGAGGATACCCCGGGTAGGGGGTATTCCGTCGAGCCAACCACTGATGACAAGTAACCCTGCTCCAGTGGTCGGCCCAACGACGAAGGCGACGTGGTGTTCGTGTGGGTTGCGGGTGTTGCGTGCTTAAGCCCCTCTGTCGCCCCGGACGGAGTGGTGCGGAAGCGCACCGACCGCAGCCCACCCCAAAAAAAAAAAAACCAATTAATACTAAAATTAATTTTCAAATTAATTGTAATATTTCTAGAATGTATGTAGAATTATTTGCTTTATCCGATGCCTTATTGGACGCAAAAGACATCAATCATGACAAACTTGTCATCCTAACAGATGCCAGGAGCGCGTCCCAATACGTAGCACGGTGCACCTCGACCTTTCGCGGAGTACCGATAGCTTACACTATTTTGAATACTCTCAGGGAGTTGAAATCACAGAATAAATAAATTGTCATTCAATGGGGCAAAAAAAAAACAAATTGTCGGGTCTCGAACCCGAGACCATAGATTCCGCAGGCGAGCGACGTTACCACGGGGCTATCGCTAGCTTGCGATGCGAATGCTAATTTTTTTAGTAACTACGAGAAAATTACATCCAACTTTGACGCTTAAAATCTTTTTAACGAGGGCCCAGCTGACCCTAATATCTGGTAGTTGTGATACCCTCGGGCCTCCTCTACCACCCCACCAAAAATCATGGAAATCCCCGACCCACACGTCTGAGGGTCTCCTTGTTAGTTCCAAGCGACAAAATTAGATAGATGAACGCTAGTCACCGCTTTTAGACTCCGATCTGGTCACATTCCACTGAATAAGTTTACCTATATCATGAAAAAAATTACATTGCCAAATTGTTCGAAGTATCAACGTGCAAAATGTTATGTTGAAATATGACCGCACCAAACAGTTAAGATCAGATTTGCTTAACTCGTGCAATAACATAAATTTATACAATGTGGGTAGTTCAGTGTAGTAAAAGTGTTCTATCTCAACCAAATTCTAAAAATACTAAGGATTTATATAAGTTGGTTTTTTTTTTCTTTTTTTTTTTTGTGGGTGGGCTGCGGTCGGCGCGCCTCCGCACCACTCCGTCCGGGGCGACAGAGGGGCTTAAGCACGCAACTCCCGCAACCCACCCGAAAACCACCTCGCCTTCGTCGTTGGGCCGACCACCGGAGCAGGGTTACTTGACATCAGTGGTCGGCCCGACGGAATACCCCCCTATGGGTACCCCACCCTCCCATCGACCGTTATATAAGTTGGTACGGTCTTGTTTAAACGTCAGAACGGATGAGGGTAGTTCTTAAGAATAATTCTAAGTGTATTAAGCCCACATAGATTTATTGACATCCAGGAGTAGAAAGCTTATATACACATTAAAAAATTACTCCATGTAGCAGACAACGAAGTATTCAGACTAACGTATCTAGCATTATGTTAATCATTATTAACGTACTGCATTAGGTACATCTTGGGGAAGCGCTGCCAAAACCGTTATATTATAACTTGAACGCGCATTAAGAGCAGTACTGTGTCCCTTTTTCTTCCTTTTATGGTAATGTAGGAAGATTTTGAATTTATACCAAAAAATTAATGTCCTTACAATTCGACAGGTTTTTATACTCCGTTTAGTCTACGGGTCTCACTCGCTCTCTATTTATGATCATTTAAATATCGTGAAAAAATATCGCAAGTATAAAATTTCTGACACTAGTACAAAGTACAATATATCTATATGACGGTACCGTCACATAGATTTTATTGTGTCATAGGTTCATATCTCTACAATACAATTCATTCACTTCTTCATATTTCCAAAATAACTGTACATTAAAAATATTGATAAGGTCATTGTCATCATCAAACATTATTATACGGTGACACAGGGGATTTACTTACTCCACTAATATAGTAAATACACATAGAAATTTCACAAGTAAGCAAGAAATATGAAATATTTAGATTAGTTACTATGGGTGCAATTTATCTTGGAGGTGAGAGCCTGGAGATCTGCGACACAAGGTTTCCTAAAAAATAAGTAAGAGTTCGTCTACAAAATAACTTTAAAAGCATTCAAGTTCTTTATGGTAATCGTGCATATTTATTTATTATTAATGCTCTTTTTTTATATTTACATGCATTATAAAATATTAGTAAGAATTTAATATTTTGATGTTAGTCAAATTCCCCATTACAAAATAGTTAAGCGGTATAGGTCCATCGATATTGTTCTTTACTTAAATATATCCCCATTCTGTGAATTCTTCAATTATCTCAGATAATCGTTCCTTAAATGAATCGACCATTTCAAAACCAAACTTCATTCCTGCCATTATATCTGGCACAGCGTCTTCAGAAGCAAAATTAAAAGGCAAGAATTGCACTCCGACCATAAGACCGAAATCTAACTTTTTTTTATATACCCTTTCGAATTCCTTCCTAGGATAAACTTTTTGTGAATCTACATCAAAATATTTTAAGAAATTTTCTAGAGTATCGTAATATAAATCTTTTAGATCCGACAAGTGAGCTTTACGAAAATCGCCATCTGTGCACATGTATATCAAATACAAAAGATCGAATACTGGACATCCGTAATGGAGCATTTGATAGTCTATCGGTATTATCTGTAAAATTTCATCGTTCTGAAAAAAAAAACATTAATAACTTTATTAATAACTAATTGTTAAATATCGTTAATAATCCCTAATGAATTGGTAATCCCTGAATACTTCTTTATGTGATGAAAGAGTAAATAAAATGTATCACTATCTACTTCCTTTCTTTTCCGTAGAACGATGCAAGCAGCTAATATTATTGCAAGAGAAGGAACCCGAAAAGACCCTATACCAATGCGCTTGAACAGCGTTGTGTAGCTCGATTTCCCTCGCATTTTGAAGAAGGTTCAAGTCCATCAGTAGAACGTACATATATGAGCTGAATTAATGATGAATGACCAAAACACAATAAGTCTTCAATCCTTTCTTTCTATGGGTCTCTCAAGAATCCGTTAAGAGAAATCATAGCAACCCATTAAGACGGGATAGGCTAGCTTTTCTCTAATTTTAGATAAGTTTTGTATCCAACAATAACAACTATGGTACATATTTTCAATGTTAAAGGTCTAATATATATAGACTAAAGCGTGCGTTTATCTATGAATCTAAAAATGAACTAATTTATAGTGAAAAATAAATTAGAGCATTAGACATACTATTAAACCAAATTTTATAAGAACTGAATCACATATACCTGAACTTATCTTTACATACTCATTCGAAATATAAAGTGAAAAAAGTTTAATGTGCATCATCATCGCAGCCCACATACGTCCCACTGTTGGGCTCCTGGCAGTGTTTGGAGTCACCAAACAGAGTGCATATAAAACTATAATTTCTAAATGAATTTTCTCTAAAAGCCGTTTCCCTATGCTCTGTGATAGCAGCTACCAATACTACAAATTCTCATTTCTTGTGGGTGTCATGAAAGATGACTAAGCTCTACATAGGCCTTTTTTTTGGGGTGTGTCGCGGTCGGCACACTCCTCGCACCACTCCGTCCGGAGCGACAGAGGGGCGTAAGCACACACATCCGCAACCCACCCGAACACCACGTCGCCTTCGTCGTTGGACCGACCACCGGAGCAGAGTTACTTGTCGTCAGTGGTTGGCCCGACGGAATACCCCCTAGTGGGGTACCCTCCCATCGACCGATGTCCCCCCCTCGGGGAGGACGTCGGTCTTTCCTAACGCGGTCGGCCTCTCGGCGGGTGACGGCCTAATTCCCCGGTCATGTCACCCACAAGCTCTACATAGGCCTGGGCCAACTTCCAATCTGATACTGTCTGGTCAACAATTACATTTTCAACGAGATTTGACATCAAGCAGGCGATCGGTCTTAAAACTATTGCCAATAACTTTTGCAATATGTGCTGTGAGAGAAAAATACATATTGAATCGACCTTAAGTAATAAGAAAAGACTAATGACGATCATGGTTAAAAATATACTTACTTCTACTTTTGTCATAATATTATTTGATTTATAGTCTCCATGGCACAGACACGTTTTAATATTATCATCGGTAAAATAATTACTATATTTTTCGAATAAATTGTTATAGATATTTTCAAGTTTCTCTTTTAATTCTTTATCAAACTTCTTGAGAACAGAGTTAGAAATGCCTTCAACAAACTCTTTATAATCTTCGTTGATATTCATAGGATGTTTTATAGTTTTCAATGTTTCATTAAAATATTCTGGTCTCTTTTCCTTTATAACAAATGAAAGACCATGAAATCTGGCAAGATTTTTTACATACAATTCAATAAATCTCAATGGTGGTACATCCATTCTATAATACGTCGTAAAACCCTTTGTAGACAAATTTTCCATTATTATAGTATCTCTCTCAGTTTCTTCATAAATTCTAACCATTTTGATTTGTTCTTCAATGGGGACATTAGCTTCTTGTTGTAATTCCTCAAATATCTTACGTAATTCCTTGTAAGCAAAAAATTCATTTCCATATGCGTTTGTAATGGATAAAATTTTAAGAGATTCCTGATTATCTATTTTATTCTTTATAAATAAATTTAAATCTTTATGACCGGCCGTGGTCGTACCTTTGACATCTATTTCATATAACTCACCTAGATAATTACCACCATTAGCCGATATGCAACGTTTATTAATTTTGTATTTAATAAAATCTTCCTTCTCAATAATACGCTTAATTAATTGGTCTATTTTCAAAGGAAAATTGTCCACTGGAGGAGTTCTTTGCACCCCCGTCGTATAGTTCTCAGGTAAAGTTTCCATTTGCATATTGGTACTTTAATTATTAAACTGCAGTATTGTAGCAAACTATAACGCTACTAGCTAGTTGAAAAGAGAATAGCCTATTTATATACGAAAAGATAATGTTCAATTAACGTAAAGGTATTTTCATAATGTATTCTAGTCTCAGATCGAAACAAATTAACAATTGCATGTCTGAGGCCTTCTTACCACATATGATTGAACATTTGAAGTTGACTTTGGTCATAATCAAAATTGAATTTAGAGTCGACTCTAAGCTAATTCTATTCACAGGAGTGTTATAATTTGTAATTTCAAAAATTTCACTGCTTGCTTACCTTACATTTTCAGTACTTTTTGGTTTAATTTCATGAAAAATGAAGGTTCCGAGCGTCAATTTCGTCGTTGGGCTGACCACCGGTGCAGAGTTTCTTGACTTCAGTGGTTGGCCCGACAGAATACCCCGAGGGAGTACCCTCTCCCGTCGACGTACCTACCGGGACGCCGATTATCGTCGCGAGGCCAACCTCTTCGTGGGTGCCCGGTGCATCAGGCGCAAAAATGAAGCCATTAAAAAATCTTCGTAAAAAAAATAACAAATGATTTGATTGTTTTTCTTTTTAACAATTTGCTTCATTTAAGAGATTCTTGAGCGCTACAGGTATCGTATAGGATGACAAAGGTTAGCAGACTGTAAGCATTAATGTAAGTAAAAGGAAAAGTGAAAATAAAATCCATAATGGTTCGTCTAACTAGGATGGTACAGATGAATAATTTTACTGTGATGAAGTTCGTTGTGTAGAAAGGCCATGCCTAATAGTAGGACGTGTATGTGGCGAGAAAAACGTAAAGAGTATTCAAATTTTAGTTTCACAAATTAGTTGCATGTATCACAAATATATTGAATTTACGAAATAGTTTTTTTGTGGTACAATTATTTGGGTTTCGGAAATCAGTTGTAAGTAGTATAAATAGTTTAATCTCACTAAGTTTTGAATAGGTAGATAGCATAAAATAACTACAATGTGGTAACAAAGAATACAATGTGCAAACATTTTTTATTATTACATTCTGAGAGTTGTAAAACAGATTACGGGATCTCCAGGATCGTACAGCATCACTTGCCTGGCAAACTTACTATAGCAACTGTGATCACCAACCTATTAGCTAAGTGTGGCGATTATAGCATAATTGTCTCTTCTTTTTGGGTGGGCTATGATCAACGCATAGACCGTCCATTCCATCCAGGTTAACGAAAGGGCGGCGGGACGCCCCATAACCCACTGTATTCCCTACTCTTCGCCATTAGGTCGACCACCGGTACCGACTTCCTCATCGCCCGCGGCCAGCCCGGCGGGATCCCCTTTCGGGTACTCTCCCTTTTTAACGCCCCTGCCGGGACGTGTGGGTCGCCCTCGCCCAATCAGCCTCTATGCGGGTGACGGACTATTCCCCGATCACGTAGATAGGCTAATGGATGAATAAATTCTAAATATTAAGTCATTATAAATATACCCTTACAAATGTAATAAACAGTGCCTCTGTCTATAGACTCTTCTTGACGTGACATTATACTAATACTTATATGTCATCTGATAACTTATCATTAAAACTATTGCGTGAATTACTGGACTTAAAAACTCAAATGAAACGTAAATATGACTTCAAAGAAAACTCTTGTCATTATGATACGACAATTGCTTATACCTATATCATCATCTCAGCTCCTATATGTTGCATTACTGTGTTCGAGATCACTGCTCCATGAAAGGGAAATTGGTCTTCTATATCTCGTTCCACATGGTGATGGAGTAAGAACTCAATTTACGGTCTACTTTCTTGCCTGTGGGTGTCATAAGAGACGACTAAGGGATATATGCAAACCTACATCTATGCAAGAGAAGGAAAACTCAAAATAAAACCCGTGGTAATAAAAAAAAAGTAGGTTAATTTGCCTCTCATTACGGAGGAGTCTCGAGCCAAGCAGTGGGAGTAAACCACGTAAGATATTTTATCTTACCTAACCACGGTCAAACGGATTAATATAGGGTTTCATTTCACGTTTTCCTCGTCTTGCATAGATGTTATATGCATATTTAAACCATTAGTCGTCTTTTACAATACCGACGGGCAAGATAGGAGGTAGTGAATGATATTCTTACTCCATTACCGCACGGAAAAAATTCAAGCAATAGAAAATTACAATTTTAATATGAAGATAAATTTAGCCACTGGAGGCGGCGCATATTTAAATTACACAATAAGAGGCAATGGACTATACCAAGCTGGTCAGACATGGTGGTATAGTTTATCCCAACTGCATATTTTATGCTTTAATCGTCTTTTACAGTACTCACGGACAAGAGACAGGTGAATTGTATTCTTTCTCCATCATTGAACGGAAGTAACAAGTAAATTGGCATAATCTTCATTTAATTTCTCGTGGGCTTCATAAAAATAATTTAAAGAATGGTTGAAAAAATACAAATGATGGAACTGTCTTAGTATGGACATATGATGAGGAAAATTAAAAGGACAAGAAGATCTCTTTGAATTTATATAAATGTAACTGTCGTGGGATACCCAATAAAACGAAGAATGGATTGTTTTAATAAAGATATGTGTATGAAAAGGTAAGTGCAGATATAACGACTGACAAGAGTCTATGGCAGATAAATACCTACATTTTATGCAGACCCCACTTAACGTTACTTGAGTACTGACTATTGATAATAATCGTAAGATTTGATTAAAAATTGGAGATAGATAACATCTCGGCTAGAAAAAAGAAACTTGAAATAACACCTTATTTTAAAATGGAAGGAAGGAAGGGAGACCCACCACTTGCCCACGGTAATCAATATACCGCACACCACAATAGAAGGAGTACGTGATAGGATTAAGGTGGACTAGGAAATAAAGGAAATCTTACTCTCACGTGATGAGCACCTTCCAGAACAAATGCGCATTTGAAGCTGAACCGTCCTGAGGATGCCTCGTTTAGAGGCGAAACACGTGTCCAATGAACATTCGAAGTTCTGTGGCAAATTGAATTGAAGGTGCTCATCACGTGAGAGTAAGATTTCCTTATTGCCTAGTCCACCTTAATCCTATCCCGTACTCCTTTTATTATGGTGTGCGGTATATTGATTACGGTGGGAAAGTGGTGAGTCTCCCTTCCTTCCATTTTAAAATAAAAATGGTTTGCTGATATGTATCGCCTAATTCAATCAATTTATATAACACCTTAGGCCAATCCATTTGGCTTGCACGGTCAACTAGTTTTCTACTCCTCAATCATTAATTTCCTATAGGCCAATTCTAAAACGTGCATTGCCTGGGAAGAGAAGAAACAAGAATAATAAATAACATTTAATGACCCAATAGAGTCCAAATAGTACCCAGGTTTCGATCTCTTTATAGGATAACTCTTTGTACGATCTACTTATAAGTTATCGTTTAGTCTCAGTAATGTCTGTTAAATATAATATTACAAATTTGCAATGTCTCCAGCGGTACAAGGATTTATTCCTTAGTGCGGTACGGTGTACTTTTCATCGTCATCATCATTTCATCACTTTACTTCCATGGTACAGAACGTAAAAGTTAAGGTGATAGTTTTATGGCCAGGCACCTGCCTAACGTCAACCCAATCTAGGAAAGCAATTGTTAATCATTGAATTGAGCCAATGATACAATTTATACAATATATTGATACAATGCAAAGGTCTTAGTCGTCTTTTACGACACTCACTGGCAATTTAAAGGTTAATAGTATTCGTTGCCGCCACACCTCTTTGTTATCTTACTGTATATTGTTCTTATAAAACATGATGTTAATATATCATCATCATGAATTAGTATGTCACCCATAAGTGATAGGATAGTACCATACTTGTCACACTTGACAGTTGGATTAGCGATCGCAGTGAAGTGTTATAGATCTTCCAGGAGAGAGCTACTGCCCGCCTGCCCGCTCTCCTAAGAAGATCCTTAAGCCATTTTTACAACTCTTATGGTAGGACGGTGATATTTATATCCCGTAGCCTCTTGTTACTCATTTTATTATATAGGGTTCTAATAAAAAAATAATGATAGTTTTAAAGGTTTAATTATTTGTTTGCTCCTTTAACGAAATATCAATTTAAATTATTAATAATGTGGTAACGACGCATAGTCTAATAACAAATAAACAGTTAAGCATTGGGCAAATGATTTTGAAATTCTTTTAAATATAACCTAATTCTGTAAAATCTTCTATCACACCACGAATTCTATCTTCGAATCCATCATCTACTTTAAAAGAAAAATATATACCAGATTCTTGCGTTATATCAGGCACATCATCTTCTACAGCAAAGGCTAGAGGCAAATGCTGTACAGCAGTAAAAAGACCATAATCTATTTTTTCTTTGTATACTCTCTCAAATTCTTTTCTGGGATAAACTGTTTCTGCATCAAGATCAAAATATTTTAAAAATCTGTCTAGAGTATTATAGTACAAGTCTTTTAAGTTTTCCATGTGTGCTTTTCGAAATTTACGATCTGTGGAAATATATATCAAATAATGAAGATCGAATACTGGACAGCCGTATTGATTTAATTGATAGTCAACTGCAATCACTTCCTCTACTTCACCGTTCTGAAAAATAGCAATGTACTGTAACAATACAATTTTTACTAACAAATCTGTGTAAAAACAGTTACAAAAATTTGATATTGCGTTTTAGCAGCAATAGAGTAGTCTACGTCATTTTGCGCTTGTCCTCGGAAAAATCAAGAATTCTTTTTCACCAATCCTGTGTTCAATTCAAAAAACTAATGATCCTTTGTAAATTTATGTTAAGGGATAAATCTATAAATGAAAACTAATACTATGAACGTATAATGTGTTAGTATTAAAAAAATATGAACAAGTATTAACACTGTCGTACATACTTTTAACTTCATCATAACATTGGTTGGTCTATAATCACCGTGACACAAACATACTTTAATTGCTTCATCTTTATAGTATTCAGAGTATTTTTTAACCAAATTCTTATATATCTTTTTAAGCTTCTCTCGCAAGTCTTCGTTGACGTTCTTAATCGCAATATCAGAAATATTTGCAAGTAATTTATCGTAATCTTCTTCAAAAATAATAGGATGATCTAAGCATTTTAATTTATTATTAAAATATTCCGGTCTCTTTTCTTTAATGACAAATGAAAGTGCATGAAATCTGGCAATGTTTTCGATACAAAGTTCAAGAAATTTCAAAGACACTATATCCATTCTATGATATGTTGTAAACCCCTTTTTAGCCAAATTTTCCATTATTATCGTTTCTTTATCAGTCTCTTCATAAATTTTGGCCATTTTATATCGATCTTGTAAAGGTATATTAGCTTCTTCTTGCAGTTCCTCATATAACTTGGATAATTCTTTATAAATAAACAGTTCAGTTTGATATATACCTGACATTGATACAACTTTAATTCCATCTTCACTTACTATATTTTTTATAAACAAATTTAGTTCTTTATCACCAGTCTCAGTTGTTCCTATCACATCAATTTCATATAACTCACCTAGATAATTACCACCTTTAGTAGATACACAACGTTTATTCATTTTATAGTTGATAAAACCTTCCTTTTCAACAATACGCTTTACAGAATTATCTAATTTTGTGTGGAAGCTACTTTCTTCTGAGAGGGATTTCATCTCAGCCATCTTAATATTTTCAGGACATAGTTCTACTTGCATATTGAAACTTAGTCTATTCAATTGTAATATCTCAGACAACAGAGATAAAACGACTGCTGAACTACTACTAAGGGAAACTTGTTTGATTTACGTACAAAATAAATGTTATACATTTACTGTAAAGGCTTCTCCATATTAAAATACTTTATTGTTTTGAGTATTATGTTATTTCGAAATATTTTGTCCAAAAATACTTAAGTTTTAAAATGAATTATGTTAAATTTTAAAAAACATTTTGTTACACAATGCACCTATTTATTTTAATAGGTATAACTAAGTTAAAAATGGCTTAAATTCTATCACGTTCTAGACTTTTCTTTTTAAATTATTTAACAGGATATCTCACAAAAAAGAATAAATCCTATTGTATTTGGGCACTATGCAAATACCCATTAAATTGTACAAAGTACATTTAATCAAAAACAGTTACCATCGTGTACCAATTCATTTTACCATCTTATAAGAAATTGGACTTACAACAATCGTCATGTTAGTTTTTAATTTTTTTATCTTGGTGGTATACATGCAAGCAGCCCACCTGATGGTAAGTAGCAACTGCTGCTCTTAGACATGTCATAGTGTTAGGGCAATTCCGCAGTAGGTAGTTTGTGCCACAGCGTGTACGTGCGTTGGAGTAAAGAACGCTAAAACGTACAGTAGATTACAGTACCGTGTTCAGATGACATAGGATCCTTCATCCATGTCACCGGGAAACGAAGCGGTGTCAAGTGGTACCATAATAGAAAGAAGACGAAGGTATCAGATCCAACAGCTACGCAGAACTCTTTTATTAAGGAGTTGATAGAGCACACAGAGAAACCTGAGGACTTTTCGCCGCTCCAACGGCACCAACCACGTCTTTGTAAGATTAGAATCATCGACAATCCGATTAGCACGTCTTTGCAAAAATCAATTAGATTTAGCGGATATTTTAGCATACTCACCCACAAGTCTAGGCAGTGCTCTACGCGTGGATGAAATTGTGTTTTATACAAGACACTTCGTTGTCTCGGAATGAAATATCGCTGGCTCTACTCAGGATACCCAGCTTTTTGCTCCTGAATCTAGTTTTACTCTGCAAATGACACTCAAACTTGATTTTACTGGATATTTTTGATTTTAAGATTACTTCTTGGAACTGAGGCGCTATAGTAAATGGATTCTCCTTTGCAGGTTTACATTTAATCACGACACACACTCACACACACACACATACAATCAGTGCATTTTTCGTAACAAGGTAAATAAAAATTGTAAATTGTTTCAGAAAACCTAAACCACTTTAAATTTTATGCCTTCTTTCTTTATTCTTCGCCATAATCCTGCTCCTGATGATAAGTTAAGTAGCCTGTCATACCAATATTGTAAAATAGGTTAGTACAGTGGTTCGTTTCAAATTTTCCTTCTTTAGCAATAACATTGTATATAGCGTTCTTTACACGTAAATGAATACTAGCTAACCTAGGCAATGAAGAACAGAAAAAAAACACATAATTAAAATATGAAGGTAAAGTTAGCCACTGCCTTCGAAAATAAAAATAGCTCAGTTGGGAAAGCGAGCCGTCCTTTAATAGAGACAACACCAAGTTTGCTCTTTGCTTTTCTTTTTTTAGGGTTTCGTACCCAAAGGGTAATAATGGGACCCTATCATTAAGACTTCGCTGTCGATCCATTCGTCTGTTTATCACTGTGCATCTCAGGAACCGCGATAGCTAGACAATAAAATTTTTTTACAAATTATTTATTTCTATTGCTACTATAACAACAAGTACTAAAAACAAAATAAAATAAATATTTAAGCGGAGCTCCCATATAAAAACGCCATTTTTCCTATTTTTGCTCGATATTATAGATGGTGGAATGGTACGGAACCCTTCGTGCGTGACTCCGAGTCGCATTTAAACGGTTTTATTTTTTAAATTTCCTATCTTGTGAGAAAAAATACTGAGCTAAGCTCCCTATTCGTCACAAAAGACGAGCGGATAAACATTACTTATATTACACCTTTACGTAATTTAAATTTGAACAAAACTATTACGTTCCGATAACGGCATTATCAAATAACTCGTGAAAAGCGGCAATTCTAATATTATGTAACAAATGTATTTTTTTTTTAAATGAATCTTAATAACATTAACTCGAATTGGAGCAATTTGAAAGCGACACTACAAATTCGGTGGAGTCTTTTTAAACGAAATGAATTCGACTCTCGTCGATTAAGTCAAATATTTGCTACTCCCGACGTGATTTTGACATAGTTTAAAATCGTTAATGTTACACAATTTCAAGAAAGCGTCATTGTGATGATCGAGTTCGGTAACGTTATTAATTTAAAGTAATAAAATACGACACATTTGGTGAAAATATCAACGGCAAATGCGAAGAATTTATTCTCGATTTTGTTTAAGACTACCAAATATAAGTTAGTGAGATTGGAATTGAATTGCATTCGAAATTAGAATTGACCTTAAGAGTAGGCACATAGTTTATGGTAGTTATAGCATACTCGCCTGCAGTTTTATTACGTTACGACATTTATGCATTTAGGCAATCCTAAGTCTGAATATAATTAGGGCCCTTCTGTGGCGACCACAGAGGGTCATGGCGGTCAGGGCCATCCGCGGATACCGCACGGTGGCGACGGAGGCAGCGTGCCTGTTGGCCGGGACTCCCCCGTGGGACCTGGAGGCGGAGATGCTCGCCGGACTATATCGGCGGGTGACGGGGGTGCGAGCGGAGGGCGGTGTGGTCTCGTTAAGGGATCTCACCGCCTGGCGCGTCGACGCCCGCCGAGACGTCATCGCCCGTTGGGCAGTCCGGCTGGAGAGGCCTCGGTTCGGGGTGCGAACCGTGGAGGCCTTCCGGCCGGTGCTGATGCAGTGGTTAGAGAGGCGGCACGGGTTGCTCTCCTTCCGACTGGTGCAGGTTTTGACGGGGCATGGGTGCTTCGCCAAATACCTGCACAAGGTCGTTAGGAGGGAGAGTACACCGTCCTGCCACCACTGCGATTGCGACGAGGACACGGCGCGCCATACGCTCGAGGCCTGCGGGGCTTGGGCAGTGCAGCGCTGTGAACTCGTCGCAATCATCGGTACGGACCTGACGCTGCCGGCTATCGCTAGGGCGATGGTCGACAGCGTCAGGAATTGGGACGCGGTCGCAGCCTTCTGCGAGACAGTGATCTCGCGGAAGGAGGTGGCGGATCGCCTGCGTGAGGAGCGCAGCCTCGATGAGGAGGTCCGCCGCCGGCGACTGGGGCGGCGCAGGCGCAACTATCTGCGCCTCATGCCGCCTTAGCCGAGGCCGCGGGTGACGTGACCGGGGATTAGTCCGTCACCCGCCGAGAGGCCGACCGCGTGAGGAAAGACCGACGTCCCCCCCGAGGGGGGGACGTCGGTCGATGGGAGGGTACCCCAATAGGGGGTATTCCGTCGGGCCGACCACTGACGACAAGTTAACGCTGCTCCAGTGGTCGGCCCAACGACGAAGGCGACGTGGGCTTCGGGTGGGTCGCGGGAGTTGCGTGCTCAAGCCCCTCTGTCGCCCCGGACGGAGTGGTGCGGAGGCGCGCCGACCGCGGCCCACCCACAAAAAAAAAAAAAAAAAGTCTGAATATAATATGCCCATTAATTGCATGCTTAATAGATCATTATGATGGTTTGTGCATTCAAATGGTGTCACAACACATTTGAAAAACTTAAATTTTAACATTACTTTTAAAAATATTTAGACGAATTATTTTAATAAAAATAGAATTTGATTTTACAATTTGTATAGTGATCTGCGTGTGTACGTATGTAACGCTTGCGTGCATATAGTATTTTTGGCGTCATATTTTTAATCGCTTAATTACACTATCCTCCTATACGTTATTATTCTAAGAGACATATCATTATATTTACACTACCACGACTATGAAACAACACTATTAATGTTAAAATAAATTCTCATCTATAAATATTATCATAAGAAATTTATATAACAGTAACATAATAAATGATAAAGCCATTTAATGTAATTTAAAAGTGAACAATATTTATTTATTAAATCAAATAAACGCCACGCTTGTTACGCTTACATAATATTTGATTAAGAATTACAAATATTCACACATACCTTATATACACTTTTTATGTCGACAATGACTTGCTTTTCCGTTCAATTTCAACACGTTAAGCCCGTACTTTAAAGATTTACTTGACGGTGTGCAAGATATTCTGTTTTTTATGTTCCCTTCATCATCATTTTCATCACAGATTATACGTTCCACTGCTGGACCCGAGCTTCCCTTATATTGGATGGAGAATTGAACTACTTTTTATTTCGCCCTGGCGATGGTCGGCAGCGTCAGGTCGGCACCGATGATTGTGACGAGTTCACGACGCTGCTCTGCCCAGGCGGCACAAACCTCGAGCGTATGCTGCGCCGTGTCCTCGTCACAATCGCAGTAGTCCTCCTAACGACCGTGTACAAGTATTTGGCGAAGCTACCAAAATTGACCTACTATACCTACTAGACGGGTTGGAATGGGGTTTTGTTTCGAGTTTTCCTTCTCTTAGTTATTATATGGACAAGATATTCCTGAATCGCCTTTTACCGTTGTCGTGGTTGTCGTAATAATCTGCTAAAGGATATACAGCCAGATGCCATCTATGCAAGAGAAAGAAACTTGACACAAAACCATAATACCAATCCGTCTAACATAATACCATAATAATATAATAACATAATAACATAATGATTTGCCACATTTATATAACCAAATTTCAGAAATTATTGCTCACATTGCATTGCACCTGCCTAATTTATTTCTGCTCCACCCTAGGTCGACTGGCAGAAAATGCCTAAGGCATTAAGTCCGCCTTCTACCTTTTTTTTGTGTGCAAAAGTTTTAAATAAATAAATAAATACCAACCGTCCCCGTGGCATACATAGTAGGTAAATTTCGCCTATTAAAGTCGAGGCTCGAGCCCAGCAGTGGGACTACATGGGTTGAGACGACGACGATAATGTATAATATAAGAAGAGAAAAGAACGTGCGTACAAAATACGCAAGCCAGAAGTGAAACTTCTTTGGGGCCACGTGTTCTTTGTCAATATAAAAAAAAAATATGATAAAAAATATTGGACGCTACTCGTTGCTAACGCTCGCGCTGGCCTGTAACAGGTATACTACACGCATGCGTTCGAGTGTCACGCATTCAATCTCGCTCTTTCTTTTTCTATTCCCGTAGCGTTAAACGTTTAACGCATTCTTGTTGGAAGTCGCATTAGAAGTAGACATGTGTAACACTGCGCTGCGCCGCGCAATTGCGCCAACTCAGTTCACTGCGCTGGAAGTATCAACTCACTTCTAGAAAATGTGTTAGCGGCCGGCGCAATCGTCGCAGCGCCGGCGAATCTGAACATTTTTTTTATTTATGCACCTATATTTATAAGGCAGGCTATAGTCGACCTTACTGCCTTGTCTTACGTAGCTTACACATAATTTTCTTTACATATAATTTATTATTAGCGTAAGAGATAAGTAACATCCGTCAGTAAGTCCTTACCATTAATTGGGTGTTGAAAACCAAATACACTATTATACATATTAACGTAAATCACTATTATATGATATTCACAACACTTCAACTGTATTACATATTAAACTAGCTGACTCAATACAGATGTTGTTCTGTTCAAATAAAATAAAGGAATGCTCTTTGAAATCGACAGCAGCGCCACCTACCGAGCCCAGTTGTGAATCTAAACCATTCTCGTATCCCTTTGAACATACACAAAACATTTCATCAACATCGGTCCAGCCGTTTAAGAGGAGTTTCAGTGTTCAGTTTCAACAAATATATACATATAATGTAAATAAAGATAAAATATCAGCAAAATTATTTAAAATATAAAACTAAAAACAATAATTCATTCAAGAGCGTAACATGGCACTCCCATATTCCCGCCGAAAAACTCAAGGTCGAACAACTCTGTGAAGTGTAAATAACTCTTTTAAAAATTGAGTTATACCTAGGCGCGCATTTAGTTGCTCATTCGGTTGTTTCATGTGTTGCACCATGACGCAATGAGTTAGAAATGGAGTTATACCTGCAGTGGCGCAGATGGCGCACATTTCATTCGTAGCTCACTCGGTCATGATTACATTTTGTTGCGCCATGGCGCAATTTTGAGTTAGCGCAAAGAGTCGGCGCAGTCTACTGCGCCTGAGTTACTGAGTTAACGCAAGGATTATCGTTGAGTTACCCATGCCTAATTAGAAGTTTCATTTCAAAAACTGAGAGAAAATTTGAGCTGGGTATGACAAAAGAAGCACAAAAGTAGAATAAATGCTGTGGAAATGAGAGAGCTGAGGAGCATGATTGTTGTGAAATTGAGTGATAGAATTAAGAACAGAGTGATTAAGGAACGTATGTATAAAAATATATGTAGGGACAAGGCTTAGAATAATAACGTATAGAAGGTAAGTTCGAGCACAAAAAGTGAAGCATTTCAATTGGAGCCTAATGGAGCTTACGCCGGAATCGTTCCGTAATGTATGTATCACTCGCGCACATACGTACGCAACTCTTAAAAAATAAATAGGTAATTATTTCGATTTGTGCATTCAAATGGTGTATAAAAAACATAAAAAGGTTTTTAACATTACTTTCTTTTTTTTCTTCGTTTATTTTCTTTCATTCAAACTTTGACACTCCTTTTGTTTTTTGCTTTAAGTAGCAAACGAGCAAACAACACATTTCATGGTAAGTGATAATGCCAACAATGGATTTTTGCTAGGCCACCGGCTACCGTAATTAAATTAAAAAGAATGTGAATGCCTGCAATGAGGTTCGGAGATACTAAAGGCATTACCAAAACCTACCACATGCTAAACACCCTCTGAAAGTTAGTCTTCCGATTCTATCGCTCACCGAACGGAGTACAGAAACAAATTGCTACTACTCAGACGTCGATTTTCTGCTCAGTGTGGTACTACCCTGGACGGACTGGCCCGCGGCTGCAGACAGAAGACTATCGACAGTATACTCCTACCACATCGTTTCACCCGCTGTAAAAATGAATTTTGTAAAATTGTTTTAGTGAGTCTCTATTTCACAAACCCCTCTTGCCCGTGGGTGTCGTAAAAGATGACTGAAGGATATAATATGCACATCTGTGTACTCTATCGACTCTTTCATGGGGAGTGCTCTGAGGAACTGTTTGACTTGATACCGTCGTCATGTAAACCATTAACGTACCACTCAATACCGCAGCAGGGTTCATCCATTTCACCTGGAAATGTTATGGTCTTCAACTGTACGTTTCCAGCGATCATTTCTTCCACATATGTGCAGGCTCTGGAATTAACTACCTGCTGCTGTGTTTCCCGAGCGCTATGACATGTCCTTCTTTAAATGAGGTTTAAGAAGAATATTTACTTCACGGTAGACAACGACCTGGCTGTGCTCCTGGTATTGCAAAGGTCCATGTGCACCAGTATCACTTACCATCAGGTGTGTTGCCTGCTCGTTTGCCACCATCGGCAATAAAAAAAATAACATCTACGCAAGAGAAGGAAACTTCGAAACAAACCTTATACCAACACGTTCGACCAGCGTAGCATAGTAGGTCAATTTCCCTCTCAAAGTTGAGGAAGCCGAGCTCAACAGTGAGAAGTGTATCGACCAACATGACGTCACAAAAAGAAACTACGATAAAAATTTCATGTTCCTAGTATCAACACTTTCCTACGTTAATAATTCAGTCAGTTTCCTTTATAACATATACATTTACAAAATTCCTTTTTGTTTAAAAAGAGATTTATTCCAAAATAATCCCTATTAAATTTCCTAACGATCTGATTCAGTCGGATTTTCTTTTTGTTAAAAAACTTCTCTTCTATTTGACAATTTATTCTAATACCGGCGCGCTCACCGGGTGGATTGTAAACGGCTTGAACCTGTCTTGAAAGATTGATAGTTGGTAAGCTAGGTAGAGATATATAGTACAATTTATCGTCACCGAGCCCTCGTTAACACTACCGAAACGTCCTTGGTATCGACCTATTTAACTCTCACACCTCTACGCAATATTGAATGCGTGTTAACGCTTGTATATACATATTTTTTCATGAAATTCATGTATCAAAACTATATATCTCTTAAAAAATATATATCTTCATCATCATGGCCTGAGGCCCATATACGTCCCATAGTTGGGCTCGAGCCTCCTCTATTATCGAAGGAAAATTGACCTATTATATCACGCTAGTCAGATGTATTGACGTAGTTTTTTTTTTTGAGTTTTTCATCCCTTAGATCACAGCATATTCCCTTAGTTCCTGCGTGGTGACAAAGTAAGAATACAATTCGCCACTCCCTATCTTGCCAGTGGATGTCGTAAAAGACGACTATAGGAATATGCATACAATATCTGTGCAAGAGAAGGAAAACTTGAAGTGAAACCTTATACCAACGTGTTTGACCAGCATGGTATAGTAGCTCAAATTCCTTTCCATTATGGAGGAGACCCGCCCAACAGTGGGACGTATGTTGGCTGCGTTAAAATCCCTTAGTCGTCTTTTATGACGCCCACGGGTAAGAGAGGGGGGTGGTGAATTATATTCTTATTTTGTCACCAGCTCTTATTTCGTAGCCAGGGAGGTGCAATTATTTAGTTGTCCTCATCTTTTTTTTTTTATAGCCTGTAGTAGGTACTGTAGCCTGAATATTTTGAGACTACAGTTATGAATCATTTCATCACTTGAGCCAACAGAAATTCCCCTATTAAGCCACCTCCGCAATAGGAAGGCAATTAACCTATTATATCACACTGATCATTGGTATAGCATTTTATGTCAAGTTTTCCTTCTATTGCATAGATATTGTGTGCATTTAATATCCCTTAGTCGTCTGTTATGATATCCCTGGGCAAGATAGGGGGTGGTAACTACGCCGCGGGTAAAGCGACTGAAACCGAAGCGAGGGCGGATTGCTAGTATATAATAAATTGATAAATCTCAGTTATTTCAAACTTCATTATTCGTCATCATCATTTCAGCCTATCGCCGTCCACTGCTGGACGTAGGCCTCCCTCATGTTACGTCATAGAGTGCAGTACTGTGCCGCCTGCATCCAACGACGCCCAGCAACCTTCACTATGTCGTCGGTCCACCTAGTGGGAGGTGTTCCACACCGTCGCATGTCATCCGATACGTGGTCGCCACAGAATTTTTCTTCCCCAGCGGTTGTCGGTTCGTTGAGCGATCTGACCTGCCTATTACCACAGCGTGCTAATTCGTGCTATGTCGGTTATACCCGTTCTTTTGCGGCTTTCTGATTATATATTTCGGATTCTATCTCGTAGAAAAATCCTAAGCATAGCCCGCTCCATAGCACGCCAAGCGACTTTGAACTTTGTTATGAGGCCTACACTTAGGGACCACGTTGCCGTGCCGTAAGTCATCATTGTTTAAGCCTCAAGTTTTCAGATACTGAAGTATGTTGGACGAGAAGATCCTCTTAAGTTTCCCAAGCCGAACCGATTTTAAACTTAATCTTACTTAAAAACAACTAAATATGTATTTTCTGTTAAATTAACCGTTGCAATGTAAAATACCGAAACTGTATAACTAAAGTCCATAAAGCTTAAAACTTATAATAAATTTACTAACGTCAAATTGAAAAGGGTTAAGCATATTTATGAAAATGTTTCAAGGCTGCCTGGATAGTTAGGACGAATTGACCGAATATTATTTTTGGTTAACCCGTAGAAATAGAGAACCTTTTTTTTTTTATAACACTACTTTCAAAAGCGTCCATCCATTCGCTTATTAGATTATTAAATAAAAGGATAAAATAGACATATTTAATTTTTCAACAAATATGCCAACTACTGTGTAAAGACAGAAAGAAACTGTGTGAAACTGAATGCCAACTACTGTGGAAAGAAATGTTTGTTACCTCAGAACTCTGGACTGGTTTCGATGATTATTTTTTTTTATTTTTTTTTTTTTATTTGAAAGCTGGATGCTTTCCGTTTTTTTTTTATTATAAACGGTGGCAAACGAGCAAACAGTACATCTGATGATAGGTGTTGCTGCCGCTCATGGAACTTTGCAAGGCTGCTGTCTACCACGAAGTAAATGAAAGGATTGTGAATATGTGCAATTAGATACAGTGATACTAAAGGCATTACTAAAACCCACCACATGCAAAGACCCCCAGAAAGTTGGGCTTTCGGCTCTCTCACCGAACGAAGCGCACTAACAAATTGCTACTACTCAGACGTCGATTTTCTGCTCAGTGTGGTACTACCCCGAACGGACCGACCCGCGGCTGTAAACACTCAACTGTCAACAATGTGGTCCTGCAATTATATAGAGAAGCCTTAAGCTCAGCAATGAAACGTTTACGAGGTACGATGATGAATTGTAACCTTACTCGGCCACCCCCACAATTGTAAGTGATAAAATAATGAAATAAAATGATTTATTGTTTTATTTAGGGGTCGACAAAATACGAGAATAAATATAGCCGTATAAAATTAATGAAAGAACTTACAAACAACCATCTATCATAATGGCTGTCCAAAATATCATAACAACCTTCGAAAACACAATTTTAATTATTTTAGTCGAAGCATACGAATTATTATAATTTATTTATAAATCAAAATTGTTTACGTTTACGCTAAGAGTTTATCATGAATTTAGGCCTGATATTGTTTGGTCTAGTTGACGTTTATATTTTCAAGAGGGTTGAGGTCAAGCAGGTGGCCGAACATAAAACTAACACCAAATTATTTATTTAATATGTACTATGAAAAAATAAATAGTACATTTTGTGTCGACCCCAAATAATTGTAATAAGAGCGAAATGATAATGATGATGTTTATATTTACGCTAAATAATAATAGATTAAATGATCCTTTCTGTGTGATGACTGAGTAAGAAAACAATTCACCACTCCCTATCTTGCACGTGGATGTTGCACCAGACGACTAAGAGATATAATATACACATAACATCTGTACAAGAGAAGGACAACTTGAAATGAAACCCTATGCCAACATGTCTGACCAGCGACACATACATTTTAGCGCCTTACAAAATTATAAGAGCAAAAGCATCAAATATAGATAACAGAATAATTTTATGAGTAAAATCACTTTTGAATAATAATAAATTGATTCAAAAAGCATTAATTTCGTATAGCTAAATGTCAAAATGGGAGCTAAATATAATGCTGAGTTTGTCTACTCCACCGACACAAGACGTGAGATCTAATGGTGCCAACTTCTGTAGAAATTAGTTTATTAGAAACGCATAACATTCTTGATTTGATCTGCTCCAAACATAAAGTATTTAAAAAAGTCGTGTAATAATCACAGCTTTTATATGTCCCACTACTGGGCTCGAGTCTACTCCGTAATGGAAGGAAAATTCACTTACTATACCACGCTGGTCAGACGGCTTGATATAGGGATTTTATTCGGTGCTGTGTGGTAGCGGCTTCGAATACTACCAACCCTTGCTTTGCTCGTGGGTGTCGTAAAAGACGACTAAGAGCTCTAGATTGACCCGGATCAACTCCATCTGGTACCATTTGGGTCAACGATTACATTCCCAAGGAGGGTTGACGTCAGGCAGGCGGCCGGTCTTAAAGTCATTGCCGAAACTTTTTGCAATATGTCAAAACAGATGACATATTGCGTCGACCCCAAGTAATTGGGATAAGAGCAAGATGATGATGATTCGGAGTTGTCCTTCTCTTCACGGTGTTACAAACACCAAGTTTTCTTTCTTTTTTTTATACCCTGTTTAAAAGTATGTCTGGCAATAAATAAGCTTATTGTCGTTCAGTAGTGTGTATTACACTATAATGTCATCATTAATCTTTTACATTCACGACACTTTAGCACCTTCTCTTAAAATAATAAATAAAATATCACCTATTAGTTATTATGTTATTGTAAATTGCATTTCCTTTTGTTTTTTTTTGTTTTGTTTGTTAATGTTGTTTTTGTTTATTTTTTTATTTTTACTTATACGCGTAAGATTGGATAACTTAGTACTGCACTTAATCCGTATGTTTATTATTAATATTTCTCTATTATTTAAATATTATTTACAAAAGCAGCTGTAATTTGTTAGTTTAATTATATTCAGCTGCTACCTGTACTTTGCTGACAGACGTCGCAGGACGCTGCAGAATAACAGCGTTGCGGTATCTCTCTTATAGTAAATAAATGCCTCAACATTATGCTGAGCAGCGATCCTTTTTCTCCTTTGCGAAGGGAATACCAGTGTTGATATAAATTTCTTTTTGTGTTTTTTTTATTATTATTATTTATTGTTTTATCTATATTGTACTCACTGTTTGAGCTTTTGTAATGTTTCCCTCCCGTAAAGTTGTAATAAATTATTTTTCTTTCTTTCTTCGTTCCTCTCTTTCTTCTATAGGTCTTATCTACGTATAACCCTTAATCGTCTTTTACGACACTAGTGGGTAAGAAAGAGGATGGTGAATTGTATTCTTACTCCGTCACCACACGGAAATTGTAATATGAATTTAAATATTCTATTTACTGAGCTGAAAAATGACATCCCAGCCATAGCACTCCATAGCTCGACAAGTATATAACACAACGTATAACACGAGACGTTGAGGGAGCCGCTCCGGTATCATGGAGTGCCTCCGTACCTCCGGAAGCTGTTGGCGGCGTACCTCGAGGGAAGGCACGTGCTCTGGGAGGGGGGTGACGGGTGCATACATCGCCATCGGGTGGAATGCGGCGTTCCACAGGGCTCGGTCCTTGGTCCGGTCCTGTGGAACGTTGGGTTCGACTGGCTCCTGCGGGGTCGGCTCCTTCCCGGGATAGGGGTTATTTGCTACGCAGATGATACCCTCATCACGGTGAAGAGGGCTGACTTTCAGGGGGCTGCCCGGTTGGCACAGGAAGGAGTAGCACTCGTCGTAGATCGGATTGGCATGCTGGGTCTGAGGGTCTCGTTAGATAAAACTGAGGCCCTCCTATTTCATGGCCCACGTCGAGGTCCCCCCCGAGGAGCACATAACAGTGTGTCTGGGGTTGCCGTGCCGGTGCGGGCCCAGATGAAATATCTAGGCCTGCACCTTGATAGTAAATGGAATTTCGGGCCACACTTTGCCCAGCTCGTCCCTAGGCTCACCAGGTCAGCCGCGGCGCTGGGAACGCTTCTGCCAAACACTGGCGGTCCTGGGTCGTCCTGTCAGCGTCTCTACGCTGGAATCCTGCGGTCCATGGCATTGTATGGTGCCCCTATCTGGCCGGAGTCTCTCACCGCCCGCAACAAGGCCCTCCTGCGCCGACCGTAGAGAATCATGGCGGTGAGGACTATCAGGGGTTACCGTACGGTGTCTTGGACTGCAGCGACGCTATTGACAGGCGATCCGCCTTGGCCGCTTGTGGCTGAGGCGTTGGCGGAAGTTTACCAGCTCCGTGCCACAGCGCGGGCCAACGGCGAGCAAGTCTCTGCAAGGAGACTGGGCAGAGCGCAAGAAGTGGCCCGGAGGGAGGTTATCCGGCGGTGGAGGGCAGACCTCGAGTCCCCCGTAGCAGGGGGGGGACTGTGGAGGCGGTTGCGCCGCATCTCCACCGCTGGCTCACAAGGAAGCACGGCAACCTAACATTTAGGATGGCGCAGGTGCTTACCGGACACGGGGTCTTCGGTAAGTACCTGCATATGATTAGAAGAGAAGAGGCCCCCGGATGTCATGAGTGTGGCGCGCCAACTGATGATGCGCGTCACACATTGGAAGTATGCCCGCCTAGGGGCCTCAGCGCCACGACCTGTCGGCGGTTCTCGGAGCGGACCTGTCGCTGCCGACCGTTATCACAAAGATGCTCGGCAGCTACAGGTGCTGGTCGTCGATGGCCTCATTTTACGAGGCCGTCATATCCAGGAAGGAAGCGGCGGAGCGAGAACGCGAGGCAAGCGCCTCTGCTGACTCGCTCCGTCGCCGGCGACCCGGGAGGAGGAGGCGACAATATGCGCACCTACTCCCACCGCCCTAAATAATGACGACAGGACGTGGCCAGACGGCCATGCGTTGGGGTGCCGGGGATTGAATGTCATCAGACGATCTCTCCGGCACCCCGTAAAAGCGCGGAAGGGGCCAGTGTGGTTTTAGTGGGTATTCCGGCTGCGGAGGTGGCCGGTGAGTCCCACACAACCCCCGCGGAGGACTGTGCGTAAATGCATTTCCACAGCGTGAACAAAAAAAAAAAAAAGACATCTCATTAATATGCTAACAGTAATTTGCGAGTTATGACATAATTTAGGTGTGTGCTTTGACCTTGTCAAAGCGATCGATTGTGTACCGCACCTCCAAAGTCACTGTACTATATGTCCGTTGGTAATGTTTACAATCATTACTAGTATTTTATCGATTGTTTGTAGTAGGTATGTCAATTCTATAATAGGAGTTTCATCATTTCAGCTCATAAATGTCCTACTGTAGGGCTCGAGCCTCCTTCACGATAGGAGAGAAATTAACCTTACTACACCGTGCTAGTCAGACAAGTTGGTATAGGGTTTTATTTCGAGTTTTCCTTCTCTTGCATATATGTTATATGCATATTGTATCACTTAGTCGTCCTTTACCATATCCAGGGGCAAGATGAGGAGTGGTGAATTGTATTCTTTTTCCGTCACCACATGGATATCGGCGTTTAGACGAAATTATTTATTTATTTTATTTGGGAAAACAAACGGTTACATATTAAATATCACAATCAAGTGTAAGCTAAATAGATATGATACAAATATAATATCAAGCAAATAAAGTCACTAATATCAGGGCGTTAAAGGCGTTATTCGAGACATTAGTTAGAAGTCACTTGGAATGCAATGTGGCAGTGTGGGCTCCCCATGAAACTAAATATATAATAATGATGGAGCGTATACAAAATAAATTCTTAAGATTTTTATATTCAAAACAGTTCGATGTTTATCCAGGATACCCATTATTATATCCGACCGCATTTATATTAGGTATGGTAGGTTACTACAAATTAGAAATAAGAAGAAAAATGGCTCTTGTCATGTATGTATTTAAAGTGTTACGGGGCCTAATCCACAACCCAGCTATTCTGCAAGAGGTTCGGCTGTATGTACCAGACGAGTACGTTGGTAGGTTGTTAGAGCAAGCACCACTCACACGCGCTCTACATGTGCTTAAAGCTGCGTCACACACGCACACTGATATGTTTTCGTATTCACTGAACAAATTCACACGTACAGCTATTTTAATTTTAAGTAAATAGAAATAAGAATTTTGTGTTATTTATAATTACTACTATATGTTTGTGTGTACTAAGATTGTCTTCCTCTATCGAATTGGGTTGTAATATCTGTAATGATAGCGGTGTATTGAATTAAATAAATAAATAAATATAGCCAATAGCATTTTCCACATGATACTAAAATAAGTATTTAGCAGTGCGAACATGCAACAGACAACTAAAAACTAAAAATGTATATTATGTAGGTATGCTTTTTGGGATTTCGTAGCCCAGTATATAGTAGATTGTAGCTGCTTCTCAATAGGCTTACAGAAGAATGAAAAACAAGGCATCACGAGATATGATTCCATTATTACGTTTCTGTCGCTCGAGGATAACTGGGTGTAGTGTGACCATTTGATTCCGATTCTGACTGATTCAACATTCTACTCTTATCCCAATTACTTCAGGTCTACTCAAAACGCACTTTTCTTTCATAGTACAAATTGCAAACGTATTGACAATAGTTTTATGATAAGCCGCCTGCCTGACTAAAACTATTTGGAAAAGCAAATGTTACCGCGTGAGGGCGATGCTCGGGCAAGTCTGTCTTGTTGCCGGGGCGTCAAATGAGACGATACCCGAAAGGGTAACCCAACGGGCCGGCTATGGAAGGCAAGGAATCGGTACCAGTGATCAGCCCAATGAGGTTGGGGAGGGAATACGGTAGGTTATGGGGTCCGTCGCCCCGGACTGATTGAGCGGGGTCTGTACAGACCATAGCCTATCAAAAAAAAGGGAATGCAATTGTTGACCTAACGGCACCAGATGGAGTTGATCCAGTTCGACGAAAATCTTAACATCTTTTACGACATCCACGAGCAATGTAAGATATTATAGTATTTGTAACCATCACACCGCTTAGCAGACTGACTAAAATTAATAAGTCCGAATCCAAAGCTATTAATGAAATCTTATAAAATGTCGATTGTCTGTCCTTAATTCAAACTTTCGTCAGCAGGCTTCAATCGTAACAGGTCGACAAATTACGTTATTAAACTTTTCATCATCATCATTTCAACCTATCGCCGTCCACTGCTGGACGTATGCCTCCCTCATCTAACGCCACGCCAAAGAGCGGTCCTGTGCCATCTGCAAAGACGCCCATCAACTTTCACCAGGTCGTCGGTCCCCCTAGTGGGGGAGCGTCCTACACTGCGTCGTCTGATACGTGGTCGCCACTCGAGAACCTTTCTTCCCCAGCGGTTGTCGGTTCATCGAACGATGTGGCCTGCCCATTGCTAATTCATGCGGATTTCCTTATTTCGGATTCTATCTCGCAGAGAAATCTCGAGCATGGCTCGCTCCATAGCACGCTTAGCGACTTTGAGGGACTGACTTTAGGGACCACGTTTCCGTGCCGTAAGTCATCACTGGTAACACACACTGGTCGTAGACCTGTGTTTTCAGACACTGAGGTATGGTGGACGAGAAAATCCTCTTAAGTTTCCCGAACTTTTATTTATTATAAAATATTATCAATGTTACATTTATACTTATGCCCTATAGAGATAGAAAAAAAAAACAAGTACAGCAGTAAACTACACAAAACTTAATCAGTATTACAAAAAATAAATTCATCTCAGCGTGTTCCATTTATATTCACAGGGGAAATAATGCATAATCGTGTTCAACAGATGAAACAAGCCTATATTCTGCGGCGTCATTATATGTAGAGGGTATCAGAATAAAATTGATTAAACAGAGCTGCCATCAAATAGTAAATCTACTGTTCTTAGACTTTGCCGTATTACGTGCCATAGCTTACAGATATGCGTAAATTACGTTCAACAAGATAAAAGTAAAAACTAAAACCCAACTACGACAAAGAACGAGTTATCAGATAAATACGGATAAAGTCACGAACTAAATGCTAATAATATATATATTTTTGAAATGTACAAGTAACGCCCTTTCCAATGATATGAAATACGACGTATTTGTCTCAAATTTATTTTTTAACACAGTACTTTAAGACCTCTTCATCTTCTTATAACCAGCAGATGATCAAGATGCTTCTAATGATGTCTCATTTGCCTGGTTCCAATAAGTAGTTAAGGAACTATGAGGGAACAGACATACATACATAGCCTGTTAAAATCATAACCCTCCGTAGTCGGGTAAAAAAGAACTAGAATAGTTTATTCCAATTGAATTTCCATTTCCTGTTCCATTAGACCATCGGTGAAAATGCCTTCATTATGAACAGCCTGTGATGCGTACTATTACGTATTGAAGCTTCCTTCGAAGTCCCACTGCAAATTGCATTTTATGATTCTGTTGGCTACACTTTACAAGTAGGAATTTTTTCTTAAATATATTCCATCTCGATCCCAAAAGCCATTTATTTCTATCATGTGGTGTTGGGTATATTGATCAAGAGCTGGAAAGACGTGAAGCTCCCTTCTTTCTTCTATTCCAAAAGTTTTTTCTATACGAATAAACAAAATTGAAGTGTCTGTTTGTAATGTCAAATACGTAAAATAGTAGTTTTTTTTTTCATGCTCACACCGTTATTTGTATGTCTATAAACTAGTTTAAACATTTTTTGTCTGTCTGTTTGCTCCGGGTACTCAGCAAAACGTCTGAACCGATTTTGATAATATTTTATAACCAAGTAGCTCATATATATAAGAAGTAAGTTAGGAGTGGTAGGACCACACTGTCGACAGTTATCTGTCTACAGCCGCGGGCCGGTCCGTCCGGGGCAGTACCATGCTCTCGCAGAAAATCGACGTCTGAGTAGTAGCAATTTGTTACTGCGCTTCGTTCGGTGAGCGAGAGAGCCGGAAGCCCAACTTTCTGAGGGTGATTGCGTGTGGAGGGTTTTGGTGGTGCCCTTGGTATCACCGAGCCTCAATGCACGCCTTCACACTCCCTTCACTTTCTTCGCGGTAGGCAACGGCCTTGTAAAGGTCCATGAGCGGCAGCAACACTTACCATCGGGTGTACTGTTTGCTCGTTTGCCACCGCTTGCAATAAAAAAAAAAAAAAAAAAAAAAGTAACTTGTCTATTTTTCCTTTCAGAAAAGCCTATAAAATTTGGCCCGATCTGGGACTCGAACCCGAGGCCATATCTTAAGAAATATTGCAGATTGAAAATACGGAATAGAATCGAAGCGCAGCGAGGGCGGGTCGCTAGTTTGAAATAAAATACGCTAAAAAAAACAATAAACAAAATTAACTTTATTCTATAAAAAAACAGAAAGCGTTTAACTTTTGCTAATAAAAGGGAAAAATATATACAATAAGGAGACTGCAAGTTTTCTTCCGCGAACAAGTCGCAAACTTTTCAAATTTAACCGTCGAAGTATTTAAAAGTTCCTTTAAGCAGATGATTTACAAGGTATACTGGAGTTGACAACTTGCTTGGTGAAATTATAAATGGCTTATAATAATTATACGCAGAACGTTTTGTTAAATAATACTTTCTTTTACTGTATTATATATTCCATCGTTCGATCATTTCAGCTCAAAAACCTTTCACTGCTGGGATTGAGCTTTCTCCACAATAGAATGGGAAATGACCATATTGATCAGGTGGGTTGATATCAGGTTTTATTTTGAGTCATCTTTCTCTTGCATAGATGTTATATTCATAATACAGTGGATTTCATTAATAACGACCTCGGTTGTAACGACTTTTCGGTTATAGCGACGTCGAACTTGCGTCCCTAGAATTTAAAGCATACTTTCGTAGGAAATTTATTCGGTAATAGCGACTTCAGATATAACGCCTAATTCGGCTATACCAACTTTTATGAACTATTTGGGACAGATTCCTAGAAATTCCTTGCGGATGTTGCAACTGAGTCGGCAAAGGCACAAAGTCTCATTCATAAGCTTTAACTATTAAGCTTTCTTATCCTTTGTTTATATTCGCAGATGGTCAAATGCTTTGTTTGTGTATAGCGCTACTTAGCATGTGCGCGAAGTTAAAATTATGAATCAGTTACGTAGTTATTTCCAGTGAGTGAACAGTGTTTCTTAAACTTGTGAAAATGGCTCTTAGACGTACATTTACTGTTAAAGAAAAGCTGATTTCGGATATAAAGACTGCCGGATATAGCGACGTTATTAAAGTGGTCCCTCCGCCATCGTTATAACCGATATACACTGTATATCCCTTAATCGTATTTTACAATCCCTACGGGCAATTTTTTTTGTCTGTGTTTAGTTGTTAGCCGCAGATGGCTTTCTCAGCTTAGCCCAGACTATGGGTGAGCGCTGAGGGCTCTCAACCTGGGGGCAAGATAGAGTAGTATTTTTTTTAAATTCCGTATGGTGACGAAGTAAGAACATATTTATTTACTCCCTATCTTGTCCGTGGATGTCGTAAAAGACGACTAAGGGATATAATACGTATATAACATCTATATAAGAGAACGGAAATTCGAAATAAAATCCTAAACGAACTTTTCTGATCAGCATGGTATAGAGGGGCAATTTTGTTCATGGATAATGATTTCTGATGTTTACGCGAGTATTATACATTTTAAATAAAACTACTTTACGGATTTTATCGCGTTTGTATTTGATTTTTGATTACCCGACGTTTCGAAAACTTTACAGCGTTCATGATCACGGGTGGACTAAGATGTCTCACGTCCAACAAGTCATCGTTACTGCAGAAAATTTTATAATTATCTACCCGATACAGAAATTAGTTATTAAATATTGACCCACATTTTGATACAAAATTTATTGCCAGTGTAAGAAGAAAATGATTCTATATGAAAAAATTATATTGTTTATGGTTAGTAATAATTAAACATTAAAATTAATAGTAATTATATTTAAAAACTAACTAATAATCTAGTATACATTCTACCATTTTACCAACGTACCAGGATCATAGCAGGATTCATCCATTTCACCTGGAAACGTTAGTCTTCAACTGTACGTTTCCAGCGATCATTTCTCCCACGTACGTGCAAGATCTGGATTGAACTACCCGCTGCTGTGTTTCCCGAGCACTATGACATGTCCTTCTTTAAACGAGGTTTAAGAAGAGTATTTTCTTCACGGTAGGCAAAGCCCTGGCTATGCCCTGGTTCATGTGCGGCAGTATCACCTATCATCAGGTGTGCTGCTTGCTCGTTTGCGATCGTTGACAATAAAAAAAAACACGAGCCCAATAATGGGACGTAGGTATGTGGGCTGAATGAGTCACATACCTTACAACAGTATGCTTATAACTTTAATAAACGTGCATTCTTAACTAATTGTTAAAGAAATTATAATTTTAAAATATTTTTGACGTGACAACTTCTTATAGTTCGATGGAGCCGGCTGCACACACGAAAAAACATGACGTATGCGGCGTTACCTCGCTCTGAGGCGTTCCATTTAAGGCTTGATCCATACAAAATATCTATCAAACAAATAAAATTAAAATTTTCTTTTGAAAAATGAAACCATTCCATCAGTATCTATTAAAAAAATCATTTTTGAGCATCAAAAATCAGAAGAGGCTCTGAAACACGATACTAGTGCCATTTAATTTAATTTATGTTATTTAGTGATGAATGCTGATTAATAGAAAACAAACAAAGGGGAAGTATCAGTATTTTATGAATATAGTATTTATACTCTTATGTATATAAGTATTATTTATATATTAGGTATATCAGAATTCAATAGATTTTTTTACCATTATTAATTTAAAAATTTACTTACCATCTTGATTTAGGCATCAGTTGCTAATAGTAATAATTTGACACTATTATAACTTATTATCCAATATCCTATATTTTATGCAAAATTACTCACACCACATTATGATAATCATGTTATCTGGACGGCAACAATATGTAAATCAATATTTTATTTTTATTTTAATGTTAAATTGAAATTGAATATTATAATCATAAATTATGCCATGTTGTGCTAAATGTCATCTGTATGTACATATATGTAGTACATCACCGGGAAATGTTCGCCCTGCCACAGATTATAAATCTGTAATTTAATTGCACACAGGACAAGTACCTATGGAGCCAGCTTATTATTTCTTTTTTTTTATTTTATTTTTTTTTTTATTTTACTGTTTGTGCTTTATGTTTGTTTGTGTGTGTATGTACCTTCGGCGTGGTTTAATTGTGTTTTATTTTTAATATCGTTTTGTATTTTTATTTTATTTTTTTGCATGCTTTTTGTTAATTTGTTTCACTCGTTTTATTTCGTGACGTCAACATAACGACTCCACGGAAGATCAGTGCAGGTTTTTTCTTAACCTGCAATATGCTGAGTAGGAGTCGTTTTGTTACGAGCTGTTATGTATTTATTTAAATAGAATGTAATTCATGCTTTTCTGCGTCAATTTAGCTCGTGTCAATAAATAATTTTTCATTTCATTTCAGTATTTTCTTATGACGTTGTCACGTTCAACTATCGTCAGTAAACCGACTTTACAGACAACCGATTTTTTCGTCGTTAGATTGTAAAATTATATTTAAAAAAGCAGTTAAGTGCGAGTCGTGCACGAAGGGCTCCATAGCATTATCTATAACGAGCAATTAAGTGCAAAAAATCGCGTTTGTTGTATGGACCCCATTAAATATTTATTTTATTTTTAGTATTTGTTGTTATAGCGGCAACAGAAACACATAATTTGTAAAAATTTCAACTGTCTAGCTATAGCGGTTCTTAAGATACAGCCTGGTGACTAACAGACGGACGGACAGACAGCAAAGTCTTAGTAATAGGGTCCCGTTTTTATCCTTTGGGTACGGCACCTTAAAAATCTTGTAGTGAACATCAATATTGAGGCAATTTCTGTGTTGTGACGGTCGAATACAATTTACCATTCCCTGTCTTGTTCGTGGATATCCTAAAGTTCGACTAAAGGATATAAAAGTAAAATCAATGCGAGAGAAGGAAACATTAATACTAACTAACCCATGAGATAAGCGTGTTATAGCAGGTCAAATTCCTCCCACTTCAGAGGAGGCCAATGCAGTGAAAGTTATGAGTTAAGATGATGATGATTGATGTTATGTATATATTAATAAGTTTTTTTAATATTTCATTGTAGCTTATAGAATAATTAAGCACGAAGAATTAGCATACTGAAGTGGCAATGGGCAGGCCACATCGCTCGACGAACCGACAATCGCTGGGGAAGAGAGGTTCTCGAGTGGCGACCAAGTGTCGGATGACGTAGTGTAGGACGCCAGCCACTAGTTGGACCGACGACTTAGTGAAAGTTGCTGGACGTCATTGAATGCAGGCGGACAGTACCGGACTCTGTGGCGTAATATAAGGGAGGCCATGAAAATATTACAACGATACATACGTATACGATTTAAGTAAAATTTGAAATGCAAATTTGTTCTTATTGTTTTGTAAAACGATAGGGGTTTTGATAATTGATTCATTGTGAAGGAGTTGAGAAGTCCTCGACGTCGAGTAATTTATTTTAGTGAAAGATATTTTTATTGTCATATTTTATCCATATAATGTCTATCAAAACATTGTTACGTTGATTAGTGGAAATAGTATTAAATTTTTTTGGTAAATTACATTGTAAATTGCATTATGCCATGTGAGGGTTTGTAACTTAATAAATAACCTCCTCTTATGTTTAGTCCAACAAATTAGATGTTACTTATGTTTTTGCAAAAGCTTTGTCAATAGATCTAGTTTCAATTGCAAAAGCTTTATTAAGTTTTGCTACTGAATATACTAAAACTGATATTAGAGTTAAAGCATACGATGAATTTGCAGATTAATAGGTAATTTTAAATTGTATATTCTAGAAGTAATAAACTAATCTAAATGTTAAAATCGAATTTATTTAAAGTCTTAACTAAAATTTAATAACGATTGGATTTTATCTCCAGTTACACTTATATGAGGTTATCTATTAGTGTTTCGTTAATGATTTTTTCCGTTCATTAACAAGAAAGAAGGCTCATTTCATCATTATATTCTCACGCCTTCACCGCACGAACAAGGCATCTTATTTAAATTCACCAAATCTTCAGCACTCAGCTCTTATCCTAATTACTTAGAGTCGAATCAATATGTACTCTTCTATCATAATATATATTGCAACTAGCCGCCTGGCCAACATCAAACCTTTTTGGGGATCTAATTCTTGATCAGACCTCAAATCTTTATTTAAGGTCTGATCGTCTGATTAGACCAATCGAATCTTTATTTGAGGTTTTTTCAACAATAGATATCTCGGGTCTATGTAAGGCTTTTAGGCGCTTTTTACGATACTTTCGAGCATATAAATATACATTTTATCACGCAAAAATCATTTGAATAATATAAATTTTATGGTAGTACCATACTGTTGACGGTTGTCTGTCTACAGCCGCGGGCCGGTCCGTTCGGGGTAGTACCATACTGAGCAGAAAATCGGTGTCTGAGTAATAGCAATTTGTTACTGCGCTTCGTTTGGTGAGCGAGAGAGTCGAAAGTCCAAGTTTCCGATGATGTTGTCGTGTGGTACGTTTTGGTGATGCTTTTCGTTTCACCAAACCTCATTGCATGCATTCACACTCTCTTCACTTTCTTCACGGTAAGCAGCGGCCTTGAAAAGGTCCATAAGCGCCAATAATACTTACCATCAAGTGTACTGTTGACTCGTTTGCCACCGTTTGCAATTAAAAAAAAATGCATTTTACATATAAATCTGATTGAAAATATACCATCCGTGCCGCCATACGCCGTTACAGCCACAAAACAAATCTATACACAGAATAATGGACTGTCTCGAGCAGGTGATTTTCTACGAAATTCATATTATACGGCTGGTTTGCTATTATGAAATAGAGGTTCTCAAATTGCTCAACATCTGATAGAAATGTCTTATTCATTTTTTCTAAATATTCAGTGACTTGGTAAAGGAGTAGTAATACAATTTGTCACCCCCTTTCTTTCATGCGTGCACTGTTAAAGACGGCTAAGGAATGTAAATAAATTCGGGTGACGTGACCGGGGATTAGTCCGTCACCCGCTGAGAGGCCGACCGCGTGAGTAAATACCGACATCCTCCCCGAGGGGGGACGTCGGTCGATGGGAGGGTACCCCAATAGGGGGTATTCCGTCGGGCCGACCACTGACGACAAGTTAACGCTGCTCCAGTGGTCGGCCCAACGACGAAGGCGACGTGGTTTTTGGGTGGGTCGCGGGAGTTGCGTGCTTAAGCCCCTCTGTCGCCCCGGACGGAGTGGTGCGGAGGCGCGCCGACCGCGACCGACCCACAAAAAAAAAAAAAGGAATGTAAAAAAATAATACCTTCGTTATAAATACATAATTTCTGCCGGATGTTTCTCAGCGTAACAGAGTTCCGTGATTCCATATTAGATTTGTTAGAGTTAAATTAATAACTTATCATAATAATAATTAACGAATTGTTAATTTTAACCGATTTTTGCGTGGTGGCGGAGTAAAAATACAATTCACCAAACTAACCTAAATTTACCCCCACCGTATTTGAACTAAATAAAAATAAAATAGTTATATCCTATCTCGAAGGGCATCACACTGGAGCTAAGACTATATGTTGTATACGTAATTTTATTCAAAAGATGGTAAAAAAAATAATTTTTAACAAAAAAAAACCCGACAAAAAAACAATTCCCAAACAAATTAATATGCACTAAAAAGCAAAAAAAAATATTCTTGTACAATGTAGTGCCCGCCCAACCTTACATAGGATGAAAAAAAAAATAGAGTACTTAAAAGTCAATCAAATTATTACGACAATATAATGTAGTTACAATTATTGTCATTTTTGGAGTCGGTGTCTATGTCTATGTCGGTATGTTTGTCGGTGTCCTAGTTTTGTTGACTGACATCGAAATCGGTTGGCGTGGTTATTGAGTTTTCGTCCATTTATCGCGCACATACTTAATGCAAATTAAAGACTTATGTGGTTTTCCCATGGATGCCATTGTCGAAACTGGATGAAATTGAAATGGGACCACACGGGAAGTACCAGCTTTCAAACAAAAATAGAATTATCAAAATCGGTTTACCCAATCGAAAGTTCTGAGGTAACAAACATAAAAAAAAAAAAATACAGACGAATTGAGAACCTCCTCCTTTTTGAAGTCGGTTAAAAATGACAGCCCGTTGAATTTCTTGCCGGATCTTCTCAGCTTGTGGCCGCGTTCCGATCCGGTGGTAGATATTATTTTGTATTCAAACGATGTATAAATTTGACAATATGTAAATACCCTCAAGGGGCCTATGCAGTATAAATGATTTGATTTGATTCACCAACACCTATCTTGCCCGTGGGTGTCGTAAAAGACGACTAAGGGATTATAATATGCATACAATTTCTGGGCAAGAGACAAAAAACTCTAAAAATCAATTTACCTGCCATTCTAGAAGAAGCTCGAGCGCAACAGTTAGACTTATATAAGCTATGAAGAAGATATTAAGATTTTTTAAATTTTATGGTTTAGGCTATCAGCTGCCACCAATTGTCCAAATCCAAGAGTCTAATGGTCGTCTTCAGTTAACATTTTCACAAAGAGATAACCAAATATCCTAACTATTCATCATCATCTTCATTGCAGGCAATATATGCACCACTGCCGAGCCTGACTCCTCCGTAATGAAAGGAAATTTGGTCTGATATACCACACTGGTCAGATGGGTTGAAGTGGGGTATTTACAAGATGTGGAGTATTCCGTGTGGTAACAGAGTAAGAATACAATTCACCACTCTCTATCTTGCCCACAGATGTCGTAAAAGACGACTAAGAGATATAATAAGCATATAACATCTATGCAAGAGAAGGAAAACTTGAAACCAAACCCTATTCCAACACATCCGACTAGTGTGGAATGGTAGGTCAGGTACCCCTCATTATGGCGGAGTCCTGAGCCCAAAAGTGGGATATATTTAGGCTGAGATGATGATGATTTTCAAGATTTCCTTCATTTATAGTAATGGTATCAGTTGTCTTTTACAATCATTCGCCGTAAAAGAAGGGTTCTTTTTCCGTCGACATACAGGCATTCGATCACATTTCAAATCTGAATTAAAAAAGTTTTGGTACACGGTTCCATAAGTAGAAATATCTTGAAAGTTTTTACCCTATGTTTATTGAGGACTCGCCAATATGGAAGTATGAACAAAAACTTTAGGGTTTTATAAATTTTGGAGCACCAAGCTAAAACGAGAAAAATATCTAATAGATTTTGCATGAAAAAGCTGATTTTATTGATACAATTTTTGATGTGAAACGTCTATAGGTGAGGGTAAACCTAATCGTTGGCGTGGCGTAAAGCGACTCGTGTCTCGCCACGTCGTGCCCGGGCCTCGCCACGCTTTATGATAGTAAGTGAAGTCCCGACCAATTGTCACAGTAATATTGTCAGAAGCATCGAATATAACTATTATATTATTACGAAAATCACTGATTAAAAAAAATTGTGAAAACTCATGTCACAATTTCAAAGATTTTCGAATTTTTATTATTATATTCTGATCTCAGCAGGGTATCCCAACTAGTGGGTCTACGAATGAACATGGACAAGACGAAAGTCATGTCAAATACCCATGTCATTCCTGTACCGGTCCTAGTTGGCAATGCGATTCTCGAAGTTGTCAATCACTATGTTTACCTAGGACAAACAGTCCAGTTAGGTAGATCCAATTTCGAGAAAGAGATCAGCCGACGAATCCAACTCGGTTGGGCAGCGTTCGGGAAACTTAAGAGGATCTTCTCGTCCAACATACCTCAGTGTCTGAAAACACAGGTCTACGACCAGTGTGTGTTACCAGTGATGACTTACGGCACGGAAACGTGGTCCCTAAATGTAGGCCTCATATCAAGGCTCAAAGTCGCTCAGCGTGCTATGGAACGGGCTATGCTCGGGATTTCTCTGCGAGATAGAATCCGGAATACAGAAATCCGCAGAAGAACGGGTGTAACCGACATAGCACGAAGAATTAGCACGCTGAAGTGGCAATGGGCAGGCCACATCGCTCGACGAACCGACAACCGCTGGGGAAGAAAGGTTCTCGAGTGGCGACCACGCATCGGACGACGCAGTGTAGGACGCCCCCCCACTAGGTGGACCGACGACCTAGTGAAAGTTGCTGGGCGTCGTTGGATGCAGGCGGCACAGGACCGCACATTGTGGCGCAATATGAGGGAGGCCTACTTCCAGCAGTGGACGGCAATAGGCTGAAATGATGATGATGATGATTATTATATTCATGTATTTAATGAAAATAAGTGTTAATTAAATAATAATTATCATTTTCACGAAAAAAATCGTAATATTTTATTTATACATTATGGCATATAGTTACTGTCATAATCTGTTCATTTATGCATAGGTATATACTTGTACAAAATAATTTCGAAATTCGAAATTTTGAAATCATCCAACCTATGTGCCCCAAAGGGGCTCCATTAGCGAAAATTTAGTGATTTTTTTAATAACTCCCGCAATTAATTAAAATATAAAAAAAAGTATTACGTTCTCTTCAACAGGAATTATCAGAAAATTGTCATTTTACGATTATACTGGCACGCGTGAAGCACTTAATCGAGTAATAATTATTAACATTTCTGGGCCGGTATTAACCAAATATAGCTCAGAACCACCGTAAGGAGTTTAGAATGAAGGAATGAATGAATGAAGGTTTCAGAATGAAAAAAAAACTACATCGAAATCGGTCCATCCGTTTGAGAGTTACGATGCCACAGACAAACACACACAGACAGACAGACATCGATGTCAAACTTATAATAACCCTCTTTTTCGTTGGGGGTTAATGACTTTATAGAAAACATGCAGAACCTAATAGGTGATATTGCGATCGATTTCAAGAAAATATACTTTTTTTAAATGTAGAAATTAATCCGTTAGTTCAGTTCTAGTTTAAAAAATTGTTGATAGATTTTGAATACAAACAATTACAGATATAAAAAGTGTATTGCCCCGTAAACTTTCTAGACTGTCTTTGCTATTAAAGTGATTTTTACCGTACATAGTCCTTTTTTAATGTTTCTTGAAGCAAGAGGGAAAAACCCAAAAGTTTTATCTGTACTATTTACAAACGCTTTGCCTGCGGCTTCGTTCGTATCCGTACCTCAGTCATGTATCCATTACATGCTTTATTATCCTTTTTTTTATTAAATTCTAATGAACTCTATATTTGACACGATTTTTGTAACAGACCTTATATGAGCAACAGTTTCCCTATTTGAATAGGAATGATTTACTTACCAAAACGTTTTCATTTTTTTAAGTGGAATAGTAATAATGTTCTTTTAACTGAAAATACCTTAAATTACTGTCATAAACATATTAGCTATTGATCTATTGAATGTCCCAAATAGTTTTTCTGTACATGGATATGATTGGACTCCTAAACGGCTGCACCAACTTTGTTGTGTTTTTGCGTGCCTTCAGGTTTAGTTTTAGACCTATGTTTGTAATTGAACTCAGTAGGTAACGCTGTGAAAATTTAGAAAAAATTATTTCTATATAATTTGAACAAAACGGCTTCTGTTGAGTCAGCTGATTATTTGGCAATATATAAATACGCACATCTAAATACAATATGTATCTAATCATGATATATATTTCAACATCTTAAAAGTCCCACGCTTACGGGTGTTGAAAGAGGAGAATGCTATTTAATATTTTGACCTTTTTTTGGGGTGGGCTACGGTCAGCGCACCCGCTGCCCGGCTCCGCCCGGGGCGAGAGGAACGGCGCGCGGCCTCGTAACTAGGATGTGAAAAAATAATCGATTTTTATAAAAATCGATTTTTTTTTTTCGATTCGATCGATTGATTTTATAAAAATCGATTATTAATCGATTATTTTTTTGCAATAATCGATTTTCACAATCGATTATCAAAATAAGAAAAATCGATTATTAATCGATTTTTTACTATCGATTATTAATCGATTATTCACGGCCAGATTTCCTAAAAAAAGAAAAAAAAAGGTCATCACGATTGTTTCATACTAAATATAGTATGAAACAATCGTGATGACCTTTTTTTTAGAAGTTTAGTAGAATATAAAGCTCACATTTCCTAAAAGAAAAAAGTCATGACAATCCTGTTGGGAGAAAAAAATAGATTATTTTATAATCGATTATTTATTTTTAATTAATCGATTATTTTATAATCGATTTATTTTAAAGAACAATAAATCGATTATTGAAAAATCGATTATTTTCCCTCCAAGTCACATCCCTACTCGTAACCCACCCATATAGCACGACACCTTCATCGTTGGGCCGACCACCGGTGCAGAGTTCCACGACTTCAGTGGTCGACCTGACTAATATTTTGACCTGCTGAAACATTTTAGACATTCATCTCCTCTATAACAGAAGGGATATTGACTTACTATACTAAACCTGTATGTACCGGATAATTACATGCGTGGTATTGGTCGAAGACAGCATCGACTATTTGCCTGCCCGCCAACGTGGCGGATTTGTCAAGCCAGTAATAGTCCTACTGGGAGGACTATCACTCAAATGAATATATTGATTAAAATGATCCCAGAGGTATATTTACGGATAGAACATGTGCAATAAAAATCCAAATAAATAAATATTTAAATTGTATACTACATTAAGATTGGCTTTGTATATTATTCATGTTATTTTATTTTAGTTCATTTTATTTTAATTCATGTTTTTTAAGTTATTTTATTTGTTATTGTATAATTATATAATTTTAGGTATTTAGATTGTGTAGTATAGCATATAAGCGTTTTGGTTTAAACTGTAAGCTTTTATGTTTCCTTAAATAAATAAATAAATAAATATACCGCGCTTATCAAATGAGTTGATATAGAGTTTTATTGCGAATTTTTCTCATTTGTCTTTTACGATACCCACGGGTAAGAGCCCCCCTCTCTTACTCGTGGATGTCTGAACTTTATTCTTACTGCATCACCACACGAATACTAGAGTTTATAATAATATCTTTAAATATTTAAAATATTTTTTAAAGCAACTCGTGAAAAATACGCGAACAAGGCTGGTCTTTGTTAACAAAACAGTGATGTTTTTCTTTTATTTGAACAAACCGGCGACGAACACGGCTACTACGCTTCGTGTACTGAATGAATGCTATAAAAACTCTATAAACATTAATGTCTGGAAAGAAAGCAAAGTTTCGACACGGAATTTTTATACTTTTTGAAAGAAAGCAAACACCAGTAGCACTGTTTTTGATATCTTCTACATTTCTTGAACGAAATATTCATATTTTCTGTTAGTCAAAGTTTTTAAATTCTTTGGCCAAGTCCAGTTCCCCATGTTAGCTCATATACGTCCCACTGTTGGGCTCGAGCCTCCTCCACAATAGAAAGGCAGTTGACCTAACTATACCATGCTGGTCAGATAGGTTGGTATAGGGTTTTGTTTCGAGTTTTGCTTCTCTTGATATTATATCCGTGTTTATTTATTTATTTATTAATCATTCAACTACTTACTACACTTACAGTCTCCCAAAACGTGTAGAGAGCCATTACACTTTTATAATTTAAAAGTAAAATTAAAAGATAAAAAAAAAAAAAAAAAAAAAAAAAAAAAAAATACAAACAAAATTTTAAGAATAGATCGAATTTGGTGAAAAATATATCAACTTGCGGATAGTGAGTAATGAGTGAGTTTAGCAACGCATTAGCCTGACTAGTAGGTGCATATTGTGCAGTACACGTGCGCACCTGTGGTAGAGCGAACAGGGGACGTGAACGAAGCCGTGTATATTGGTTTGGTGCTAATAGCGAACAATGCGATAATATATATGAATTTTCAATTTTATTATTAAATAATAAGTAATAATGTAATAATATAGCACATTTACGTCTTAATGCGAGAGTATCGAGACCTAACGCGCCGGATACAAATAGGGACGGATATAAATATGGATAATAACCGTATAACTTTTTGTATAAAAATCTGCAAAATTTACGTTGTACACGTTCAATCATCACGCTGTACTTGACCTCATGTGGGTCCCAGATTATGGAGTTATACTCCAAAATACTACGAACGAAAGAAAAGTACAGCGCAATGATAGTACTCTTACTTTGAAATAGGGATGATTGTCTCATCACAAAGCCTAGGGACATATAGCTCTGTTTACATATATTTGCGATATGCGTGTTAAAAGTTAGACACGAGTCTAGTGTATAACGCCTAGCTCGCGGATTTGAGTGACCCGCTCCAGCGGTACACCAGATATTTTGTAATTGTATGTGCGTGGAGCTCGTGAACGAGTAAACGTTATGGTTTTACATTTGGCCGTATTAAACTCTAGGTGATTGCGCGCACCCCAAGCAACAACACTATCGATGTCCCGCTGAAGCGCTTCGCAGTCTTTCGTACAATTTATGCCCAAAAACAGTTTTAGGTCATCTGCAAACATGAGACATTGTGCCGAAGAGATGACACTGGGCAAGTCATTGACCATGATTAAAAACTGGGTTGGGCCTAAGACACTGCCCTGACTCACACCAGAGCGAGTGAAATATGAGTCAGAGTGATAATTACCTAGCTGCACGTATTGAATTCGACTAGTATAATAACTAGCAAATAATTTTGTAAGTTTAGGAGTGAATCCAACAGCGTCTAGTTTTTGTAATAGGACATTGTTGTGTACGCGGTCGAAAGCTTTTTTAAAATCAAAGTATGCGGCGTCCACTTGCCTATTGTGGTCCATTTCGGTAACGCAATAGTCAACAAAGTTTATTAAATTGGTGGTAGTTGACTTACCCGTTCTAAACCCATGCTGACACTCATGAAATTGTTGTTTAAACTGTATGGTAATATGTCGATTTAAAATGTACTCAAACACTTTGGCTAATGCTGAGAGTACGGCAATTGGCCTGTAATTAACTATTTTAGACCTTAAACCATCCTTGTGTACCGGAGTAACACGCGAAATTTTCCATAGCGTGGGATAGGTAGCTGTTTTTACGGCTAAATTCAAAATATGCAGTAGAGGCACTTGTAGTACTCCAATACAATCTTTTATAATATAGGCGGGTATACCATCGGGTCCGATAGAAGATCGGACCTTCAAGCGTTTTACTGCCTGCAATAAATCGGATTTGCTAATGTGATCGATACTAATGCGCGAAGAACACAAGTTACTATCTTCATAGTTTTTTGGGACATTTGTTGAAAAAGTGGGCACATTTGTTAAAAACATAGATTTGAAAAATGTTGCAAAACCATTCGCAGCATCTAATCCAGACATTATATTGCCATTGTACTCATATTCAGAACAAAAGTTTCGCGAGGAACGCTGGGTCTTAATAAAGTTCCAAAAGGTCTTTGGGTCTCTCCGTATACCTGCCTCAGTACGGTGTATAAAGTTAGCTTGTGCTATCTTTATTAATTCCTTCGTCCGTTGCCTATAATATTTGAACATTTCTTTATTAAAATCTAATTGAAATTTTCTGAACTTTTTTAAATGAAAATGTTTACTTTTGATATTCTCAATAATTTCAGAAGTATACCACGTTGGATATAAAAACCTTCCAAAACCAGTGATGTGCCTTTTTATGGGCACGTTAGCGTTGAGATTAGTTTTAAGATGAGAATAAAAAACATCTAAGGCGTTATTAACGTTGTTAGTATCTAGTACCGTGGACCATGATATCGAAGCAAAGGACTCATATAAATTGTTAAAGTCTGCCTTTTTGAAGTTCCACTGTGGTGTGTCGTGTTGTGGTGTTGTGTATTGCAGCGGAGGCGGTTGAACCCGCTCGGCCGCCAGTCGCGGTACGCTCAGACGCACGCAGAACGGTGGATGATGCGCGTCCGCCGGCACAAGCGGCTCAACAGTGCTATCTATGCACACACACTCACCTCCCAGATTGCTCAGTACCAAATCTAACATATTACCATAACTATTTCTAAGTGTATTGTGTTGGTTCAATTTACAAAAAGATAATAGATAAGCGAATTGTAGATTTACATTCTGACTACATGAAGTCAAATTAAAATCACCTATTATGACGACATCTAATTTTGAATATTTCTCAATTACATTTTCTAGTAGTGTAAAAATGTTGATATATTTTTCATCTGTGGAATTAAGTGGAATGTATACAATGTGTTATATCCCTTAGTCGTCTTCTACACCATCCATGGGCAAGATAGGGAGTGGTGAATAGAATTCCTATTGCGTCACCACACTGATAAAGCCCAGTTAGTTAGATCTAATTTCGAGGCAAAATCAGCCGAATAATCAACATTCAGGTAATTTATAAGGATCTTCTCGTCAAATATCTCCCAGTATAACACAGCATAACCAGTGTGGGTTATTACCAGCGGTGATTCACGGCATGAAAAGGTGACCCATAAATATCGGCCTCATAACTAACCTCGCCACTCTCTAATCTTGGCCGTGGATGTCGTACAAGATAGTTAAGGGCATATCTCTTACGCATATAACATCTATGAAAGAGAAGGAAAACTCGAAATAAAACCCTATACCAACCTGTCTGACCAGCATGGTATAGTAAGGTCAATATTCCTCCTATCGTGTTGAAGGCTCGAGCCCAACAGTGGGATGTAAAAGAGCTGAAATGATGATAATAATGAACTAATCTCAAAGTCGCTTAGTATGCTATGGAGCTGTCTATGTAGAGGATTTGTCTACACAACTGGTGTAGCCATTGTAGCAGAAAAAAATAGCATTTTGAAGTAGCAATGAACAGGAATGCCACATCGACAAACCAATAACTACTGAGACAGAAAGGAATGGCGAGGTAGGTATCGGTCGGGACAACGTGGGAGAGCCATCAGCATATAACGCACGGGCAGCACTGGACCTTATGGCATCTCTTGGGGGAGGCTTACATCCAGGAGTGAATGGCGAAAGCCTGAAATGATGATGATACATGATTTCTAATCATCATTCATCATCATTTGCCTGCCCTCATGCCACGCTAAGTGGGGTCGGCACAACATGTACTTATCTTCCATAACCTCTTATTGGCCGTCATATCTGCACTCACCCTTTTCATATGCATATCCTCATTCACACAGTCCATCTATCTCTTTTTGGGTCTCCCACGCTTCTTACGTCCATCCACATTCATATCGATAACCCGCCTCGTCATATGCCTTTCATCCCTCCTCATCACATGTCCATACCAACACAACCTCGCGCTCCTAATCTTCTCTATCACTGGTGCCACTTTTTTTTATTGTGTGTGTAGCTGTTGGTCGCAGATGACCTTGACAGCTTAACGCGGTCAATGGGCGAGCGGAAGGCTCTCAACCCGGTAAGTAAGTTAAGCGAACATCGCCCGAGGGCTCCCCCTGTGAGGAACGGACCTCGGCTCGGGGCGTCGCTGAAAGCAAAGTGGGCGTGGCCACGTTTAGGTTAATGACTTTTACGCGCCGCGGTTTTCGGCCTCGACGGCGAGGTCGATACCGCGAAGTTTTTTGTGTTATCGCTGCGCGAGCTGTGTAGGCCCTTTCTTGGGCGATCGTAATAGCACCTCCTCTTCTTCAAAAAGACGACGAGGACGTCGGACCGCGGATATTTTTGAGGGGACGTAGTTTACCGCCCCAACCACTAGTGGATTGGGGTGAGTCGTGGCAGAGTCAAAATAGCGCTGGGAGCAACGCTTCATGTACTGCCTGATGGTCGGCAATTCGAGGTCGATGTGTAGATCGACATTACGAACGAACCACGGTGCTCCCGTTGCCCGTCGCATGAATCTATTTTGTAGTGTTTGTAACCTGTGGATCCTGTTTGGCCTAACGTGCGCGAACACTACACTGGCATACGTCATGATCGGCCGTATGCAGGTAGTGTATAATCGGACTTTCACTGGTGCCACTTTCAGGCTTCCCCTAATATACTCATTTCTTAATCTTATCTAACCTTGTGACCCCATACATCTAATATTTACGTGAATATAACACATCTATACCAATAAATAAAATTGGAGTGTCTGTTTGTAATGTCAAAATAATAGGCTTTTTTCATGCTCACACGGTTATTTGCACGACACCTATGCCTAAAATGGCAATAAAAAAATTTTTGTCTGTCTGTCTGTTTGTTCAGGGTAATCTTCAAAACGGCTGGACCGATTTCAAAAATTCTTTCACCAATGGAAAACTATAATATCAGGGCGTAAACTAAGCTATATTATATCCCAGTATTCCTACGGGAACGGGAACTACGCGGGTAAAACGACTAAAACCGAAGCGAAGCGAGGGCGGGTTGCTAGTACGAAATAAAACTATTTTTTATAGCACACAGTAGCAGACGTGTGCTGTTTGATGAATAAACGTTTATTGATGGTAAGTGAAGCATGTACTTTTGCTAGGCCGCTGTCTACCGTGAAGAAAATGAAGGGAGTGTGAATGCGTGCAATGAGATTCGGTGATACTAAAGACCTCACCAAAACCTATCACACGCAAACACCCGCAGAAAGTTGGGCTTTCGGCTCTCTGGCTCACAGAACGAAATGCAGTAAAAATTTTCACGGAGTATTGAGCATTATAATCAAGGTGGGATCTGAAAATAAAAATACCTATTTCGTATTTATTACTACTGTCTATCTATTAACTGAAATGCTAAGCATCTATAATTCGCTACGCTGCGGAGCGTAGTCAGACGTTTAATATAAACAAGCTTTACCTGAATTGAAGCCGTATACCTAATCGATTTAATTGAAGTTAGTGTCGTAGCGAGCACCTAGTTAAGACCGACGAATCGTTCTGACTTTAATGAGTATTGGAATTATATAGTATTTGATGTTTGGATTTTCATTGTTTACTCCCTTAAGGGTAGAATTTTTAAAAATGACTAATTATGTGAGGTTGTATCATTAAATAATTTTTAATCCGTGTGTCACCACATAATAAAGGAGTAAGAAAGGAGGAATAAAAAGGAGTAAGAATACAATTTACCACCCCGTTTCTTGCTCATAGGTGTAGAAAAACGACTAGGGAATTAAATATTTATATAATATCTATGCAAGTGAAGGTAAACTTGAAATGAAACCCTATGAAAATGAAACCCCCATACCAACACGTATGACCAGCGTGGCATAGTAGGTCAATTGCCCTCCTATTGTGGAGACCCGAGCCCAACAGTGGGATGTGTATGAGCTGAAATGATGAAATAAATTTCTAAATACAGCTTTTTTTTCTATAGTGATGGATTAACTTTACAATTATCATCCTTTCCTCTCCCGCAGGTATAAAAAGACGTAAGCCGAAAAAACCTCACAAAAAAAAACTCGATACAAATCCAAATACCAAACTATCTGGAAGCAAATATTCTATTAAAGGTAAATTTCCATTTAAAGGAAGACCGTGCGCAATGTAGGGACTTCACTGGCGATGGACTGAAGTACCTAACTTTTTATAATATACAATAGTATTTTGCCTAAACAAATGTTACAACGTATACACTGGTTTAATTGTATCACTTGTGTAAGAAATGTAAACTTTCATCTCCTTTTTATCCTCTAAACAAAATATCTTAATTAAAACATTAATTGAAAAAAAATTAAAACAAGCTTTTATTTAAATACTCTAAAACGAAGAAAAAGTGCTTGTCAAAACTATTGAAACGAGTCCAAACTCGACAGTTTTATCTTGTTTAGTTTAGGAGTTCCTATGGCCATCTTCCAACGCCATATTGAGACCAGCTTCATGGTACCATATTATTGCATTGTAACCGAAGTTACGTAAGTAAACAAATTTCAACCTAATCTAACGACAGGAAGTGATTCTAATTTAACTCGCAAGATTAGTCCCATACCAACATACTAACAGCTTTTAAATATGCGTTTATACTAAAGTAACAGATTTAATTAACTTAAAAGTTATAGGTCATTTTAAAATTTTTCTACCTTCATTCATCTCCTTGAGATATGAAACTTCGGCAAATCTTATTTGTTATTTTTTTTTCTTGATCATTGAAGCACTCACCGCTTGTCAGATAACAAAGCTCACAGCAAGCGCTTACAATAATCCCCTGGGATTCGATTTCCTCTACAAACTGGGATCAATGTCAGATCGCAAACAGAAATGTTTGCCATCCATTTATTTTTTTATTCCTCATTGACGTGTCACGGTACCAACGAGCTATTAATTTGCGGATAAGGCTCAATGAGATACTCTTTTTTGTTTTATAACCATGTTTCAATGTGAGAATATTATTTCTTTTTTTGAATCATCGTCATTTCATCATTATTTCAGCCTATCATGTTACGCCACAAAATGCGATTCTGTGCCGCCTTCATACAACGACATTCAGCAACTTTTACCAGGTCGTCGGTCCATCTAGTGGGGGAGACGTCCTACTCTGCGCCGTCCGATACGTGGTCGCCACTCGAGAACCTTTCTTTCAGCGGTTGTCGGTTCGTCGAGCCATTGTGGCCTACTTATTGCCACTTCAGCGTGCTAATTCTTCATGCTATGTTGGTTACACCCGTTCTTCTGCGGATTTCCGTATTTCGGAGTCTATCTCGCAGAAAAATCCCGAGCATAGCCCGCTCCATAGCACGCTGAGTGACTTTGAGCTTGGTTATGAGATCTATATTTAGGGACCACGTTTCCGTGCCGTAAGTCATCACTGGTAACACACACTGGTCGTAGACCTGTGTTTTCAGACACTGAAGTGTGTTGGACGAGAAGATCCTCTTAATTGACCGATTTTTTTTTGAATAATATAGCTTTAAGATTCATACAGTAAGAACTAAAGAAGACTAATAATATAATACCAAAAAAATGTCTTAGGAGATAGCTGAAATTTAACTACAAAAACAGTTAGCGAATAGTTGGAAAGATGCTTCTTCTTTCTTTCTTCGCACGTGTAAGACAAATTATCTCGTCCGTGAATAAAAAGTATGTCATGTCAGAAAAAGAATGGCAAACTCGTCAGTGAATAAACAAGAGCATGTACAGCTTTTTTTTTGGGTGGTGAGCCTTTCCGTCCGGAGTGATGAAAGGGCGGCGCGCGGCTCCATAACCCACCGTATTCACTCTCCTTCGCTATTGGGCCGACCACCAGTACCAAGTTCCTTGTCGTCCGTGGCCAGCGCGGCGAAAGAGCATGTACTAGATATAAACACAGCAGAATAGCGTCAGGAATACGGAAGTGCAAGACTTTTCGTTTTTTATTTCACCAACTGCAACTGTCAATCAGCTTATTAACTGTGGTGATTACGATATAATTGTTCCTTAGTATGTCCGAAATATATGTCCGAAAATAGTCATTAATAAAATGACGGCAAGACAGAAATAAAAAGTAGAAAACGTAGAAAATATATTTCTTTGTACTAATAATTACATAATATTTTTGATGTGCTGTGCGGTGGTCACTACAGATACTAAGTTTCTCATGGATATCGTAAAAGACGACTAAATTGATATTATTGATAAAATAATTCAAACATTATTAGGCACAAACCAAAATAATACCACTCATTTGGAAAACCGCGCACTCAAACAATATATATACATATTTTTTTTAATAATTGTTGTTAAGTAATTAGTTAGTCGTACAGGGGTAGAAAAATAATGAATCATATTATTTTATATTTAAAGTAATCTCAGTTCATATATTGACTTTTGAAAATATATTTGTGTTTATATAATCTATACTAATACATAAAGCTGAAGAGTTTATTTGTTTGAACGCGCTAATCTCAGGAAGTACTAGTACAATTTGAAAAATTTTTTCAGTGTTAGATAGCCCATTTATTGAAAAAGGCTATCATCATGCTAATACCAACAGGAGCGAAGCACCGATGACGAATGTTTTAAAATCGGGTAATTTTTTCCGTTTGAAAGCTTCCGCTGCGTAAACGGCTAAATTTTCGCAAAAATCATGTGTAACAGAATCGTATTATTAAAAAACATTTTCACCTTCTACATAAACAAAGTCTTAGGTTAAAGTTAGCGTTAGCATAAAGTATCTATACCGCATGAAATCGCGAGCAGAAGCTAGTTGGTAATAATGATAAAATAAAATGAAAAATCAAGTGCAAACTCGATCTTGTGAAAAGACCCATCTAGCGACTATTTAAGAAACCAGGTATCGATTTCAAAGTTATTTGACAGTACGTTGGGTATTCCGAAACCCAGCAAGAGCTATCGGAAGTTGATCTGACGTTTAACTTTATTGAACCTATTGATAGTTCAACTAAGAAGCTCAGAAACAGGCCGCAAGGGATTTATATCGACTTAGACTAACTTCATCTGATACCATCTAGTTTATAATTGCATTCCCAAAGATGTTCAAGCAGGCGGCTGGCAATAAAGCGATAGCCAAAACTTTTGCAATGTTTACAATGAAAGAAGAATACATGTTACGTTGACCGTAAGTAAATGTGATAAGAACAGAGTGATAATAATGATGAAACGAAACGCTATAACAATTCGTCTGACCAGCGTGGTACAGTACCTCAATTTCTCACCAATTACGCTAAAGGCTTGAGCTCGAAGAGTGCGAGCGTGCGTGTGTGCGTGAATTCAGATGATAGTGAGTCTAAATTTTCTCTATACCAACTCCTTAAGATTACTATATTTTTAATCGCTAATATAGTGTCGTAATAACTTAAAGATTTAGAATCTCTTAATACATTTTTTAATACAATACATCATTATAGCAAAGCACGGCTTTCGGTCTTCAACTCGGTAAGTTCTTAGGCTAAAAATTTTACGTTCATAAACGATCATCGTTCAAATAAAAAAATACGGTGTCACATTCTTGATGGTTGTGGGTTAATTGGACTTTTCTACTTCAGGGTAGTCTTTTCTATTATTTTTTTATGCTGGATATGATATGCCGGCACACAGCCTATTGTTGTCCAATAATTTACAGCATAGTGATACGAGGCTGTCTCCGGGTTGAGAGCTCTCAACGCTCATCCATAGTCCATGTCAAACTGTCAAAGTCATCTGCAGCTAATAGTTATACACTCCACAAAAGAAAAACATGAGGCTGTCCTCGGTCACCATTTGCCGCCTTTTTGAATGGAGCACAAAACTGAATACGATATTAGACGTGCTGTGATAGTTTAAGTAAAGAGTATGAGATGTTAGATGGTTTGTTATAGGGTTTAAGCTTAGAATATAAGATGTTAGATGGTTTGTTATAGGGTTTAAGTGTAGAATATAAGATGTTAGATGGTTTGTTATAGGGTTTAAGTGTAGAATAGAAGATGTTATATGGTTTTTATAGGGTTTAAGTGTATAATGTGAGTTGTTAGATGATTTTTATAAGGTTTAAGTGTAGAATATAAGATGTTAGATAGTTTATTATGAGATTTAAGCGAATAATATTAAATATTAAATGATGTGTTATAGGATTTCATTTTAGAATACGAAATGATAAATGGCTTGTACCCTATAACTATATTTAATTATAGGGTATACCTAGCCATTTATCATTCCATCTTACAAGCCATAAAACATCTCATCTAATATCCTACATATTAAGTGTATAATGCAAGATATTATATGGTTTATTATAAGGTTTCATTTTGACTTTTCCTTACTGAAGTAACTTGTCTAGTCTCTTATTTATCTTTTATTACACTCATAAGTGTAGTAATGTAAATCCATCTCGAAAGTATGACGCATATTGAGTAATTAAAAACGTTAACCATACCGCGTCTTAGATACAATGATATAGTAGTTAGTAACGACCTCTAGTGTTGAGATTTGCTGTAATCTGTAAATGATATACACAAACTGTTACCACATGGCAAGGATCACTAGGCAAGCGCTACATAGGAAGACAATATGCACGTTGGAATGTGGGAGGCCTTTACCTGGGTTCCTGCTACAAGATTACTAGCAATATTTGCTTTACTCTTATTTTAAAAGAGGATTAAGAGCTTCATATTGAGCAGGCGGTTAGTTATTAAATTATGGCCAAAACTTTTGCAATATTTTTGATGGAAGAAGTATAGGTACCTACATATTGCGGTGATGTCAAATAATAAGGTCAGGAACAAAATGATAACGGAGTAAGAATACGATTCAATTCTTTGCCCGTGGGTGACGTAAAAGCTGACTAAAGAATATATATGCAGAAAACAACAATGCAAGAGAAGGAAAACGCGACATAAAACTCTATTTCGACATATTTGACCAGCGTGGTATAATAGGTCAATTTCCCTGCCATTGTGGAGAAGGCTTGAGCCCAACAGTGGGACTTATGTGGGCTGAGATGATGATGATAATAACTATGATTGTGATGACTATACAAACAATTATTGGACACAATTTACATGCAGACCGAACAACTATTTGTGGATGTTGTGCTCCATGGGATCCAAACTCACGCCATGGGCCACGCAATTAGTATCTTATCCACTACGCCATCTGTGCATTCAAAGCTCATTTGGGGTCAATAATTAAGCAACACAGCACATTTGTTGAATTCTAATAGCAGCTAATGAAGGTCAAAGATTTATAGGATTAAAGCAATTTGTAAACCCTGGTTATCCACCGGTCATTAACTGACTAACGACCAACGGATACCAAAATAATTAACATAGCAAATATGTTAACCTAATGAGCTCATTTTAGTTTGAAATATTAACTTTATCCCTGACTGTGCACGAATATCCCGGATAAAATAAATAATTCATTTTTGTACTGGCAATAAATTTGTATCAAAATGTGGGTCAACATTTAATAACTAATATACGAATATATGATATAAATATCCCTATTCAAACACGTCTGACCAGCGTGGAATAGTAGGTCAATTGCTGTCCCATTATGGCGGAGCCAATAGTGGGACTTGGTCCTTGAGCCCAACAGTGGCACATATGTAGGCTGAGATGATGAAGATGACACAAATAACTTAACGAGCAATTTTTGTATATATTATATATTTTTTTCAGGATCTCCGCAACGGCTCCAACGATTTTAATGGAATTTGGCATACTGGAGATTTCGGGGTCAAAAAATCGATCCAGCTAGGTTTTATTTATAAAAAACTAGCAACCCACTCTCGCTTCGCTTCGGTTTCAGTCACCTTGCCCCCGTAGTTCCCGTTCCCGTGCGAATACCGTCAACAATATAGCCTATGTTACTCCCTAATATTATAGCTTTTCATTGGTGAAATAATTTTTGAAATCGGTTCGGTGGTTTAAGCGTGAAAGCGTAACAAACAAATAAACAAACAAACACACTTACTTTCGTATTTATAATATTAGTATGGATGTTGTTTGTCATCATTCTCTGAATAGGAGTGGTAGGACCACACTGTCGACAGTTATCTGTCTACAGCCGCGGGCCGGTCCGTCCGGGGCAGTACCATGCTCTCGCAGAAAATCGACGTCTGAGTAGTAGCAATTTGTTACTGCGCTTCGTTCGGTGAGCGAGAGAGCCGGAAGCCCAACTTTCTGAGGGTAATTGCGTGTGGAGGGTTTTGGTGGTGCTCTTGGTATCACCGAGCCTCAATGCACGCATTCACATTCTCTTCGCTTTTTTCGCGGTAGGCAACGGCCTTGTAAAGGTCCATGAGCAGCAGCAACACTTACCATCAGGTGTACTGTTTGCTCGTTTGCCACCGTTTGCAATAAAAAAAAAAATATAAAAATAGGAATACAAATTTCGCGGTCGCTGTCTTCTTCTTCTTCTTATTTGATGGCAATGAGCTACAGTAATGTGAGCTATTGGTGCCAGTGTCGAGTTATTATATTATATTGATAATTCACGTCTTTAGTCGTAAGTCTTTCAGTCAGTCGTTAGCATGATTTGGTGCTGATATTCAAATCATGCCTTCTCTGGAAATTTTGGCAGAATGTCCAAATATACTACATTTCAGAATTATATCGGCATTATATTACATAAAATATCAGCAAAATTATTCAATATAACACTTTAAAACACTAAAATAATGAAAAAATATAAGAGCGCTACGTGACATTTTGACATTCGCTGTCATGAGTGACAATAGCTCAGTGAGGAAGTTTTGCAGTCGCATTCAATGAGATCGAATCTCGGTGTTATTATTATTCTCTTTTTGTAATTTTTGATATCTTTTTCATTATTTTACCATTTTTATTTTTTACTAATGAATTATACCGAGCAAAGCTCGATCAACCAGATATTAATAAATAAATTTTCATCAAAATGTGGGTCAAAATTTTATAACTAATTCTGTAGCCGTTAGATATAAATCTCTGTAATAACGATGACTTGTTGGACGTGAGACATCTTAGTCCACCTGTGACCATAAACGCTGAAAAGTATTCGAAACGTTGGACAATAAAAAACAATAAAAATATACGCAATAAAATTCGTAAAATAGTTTTATTTACAATGTACTTATACTTGTGTAAATATCAGAATGGACGCAGGTTATTGAAGTGAAACTTCTAATGCGACTTCCAACAAGGTTGCGTTAAACGTTTAACGCTGCCATGGAGGGGGTTTGAAAGCACTGTTGCGCTGAGAAAAAGAGACAGAGTGAGAGTGAATGCGTGACACTCGAACGCATGGGTGTAGTATACCTGTTACAGGCCAGCGCGAGCGTTAGCAACGAGTAGCGTCCAATATTTTTTAATATATTTAAAAAAAAAAAGACAAAATACATGTTGCACTAAAGAAGTTTCCCTTCTGACAGGCGTACTTGGTACGCACGCGTTTCTTTCTTATTATTTGGTGCGATTTTTTATGGTAATTCATACAATAAACTCATATACGCCATCTTGAATCTATGAATATCATGTCACATTAAATATAGCATTATTTTCTGAGTGGAGAAGGAATACAATTCAACACCCTCTCTCTTGCTAGTGGCTATCGCAAATCTATGCAAAAAAGGTAAATTTGACATAAAACCTGAGGACAAGACGCCTGTTTGACCAGCATGGTTGTTTAGTTAATAGTTAATTCTGAAGGAGGCCTCAGAATAACATTACATGGACTGAGTTGACGATACCATATTGTTTTTAAATTAAAAGTTTGCTTGATGTTTCGAACACTTTACAGCTTTCATGGTCAATTTGAAAAATTCTGTCAGTGTTAGATAGCCCATTTATTGAGAAAGGTGATTGCTATAATTATCATCACACTAAGATCAACAGGAGCGGAGTACCAATGAAGAAGTTTCTAAATCGAGATTGTTTTCCTTTTGAGAGCTTCCGCTGCGTAAACCGCAAAATTTTTATAAAAATCATGTGTGACAGAATCGTATTATATAAAAAATATTTTCACCTTCTACGTAAACAAAGTCTTAGGTTAAAGTTAGCGTTACCCTAAAGTATCTACGTATACCACGCGGCTGAAGTCGCGAGCATAAGCTAATCAAATATAAACGCGATAAAATTCGTAAAATAGTTTTATTAACAGCTGCGTCCATTCGAAAACATTAACTTCAGCTATTATTTCTCTGATCTTTAAGCAAATAACCCTTCACGATAGGGGTCCATAACAACCCCATATAGGAGCTGTGACACGATTGAGACGAAACGCTCGACTCCGCGGTTACTGCTAATGGAATTCCGTTAACATGCAATGATTTTATTTTTGTGTGAAACAATTAGATGTGACAAATATTAAATTCATTGTTAACGCCTATTAAAATGCGGCAATCCTGAGTCTGTTGTCTGACAACATTGTAACAGCAACGTTATAAGAAAACGGCGAGCTTATGGCGGGTATTTCAAAGTTTCATCTGTTATATATAACGAATAAATCAGTATGTTAGTTGTTTACAATATTATATTGAATAATTTTGCTGGTAAATATTTTATGTAATATAATGCAGAGAAAGTTTTAAAGTGTAGTGAATATAATAAAAGAATGCAAAATTACGTGCATTTACGTGTTTTTGCAAAATTTCCAGTGCAATGAATTGATTGGCACCCAATCAATTGTAACAGTTTGACTTACTGACTGACTATTTTTGTATTCAACTGAAGGGCTGTTTAAACATGGTCAAGAATAAACTAAAAAAATTAAGTTAACGGGGGGTGTAACAAGGGAAAAAAGAATGCGGTTATCGCAAATAATGTATTAGATGCTCATGACTATCATGAGATTAGGCTAAGTGTAACAAGGTAACCAACCAGGGTAACAAGTAGCAACTCTCTCCTGGAAAACGTATAAAACCACACTGCGATAGCCGACTTGCCTATTACGCGGGGCCATGTCACTAACCCCTCATTTATAGAGGTCTTCATCCAGCAGTGAACGACGACAGACTGAATGATTATTCCATCACTTATCTGTCATCTATCAAGAAAGAAAAAAAGACAAGTATTTTATTTTGTTAACCCCACCCCTTAGAATAATAACGTATAGAAGGATAGTGTCGGTACTTAAAGCGATTAAAACATGAAGCCAAAAATACTAAATGCGTGCAAGCGATTACACAGGTACACACGCATACAACTATACAAATTATAAAATCAAATTTTGTTTTTATTTTGATAAATCGTCGAAGCACTTTTAAAAGTAATGTTTACTTTTTATGTAAATGTGTAATATGTAATATGCCAGTGTAATAAATGAAACTGCGGTTGGAGTCTAACTGATGTATATTTCTCTTGAATAACATTTATTCATTTTAATGTCATAGACAAACCTATCAATAAGGTTAAATACACTGCACATCTCCCCTTTTAAATCTGAATATTCATGAAACATTAATTACCATTTGAAACATGTATGCTTTGCCCGAATAACAATTATATAAAATGAAGTAATATAAAACTAGCATCTTAATATCTACATAAAAGGATTTTACATTTCCTTAATCAATCTGGCATACCATTTTAAATTTACTTTTTACCCATTACTTACATCTTACTTAAATTATAAATTATTTTTCTATATAACTACTTATCTTAGATTTTACTTAGGTACCTTCTAATTACTTCTACTCGTTATTTTATTTATTACATAATTAATACTGTTCTTTTTATCTCTAACTTTAATTTACGCATAGCAATATATTCCTTAATGTTGTGCACATCTGTAATTGATGTAAACACTAGTTTTAAGCCACTGGAATGTTTTTAGAATATCTTTCTGTTTATGTCGTAGATGAGCCTTATATAAATAAATAAATAAATATCTTTCAAATGTGTTGTGACACCATTTGAATGCACAAACCATCATAATTACCGATTTATTTTTTAAAAGTTGCGTACGTACATGCAGTACAGTGACCTTGAACATTACGGAACGGTGCAGCGTAAGCTTCATTAAGCTCCAATTTAAATGCTTCATTTTTGTGAGCGGACTTACTTTCTGTATGTTATTATTCTAAGCCCCACCCATTAATTAGGTCACAAAAAAAGTATAATGCAAAAACACACGAATCAAAGATGCGCGAGGCCATAATATGGTGCCCATTATCATACCGGCGTATGATGCAGTACACACGATACTTCTGAGCGCCGTTAATTCTGACGGGCCCGTATAATGAGGTCGCGGCTAGTGTTGCCCAAATGCAAGACCAAGACGAGACTTGGACCGGTCTTGGTCTTGGTCTTGCAACATCACACCTAGTCTCGTCTTGGTCTTGGTCTTGCGCACCCGAGTCTTGGTCTTGCGCACCCGAGTCTTGGTATTGCAGCAAGAGTCTTGCAAAGTTTTGCAGTTAGAATAACGTAACAGTAATTTATCATGGCAATGAAAAATCCAACTAAATTAATCAAATATCCTATCCTATCTATCCATCTGCTAGCCTATAGTTCACTATTGAATACAATACTTACCACTGGAGAAAATTACTCTTCTATTCCCCTGGTGTTCCATTAGACAGCGTTACTACTCTTATGACAGGACTTTCGACCCTATTTTCTTAAGACGTCACCACACGAGGCAGTTGATACAATAAATTTTATGTCATTTTATAATCAATGCGATATTTTACAATTAATGCGATTGTTTATATTTCCCTTCAAGTTAAGTGGTATGTATCTATTGTATTTCCAGTTTAGTTACTGATACTCTGGATACTTGAAAAAACCTGTTGCTCTATTGCCTATATAAATACTTTGGCCCCTGGATCCATGTAGCTCTTAATATACTATTTATTCAAGAACATATAAAACTCATTTAAAATTTTATGGTTTTAATACTTGTAAAATGTATGATATTCGTCGTCATCGTCACAGCTCATAAAAGTGCCACTGCTGGGCTTAAGCTTCCTTCCAGTAAGAGGAAAATTGATCTACTATACCACGCTGGTCAGACATGTTGGTACAGGGTTTTTTTTCTAGTTTCACTTCTCTTGCACATATGTTATATACACAGGGTGTATCAGGTTATGGGACAACTGTTCATGTATGTTGTAGTTCAACAGTCATAGATCATAATTAGAATGTATATTACACAAAAACAATATAACGTAAAAGTTATAGTGATTACAAAAATATGTGTCTAAGAGTTTATGCCTTAAATTTTATGCATTATGTAGGTATGTACAGACAGGATATATGTAAGCATGTAAAATTTCGACAGTATAAATAGGTATTAGATTTGCGCGAACCTTTCAATGGTTACGTAGGTACAAAGGCGACTCATCAACGGTCATCGGCCGATCAGCTGATTTATGTTAAAGCGAAGTTTGTCTTGTTTATGCAAACGTAATCATTGATTTATTCAAATTCTAATGAACATTTAACAAAATACGAATATGTCGTAGATCATTCCTTTATACATTTTAATCAATTTACACGAAAAAACGATGACAAAATTGAGAACTTACATGTCTCTCAATTCATTAACGAATCGATATTTTTATTTCAATTTTTTTTCATATTGCCCGATCCGATTTGATACGACATCCACGGGTAAGAGAGTGGTGAATTATATTCGTACTCTGTCTTTTTTTTGTGTGTGTGTAGCTGTTGGTCGCAGATGACCTTGACAGCTTAACGCGGTCAATGGGGGAGCGCTGATGGCTCTCAACCCGGTAAGTAAGTTAAGCGAACATCGCCCGAGGGCTCCCCCCTGTGGGGAACGGACCTCGGCTCGGGGCGTCGCTGAGAGCAAACTGGGCGTGGCCAAGTTTAGGTAATGACTTTTACGCGGCGCGGTTTTCGACCTCGACGGCGAGGCCGATACCGCGGAGTTTTATCTGTTATCGCTGCGCGAGCTGTGTAGGTCCTTTCTTGGGCGATCATAATAGCGTCATCTTCTTTTTCAAGAAGATGACGAGGACGTCGGACCGCGGATATTTTTGAGGGGACGTAGTTTACCGCCCCAACCACTAGTGGATTGGGGTGAGTCGTGGCAGAGGCAAAATAGCGCTGGGAGCAACGCTTCATGTACTGCCTGATGGTGATCGTACTCTGTCCCTACATGGACATTTATATAGATTAATTTTAGGCATATTTCTATGTCCAACAGTGAACGTCGTTGGGCTAATGAATAAACGGATATATAAATATGTATAATGGGCAAGAGCACTCTCGTGATTACGGTATTTTTGTCCTTAAGCCTTTCCGAAGAGTAATTCTGAAAAGCCAACACCAACATTGGGAATCGATTGGCCAATAGATAGATATCTCAAGACTGATTTGACTTGCCGTGTAGTGACGGAGTAAGAATATAACATCGGTGCAAGAGAAGGAAAACTTGACATGTATGACCTGTAACAACACGGCCGATCACCGTGGCGATTCCCCTCCGGCCACGGCCGATTCTCCTCCTGTTATGTAGAAGACACGAGCTCAACCGTATATAAGCTGAAATGGTGATTTGAATTAAATGCAAGACCGCGAGACTCTTGCAGGCCCAGTCTTGGTCTTGCTCAAGTCTTGCAGGGCCAGTCTTGGTCTTGGTCTTGCAAAAATTAAGCGGTCTTGGTCTTGGTCTCGGTCTCGCATTTCTCGCAAGACCAAGACCAAGACCGCAAGACCAAGACTTTTTTGGGCAACACTAGTCGCGGCATATTATATAAAAGCTAGCAACCCGCCCTCACTTCACTTCGGTTTCTGTCGCCTTATCCCCGTAGTTCCCGTTCCCATGGGAATACCGAGATAAATATAGCCTAGTTTACTCCCTGATATTATAGCTTGGTGAAAGAATTTTTTAAATCGGTCCAGCCGTTTTGAAGATTACCCGGAACAAACAGACAGACAAAAAAATATAAAGTGATTTTTAGGCATATGTATAGTGCAGATAACCGTGTGAACATGAAAAAGGCCTATTATTTTAACATTACAAACAGACACTTCAATTTTATTTATTGGTATAGATTATTGCAACATTACGTAAATAAAGACTACCGAAAATCATTTGTGAACCTCGCGAACATGGTTTTTGGGTAAGAATTAGGCTTACAAACACTAAACTGAACAGTTAAACCGTTAAAACATACATAAATAAACTAACATCCACATATATGTAAGTACAATTGTAAATTGCCTTTAAAAAGGAAAGAATATGTTTATTGTTTTAAAAGCTCTTAGCTTCTACTTAGTGAGGGTAATGACGTCACGTACCAATGAAGGTACGAGTATAACCGTTTATGTGCCGAGTGCTAATGTAAGCTACATTAAATGAACTTTAAGCGCAAATACGTGACTTTTAAAGTTCAAGTTTCTTGCTTCCATTGGGGGCGATGAAGGCCGATTTTTGGCTCTAACTGTCCCATTAAGACTGCATATATTACGGAAGGGATACTTCCCTGGTTTACGATCTCATAATAATTTTGCGTATGGTGACGGAGTAAGAATACAATTAACCACCATATCTTAACCACAGGAATCGTAAAAGACGAGTAAGGGATATAAATATGCATATAACATTTATGTAAGAGAAGGAAAACTTGAAATAAAACTCTGTACCAACCGGTGTGGTCATCATTATCACAGCTCCTATACGTCCCACTGTTGGGCTCAGAAATTAATATGTCGTTAGTCAGACTTAATGGTATAGGGTTTTATTTCGAGTCTTACTTCTCTTGCATAGATATTATATGCATATTATATCCCTTAGTTGTCTTTTACAACACCCACGGGCACAAGAGGGGGTGGTAAATCGTATTACTACTCACCACACGGAAACCCCATATTATTACTGTATATTATACTCTACCTTCATATAGGCTGTCCCCAGTACGGAATCCTCACCACTGATAACGAGGAACTCTACACCAGTGGTCGGCCCAACGACAAAGGCGACGTGCTATCGGGTGGAATACCGTGCGCCGACTCTCTGTCGCCCCGGACAGGGCCAGACGGTGCGAAAAAAAAAAAACAAAAAGTACGGAATTCTCGTTCAGCCTACCCGATTTGTTACTCTTTTGAATACCGATACCTCGTCAATATTCTATTAAAAATATTTTGCCTATAACTCGTATTGTATTAGCACGATAGATTATGACGTAAAATTCTATTATTCCAAAAGAAAAGCAAATGTTGTTTAAAAAGAAATGTTTTAAAAAAATATGATCTGGAATGTTCTCTAATAAACCAAGCAATCTATTAAAAACTCATCGATAATCTCTAATAAAATATAACAGCTGCTGTTTTCAAAGAAATTGATTTAATATCAACAATTTATTAATGTATAAAAATATCAAAACATCTTACAAATAAACACTTAAGCTCCGTAATTTATTACAAACTTAAACGCCCATAAACAAGTTCTAGGAAAAAATGTTAAAATATCAATGAATATTTCATGCTTAGTTGCTGCCCAGCAATTTAGCTCGTATCTTATTTGAAAAATTTCTACTTGTAGTCAATTCAAATACATACATAGGTAGTCACGCCTGTTTCTCAAGGAGATAGAGGTAGAGACTACGAATTACCACAAGCCATGATCCTGGCATGCTTTATATAGGATTCATTCACACACATACTACTCCCCAAACTCTGCTCTATGATTAAAATTATCGGATCGACCACTGAAGTCAAAGAACTCTGCACCGGTGGTCGACCCAACGACAAAAGCGACGTGCTATAGGGGTGGGTTACGGGTGTGCGTGCTTACTCCCCTCTGTCGCCCCGGACGGAGTGGTGCGAGAAGTGCACCGAACCCAGCCCCCAAAAAAAAAAAGATTAAAATTAAACCATTTATTCTATATAATTTATACAGATATTATTAAGAACTAAGTGGTAAGTTTTAATTTTACATGTCATTTGAAATTAATATAATAATCTAAATACGGCCACAAGCCGAGAAGATCCAGCAAGAAAATCGGCGGGCTCGTCATATTTTAAATAACTTCTTTTAAATGAACTCAATACAATATAAAATTTTAGCTTCAGTGTGATGGCCTTTGAATTAGGTTACATTCTTTTTCCAAAAGATAAGACAAATAATATGGCTGAATAAGATTACACAAGCGGCACGTGATCATAAGTAGCCAATACTTTCCCCAAACACGGTTAAAACTTTTGCTAATACAACTAGGTGCTCTTATTACCTTTATATCCTTTCGCTAGCACGTTACCAAACGCAGAAGGAGGCAGCGGGTAGCGCGCGCGAGGAGCGCAACCTCTACGAAGCGACCCGCCGCCGGCGACTGGAGCGGCGTAGGCGCGACTACCTTTATTTTTTTTTTTTTCCACGCTGTGGAAATGCATTTACGCACTATCCCCCGCCGGTTACAGACAGGGGAGTGTGTATGGGACTCGCCGGCCACAGAAGGGCGCGACTACCTGCGCCTCATGCCGCCCTAGCCGAGGCCGCGGGTGACTGGACCGGGGATTTAGTCCGTCACGTTCATGGGTTACGGGTGTGCGTGCTTATGCCCCTATGGCGCCCTGGACGGAGTATCCCACGTATAGACGGCCGGGATTCCGGTATGGTACCAAAAAATATATATACCATCAAAAACAAAACTTGTAAAAAAAAAGCCAAGCCTCGCAACTGAGTTCTTCTACCATAAAAAGTTGTTAGATCTATGTTATTCCAAGTCGGTTAACTCATTCAGTCTCTACTTAAGGGACCTTTCTTCTTAAGTTATTACGTGAATAGCTAACCTAACAACTTCTTATAGTGACTATATCAATATTAAAGTTCTTTTATGTTTTAAATAAACAGAATGACTGACAAACAAAATGTACCTCACAAGTAATACATATTATATTAAATTGTATAGTGCGATTGCCAAGTCAGCCCACTCTTTGAAAAATGAGACATCTCTCCTTTTCGTTTGAGTCACTTCTACCTAAACTAAGCGGAAAGATGTGGAAATAAAGAAATTTGATTGGTTTTTCGAAACACATCTCCTCTAGTCTCCTCTCCGCTTTGATGGCAATCGAGCCTAATGAGGGCGTTCTTTGTTTCAGATAAATTTCAGGCAATTTAGTTTGCTTAATACTTGGGCGATTTTGGTACAATTTCATAAGACGTATGCCACTTTTGCTTTTTCATTAAGTTGATTGACCATTTTACAAGTTGTCTTTGAACATAATTATATCTAGGTATCTGTCTACACCTATTATGCCAATCATCATTCAGCCTATCACTGTTCACTGTAGAACATAGACCCCCCTCATGCTTCACCATAAAGTGCAGTACTGTGGCACATGCATCCAACGACGCTCAAGAGTAACAGAGTTGCCATGACTAGAGCTCATTTTTCTTCGCCATATGAGGAATAATGACATAGTCGCCACGTTTGGTAGGCGGGTTGGTTTTGCAGTGAGATATCAAACATTTCCCCGGTGAGAGCTGCTGCCCACTCTCCTTCCTGTTGAATCTTTTTTTTAAATGACAACGCCTTGCACTAAGGGAATAATAATCCTTATATTGTGGGGGACTTTACAAATATATAATTCAACATCGCATCATCATCGCAGCCCTCATATGTCCCACTGTTGGGCTCGGGCCTCCTCCACAATCGAAGGGAATTTAACCCACTATACCATGCTCGTCAGACATGTTGATATAGGGTTTCATTTCGAGTTTTCCTTCTCTTGCACAGATGGTATATGCATATTATATCCCATAGTCGTCTTATACGATATCCACGGGCAAGATGAAAGTGGTGAATTGTATTCTTACTTCGTCACCACGTCGTACGGAAAGAACATATAATTAACCGACACAAATTACATTCAGACTCAGAACAACCATTTGTGGATCGTACAAGGTGTTGTCTTGCATGGGATTTGAACCCGCGACACTGGCATGGTACATTGGTATCTTAATCACTTCGCGATCTGCGCAATCTTTAACCGGTTTTTACGATTCCCATAGGGAAGTAATGATGGCGACAAATGTATTCTTATTTTTTACAGTTTCAATTTCATTAACTGCAAATATAACTTTGTATTCCTATATATTTATATAGCCTTACAAAATTATTTATGCAGTTAGTGTATCTCAGAAACTGGATGAAAATTATAATGTTTCATAATTTTTCCTTCATTTATACACTAAACACTAATTGTATTCTAAATTTGAAGCTTCTATGTCTGCTGGAAGTGCCTCTTTAATATTGATGATCGGTCAGTCAGTCAGTGAGTGACAAAATTACGAAATTTTGACTAGTTATAATTCTTAAACTATTAGTTCAAATAGAATGAAATTTGAAATACACAATGTGTATACAATGCCTGCTAGGTTTCTAAAAGTCAGGTTTCTAGCTTTATTAACAACGAAGTTATAGGGGGTCGAAAATGGCCTGAATGGCTTCGAGAAAAGTATGTTACGGCAGTGTTGCGTTTTGCCCGACTTTTTTTTTGCTCGACTTGGCGGGGGCACTGCCGTGCATCCAGATAATATCTAAATATGTTTTTACAAGTCTGACATCAATGTGTGTCTGAATGAAGCACAGTACCTAGCTCTCAAAATGATGGAGCGATTTAAATGCAATTTTATTACTTGAAAGCGATTTCCCTTGCCCTTGTTCTTAGCTTTGTTTGATAAAAATCGATCCACCAGTTTGAATAGTATCAGCTCTTTTCGAAAATAATGTATTTTTGGCTTCAAGAGAATTACTTTTTATTCGAGGGTTACTCAATAATTTTATGTTTACTTATCTCAACAAAACAAATTATTAATTTTGAGTGAGCGGAAAGCCACGTCGTACGTTTGATCAAATTGAGAATGTTTTGGTAACGTGCTTTTTTTTTGGGTTTGGTCGCGGTCAGCGCACTCCTCGCACCACTCCGTCCGAGGCGACAGAGGGGCATAAGCACGCACACTCGCAACCCACCCGAACACCACGACGCCTTTGTCGTTGGACCGACCACCCATGCAGGGTGATTTGTCGCTAGTGATCGGCCCGACGGAATACCCCTGAGGAGTACCCTCTCTTCGACCGACGTTCCCCCGGGGAACGTCGGTCGTCGTCGCGCGGTCAATTAGACTAACGTTAACATTATGTTGATAACCAAATTATCGCTCATATTATTGTTGTTAGAGATACACTTGCCCTTTTTTTTTCTATAATACTAATATAACATCTAGATTCCGTCCTAGATTTCTTCAATACATTTTAGACGTCATCCCTTAATCATAACATCCCTTAATCGATATTCACAACACCCACGTGAAAAGATAGAGCTGTGAGCATTGTATTTTTTACCCCGTCACTACATTTAGAAGAATTTAATAAATTTATATAAAAATCCAGCATTATTTTTGTTCCTGTGCGAATACGAGAATAAAGTATGATATAATAGGGTATGATAATGTAGCTTTGGTAAAAAAAATTACATGCTGTTTGTAGGTGGCAAACCAGCACACCCGATGACAAGTGATGCTGTCGCTCATATCATCATCATCATCGTCGCAGCCCACATACGTCTCACTGTTGGGTTTGGGCCTCCTCCACAATTGGAGGAAAATTGACCTACTATACCATGCTGGTCAGACATGTTAGTATAGGATTTCATTTCGAGTTTTCCTTCTCTTGCACAGATGTTATGTGAATATTATATCCAATAGTCGTCTTTTACGACATCCACGGGAAAGATAGGGAGTGGTGAATTGTATTCTTACTCCGTCACCACATGGAAAATACGTCGCTCTTTGCCTAATCTTACTGTGAAGAAAGTTAAGGGAGTGTGAATGTGTGCAATGAGGTTCGGTGATACTAAATGCTTCATCAAAACCCCAGGTAAATACCCTCAAAGAGTTGGGATTTTTTTTTTGAGCTGGGTTGCGGTTGGCGCTTTCCTTGCACCACTCCGTCCGGGGCGACAGAAGGGCGTAAGCACGCACTCCTGCAACCCACCCGCGATGCACGTCGCCTTCGTCGCCGACCAGGGTGACCTGACATTAGTGGCCGGCCCGACGAAATACCCCCTATTTGGGGTACTCTTCCATCGACCGACGTCCCCCACTCGGAGAGGACGTCGGTCTTTCCGCACGCGGTTGGCCTCTCAGCGGGTGACGGACTAATTCCCCGGTCACGTCACTCGCGAAAATAATATAGCAACATTTCACTCATCTGTGCTAATTGTCAAGATGATTCCGAACCGGCCAGATGCATTTGCCTCACGGGTAAGTTTATGAATTGAATTACTGATATTTCTGTGCGAGATTGGTGGTGATAGGCTTTATATACATTTGATAACTCATAAACAATACGATATAATTATTCATCAGCTTTTACGATACCGACGGGTAAAGTAAGGGGTAATGATACATTGCATTCTTAGCCGTCGCCATATGGAAAAATAAATTATTTATAATTATAATAAACGATTGAATGTAATTAATAAAAAAAAAACTGGGACAAAGTTGTTTTATTCATATCATGGCAATGTTATTCATGAAAGAGCGTAAGTATTATCTATAATATTTGGCAACGTTATACCCGTAGAACATAGGTTTTCGCGAAAACTGTAAATGCAAATATTTATTTTTTATTTCTTTTTTGACTCCCTAGGATAATAATTAAACTGGACAAAATGAAATAGAAATGCATTATACAAAAAAAAAATATATTGCCAATTTAAGGGTTAAAACGGCAATTGCATATTGAAACCCCTATTATGAGGCTATAAACAACGTGCACACATAATTATACACAAGGATTAAAAGGCGTTATAATAAAGGATTACGCTTAGAGCGCCAGCATGAGTTATTAATCATAGTCGTTTCAAATAATCCCTACATCGTAAAGCCTTTACAAAAATACGAATTACCAACATTACACGCACTCAGAATAAATACTTGTGGAACACAAAGTAAAGAAATTCGTTCGTTCTAGATCGTTATTAAAAAAAAATAACGCACAAGCAGTTACCATGCCGCTTTATAACTTCAGATTACTAAAAGAAGTTTTATTCTATAATATTTTCATAAAAAACAATGTAAAGAAAATATTGCTGATATTCTAAATGTCTTATGATTACATAGGATTAAGGATTAATCTCAATTAGCGTTTATTATCTCTCAAAACCTTATATTTTTAACAATATAAAGAGAAAATCATAATAATGCCTTCACAAAATTCATTTGGAAGGGCAATATAAAGATTATTTTATTAAAAGCCAAGGTCATGGTGTTCCGGCTCTTAAAAATAATTATTTTTAAAGAGATTAGCCATTATAATGGTTATTTGTTTACATTTATAAAAGAACGTGTTAGCATTAATACTTATACAGAACCCGGAAAATATTACCGGGATAATGGGACCCGCAAAAAGATAATGGACGCTTTCACTAACAAAAACATGTATCTGCTTTTGCCCAGAACTCGAAATGATACAGCATGACTCGACTGTTATTCTACGTTTATTAACTTTTATTACCTTGTATTTTTACATCTATAACTAATATTATCCGAATAAATTGTCATCATTTCAGCTCATATACATCCCACCGTTGGGCTCGAGGCTCTTCCTGGATAGGAGGAATATAGCTATACTTTACCACGCGCCTAGGGTTGCCAGGTCGTCAAAACTCAATAGCCGGACAGATCAGCCAGTTTGGCCGGATATTTGGGTAGAAAGGCCGGACTCCCTACATTATTGAGGATTTTGTGTTTTAGTATTATTAGGTACGACGAAAAAATGGATGTCAAATTTAGCTTTTTGGATTATTATGACAACAGTCGACTCGCCTGCGCTCGGCCACGCTCGGAGCTCGCTCGTTTGCGAAATGTAAAAAGCCTAATAAAAGCCGGACAAGCCGGACATCGGTTATTTTGACCGGACACACAATTAAAAAGCCTACCTATGTACAGATGTACCTACGGCTTTATCCGGACGCCTGGCAACGCTTCACGCGCCAGAGGGGTTGGTATAGGGTTTTACTTCGAGTGTTTCTTTTTTGAATAGACGAATTCTTTTCAATAGTGGTAGGACCACACTGTCGACAATTATCTGTCTACAGCCGCGGGCCGGTCCGTCCGGGGTAGTACCACGCTCTCGCAGAAAATCGACGTCTGAGTAGTTGCAATCTGTTACTGCGCTTCTTTCGGTGAGCGAGAGAGCCGGAAGCCCAACTTTCTGAGGGTGTTTGCCTGTGGAGGGTTTTGGTGGTCTTTGGTATCACCGAGCCTAAATGCATGCATTCACACTCCCTTCACTTTCTTCACGGCAGGCAGCGGCCTTGTAAAGGTCCATGAGCGGCAGCAACATTTACCATCAGGTGTACAGTTTGCTCGTTTGCCACTACTTGCAATAAAAAAAAAAACGTTACTTTCATATTATATCTCCCAATGCTTTTTACGATATCCACGAGAAAGATAGGGCGTGGTGAATTGTATTTTTACTTCGTCACCATACGGATAGATATTTGAATAAAAAATCGGCTAAGTGCGAGTCGGAGTCGCGCACGAAGGATTCCGTACATTCTATAAAAAAATCACATTTATTGTATGGAAGCCCCCCTTAAATATTAATTTTATATTGTTTTTAATATTTGTTGTAGCGGCAACGAAAATACATAATTTGTAAATGTTTCAACTGTCTAGCTATCGCGGTTCTTGAAATACCGCCTGGTGACAGACAGACGGACGGACAGCAGTCTTAGTAATAGGGTCCCGTCTTTACCCTTTGGATACGGAACCCTAAAAACGATTGACTGAGTAACTATCTTATCCGTAAAACGTATATAATATGCATATAACATCTATGTTAGAGGAAAGAAACTTGAAATGAAACTCAATACTAAAAACTAAACTTAATACTGAATATAGTAGGTCAATTTATCTAATATCTCCTATTGTGGAGGAGGCTCACGCCCAGCAGTGGGACGTATGTGAGCCGTAAGTATGAAGAGTAAACACCACAGATACGATTTAAAGAACGATGGCGTGGTCTGAACCACTAGGGAAAAGAGCAAGTTAACGGCAATATGCTAAACAGACTGACGAATTAGCGAAAACGGCAGGTCGAGGTTGGTTAACACTGCCAAGTATAGATGCAGAAGGAGCTTGTTGAAGGAGATTTTTACCCGTAAGAGATTTATGCAAAAATAATTTTTAATTAACCATTGATTTTGTTTTTTAATTTACTATTAATATTTTATTTAATCATTACTTTCATATGTTATCAAATTATTATTATTTTTGCAAATAAAGCTTTATATATAATAATAATTATTATCTTTTTTTTGTTATACTAATAATAAATACATTTCCTGTAATGATAATAATAAGAATACAATTCACCACCCCCTCTCTTACCCGTGGGTATAGTAAAGGCGACTAAAGGATTAGAATATAATAGATAATATATGCAAGAGAAGGGAAACTCGAAAAAATCCTATACCAAACTGTCTGACTAGTATGGTCAATTACCACCCAATTGGGGAAGAGGCTTGAGCTCAGCAGTGGGACATACATAGGCAAGATGATGATGATAGCGAGATACATTTTTAAATATTATTTAAAAGAAATATATTACATACATACATATATTCACGCTTTTTTCCCATAGGGGTAGGCAGAGACCACTTCCCTCCACTTGCTACGATCTTGACATACTACTTTCACCTCCTCTACATTCATTAATCTCTTCATGCATATTCTTCGGTTTAGGGTACTTCTAACCTGGCCTTACTTAAGAACGTCCCCGATTTGATCGTAGAACGTCCGCCTTGGTCTTCCCCTTCCAACACTTCCACTCAGATTCGCCTTATAAATGCTTCTTGTTCTGGGGCAACAGAGGGGCGACGCGCGGCCCCATAACCCACCGTAGCTCGTGGTCTTCGTCGTTGGGCCGACCACCGGTACCGAGTACCTTGTTCTCTGTGGTCGGCCCGACGAAATACCTTGTATGTAGGGTATACCGTCGGGCCGACCCTACCTCTGCTCCCGACGTCCCTTTACCCGGGACATGGTTCGCCGTCAGCCTCTCTGCGGGAGACGGACTAAAATCCCCGGTCCGGTCACCCGCGACCTCGGCTAGGGCGGCATCAGGCGCAGGTATTCGTGCCTGCGTCGCCAGAGTTGCCGGCGGCGTATTGTGTCGTCGAGGAGGCATTCCTCCCGCGCACACAATCCGTCGCCTCCTTCCGCGAGATGACTGGCTCGCAAAAGGCGGCGACTGCGTTTCTGATGCTGCCGAGCATTTGATGGTCAGCAGCGTCAAGTCAGCATCGATCATTGCCGCGAGTTCACGGCGCTGCTTTGTCCATGCGGCGCATACCTCAAGTGGATGCTGCGCCGTGTCCTCGTCGCCATCGCAGTGGTGGTAGGACGCTGTGCTCTCCCTCCTCACGACCGTGTGCAGGTACATGGCGAAGCAACCGTGCCCCATCAACAACTGTACCAGTCGGAAGGGATGCACCCCGTGCCACCGATCCAACCACTCCATCAGCACGAATGTTACACATACGACGTTTCGAACACTTTTCATTGCGGAAACGTCAAACAATGACCAAATACAAATGCGATAATATCCGAAAAAATAGTTTTATGTACAATTATTATATTCAACCTTAAATAAAGGGGTAATAAGAAACAGCATGAAGTGTGAAACATTGTATATTTAACCCATCCTCACACAGGGTTTAAATGTTTTGTTTGTATGTCTATATTTTAATACTATAATTTATGCTGTGTGGTAGCGGCTTCGAATACTACCAACCCTTGCTTTGCTCGTGGGTGTCGTAAAAGACGACTAAGAGCCCTAGATTGACCCGGACCAACTCCATCTGGTACCATTTGGGTCAACGATTACATTCCCAAGGAGGGTTGACGTCAGGCAGGCGGCCGGTCATAAAAGTCATTGCCGAAACTTTTTGCAATATGTCAAAACAGATGACATATTGCGTCGACCCCAAGTAATTGGGATAAGAGCAAGATGATGATGATGTCTATATTTTAATACAGTAAACACTTTTAAAAAATAAACGTGTTATACGTTTGCCAGTATTGAGCCAGCTTTACGAATATTGAAATAACACGCTCAAAATCTCTAGTGCGCCAATCTTTGTGTGAATAGGAATAGTTTTTCAATGCATATTGGTGGCTATTGGTTTAGTTTTGATATTCCGTGTATGAGCCGTTGAATGAAGTTGAATCTATTAACTGTATCCTATGTAATATATATAGAGACTAGCTGACCCAACAGACGTTGTTCAAATCTGTAAAATAATATAATTTTGAATTCTTCTTGAAATCGATCGCAGCGCCACCTACCGGTTCCAATTATTAATCTAAACCGAATGGTTTGGATGTTCCGAATGGCTATTGCGATAGATATGAATCATATCCATCGAGATCCACAAATAAATCATCAAAATTGGTCCAGCCGTTTGGAAGGAGTTCAATTACAAACATACGAACAGAACATTTATATATACAAAGATAAAAAAGTTTATATAGTCGAAAAAAGGTTACATTAGAAAAGTGTAGATAAAGGTTAAGTTTTCTTAAATTTTCTAATTTTCTGCGCAACTTTCTTATCTTTTTTTTTTCTCGTAAATGCCTTTTTTAAAATTATAGAAAACTTAAAAAAATAAAATGGACGAAATCGGTAAAGTCGTTCTCAAGTTATGTTATTCACCTGCCCGAACATCTACCGGGTCCAGTTATGAATCTAAATCATCCTCGAATCCCCTTGAATACACACAAATAATTTCATCAACATCGGTCCAACCGTTTAGGAGGAGTTCAGTGACATACATACGTATACAAGAAATTTATATAAAGACTAGCTGACCCAACAGACGTTGTTCTGTTCAAATCTAAAAAAATAGTAAATAGGAATTCTCGTTGAAATCGACCGCAGCGCCACCTACCAGTTCCAGTTATTAATCTAAACCATTCTCATATCCATCGGAATAACTAAAAAAAAACATCAAAATCGGTCTAGCCGCTTGGAAGGAATTCATTTACAAACATACGAACAGAAGATTTATATATATAAAGATAAAAAAGTTTAAATAGTCGAAAAAAGGACTACATTTACATTAGAAAAGTTTATATTATAGTCGTTAAGTTTTCTTAAATTTTCTAATTTTTAATCTGTATTTTAGGCATAGGTGTCGTGCAAATAACCGTGTGAGCATGAAAAAAGCCTATTATTTTGACATTACAAACAGACACTCCAATTTTATTTATTGGTATAGATAAGTAAAATCTCGGCTCTTATACGTCGCTCTGCTAGACTCCAGCCTGAATAACAATAGAAGGGAAATTGACATACTATGCCGCGCTTCTCAAACAGGCTTGTATGGAGTTTTATTTCGAATTTTCCTTCTCTAGAGATAGGTATTCATCTCGGCTCATATAGGTTCAGCTGCTAGGTGCAAGCCGACTCTAAAGTGGGAGAAGAATTGACATATTAAATTAAGCTGGTGCAGCGTGTTGGTATAGGGTTTCACTTCGAGATTTCCTCATCATGCAGTGATTTTATCTCTTTCCGTCCCCTCTTACGATTACCCACGGGTATTAAATGGGGGTTGAATTGTATTCTAACTCCATTACCACACATACATATAGTAGTAATTATTATGTGATTAGCATATTAAATATTATAGCGAAGTACCGTGGCCAAGTGTTGTGGATTCAATGACAGATATTATTTTAATATTTTAAACTATATCCACCCGTCTGACCAGTGGTAGTAGGTTAAATGCTATCCCACCAAAAACATAAATGTAAAAAAGGAGAGCCAAGTTCAATACAGAAATTATGCTTGGCTGTGGGCTTCGCCGCAATAAGAATGGAGATCTAAATGAGTGCCAAGTTCTATGCAAAATACAAATATGTATTTATAGGAACAAAATAACATTATGAACAAGTATTAAACTCTATTTCTTTGCTTTATTGGATACCTATAATAATTAATCAAAAGTCAAAAGTGGCACCAAATGGTTCGTGTAATATTACACTAGGCGCTGACCAGCCAGTTCCTTTGCTTGAACTTGGCTTAACACGCTGCCGCGTGTCTAGATTATGGAGGAGCTGGCTCGAGCCTAATAGTGGAACATGCATATATGAGCCAAGATGAACGTAATAAATCCTATGATAACGGTGCAAAATATTCGCACGGTGCTTATATCTGCGGGTGACATGATCGGGGAATTAGTCCGTCACCCGCCGAGAGGCCGACCGCGTGAGGAAAGACCGACGTTCTCCCCGAGGGGGGGACATCGATCGATGGGAGGGTACCCCAAATAGGGGGTATTCCGTCGGGCCGACCACTGACGTCAAGTCACCCTGCTCCGGTGGTCGGCCCAACGACGAAGGCGACGTGCACGTGAGTGGGTTGCGGGTGTGCATGCTTACGCCCCTCTGTCCCCCCGGACGGAGTGGTGCGAGGAGCGCGCCGACCGCAACCCACCCCCAAAAAAAAAAAACACGGTGCTTATATTTTTTATAATTGAAACCTCAGTCTTTATTCTTAAAATGCTGAGTTTTAAAAGCCAACCACTCACTAGAATTGCATTATCGATGCATTTTTTTTCATCATCATCATCTCAGCATATATATCTCCCACTGATGGGCACAGGCGTCCTCTATAATAGGAGAGGAATTGACCTACTATTTCACGCTGGTCAGACGTGTTAGATTAGGGTTTTGTTTCGAGTTTTCCTTCTCTTGCACAAATGTTATATGCATATTAATCGTCTCTTACGACATCCACGGCAAGATAGGGAGTGGTGAATTGTATTCTTACTCTGTCACCACATGGCCATCTTTTATCATTATTATACAAATATTGACCTCGTCATATTTTTCTTCCTTTTCCGACTATTGGGTCTGAATCATCTCTAAAATATCATTGACATACCTTACACACATATGATTAACTTAATGTTTTACGTCAAGTGCCCTATTTTTAATACGCTTTTATTAGCTTCAGACGTATGTATGTTAGTATGTAACGGAATCTTTGAACATGATTTTGACACCTTCAAAACGTCGGATCAACTCGAAATTTGGCATACTTATTAAGGATCGATGACAATTCAATATTTTAAACAGTTTGACCTGTTATCCTTACTAGGATAATCAGGATTAGCGATTTTTTGTTTGCCCGAGACCCGGAGTGTAATGCGTATTCTTTTAGTTTTTTTTTAACTATTTTCTATTATTGCATCCCTAATTGAAATACCGTTTTCTGTGTGGGGACAAAGTAAGAATCCAATCGTGGTGAATTGACCCCTGCCCTAGGATGTCGAAAATGACGACTGCGATATATAATGTGCAGATAACAATACTGTAAGAAAAAACTGGACACATAACCTTATAGTGAGGCATCTGATCAGTTTGGTATAGTAGATCAAGATGGGGGGACAAATATGGGCCGAGATCCCTTCTCTAATATTATCTACATTCCTTACCAATTTCTTTATTCTTACTACAGCAGACAGATAAATTCAAATCTCAAGCAAAAAAATAACTGCAAATATCTATAGATAAGTGAAGAATAAAAATAGCTAACGGATCCATTGAAATGCGAAGCCGGAGCACTTAGACTGGACGGATCTTTGACAACTGAATAAAACCAATGAAGCATTCCACTAAACACCTTCAGGAAAATTGCAAAGCTCTCTATAGTATATAAATACCTAGATACATAATATTGTGAAGCAAAATTGATTTCGTCGAGGTTTTACGGTGTTATTTTTAAGAAAACATTTCTTCGTAATCGTTGTGAAATTCTAAGACGATTTAACGGTTTTGATAAAATCTTTTTAACGCAAAAACAGGGTTGTTATAACTTTAACATCGATGTATGTCTGTCTCTGTGTATATATCTGTCTGTCGCAGCGTAGCTCTTAAACGGATCGACCGATTTCGATGTAGTTTTTTTTTTTAATTTGAAAGTTAGTTTCCTTGCGGTGGTTCTTAACTATGTTTGGTTAATATCAGTCCAGCAGTGTAAGAGTATCAGCTCTTTTCAAAAAGAAAAACCGGCTAAGTGTGAGGCGGAGTTACGTACGAAGGGTGCCGTACCATTATCTATAAAAAGGGCAAAAAAATCGCCTTTGCTGTATGGGAGCCCCCCTTAAATTTTGCTGTTATTTTGTTTCTACTATTTGTTGTTAAACCGTCAATAGATATATATAATCTGCAAAAATTTCAACCGTCTAGCTATCGCGGTTCTTGAGATACAGCCTGGTGACAGACAGACAGACGGACAGACACCGGCAGCAAGGGTTCTTTTGTTACCTTTTGGGTACGGAACCTTAAAAATTATGCAATGACACGTGATTACTCGATTAAGTGTTTTATGCGTACCAGTATAAACGTTATATGAAAATTAATTGAAAATTCCTGTTAAAATATATTTTTCTTTATTATTTTAGTTTGTGTCACTGGTTATTCAAAATTTTCAATTTTACTTATTTCATTATAATGTAGAGCTACTTTAAGGGTTAAAGATAAATTTCAAAACAATTTAATTTCAAGAAACTGAAAGCCATGTCGCTATTTCATATAACTTATACAATAAAAAATAATAATAATAAATAAAACGTATGCAATGCAATTAAGAAACAGTTGAAATATTTATAGATCATCATTATTTCAGCTCATATGTGACCTATTGGTGGGCTAGAGTTTCGGCTGCGATAAGAGAGAAATTGACCTAATAACCCACGCTGAACAGACGGGTTGGTATAGGGTTTTATTTTCAATTTTCCTCATCTTGTATAGATGTTATATGCATATTATATCCTTAGTCGTCTTTTGCGACACCCACGGGCAGGATAGGGTAAATTGTACTCTTACGCCAACAACACACAAACTTATCTATTAGGGAAAAGGAACCGAATATCGGATGGTTTTCTAATTTCAGATACATCAATATCTCCTACACAAAGCAACGTTATGCGCCAAACAGTATAGTCATTATTAGTTCAAAACTAGATAGAAGTACCACAGCCCTTTCATTGACCTCTCTATCAAAAGGGCGATAATACTGATACAAGTTTGATTTTTGTCTCATAAAATATTACATAGTGGCTTTTTAAGTGAGTATTTTGAGCAAGTAAGTGATTCAGGCTGTAATTTCTTTCTTCTAATTTAGTAATTGCTATATTTCCTACTTAAAAACTAAGCTTTATTGAAAAACTTACACAACGCTTAATATTTTTATGTTTTTATTTACATCTGCAAATTCCTAATATCGGATATATAATGTTGCTCAATATCGGCTATCTGATTTAAAAAAAAATCGTTGGGATTTTTTTTAACACGGACAACTCTTCATTTATTTTATATTATGTTAAAAATTATAAAATTTAAGCTACCTTGGCTGATTAATACTCTGTTTATAACTTAATACTTACTTTTTAGAAAAATCTCTTCAAAATTAATATTTTGAAGAGTTTTTAAACGTAAAAGTGTTTCAAGGTTTATTATAAATTATTTTAGTTAAGGTGCCTAATATCGGGTAACCGATATTGAGATATTATCAGGTGTCCAATATTAGGAGCCTACTTGGTCAAGCCCTGATTTTGTTACTAAGCTGGTTTTTTAAAATTTGTGTATAATTTAACACAGCCGTCGTATGATTCATATGATTTTTTTATAGTATATGAATTAGAGACTACGTACATAAATTTCTATACGTTTAATATATTTTTTACCTAATTTTCAAAAAGTATCCGATATTCGGGTCCTTTCCCCTATTACTATTTCTACAACATCCATATTCTTGTTTTAATATAACAATTTATTAATTTAAACCTAACAAAAATCTATTATAATACCATTTTTTTTTGTCATTATGAATGAACAAACTATTTTACGAATGTTGTCATTTGAATTTTGTTTTTAACTTCGCGATGTTTCGAATAGGTAGGTACCTTCTAGCGTTTGTGTTCAAGGAATAATAATCCTTCAGTGACCATGAATGCTTCGTAAAATGATATGCATATAACATTTATGTAAGAAAAGGAAAACTCGAAATAAAATCAACCTGTCTGACCGTCGTAGTATAGTGGCATAGTGGCTCAATTTCCTTTCTGTTGTGGGTGAGGCTCGAACCCAATCGTGTGACGTGTATGAGCTATGATGATGATGATGACGATGATGATGATGATAATGATGATGATGATAATGAAAAATCAGACTAAATTCCTAGTTAATTGCTAACTATTGGTTAAAATTGTGACTTCATCATAAGATTTTTTTAAAGAGTTATCAAAAACCCAATTTTATGCGGATGTTTGTATATGGTGGGTATTAGTGATGCCTTTAGTATCACCGAACCTCATTGCAGACATTCATACTCCCTTCACTTTCTTCGCAGTAGCCAGCGGCCTTGCAACGGTCCATGAGCGGCAGCGAACCTACCATCAGGTGCTATTTGCTAGTTTGCCATCGTTTGGAATATAAAAAAAATCTGTATAATACTTTTTGTGTGCTCCATAAATTGAGCATAATACCTTAGAATAAAGAGCCACTATTTATACCAGCGCGCTAACGTGACGACCAGAATCGTAATTTGTTCAAAACAGATGCTGTAACAGTGTTACTGAGTAGCCCATTTCATGAGTACCTCCACGAAACGGGTGCCAAACGAAAGGGTTTATTAAGCAGATTTCGTGACGTCATTGTTATTTAAATAAGACAAATGCCCAAGTTGGCGAACGTTTCAAGACGGCAACCCAAATCTTGTACCCTTGGAAAAATATACGCCTATAAATCTAACGTTTAGAAAGTGTTTTAGCTGACTGCGGTAAAGACCAAGAATAGAGTCATATATCGGACCTCTGTGTATGTCAGTTTCTATGTCTACTCGTTAACGTATAATAGCTCAACGGCTAAATTGAATTAGATAAGAATAGATTCGGCAAAAGTCTTTTCACATATAGTCCCTATTGTAAAATAAACTTTTAATAAAATCTCTTTGGCTGTGCGAGTTGTAACCGGCGGGTTTTGATACCATTAAAAGGGCTTTAACGTGAAACATTTCAAAAAAGGCAACAATTTAGTAACATCTTGTTTTCGGCTACTTTTTATTTATTTTTGTTTCAGAATGGGTGAATCTAATGAATAAATTCGATACATTTTAAAATTTTATTACAAAAAAGGGAAAATGCAACGCAATCCGAGAAAAATTTGTAACGTTTATAAACCTAATGACCTAATAACACATGAAGCTAATGACTGCTGACACTGGTCAGTAGCAAAAAGTTGGTTTAAACGTCTTTAATCCGGAAATTTTGATGACAAAGATGTACCTCGCTCTTGTCACTGATAAAATGGACGCCATCTTTGAAGAAGTGGAGCAAGATTAATATTTACGATGTAGCTAAAGATCTGAGCATTAACCACAAAAGAGTTTTGACTTATTTGAAAAAAAAACCTGGATATACAAAGAGCCCGATATTTAGGTGCCACACCAGGTCACTGAAAGAAACCTAATGAACCGTATATTCATTTGCGATTATTTATTGAAACGTAATGAAACCGAATCGTTTTTGAACAATAGATCAGGTACGATAGGGACGTACGAAAGGTTAGGCTTCATAGACTGTGGCAACACCCTTTTTTTTCTGGGAAAATGCATTTTTTCAGGCAAAACCCGGGCTAACTCACAATAAGGTGATGCTGTGTGTATTGGTGGGATTATAACGCCGGGCAGAACCATCGATTCGGATATCTACCGCTAAAAACTAATGAAATTCAAACAAGAAATTGACAAAAAGTGGCCGGAATTATCTTGATTATTAATCAACAGTAAGGTCTTTCATTATGACGTTACACTACACACATTTTAGTCACTCGGCTAAAATCAACAGTTCACTGGGAGGTGTTAATATATCCGCCGTATAGCCCTGACTTTAAAATTTCCACCTGTTTCGGTCTCTTTAGAATTCTTAAGACAGTATCAGGTTAACATAAAGAGAGGACTTACTTGTCGCATTTTAATATGAGAAATCCTAAAATTTCTATAGCAAATGGAGCGTATCACTTCCTACAAGATGGCAGACAGTCATCGAACAAAAATGGCACATATAATATAAATATACTTTGAATAAAAAAAATGTCTTGAATTTTAATATAGAATGCGTAGAAATTTTTTTAAAGACCTTAAATAATATTTCGCTAGAAGCGTCGGGAGTATCACTAGGTACATTAAATTAAAAAAAAAAGCAAAAGACTATCAGCCTATCGCCGTCCAATGCTGGACGTAAGCCTCCCTCATGTTCCACTACAAAGTGCGGTCCTGAGCCGCCTGCATCTAACAACGCCCAGCAACTTTCACTAGGTCGTTATTCCACCTAAATGTGCCAGTTATTATTTCAAATTATCACCCTTAAGTGATTTCGTAATGATCATCACCTAACTCCATGTAAGTCCTATTGCTGAGTTCGGGCGTCCACCATAATTAATAGGAAATTAACCTACTATACCCCACTAGACGTGAGCGTTATTTAACGTAATCTGTTTCAGTAACTAGTTACGTGGCTGATAATCGTGTACGTAGTTTCGTAGACACAAATATAACGATTATTTTACGTACGCAGTTGACACTCACACAATGACCGGCGCACGCGTAAGCGTTTCTTTCAACAGATTATTATTAAAACGATTATAGGTTACACAAAATGCGTTAGACGACTCGCACAACGAGAGTATAGGATAAGTATGGCTTACGCGCAAGAAAAAAGAGACGACAATATAGTAATCGTTGCGTCTTTTTTTAATTTCAAATGTCCATGCAAATTTATATGCAATTGGAAAGAGCTTAAGTTCATTATGGTACTATTATTTATTTTGAAGAAATTGCGACCTTGACCGTGTTTCTATTTATAAATAGAATTTTAGGCAGTTCAGTTAACAAGTGCAAAGGAAGACTGATGTGACGAAAGTTATTTATCTCGGGTTTGTGAACTGTGTTCCTAGACTTTTTGCGTTTCTTTTAATTTTATAAATTTATTACATTTAGATATTGTTTTGATTTTTTCCGTGTGGTGACGGAGTAAGAATACACTCACCACTCCCTATCTTGCCCGTGGATGTCGTACAAGACGACTATGGGATATAATATGCACATAACATCTGTGCAAGAGAAGGAAAACTCGAAATGAAACCAACATGTCTCGAGGCCGCGGGTGATCGGACCGGGGAATTGTCCGTCACCCGCAGAGAGACTGACCGCGCGACGGCGACCGACGTCCCAGACGGACTGGACCGCGCGTGCGCTTACCATAGCCCACCCATAAAAAAAAAAAAAAGGTTAAGGTTTATTTTTGTTACTTTTCTGTGTGAGAGAAAAATAAATGAACTATTATTATTATTATACCCCACCGGTCAGACGTATAGAGTTTTATCTCAAGTTTTCCTTCTCTTGCATAGATTAAATCTAAGTATTACACTACTTAGCCGTTTTAAAATAAGAAAAAAACTTAACACAGTTCGGCAAAAATCCCCGCATTTATATTAAACGCCATTGAACACTTAATTTAGAGATTGTAAAAGTTACTTTCATTATTATAATAGAAAATATCTTCCGATCTTTTGCTTTATTAACGGTTTTCATATGGAAGCAATTAAGATTGGCCTATGTAAGCATTTTAGTGATCACGAAACCTTTATGACCCGAAATTAACTTGAACAATACCCTTACTAATATCAGATGTGATATAAACACTGAAATTATTATAGTTTATTAAATATCCTGTGCTAAATAATTTATTAATTAAATATCGTTTATTAATCAATTGAGAATGATTTTCCGTATGCCTATGGGTGTCATAAAGAACGACCAAGTGATATGCTTGTGTATCTGATGGAATCAAATCAATATTGGGAAATAAGTTTATAGGATATAAGCGGATAAATCATCCGAGTGATGACTGAGTAAGAATACAATTTGCTCGTGGGTGAAGTGGGTAAAAGACAACTAAGGGATATAATATCCATGTAATATCGATGCAAGAGAAGAAAAACTCGAAAAAATCCCTATACCAACACGTTTGACCATTGTGTTATAGAAGGTCAATTTCCCTCCCAGTAGAGGAAGCCCCAGCCCAACAATGAGACGTGTATGGGCTGAGATGATGATGAAACGGATAAATGAAAGTAAGATAAGATAAACACGAAATAGAAATGTATACCAACCCGTCTAGCTAACGTGGTATCTGTCATCATTATCAGTTTATATAAGTTCTACTATAACTACGCTGGTCAGACAAGTTACTATAGAGATTTAAGTCGAGTTTGCCTTCTCTTGCATAGATGTCATATGGACGTTATATATCACTTAGTCATTTCACCGGCATACAAAAAACAAGTGAAAAAAGAGTTTGGTACAATTTTCTTAGATTTAAAACGGCTTTGATCGAAATAAACTTTGTATTAGTATTATAACCTAACCTAAACTTTGTATATGAAAATCATCAAGAAACTTTTTTTTGTCACTAACACGGCCGATTGTCAACAATTTTTTGATTTTTAAAGTTTTCTCGATTTTTTTGGGGGTGTATAGGTCAGACTGACCTTAAATTCGGATTTAGTGGGCCAAAATATGTACCCTTAGATCGGTCCGGTCATATGCACCTTCATATTTTTTGTGTGCCAGTGTTTTTTATAACACTCATGAAGAGTTACCGGGTTGGGAACCCTTGGCGCTTACCCATAGCCCGGGCTAAACTGTGAAAGCCATCTACAGCTAACAGCTATATACACACAAAAAAAACAACTCATGAAGATAGCCTGACAAATTGTATTTTTACTGCATCAATATACGAAAAGGTATTGTGGAAAAGGAAAAAAAAATCGGCCAAATGCGAGTCGGACTCGCGCACGAAGGGTCCCGTACTATTGACTAAGTAAACAAGTGCATCCCTATTGCCATTATCGATATTGAGCAAAAAAATCAATTTTGTTGTATGGGAGCCCCCCTTAAATATTAATTTTATTTTATTTTTAGTATTTGTTGTTATAGCGGCAATAGAAATACATCATCTGTGATTATTTCAATTGTCTAGCTATCACTGTTTTTGAGATACAGCCTGGTGACAGACGGACGGACGGACAGCGAAGTCTCAGTAATAGGGTCCCGTTTTTGCCCTTTAGGTACGGAACCCTAAAAAGATATTGTCTTCGAAAAGTTTGTTTTCATTTTTTACTATAAATTTAATTAACTTTTTTGATATTAAAGTTACTGTTACCACATTTCGTCTGGTGACCGAATATACTACCATATTTATGGTGACGGAGGCAACATAGTATCAGCATTACCGCTCTTATACATCCCACTGTTGGGCTCGAGCATCCTCCATACTAGGAAGGCGATTGACCTACTGTATGCTGGTCAGACAGGTTGGTATAGGGTTTTATTTCGAGTTTTCTTCTCTTTTATTGTTTATAATCAATATATAGGTAACATCTATTTATATTTTATACGCATATTTTATATCTTCTAGACGTCTTTTACGACACCCACGAGCAAGAAGGTGGTAATTATATTTCGACTCTGTCACCAGGTGGAATAGGAGACTTCAGATAGGATTTGTTGACGATCGATGTCACGAGTAAAAGCTAATATTATATAGAATAGAAAGCGCTCCTAGCGTTAATCTATACAAATAAATAAAATTGAAGTGTCTGTTTGTAATGTCAATATAATAATTTATGCTGATTCGGTTACCTATTTGCACGAGACAGACAAAATTGTTTACACCAGTTTCTAGGCATAGGTATATGCCTAGAAACCGGTGTAAAAAATTTTGTCTGTCTTTCTGTCTGTTTTTAGGGGTATTCTTCAAAATGACTTGATGGATTTTGATAATATTTTACAAGCGGGTAGCTGTCTATATAAGAAGTAACTTAGGCTATATTTTCACCCAGTATTTCAACAGCAACGGGCACTACGTGGATAAGGCGTATAAGACCGAAGCAAAGCGATGGCGGGTAGCTGGTATTATTTAGAACTATCCTCACGCAAATAACCGTATGAGCATGAAAAAAGACCAGTATTTTAGCATTACAAACAGACACTTCAGTTTTATTTATTTGTATAGATAGAAAGCTAACATTTTTTTTTTAACATTAATACGGAATAAATAAAGGTCCTCCCCCTAGCCTTGTTATACATGATTCTGTACATTCAGATACGGGTGCTAAATTATAATTTGCTTCTATGATATTACTATAAACTTTTATTAAAGCGACCATTTTATTCACAAGTGTACAATTATACATTAAAAGTTACACACATAAGTACGATTTCATAGAATAAAATCAACTTTTGAAATGAAACTGAAGCAAATTTTTTGTGTGACGATTTTTGGCAGAGGGTAGAAACTGCTTCGGGTACATGGGTAACAGTATCTCTCTTATCGGTATCGGAGAATCCTTACTGATATTATAAATGCGAAATTAAGTTTGTTTGTTTGTTTATTACGCTTTCACACTTAAACTACCGAACCGATTTCATATATTCTTTCACCAATGGAAAGCTATAATATCAAGGAGTAACATAGGCTATATTTTAGCCCGGTATTCCCACGGGAATGGCAACTACTCGGATAAGACGACTGAAACTGAAGCGAAGCGCGGGCGAGTTGCTAGTACTACATAAATCATCATCATCTTGTTCTTATCCTAATCACCTAAGCTCAACTTCTTTCATAATCCTCATTTTCATCAGTTCGGCTCATATACGTCCCCCTGCTGGCCTGAAGCCTCCTCCGTAATAATCCACTGCTGGAAGTAGGCCTCTCTCATGTTCCTTGCGGATGACGCAGGTGCTTACCGGACATGGAGTGTTCGGTAAGTACCTGCATAGAATCGGACGTGAAGAGGCCCCCGGATGCCATGAGTGTGGCGCGCCAAATGATGATGCGCGTCACACCCTGGAGGTATGTCCCGCCGGGGGGCCTCAGCGTCGCGACCTGTCGGCGGTTATAGGAACAGACCTGTCGTTGCTGAGCATCACATCAAATATGCTCTACAGCGACAGGTGCTGGTCGTCGATGGCCTCTTTCTGCAAGAAGGTCATCGCTCGGAAGGAGGCCGCGGAGCGGGAACGCGAGGCACTTGCGTCCGCTAACTCGCTCCGTAGGCGGCGACCAGGGAGAAGGAGGCGCCGATACGCGCATCTCCTCCCACCGCCTTGAACGACGACAGGACGTGGCCCGACGGCCTTGCGTAGGAGTGCCGGGGATCGAATGTCACTAGACGATCTCTCCGGCACTCCGCAAAAGCGCGGAAGGGATCGCTGTTGGTTTTAGTGGGTATTCCGGTTACATAGGTGACCGGCGAGTCCCACACACCCCCCTCGTCTGTTACCGGCGGGGGGCAGTGCGTAAATTGCATTTCCACAGCGTTAAAAAAAAAAAAAAGGCCTCTCTCATGTTACGCCACAGAGTACGGTGCTGTGCCGCCTGCCTCCAACGACGCCCAGCAACTTTCACCAGGTCATCGGTCCACTTAGTTGGGGGGCGTCCTAAACTGCGTTGTCTGATACGTGGTCGCCACTCAAGTACCTTTCTTCCCCAGCGGTTGTCGGTTCGTCGGGCAATGTGCCCTACCCATTGCCACGTCAACGTGCTAATTCTTCGTGCTATTTCGGTTACACCCATTCTTCTGCGGATTGCTGTATGTCGGATTCTATCTCGTAGAGAAATCCCGAGCATAGTCCGCTCCATAGCACGCTGAGCGACTTTGAGCTTGGTTATGAGGCCTATAGTTAGGGAACACGTTTCCATGCCGTAAGTTATCACTGGCAACACACACTGGTCGTAAACCTGTTATCAGACACTGAGGTATGTTGGTCCGTGGTCCGTGTGGTGACGGAGTAAGAATACAATTCACCACCCCCTATCTTACCCGTGGGTGATCGTACGAGACGACTAAGGGACATAAAACGCATATAACATCTATGCAAGAGAAGGAAAACTCGAAATAAAACCCTATACCAACACGTCTGACCAGCGTGGTATAGTAGGTCAAGTACCCTTCCATTATGGAGGAGGCCCGAGCCCAACAGTAGGACGTATATGGGCTGAGATGATGATGATGATGATGAGGTATGTTGGACGAGAAGATCCTCTTAAGTTTCCCGAACGCCGAAACTAGATACCTAACATAATTTAAAGAAAAGAAAATTCTAAACAAAAGCATACCTATTACCTACGTGAATATACATGCATATGTAGCCAGCGTGGTATAGTGCATTGGTAAGTATGGATTTGATACCAGTGGTCTGGTGAAATAGGAGTAGAGTAAATAAGATCGTAAAAGGCAGGTTGCGCTTTGCTTTTTATCTCTCTAAATAGTGCAACAGAGAAAATTTTGGATAGAAGAAAATTAGGAATACGTAATATTATATAGGCCATATTTTAATAATTTCAAAGGTGATAAAAAAATTGCTTTAAGAGGTATATTCACTGGCTCATCTAGTGGTAAATAAACCACCAGTCTACCCATCCATTTCTGCCTACCTGACGCTGCTGACTATTCCCAGGGCGATGGTCGGCAGCGTCAAGAACTGGGACGCGGTCGCAACCTTCTGCGAGACAGTAGTCCCGCGGAAGGAGGCGGCGGAACCGCAGCCATCCCCAAACAAAAAAAAAACCCCTCCATTTCTACATCATCTTGTCAACGTTTTGAAAGTTTGAATGCAGTAATTACTACGACACTTAATTGATAGGCGATCTCAAGTGTTATAAGTTTCTCAGTACTGTTGCCCAATCGCCTGGTAATTACTAAGACAGTATTTGCGATTCCTATAGCAAAGTAAGGGAGTGTTGAGTGATTTTATTCTTAAATCATGACCGCACATAAAATAATATGAACTAAAGTAATAGTTACGCAGTTTTTTTCAAAAACTTAGGAGAAGTCCGGGCAAAGCGGACACCTTAATGTTTGATGGGCTATAGTTAGATAACCAATGGGTATATAAATAAAACAAATGTTCAATGAGAATAAACATTTATTAAAGTTTTTAATATAATTAACAAAAATTACTTAATAATTACTTAATTTTAATTGTCAATAATATTGCAACATATACCAGTATCCACTTTGCCCCATAGGTCGGGCAAAGTGAATAGGACGATAGGGCATGGTGAACGCAAGTACATAGCTTAATTTTAAACTAATCAGTGCAGATATAACAAAGAAATAAGCATTCATAAATAATATTTTTGTGACTCCATTGCTTACATTTATCATATTGGATTCAATTTTAGTTATCTCTATGTAGTTCTCCCCAAAATAATAGCATACACACTGTTCTTCTTTGTTTTTCTTACCACTATTCTTACTCTTATCTTTAACAATTATATTTTTGGTGGTTATAGTATTTTGATTTTTCTTTGTCGCAGTATTTAAATTTATATTCATGTTTTTCATTGCTTGGCAAAGCGAATACCCTATCCACTTTGCCCGTGTTCACTTTGCCTTACATCTATTCATTTCATTCAACCTAAGCTAAAACCAAATGAAGTGACGACAAACTATTTTTTCTCTCAGAATTAATACCTGAAAATATGCACTTAAAGGACATAATCGTACTAAACAATATGTTTAACTTTTACATGAGTTATTAAAGTATTACGTACCTTGAAAAGTAATAATAAAACTTAAATATTTGGTTTTTTCGATTTTCCTCTGGAACGCGACGCGATCTTGCGCTAGATCTGTTTGCCCACGAATGCGGATGGGGAAGGGGGTGTAAAGGCGCGAGGCGTGCGTATTCCGACATGTTCTTGACGACAAATAAAGGGTATTCACTTTGCCTGGCCTATTCACTATGCCCGGACTTCCCTACTCTAGTTTTTTTTTTCGATTTATTAACTTAAATATGATTTAAGTCCATATGTCAATATGTTTGTTAATTTGTTTATATCATCATCATTACAGCTCAGATACATCCCACTGATGGGCTCGAGCCTAGCCCACAATAGGAGAGAAATTGACCTACTACACCATGCTGGTGAAACGGGTTTGTTTAGGATTTTATTTCGAGTTTACCTTCTCTTGCATAAATTTAAAATAACTATATCATATCATTTAGTCGTCTTTTACAACATCCACGGGCAAAATAGAAGGTGAAAAATTACATTATTACTTCGTCATTATACGAAACATGTATTTATATAAAGACTAGCAGGGCCCTGCGGTTTTACCCGCATAATTCCTCTTACCGTGAGAATATCGAGATAAATTGCAGCCTATATATTATTCTGATATGTAAGCCATATTATTGTGAAGTTTCATCAAAATCCATTCAGTAGTTTTTGCGTGAAAGAACAACAAACATCTTCGCATTCAAACTTTCGCGTTTATAATATTAGTAGGATAGGACTAATTACTGTTACAGCAAAAATTTGTTAAATAAATCACCATCATCTCAGCTCATATGTGTCCCACTGCTGAGCTCAGCTTCCTACAATAGGAGTAGGATTTTAGATTAACTTCTTTTGCACAATTATTATCATAATCGCAGCCCACATACGTCCCACTGTTGAGCTCGGGCCTCCTCCACAATGGGAGGGAATTTGACCAACTATATCATGCTGGTCAGACATGTTGGTATAGGGTTTCATTTCAAATGTTCCTTCTCTTGCACAGATCTTATGTGCATATTATATCCCTTAGTCGTCTTGAACGACATCCACGGGCAAGATAGGGAGTGGTGAATTGTATTCTTACTCCGTCACCACACGGACAACAAAAGCATGTCATATATTATGATCGTCGTTTACGATATCCAGGGGCAAGAAACAAGGTATCGAACTATATTGTTTCGCCGACATCATACGTAAAATTCATTTAAGAAATATATTGGGTTTTTTCGAGAATAAGAAAAAAATACTAAAGTAAAATCCCTGCTAAGAATAAACTATTAAAATATGCAGTTCGATTCTCGTCAATAAAGCCAACACGCAGATTCAGAATTTGGCTTGAAAGCTCACGGGAATACACGGCTTGTTTATTTATTTAGATACGCACACTCAAGGACACTCGAATAACTTGGTAAAGTCTAGAAAGTACAGCTAGAATATCCAGAGTACTAACTAAATATCGGTCGTGAAACATCGATGCGTTTCGGTCTGGAGGGCAGACCATAGACATTGTTACTTTTATTCAACGACCTGAATACAGTGTTCTCTGACAATATGTCTTCTACAACCCTTGTATTAAAATTTTAATAATGGAAAAAGCAAGCTAACGAGAAATCTTAAAACTATGAACATACATTTGTTATATTATATAATATTATAAAGAGGAAAAATTTGATTGTTTGTTTGTATTGAATAGGCTCCGAAACTACTGGACCGATTTCAAAAATTCTTTCACCATCATCATCATCTTGCTCTTATCCCAATTGCTTGGGGTCGACGCAATATGTCATCTGTTTTGACATATTGCAAAAAGTTTCGGCAATGACTTTTATGACCGGCCGCCTGCCTGACGTCAACCCTCCTTGGGAATGTAATCGTTGACCCAAATGGTACCAGATGGAGTTGGTCCGGGTCAATCTAGGGCTCTTAGTCGTCTTTTACGACACCCACGAGCAAAGCAAGGGTTGGTAGTATTCGAAGCCGCTACCACACAGATTCAAAAATTCTTTCACCAATGGAAAGCTATACTATCAGGGAGTAACATAGGCTATATTTTATCCCGGTATTCCCATGGGAACGAGAACTACGCGGGTAAGACGACTGAAACCGAAGCGAAGCGAGGGCAGGTTGCTAGTTTGCCATATTTTTACCCGACTATGGAGGGTCATGATTTTGACAGGCTATATATGTATTTATGTTCATCTGTTCCTTCATAGCTCCTCAACTACTTATTAGAACCGGACAAATAAGGTATTTTTAGAAGTGTCTTGATCGTCCGCTGGTTATAGGCCATACGATGTGTCACTGAATCTAATATGGCGCCCTCTAGAAGTCTTAAAGTACTGTGCTAAAAAATAAATTTGAGTCAAATATATCATGTTTCATATCATTGAAATGGGCGTTACTTGTACATTTCAAAATGTGTATATTATAAGCATTTTCTCGCGATTTTATCCGTATTTATCCGATAACTTGTTTTTTATCGTGATTAAATCGGGATATGGGATAAAATGTTTTTTAATAATACGATTCTGTCACACATGATTTCACGCGAAAATTTAGCCGTTTACGCAGCGGAAGCTCTCAAAAGGAAAATAAAATCCCGATTTTGAAACATTCTTCATTGGTGCTCCGCTCCTGTTGATTTTAGCGTGATGATATATAGCCTATAGCCTTCCTCGATAAATAGGCTATCTAACACTAAAAGAATTTTTCAAATCCAAGACCAGTAGTTCCTGAGATTAGCGCGATCAAACAAACTCTTCAACTTTATATATTAGTATAAATTTTCTTTCTCTTGTGTAGATGTCATATGCATATTATATTCCGTAGTCATCTTTTACAACACCCATGGGCACGACAAGGCATTATCACATCAATCAATTACATATAAAAAGAAAACCTGAGACATTCATTCTTAAAAAAAATATATGTATTCATTTCTAGTTTCCTTATCTAATTTTTGCGGGAAAAATAACAATCCGATGATGTATCGCTACAAATTTGTTACAGTAATTTATTTCTATAAAATTTTACATAGCATTAGCCCATTTTCTCTCGTATAAAAAGTATATCCTTACTAATATTATAAATGCGAAAGTAAGTTTGTTTGTTTGTTTATTTGTTTGTTTGTAACGCTTTCACGCTAAAACCACCCAACTGATTTCAAAAATTCTTTCACCAATGGAAAGCTATAATATCAGGGTAACATAGGCTATATTTTATCCCGGTATTTCCAGGGGAACTACGCGGGTAAGGCGGCTGAGACCAAAGCAAAGCGAGGGCGGGTTGCTAGTCTTTATATATAAATTTCTTGCGTACGTGTATATGTCACTGAACTCCTCCTAAACGGCTGAACTGATGTTGTTGAAATTTTTGTCTGTGTTCAAGGGGATTCGAGAATGGTTTAGATTCACAATTGGACCCGGTAGTTGGCGCTGCTGTTGATTTCAGGGAGAATTACTTTTATTTTATTTGAACAGAACAACGTCTGTTGGATCAGATAGTTTGTATATATAAATCTTCTGTTCGTATGTTTTTAATTGAACCCCTAAACGGTTAGAACCTTTTGATAATTTTTGGGTATGCTTCGATGGATATGAGAATAGTTTAGATTAATAATTTAAACCAGTAAGTGGTAAATCTTCAATTTCAGGAAGAATTCCTTTTACTACTTTTTAGATTTGAACAGAACAACGTCTGTTGGGTCAGTTAGTATTTTACTGTATTATGACGCAGTTAGAATACAATTCACCACCCCCTATCTTGCCCATGGATATCGTTAAAAACGACCAAGAAATATAATAATACATATGTATTGTATAATAATACATACTAGCAGTGCTTGCGGACTCCGTTCCGCGTTTGAAATATTTTTGTCCCGGCCCGTTTGTCCCGCGTAATACTTCAGGTTAAAAGTTCGGGATAAAGAAAAATTGTGCTGATGAAGATGTTTTTTTCATTATTTTGGTTTTCCTACTTCGTAGACGTAATAGGCTACGCCCCATCCCCCACAGCGCTAGACGCGACGCAATCGGATAGATACTGCCTATATCGCCGCGCAAAGGCCGGGGCGGCGCGCACCGCACGTTTTCATTTTTTTGAAGATATTTGGTTACACTGTATAAAGGGCATAAATATTCTACATTAAAATGCCGTTCTAACAAACATATTTATAAAGATATAAATTAATACCATATGGGCTAAATAAGCTTCACAAAAATTAATAATTTTCAAACCACAATTTTAACAGTAAAAGCAGTTATTGTGAGTTATCTGTAGGAGATAGACATATGCTATTGCAGAATTTTTTACAGATTTTGATACGTTCTTTAATATTGTAGTACATTGTTTTGTTCTATCCTCAATAGTTTTCGCAGCGCACGCGATGAAAGCAATTTTTTTTACAACTAGGATTACATTAGTCAAGTTTAAGTAAAGATGAGTAATTAATTTTGGAAATTATTATAGCCTATGACACTCCATAATAACGTAGCTTTCTATTGGTGAAATTATTTTGAAAATCGGTTCAGTAGATCCAGAGATTACCCCCTTACAACGTCACAAACTCACAAACGCTACCTCTTTATAATATTATTTATAATATGCATATAACATCTATTCAAGAGATGGAAAACTCGAAATAAAACTATATACTAACACATCTGACCAGCGTGTAGGTTAATTTCACTCCTATTGTGGAGTAGGCTTTAGCCCAGCAGTGAGCCGTTAACGAACTGCGATGATGATGACTATATTACCTTTATCTCAGCTTATATATATATATCCAAGAGTGGTAGGACCACACTGTCGACAGTTATCTGTCTACAGCCGCGGGCCGGTCCGTCCGGGGTAGTACCATGCTCTCGCAGAAAATCGACGTCTGAGTAGTAGCAATTTGTTACTGCGCTTCGTTCGGTGAGCGAGAGAGCCGGAAGCCCAACTTTCTGAGGGTGATTGCGTGTGGAGGGTTTTGGTGGTGCCCTTGGTATCACCGAGCCTCAATGCACGCATTCACACTCCCTTCGCTTTTTTCGCGGTAGGCAACGGCCTTGTAAAGGTCCATGAGCGGCAGCAACACTTACCATCAGGTGTACTGTTTGCTCGTTTGCCACTGCTTGCAATAAAAATATATATATATATACGTCCCACTAGGCTACAAATAAGAATGATAGTGTCACTCATTTTCTTGCGTGGGGACTAGATGAGAATGGAGTTATCGCCACTTCTTATTTGCGAGTGGGAATCGTAAATATGGGCTTTTTTTTTTTGGGGTGGGTCGCGGTCGGCGCGCTCCTCTCACCACTCCGTCCGGGGCGACAGAGGGGCGCACAGCACGCAACACCCACAACCAACCCAAACACCACATCGCCTTCGTCGTTGGGCCGACCACCGGACCACCGGGTTACTTGTCATCAGTGGTCGGCTCGACGGAATACCCCCTACGTGGGGTAGCCTCCCATCGACCGACGTCCCCCCCTCGGGGAGGACGTCGGTCTTTCCTCACGCGGTCTGAGAGAGTGAATAACAATATTCACTCTCTTACTCAAAAAAGCTATTTGAGCTATGATATTTGACTATTTCTTACAGCTAAGGACTATTTCTTAAACTTTTGTGCTTACCATCTATTCGCCCATTATCACTTGTGAGTTAAAAATTGTCCAATATTAATTTTAACTAAAAAATGTTTAACGTGTTACTGCATTTCGCTTAAAATAGGTTCAAATCATCGTTATTTTTAGAATTGCTGAACTTAAATCTTTAATATAATTATTTCTACGAAACTTTTAAAATTTTAATATTATATATAAAGTAGCTTAACTGAAATTAAGAACGATACAAAAATTTAACATAAAATGTTTTCATCAACAGCTAACAGAAACTTATAATTTATTTCAACTTTATACTATGAAGTTTGTTCTAAAACTGAATAAGTAATTGGTTTTCGAATTTAATTGAATAAATCTAATTATAAAATAAGCTGAACATTCAATTTGAAAGCGTAGTTTCGATTCCAAATTAATTCGTCATCATTCCCAAATATCAAAGGAAACCAATTTAGCATAGAAATCAAATGGAAGTCCTTTTGATTGCAGAACTGGGAATGAAATAATAGCCTATATTTTATTTGTAGAATAATTAAATTTTGATGCAAATCTTTAGACTATATATACCCAAATAGCTAGATTTTTCACTGTTGACATTATTTTAGCGTTAGTCAAATGTAAGTAAAGTTATTTTGAAATAAAAAACCAACTCACCTGTTACAAGTATAGTTGAGAGAACGACATAAAAGAGGATGACATAAAATTCTGCTTTCAACTATAATGAGAACAACACAAAACACAGCACCACTGAATAATTAAAAACTTTTCTTATAATTTTGTCAATGAAAACACATTTAATATTACAATAACCGATCGTCGCGTCTATTCGCGTCGCGTATTTAAATTAATAATTATATTTCTACATTTTTTCGTGTTTATTTTCTAAACGGCAGTACGACACGTTACGTCAAAGAATCGCACCACGGTATACTGGTTAAGAGGGGTAGGAAACCCCTACGCTTCAATACTACGGGCCAAATATTAGTCGGTTCTAGATGTGCCATTTCCCCGTTCAAAGAACAGACACTTTTTACCTATTTTAACTTGGCTTGCTTAACCCCTTAAGCACCGTGTTTTTTTTTTTGTGAAAATCTTCTGAAATAAACTCAAGTAGTACCGCTTAGGTCCAGCGGGGTTAGTTTAATTATAATACATGATCATTACGCTTTTGATAAGCTAATATATACAATGTTATTACTTTTATGGATTTTATCATCATCATCATCTCAGCCCATATACGTCCCACTGTTGGGCTCGGGCCTCCTCCGTAATGGAAGGGTAATTGACCTACTATACCACGCTGGTCAAACGTGTTTGTATTTTTTTATGGGTGGGCTATGGTAAGCGCACACCCGGTCCATTCCGTCCGGAGCGATGAAAGGACGGCGGGCGAGCCCATAACCCACCCGTACCCACGTCACCTCGTTGTTGGGCCGACCACCGGAGCAGGGTGACTTGTCGTCAGTGCAGACGTGTTAGTATAGGGTTTTATTTCAAGTTTTCCTTCTCTCGCATAGATGTTATATGCGTTTTATATCCTTTGGTCGTCTCGTACGATCACCCACGGGTAAGAGAGGGGGTGGTGAATTGTATTCTTACTCCGTCATCACACGGAAGATGCATTTTATTCCGCCTGTTTTTTTTACAATTTTGTTTTACAATTTCGATCTTGTGACGTGTGTATTCCGATCTCCTTTCGTGTGGTGACAGGGTAAGAATACAATTCACCACTTTCTCTCTTGCCTGTTGGTGTCGTGAAAGACGACTAAGTGATATAATATGTACATAAAATCTGTGCAAGAGAAGGAAAATTTAAAACAAAATCCTTTGCCAGCACGTCTCATAAACGTAGTATAGTTAGTTAATCTTCCTCTCTTAATGGAGAGGGCCTAAGCTCAGCACTGGGTTGAGATGGTGATGATTCCGACGTTGTGATTAGCTTTGAAATTTTAGGCTCGTACATAGGAAATGAACGATATTTATTGTACGCTATAAAATCATAGGCAAAAAGCCGGTAAATATAATTTTACGCTGAACCCGATGGAATAACGACTTGGTGAAAATTCCTTCGCTGCTTTAGACCACTCGTGATCATAAATACTAAAAATGTCAGGATAATACAAAAAATTCAAGCGTGATAAAATTGCCTATGATGACGGAGTAAAACATATTTCACTACTCCAGGATAGAGTAGTGAAATGTGAAAACCCATGAGTGTCGAAAAACATGACAAAGGGATATAATATGCATAAACATCTAAGCAAAAGAAGAAAAACTCGAAATAACACCATATACCATTTATACTAGGGTGGTCGTTAAAAATTAAATTTCTTGCGGCGCCCCCTAAAAAGCGTCCTTTTGATGAAAAAGCACTGAGAATTTTTTTTATAATTTTTTTAAGTCAAGACAACACGTGCCTCAAGATGATTTAAGTTAATTTTTAGGTATAATCATGTTTTTTGAAGATTTTTAATAATAAATACAATTTCATACAAAATATAAACAACCACAAAACCAAAATTCATGAGAATACAATATAATAAATAATATAATAAATAATACAATACAATAGTTAATCAAAATAACAATAGATTTTCTTAAAATAATTATTACTTCATACTTAATAAGAAGTTTCCTGAAAAAACATGATATTACCCAAAAATTAACTTGAATCGTTTTGAGGCACGTGTTGTCTTGACTTGAAAAATTATAAAAAATTTCCCAGTGTTTTTCATTAAAAGGAAGCTTTTTAGGGGGCGCCGCAAGAAATTTAATTTTTAACGACCACCCTAATATATACCATATATATACCAATCCATCTGACCATCATGATATCATCATCATCATCTCAGCCCACATACGTCCTACTGTTAGGCGCGGGCCTCCTTCACAATAGGAGGTAATTTGACCTACTGTACCATGCTAGTCAGACATGTTGGTATAGGATTTCATTTCGAGTTTTTCTTCTCTTGCACAGATCTTTTATTTTATTTTTATTTTATTTATTTATTTAAGAGAACACCCTGCACTAAGGAAATAATCCTTGTATTGCGGGGGAATTTACAAACATATAATTAACGGACACAAATTACATCCAGACTCAGAACAACAATTTGTGGATCGCACAAAGTGTTGTCCCGCGTGGGATTTGAACCCCCGACACTGGCGCTGTAGGTCGCTATCTTAACCACTACGCCATCTGTGCAGTCGAATCTTAGGTGCATATTATATCCCTTAGTCGTCTTTTACGACATCCACGGGCAAGATAGGGAGTGTTGAATTGTATTCTTACTCCATCACCACACGGAAGAACCATCATGATATAGTAGATTAATTTCCCTTCTATTATGGAGGGGGTTTGAGACCAGCAGTGAGACATATCAGCCGACATGATGATTATAAAATTCAATAATTGCTACCTCTTACTTTCTTGTGGGATTCGTAAAAACTAATTGAGAGGTTACCAGAAGAATCTGCTTAAACTCTCTCATGGATTACTTATATATATTTAAAGAATTAAGAAAAAAAAATGACTGCCCGCTGAGTTTCTTGCCGGATCTTCTCAGTTTGTGGCCGCGTTCCGATCCGGTGGTAGATTATTGTATTGTATTCAAACGTGTAATTTGACAATATGTAAGTGCCCTTAAGGGGCCTATGCAGAATAAATGATTTTATAGTACTTAAATTACGCTACTAAACATTTTTTGAACTGTCTAAACCTTCCTTCTATCTAAACCTATTACTGCCGTGAATATTTCTTTTTACGTGCGGTGAACATACAATTGACATAAGAGTATACAATTCACCAGCGACCTTCATATTGGTGTTATATGATACAACTATGGGAAATAATATGCAGATAGATGTCTATTCAAGAAAATTACAACTCGACAGAAACTTTACACCAACATATCTGACTGGCGCAGTCATCATTATCCTCATTTCAGTCGTAAATGACGTCCCACTGCTGGGATCGAGCCTCCTTCATGATAGGAGAGAAACTGACTCCACTACATCTGGTCATACAGGTTGGTATAGGGTTTCATTTCGAGTTTTTCTTCTCTTACATAAATGTTATAATGCATATTATATCCCTCAATCGCCTTTTACGACATCCACAGCCATTAATATGGAGTGGTGAATTATATTGTTGTCCCGCCACCATACGGCACAGTACAGTAGGTTCATCCATCCATCAGCCTACAGACGTCCACTGCTGGACATAGGCCTCCCCACAAGAATACCACTCGGAACGGTCCGGTGCCACTTGCATCCAACGGTTCCCTGCCATTTGAGAATGTTGTCAGTCTCATGTCTCGTCCAGGTTTAGGTTAATTCCTTCCTAGTGTATTGAACGACCGACCCCAATAGTGGCTAAGATGAGATGTTGATGGTAACTGTAGCAACTATCATCATCGTAGCCCACATACGTCCCACTGTTGGGCTCAGGTCTCTTCTACAATAGGGGGAATTTCACCTACCATGCTATACCATGCTGATCCTCTGACCTGAACATGTCTATGTTGGTATAGGGTTTTATTTCGAGTTTTCCTTCTCTGGCACAGATCTTATGTGCATATTATATCCATTAGTCGTCTTTTACGACATCCACGGGCAAGATGATGAGGGGAGATGGGGAGGAGGGGAGAGAAGGGAGTGGTGAATTGTATTCTTACTTCGCCACAACATAGAAAAATAAAATACATTGAAATAGGCATAATATCTAATAGCTTTAATTAATCTTTGGTATCTCCTAGGGTGAGAAAGAGCGCAAAAGCTCGCATTAAAACCTAGTAAGTGTGAAAGGAACAGGGCATATCGACGGGCTTAGACCATGTTTGACCAAGTTTTCTTTCGATTTAAATAATACATGAGGTCCCGTTTCAATACGAACGCGTGACATTATATCGTATTTACCTATTATTGATCAATGAAAAGTCAATTTACTAACGGCACAGTTTTGAACAAAGTTCGTTTAATTATAACTGTGAAGAACACTTTTACCACAAATTATTGTTTTGAGTCTCACTGTAATTTTTTTTCGTTAATGTAAAATGTTTTTCGTATGGTGACGGAGTAAGAATATAATTCAACATCCCCTTTATTGTAAATAAAACTACTTTTACGGATTATATCGCGTTTGTATTTGATTTATGATTGCCCGACGTTTCGAACACTTTGCAGCATTCATCCCCTTTATTGCCGTGGGTGTCGTAAAAAACTTCTAAGAGATTGTAGTATGCATGCAATATTTATGCAAGAGAAGGCAAGGTGGAAATAAAACCCTATACCAACCCGCCTGACCACCATGGTCAATTTGGAGCCCCATTTTCCGTGTGGTGACAGAGTAAGAATACAATTCACCACCCCTTCTCTTACCCGTGGGTGTCGTAAAAGATGACTAAGGGATACATTACGCATATGACATCTATGTAAGAGACGGCAAACTCGAAACAAAACCCTATACCAAATAAATACAAACGCGATAAAATCCGTAAAGTAGTTTTTTTTTGTTATTTGTCGTCGCCCGCCGAGACGTCATTGCCCGTTGGGCAATCTGGCTGGAGAGGTCTCGGTTCGAGGTGCGAATCGTGGAGGCCTTCCGGCCGGTGCTAATGCAGTGGTTGGAAAGGCGGCACGGGGTGCTCTCCTTCCGACTAGTGCAGGTGTTGACGGGGCATGGGAGCTTCGCCAAATACCTGCACAGGGTCGTAAGGAGGGAGAGTACACCGTCCTACCACCACTGCGATTGCGACGAGGACACGGCGCGCCATACGCTCGAGGCCTGCGCGGCTTGGGCAGAACAGCGTCGTGAACTCGTTGCAATCATCGGTACCGACCTGACGCTACCGACTATCGCCAGGGCGATGGTCGTCAGCGTCAGAAACTGGGACGTGGTCGCAGCCTTCTGCGAGGCAATGATCTCGCAGAAGGAGGCGGCGGGTCACCTGCGCGAGGAGCGCAGCCTCGATGGGGCGATCCGCCGCCGGCGACTGGGGCGGCGTAGGCGCGAGTACTTGCGCCTCATGCCGCCCTAGCCGAGGCCGCGGGTGACGTGACCGGGGATCAGTCCATCACCCGCCGAGAGGCCGACCGCGTGAGGAAAGACCGACGCCCTCTCCGAGGGGGGGAAGTCGGTCGATGGGAGGCTACCCCAAATAGGGGGTATTCCGTCGGGCCAACCATTGATGTCAAGTAGCCCTGCTCCGGTGGTCGGCCCAACGACGAAGGCGACGTGCATCGTGGGTGGGTTGCGGGTGTGCGTGCTTACGCCCCTCTGTCACCCCGGACGGAGTGGTGCGAGGAGCGCGACGACCGCAACCCACCCCTAAAAAAAAAAGTTGTTTTATTTACAATGTATAATACTTGCGAAAACATTATCTTTAAATTTGCCTAAATTTCAGTATTAATAAACTCACTGGCAATGTAATAATTTCTAATGTTTACTCGAGTATTCCATGACGGAATAAGAATACAATTCACCACTCCCCATCCTGCCTGTGTATGTCGTAAAAGACGACTAGGAATATAATACGCATATGACATCTATGCAAAACAAGGAAAACTCTAAATAAAACCTTATAACAACCTGTCTCACCAGCATGGTATAGTAAGGTCAATTTCCCTCCTATTATGGATGAAGCTCGAGCCTAGTAGTGGGACGCATATGCACCGGGATGATGATGACGGGAGTATTACTCATTTGAAATAAAACTGTTTTTGCTGATTTTAACATAGGTATTTGTATTTAATTTTAATTGGCAGACTCTTCAAAAGCTTTATCGTGTTCATGGTCAGTAAAGGACCATGGTCAAGAGGATAGTAATTTTAAAATCAAATACAAACGTAATTGAAACAGTAAAAATTGTTTTATTTCACTGACAGTCGTCAGGTACGTTCTGAGATATCTACATATATATTTTTTTTTGGAGATTGGCTACGGCCAGCGCACCCACCGCCCATCGCCGTCCGGCCCCACAACCCACCCGTAGCACGTCGCCTTCGTCGTTAGGCCGACCACTGGTACCAAGTTCCTTGTCCTCTGTGGTTGGCATGACGTACCCTCTCCTCGTCGGTTGCCATCGCGGTTGATATCTACATAAATATTATTTTAAAAGCTTTAGACAAACTTGAAAACATACGCTAGTCTTTTGATGTTACGTATTATATTTTGTAAATAAAGCTACTTAAAACCTTCCTTCCTTTTCTTTCTTTTTTCTTTCTTTACGGTTTATCGCGTTACTATTTGATTTATGATCGCCTGATGTTTCGAACACTTTACAGCGTTCATAGTCACGGTTGGACTAAGGTCAGGACGTATTAGTCCGCCCGTGACCATCGTCAAAAATCAAATACAAACGCGATAAAATCCGTAAATTAGTTTTATTTACAACACGCAATTCTGTTTTTTTTTTACAATTTGATGTTTATTACACTCCGACACTTTTTCTGTAATATATTGCCTAAAATGCCTCCAAAGTAATATAATTTAAAATAACATAAACGATATAATTTGCCGTATGTTTCTGTGGGGTGGTGTAATAAGAATAAAAATTACGACTCATCATACTCGTAGGTGTCTTAAAAGACGCCTAACTAATATTATATATATCATTATCATCATAATCTCGGCCCATACACGTCGCACCGCTGGGCTCGAGCCTCCTCCAGTGTGGGAGAGTATATTACCTACTAAACCTGACTAAACCACGCTGGTTCGATATGGTTGTCACCATAAGGTTTTCTTTCTCCTCCTTTTGCTTCGATGTTATTTCCATATTTTACTCCTCAGTCGTCCTCTCGAAAGAATACCGAATATTATTATATCACTGCTTTGCGAGAATAGTGACAAATAAAAACTACTGATTCTAGAGAAGAGCATTTTTAAATTGTTTTTAAAAATGTTTTAATGTCTATCATAATATTCAAATGATTTATTGCGGTTGTGACTATACTGATTAATGAAAAATGCTTCAATTCACGATAAAATATCAAGGATTTTACATATCAAGGATCATTTGGCATACAATATTCAATTACATAATTTTGAGTTACGTCGATATTCTCGCAAACCAGCGACATAAAATACCACCACAAAATAAAGTTAATAACCTCAGATTCAACAGAAATGTGGTGTAAAAGTAAGAATACTATTATCAATACCTCATCCTTAGGTAACCGTAAAAGGTGATTAAAGGATTCAAGCATAGGATATCATTACAAGGGAAAAGAAACACGAAATAAAATCAACCCGTCTTTTTAATTTTAAAGTGATAGTTCATAACTTCCTGGGTACTAATGAGAATAATGTATGTACTAAAGAAATTTGTTAATGGCGTTACCATAGCGCATTGTTTTAGATTGGGACCAATCCCACCAAAAATTCTCACCACTGTAGTTACAGTGGTTTAATTGGCTTGGGCAACCCAAGAAGTTTAATTAGAAAAGAAAAACAGGAATGTTTGGAAAGATTCCACTGACCTCCAGTAGATAAGAGAATATATAATTACATGTAGCGCTGCACTACAGCACCACGGATATAACAAAGTTTAATGGGCATATATATATATATATATACATAAGCTTTAGAATTGGTTGCAATAGTAGATACGGCAAAAACGCCTGATTGCACGGCAATTTTCTCGAGTTGCTACAAAGTCCGCATTATATACTACTCAGACGTGACTTACAGACTATCTAACATGGGGTCCCACTCGTTACGCCAGACCATTGACTTCCAAAGGATGTAGCGAGCTGTTAGTTTAAAATCCAACACGTGCTTTGTTATCGAATTGCTTAACCCCACTTTTTTTTTTGTTCACGCTGTGGAAATGCATTTACGCACTGTCCCCGCCAGTGACGGACGGGGGGGCCCGTGTGGGACTCACCGACCACATCCGCGGCTGGAATACCCACTAAAACCACAGCGGCCCCTTCCGCGCTTTTACGGGGTGCCGGAGAGGTCATCTGATGACATTCAATCCCCGACACCCCAACGCATCGCCGTCTGGCCACGTCCTGTCATTACTGTTCAGGGCCGTGGGAGTAGGTGGGCATATTGTCGCCTCCTCCTCCCGGGTCGCCGGCGACGAAGCGAGTCAGCACACGCAAGCGCCTCGCGTTCCCGCTCCGCCACTTCCTTCCTTGATATGACGGCCTCACAAAATGAGGCTATCGACGACCAGCACCTGTCGCTGCCAAGCATCTTTGCGATAACGGTCGGCAGCGACAGGTCCGATCCAAGTACCGCCGACAGGTCGTGGCGCTGAGACCCCAGGCGGGGCATATCTCCAATGTGTGACGCGCATCATCAGTTGGCGCGCCACACTCATGACATCCGGGGGTCTCTTCTCTTCTAATCATATGCAGGTACTTACCGAAAACCCCGTGTCCGGTAAGCACCTGCACCATCCTAAATGTTAGGTTGCCGTGCTTCCTTGTGAGCCAGCGGTGGAGATGCGGCGCAACCGCTTCCATAGTCCCCCGCCCTGCTACGGGGGACTCTAGGTCTTCCCTCCACCGCCGGATAACCTCCCTTCGGGCCACTTCTTGTGCTCTGCACAGTCTCCTTGCAGAGACTTGCTCGCCGGTGGCCCGCGCTGTTGCACGGAGCTGGTAGACCTCCGCCAACGCCTAAGCCACAAGTGGCCAAGGCGGATCGCCTGCCAGTAGCGTTGCCGCAGTCCAAGACACTGTACGATAACCCCTGATAGTTCTCACCGCCATGACTCTCTGCGGTCGACGCAGGAGGGCCTTGTTGCGGGCGGTGAGGGACTCCGACCAGATAGGGGCACCATACAGTGCCATGGACCACAGGATTCCAGCGTAGAGACGCCGACAGGACGACCCAGGACCGCCAGTATTTGGCAGAAGCCTTCCCAACGCCGCGGCTGACTTGAGCCTAGGGACGAGCTCGGCAAAGTGTGGCCCGAAATTCCATTTGCTATCGAGGTGCAGGCCCAGATATTTCATCTGGGCCCGCACCGGCACGGCGTAAACTAGGCTATATTTTATCTCGGTATTCCCACGGGAACGGGAACTACGCGGGTAAAACGACTATAACCTATAACCGAAGCGAAGCGAGGGCGGGTTGCTAGTCGATAATAAATTTACAACTACTGTAGCAATACGTAGTGTTAAATTTATTGTAGATTTAATTTATCGTAGACACCCAGGCATTGTCTGAATCGATGGCAATGTGTAAAGCAAGAAAGAGTTAAGATTCGGTTATTTAATCGATCCTTAATAATGATTTCCACCTGCAAACCACTAAGTAACGCCAACGTTTTTCGTCGTGCCTTGCCTTTTTGTATAAGCTATCCTCAACTTATGGTATCGTATATGAAACATCATCGCAAAACATAAGTTGTAAAATTCTTGTTATTCAGAAGCATAGTCAAATAAAATCAGATGTAAAAGATAACTATCAAATAAAATATATTCTTACAAACTATATTTACAAAATATATTTTTACAACATACATTGCAATTTGTTGGCATCTCCATTTGGAGTCAAAATCAAGATACAGTGTGGAAAGACCTTTAGCATTACAAGACAATATTTATGTCAGTATTTAATAAAGGTAATTTTCAACCAACAAGCTAGTAGCAGCTCAGTTATCATATCGTATATATTTTGTATCGTATAATTCATCAAATAAAATATCAATATGCAAGTGGAAACATTGCCTGAGAACTACAAGACAGATGTGCAAAAAACAATGCCAGTGGACAATTTTCCTCCAAAAATAAATCAATCTCTTAATCTTATTATTGAAAAAGAAGATTTCATCAAATACAAAATTACTCAAAATTACTAGAGGCGGTAATTATCTTGGTGATTTATATGAAATCGACGTGAAAGGTTCTACTGCAGATGGCGAAAAGGAATTAAACTTGTTTATAAAGAATGTGCTCATTGATTGTGATTCTATGAAAGTTTTATCTATACCCAATGCATATAAAACTGAAGTATTTGCTTATAAAGAATTGTCTAAGATATTTGAGAAACTACAAGAAGAAGCTAATATTCCCTCAGAAGAACGCTACAAAATGGTCAAAGTCTACGAAGAAACTGACAGAAGCGCGATAATAATGGAAAATTTAGGTAAACAAGGGTTTGTAACTCATCACAGAATGGATATTCCATCATTAAAATTTCTGGAAATGAGTGTAGAAAATCTTGCAAGATTCCATGGTCTTTCATTTGTCATAAAAGAAAAACGACCAGAATACTTTAAGAAAAACATTCAATCACTAAAACATCCATATCTTTTTGGTGAAGACTATGAGAAATTTGTACAAGATATAGCTTACTGTGTTACTAAAAACCTTAAAGGAGATTTTAAGGTGAAACTTCAAGAATTTTATAAGAATTTAGTAGAAAGATATAACGAATATTGTAGCGACGAATCCATTAAAGTATGTCTGTGCCACGGTGACTATAGACCGAACAATATCATGATGAGAATAGAAGTAGGTAGACTATATAATATTATTTTTTATTAGCTCAATAATATTACGGGTGCTATAAACGGCATATACGTATCATCATCATCGAAGCCCACATACGTCCCACTGTTGGGCTCGGGACACCTCCGCAATGGGAGGGAATTCGACCTACTATACCATGCTGGTCAGACATGTTGGTATAGGGTTTCATTTCGAGTTTTCCTTCTCTTGCACAGATGTTATGTGCACATTATATCCCATAGTCGTCTTATACGACATCCACGGGCAAAATAGGGAGTGGTGAATTGTATTCTTACTCCGTCACCATACGAAAAGTATAGAGAAATTGAACTGATAAATCAGTGGTCTTATTTGTAAGATAATTTTGAAAGGACTTGTGTTTGTCATTTAAATTAATGATTAATTATCATCCATCCCCGTGTGTTAACGTTTTAAGAATACCATATATCACCACCTGTACAAGAGGATACACTTACCGTGCTAGTTGCTAAAAATCGACTGGAGAATCACTGAATGACGAGGCAACTTTAACACGAACTGTGAGTGCCAATTGATCTTTTAAGGTGTCATCCTATCACTTTAAATAATTGATGTATATTATTTACTCCGTATCATGATAAGAACATTTTATTATTTGGAAACTTGTTATATCAGTGCCTGCTAAATATTTAACCTTTGCGTTTATCCCTATGTTTCAGAAATTTTGCCTTGATTACTAATAATACTGCATTTAATTTTTTGTGCAGTAAATTTACTTTTAAGTGTTGTACACGAATCTTTGCTATAATCCGAATGAAAAATATTCTTAGGCGTTTAATTTTGGTGTTGGCCCTGGTCCTTCATCACCTAAGACCACGCCTTAGGGCACTATATAACGCTTGTCTAGCGTCTGAGCCTGGGTGTTGAAAGGAGCGGACTTCATGGCTAATGAGGAATGACGGCAAACCTAACTTTAGGTGACGACGGTGGTACGTGAGGATAGTTCCATCTATGGCCTTATACGGCGCACCTGTGTAGTTCCTGACCGTCTGACTCAGGGCCCTCTTGTGTTAACCACAAAGGGACATGGCAATCAGGGCCACACGCGACAGAGCGACGACGAAGGTAGCATACCTGTTGGCCGGAACTCCCCGTGAGATCTTTCGACCGTTGAAACCTTCCAGCTGATGAAGTGGTTGATTTGGCAGCATAGGGTCCTCTCCTTTTGACTGGTGTAGGTCTTGACGAGATATAATTGCTTCGGTAAGTACTTGCACACATCTTGAGGAGGGAGAGCACGCCGTTCTGCCATCACTACGATTACGCTGGGGACACGGCGCAGCACACGCTCCAGGTCTGCGTGATCTGGGCAGAGCAGTGCCGTAAACTTGTTGCTATTATTGATGCCAACCATCGTTAGGATGATGTTTGACGGCACTAAGAACTGGGACGCGATTGAGACGCCTGCCTCACCGAAGGCAACAGCGGCGAAGTGGTTCCGGAAGGAAATCTTCTACCACGAACCGCTCTGCCACTGGCAACTTGTGCGGCGTAAGCGTGAGTGCCTGCGCCTAATATTGCCTTAGTAGTTGTCGCAGTCGTCGTAGACGGACCGGCGATTAGTCCGCCACCCACAGAGAAACCGACCCTATGAGGAGGATGTCTGAGCAACACTATTTTGTTGCCAGGACGTCCAAGAGAACGGTTCCCGAAAGGGAAACCCGCCGTACCGGCTACGGATGAAAAGGCATAGGTGCCAGAGGTCGACCCACACATATGCCATCCGCCCGTCGCCCCGAACAGAATAGGCGGGATGGGTCTAGATCATAATCTAGCCTTAAAAAAAGAAAACAAGGACTTTATTTTGAGTTTTACTTTACTTACAATTGTTATCCGTTCAGGACTCTTGTCCTTAGTAGTACTTCTGTGTTCTTAGTTTATCACCACGTACGTTATTTAGCATCTATCTTGTTATGATGTATGTTTTATTTTCAGAACAATGAAGTTTCACAGATAATGCCGGTAGACTATCAACTGCTTCATTACGGATGTCCAGTATCCGATTTTCTGTATTTGATATATCTATGCACAAATCGCGAATTTCGAAGAGCTCACATGTCGAATCTAAAAGATTTATACTATGATACTCTAGCAAATTTCTTAAAATACTTTGACTTGGACGCACAAGAAATTTATCCCAGAAAGGAATTTGAAAGAGTATATAAAGAAAAATTAGACTTTGGTCTTTTGGTGGCATTGCATTTTTTGCCTCTCATATTTGCTTCTGAAGATAATCTGCCAGATATAAGTAAGAACGCGTCTCTTTCCTTCGAAATAGTCTGCGGTTTTGAAGAGAGAATGTCCGAAGTTATTGAAGAGTTTACAGAGTGGGGTTATATTTAAATGAATGAGGACATCTGTCATTGCTGTTATAATGTTATATTAGGTCTTCCTTTTTTTAATATTTCACAAAATTAGCTTTAAGAACCCCAAAAAAATATAAATATATTTACTAAACATCTAATAAATCATTTTAGAAATCTAAATGTTTATATTTAATTTTAATCTGCATTAAAAAATATACGATTTAAGTTTGAACTGTTAACTTAAATAACTTTTAAACGAGTCGATTTACTTGCGATTTTTAGCGTAGCAAATGTCAGGTCTACTATTGATATACCCCTTATCTCTCTCCACTCCCCTGTTAAGAAGGGACAAACCGGCAAGCAGGGACTATGTTTGGACGGCCCTACCTCTGACATTCGTTACTGGGTTGCCCCCACATACACTACTTCGCATGGAAGTCGCCAAGTACGATGATCGACCTCGGCGATTATCTGTTCACTCAGGGCTGATAGAAACAAGGGACGTTTCGAATTCTATCAGAGAACGGTTAGAGGAAAGTGTAATGCCACTTTGTAACGACATAACTAGCACCCCGCTCTAAAGCTGTGATATGAGATTCGATGCTTGGCCTGAATGTAATTACCACCTGATCTGCTAGATCCCCTACCCGGTTAGGTCGGGTTGGGATAAAATAGGGCTCACAAGCTACGGTCAGATCTATGGCCCACTTCGACACAGATTGGACCAGTATATCTTGCGCTCAGATGGAATGGTCCACATTATACTGAAGGAAATTATTTGGGTGTACCAATATAGGGACATAGCAGCTTCTTGCAGGCACTGTCAGTCTACTACTCAGGGTATCCCAGTCTTCTCGGCCCGCCTTTTCCTTCGTTATCGGCAGATTGCACGATCTCTCTCCCATTATATGCTTCAAAGGACAACTCGCATTTGTAGACACTACACAATGAGATACCGAGTCGTAGTTCGCTGATTTGAGTGATGAGCATAACTGGCTTGTGTATCCAAAACTCATGCATCTGTAGCAACGTATGTGTTTCCAGTACCTAAACAACAGCTCAACTCCAACCTACCAGGATCCTTCCTGCCCGGGTCAGCAAGGGATCTGTGGACGATTATTGGACACCGTTTTTTAGCCATACCCATTCCTGCGTCGCCAAAACAATATTTTTTTCTAATTCAGTTTTATCTTTATAGTGGTTACACCACATTGTAAGAAATGTGCCACATCATCGTCATCATTTCAGCTCAAATACGTCCCACTGTTGGGCTCGAGCCTCCTCCATAACAGGAGGGAAATTGACCTTACTATACCATGCTGGTCAGACAGGTTGGTATAGGGTTTTATTTCGAGTTTTCCTTCTCTTACATAGATGTTACATGCGTATAAAATCCCTTAGACGTATTTTACGACATCTACGGGTAGGATAGGGAGTGGTGATTTGTATTCTTACTCCGTCACCACACAGAAATGTGCCTAAGTCGCTTCAATTGTGCATATACAATTTGAAAGATAGGTACTGTCACTTTTCCTATTCTCATCATCAGATCCTGACCTGATGACCATGGGATTACCTGGAAAGTATACCCAACAAAAATAAACCATTCTAAATCGCTCTAAGCGTCTTCAAGTAATCGGTGAACATGATAAAAAGAACATCCACCATTTTCGAAATCGGCTAATAATATATCACCTTTATGTATTACTCTAAAATCCTATTAAGTATTTTTATTATTGCTCTTGGAGGTAAACAAGCAAACGCCTCACCTGATGGTACGTGGTTACTACCGCTTACAGACCTCAGCAATCCTAAGGTATCAAAGTGCTGAAGTGTTTGTATAGGAACGCCGTAATGTCCGTCCGTATCCAGGATAGGCGTAGGGACGTGAGACAGTGAGTATTCAAACTCTTAACTGGACTGGACTCGGTATCGAAAACAACGGCGAATACATCACTCACCTTGTATTTGCAGATAAAATCGTCATTATGTTAGAATTCATGGAAGACCTTGAAATAATGTTCAACGATCTCAGCAGGGTATTCCAACTAGTATGTTTACGATTATACATGGACAAGACTAAAGTCATGTCAAATACCTATGTCATTCCAGTACCGGTCCAACTTGGCAATGCGATTCTCGAAGTTTTCGATCATTAGGTTTACCTTAGACAAACAGATCAATTAGGTAGATCCAATTTTGAGACAGAGGTCCACCGACGAATCCAACTCGACTGGGCAGCTTAAGAGGATCTTCTCATCCAACATACCTCAATTCGGGAAACTTACGAGGATCTTCTTATCCAACATACCTCAGTGTCTTAATACACGGATCTACAGCCAGTGTGTGTTGCCAATAATGACTTACGGCATGGAAACGTGATCCCTAAATGTGCGTATCATAACCAAGCTCCAAGTAGCTCAGTGTGCTATGGAGCGAGCTATGCTTGAAATTTCTCTACGAATCCGAAATATAGAAGTCCACAGAAGAACGGATATAACCGACATACCACGAACAATGCTCGCGAAAGTGGCAATGGCCAGACCATATCGCTCGACGAACGGACAAACGGTGGGCAAAAAAGATTCTCGAGTGGCGAAAACGCATCGGACGACGCAATACGAGTCCCCCAGCTAGGTAGACTGACAACCTAGTGAAAATTGCTGTATGTCTTTGGATGTAGACGGCACAGAACCCGACTTTGTAGCGAAACATGAGGGAGGTCCACGTCCAGCAGTGGATGATGAGAAGCGGCATGATGTCGTCATTTCATTACATTATGTGCTAGCCTCTGCACCTCTGGGACGCGGTCGCAGCCTTCTGCGAGGCAGTGATCTCGCAGAAGAAGGCGGCGGGTCGCGCGCGCGAGGAGCACAGCCTCGACGAAGCGACCCGCTGCCGGCGACTGGGGCGGCGCAGGCGCGACTACCTGCGTGCCATGCCGCCCAAGCCAAGGCCGCGGGTGACGTGATCGGGGAGTTAGTGCGTCACCCGCCGAGAGGCCGACCACGTGAAGAAAGACGGGATGGTGGACGGGATGGGAGGGTACCCCAAATAGGGAGTATTCCGTCGGGCCGACCACTGATGACAAGTAACCCCGCTCCGGTGGTCGGCCCAACGACGAAGGCGACGTGGGGTTCGGGTGGGTTGAGGGTGTGCGTGCTTACGCCCCTCTGTCGCCCCGGACGGAGTGGTGCGAGGAGCGCGCCGACCGCAGCCCACCCCAAAAAAAAAGTCTCTGCACCTAGTGACAAATGAAGAATACATACACCCTTTGAAAATCACGAAAATCGCCTAAAATATCACCAGGATAATGTACAGGCGATCTATATTGGGCTACATACTACAGCGATACAGCTATTATCAACCCGTGACGATAATTACTTTCTCCATTCCTTGACCTGGCTAGTAGTCCATGGATAAGTTGCTAAATGAGCTAACTGTACAGATAAAAAAATAAATAAGACAACAAAGTACATAGGTAATTTAATTTCATTAACAGAAAAATAAACTAGGACAAAAATCCTTGACTTTACAAATTAAATATTTTGTTAATACTAATAAATTTCTAAGGAATCTGCATCTGTATTGTGCAAAAATATTCCAATACATTTGAGTAATTTAACTATGAATCATTTATTACTATTCCACGGATGACGGAATAAGAATACTAATTCACCTCCTGTCTTTGCCCATAGGTGTCGTAAAATACGACTAAGAGATATGCTATGTATATAACATCTATGCAAGAGAAGACGCTAAATAAATCACTATGCTAACCTGACCAGCGTAGTATAGAAAGTAAATTTCCCTTCTATTATAAAGAAGTCTCACGCCCAGCAGTGGGACATCTATAAGCTGGGATGATTTTGATTCCGTTACACCGTACAGGACTAACTTATTATAATCTTATAATTAGTTACACCATGCCGTTATATATAGATAATCATCGTCTTTTCGACTCATATACGTCCCACTATTGGGCTCGAGCCTCCTCCACAATAGGAGAAAAATTTACCTTACCTATACCATGCTAATCAGACAGGTTGGTATAGTGATTTATTTCGACTTTTCCTTCTTTTGCATAGATGTTATAAGCGTATTATATCCCTTATTCGCCTCTTAAATATCCACGGGCAAGATAGGGAGTGGTGAATTATATTCTTAATCCGTCACCGCAAGGTGAATATGGAAGACTAAATCATACTATTCAAAATCACTGCGAATCGATATTTAAATCATCCGAAAAATTAATAATTAATGTACACTGATATTGACTGACACGGCACTGGCTTGCTGGGCCTTATCTATGCGGTCGAATTTTTAGTAACTTATTATAATAAATTAGTCGATTTCAGATTGGACCATTTTTGCACAAAATAATACTTAAAGGAAGAACATCAAATCATCTATAATATGGATTGCACAGACTTGGGTTGAGATCCTCGCCCACCCAGTAGTCCGGATAAAGTTGTCATAGCCACCTGCGGCTAACAAATATAGTCACACGCAAAAAAAATGATTGCATAGAGTATAATGGAAAAATAATCTCATATCTAAATTAGCATCGATATAGCTTGTAACTTTACAACTAAGCCCATAAATTATCACAATTAACAATGGCCTAAAAATACTCTATATTAAACGAAGCATTCGATATAATCAATTTATTTAATACACTAAATTTGTGAAATGTGATTTATCTTCATGTGTATAAGTCATTTCTATGTCATCGAACTTCTAAATGACTGGACCGATTATGAAGAACTTTTTATGTGCGTTCAGGTTTTTTTTTTATTATTGATTGATAACGGTGGCAAACGAGCAAGCAGCACACCTGATGGTAAGTGAAACTGCTGCACATGGACCTTTGCAATACCAGGGGCACAGCCAGGCCGCTGCCTACCGTGAAGGAAATACTCTTCTTAAACCTCGTTTAAAGAAGGACATGTCATAGCGCAAGGGAAACACAGCAGCAGGTAGTTCATTCCAGAGCTTGCACGTACGTGGGAGAAATTATCGCTGGAAACGTACAGTTAAAGACCATAACGTTTCCAGGTGAAATGGATGAACCTTGCTACGATGCCGAGTGGTACGTTGGTAGAATGGTGACGGTGGTAGCAAGTCAAACAGTTCCTCGGAGCACTCCCCATGAAAGGTGGATTCAAGAATGGTTTAGATTAAATCTTGAACCGATTAGGTAGTTCTACTATCGATTTCAAGGAGATTCGATTTGCACAGAACAGATATCAGGTATTTTTTCATATAAAATCTCCAAATCTTCATCGTCGAAACGGTAAGAGATGTAGCATATATGCACATTTCGCCACGTAACATAGTTCCAATTGAACACGAGCATAACGCCATTGACCGGCGAGATGTATCAAGGTAAGATTTTGCAAAATTTTAATCTTAGAAAATTCTCTAAAATTATGGAAATCTATAAAACTCCATGACTACTATTTAGCTCGACCCAGGATTCTACTATGAATGGTTATGATCGGTAGGCCTTTGCTTATACCACTGGAGTAGTTTAAATCAGGACTATTAAAATTCGTAATCAACACTTAAAGGGATATTTTTATAACTCTGTCATAGTTAGAGGCAGACTCTAACCATAATTTTAGCCATATCTGGCAAATCTAAAAACCGAACCTTATAGTGTGCAGTTCCGTCGACCAAATGAGGCATGTTTAAAACTGTAAATAAAACCTATTTCACAAATTCAGTCATTACAAATGTATAGGGGGTGTTCCTTAGTAATCTAAGGAATAAGTACCGATCTTGGGACGAATATTACAAATATACAATCAACTGATACAAAATACATCCAGACTTAACAACTACTTATGGAATACACAAATAATTGTCAGTTACGCAAATCGAATCTATAACTCATTAATAAGGTATAACAGCATTATTATATTATCAATGGGCTCTACAAAACGTTTAAAATCCTATTTATACTAAAGCATTTAAAGAAGTGGGTGTCCTTATCCGCCATTTTGGATCCACAGAGTAAAAATTTTGCAATCTATACCAATAAAATTGGAGTGTCTATTTGTAATGTCAAAATAATGGGCTTTTTTCATGCTCACACGGTTATTTGCACTATACATATGCCTAAAATACACTTTATATTTTTTTTGTCTGTCTGTCTGTTTGTTCCGGGTAATCTTCAAAACGGCTGGACCGATTTCAAAAATTCTCTCACCAATGGAAAGCTATAATATCAGGGAGTAAACTAGGCTATATTTTATCCCGGTATTCCCACGGGAACGGGAACTACGCAGCAAAGACGACTGAAACCGAAGCGAGGCCGAATTGCTAGTCTATATCTATACCAATAAATAAAATTGGAGTGTCTGTTTGTAATGTCAAAATAATAGGCTTTTTTCATGCTCACACGGTTATTTGCACTATACATATGCCTAAAATACACTTTATGTTTTTTTTTGTCTGTCTGTCTGTTTGTTCCGAGTAATCTTCAAAACGGCTAGACCGATTTCAAAAATTCTCTCACCAATGGAAAGCTATAATATCAGGGAGTAAACTAGGCTATATTTTATACCGGTATTTCCACGGGAACGGGAACTACGCAGGAAAGATTGAAATTGAAGCGAAGCGAGGGCGGGTTGTTAGTCCACAATAACATCACTTCACGCATCCAAAATGGTGGATGAGAATACCTATTACTATATGCATTACTTATACTAATAATAAAAAACGTTGCAATTTGTAACAGAAACAGCAATGACATTTACCTGTCAAATGTCACTTAAAAATAGTAAACACGTCATTGCATCCCAAAGCCTACAGTGGCAACCCGCAGTGTCACTCGGTCTGCTATAGCATGCTGCGATATTTCGCGGCATTTATCATCGTTTTCCTTGTCATTCATCATCATTCATTCTTCTGGCAAACCGTACTTCACGATTGACAGCTGTCAAGTAAACGTCATTAATGTTCCTATTTTGAATTAGCTCGCATAATACGGTTCACTAGATAGATTATTTATACTAGACACATAAGCTTATTACTACAAATATAAAATAATCATTGTCATAATTGACACACACACGCTCCTAAATCAGTGGAATAAGTCGTATAACTAGTACTATTCACAAATAAATATATTAGAACTAGTGTTTTAGGGTATAACAGCAGTAAAAGGTGAATAGAGATGAAATTCTTGAAAGTAGCGTCTGCAAATTAAATATACGGGGAAGTGGAGTTTTGACCGATTTTCATCTGGGCATTTGTTTTTTATCCTGTAATTATGTAACAAGTAGGTATATGAAGTAGCTTTTTTTTTCACAAAAACTAAATTTATATTTTTTTTTAAGTTTCTTTTGCAATTAGATTTGGCAAACCATCTCAAAAAGCATATTACTTAATATTAAATATAGTGTAATATTGTTTAGTTTTTTTATTAGATTTTTAAGTATGAGGAATAAATCCCTCTTCTGACTTTATAAATACACAATGCATACACATAAATTACACTCGGACTTAAACAACTACATACGTTAGAACATACAAATATAGAAATAGAATCTATAATACTCGACACAAAATACTTAATCTAAGTGAGATTCTAATATTTTTTCATCTCTATTCAACCTTTTGATGGTCAATTACCCGATATGATACATATCTAAATTCACATTCCCAATGTCTGCCAATATTTGGAGGCCATGTTGAAGTTTAAGATACAAAAAAGTAATAACAGCAAAAACAGCAATTATGTACGCTAATTTTTTTTTTGTTTTCACAATATGAAAGATGGCGTTGGAAAATCTATATAATAAAATAGCTCTAAAAATAACAATCGAACTATAAGGATCTATAGTTAGAAAATTGCAGTGTGATAATGGAGTAAGAATAAAGTTTACCACGTGTCTCTTACCTGTGGCTGTCGTAAAAGGCAACTAAGGGGTATGATACGCAGATAATATGTATTCAAGAGAACGGAGGAGATCCGAGCCCAACAACGGCGTATATAGGCTGAGATAATGAATTGAATTTTGTTTTTAATGTTTTTTTTTTCACTGCATTCTAGGACAAAGGCGATTATAGGTATACCGATATCAAGATTTCTGAATAAAATTAGTATCATTAACCAAGTCAATTAATATATTAGGATATTTAGGAAGTAGTTCAGGTCTTTACACCATGGAAGATGCTAATTGTAATCCGAAGACTTTAAAGAGGTTAAAATGGTTATTATTAAATATCATAACAAAGTTTCTGAAAGAATATAACAAGAAAGGATTTGTTTTACAACGCTTATGCAATAATTTATAAATACATATTTTAAATTTAAATAATTTAGTTAAATAGACTAAACTTAATGTACTAGGGCCGTGAAAAGTTTTATTACAGAAAATCGATATCAAGCGTTACAAAACAAATTACCTACAACGAATTCTATTTTATTAAATAATGTTTTCATTAACATAATATGTACAATAATACAACAGTTTAATTCTAAAAAGCACAATTACAATGGTTTTATAAATAATTTTTACAACTAATAAAATATATGAATATAAACAAACTATTCAAAAAATTAATACTAAAAAAACATAGGTATATTAAATTGAACATAACTAAAACAAAATTACACGTATTTTTACATAAACAATATTCTTGGATTCATTCACTCGTTATGCGGTTAGGAATATTTTGCCGCGAAAACCATCATTTTGAAACTGTGGAAGTCACTTTTTTTTTGCTGACGGCCCCACAACCTAACACACCCCCTCCCCATAGCCATTAAACTGACAATTGGTATCGATTCCTTGATCTCTATGACCAGCCCAGCGTTGTAAAATTTGCCTTAGAGATCTGCGACTGATCAAATTTATATCATGAAGTACATTATCCGTCTGCCAAGCGTAGTACAGACATGCCCATAGTTGGATGGACCTATATCCAATAGGGAACGTCGGTCTGTCCATGAATGTATTACTGATACATTTGTTAGCAAACCAATCAATAAAATATAATGGGTTACCATTGAATGTTAACTTTAACATGCCCTCAAAGGTTGTTGCCCATTTCAGGGCACTTGACTGCAGACCGTCGGGATGTGAACTGGCGAACCTCACTGCGTTTTAGGCTTGTGATGCGATCCATCTGATGCGAATATAAACGAGTATTCCACCTTCTTCTGTGCAAATGATATGAATTCATCTGGAAGATGACAGATAAATATTATAAAAAAAGAAACACAAAACAGTCAGGAGGACTGCCGACAGAATTGAAAACTTAAAACTTATCACTCAATCAATCGATCCATGAAATATCTCCCTCCCTTTTTTTTTCATGGTCTTCTCGCTCGCCACCCGGCTTCGTCCGGGGCAACATAGGGGCGCCGCGCAGCCCTATGACTCACCATGTACAAGGAAGCGTGAGGTAACGATGACGCGAGTTTCACGCTTTTTTTTTTCACCCACCGATGACACGAATGTCATGATTTTATTCACACAAAAATTAAAGAAGTTTTCACTTCGAAAACACAGGTGTAAGTACTACCGACAGAAGTGCAAACTTAAAAGTAATAAAGAGCATTTAATTTAAATACCCAAATTATAAATCTGGGAGGACGACGGTGTCTCCGCCACGATGAGATAAGTTAAGCGCAAAGGCACTACACCATCTTCTTAAAGCGTTTCCTAATTTTTTTTAATCAACATAACTTGTGTTTGGGTTATAGCAGATAAAGAAAAGTCTTTGTGTATAATGTTAATAGTGAACTTATTAAACACTAGCAGCCCGCTCTCGCTTCGCTTCGGTTACAGTCGCTCGGTACCCGGGTAGTGTCCGTTCCCGTGGGAATAGCGGGCTAAAATATAGCCTAATATAGGCTACTCAGGGATAATGTAACTTTCCAATGGTGAAAGAATTTTTGAAATCGGCACAGTAGTTTTTGAGTTTATTCATTACAAACATACACACACACACAAAAATACAAACTATTCCTCTTTATAATATTAGTGCGGATATGATGTTTTAATATCACAGCTCTTATACTTTAGATTTTTTATATCTAAAAACCTCAATTTCATCACTGACTCACTGATGATCATGAAAATTCCTTGAAGTCAGAATGATGAAATTTGGTATTTAAGCTAGTATTAGTAGACATCCGACATAGTTAGGGGGCGTTCATAAAATACGTGAGATGTTCAAAGTGGGGAGGGGGTCGAGTCAAATCTCATCTAATCTTACGTTGGAGGGACGGGGGGGCTCGGCAAATATCACCCAATTTTTTTTATGATTGAAACATAAAAAATTATACTATTTTGATCCATTTAATCCAAATTGTACATGCTTAAGATTTAATCTTAAGCATTATTACATTTCACAGCTTTATTACACTTATAATTAAACTCTCAGCAATATTGATTACTAAACTTAACTAGTCGTAAATAAAAGCACGAAGCAATTTTTTTTTCTTTTTACAATAACAATCCAACGCGTTTACGTAAGAAACCCACATTTTGAAAAATCTCACGTGAGATTGAGGGATGGGGGAAGGGGTTGAATAAAATTTCACGACATCTCACCAGGGGGAGAGGGAGCGTCAGAAAATTTAAAAAAACACCTCACGTAATTTATGGACGCCCCCTTATCCGTGTGGTGATGCAGTAAGAATACCATTCACCACTCCCTATCTTGCACGTGGATGTCGTAAAAGACGACTAAGGGATATAATACGCCTATAACATCTATACTAGGCCAGACATATTCATCATCATCATCATAGCAGCCCACATACGTCCCACTATTGGGCTCGGGCCTCCTCTAGAATGAGAGGGAAATTAAAATTTAAATTAACCTACTATACCGTGCTGGTCAGATAGGTTGTTATAGATTTTTATTTCGAGTTTACCTTCTCTTGGACAAATATTATGTGCACATTATATCCCATAGTCGTCTTTTAAGATAGGCAGTGGTAAATGGTATTCTTACGCTGTCACCACATAGAAAAGGACAGACATATTGGTATAGGATTTTTTTACAAGTTTTTATTCTCTTGCATAAATGTTATATGCATATTATATCCCTTAGAACGAAGAAGAGATAAAAGGCGAAAAAGGACTCACTTAACGATGGTACTCCGGTATCTTCTCTAGACAAGCACTGGCGGAACATCACATCAGCATTAAGTGAGTTCTGTTTCTCCTTTTCTCGCATAATTATATTTTCCTATATTCATGGGCAAGAGTGGTAAATTGTATTCTTACTCCATTACTACATTGGGGGAGCATTGGGGTTTTTTGGAGAACTCACCGTAAGTAAGAGAGCCCTTCTCGTCTAGATCAGCCTGTCGGAATCCGTTGTGAGCATCTTCTTGACACAGTCCCAGGCAGCGTGCGGCCATCTCTTCAAACTGAGTCATATTCAAACCGCTGCCAGACCCACTCCCACTGCCATACAACTAAACACCAAGATATGCTAACATTAAAAATAGAAGAATCAATACGTTGAAATGGTAATGGGCAGACTACATAGCTCGTCGAACCGATAACCAAGAATGTTCTCTAGTAGTGACCACGAATCAGACGACGCAGCGTTGAACGACTAGGCTGACTGACGACATCCTAAAATTCGTAGGGAGCTGTTGGTTGTAAGTGGCACAGAACCGTTTTCAGTGGCATTCTGGTGAGGAGGCTTATGTCTAACAATGGACGTCTATAAGCTGATGGATGGATGGATGTATGGAAAGTCAAGTCTCTTAAGGATTATTGATGTGAAACAACTATAGGCGGGGGTGAACCTGGTCGTTGACGTGGCGTTAACGCCACGCTTTTTTTTTTAGTGTGTGTGTGTTTAGCTGTTGGTCGCAGATGACCTTGACAGCTTAACGCGGGTAATGGGCGAGCGGAAGGCTCTCAACCCGGTAACGCCATGCTTGAATATATAAAAAATATGGACATATTGGTACAACGAAACCATAACCTGTTTTAGAATTTTGTACAACGCCATCTAGTGAGCTCAAAATAAATTATTACCTAAATTAATAATTAATGTATACTAATGAAAATAAATGTTTATTTGTTTATTGTTTTATAAAATACTGTATAGTTGTCTAACTTCATAACATAAGTATACCATACCTACTTTACTTTCACCTACAAAAACTGGACAAACGTTCTTTTTATAGGCTTTTATTAGTTTGAGCTGTATATTTATTTGTTGGTATATCATAGACTCCTAGGAATTGGATTTTGATTCACTTTAAACAGTCAGATTTCATTTAAAATTTGTAAATTTAACAAGGACCAATGACGATAAAATAATTTAAATAGCTTGTCTTATTATCATTACAGGCTTAGAGATTTCTTTATAAAATATATTGTAGCTGAGAATTGCTATTTCTGTTTGCTACATCGCACTTTTTTAATTGACTCCTTTGAACTAAGTAGTAATGTGTGAGGGAGACGGAGCGACGCGATGTTGTGCGTAAGCGACTGTGCGGAGAATGAATTATTATTGTTGTGTTATATTTCAAACTAGCAATCCGCCCTCGCTTCACTTCGGTTATAGGTTATAGTCGTTTTACCCGCGTAGTTCCCGTGCCCGTGGGAATACCGGGATAAAATATAGCCTAGTTTACGCCCTGATATTATAGCTTTCCATTGGTGAAAGAATTTTTGAAATCGGTCCAGCCGTTTTGAAGATTACCCGGAACAAACAGACAGACAGACAAAAATTTTTTAATTGCTATTTTAGGCATAGGTGTCGTGCAAATAACCGTGTGAGCATGAAAAAAGCCTATTATTTTGACATTACAAACAGACACTCCAATTTTATTTATTGGTATAGATAATTTCAAATAACAATATATATCGTAATATCTTATTAATACTTTATGCCATATTAGTTCTTGTCGTAATCTGTTTCTTTATGCATATATACTTGTACAAAATAATTTTGATTTTTCACATCTGCCAGGCGTCTTGAGCAACGGCTCCCTTTTTTACGTGAAAGGTCTTTAAAAGGAACGAAAAATAAAAGCAGCATAACCGCAGCATTATGTATGCAGAACACTTTTTGCGATCCATAAATAATTGCTCTGAGTTCTCACATTTCTTATATTTCTATTTGTAAAGTCCCGCGTGACAAAAAGCTTCATCACAATGTAGACTGCTAAAAAATAAAGACGTAGACAAATTGTTGCCAGCAATAGTCGATCAAAAAAAAAAAATATACCTTGAATGCGTAGGATAGTAGCTGGGTCAGCGGTGCGTGTTGCAGTGAAAGAAAACAGGCGCAAAGTAGATAATCTGGGAAGTACACCAAACCACTCGACCTCTGTAATACAAAATACCTTTGATCAATAAGGCTACAATATAATTTTCAAGTCAACACTTCGCACTAATCAAGGCTAGGATTAACGGACACAAATTAGATTTATAATAGGTTATGATTAATCATTTATGAATAGCACATGGAATTGACGTCTTCTTCTTTTTTTTTGTATTGGCAATTAGCTACTAATATGAGCTCATTGTTGCCAGTGTCGAGCTACAATTTCTTCACAAAATATCAGTTTCTTCACATCTATACCAATAAATAAAATTGGAGTGTCTGTTTGTAATGTCAAAATAATAGGCTTTTTTCATGCTCATACGGTTATTTGCACGACACCTATGCCTAAAATACAGATTAAAAAATTTTTGTCTGTCTGTTTGTGCCGGGTAATCTTCAAAACGGCTGGACCGATTTCAAAAATTCTTTCACCAATGGAAAGCTATAATATCAGAGAGTAAACTAGGCTATATTTTATCCCGGTATTCCCATGGTTTCCCTCGGGTAGTTCCCGTTAACTACGCGGGTAAAACGACTAAAACCGAAGCGAAACGAGGGCGGGTTGCTAGTATGTAGTATATTCATATTAGTCATTGCCCGTCAGTAAGGCAAAGCATTGCCTTCAACAATGTTGATGAACCAAGGCTAGCTACCAACCTGTACAAATATATCAAAAAGCCTCTGTGTACGTGTATCGGCTGGTACACCAAGTCGACGTGCAAAGTCTTCGAAGCCCACCCATCGCGCCGGCGTTCTACCCATTGCGCCTGCCGCCAATTGCAGTTCCAGCTGGGAACGTTCTAGCCTGAAGAATAAACATATAATTTTACAATACTCTCATTATTACTCTAACAGTTAAACTCATGAGTGTTGCTTATGAGAGAGATCTGTTCCAGTCTCCCTTATATATTATATATTTAAAAATATATACAGTGTCTCAGGTTATGGAATAACTGTTCGAGTATGATGTAGTTTAACGATCATGGATCGTAATTAGAATGTATATTACACAAAAAAACAATAAAACATTACAGTTATAGTAATTTCAATTTTGCGTCTAAGAGTCTATGCCTTAAATGCTGCGAACGAACGCGCCGTCGTGTGCGACTAAGGGTCCTCGGCCGATCAGCTGATATTAAGGCGAAGTTTGCCTTGCTTTTGCGAACTTAATCACTAATTTATTCAATTTCTAATGAACATTTAACAAAGTACGGATATGTTGCAGATTAAGTATTACAAACTTTATACATTTCAATCAGATCCACACAAAAAACACGATGGCAATATTGAAAACTTTACATGTGTGTATTTAATTGTTGTGTTCATACTAATTGAACGTATTTTAAAAAACACAAAACAGTCAGTGGACTGTTGATAGAAGTAAAAACTTAAAATTAAATATGAGCAAAAGCTTGTTAATTTTGGATATTCAAATTAATTATTTGATAGTTAATAAAATTACCAGGACTGGTCCGCCCGTGACCATGAACGATGTAAAATGTTTGAAACGTAGGACAACCAAAAATCAAATATAAACGCGATATATACGTGAAATAGTTTTATTTATAATGTGTGTACTCAGGGTGAGGGGTTCGGAACAAAATGCGCCTTCATCCCTTACTTTCCCGTAGATAAAAATCGGCATGGCGTTTACCATGAAAATGCGTCACACTCCTCTACTCAACTGTCAACTGCTCTTGCCAACACGCCTGCCAGAGGTGATTTTTTTACTCCTCTTAACCTTCGTATACTCGCGCGTTGGTCTCTCAGACCGACAAACCATTAAATCGTTATTTTCTAAAAAAATATCAACACTGCAACTTTGTGGTTTTTAGTGGCTTCTTCATTTGTTTTTCGTCATTGTTTAATGCAGCGCAAGCGCTGGTGTCGTATAGAAGTGGCACTTTTTTTACAGGTTTCGGTCTATGAAACCGACGTGAGTATACGTGTTACCATTTTAAGTAAGTCAGATTTTTTCTTATTTAAGAATATTATTGAATTAAATACATTAATTAATTTTAGTGGTATATAATATCTATTCAATATAATGTTTGACATTAATTTAGATCATTTTCAATTATTTTCAGTCATTTATGTCACCACAATGAAGGAGGCAGAATACAAGCACTATTAGATGGGTGAATATTCCAATTCTAATTATGAAGATAGCGGTAACAGTGAGGCGATGCAAAAATGATGTATATGTCAAAAGTTTATATAGAACAACAACATGAAGGGACTTATAAGCCGATACCAGGTCTCAGGCACTAGTCAAGCGACTTTGTAGATCTCGTCGAAATGTAACTTGTGTTAATTTTGATTTTAAAATTACCATTAGGGAATAATGTATTTTGATACTATTTTATGCTATTTTATTAGTTTTGTTACTCTTTTAATTATTTTGCATAGTATTTTTGGAGTTAACACAATAAAAAGTTTCATTATGATGTTTAACTGAGAGTACTAAAAAGTTTGTTATTTTTAAGAAGTTGATTTAAAAGACTATTTCTACCAAATAAAGTTAAATGCTAACATTTCTAATAGTTTTTTTATTTAATTATAACCTGTTCTTAGGGGAAAGATAATATTACTTAATAATCATAAAAGTACAAACATACAGACAAGTTCAACTTTCGGTCTGAGGCACCGTGCGCGAGTATATATGTAACGTTTTGACGCGCGAGTATACGAAGGTTAAGGAGATCCATAACCAACAGTGGATGTCAATAGACTAATGAATGGATGAATGAATACTTACCCAAGCTGAGATCTGATTTCATTGACTTCCCTCACAGAGGAACCTCCAGGTATGCCCAACTGCTTAGCACGAGCAATTAGCCTACAATCGTCATACGTATAATCCAACACTGGTACACCCAGAGCTCTGAAATGAATAAAAAAAATATATGTGATAGTATTGTATCTCTGGTTGAAGAACAAAATAAAAAAAGTTACACACACGATTTGCATGGATAAGAAAACAAATAATTTATAACACAACATATAAATTATAATACTATACAAAACATTACAATACAATACATTACAATACAATACATTACATTATAATACAATACTATATAATACAACAAGCTATACGGAGCGGGCAGTGTATATTTTTTTATTTTGCAAACAGTGGCAAACGGGCAAACAGTACACCTGATGGTAAGTGTTGCTACCGCTCATGGACCTTTACAAGGCTCCTGCCTACCGCGAAGAAATTGAGGGGAGCGTGAATGCGTGCAATTAGTTTCGGTGGTACTAAAGGCATCACTAAAACCCTCCACACGCAAACACCCTCAGAAAGTTGGGCTTCCGGCTCTCTCGCTCACCGAAAAAAGCGCAGTAACTAATTGCCAGTACTCAGACGACGATTTTCTGCGTGAGTGTGGTACCACCCCAGAAGGAACGACCGTGGCTGTAGACAACCAACTGTCAACAGCGTGGTCCTACCACTATCAAATATTTTTTTTCTAAATATAATGCAAAGGATCTACAGGTTTCTACAATAGGGTATATGCATGATATTTTTTTATTTTTTTAAACGTTTCTACTAGTTATTACATTACTAGAAATAAATATAACACATCCAAAATATAAACCATTACGCCAAAAAAAATTTTTAAAAATCGCCATTATTCATGGCCGATGTAAACGCGACTACTTCCGCGCGCGTATTCTGTGACGTCAGAGTACTCGACACTCGTACAAGTTGCTAGGGCTGCCAACTAGGCTGTTGATATTTTTATAAATATCGTTTTTCGAGACATCGATATTTTACAATGTATCAATATCGGGGTTCGCTATATCGAAAAAATATCGATAATAAATATCGATTTTTTTATTATTATTACGATTATTAAATATATTATATCTTATTTACCTTGCAGCTTTTATTCCTCCGAGTTTAACAGACATTAAATCTAAATTAGACGCGAAATATGTTGTCATCATATACACGTCTATTTTAGGAAGATTATCTGACTATACTTTGACGAAACCGGTTTCAGTCATTGTAATAAGACTTATTCACAAGATTAATACTTGAACAAAGAAAACTAATAACTTATTATGAAATAACTGGGTAACAATACAAAATAATTAGGGATGTGACTTGGAAGGAAAAAATCGATTTTGAATTTTCGATTTTTTGTTCTTTAAAATAAATCGATTATAAAATAATCGATTAATTAAAAAAAACCGATTGTATAATAATCGATTAATTAAAAAAATTGATTTTACAATAATCGATTTTTGTTCTTTAAAATAAAGCGATGATAAAATAATCGAATAATTAAAAAAAGTCGATTATAAAATAATCGATTAATTAAAACAAAGCGATTATAAAATAATCGATTAATTTAAAAAAAATCGATTCTAAAATAATCGATTTTTTCTCCCAACAGGATTATGAAGACTTTTTTTTTTAGGAAATGTGAGCTTTATTTTCTAACATAGTATGATGAATTTTAATCGAATTTCGAATAATAAAAAATCGATTAATAATCGATTTTTATTATTTTGATAATCGATTGTAAAATCAATTATTAATCGATTATTTTTTTGTAAAATTCAATTTTAATAAAAATCGATTATTTTGTCACATCCCTAAAAATAATCACTAGAAACATACAAACAGCAACTTGATATCACAAGGTTCTCCTCCTATCCAAGGTTCAAGGAGGGCTGTTGATAAAATATCGATATGTCAAAATATAGATATTATTATTTAAAAATATCGATACTTAATACTGAACTTTTTTTGGAAGATAATAAAAAGTACGTATCGAGGGTCGATATTTATTTGAATAAATTTGGTGTTTTATCTTTTCTTCTAAAGTATTTATTCTACAAAATCACCGTAAACTTAATCTACTGTAGAAGCACTGGCATGAAACTGATGATCAGTTATCACTTACTCCTAGAATTTGATAAAAAAAAGCTCGGCAAGGCAACCCCGCAATGAACGAAGTCAAAGAGTGGTCTTGGGGAAAATATCGAAATATCGATATTTTTTTCGTTATATCGAACTCCGATATTGATATATTTAAAAATATCGATATACTCGTACTTATCGAAAAACTATTTTTTTTTAATATAGACAGCCCTAACTAGAAGACTCGGGTGTCACGTGTTCAAAACGTGACATCATAGTACTCCAACCAATGCGGTGCGTTTCAGAAATTTTGCGCGCGTATCTCAAAAAAGGCACTTTTTGATAATTAAATTTAATGATTAAATAATGATAAAATTAAAAAATAATTGTATAGGTACGTTTTTTAAGCAATAAAGATTACAAATAAAAATAATATGTTCATTTTGGAGTTTCGTACATATTCCCTATTGGCCTTAAAAATAACTGACAACGTTATATATATATATATCACCAGCATTTAATAAAAACAAATATACCAAAATCAACAAGGAATAATAGTAACTACGGAGGTATTGTAACTAAGGCGAGAAAGATTACTGGCGTTAAGTAGCAAAATTGAGACTATACTTGGCCTACTACACCAAGCTGGTCAGACTAATGTCATAGGGTTTTACATCAAAGTATGTTACAAACATTAACCGTTCTTTCAGTAAAGTCATGGTAAATTCTATTAGAATAACTTTAGATAATGAGTGAAAAATATTATTATTATATTAAAACCAGCAGCGCTCTACGGGTTTATCCGCATAGTTCCCCTTCCCGTGGGAATATCGGGATAAATTATAGCCAATGTGTTATTCTGAAATGTAAGCTATATTATTGTGAAATTTCATCAAAATCCATTCAGTAATGTTTGCGTGAAAGAGCAACAAACATATTCACATACATACAAACTTTCGCGTTTATAATATTAGTAGAAAGGATAATTAGTAAATTAAAAAAAAAATTCATGCTTTGTCATCCATTTCTGAGCGTTGGTCCAAAATTCAAGTATCTAGCTCATTGGGCAGTTAGTTTAAAATCAATAACCAAATTCCACCTAGTCATACAGGAAAACGAGTTAACAAAAACATTTAAAAAATTACACATTACTTACTTGGCCATAACATCGCGTACATTTCTGGCGTAGAGCTTCGGATCTCGTTTCTCCTCTTCACTCGGATAGTACACCGGCAGGTACTCTATCTCGCATGAACTATGGACCTGAGTCAAGGTAAGCCATAGTAGCTTCAGACTGAAAACATAATATAATAACAGAATAATGTCATGTATCGCTATTAAATTTTATTCATTATTATAGTGTTTTACAGTATTTTTATGTGATATTTTATGTAATATAGATAAAATGCTGAAACAAAGTGAATATGATATAATAGTGAATTGCGTGCCTCTTTATATTCTGCCAAAATTCCTAGAGAAATCATGATTTGGTTGTCAGCACCTAATCAATGGTAACGACTATGACTGAAAACGAAAGACGTGAAGTGAATAATATATATTATACCTGGACACTGGCACCAATAGCTCATAATTGTAGCTTAACGACTTTAAAAAGAAGAAGAAAATACTCGTGTAAAGATTAGAAATCATTGCATTGATGGATTCAATCTTAACTGCATAGGTGACGTATTGGTTAAGATATCGACCTACCGTGCCAGTGTTGCGGTTTCGAATCCCACGCAGGACAACGCTTTGTGCCACTCATACATTGTTCATCTGAATCTGAGTTTTATTTGTGTCCGTTAATTATATATTTGTAAAAGTCGCCCGCAATACAAGCATTATTTCCTTAGTGCAGGGTGTTGTCTTAAAAAAATACATTGAGTATAAAGAAAATACTAACGCTCCAGGACCCTCCCAAGTCCACGTGACGGTATCTCTTGCATTCGGGTACCTTATAGTGACCGGTTGAACTGGTACCCCTGGGTAGAAACCGCCCGGCTTGAAAGTGATCAAGCAAGAACGGTTCGTACATGTCCCCTCAGGAAAGATTAGCACCTGGAAAATAACCAAATGTAATTTCAAAACTCAATTACTTGGAACCTCACAATAACTTAGGACATGTTATATCTTTTTTCTTTTTATTTGACTGCTGATTCTAATTAAAATTATGATTTCAAATGTGTGTTTGTTCGTTTACTACGTTTCGACGATTAAACCACCAATTTTTAAATTATTTCACTACTACCAATCCGCCCTCACTTCGCTTCGGTTTCAGTCGCCTTACCTGCATAGATCCCGTTCCTGTGGGAATACCTGGATAAAATATAGCTTATGTTACTCCCTGCTATTATAGCTTTCCAATGGTAAAAGAATTTTTAAAATCGGTCCAGTACTTTTTGGGCCAATTTGTTACATACATACAAATCTTTCCTGTTTATAATATTAGTATAAGAATTTATAAAGAGCAAATAACATCTATTCAGGAGAAGAAAAATTCCAAATAAAAACCTATATCCATCTGTATGACCAGCATGATATAGTAGGTAACTTTGCTTTCCGTTATGGAAAAAGCTCGAGCCCAGCAGAGGGACGTACACGAGCCGAGATGAACATAGGCTATATTTTATCCCGGTATTCCAATGGAAATGAGAAGTAGTGGGTAAAACTGCGAATATATGTTTGTAATATATAAAAGTAATAAAAATGTGCTCAGTGCACATTTTTTCATATTAAAATATATATACAACTAGCAGACCCGACCACGCGTTGCTGTGGCTAATGTTTTTGTTATATTACATTTTATTAAACTATTTAAGTGGAACTGTAGGAAAACATCTGTCATGGAGGTCGTCATATTTTTTTACAAATAGCATCTATGTAAAAAAGCAAGTTAAAATCGTATATGGCACGTTTATAGGTTTGACATAGTAGCGCCATCTATTAACTAATTACTCAATCCAGTCAACAGATATCGCCATCTGTTAAAATCGTTTGGAGTTAACAGATAATTGTGAATGTCAAATAATAGACAAATAATTTGCAATAAAATAATATTGCGACTAAAAATTAAGATGTAAGCTATCCTATCTTTCAAGTTGGATCAAACTGCAATCGGTGTGCAAATTTGATTAAAATTGATTAAGTAGTTTAGGAGTCCATCGCGGACAAACAACGTGACGCGTAATTTATATATATTAAAATTAAAGAAAGAAGAAGCACATTAAAAGACGATTCAGGGACGTATCTCAGTATAAAAACTCCATACAAATTAGTCTGCGTCGCGCATGTTAAATTCCCACATTTCGAAACATGCCCGAGTCCAACAGTGGGACGTATACGATTTAAGATAACGACAATGATATTTAAGTAGCTATTAACTGATATGAAAGTTGATTTTGGAATGCCACAGTCATAAATTTACAGTTAAAATCAATCCAGTAATACAATAGTTTCTATTAAAAATAATAGTCATGTCATTGTGACTTGTGATTTAACTGTTCATTATAATGAAATCTTCTCACCTATTTGTTAGAAAGTATCCATAATCTAAATTAGGAATCTATGTTGGTTTTTTTCTTTTAGGATTTCGTACCCAAAGGGTAAAAACCCTATTACTAAGATTTCGCTGTCTGTCCGTCCGTCTGTCAAGAACCAAGATAGCTAGACAATTGAAATTTTTACAAATCATGTATTTCTGTTGCCGCTATAACTACAAATACTAAAAACAAAATAAAATAAATATTTAAAAGGGAGCTCCCATACAACAAGCGTGAATTTTTTTCTTTTTATAGATAGTGGTACGGAACCCTTCGTGCGCGACTACAATTCGCACTTATTTATAATTGCCTACATCACATTTATAATTGCCATATCAATGTAGCTTCCGGTTAATGTAAAAGAATTTTTAAAAACGATCAAATTCACGAATTCACCTGCCTTTTTTTTTGGGGTGGGCTGCGGTCGGCGCGCTCCTCGCACCACTCCGTCCGGGGCGACAGAGGCGCATAAGCACGCAACACTTGCAACCCACCCGAAAACCACGTCGCCTTCGTCGTTGGGCCGACCACCGGAGCAGGGTTACTTGTCATCAGTGGTCGGCCCGACGGAATACCCCTACATGGGGTACCCTCCCATCGACCGACGTCCCCCGGAGGACGTCGGTCTTTCCTCACGCGGTCGGCCTCTCGGCGGGTGACGGACTAATCCCCGGTCACGTCACCCGCGGCCTCGGCTAGGGCGGCATGAGGCGCAGGTAGTCGCGCCTACGCCGCCCCAGTCGCTGGCGGTGGATCGCCTCATCGAGGCTGCGCTCCTCGCGCAGGCGATCCGCCGCCTCACGAATTCACCTGCCTAGTGCCCATTCTCGTGAGAATGCGGTGATAAAAGGACCTATGTTAATCACTGAAAACTTAATTTAATTGGAGAGAGAATTTTTAAAATCTGTTAAATAGTTTTTGCATGCAAGCGTAACGAACAAATAAATTTACACTCGCATTTATAATATTAGGATTACGTTGCAATTCGAAAACTGTCGAGATAATATCAAATCAGATCGTTATGTCTGCGAATAATATTTTCTTTTCATAAGTGTTAAGAGCCATTTCGCAAAATCATTACGCTCGAGTTTAGGTAAAAGACTGCAGAAATGTTTATGTGTGCGTAGCTAACTACAGATGCGCGTGTAACGCGAGGGTCAAGATAGACAAAGTAGTCTTGAGCCGTAAACGGGATGTGATTTGATAAAAGATTAATTGTAAGAAAATAAGTTACTTATTTTAATTGTCTAATGATTTTCTGTTAGATTAATAAGAAAACAAAAATAAGTATGTTATGTAAAACATTTAATAACAATTACCATAAAGACAAACACATGTCAATTAAACTAAATGAATATTTTATTTGGATAGCATTTTCTCCTGCCAAAAGGTTGTCTTTTTCTACTGACTATTTTCAATAGAAAATGAGGACCAATCCATATAGCACATACACATAAGTTTTCGCTATGTGCAATCGGCATTGAAACCAGTAATACCAGTCGTGATTTAAGATTGGCTGTTCACTTTAAAACATTTCAGTCCTTTAGCTTGTCAGACAGCATCAGGATCATTTTCTAATAGCGAGGTTGGACATTTCACTTCCACTAATCCTTCACTGTACAACGCAACTGGTGTTGCTCCTAAATAAAAAAATTCCTCGTCTATAAAAAGACATTTTTCTATATTATAATTTTCTTGAGCACTGAGTTGGGCCACAATCCACCAGAATTATTACGTAGTCCTTGCGTCCCATGGCTGAAATAAGATAACAAAAAATTTCGCCCGCAATTATCTAAGAATGGGATCTACTTATACTTTGAAAGTCCCCTAGTTTAGTTTGTTAGGAGAAGGAATCTCGAAAACATTTCTCAATGAAAGTTTAAAAATGTAGACATTTAGCCAGGAAAAATCTGTGTAATCATAATCATCACCTCAAATATATATCGGATTCTATCTCGCAGAGAAATCCCGAGCACAGCGACTGAACTTGGTTATGAGGCCTACATTTAGGCATCATATTTTCGTGCCGTAAGTCACCACTAGTGACATATACAGGATATAGATATGTTTTCAGAAACCGAGGTATGTTGGATGATCCTTTTAAGATCTTAAGGTCTCTGAACGCTGCCCAGTCGATCGGGATTCATCGACTGACCTCTTTTTGGAAATTTGACCTACCCAACTGAACTGTTTGTCCAAGTTAATCATAATGATCGATAACTACGATTATTGCATTCGCAACTAGGACCGGTACAGGAATGACATGGGATTTGACATGACTTTCGCCTTGTTCATGTTCATTCGTAAACCCGCGAGTTGAGAAATCGTACTGAGATCGTTGAGCATGGTGCCAAGGTTCTCCATGGATTCTGGCATAATTCAAGAGTGGTAGGACCACACTGTCGACAGTTATGTCTATAGCCGCGGGCTGGTCCGTCCAGGGTAGTACCATGCTCTCGCAGAAAATCGACGTCTGAGTATTAGTTACTGCGCTTCGTTCGATGAGCGAGAGAGCCGGCAGCCCAACTTTCTGAGGGTATTTGTGTGTGGAGGATATTGGGGGTGCCCTTGGTATCACCGAGCCTCAATACACTCATTCACACTCCCTTCACTTTCTTCGCGGTAGGAGGCGGCCTTGTAAAGGTCCATGAGCGGCAGCAACACTTACCATCAGGTGTACTGTTTGCTCGTTTGCCACCGTTTGCAATAAGAAAAAAGAAGAAAAAAATGACGCTATTACTGTAAATCGAAGACGAGGTTGATGTTAATGCCGAGTCCGACTCAGTATTAGAGCCTGAAGACATATTCCAGTGCAGTGGTGGATAGTTTCGGAGAGACGACGTATCCCTGTCTCATATCGGATCGGATTCATACTCTTATTCCGATCAAATCTTACATACTCACACATGTGCATCGTACGTAAGTCATACATACTTGATAGTATAAAAATCTTAACTTATGACAAAGCAAAACGAGCCCGCTGAACTTATCAGTGGTAGCCGCATTCCGATCCGGTGGTAGATTCATCTCGATCTATATCCTACTGTTGGGTTCGGGTCTCCTCCTCTCAAGGAGGCAATTTTAGCTGCTATACTACTGGTCAGACATGGGTGTCGTAAAAGACATCAACATCATCTCACCTCACATATCCTCCACTCCTGTGCTCTAGCCTCCTCCGTAATAGGAATGAAAAACAACCTACCACAACAACTTCAAATTCAAATCACTTATTATGCATAAACCCCGAGAGGGCACTTACATATTGTCAATTTTACAAAATAAAATTAAATTATCCAATAAAAATAAACTACCACCGGATCGGAACGCGACCGCTACTGAGAAGATCCGGCAAGAAACTCAGCGGGCTTGTCTATTATTTTAATTTTTTTTTCTTCTTACTATATATAAATTTGTGTACATGTTTTGTAAGACCTAGCTCCAGTGTGATGCCCTTCGAACTGCAAGATACTTAATATAATTCAAATGATTATAGCTGGACCAGATCCCACAAGCGGCACCCGATCACGAGTTAACTACTAGAGCAGCCATCACTCCCCTCAACCACTATGGAGGGAAGGGAGAGACCCGCTCCACGCAGCTACCGCAAGTAGATCCTTCAGTGAGCATGACCAAGACCATATGTTACAAATTCAAATTATTTTATTATGCATAAACCCTGAGAGGGCACTTACATATTGTCAGATTTACAATTTCCAAAAAAAATATACTACCACCGGATCGGAACGCGACCGCTACTGAGAAGATCCGGCAAGAAACTCAGCGGGCTTGTCAATGATTTTCAATTTCTTTTTTTTTTTTTTACAAACGACGAAACTTACACATCCACACCAGTCCACACTTACACCATCTTCGTCATGTCTTGCGGTCTCTTACGGGCCGTAAAACAATTATAGGAGCTGACGTGAATGCGTCATCTACTCTCTGGTATGGCAAATTTAGATACACCGATACGGACCGACGGTGTGCTATAGAAGATTTCATCGCTGAGATGAATCTGTCCATCCACAATACACCCGATGCACCACCAACTTTTTGCAGCCCTTTGGGCGAATCTTCTATTGACGTCACGCTTTCAAGTGCAGACGTCCGTTTGAATAGGTGGCGCGTTCTTCCGGACGCATCATGTAGTGATCATCGCCTGATCGTGTATGAATTTGGATCGAGACTGTTGCAGGCTCCTCCCAGACAAAGTTATAATTTTAGATACAAATCTAAAGGCGCAAACTGGGAATTTTTCAGTTCTCTCTTTTCTTCGTGTGCCAGGGATTTCACTCGTAGACAATTAACCGCAGAAGAAGGCGCTGAACTAATGTCACATTCTCTTATATACTGTGCTGATGTAGCCCTAGGCCGAACATCCCTGCCTAATACTAAGAGATGTGACTGGTGGAACAATCACCTAGTGGAACTCCGCAAACGCTTTCGAAGGGCGCGCAGGAAGCATAATAAACTTAAAAAGTCACCTAACATAGGAAGGGCCTTTGATGAATCTCTATCTGTACTGAAAGCTGCCAGGTCTCGCTACCGGATTGCAGTAGAAAAATCGAAAGACGCTTTGTTAAATAAGATTGTGGAAAGATTAGAAAGTGAAGGTCCATGGTCTCCACTATATCACGAGTTTAAAGCGAATCGATCAGTCGACTTAGCGTACATACAAAACATTAAAGTGAACGGTAAACACACTACGGGTATTGAGGAGACCACGGAAGTTTTATTAAATACGTTAATCCCAGACGATGACATCTCAGTCGACAGCGAACATCATAAACAAATACGTGCATGGGCCGCCGAGCCACCTCTCTCGCCTATGTCTGACCTTCCATCTCTTGCCGAGTTTATGAATACCGTTAGAACTCTTCCCCTCAACAAGGCTGCTGGCGAAGATAAAATATCAAATAAAATGATCAAAGAAGCTAGTCGAGCATCGGGCGACTCAATGTTAATAATTTTTAATCGTTGCATAACTGAAGGCATTTTTCCTCGTATATGGCGGCGCGGTTATATACGTACTAGCTTTTGCCCGCGGCTTCGCCCGCGTAAAATTTACTTGAATATTGAACTATTATCGCAAAGAATATTATCGGCATAAAAAGTATTACATTTCTTAATTTAAGAAATACTCTATCTACGTGTCAATTTTCATCCAAATCTGCTCAACAGTTTAAGCATGATTGAGTAACAAACATCCAAATATCTTCAAAAACTTTCACATTTGAATATTACTTCCAGCCTTATAGTTCAGATTCCCGTGCAAATACGATAATAAATATGCCTTTCCTTAGTCTCTGATAACGTACTTTTCCATTGGTGAAAAAAAAAATATATCATTCAAACACCCGCAGTTTCATTCACGTAGACCCCATTTTCATGCCAATACCGAGATAAAAAATGCCTATGTTACTCGCTGATATTATAAATTTACATGGGTGAAAAAAAAAATATAAATCCCAGAAATATCAGAGATAAAAATTATGTTACTCGCTGATAACATAGGTAGCATTCCATTGATGAAAGAATTTTAACAATTGGTCGACATCCCCCGGTTTAGTTCTCGTTCCCGGGCAAATACTGGGATGAAAATAGCCTTTATATGTTATTCACTGATAATATAGCTTTTCATTAGTGAATTAATTTTTAAAACCATTAAATTCCCGTGATTTCACCGGCATTGTACCCGATCCCGTAGGAATATCAGGATAAAAATAGCTTAAATATGTTACTGGCTTAAAAATAGCTTTCCATTAGTGAAATAATTTTAAAATCGACCTAATTCTCAAGGTTGCTCCAACCACACCGGGATAAAATATAGCCTGGGATAAAATATAGTTTAAGTTATTCCTTATGTACGCCTGGTAGACCTGATGGTAAAATGTAATCAATATCGGTCCAGCCATTTTGAAGATTACCTGTAACGAATAGACAGACAGACAAAAAAATTTGGACCGTATTGTATGAGCATAAATAAAACCTATTATTTTGATAGACAAAGAGATGCTTGAAATTGATTTATTTGTAGAGATAGAAAATTGGAATAATATCTTGATTGTAATTTGCTGTCTGGTTGCTGCTAGAAATATTACCACGCTTTCATTGTTCGTAGGTGTCGCAAAATACTACTAAGACAAAGATTTACATCGACCTGGACCAATTGGTGATGCCGTCTGGCCAACAATGTCGTCCGCCAGGTCATAAAATGTTGCTGGAACCTTTGCAATGTATCTACGATGGCAGAAGAGTACCTACATATCGCATCGATCCAAAGTAATTAGGATAAGCGCAAGATAATGATGATATATCATTGGCTGGGTGTCTTCGATTATATGCGTATTATCCTTTTGGGGCAGCCCAAAATTGTTTCTTAGTGAGTGCTTACCCCAAATAACCGATCGGTATACAAAATTTCACATTCTTAGGCTTAGTATCTTTGGCTATACACTTTCACCCTCTTAGGGGTTGAATTTCCAAAAATTCTTTGTTAGAGCTCGCTTATCCTTGCCAAAAATTTTTTCATAGGGCTTGGTAAGTGAGCACTAAGAAAATCTTGGGGTAATCCAAGAAAGCCTGTACTAAAATGATCCTTCGTAGACTCAGTGATTTTGGTTAAACGCTGTTCACCCCCTTAGGGCTAAAATTGCAAAAATCTCTCTTTCCCCAAGAAAAGCAACTTTATACAAAATGCCATGTTTCTAGGCCTAATGATTTCGGCTATATATTTTGCACCCCTTTAAGAGTTGATTTTAATAAAATAATTTCTTAGAGCTTACAACAAAAGAAAGAGAATTGCATAGAAAGTTTTACGTTCCTAGCACTAATAGTTTAGTCTATACGCTTTTCACTCCCTTCAGGGGGTGATTTTCCAAAAATCCTTTGCTAGTGCTCGTATACCCCAAGAAATAAGACGATGTAAAAAGAAAATACTTTCCCCTATTTCAACCCCTTATACCTATTTTTCGCGATAAAAAGTAGCCTTATATCCTTTCTCAAGCTTTAGTACATATCTGTACCAAATTTTGTCAAAATCGGTTAAGTGGTTTCGACGTGAAAGGCTATATGCTTTTCAACCCCTTAAGGGGGTGAATTTCCAAAAATCCTTTGCTAGTGCTCGTGCACCCCAAGAAATACGATGGTGTAAAAAAAATACGTTTCTAGGCCCAGTGGTTTCGGCTGTATGCTTTTTGGTATTTTAGGGGTTGAATTTCATCCCCATGTAAATGGAATTTCCAAAACGCTTCAGCGAATATTTATTTATTTATTATTAGGTGCCTTAATACAAAGATTCGTGGTTCTATCATCGAAAATGACGAATTTTCATACAAAATGTCATCCCCTATTTCAACCCCTTATACCCATTTTTTCGCGATAAAAAGTAGCCTATGTCCTTTCTCAAGCTTTAGTCCATCTCTGTACCAAATTTCATCAAAATCGGTTTAGACGTGAAAGACTATATGCTTTTCACCCCCTTAAGGGGGTGAATTTCCAAAAATCCTTTGCCAGTGCTCGTGCACCCCAAGAAATATGATGGTGTAAAAAAAAAAATACTTTTCTAGGCCCAGTGGTTTCGGCTGTATGCTTTTTGGTATTTTAGGGGTTGAATTTCATCCCCATGTAAATGGAATTTCCAAAACGCTTGAGCGAATATTTATTTATTTATTATTAGGTGCCTTAATACAAAGATTCGTGGTTCTATCATCGAAAATGACGAATTTTCATACAAAATGTCATCCCCTATTTCAACCCTTTATACCCATTTTTTCGCGATAAAAAGTAGCCTATGTCCTTTCTCAAGCTTTAGTCCATCTCTGTACCAAATTTCATCAAAATCGGTTTAGACGTGAAAGACTATATGCTTTTCACCCCCTTAAGGGGGTGAATTTCCAAAAATCCTTTGCTAGTGCTCGTGCACCCCAAGAAATATGATGGTGTAAAAAAAATACGTTTCTAGGCCCAGTGGTTTCGGCTGTATGCTTTTTGGTATTTTAGGGGTTGAATTTCATCCCCATGTAAATGGAATTTCCAAAACGCTTGAGCGAATATTTATTTATTTATTATTAGGTGCCTTAATACAAAGATTCGTGGTTCTATCATCGAAAATGACGAATTTTCATACAAAATGTCATCCCCTATTTCAACCCCTTATACCCATTTTTTCGCGATAAAAAGTAGCCTATGTCCTTTCTCAAGCTTTAGTCCATCTCTGTACCAAATTTCATCAAAATCGGTTTAGACGTGAAAGACTATATGCTTTTCACCCCCTTAAGGGGGTGAATTTCCAAAAATCCTTTGCTAGTGCTCATGCACCCCAAGAAATATGATGGTATAAAAAAAAAATACTTTTCTAGGCCCAGTGGTTTCGGCTGTATGCTTTTTGGTATTTTAGGGGTTGAATTTCATCCCCATGTAAATGGAATTTCCAAAACGCTTGAGCGAATATTTATTTATTTATTATTAGGTGCCTTAATACAAAGATTCGTGGTTCTATCATCGAAAATGACGAATTTTCATACAAAATGTCATCCCCTATTTCAACCCCTTATACCCATTTTTTCGCGATAAAAAGTAGCCTATGTCCTTTCTCAAGCTTTAGTCCATCTCTGTACCAAATTTCATCAAAATCGGTTTAGACGTGAAAGACTATATGCTTTTCACCCCCTTAAGGGGGTGAATTTCCAAAAATTCTTTGCTAGTGCTCGTGCACCCCAAGAAATATGATGGTATAAAAAAAAATACGTTTCTAGGCCCAGTGGTTTCGGCTGTATGCTTTTTGGTATTTTAGGGGTTGAATTTCATCCCCATGTAATTGAAATTTCCAAAACGCTTGAACGAATATTTATTTATTTATTATCAGGTACCATAATACAAAGATTCGTGGTTCTATCATCGAAAATGACGAATTTCCATACAAAATGTCATCCCCTATTTCAACCCCTTATACCCATTTTTTCGCAATAAAAAGTAGCCTATGTCCTTTCTCAAGCTTTAGTCCATGTCTGTACCAAATTTCATCAAAATCGGTCCAGTGGTTTAGACGTGAAAGCGTAGCAGACAGACAGACAGACAGACAGACAGACAGACAGACAGACAGACAGACAGACAGAGTTACTTTCGCATTTATAATATTAGTAAGGATTAGGTGCCTTAATACAAAGATTCGTGGTTCTATCATCGAAAATGACGAATTTTCATACAAAATGTCATCCCCTATTTCAACCCCTTATACCCATTTTTTCGCGATAAAAAGTAGCCTATGTCCTTTCTCAAGCTTTAGTCCATCTCTGTACCAAATTTCATCAAAATCGGTTTAGACGTGAAAGACTATATGCTTTTCACCCCCTTAAGGGGGTGAATTTCCAAAAATCCTTTGCTAGTGCTCGTGCACCCCAAGAAATATGATGGTATAAAAAAAAAATACGTTTCTAGGCCCAGTGGTTTCGGCTGTATGCTTTTTGGTATTTTAGGGGTTGAATTTCATCCCCATGTAATTGAAATTTCCAAAACGCTTGAACGAATATTTATTTATTTATTATCAGGTACCATAATACAAAGATTCGTGGTTCTATCATCGAAAATGACGAATTTCCATACAAAATGTCATCCCCTATTTCAACCCCTTATACCCATTTTTTCGCAATAAAAAGTAGCCTATGTCCTTTCTCAAGCTTTAGTCCATGTCTGTACCAAATTTCATCAAAATCGGTCCAGTGGTTTAGACGTGAAAGCGTAGCAGACAGACAGACAGACAGACAGACAGACAGACAGACAGACAGACAGACGGACAGAGTTACTTTCGCATTTATAATATTAGTAAGGATAATTCCTAAAGGCGGTGATAAGCCACCAGACGACCCGAAGTCATATCGACCAATCACCTTACTGCCTTCATTAGGCAAGCTCTTAGAACGTCTCATTGTTCCTCGTTTATTGCCGGGTGGACCAACGTTCAATCATAAACAATTCGGCTTCACTCACGGCAAATCAACTATCGACGCGGCCGTTGCGGTAAGACGTGTCATTAGCGCATCCGTTTTTAAATACGTACTAGGTGTCTTCCTGGATATCTCAGGTGCTTTCGATAACGCCTGGTGGCCAATGCTACTTCTTAAATTAAAGGCTCGTGGTTGCTATAGAAATATCTACCAAATCATACAGTCGTACTTTTTAAATGGCTCGACTAAATTGAAACTTGGTCACCATGCTGTGTCGAAACCACTGACGATGGGCTGCCCTCAAGGTTCGGTATTAAGTCCATATCTATGGAATTTAGGTTTTGACGATTTTCTCGAGTTACCTCTACCGAAAAATTGTCTACTGATCGGCTATGCAGACGACGGACTTTTACTTATACAATCGAACACAAGGGATGGTTTAGAGAAATTAGCGGAAACATGCCTCAATGATATATTCGATTGGGGTACACGAAACCGGCTTGCCTTCGCACCACAAAAAACATATCATCTTTTATTAAAAGGACATTTACAATCAGCGCCGCGTATAAAATTCAATAATATGACTGTCAAAAAGAAAGAATCAGTTTGCTATCTCGGCCTAGTCTTAGAAAAAAATTTTTCATTTATTGAACATATTAAAACTGTAGGCGAAAAAGCGAAACGGAATTTCTACGCGCTTACTAGAATATCCACATCTACTTGGGGCCTTCGTTTTAATACACTTAAAACCATATACATGGCCACATATTTGGGGTGTATTTGTTACGCTGCACCTGTATGGGCCGATAGGGCCACCATAGGGGCGGCTCGCCTTAAATTACTACAGAGCCAACGATTGGCCCTAATATTCTTATGTAAAGCCTATAGAACGGTTAGTACCGAGGCCTTACCAGTACTCGCGGGTGTACTTCCGGTTGATTTGGAGATTCAGAGACGAGCGTCAATGTATTACACCACAAAGGAAACTATGAATACAGATTTCCTTCTACCGCGCGACCGAAATAAAATTGCTAGATTGTTTGCACCACAATCCATTGTTTATGAGGAACTTTTAACTGAATGGCAAGAAAGATGGGATTCATCATCGAAAGGTCGTCATCTTTATCTATTTTTTCCATGCATCCGGGAGCGCCTGGAGAAGGTGTGGTTGGAGGTTGACCACTTCGTGGCCCAATTTTTAACTGGCCATGGCAACTTTAAAAGTAAATTATTTTCTTTTAAACTCGTACCATCACCATTATGTCAATGTTCCACATCTGACCACGAGTATGAACAATCAGCACATCACATTCTCTGGGAGTGCGATCTCTGGCGAAACGAGCGTAACCTTATGTTAAACAGTTTGCAAGTCACCTGTGGGGTAGTATACTATACGGACCTTGTAGCAACTCGAGAAAATTTCCGTGCGTTCATGCGTTTCTGCCATACCTACTGTAGCAATCAATCTTAACGCTCACATATAGGCCCCGTTAAGCTCTTCCGTATCCGTGGTGCCGTACTGCTGCGCTATCGTAGCTGTACTCCTGTTTACTTATTGGCTGACTAGTCATTTTGTTTTCCTGTCTCCCGCTTTGCCTGGGAGGGAAGTGGAATCTCTCTTTCCAACTCCTCCTCTTTAATCTTTTCTAATTAAATTTGTTGCGGGTCCCAAGACAATTAAAATCATATCCCGGGACTGCCTGAGGGTCAAACCTCGGTGTCATTTATGGAGACCATTGTGGATCCTGGCTTACAGGAGTTACAATGGTGGGAATGTGTGGTGGGATTAGTCCCAAAAAAAAAAAAAAAAAAAACGACGAAACTGTTGTCAACATGGACAAACGTAGCGGTATAAAATGTGTGTCATCATTAACACAGCTCATATACATCCCACTGTTGGGCTCGAGCCTCCTCCACAATGGGAGAGAAATTGACCTACTATATCACGCTTGTCAGACGTGTTGGTATAAGGTTTAATTTCCAATTTTAATTGTCTCGAATAGATGTTATCTGCATATTGTATCCCTCTTACAATACCCACGAACAAAAGAAGGGATCGTGAATTTTATTCTTAATGTTTTCTGATGTTTACTCGAGTATTACACATCTATACCAATAAATAAAATTGGAGTGTCTGTTTGTAATGTCAAAATAATAGACTTTTTCATGCTCACACTGTTATTTGCATGACACCTATGCCTAAAATACAGATTAATTTTTTTTGTCTGTCTGTCTGTTTGTTCCAGGTAATCTTCAAAACGGCTGGACCGATTTCAAAAATTCTCTCACCAACGGAAAGCTATAATATCAGGGAGTAAACTAGGCTATATTTTATCCCGGTATTCCCACGGGAACGGGAACTTCGCGGGTAAAACGACTAAAACCGAAGCGAAGCGAGGGCGGGTTGCTAGTTTTAAATAAAACCACTTTACGGATTTTATCGCATTTGTATTTGATTTTTGATTGCCCAACGTTTCGAACACTTTGCAGCATTCATGGTAACGGTGTGCCCGATTAATGGTAACGATTTGATTTAATGACTGACGATGAATAATAATAAATTATTCAATATGAAGATGTGTGAAATAATATATGAAGAAAATTTTGGAGTGGTAGGACCACACTGCCGACAGTTGTCTGTCTACAGCCGCGGGCCGGTCCATCCGGGGCAGTGCCACACTGAGCAGAAAATAGACGTCTGAGTAGTAGCGATTTGTTACTGCGCTTCGTTCGGTGAGCGAGAGAGCCGGAAGCCCAACTTTCTGAGGGTGTTTGCGTGTGGAGGGTTTTGGTGGTGTCATTGGTATCACCGAGCCTCAATGCACGCATTCACACTCCCTTCACTTTCTTCGCGGTAGGCAGTGGCCTTGTAGAGGTCCATAAGAGGCAGCAACACTTACCATCAGGTGTACTGTTTGCTTGTTTGCCACCGTTCGCAATAAAAAGAAATATATATATATAAAAATTTGACTATAGTTTTTTGACTTAGCCTGTCCGAATGCACAAACAGAACCTAAAAAGCTGTATTGTCAAAGAAATACGTTTAGTGAATATTGAAATTGGTTGTGAATTGTAATCTTACATTCCGTGTGATGACGGAGTAAGAATGCAATTCACAACTCCCTACCTTGCTCGTGGATATCCTAAAAGACGACTAAGGGATATAATATGCGTATAACATCTATGCAAGAGAAGGAAGACTCGAAATGAAACTCTATATCAACATGTCTGGCCAGCATGGTGTAGTAGGTCAAATTCCCTCCCATTGTAGAGGAGGCCCGAGCCCAACAGTGGAACGTATGTGGGTTGCGATGATGATGATGATGTATTCTTTCCTCGTGTGATGACGGAATAAGAAATAATAAATTGACTGATTGTAAATTAATATTATTCTCACCTGAGGCCAATCCTCTTTGGAAGTAGCTCTCTCGATGATTTCTTTAATTGTGTTCTGTCTAGAATTAGGATCATCCCGCCAAACGTACACGGGCTGCGTATAGTTTATTAGCTCTGGAAACAGAAAAAAATGACATCTTATCGTATACTTCTACATTAATATTATAAAGAAGAAAATTTGTATTTTTTTATGTATGTTTGTAAGAATAAACTCAAAAACTACTGTGCCGATTTCAAAAACTTTCACAATTTTAAAACTACATAGGCTATATTTTATGCCTGTATTCCCGCGGGAACGGGAGCTACGCGGGTAAGGCAACTGTAAGCGAAGCGAAACGAGGGCGGGTTACTAGTGATTAAGATAGTGATTAACATACCGATCTAAATTGTAGTGTCGCGGATTTTATGCCCATGCAAAACAATTCCTTGTGAGCTCCACAAATTGTTGTGCTAAGATATTATTTGTTTTTATTAATTAACGTTGTCTTACTACAAGTCATAGTTCCGTATGGTGATGAAGTAGGAAAACAATTCACCACCACCTTTCGTCGTAAAAGATGTCTAAGGGATATAATACGCATATAAATCTATTCAAGAGAAAGAAAATTCGAAATCATCATCATCTTGCTCTTATCCCAATTACTTGGGGTCGACGCAATATTTCATCTGTTTTGACATATTGCAAAAAGTTTCGGCAATGACTTTTATGACCGGCCGCCTGCCTGACGTCAACCCTCCTTGGGAATGTAATCGTTGACCCAAATGGTACCAGATGGAGTTGGTCCGGGTCAATCTAGGGCTCCTAGTCGTCTTTTACGACACCCACGAGCAAAGCAAGGGTTGGTAGTATTCGAAGCCGCTACCACACAGCAGAAAGAAAATTCGAAATAAAACCCTATAACATCAATACATTATCAGCATTTTTCCGTGTGGTAACGGAGTAAGAATACAACCCTCTCACTCACGCCTTGCGCGTAGGTGCTGGACCGATGTTGATGAAATTTAATTGTTTAGATTTACAATTGGACCCGATAGGTGACGCTTCTGTTGAATACAAGGATAATTCCTTTTATTTTAATTGAACAGAACAACCTCTGTTGGGTCAGCTAGTATATATATATAAACTCATTTGCAAAAAAAACGGGCACCTAAGCAATGAACCATTTCAAATGTTAATATTTCTTTGTTTGATAATTATAGGTAGTTTTATCCACACAATTTGCTAAATTAATAAGAAAATAATCGTTTTCATCAGTATTTCATAAAATTTAGATACAATTTATGGGAAATAATGCTAAACCTCGCTAGTAGTGTATATTCGCTAGTAGTGCATATGCTCATGAAGTAAAAATAAAAAAGTTTTTTTGTTTGTTTTTCTTTAATAAAGTAAAAGCAGATAAATGTTTAGTATCGAGTGTGACCCCCTCTAGCTAAAATCACAGCTTGAATTCGTCTGGGCATGCTAGCGAGTATATCCCGGATATTTGCTTGCGGAATACGTTCCCACTCCGCAGTAATCACATTCTTCAGCTCTCTGATGGTCTGCGGAGCCGGGTGTACTGATCTCACACGCCGTTTCAGAACGTCCCAGACATGCTCTATGGGATTGAGGTCGGGACTTCGAGCTGGCCAATCCAAACGACGAATGCCGACCTCTTGCACATACGCATTAACATCGCGGGATCGGTGAGCGCGAGCATTGTCGTCCATAAAAATCGAGTCTTCACCTAGAGCGGCCAATGCGGGTTGTGCATGAGAAATTAGAACTTCCGTTATGTATCGATGCCCAGTCAGTGAGCCGTTTTCAATGAAGACTAACTCTGTACGATCCATTGAATTTATTCCTGCCCAAAACATAACAGAGCCCCCACCATAAGGTGTGATTTCTTCGAAACATGCCTCTGCAAAGCGTTCTCCTTGTCTTCTTAGCACTCGCCGACGTCGATCTTCACCGAACAGAGATATCCTGGCTTCATCAGAGAACAAAACCCTATTCCAATCGTCTTGAGTCCATGATTCACAATTTCTAGCGAACCTAAGCCTGTGAACTCTGTGCTCACGGAGTAATTTGGGGCCGCGGGCCGGGCGGTGACTGCGTATATTGGCAGCGAGAAGCCTCCTCCTGACCGTCCATAGACTAATATGCACATTTCTTACTTCTTGGAGGTTGTTCTTAAGATCCACATACGAAGATTTGCGATTTCTCAATGCGCGACTCACAAGAAAACGATCATCCCGTGGTTGGGTACATGGTTTTCTTCCAGAACCAGGCCTTCTCTCGACGGAACCAGTCTCCTGATATCGCTGCCAGGTCCTTTGGACTGTCGAGCGACTAACATTTAGCCTCCTAGCCACGAAACATTGGCTGCAACCCTCTTCAAGCAGCGCGATAATTTTGGTAGCTTTTACCACTTTATCTACCATTTTTGATACAGCCAAACAGCATTAAATAAAGCTTTGACAGTCAAGGATATGAAATTAATCGATAAAAATTGAATAAAAGTTATGAAAGTCGATGTTAACTTCTGGAACTTCGCGCCAAAAATGTAGGATAAAAAGGGGTTTTCTGTAAAAATGAACATCAAATGAAAAATTGAATTTAGAACGTACTTTTTTAAATACCACAGCATTTTTAAAACCGGCCAGTAACGTGTACAAACGATTGAAACCTTTTTGGTATTGTATCTTTTTAAATATGAATGAAAATCAAAACCGCCCGTTTTTTTTGCAAATGAGTTTATATAGGTATAATCACATATTGCATATATAGGAGAGAAGGAAAAATCGACATAATACCCATAGGGCGTGTATGTCCTGAGACGATGTAACATTAAACACCAAAAAAAAACAGTTTCTTATTTATGTTTTTGTTGATTTTATAACATTACCTTCCTGAAATTTGTATTTAGTGTATTAAGAAAAATAAGTTAAAGAACACCGTTACTTAGTTACAGTTTAAACTAATAAAAGCGTTACAAAAGCGTGTAATTACAGCGGATTAATAGATCTAAAGTTTAAAAACCTCACTTCGTGCATTTCGATATCATAATCTATGGCAAGTAATGAAACCCGTGTTGCGATAAAAGATCAGTCATCGTCAGTCAGGACTTTACAAATATATAATTCAACATCGCATCATCATCGCAGCCCTCATATGTCTCACTGTTGGACTCGGCCCTCCTCCACAATGGGAGGGAATTTGACCCATTATACCATGCTGGTCAGACATGTTGATATAGGTTTTATTTCGAGTTTTCCTTCTCTTGCATAGATGGTATGAGCATATTATATCCCATAGTCGTCTTATACGATATCCACGGGTAAGATAGAGAGTGGTGAATTGTATTCTTACTTCGTCACCATACGTAAAGAACATATAATTTAACCGACACAAATTACATTCAGACTCAGAACAACAATTTGTGGATCGTACAAGGTGTTGTCTTGCATGGGATTCGAAACCGCGACACTAGCGCGGTACGTTGGTGTCTTAACTACTACGTCATCTGCACAGTCTTTAGCCGCTTGTTACGATTCCCATAGAGAAGCAATGATGGCGACAAATGTATTCTTATTTTTTACAAAGTTACATTTCATTAACTGCAAATGTAACTTTGCAATCCTATATATTTATATGAGTTTACAAAATTATTTATGCAGTTAGTGTATCTCGGAAACTGGATGATAATTATATTGTTTCATAATTTTTCCTTCATTTATACACTAAACACTAATTGTATTCTAAATTGGAAGCTTCTATGTCGGCTAGAAGTGCCACTTTAATATTGATGATCGGTCAGTCAGTCAGTGAGTGACAAAATTACGAAATTTTGACTAGTTATAATTCTTGAACTATTGGTTCAAATTGAATGAAATTTGAAATACACAATGTGTATACAATGCCTGCTAGGTTACTAAAAAGCCAGCTTTCTAGCTTTATTAACAACGAAGTTATAGGGGGTCGAACATGGCCTGAATGGCTTCGAGAAAAGTATGTTATACGGCAGTGTTGCGTTTTGCCCGACTTTTTTTTTGCTCGACTTGGCGGGGGCACTGCCGTGCCCCCAGATAACTCGACACTGGCACCAATAGCTCATATTATTGTAGCTCATTGCCATTAAACAAGAAGAAGATGAATGTTAGAAACATTCGCAATAAATCAATCACTATTTTAGTCTTGGTAGTTGCTATGCAACGGCGACTGCGCAGAACGTTTGATGCACGACAATACATTGTTTCCAAATGTTACTCTATTTACTTTATATTTATAGTTTTTGCTGCGCTCATATATTGCTGCATTACGACTGCCTTATTTCCCTGTCGTGACGGAGTAAGAATCAAATTCACCACTATCTTGCACATGGATATCGTAAAAGACGAGTAAGGGATTTAATCTATACTAATATTATGAAGAGGAAACAATTATATTTTTGTGAGTGTATGTGTGTATGTTTGTAATGAATAAACTCCAAAACTACTGTGCCGATTTCAAAAATTCCCCATTGGAAAGCTACATTATCCCTGAGTAACAGGTAATTTAAGCTAAATTTTATCTCGATAGTCTCACGGGAACGGGAACTACGCGGGTAAGGCGACTGTAACCGAAGCGAAGCGATAGCGAGTTGCTAGTATGCATATAAAATCTATGCAAGAGTAAGAAAACTCAAAACAAAATCATACACCAATCTGCCTGACCCGCATGATATAGTAGATCAATCACCCTCTTATTGTGGAAGATGCTCGAACCCAGAAGGTTTTTTAGAATCCAAGCTGTAGAGTCGAAAGAGCGAGTTCTAACAAACTTTTCAGGTTTATAATCGTATTTGTCTCATCTCATAAACGCCTCACTGCTAGGCACGAGCCTCCTCTCCAGTAGAAGAGAAATTAACCTTACTATAGCATGCTGGTCAGACTTGTTGGTATAGGGTTTTATATCGAGTTTTCCTTGTCCTACATAGATGTTATATGCATATTTAACCTTTCTTTTTTATCTACGGTCATCGCACTGGCCGCCCGGCTCCGTCCAGGGTAACAGAGGGCCGGCACGCGGCCCCGTAACCCACCCGTGGCACGTCGCCTTCGTCGTTGGGCCGACCACCGGTGCAAAGTAACTTGTCTTCAGTGGTCGGCCCGACGGAATACCTCTGCGGAGTACCCTCTCCTCTCGACGTCCCTCCCTCGCGGATGACGGTCGTCATCGATATTATATGCCGTAGTCTTCTTTTACTACATCCCCGGGCAAGATAGGAAATGGTGAAATGTATTCTTACTCCGTCACCACATAGAATATAATTGTATCTAGTTTGCGATTCAAGTGATACAGTCTCAAGAAAAAGACTTATCAAACTCCTTTTGGCAACCTTTAGTTGGATAACATTAAAAATACCTAAAGAAAATACAGCTAACATTTCTACAATATGAAGTAATTACCAATTGGTCCATGGTTGCTAGCTGAACATATAGTTTATTAAAGTTCCTCCGATGTATAATAGTGCAATTAGTAAGCGAAAATAAATTAATTATTAATCTATTCCAAAAAACAGCAACTAAATTTAATTACTTGTAACAAAATAAGTACCGTTTCTTAAGGCAACGGTAGATTTTTATCTTACTATATAATTACACATTATTTCTCCCTATAAAACAATACCATTTGTCTGGATGAAATCATGTTGTTTTCTGTGTTCTTAAACAATTTACATGTGACATTTAAGGGGCGACGCTCATTTGACAGAATAGCATGGCAAAGGATTGTAAGTGAAAATGATTACGAATCTTATTTTCATATTATTAGCACACAAAATTCGCTAAATCGTGTATGCCTTTGCTCAGCTGCTGTAATGAAATTTGTGTGCTAATTTTATGAAAATAAAATTCATAATCATTTCCTCTTACAGAAATCCTTTAGTCCGCGGTATCCCGTTAAGTCAGAGCCGGCCCTAAGATATTCGATTAAGCAATTAGATAAGGTACTTAAGTATACCAAATAAAAAATACACTGACGTTCGCGCACCACTTTTTTTTAGTTCAATTTGTACATTCGCACCATAATTTTTAATTTATTAATAGTCATCGTTCTTCAGTAAATCAAGTCGTTACCATTAATTGGGCGCTGAAAACCAAATTAATAATTTCTCTAGGAATATCGGTAAAATATGAAATTACACGTAAATATATCATATTCACAATGCTTCGGGGTCTTAATTATATTATATCACATAAAATAGGATCAAAATTATTCAATATAAAACTATAAAACACGAAAAAAAATTAATATAATTCAAGAGCGTGACACGATACCTCTATATTTTCGTCGAAACTCCTTATAATATTACTTAGGATTATAGATAATAATACTTGTGTTTATAGCTCATCGCGTATAATAATATACTCGGTCGTCATTTCCAAGGTAACACTCATAAGGTTCCCATCAAGGTAAGCCTTAAAGTCTTTAGACTAAACTATAAACTAATCGGCAATAGCTTTAATATAAATTACAAACCATCGTGTTGATACACCAAAGGTCAATTAAGTAATTAATTTTGATGCAAATATGTTTTATATTTACCGTATAGTTCCGTTTTCCGTATGGTGACGAAGTAACAATACAATTCACCCCGTTTCCTGTCTGTGGGGGTCGTAAAAAACGACCAAGGGCTATGAAGTGCAGATCAAGTTGATGTGAAGTAAAGGAAGAAAAACTCGATATAATACCTTAATGCCAACGTCGTGTACTAGGTAAATTGAGAAGGATCCATTTCATTGAGAATGAGGCCCAAGCAACAGTGGGACGTATATGGGCTGAGATGATTTTGATGATAACAAAGTAAGAGTACAATAAATCACTCTTTTTGGTGACCGACTTTATAGGAGATTTTTTTAATCAAAGGCCTTTTTGTATTGTATTGTAAACGAGCAAACAGTACACCTGATGGTAATGTGTTGTTGTCGCTCATGGGCTTTTGCAAGGCCGCTGCCTACCGCGAAGGAAGTGAAGGGAGCGTGAATGCGTGCAATGAGGTTCGGTGATACTAAAAGTATCACTAAAACCCACCACATGCAAACACCCTTAGAAAGTTGTGCTTCCGGCTCTCTCGCTCACCGAACAAGGCGCAATAAAATAAGACAAGAGTCTTAATAATTAGTATGAATATTTCCATCCCATTCTTATGACTCTAAAATTAAAACACAAACAAAGAAAAAGTACGAAAAAATACGGTTACCAATGTCATTATTATCTTGCTTCTTCTATAGGAACTGTAGTATATTGTCAGTACATTAATTGTAACTAGGTGGAGGGTATTAAAATAATAAATCAGTATTGAAACAACTCGCGTGTGTTTCAATACAGGAACAAAACACATAAATGTGTGTATCCGATCAGCATTAATGCACTTGAGTGGACAACTAACCACCTCAGATACAGAACGTAGAATTTGATGGTCATTGCTTTAAGTCTATTAAGGCAAACGTCAGAATGCGGTATTCTTAATAATTAATTGTAAAGTTCAAACTAATTCGTTCAACCCCGAAGGTTGTATACATGTAACATGAGTATATAACGCCAACCTTAGGCTTCAGTATCCAAGCATCGATTTATGTCGAGACTTCAAGAAGCCCTATCGCGTGTTTCACGTCATCTTTAAATGTAATATAAAAGAACATTTCTATAATGGAACATTCTAGCAATCATTTATAAATGAATTGATTTCTCTTGGAATAAATATTATTTATTGCCATACTTTTATTTCATGGTCTAGGAAGCAATGCAACAACTGTCGTTTATCCTTCTGGTACAAGTGTGAAAATTTTTAGTGATATTTAATTGTAAGGATATTGATTCTCGCTCAATCACACATACACGTTGGTTTTGGATGAAAATTTGCTCAAGATACAATATTACCTGGATTTATACAGAGGATATTTTTACGTCGTAATTGTGTGTTGGGATAATATTTAGTTCAACATTGCGGTTTTTTATTCAATCAAGCATAATCCGGTGAAGGGATTATAGATAAAATTACATGTAGGGATTTTTTTTTCTTTAAAAAGAACGCCATGCATATGGGCGCTGTTTTGAATATTTGAACGAAATATCGTTATATGAAATCTGTATGAATTAATAGATAAAATAATGCTTCCCTTGTGATTAATAAATTTATATTAATTATTTTATTAATTTCATTATAATATAAATTGTTATATTAATTTAATAATTTAAATTTGTTTATTTATAAAAAGGACGGAAGCTAACGTCACTTGTTTGTGATAAAATGTTTATTTCTTGAAAATATTTATTTACTGTGAATTTATTTATTACTAGCAACACGCCCTCGCTTCGCTTTGGTTTTAGTTGCTTTACCCACGTAGTTCCCGTTCCTGTGAGAATACCGGGATAAAATATAGCCTATGTTACTCCCTGATATTATAGCTTTCCATTGGTGAAAGAATTTTTGAAATCGGTTGAGTGGTTCAAGCGTGAAAGCGTAACAAACAAACAACCTTACTTTCGCATTTATACTATTAGTAAGGATTACAAATATTTAATTATGGAATAATTATTATGACTTTAAATCGGTGCAATAAAACTTATGTTAAATCAGCATCTATAAAAAGGCTAACGTTCTTAACGATAGTTCAGTTGTTTGAACAGAAGGTGTTGTTGCTCTGTTGTAATTATATCGTGTGTACAAGAGCAAAAATAAACCAAAGTTCGTGAAGTATAATTAGTAGTAAGACTCTATTATTTAACCGAGATTGATTCAGATTACCCAAATGCTAACGCTACGCCGACATGCACTAAGGAAATAATCTTTATATTACCTTTACAAACAGATTATAAACGGACACAAATTAGATCTAGTCTCAGAACAACTAAATGAATCGCTCAAAGTGCTGTCGAACTAGCGACACTGTCACGGTGGGTTGGTATCTTAACCACAACGCCATTTGTGCAGTCAGTTTGGCATGTTAGGTTATCTTAACCACTACACAATCTATGTAGCCGCTAAATGTTAGAAATCATTATGTAAACACGTTACTATCAAGTGAACTCAATGGTAGCCATAACTAACTTTCACTTATACCTTTACTTCCGCAACTCGTATTCTGTAGATTTATTTACCTTTTAAAAAATCTTACCTCGCACTAAGTTACGCTTCGTGTCGTGACGGAATAAGAATACAATTCATCACCCCTCTCTTACCCGTGGGTGTCGTAAAGTCGACTAAGGGATTAATATTCAAATAACATAGATGAAAGACAAGAAAAACTCAAAACAAAACCCTATACCAACCTGCCTGACCAGCATGATATAGTAAAGTCAATTTCCCTCCTATTGTGGGGGATGCTCGAGCCCAGCAGTGGGACGTATGTGAGTTGTGATGATGATGAAGACAAGGAAAATTCCAAATGAAACCCCATAACAACACGTATGACCAGAGTGGTGTAGTAAGTCAAATTTCCTTTCACATTGAAGGAGACCCCAAGCCCAATAGTGGGACGTATATGGGCTGAGATAATAACTAAATAATAAATCATTTGGGAAATTATAAACAGTGCGGTAAAGGCTAAGAATAATACTAACCCTTTTTTTTTTTGGGGTGGGCTACGGTCAGCACGTCGCCTTCGTCGTTGGGCCGACCACCGGCGCAGAGTTCCTTGACTTCAGTGTTCGACCCGACGGAATACCCCGAGAGAATACCCTCTCCATCGACGTCCCCCCGGGATGCCGATCGTCGTCGCGAGGCTAACCCCTCCGCGGGTACCGGGCTAAATCCCCGGTCCCGACACCCGCAGCCTTTGCTAGGGCGGCATCAGACGCAAGAATAATACTAACCCTTACATTACTCGTGGGTGTCGTAAAATACGACCTAACCAATGCCATCTGATGTCGTTTTGGCCAACTATTACATTCCTAAGGAAGGTTGACATTAGTCCGGTTGCTTATCACTAAGGAACCAATCGTTGTATTGTTGGGGACTTTACAAACATATAATTAACGGACACAAAAATACATACAGACTCAGAACAACGATTTGTTGATCCTACAAATATATGCGTGATTCTGCATGGGATTCGAACCCATGATACTAGCACGGTAAGTCAGTATCTTAACCACGACGCCATATTTTTGCCCATAACTTTTGCAATATGTAGTATATAACTTCTTATCAACATCTGGGCATATCGCGTGAAAAGCAGTTTTGTTAATAAATTTAATAGGTTGTATAGCTGTGATAGACGACAAAACTTTATACAAAAAATACCGTATTTTCCAGTCTGTACATCTAGCGAATATATACAAAATTTATTTTCTGCAAAAAAGAAACCGCTTCAATAATGTAGACAATGAAGATACATATATGGATTTTTGTTGATTTTTCAAAAACTTCTGGTCCGATTTGGATAAAATTTTCATGGAACCATTTGGAACCCTTTCCAACAAAAAAAGAATCATCAAAATCGGTTCATAAACGACGAAGTTATCCGCGAACAAACATGAAAAAAGCATATATACGGTCGAATTGAGTAACCTCCTCCTTTTTTGAAGTCGATTAAAAAGAAGAGTAACTATTGAATCGACCCCGAGTAAGTGGGATAAGAGCAGAATGATGACGATGATAATTAACGCATATGAATAATGATCTCGGATATTGATGAATGTATTACAACATTCGAAGTAACTATTTATGACGTGAGGATTTTTGGTTTGCCGATGATTCGAACACTTTGCAACATTGATGATCACGGGTAAACCCCTCCCTGCCCCTGAACGATGCAATACACGTGAGGGGAGTCCTTCCGCGTATTTCAAAACTAACCCCATACTCGAAATAAACACTTAAAAAAGTGCGCTATTTTTGTCGATACATTATTGGAAATAAAAACAATACCTAGAACCTTGGAATGAGCCACATGTCCTTATGACAAAGATGACTTAACAAACACATAACTAACAAACGCAAACTGTATCCAGACTCAGAACTAACCACTCGTTAATACTACGGAGGCGATGCGCTTTTGAAGTGGAAATTTCTATAAGCAGGTTTGGATGGGGACTAAATTCATGTGTATTGTCATCGACATGGTTACGTGACGTGTTAGCGCTAACGCTATATCTGTACGGGTGACCGGACCGGGCAGATTAGTCCGTCAGCCGCGGAGAGGCTGACCTCGCGACGACGACCGACATCCCGGGAAGGGGACGTCGATGGGAGAGGGTACCCCTCTGAGTATTCCGTCGGGCCGAACACTGAAGACAAAGAACTCTGGAACGACGAAGGTAGGCAAAAAAAAAACACTATATCTGTGGCTATGTCAATGTCACTATATATGTGCCGATAGATATCAAGACCAGATAATGTATAAATTTTAATTTAAGATGTAATAATTTTAATATTCAAATATAACAACTGTTTGTTCATATTTCATTTCTGTCGACAGTCCTCATGCCTACTTTGTGTTCTTTCCTTTAATATATATGTAATAGTTCCACATGTCCTGGCAATTATCATGTGGGATGAGAACGAATTGCCGAAGATGTTCCGAACCGACTGTAGAAGCGACCGATAACGGCTGAGTCCTTACGAGCCAAACAAGTACGAATATATAACTATATATTAATCAGTCAGATATGCAACTATGCTGATGAAGAAAAACCTCCTTAACGCAAATTGCGTTAAGTGCCGCAGTTGAGTTATTAATATTTTAATTGACTACTTTAATTTTAACTTTGGTCTCTTCAATGGTAATCCTATGCTTGCTAAGTATGAAGGTAAATCTTTCGATGATTTCAATTTTAAGTATGTATAAATTGGCTTCTCAGCTATGCATTTTGACTAAACCGAAATATTATAGGGATCTATTTATTCTAATTATGGGCAACGATTACAAGACATAGACCGAAACCAAAGCAAAACTATTGGAACAATTTTTTCCGGACATAGTTCTGGTAGGCAAATGAATCGTTCCATTTTTCATACGCTCCAGAACATGTTTTGTGCATGTCTAGGTACTGTTAACCTCAGAAGGCTTTAATGGCTTATTGGTGAGCGCTAAGGGCTCGTAACCCGGAGGGCAGAGGCGCGGCACTCGGCACGCTCGTGTGCGTCGGACGTATTTCCGGCTTAAGTTGAACCCTACTTATTATTATTCATCATTATAAATAGAGTTCAGCATAGCTCGGATACTGCTCTGCCGTATAGTAACACAGTAAAAATACAATTCATCAACCCCTACTTTGCCTGTAGGTGTCATAAAAGTTGAATAAAGGATATGATATGCAGATAATATGCCTGCAAGAGATGGAAAATTGAAAATAAAACCCTACGTCAACCCGTCTGACCAGCGTGGTATAGTAATCCTTACTAATATTATAAATGCGAAAGTAAGTTTGTTTATTTGTTTGTGTGTTTCTTTGTTTGTTTGTTACGCTTTCAAGTTTAAACAACAAAACCGATTTTAAAACTCACCAATGGAAAGCTCTAATATCAAGGAGTAACATAGACTATATTTTATCCCGGTATTCCCACGGGAACGGGCACTGCGCGGGTAACGCGACTGAAACCGAAGCGAACCGAGGGCGGGTTACTAGTATTCAATAAAACCAAATATACTTGGCCACACTGTACCGTTTGTTATTAAATAACATAAATGTCTTTATACGCCTTCAGAATTAAATTTCGTATTATAAAATAAAAAGAAATGTTTATTGCGAGAGTAAAAACCGGTATATACAAAAAAAACTCTATTGATCTGAAAGTAAAAGTGAATCGCTACGAAAGTAAGGGTTTAATGTATCTCAAAACTCCTTTCAATAACCATTACCTTATTAATTGTTGCTTTTAAGCGTAGATTAGATATAAACTAAAACTAATTTGCATTAATATCATTTATGAATTTGCATTTACTATCTAGATTAGTTCTGTGCGTTGACAGAGTAAGAATACCATTCTCCACTGCCTATCTTACTTATGGATGTCGTAAAAGACGACTAAGGTACAAAATATGCATATAACGTCGGCATGAGAAGGAAAACTCAAAATGAAACCCTATACCAACCTGCCTGACCAGCATGGTATAGTGAGGTCAATCACAAAGGTCAAGAATTAACAATATAATTTTTTCATATAGAATCATTTTCTTCTTACACTGGCAATAAATTTTGTATCAAAATGTGGGTCAATATTTAATAACTAATTTCTGTATCGGGTAGATAATTATAAATTTTCTGCAGTAACGATGACTTGTTGGACGTGAGACATCCTAGTCCACCCGTGACCATGAACGCTGTAAAGTGTTCGAAGCGTTCGATTTTTGATTACCCGACGGTAATCAAAAATCAAATACAAACGCGATAAAATCCGTAAAGTAGTTTTATTTAAAATAATAAAAATAACTAAAAAGACTAAGACTCAACCTCGATACTTCATTTATATAATGATAAACTAATAAGACAAACTCTAAGGTTCATTTCCGTGCATCCCGATCGATCGCGGCCGTGTGCCATCGATCGGCGCCATACATTTTCGTACATTGACTATGTCGCATCGACCGCGCACGACAGTCGCAAGCGATCGATCGCGCGCGGCCGCTATCGGCTTCGATGCACGGAAATGAACTTTAAACCAGTTTTAAATTTTTCGAAGATTCTATAAAATGATGATTTTAAACAGATAATATCAAATGTGTACGAATTATGACTGAAAAGACTAAGATTCAAACTCGATTTATTTATACGGTGAGAACCTAAAAACAGAATTTCTAAATCTAATGTTTTTTCTATATTTTGAATCAAATACGTCGAAAATCGTGTGTTACCAGTGATGACTTACGGCACGGAAACGTGGTCCCTAAATGTAGGCCTTCTATCAAGGCTCAAAGTCGCTCAGCGTGCTATGGAGCGGGCTATGCTCGGGATTTCTTTGCGAGATAGAATCCGGAATACGGAAAACGGGTGACCGACACAGCACGAAGAATTAGCATGCTGAAGTGGCAATGGGCAGGCCACATCGCTCGACGACGAGTGTAGGACGCCCCCCACTAAGTGGACCAATGACCTAGTGAAAGTTGCTGGGCGTCGTTGGATGCAGGCGGCACAGGACCGCACATTGTGGCGCAACATGAGGGAGGCCTACGTCCAGCAGTGGACGGCTATAGGCTGAAATGATGATGATGAATGACGTCGAAAATCATCAAGAAGAAAAGCCAACAGTTATACAATTCAATACAAAAATAAATCGCGCTCTTTTAAGTGTACACAGTGAAATAATATAAAGGAGGTTATACACAAAAGGTTCTATTGAACACAAAACGTTCAATTCTTTGGACACGAGCACGCACAAAGCAAGCTTTCAAACCAAAACTAATATATTAGGGTTGGCTCATTTAAATTAAGAGTTGGATATTAATGAAGTAACCGTATGACGGTTTTTTTTGCCCTATGTTGATATACTTCTGACTAGCGTGGCATAGTAAATCAATTTCCCTCTTATTGTGGAGGAAGCTCGAGCCCAGCAATGGGACGCACTTGTACTGAAATGACTGTATTTTTTTTTGGAAAATTTTTTTAGATAATAGCACACAAAAGAAGAATCTTTGGCTCACAAAAAATAACTTCAAAATGGCAAACTAAGGAAGGAGCGCTGCAGTTATCCGGACTTTATTACTGCTCGATTTCCCAACTGAGCTTTCTTATTTTCGATGACAGTACCTAAATTTACCTTCATATTCTAATTATAATTTTCATTGCCTAAAACACTGACAAAACGATATTTTCTATAAATAAAACTTAGCTAGATTGCTAACTCGCATGCCAAACATGGGGGTTATAGCAATAATTGCTATACATATTCTATAGAAAGAACACACATCCAGGATTAAACATTGAAAGTTTAAATGATAAATAATGCCCACATCAATCAACTAATTCATCATCATCATCATCATCACAGTCAATATACATCCAGCCAGACTATGTTTCTTATGCAGCATTTACTTCGAATGAGACGAACCACATAGAATGCCTTTTTTATGTCAAACCCCATATTTCGTCTAATTTTTTTACTCTTCTCAGTTCATTTACGTCCCACTGCTGAGCTCACGCCTCCTCCACAATAGGAGGGTAATTGACCTACTATATCATCACGCTGGTTGGTATACTGTTTTATATCGAGTTTTCCTTCTCTTGCACAGATGTTATATTTCGATTAGTAGAACCCAAAAACAAAACAGAAAAACAAAAACAAAAATAAAAAGAACGTAATTTTTTTTTAAATACATATAGCTCATTCTGCCAACCATAGAGAAACACAAGCGTGACAACACATACAAGAATCATTAGCGTATGAACATGGCTGGCACAACTTAAAAAGATTAACAGCCTGAAATGTCAAAGAAACGCCATTGTAATTTTGTTTGCACGCACTCACATGCAAATTATACGGCTTAATACTTTCTTTTTAACATTACGTATTAGCATTTGTATAAGCAACTGAATAACAATATAACAAAATCTCTGCCTAATATAAAAAAGTAAGTAAGAAGAAAAATTGGAAATAAAACCCAATATCAAGATGTGTGACCAGCGTGGTATAGTAAGGTTAGGTTAGGTCCTATTCTGGAGAAGGCTCCAGCCCAGTTGGATGTATATAAGCTGAAATGATCATGAGGAAATGAATACTTTTCAGTTAGTAAAAAGATTTGCGATTGAACTACAGTGATTGAATAACTTTTTCCTAGTAATATGTAGTCTATACTTAAAAAAATGACGGGGAAGTTTTTTTTTTATTTGAACGCGCTAATCTCATGAACTAACTCTCTGGTCCGATTTGAAAAATTATTTCAGTGTTAGATAGCCCATTTATCGAGGAAGGATATAGGCTATATATCATCAAGCTACGACCAATAGGAGCGGAGCAACAATGAAAAATGTTTCAGAATCGTTTTTTTTTTTTTGCTTTTGAAAGCTTCCGCTGCGTGCACTATATAAACGGTTAGGTTTCGCAAAAATCATGTGTGACAGAATTGTAATATTTAAAAATATTTTTACCTTCTACGTAAACAAAGTCACGGGTTAAAGTTAGCATTATCCCAAAGTAACTATTCCACGCGGACTAAGTCGCGAGCATAAACTAGTGAATAATAATCTGCAAATAGCATACCTTTTTTTGGGGATGGGTTACGGTCGGCGCACTCCTCGCTCCACCCCGTCCGGGGCGACAGAGAGGCGTAAGCACGCACACCCGTAACCCACCCGTGACACGTCGCCTTCGTCGTTGGACTGACCACCGGAGCAGGGTGACTTTTCATCAGTGGTCGGCCCGACGGAATACCCCCTGAGGAGTACTCTCTTCTCGACCAACGTCCCCCCCTGAGGAGTACTCTCTTATCGACCGACGTCCCCTCCTCGGAGAGGACGTCGGTCTTTCCTCGCGCGGTCGGCCTCTCAGCAGGTGACGGACTAATTCCCCGGTCCAGTCACCCGCAAATAACACACCTGATGGTAAGTGATACTGCCGCTCAAAGATCTTTTGCTAAGCCACTGCCTACCGTGAATAAAATGAAGGGAGCGTGAATGCGTGCAATGAGGTTTGGTGATAGTAAACGCTTACACCAAAACCCACCACACACAAACACACTCACAATGCTGGGCTTTCGGCTCTCTCACTCATGGAACAAAGTGCAGTATAAATGACATGAATGAAATTACATGAAATGACAATGAAATTTTCTGCGAAATCGCGATACTACTTCGAACGGACCAGCCCGTAGCTGTTGACAGACGACTTTTGACATTGTGGTCCTAACAGATCAAAAAATCAAGTTTCTTTTTATAAGTACACTAGCTGACCCGGCGAACTTCGTACCGCCATAATTTTTTTCGTAGATATATTTTCAAAATTGCCGAAAGTATAGTTTCTAATGGAAGAACCATTACGGCTTGTCGGGAAAGATTCGGTCGTCTTAGTCGCGGCATAGTTAATGATGATTCAAAGAGAATACAAATTACTGATTATTACTGATTATTGATTTCTGACAAAATTATCATTATCAAATTTTCAACCATACTTAGTCGATATATTTAGACGAAATTACATTTAGCTGTCATTTGCGTTTTGTTATTACACATCAAATGCGTTTTTTATACCACGTTCATAGTGACTTGTATTCTCTTTGACGTTTTACGTCACGTCACACGGGAACGCGATCGAAAGGGTTAAAAAGTATTCTGTGTCCGTCTCCTGCTTCTAAGCTGCCTCCCCACAATTTTCAGCCAAATCAGTACAGCCGTTCTTGAGTTATAAATAGTGTAACTAACACGACTTTCTTTTATATATATAGATAATAATGACAGTCCATAGATAATTTTTTTTTATTTATTTTTTTTACCAAAAAGCAAAATACGAATACAGAATTTAAATATAGTGCCACTTAAACCTCTTGGGTTTGTGTGTGACACTTAACAATCCATTCACGGTCAAATGAGTACTGCTGCTAGGAAATGCCACCGTAGCAACTGGAGCTTTGAAATACCATGGGAAGGTATATAGCCGCTACCTACCGAAAAGGTATGGGCCTCACCATTTCTAACAACTTATTGTTGCTAAACTCCGAAATAATAAAATTATATTTGATCATAATTATATTCCATTCACTATTTTGAATTTTGTCATCATAATCATCGCAGCCTACATACGTCCCACTGTTGGGCTCGGGTCTCTACAATAGGAGGGAATTTGACCTACTATACCATGCTGGTCAGTTGGTATAGACATGTTGGTATAGGGTTTTCCTTTTCTTGTACAGATTTTATGTGCATATTATATCCCTTAGTCATCTTGTACGACATCGATGGGCAAGATAGGGAGTGATGAACTCTATTCTTACTCCGTCACTACACTGAATATGAATACAGTTCACCAATTCAATTCCACCAGTTCTATTAGAATTTTATACATACCTGAAAACTAATTGGATATCTGAATTAATTATATACCACTATTCTTAAGCAGAATTAATTAAAATAATGTTTTAGTTATTTTTTTGGTCTCAACCTTCACACAACACGTAACACATCCACACTTCGTTTATTTAAATCTTTAAGGTATTCATTCACTATCTCGTGCTATTGCTGTACTGGAAACGTATCAGGGAGGCAAATTATCGTCATACAAATAAATATATCACGAAATCGAGACAAAATTCGAATTCGAACTAACGGGACCAATACCGCATTTTCGAAATCTGGTTGTTTTTCAAATTCAATTTTAATTCAAATCATTTATTATGACATTAACCCCGAGAGGGTACTTTCATATTGTCAATTATATTATTTCATTAAACTACCACCGGATCGGAACGTGGCCGCTATTGAGAAGATCTGGCAAGAAACTCAGCGAGCTTGTCTGTAATTTATTTACATTTTCTTACTAATTACTTTCTAATAAATATTTTGTGGTCAAGAAAGAAACAATCCCACTTGTATAAAGTTCGAATTCTAATTTTACCTTAATTTCGTAATGTATTCATAAGACGAGAATAGGCCCCTAGGCGCATAAGAAAACACGATACGGACCATAGCGATTAGAACGGAGCATAGCGACGTCGACAAATTTACTCACCGATTTATTAAACTCCAGTAAGAGTCACACGACAATGTTAGTCGGCGGCAGTACGATCTAGTGGGTATAGTCCTATACTTTTAATATAATAATAATATACAAGGATATCTTAAGAATACAAATAGTATTTTTTACCCAACGGATATCGGATATCTTTAAACGAGCAATTCTTGTATATATATATATATATTCAGGATGTCGGCAACGGCTCCAACGATTTTGTTGAAACTTGGCATACTAGAGGTTTCGGGTCCAAAAAATCGATCTAGCTAGGTTTTATTTATAGAAAATGTTCTTTTGTCGGTGTTTTTAGCATAACAATAAATGGACATTAAATTTTAATAGGATATGAATTCAAATTTCGTTGTAAATGTTAAGAGTTACGGTAGCTCAGTTGGGGGGACGCCCGGTTTTAATGTTGAGTTTTATAGCATCCAAACAGCGTCGGTTCGAATCTCGGTGTTATTATTATTCTCTTTTTGTAATTTTTTATATAGTTTTTATTTTTTATTAATATATATCTAAATTAATTCGACAAAAATATTCCGAGCGAAGCTCGGTTGACCAGATATTATTATCAAAATGTGTAGTAAAAAGATTCCTTCAGCTTAAGAAATAAAGCCACCGAAAGCATAAATCCAAATCACCCAACCACCATGAACAAGCAGTGCTGAAAAAATAATTCCGTGTACATCTTTATAATACCCATCACCAAAAATAAACAAAACCACCACCGAACCAAAAATATAACGTACTTCCAACATAATTATCCATGCTTTCCTTTCTCACGATGACCGAAGACATCTTAGTCGCGTAGACAATACAGCTGTCTAAGAATGATGAATGTGGAGCTACAACTAATATTGGAGCCTCCTTTCGACTGGCTTGCTTTCCACGAACAGTAATCGCCATCCCACCGGCCAAATACGATAATTTGCCGATGCAACATATTAGCGGCTTCAGGGCCCTATAAAAATAAAATGGTAAATAAATTTGGGGTTTAGAGCTCACTCATAGTCCGGACAAAGCTGTCCAAGCTTGCGGCTAACAAATATCACACAATGATTTCTGATGTTTACGCGAGTATTACACATTTTAAATAAAACAACTTTACGGATTTTATCGCGTTTGTATTTGATTTTTGATTGCCCGACGTTTCGAACACTTTGCAGCGTTCATAGTCACGGGCGGACTAAGATGTCTCACGTCCAACAAGTCATCCTTATTGCAGAAAATTTATAATTATCTACCCGATACAGAAAATAGTTATTAAATATTGACCCACATTTGATACAAATGTATTGCCAGTGTAAGAAGAAAATGATTCTATATGAAAAGATTTAATTGTTTATGGTTAGCAACTATTTAATATTAAAATTATTATTAATTATATTTAAAAAACCTAACAATCTAGTATACTACCACCGGATCGGAACATGGCCACACTGAGAAAGATCCGGTAAGAAAACTCAGGTGACATAATGCTAAATTGATATTAATTTTGAAGGCGGCTTACTTTATGTTACTAAGAGGTATTAATTTATAAAATTATCTTTAGCTATTATTATTGTGGATCAAATCTATACAGAAATTTTTGTGTTGTTTAATTTCAATAGCCTCGCGTACCATTCTAGGCAGGCATCGGTGTTCTTTTGCGAGGATTTCTGGTTTATATAGCGCACCCGCCGCCCGGCTCCGTCCGGGGCGACATAGGGGCGGCGCGCAGCCTCGTAACCCACCCGATAGCATGTCGCCTTCATCGTTAGCCCGACCACCGGTGCAGAGTTCCTTGACTTCAGTGGAGAATTGTTGTCTTACCAGAATATTAAAAAAAGGGTTTGTCTAAATATTCATATAAAGAAAACTTCCGATTTTATTTAACCTATAACAAAGTCAGAAATATATTTTTACAGCCATTGGTTAGTTTTTACGTCTCTGGGTTTCAAATAACTTTCCTGTTGTCCTTGAGATTATTGATTTTTAAAGTCCTAGATAAAATATTCATAATAATCAATGCTTCCATTGAATTCACTGTCAAAATTTTTGCATAATTTTTTTTTTCATATTCACAACAAGACTTCTTCTTTTACACTTACTGTATCTTTATTAATTATGTGTTTGGCGAGAACATGTTTATTTAAAAATAATGCAAGGCCTTCTAAGGCCGTCTAAGGGATATAATATGCAGATAACATCGATGCAAGGGAAGGAAAATTCGGTATAAAACCTTATGCCAACACGTCTAACCAGCGTGGTAGAGTGGGTCCAATTCCCTTCCATAGTGGAGGAAACCCGAGCTAACAGTGGGGTGTATATGGGCCGAGATGATAAGATGATAAAGAAAGCCATATTCGTTTCAGATTTGTCAAAAAAAAAGTACATTTAATTAATGTTTCAAGTTTTCTTGTTAGAAGGGTACCCTTAATCTAAGCATAATGACGTTAACAGGGGGTGAAAGTAATATTTTCCTAACTTTATGTGTTATGTATTAATTTATGTTATTAGGAAAGTTTTAAGTATTTAGGGAAGAGAGAAGTTTGCCGTGTGGTGACGGAGCAAGAGGTCAATTCATTACAGCCATCTTGTCGATGAATATCATAAAAGACGCTTAGGGTATCCCCTATATTATATCTACACCAATAAATAAAATTGGAGTTTCTGTTTGTAATGTCAAAATAATAGGCTTTTTTCATGCTCACACGGTTATTTGCACGACACCTATGCCTAAAACTGCAATTAAAAAATTTTTGTCTGTCTGTTTGTTCCGGGTAATCTTCAAAACGGCTGGACCGATTTCAAAAATTCTTTCACCAATGGAAAGCTATAATATCAGGGCGTAAACTAGGCTATATTTTATGCCGGTGTTCCCACGGGAACGGGAATTACGTGGGTAAAACGACTATAACCTATAACCGAAGCGAAGCGAGGGCGGGTTGCTAGTCAATATATAAGCCTGATGCCGCCCTAGCCGAGGCCGCGGGTGACTGGACCGGGGATTTAGTCTAGGGATGTGACTTGAAGGGAAAATAATCGATTTTTTGTTCCTTATAATAAATCGATATTAAAATAATCGATTAATTAAAAATAAATAATCGATTATAAAATAATCGATTATTTCTCCCAACAGGATTATGATGACTTTTTTTAGGAAATGTGAGCTTTATTTTCGAATTATAAACACTGCGCGCTACTGCACGATACTTCGTGATGACCTTTTTTTTAGGAAATCTGGCAGTGAAATAATCGATTAATTTCGGTCGAATTTCGAATAATAAAAAATCGATTATTACAAAAAAACAATCGATTAATAATCGATTATTATAAAAATCGATTATTTTTCACATTCCTAATTTAGGCCGTCACCCGCCGACAGGGCGACCGCGCGACGGCAACCGACGTCCCCGAGGGAGACGAAGACGACTTGTCACGGGTGAGTTACGTAGCCGCGCGCCGCCCATCTGTCGCCCCGGACGGAGCTCGGGCGGCGGGTGCACTGACAAGTAACCCACACCAAAAAAAGGGGTGTTTTAATATATGTAACGTCTATATAAGAATAAAATTATTTACACAGCTTTATCAGATATTAAATAAAATAAGATTAATTAACTCTTTTCTTTATCACTTATATTTTCTACTAGCAACCCGCCCTCGCTTCGCTTCGGTTTTAGTCGTTCTACCCGCGTAGTGCCCGTTCCCGTGGGAATACCGGGATAAAATATAGCCTAGTTTACGCCCTGATATTATAGCTTTCTTTCTATTGGTGAAAGAATTTTTGAAATCGGTCCAGCCGTTTTGAAGATTACCCGGAACAAACAGACAGACAGACAGAATTTTTTTAATCTGTATTTTAGGCATAGGTGTCGTGCAAATAACCATGTGAACATGAACAAAGCCTATTATTTTGACATTACAAACAGACACTCCAATTTTATTTATTGGTATAGATATAGATTTTAGCCTGACAATTCCTATTCGAAAAGTCCTGTATAATTCATTTTATGTATCCCTTAGTTTACGCTATAATATAATAATAAAGTTTATTACCAAAGAACTCATTACATATTAATTTACATTAAGCAGTGATCCCCAAACTAGGCGAAAAGACCTGTGTCTTGGGATTCAGAGCACAAGTTGATTTAACATATGAATATGTAAATAAGCGTGTAAACTTGACAAAAACGTATTGTTTTAACACTACAAACAGACTTCAATTTTATTTATTTGTATAGATACGTTTCTGATGTTCCACTTATAATTCACAGGCTACTTATTAAAGATCGAATGTTTTATTATTATTTGATATAAACCGTTAAAAAAACAATAACAACTTCAACATTAAACACAGCTATAATATCGAGACAAAAGCCATAAAAAACCTAATCTAAGCAAAGGCCGTTGTCGGCTTCTCATCAATAACGGTATACGCAATTTTCTTCGCAGTTGTACACTACATAGCACCACTTACGATTACGTTAATAACTAACCTATAATCGCTTCTATTTTTATTTATGTACTTGATACTTCACGGTAGGCAGCGGCCTGGCTGTGCCCCTGGTATTGCAAAGGTCCATGTGCAGCAGTTTCACTTACCATCAGGTGTGCTGCTTGCTCGTTTGCCACCGTTGGCAACAAAAAAAAAAAGCCTTTATACTCTAAGAGGTGGGCGACGAACTCGACACCTGTTTAATTGTTTTTTAATTCATATGAAGCTGATGCAAGTCTTTTCGTGTGGTGACAGAGTAAGAATACAATCCACCACTCTCTTTCTTACCCGTGGATGTCGTAAAAGACGACTAAGAGAAAAAAAATTTCATATAGCATCAGAAAAGGAAAATTCGAAATAAAACTATACCAACCTGTCTGACAAGCATCGTAAAGTAGACCATTGTTGTTGTTGGCAGAAATTCTTGTATATATATATATATATACATATTCAGGATCTCGGAAACGGCTCCAACGATTTTGTTGAAACTTGGCATACTAGAGGTTTCGGGTTCAAATTTCGTTTTTTCGTTATCAACGTCATTAGTTACGATAGCTCAGTTGGAAGTTGACCGGTTCTAATTTTGGTTTTTATGGCATTCAAACAGTGTCGGTTCGAATCTCGGTGTTATTATTATTCTCTTTTTGTAATTTTTTTTTTATATTTTTCATTATTTATTTTTTATTAATATATATCTAAATAAATTCGACAAAAATATTCCGAGCGAAGCTCGGTCAACCAGATATTTTTATTATATACGAGGCAGATGCAGGACCTTAATTGAAAATAACATTTATTTATAACTGATTGATATAATTCTTTTTAGTAAATTGTATTTTTGTCGAACTTATTTAGATATACATATATCATCATCATCTTGCTCTTATCCCAATTACTTGGGGTCGACGCAATATGTCACCTGTTTTGACATATTGCAAAAAGTTTCGGCAATGACTTTTATGACCGGCCGCCTGTCTGACGTCAACTCTCCTTGGGAATGTAATCGTTGACCCAAATGGTAACAGATGGAGTTGGTCCGGGTCAATCTAGGGCTCTTAGTCGTCTTTTACGACACCCACGAGCAAAGCAAGGGTTGGTAGTATTCGAAGCCGCTACCACACAGCACATTTAGATATACATATATATTAATAAAAAATAAAAATGATGAAATAATGAAAATAAATATAAAAAATTACAAAAACAGAATAACAATAACACCGAAATTCGATCTCACGTTGTTTGAATGCGACTGGATAACTGCCCAACTGAGCTATTGTCACTCTTGACGGCGACGGCTAAATTTAATTTCCTTGCTCGTTTAAAGATATAAGATATATTTTGAAGAGAGATATTTGCGTCATAAACCGGACGCTGGCCGAGCGTGCCTCTCTATCGCTTGTTTTGTGCTGATATGTGACAATTTTTCGTGCATGCAGCCGATGTTCATTGATTTATAGGATGTTCTCACGTCAAAATAATTTGCGAACCCTTTCCTTAATTTACAGTAACATGAAAGCGTGTCACATTAAATACAATGAAATACGTTAAACGAATTTTAATAAGTCACGCCAAACAACGCATGTCATAACATTGTGATGCTTCGGATTAATTAAAAAGTTTGTGCCTATTTGCCATCAAATGAAATCTTGTCACGCGATAACTATTTAAAATTAAATCCAACACAAGCCACTAAATAATAAATTCTTGTAACCCTGACTTTTCCGTGTGGTGACTGAGTAAGAATACAATTCACCACTCCCTTTCTTGCTCGTGGATGTTATAAAAGACGACTAAGGAATAAAATATGTACATAACAGCTGTGCAAGAGAAGGAAACCTCGAAATGTACCCTATACCAACATGTCTGACCAGCATGGTGTAGTAGGTCAAATTCCCTCCCATTGTGGAGGAGGCCCGAGCCCAACAGTGGAACGTATGTGGGCTGCAATGATGATGATGATGTCGAGGAGGCCCGAGCCCAAGAGTAGGACTTTTATGAAGAGTCCAATACACTTTCCTTAGTCAAGCTTATCTAACATCATTACAACATTAAAACCGAAAATCTAACCTCATTTAACTACACATTTACTAATAAACATACAAAAAACCGTTACAGTAACTCTACTAAATACTCTACAGAGCATCGTATAAAAAAGCAAAAATTTAAAAAGTAAAACTTCACACACACAAGTGAAGATAGAAACAAACACATAGACACATACATGTATATGAATAAAGACCATGAAAGTAACGGACAAAAACAGACGCATAGTGTAATGACTCTTAACATCAAAGAAAAAATTAATAGGTACTATAAAACTTGAAGTTTAACTGGCAAATGCTCGCGGGTTCACCCGCGTAGTTCTTGTTCCCGTGGAAATACCGGGCTCAAATATAGCCCAATTTATTCCTTACTAGCAACCTGCCCTTGCTTCGCTTCGGTTTCAGTCTTTCCTGCGTAGTTCCCGTTCCTGTGGGAATACCGGGATAAAATATAGCCTACTTTACGCCCTGATATTATAGCTTCCCATTGGTGAAAGAATTTTTGAAATCGATCCAGCCGTTTTGAAGATTACCCGGAACAAACAGACAGACAGACAGACAAAAAGTTTTTAATCTGTATTTTAGGCATAGGTGTCGTGCAAATAACCGTATGAGCATGAAAAAAGCCTATTATTTTGACATTACAAACAGACACTCCAATTTTATTTATTGGTATAGACGTGTAATATTCGCGTAAATATCAAAAATCATTACAAACTATAGGATTTCTATTTCTAATAATTGTCTATAACAACTTTTAATACTGATAATTAAAACCACATCGGGAACCAGTTTATATAGATACCGGACTCGTTAGTATTTCAATGCCAGCTCGAGTGACGTCTTAGAGTTAGTTGCCATAATTAAGTAAATATACGTATATATATATATAGTTTTAAATAAAACTACTTTACGGATTTTATCGCGTTTATATATGATTTTTGATTACCGGATTAATTTTTCTTGCCGGATCTTTCTCAGTGTGACCGTGTTCCGATCAGGTGGTAGTATACTAGATTATTAGTTAGTTTTTAAATATAATTACTATTAATTTTAATGTTTAATTATTACTAACCATAAACAATATAATTTTTTCATATAGAATCATTTTCTTCTTACACTGGCAATAAATTTTGTATCAAAATGTGGGTCAATATTTAATAATTAATTTCTGTATCGGGTAGATAATTATAAATTTTCTGCAGTAACGATGACTTGTTGGACGTGAGACATCTTAGTCCACCCGCGACCATGAACGCTGTAAAGTGTTCGAAACGTCGGGTAATCAAAAATCAAATACAAACGCGATAAAATCCGTAAAGTAGTTTTATTTAAAATGTATAATACTCGCGTAAACATCAGAAATCATTATATATATAGTTTGTTTTTTCTAACGTAAAATTCAGTAAAAAATCTTACGTAAACCCTAAGTATTGTATCATAACTTGTACAGACTTAACCTCTGAAGAAAATGCATCATCATCATAAGCCTATCGACATCTTTTGCGGGACATACCCCCAGGGGATAATGCAATGCCTGGTGGTTATGCCAACCTTGGCGTAGTGGTAGGACCACACTGTCGACAGTTATCTGTCTACAGCTGTGGGCCGGTCCGTCCGGGGTGGTACCACGCTCTCGCAGAAAATCGACGTCTGAGTAGTAGCATTTTGTTACTGCGCTTCGTTCGGTGAGCGAGAGAGCCGGAAGCCCAACTTTCTGAGGGTGTCCGCGTGTGGAGGGTGTTGGTGGTGCTTTTGGTATCACCGAGCCTCAATACACGCATTCACACTACCTTCATTCCCTTCGCGGTATGCAGCGGCCTTGTAAAGGTCCATGAGCGGCAGCAACACTTACCATCAGGTGTACTGTTTGCTCGTTTGCCACTGCTTGCAACAACAAAAAAAAAAAAGGGGTTGACGATGTTTACTATAGCCCACCCATAAAAAAGGGGTTGACGATCTTAGTTGGTGTTATAAGTTTCTTAGGAGAGTTTTTTTACTGCTTTTGATAGCAAATGAGCAAACAACATACTTGATACCAAGTTACACTGCCGCTCATGGACCCTTGCTAGCCCCCTGCCTAATCTGATGAACGTAAAGGGAGTGTGAATGCATGCAATGAGGTTCGGTGATAATAAAGGCATCTTAAAAACCCACCGCACGCAAACATCCTCAGAAAGTTAGGCTTCCGGCTCGCCGAATAAAGTACAATAACACATCTCTACTACTCAAACGTCAACTTTCTGCGAGAGTTTGTGCGGGGTAGTAACCCTGGATGAACCGGGCCACGGCTGTTTTTTTTTATTTTTTTTTATGGGTGAGCTATGGTAAGCGCACGCGCGGTCCTGGCCGTCCGGGGCGATGAAAGGACGGCGCGCGGGCCCATAACCCACCCGTACCCACGTCACCTCGTTGTTGGGCCGACCACCGGAGCAGATGTGACTTGTCGTCAGTGGTCGACCTGACGGAATACCCTTTCGGGTAACCTCACCTCTCGACGTCCTGGAACGTCGGTCGCCGTTGCGCGGTCAGCCTCTCTGCGGGTGACGGACAATTCCCCGGTCCGATCATACGCGGGGCCACGGCTGTAGACTGACGACTGTCGTTTTTTTTTTTTTTTGTTTTGACAAGGAGTGTTAGCCTCAGATGGCTGTTACACCCTTACGCGGACTAGTGGTGAGCGCTGAGGGCTCTCAACCCAAAAAATTTAAGCAACGGGGCCCAAGGGCACCCCCTGTGGGGTACGAACCTCGGCTTGCGGCATGGCTGAGGGCAATGTGGGAGGTCCCACTTTAGATTTACTTATTTTTACGCAGCACGGTTTCGCACCTCGACGGCGAGGGCGGAACCGTGGTCTTTTTTTTGTTGCGGCTTCGCGGGCCGTGTATGCTGTATTCTGAGCTATCGTGATCTCGTCGTCGGGCTCGAGACGACTGTCGATAGCGTAGTCCAACCATATAAAAGTTTTGGTGCCCATTCTTCTGGTGCCCCATTGTAAGGCAAATTGTGCCAAAAAAATATACAATACTTTCCACTTGCACTTAATATCTAATGAGTGCTCTAGTTTTTATACAAAGTCATACAAAAACAAAAATATCGTGAAGAAATAAGTTAAAGGTGTATTTTCGTTAAAATGTATTTTAGATCCAAAATGATAAACTCTTTGTCAATCCATAAAATTAAAACTATAATATTACTTTATATATCCTACTAGCAACCCGCCCTCGCTTCGCTTCGGTTTCAGTCGTCTTACCTGAATAGTAACCGTTCCCGTGGGAATACCGGACTAAAATATAACATATGTTATTATTATAGCACTGATATTATAGCTTTCCATTGGTGTTTTTTTAAATCGGTTCGGTGGTTTAAGCTTAAACAAACTTACTTTCGCATTTATAATATTAAGTAAGGATGTTCAGCCTTTTTTATGGTAGGCTATGGTCTGGACGCGCCCAATCCTACCCAGACAACGGATGGGCGGCGTGCGGGTTCATAACCTACTGTCTTAGAATAATAACGTATAGAAGGTAAGTGCGCGCACAAAAAGTGAAGCATTTCAATTGGAGCCAACAACTTTACAACAGCCAGCTTACGCCAGAACCGTTCCGTAATATACAAGGTCACAGTACTGCACGTATGTACGCCACTCTTAAAAAATAAATAGGTAATTATGACGGTTTGTGCATTCAAATACTGTCACAACACATTTGAAAAACTTAAAAAGATTTTTAAATTTACTTTTAAAATTATTTCGACGATTTATGTTAATAAAAACAAAATTTGATTTCATAATTTGTATAGTGGTGTGCTTGTGTACGTGTGTAATCGTCTGCGCGCATGTAGTATTTTTAGATTCATGTTTCGAATGATCGAAGTAGGGACACCATCCTTCTATACGTTATTATTCTAAGCCTACTGTATTCCCTCACCATCGCCACTGGTAACGATTCCTTGACATCCGTAGCGGGCTTAGCAGATTACCCTTTCGGGTACCGTCCTCTTAGACAAACAATGGCAACAAACCAGTGTTGACAGGGCGTATTATTTTCAGCCCAATTTTATTTTAGCAAAATGTTTTTGTCCTTTTTCTGGGAGCATAAGTATAGTAATAGAAACTCTTATTATTTTTTTACTATATATTAAAACATTTAAACAGATTTTATCACCGCGCTTTTTGTACGATTACTTATAAAGAATCGCGAAGGCTAGTATATAAATATTTTTCATGCTCTGAATAATTTTGGGGGTCAAAACAACATAATCATTATGCAGGTATAAGATTAAAGGCCGCTTAATTTTGCATCTAGAAATAACTGTCCAGAAATAATTCAAGAATGTTGGTTATTAGACCTTACCAAATAGGCCAATGCTTTAAATTTTGCAATAACGCATTTTCTGTAATATTACAGTGGCATTTTACGTACCTGTGTCAACTACTGATGCAACGAAAGTCATAACAGTAATTTCGTATCGGCAACGGAAATAGATGTATAAACATGAATTTTGCAGAAACAAAATTGGAAACGGATATAGAGGCTGTCTCAAGACATAAAATTTTTTTTTTTTTCTTTTCAGGGATATCTAAGCAGTATTTATCAAATAAGTTGTTTGTCATAAAAAATAGTTTGGTTACTTTTATATCTAATTACTTGGCAGATGGGTTCTATTATTTGTAATAATGAATTCCTTATTGATGATGAATTCGTTCTTCCCTCAAACTTCATAAAGTTGGTACGCGAAAGGATTTTTGTGGGCACCCAAAGTTAAGAAATTGGTAAATATGTAATACGATATACCCGATACGATGGCCCTATACCCATAGGACCATCGTATCGGGCGGCCAGGGTCATCGAGACAGTTGTCTCGCAGACTCCTTCTGCGGGTCCAGGAGGAATTCTACCAAGACATGCGCCGCTGCCGGCATGTTCAGCGACGCAGGTGCGAGTACCTGCTCCATCCTAGCCAAGGTCGCGGGCTTTGTGAAAAATTATTTAGTAATTTTTTGATTTATAACATTATAAACAGCTATAATTCAGATTTGGGCGTATTTTTTTTTATTTCAATCGGGTTTATATAAGTCTAATTCCTATTTAGATAAGTGATGTTTCTTATACAAAAAAATATATTTGTGAATATAAAAAAAAAAATTGAGGCATTAGAATCTGTAATCAATATAATTTTTCAAGAGTTTTTATATCGAGAACAACCTATCATGTTAGGGCGGTTTAAATGCTTATTTTGTATAAAAAATTATTTCTGAAAGATTAATATGTACGTCTAATACTACTGGTGAAAAATCAAAAATTACTTTCATGTGTTTTTTAATTGATTGACATTTTTGGAATATTATCTAAGTGCTATATTATCTAAGTAGCTATAAAGATAATGGACTTCGCATCATCAAACCCTGACAACATTATAATAAAACCGCTTAAAATTGACACTTTTGAAACAAAAACTAATTTAACAAATCGGCTGAAACGTGTTTAAGGAATCAAGTAACATACAAAAAAGTGACGAATTGTGAACCTCCTTTTTGGAAGTATAGATATATTCTAAGATGTGAATACAAAAACTATCACACTGAAATAAAAAAGAGGCTGAGCAGCAAGCATGCAACTACGAAAAAAATTAGCAAGCGTACATTTGTTCTCAAACTCAAGCGAAAACTGACGACCATGCAATGTAGACCTACGTCCAATGAATGGCAGGCGAGCAGTATCCGCTTTGGCGACCACACTCGGCGCACCAAGGCAGACAATGGCCATCGCATCGAAGAACGTAGAATGTGGAGCCATCACCACAACAGGCGCGTCTCGTGACTTGGAAGGCACATGGTGCCGACCCAAGACCCTCACACGGTGAAAACCAGCCGCTACCACCACCAATCGCATAAGCGATAATATTGAGAACCGCAGTTTGCTGTAAAATACACCACAATGTTAGTCACCATTATAATAATTAGTATACCCCTAATGGATATAGACTCCATTCAATAAGGTAGTTGGCCTACAGACAGGTGGTTATAAAAATTTCTTTGATTCTCGTATTAACTTGTTGAATAAGATTATTAAAGTTAACATAAGACTGAGCCATCATACCTAAATAATTATGTAACGCTCATTCTGTCTCTGTGTGTATGTGTGTGTGCGTATACACATACGTGTGGTATGTTCGCGTGTGTGCGTATACATATACGTCTGTGTAAGTGTATGTATATAATGGCGCTAAGATAATGTATTATTTCACGTTTGACACTTACATTGAATGGTAAAATTCTGTATAAAAACAAACAGCTTGTCAACGCTACTTGTATTTAAGCTGTTAAACTACAAAGGAAATGATGGCATTATGACTTTATGGCATGATGACAGATTTTATTCTTAGCCTGTCACTAAACGAGTAATAATAGTAATAGAAGCAGAAGAGATGCATCAGATTATTATCGAGTACAAATCTGTTATCTGCTTATCTCATTTTAATCAACACAGATGAGCCTATTAATATACGACTTATATAGCATTTTGTAAGCCACGTCATTGTGTGATATAATAATATTCACAAAACATCAATCACCATTTTTGTTATGTCAACAGTTACCATGTGAACATCTCACGGCCGTTGTTACTAAATTTAGCCCTATTTACTAAGCGTTATAGACAATGATCTACTACTATTTTAACTCTATAAACTTTGTCCATAAATATCTGACAAATATTTTCTGAGATTAACGCGCTCAAATAAACAAACACTTCAGCTTTATAATAGTAATAAACATTATTTTTATCCTTGTGGTGGCAAAGTTAGAATCCATCATCCTCTTTCCATCCCGTCGTTGTCGTACAACACGACTGAGCGATTATCAATTGCAGATAACATCTATGCAAGAGGAGGGAAACTCGAAACAAGTAGTGGTAGGACCACACCGTTGACAGTCGTCTGTCTACAGCCGCGAGCCGGTCCGTCCGAGATAGTGCCACACTCTCGTAGACAATCGTCGTCCGAGTAGTAGCAATTTGTTAGAGCGCTTCGTTCGGTGAGCGAGAGAGCCGGCAGCCCAACTTTCTGAGGGTGTTTGCATGTGGTGTATTAAGGTTCGTTTCCGTGCATCGCAGCCGATCACGGCCGCGCGCGACAGTTGTAAGCGTTCAATCGGTTCGCGACAGAAACGGCGCCATATATTTTCATACTTTGACTATTGTCGCATCGGCCGCGCGCGACAGTCGCAAGCGATTGATCGCGCGCGGCTGTGAACGGCCGCGATTCACGGAAATAAAACTTTAGTGATGCCTTTAGTATCACTGAACCTCATTGAACGCATTCACGCTCCCTTCACTTTCTTTACGGTAGACAGCGGCCTAGTAAAGGTCTATGAGCGGCAGCAACACTTACCATCAGGTGTACTGTTTGCTCGTTTGCCACAGTTAGCAATAGAAAAAAAAAAACCAGCGTGGTATAGTAGGTCAACTTCCCTTCCATTGTGAAGGAGGCTTGAATCCAGCAGTTGGATGCAGCTATGATGATGATAATCTACTTTATACCTTTTAATATTTGTGAAGAAATCCACGATACATTGATACTGTTATTAGAGTCAGTCTGACCTTGTATTGAAAAAAAAATCTCGGTTAACGTTTCTTTAGCAACGAGTCTATGTTTTGGTACAGTTTTATTTTCCTTTTTTCTGATAAAATCTTTGTAATTATAATTCATTACTTTGCCAAATAATTACAAGTATAATCACTATACATGTTTCTTAATAAAAATTATAGCTTAAAATTTCTGTTGTAAAGATTTTATCATATCGCCTACAAAAAGCTGTTCTTTATTTAAATTATTAATAGTCCAACCGAAGGTAGACAACCTTTTTAAATAACTAAAAGTTATATGCTGTACCTACTGTCTTAGAATAATAACATATAGAAGGTAAGTCCACGCACAAAAAGTGAGGCATTTCAATTGGAGCCTAATGGAGCTTACGCCGGAACAGTCCCGTAATGTACAAGTCATTGCACTGCACGAACGTACGCAACTCTTAAAAAATAAATCGGTAATTATGACGGCTTGTGCATTCAAATGGTGTCATAACACATTTGTAAAACTTAAAAAGGTTTTTAACGTCACTTTTAAAAGTATTTCGACGATTTATGTTAATAAAAACAAAATTTGATTTCATAATTTGTATAGTGGTGTGCGTGTGTACGTGTGTAATCGTCTGCGCGCCATTAGTGTTTTTAGATTCAAATTTCAAACCTTCGAAGTATTGACACTATCCTTCTATACGTTATTATTCTAAGCCTACTGTGCTAAGACTTGACTATCTGTGTGGTGATGGTGTAAAACAACAATTCACCACCCCCATTCCTACCGTTGTCGTAGAAGACTACGTACTACGTATATGTATTCATATAACATCTATGCAAGAGAAGGAAAATTCGATTAAATGCCCTATAACAACCCGTTTGACCCGTATAATAAGTCAAATTCCCTCCCTTTGCAGAGGAGACCAAACGTCCGACACGTAGGTATATGAATTGTGAAAATGAGCGAATGAATGAATGAAGAATGAATGACTAATGAATGAATGGCGAATATATTGATAATATTTTTTTTAAGTTTTACACAGATTCATAACAGTTCGTTAATGACAAAATAGAAGTTTTTTTGCACACAAAATGCAGGGAACCGATATAAAGTTTTAATTAAAATGAAAGCATGTCATCAATCATCGCTTGAATCACAATCGGGTCTAGACGTCGACGTGTCCTAAAATAATAGTAGAATACTTGTGAACTGTAATTATGCATTAGTGGTTGGATTATAATCTATTAATATAACCTATCAAATGTACCTAATAAATACATTTGTCATAATTAGGGTTACCACACTTGAAACATGATTATTCGGATAAATTTGTTGAAGTTTGACATTAAAATTAATTCATGGCGTATTCATTTGATGGTCAGTTATGTAATTAGTAATTTATTTATTGTTAAGGTTATGACATTAAACTTGTTTGAACTAATGACCTTCTTTAATGTCAATGTTAACATAATATTATGTATTTTTCTCTGTAAAGGAACTACATTTGTGTATGCATACATCATTCACTGGTGAACATGACCTATGCATAAGAATAATCTGTACTGTGTCTCTTGCATCAACCTGCTTCTTCTTGTATTTCCTGCAATTTTGAAGATATGATTAATTCATATATTTTGGAGCTATCATTTGACAGGCTATAGTCATCTATACCAATAAATAAAATTGAAGTGTCTGTTTGTAATGTCAAAATAATAGGCTTTTTTCATGCTCACACAGTTATTTGCACGACACCTATGCCTAAAATAGCAATTAAAAAATTTTTGTCTGTCTGTCTGTTTGTTCCGGGTAATCTTCAAAACGGCTGGACCGATTTCAAAAATTCTTTTACCAATGGAAAGCTATAATATCAGGGCGTAAACTAGGCTATATTTTATCCCGGTATTCCCACGGGAACGGGAACTATGCGGGTAAAACGACTATAACCTATAACCGAAGCGAAGCGAGGGCTGGTTGCTAGTTGTGTAATAGGCACGGCTACTTGCTTCAATGCGAATCTGGATGAAATTAGTATTTATGTCTTTTATAATAGTACAGTTCTCTTTATACAAAGGAATCTCCTCCACAATAAGAGCAAAATGACCAATTATCCGCCCGTGTGGTGACGGAGTAAGAGTATAATTCTCCACTCCCTATCTTACCCGTGGATGTCGTAGAAGATGACTAAGGGATATTGACCAGCAAAGTCAATTTCCCTCAGATTGTAGAGGAGGCTCGAGCCTAGCAGTGCGACGAATATAAGCTGAAATGATGATGATGATCGTAATGACAAATTATTCCCCAGTTTTTTAAGGTTCAAGCTTTTTCAGTCATATTAGTTTGTGCTAGCGTCTATTGGGAAAGAAAGAGAAGGCGAATAGCAATCTAACTCTATCATCGTTTGGAAAAACAAAACCTCACACAAAAGAAAACATCGTTTTAATCGTTTCCCTTTATTTAGATTTTACAAACTTACAATTTACAAATAAACTCAGATTAATCACTGGCGTTCATCTAAATGGAGTTCATTAGATAAAAGATATCGACATAGACCCCACGCGCATACGCATACGAAACAGTAATAGATTGAGAAACTATGGATTTAAAATACTAAATCACTGTTGAAAAATAATAAGTTTAATTTTGTTATGCATATAAATTTTGGACAGCCCTACACTTTACCGTTTCTGCACTCTATACAAACACAAAACCGAAAACTGTGGTGAAAGGAAATAATTAATTTAAGCAACGTGTAGATATATTTTGCTATACCTGATGAATGATGATGATGAATTAAAATTAATCAGTAATTTTAATTCATCATCATCATTCATCATTTCAGCCTATCGCCGTCCACTGCTGGACGTAGGCCTCTCTCAGGTTACGCCACAAAGTGCGGTCTTGTGCCGACATATTCCGGATTCTATCTCGCAGAGAAATCCCAAGCATATACCGTTCCATAGCACGCTGAGCGACTTTGAGCTTCGTTACTCATAACAGCCTCAGCCTACATTTAGGGACCACGTTTCCGTGTCATAAGTCATAATTTTAATTACCTTCTCTCAAACTTATCACCTCCAGTAGTTCTATTGAAACTCATCTATACAATCTATACATGATCATCATCTTGCTCTTATCCCAATTACTTGGGGTCGACGCAATATGTCATCTGTTTTGACATATTGCAAAAAGTTTCGGCAATGACTTTTATGACCGGCCGCCTGCCTGACGTCAACCCTCCTTGGGAATGTAATCGTTGACCCAAATGGTACCAGATGGAGTTGGTCCGGGTCAATCTAGGGCTCTTAGTCGTCTTTTACGACACCCACGAGCAAAGCAAGGGTTGGTAGTATTCGAAGCCGCTACCACACAGCTATCTATACAATCTATACAAATAAATAAAATTGAAGTGTCTGCTTGCAATGTCAAAAAAGGGCTTTTTTCATGCTCACATGGTTGTATTGAAATTATCATCGACCCTTGATAAGTATGCGCTTACAAATTAATCTAAAGTTTAAAAGGTGTTGAATATCACGATCACAGATTTCGTTACATACAAACCAAGTAATAAATATAAAAATCAAAGGCTTTAGGCCATAATCAATGGCTATAAGCATCAATCTCTCAAACGTCGTGCAATTTAATCAATTAAGGCGTGATTACGATTGTAGTTGCCACGTGACAATCGTCATTATCATCAACTCATATACGTTCTACCGTTGGGCTCGAACCTTCTCCATAATAGAAGAGAAACTGAGCTACTTTACTATGCTGGTCAGACGGGTTGATATAGGGTTTCATTTTGGATTTACTGCGCATCAGGCGTAAGTACTCGCGCTAGCGCCGCCCGAGTCTCTGGCGGTGCACCGTGTCGCCATGGAGGCGTTCCTCCCGCACACGGTCCGCCGCCTGTTTCCACGAGATGACACCCTCGCAGAAGGCAGCGACCGCGTCCCAGTTCCTGACGCTGTCGAGCATCTTCCTAGCGATGGTCGGCAGCGTCAGATCGGCAGGACGGTGTGTTCGGCACTTTGCCAATATACCAATTAATTAGAAATTAAGCTAATATTTTCCCGTGATAAGAAAAGGATAAGAACACATTTGTCGCCAACACTTACTTGTGGGAGTCGTAAAAATCGATCTTGAGATCTCACTGAGAGAGAGTGGACACGTGTAACACTGCAACCCGCCTGTCAAGCGTGGCGATTATGACATTATCCCGTGGCGATTATGACACTATCCTCCCATTTATGGGTAATCGTGATAAGCTGGATGGTGATTATGAAAAGCTAATATTTCGCGTTGTTATATATCCAGTTGACGTTATCCGTGTGGTGACGGAGTAAGAATACAATTCACCACCCTCTCTCCTTCCCGTGGGTATCGTAAAAAGTGACTACGGGCTATTTTGCGCATATAACAATTGTGCAAGAGAAGAAAAACTCGAAATAAAACCCTATACCAATCCGCTTGACCACGTGGTCAATTTCCCTCTCAATTTGGAGGCTCGAGTCCAGTAGTGGGATGTATATGAGCTGTGATGATGATGATATATCCAGTTTGTTTTTCTTTACTTGTAGCAACCAGTATACAAATACTACATTAAGTTTTTATGAAAACAACAAACAGTTACAATTATTACGCAATTTTCAGGTGAACCATGATCCGTGACCATGAACGCGTGTTCGTAACATCAGAAAATAAAAAATCAAACAGAAACGCTATAAAATTCATAAGAATTGTTTTATTTCAAATATGTAATACTCGCGTAAACATCAGAAGTCATTAAATCATAACGTTTGTTAGGATTTTCTAATAAATGATTTCTAATAAATGATTAATTATCTGGCTACCCCTATTCAAATTATCACAAAATATCGTGTTGGTATGTAATTTTTAAACGGTAATTCTTAAAACTTTCATCGCAATTCATTCACGTCCCACTGCTGGGCTCGAGCCTCCCATACAATGAGATGGAAATTTACCTATTTTACCACCTACTATACCACGCTGAATAAAGAGATTGATACAGGATTTAATTTCGAGTTTTCTTTATCTTGCTCTCCCACGGGCTAGATAGGAATACTGTATTCTTACTCCGTCACTATATAAAAATCTTCACTTTTTTATTATTTATTTGTAGTAATTTAAATTGTAAAATTATCTTCAAAACGGTGTATCAAACTTTATTATGGATACGATATTAAGAAAGTAATTTCATAAACACATTTCAGATGTAGGTAACATATAAAAATCTCCGTGTGATTATCTAGTAAGAATACAATTGAAAACCCCTTTTCTTGCACATGGGTGTCGTAAAAGACGACTAACGGATATAATACGCATATAACTCGAAATAATACCAATACGTCTGACCAACATGATATAGTCATTTGCCCTCCCATAGTGGAGAGATTTGAGTCAAATATTGGGACGTATATGAGCTGTGATGACGATAGATAACAGATCACTTAAAACAGAAATAATGGCATCCGTTTAGTATTGAATACGGAATGTAGTGACGTATGTTCTTAATTTAGTGAACACTAAATATAGAATATAAACAATAACATACAGTTTGAAAGATTCATTGTGTTCGATGAAGTACGTGTTATTTATTAATTTCGTATGACGTTATATTGGACAGGATCAGAATGAATGTTTTAATTTTTTTCGTTCGTGGGCTGCGGTCGGCGCGCCTCCGCACCACTCCGTCCGGGGCGACAGAGGGGCTTAAGCAAGCAACTCCCGCAACCCACCCGAAAACCACCTCGCCTTCGTCATTGGGCCGACCACCGGAGCAGGTTTACTTGTCGTCAGTGGTCGGCCCGACGGAATACCCCCTACGTGGGGTACCCTCCCATCGACCGACGTCCCCCCCTCGGGGAGGACGTCGGTCTTTCCTCACGCGGTCGGCCTCTCAGCGGGTGACGGACTAATCCCCGGTCACGTCACCCGCGGCCTCGGCTAGGGCGGCATGAGGCGCGGATAGTTGCGCCTGCGCCGCCCCAGTCGCCGGCGGCGGATCTCCTCATCGAGGCTGCGCTCCTCGCGCAGACGATCCGCCGCCTCCTTCTGCGAGATCACTGTCTCGCAGAAGGCTGCGACCGCGTCCCAATTCCCGACGCTGTCGACCATCGCCCTAGCGATGGCCGACAGCGTCAGGTCGGCACCGATGATTGCGACGAGTTCACGGCGCTGCACTGCTCAAGCCGCGCAGGCCTCGAGCGTGTGGCGCGCCGTGTCCTCGTCGCAATCGCAGTGGTGGCAGGACGGTGTACTCTCCCTCCTTACGACCCTGAGCTCCCTTAACGAGATCTCACCGCCCTCCGCTCGCACCCCCGTCACCCGCCGATACAATCCGGCGAGCATCTCCGCCTCCAGTTCCCACGGGGGAGTCCCGGCCGATAGGCACGCTGTCTCCGTCGCCACCGTGCGGTATCCGCGGATGGCCCTGACCACCATGACCCTCTGTGGTCGCCACAGAAGGGCCCTAAGACGGACGGTCAAGGACCCCGCCCACACCGGTGCGCCGTACAGGGCCATCGACCGGATGACCCCCGTGTACAGCCGTCGGCACGTAGCGCTCGGTCCGCCCACGTTCGGCATAAGCCACGATAGGGCGGACGCCGCGCCGACGAGCCGTGGAGCGAGCCTGCGGAAATGCTCCCGGAACCACCATTGCCCGTCGAGCACCAGGCCCAAGTACCTCATATGGGCCCGGATGCTGATGTCAACCGAGTGGACGGTGATCGAGACGCCGATGGGAGGGCTCATGAGGCGCCCATGGAACAAGAGGGCCTCCGTCTTGTCCAGGGCGACCCTCAACCCCAGCGCCTCGATCCGCCTGACGACCTCTTCAGTGCCATAGGTCGCCAGGCTAACCGCCTCTTCTAGCGTCCCACCGCGGGCTGTGACGAGCGTGTCGTCGGCGTAACAAATCACGCCCAGCCCGGGCGGGAGGCTCCCCCGCAACGCCCAGTCGTAGCCGATGTTCCACAGGGTGGGTCCGAGGACCGACCCCTGTGGGACACCGCACGTCATGGGCGTTCGCACAACGTCCCCTGCTCGGTTGGTACAGAGGACGCTGCGCCCCACCAAATAGTCTGCCACTAGCCGCCTCAGATAAGCTGGCACTCCGTGATACCGGAGCGCCTCCCTGATGCAGCTGAATGGCAGACTATTGAATGCGTTGGCGATGTCTAGGGACACCGCCAACAGCACTCCCCCACCGGTGACGGCCTCAGTCGCCACGGCCCTCAGGCGCAACAGAGCCGCGATCGTCGAACGACCCCTCCTAAACCCAAACTGGGCGTCCGACAGATCGGGCCCCGTGCCGACGAGGTGCCGCTCGATGCGGGCAGCTACCACCCTCTCCAGTAAAATATAACATAGGTACAGCAACCCGCCCACGTTTCGTTTCGGTTTCAATCGCCTTAACCGCGTAGTTCTCGTTCCCGTGGGAATACCGGAATAAAATATAGCCTATGTTACTCACTGATATTATAGCTTTCCTTTGGTGAAATATTTTTTTTAAAACGCTTCGGTGGTTTAAGCGTGAAAGCGTAACAAACAAACAAACATACTTTCGCATTTATAGTATTAGCAAGGATATGTAAGAGAATAAAACTCGAAATTAAATGATAATCATTTCAGCTCATATACGTCCCAGTGTTGGACTCCAGCCTCCTCCACAATAGGTTGGAATTCGACCTTGCTATACCATGCTGATCAGGCAGGTTGGTGTAGGGTTTTATTTCGAGTTTTCCTTCTCTTACATAGATGTTATATGCATATTATATCCCTTAGTCGTCTTTTACGACATCCACGGGCAGGATAGGGAGTGGTGATTTGTATTTTTACTCTGTCACCACACGGAATGATAATGAATAATTGTAATTAATATTATACCTAATTGAAGAAGATTTTCTAGGTTGCATATATGCTAGAGCCGTCTGGAGCCAAATTAGGGCCATATCGCACATAATAATTTAGAACCCACGTAAAATAAAGATACCTAAGTAAAACAACAAAGAGAAGTTATAAGGCTAAGTTAGGCTTTTGTTTTTCTTTTTGGGGTGGGCTGCGGTCGGCGCGCTCCTCGCACCACTCCGTCCGGGGCGATAGAGGGGCGTATAGCACGCAACACCCGCAACTCACCCGAACACCACGTCTTACGTATTTATTGGTATAGACTAGCAACTTGCCCTCGCTTCGTTTCGGTTTCAGTCGTCTTTCCTGAATAGTGCCCGTTCCCGTGGGAATACCGGGATAAAATATAGCCTAGTTTACGCCCTGATATTATAGCTTTCCATTGGTGAAAGAATTTTTGAAATCGGTCCAGCCGTTTTGAAGATTACCCGGCACAAACAGACAGACAGACAGACAAAAATTTTTTAATTGCTATTTTAGGCATAGGTGTCGTGCAAATAACCGTGTGAGCATGAAAAAAGCCTATTATTTTGACATTACAAACAGACACTCCAATTTTATTTATTGGTATAGATATTATTTCTTGTGTACGTGTATGTCATTGAACTCCTCCTAAACGGTTGGACAGATGTTAATATTTTTTTGTGTGTTCAAAGGGATTCGAGAATGGTTTAGATTGACAATTGCACCCGATAGGCGGCGCTGCTATCGATTTTAAGGAGAATTCCTTTTATTTTATTTACAGATCATCGTCTGTTGGAACAGCTAGTATATATATTAACTATACATATTATAATTAACCGTAAATAGTGCATGCCGTATTAATCTTTAATTAATTTATACATTTAGGAATGTAAATTATTGTCAATAATGTAATTATAATTGGATTGTGTAAATCAATTGTTTAACTTGAATAAATAAATAAAAATTAATAAATTACACATTTAAAGTAATTCTATTTTTACAGATTTTATCGCATTTGTATTTGATTGCCTGACGTTTCGAACACATTTCAGCGTTCAATGCTAGAAAGTAATACCAGTTTTATTGCAAAAATTTTATGTCATATAATAGAATAGATGACCTCTTCATCCCCAGGCCTAGACATGTGTAACACTGCGCTGCGCCGCGCAATTGCGCCAACTCAGTTCACTGCGCTGGAAGTATCAACTCACTTCTAGAAAATGTGTTAGCGCACGGCGCAATCGTCGCAGCGTCGGCGAATCTGAACAATTTTTTTATTTATGCGCCTATAAGGCAGGCTATAGTCGACCTTACTGCCTTGTCTTACGTAGCTTACACATAATTTTCTTTACATATAATTTATTATTAGCGTAAGAGATAAGTGACATCCGTCAGTAAGTCGTTACCATTAATTGGGTGCTGAAAACCAAATACACTATTATACATATTAACGTAAATCACTATTATATGATATTCACAACACTTCAACTGTATTACATATTAAACTAGCTGACTCAATACAGATGTTGTTCTGTTCAAATAAAAGAAAGGAATGCTCTTTGAAATCGATAGCAGCGCCACCTACCGAGTCCAGTCGTGAATCTAAACCATTCTCGTATGCCTTTGAACATACACAAACATTTCATCAACATCGGTCCAGCCGTTTAAGAGGAGTTTCAGTGATGTACACAACAAATATATATAATGTAAATAAAGATAAAATATCAGCAAAATTATTTAAAATATAAAACAAAAAACAATAATTCATTCAAGAGCGTAACATGACACTCCCATATTCCCGCCGAAAAACTCAAGGTCGAATAACTCTGTGACGTGTAAATAACTCTTTTAAAAATTGAGTTATACCTAGGTGCGCATTTAGTTGCTCATTCGGTTGTTTCATGTGTTGCGCCATGACGCAATGAGTTAGAAATGGAGTTACACCTGCAGTGACGCAGATGGCGCACATTTCATTCGTAGCTCACTCGGTCGTGTTTACATTTTGTTGCGCCATGGCGCAATTTTGAGTTAGCGCAATGAGCCGGCGCAGTCTACTGCGCCTGAGTTACTGAGTTAACGCAAGGATTATCGTTGAGTTACCCATGCCTACCCAGGCCTAAGATTAAAAAAAATACAGAAAACTGTCCTGTGAAATTGTGATTACAGGAAAACCAAGAAAACTTACAAGAAGTTTATCTAGACATACTGTAGGAAATGAGGAATACCTTGGGTTATGGGACCACACGCCACCCTTGTGTCGCCCCAGATGGAGTCGACGTATGTACTAACCCTAAGCCCACTCAAAAAACGAAAGGCAGATTATGGAGTTGTACGCCATCTCTTCCATCAAACAGGGTGGTTTGAGTGGTTTACGATCTGACCATAGCTTATCAAAAAAAAAAAGATTTAACTCTCCCCACGCGATAACATCGCATACGCACTTTTTACTTTACTAGCCTTCGACTTCGCGTAAACAGTATTTATCTTTCCCAAGACGAAATTATATCCGACGGCTGTACACGGGGGTCATCCGGTCGATGGCCCTGTACGGCGCACCGGTGTGGGCGGGGTCCTTGACCGTCCGACTTAGGGCCCTTCTGTGGCGACCACAGAGGGTCATGGCGGTCAGGGCCATCCGCGGATACCGCACGGTGGCGACGGAGGCAGCGTGCCTATTGGCCGGGACTACCCCGTGGGACCTGGAGGCGGAGATGCTCGCCGGATTGTATCGGCGGGTGACGCGGGTGCGAGCGGAGGGCGGTGAGATCTCGTTAAGGGAGCTCACCGCCTGGCGCGTCGACGCCCGCCGAGACGTCATTGCCCGTTGGGCAGTCCGGCTGGCACGGGGTACTCTCCTTCCGACTAGTGCAGGTGTTGACGGGGCATGGGAGCTTCGCCAAATACCTGCACAAGGTCGTAAGGAGGGAGAGTACACCGTCCTGCCACCACTGCGATTGCGACGAGGACACGGCGCGCCACACGCTCGAGGCCTGCGCGGCTTAGGCAGTGCAGCGCCGTGAACTCGTCGCAATCATCGGTGCCAACCTGACGCTGCCGGCCATCGCTAGGGCGATGGTCGACAGCGTCGGGAATTGGGACGCGGTCGCAGCCTTCTGCGAGACAGTGATCTCGCAGAAGGAGGCGGCGGATCGTCTGCGCGAGGAGCGCAGCCTCGATGATGAGATGCGCCTCATGCCGCCCTAGCCGAGGCCGCGGGTGACGTGACCGGGGATTAGTCCGTCACCCGCCGAGAGGCCGACCGCAGGAGGAAAGACCGACGTCCTCCCCGAGGGGGGGACGTCGGTCGATGGGAGGGTACCCCACGTAGGGGGTATTCCGTCGGGCCGACCACTGACGACAAGTAATCCTGCTCCGGTGGTCGGCCCAATGACGAAGGCGAGGTGGTTTTCGGGTGGGTTGCGGGAGTTGCGTGCTTAAGCCCCTCTGTCGCCCCGGACGGAGTGGTGCGGAGGCGCGCCGACCGCAGTCCACCCACAAAAAAAAAAAAAAAACGAAATTAAATACAAATTCGTCTAACGAATTATGCTTCATTAAGTAAAACAAAGTCCATGTGGTGACGGAATAGAAATACAATTTACTATTCTATCCTACCATGGATGTCGTTAAAGACGACTAAGGGATAAAGTAAGCATATAATATCTATGCAAGAGAAGAAAAACTCGAAACATAAAAAACCTATATCAATCTGTCTGACCAGCATGATATAGCAAGGTCAATTTTCCTCCTATTGTGGAGGAGGCTCGAGCCAAGCAGGGAGACATTTATGAGTCGAGATTAAATAAAAAATGTAATTGAACTTAAAACTAGGGATGGCGATCTGAGATCGATTAATCGAAGAATCGATTTTTCAGGCCCAAAAGATCGATTTTTAAATCGATATGTTGTACTGAATCGATTCAGTGAATCGATCTTTCTCCCTTGAAAATCAACATTCGATTTTTTTTCTGTCCATTCGATGCTAAGATAAAATATGAGATACTTTCAGATGTCCTATAAAAAAAACCTCATCAAAATCCTACTAGGAGAAAGGTACCCCATACTTTAAAAGCGATTCTTCGATACTAGTGTTCCGTTTTCAATCGATTCATATCTATATTATTGTAAGACATTACTCTCTCCAGATTTTCGTATAGAATTGGAAGAAAACTCAAAAAAAAAATCGATAGATCGATTAATCGGGGATCGATCCTTCAGACCTCGATTTTATTGTGGATCGATTCTTTGGACGACGATTCAAATCGATTCAAGAATCGATCTTTTTCAGAAAGATCGCTCATTCCTACTTAATATATAGGATAAAATGTATCTATTAATCTAGGAAATGTTCTTATTTGCCAATTTTCATCCAAATCTGTACAACAGTTTACGTATGATCAAGTAACAAATATCCAAACGACTTCACAAACTTTCACATTTATAATAGTAGTAAGATTTTAGTAGATTGACAACAATCGCTTCGCTATTGGGTCACATACGGTACGGCGCGCATCATTAAATTTGTATTCTTAACCTTTGCCAATAAACGTACTATATAAATCAAAGTATTTTCTATTCCGTGTGGCGACGGAGTAAGAATACAATTCACCACTCCCTTTCTTGCTCGTGGGTGTCATAAAAGACGATTAAAGGACTAATCCCATCACATATTCCCACCATTGTAACTCCTGTAAGCGAGGATCCACAATAGTGTCCATCCATACATAACGAGATTTGACCCTCAGGTATTCCCAAGAAATGATTTTTATTATCTTGGGACTCCGCTACAAATTAAATAAAAAAAGTTAAACAGGAGGAGTTGGAAGAGATTTACTTCCCTTCCCTCCTATACAAGCCGGAGACATGAAGCAATATTGACTAGTTTGTCAACCAACAAAAGGATGTGCAGCTGCGCTTATACATTAGGGATATGCAAGCTCAGAAAAATCTAAATATATATAAAAGAAAGTCGTGTTAGTTACTACATTTATAACTCAAGAACGCCTGTACGGATTTCACTGAAAATTGGTGGAGAAGTAGCTTAGAACCAGGAGACGGACATAGGATACTTTTTATCCCGTTTTTTTTTATTATGGAGTTTACAAGATTTCGCCAATAACTCTTTTATCGCGTTTGATCGCATTCCCGTGTGACGTGCTATAAAATGTCAAAGAGAATACAAGTCACTATGAAACGCAGTATAAAAAAACACATTTGATATGTAATGTATGAGTATGAGTAATAAAAAAAAACGCTTATGACAGCTAAGAGTAATTTTGTCTATAGTTAAGTATGGTTGAAAATTTGATAATTATGTATAATTTTGTCAGAAATCAATAAAATCAGTCATTTGTATTCTCTTTGAATCCTCATTAACAATGCCGCGACCAAGACGATCGAATCTTTCCCGACAAAGCTGTAATGGTTCTTCCATTAGATACTATATTTTCGGAAATTTAGAAAATATATTTACGAAAAAATTATAGCGGTACGAAGTTCGCCAGGTCATCTTTCCCGACAAAGTAATACAGATTGGTTGTGAGCAGCTCCTCATCCAACAATTTCCTTGTTATTTTAAATATACTGTTTGTAAATGTACTTTTAACCTTTATTGTAAAGTGTAGCGTGTTTTGCCTAACGAATTTTTGTATTTTCAGCGTTTGTAACATATTGTGGTGTTGGTCATGCTCACATAAGGATCTACTTGCGGTAGCTGCGTGGAGCGGGTCTCTCCCTTACCTCCATAGTGGTTGAGGGGAGTGATGGCTGCTCTAGTAGTTAACTCGTGATCGGGTGCCACTTGTGGGATCTGGTCCAGCCATAATCGTTTAAATTATATTAAGTGTCTTGCGGTTCGAAGGGCATCACACTGGAGCTAGTTCTTACAAAACATGTACACAATTGTATAACTAGTAAAAAGAAAAAAAAAATTAAAAATAATGACAAGCCCGCTGAGTTTCTTGCCGGATCTTCTCAGTAGCGGTCGCGTTCCGATCCGGTGGTAGAATATTTTTTTGGAAATTGTAAACCTGACAATATGTAAGTGCCCTCTCGGGGTTTATGCATAATAAAATAATTTGAATTTGAATTTGAATAAAGCTGTAATGGTTCTTCTATTAGATACTATATTTTCGGCAATTTAGAAAATATATATACGAAAAAATTATGGCGGTACGAAGTTCGCCGGGTCATCTTTCCCGACAAAGCTGTAATGGTTCTTCTATTAGATACTATATTTTCGGAAATTTAGAAAATATATTTACGAAAAAATTATGGCGGTACGAAGTTCGCCGGGCCAGCTAGTTCTAAATAAAGCCAATCCGTCTGACTAATGTGGTATTTACCTTCCATTGTGAAGGAAGCTCAAGTCTAGCTGTGGGACGTATATGAGCTGTGATGATGATTTTCTATGACTTCGTCACAATGTAAAGTTCTTGTCCTCAAATCTCTATCTCGAGTCTCAAGTTTGTATTGAGCGAAACCGTTACATACTTGAAACATTTATTTTATACCTTTGCATGTTGTTTTTGAACTCTTGAAACGAAACTAGCCAAACTATGTGCAAAATATTTTTATTTAAGAGATTACATTTTCTAACGACCATATATTTACATGGCAATGCACTGCATTTTTGGCAAATTATTATCTGATTCCATGTCATGCGCCCATTTAGATTAACACATACAAATCAAATTTATTGATAATAACTAGCAACACGCCCTCGCTTCGCTTCGGTTTCAGTCTGCTTACCTGCGGCGTAGTTCCCGTTCCCGTGGGAATACCGGGATAAAATATAGCCTATATTACTCCCTGATATTATAGCTTTCCATTGGTGAAAGAATTTTAGAAATCGGATCAGTGGTTTAAGCGTGAAAGCGTAACAAACAAACAAACATCCTTACTTACGCATTTATAATATTAGTAACTTATGGATAATGCCTATGTGATGTGATAAGAATACATTATGACAGCAAAGATGGCGTAGTGGTTAAGATAGCGACCTATAGTACCAGTGTCGGAAGTTCGAAACCCACGCGGGACAACAATTTGTGCGATCCACAAATTGTTGTTCTGATTATGGTTTTAATTTGTATCCGTTAGTTATGTTTGTAAAGTCCCCTGCAATACAAGGATTATTTTTTTAGTGCAGTCTGTTGTATTTAAAAAAAAATATATTTCACCACCCCCTAACATTATCGTAGGATTCGAATTAGGAATCACTAAATAGTAATAGCACTCTCCTGAGAAAGTTATAACATCAACTACGATAGCCAACCAACATGCCCAGCGTGGCGATTATGACATTATTTCCCCTTAAGGAGACCTATGTACAGTGGACCTCGATACGACAGACATTTACATGATTATTTCTAATGTTACACGAGTATTACACGTTTTAAATTTATTTATTTATTTTATTTATTCATATTAGTACATCAAGTGCTTAAATTCTATTAAAAGGTGTAGCCAAAAACCAGTTTAGGTGTATCTGTACACCTAGGAAACGTCGACAATATTTACAAGAATCTTATACATAACGGCGGCAAGCAGTGAGCCCGCACATGCTCATAGATATACCCTCAAGTTATTACATATTAATATTAATGTGTCACAGATACAGAATGTTAACTTTTCTATTTATTAAATATACGTTGATTAGTGAGTGTTATTTCTTCAATGCAATGTTTTTTTAATTTGTGAGTGAAGTTTTTTGTTGTAATGGTTTTTTTTAATTCTGGTAAAACTATTTTTACGGATTCTTAGGCTTTTACATTTGATTCACGGGAGAACTCTGTCACAGGACAGTCCTGTGTCCATGAACGCTGAAAATGTTCGAAACATCGTAACATCAATAATGAAATACAAACTTTGTAAAGTCCGTAAAACTAGTTATATTACAAATAAATTGACGCTTTTAAGGACTTTGAACTGACTATTCAAATAAGCCTTTTCATTCAGATGATTATTAACTCTACCGTAAAGACGAAAATGCAAGTAATAGTTTGATTACCATACGTACCCACCCACACTGGCCTAATTGATAAGACGTTTAGAAGAAATTAACGGTTTCAAGTTCCACGAGTAATCAGTTTTTACTTTTAATAAGTTTTTATAAATATCCTAGCCAGCTAAAATCTCGGTCATTTAGACATCCATACGTTCACTACAATTAAGAAATGAAAGGTGATTCTTATCAATTTAATATTATTTTTTACTCTCGTAAAATTTTAATGAAGATTAAAAAATCGTTTATTATATCAGAATAAAATATTCAATTAGATTCAATAAGAAGCCCGCCCGAGGTAGATCTTTGGTGGCTCGTAGAATACCTTCAAACACAAGCACGATAATATTAGAGGAGTCTGCAGACTACTACCGTGCTAGGAACGCATCGTGCAAATCTTTTTATTGATAAGCATGAGATTTTTCGTGTACTGACGGGCAAGAAAACAAGTCACCACCGCCTTTTCGCGACTGTGTATGCCGTAAAAATCGGCTAAGGGATATAATATGCATATAACATCTATGAAGAATATGGAAAACTTGAAATAAAACTCTATATCAACCCGTCTAACTACCGTGTTATAGTGGGTCAGTTTATTTCTTATTTTAGAGGAGATGGAGGTGATGATTGATGATTATCCGTGTGGTGACGGACTAAGAATACTATTCACCACTCCCAATCTTGCCCGTGGATGTCGCGTACAAGACGACTAAGGGATATAATATGCACATAAGATCTGTGCAAGAGAAGGAAAACTCGAAATGAAACCCTATACCAACATGTCTGACCAGCATGGTATAGTAGGTCAAATTCCCTCCTATTGTGGAGGAGGCCCGAGCCCAACAGTGGGACATATGTGGGCTGCGATGATGATGATGATGATGGAGGTGATGATGACAATGAGACTGCCATCTAGATCACAAGTCGGTCACTGATGACAAATAACCCTGCTCCGGTGGTCGGTCCAACGACGAAGGCGACGTGGTGTTCGGGTGGGTTGGGGGTGTGCGTGTTTACGCTCCTCCATCACCCCGGATAGAGTGATGCGAGGAGTGCGCCGACCGCAACTCACCCCAAAAATAAAATCACAATTCGGTCTTTTTGCCGTGCCGCAACGCTCCGTTTTAGTGGGCACATTAATCCTTTTCTTGTCATGCCTGATATTTTCTTAGCTCAGTCATCTATGAAATGGAATAGTGGATAAACTCCATAAATTATTCGCAATAATCGTAACCAATAGGTCAAAATGACTTTCGCTCGTTATTATAATGAGCAAAAATGTTGCAGTGACAAAAGCAAATAGAATAATGTGGCAGCATAAACAGCGGCTTTTTATTTGAACGCTTATATCCCACCTCAACCTGTCCAGACTTTTAGGGCGATAGAAGTATAGCATTAGGCATAACCTAGGCCTTAGGCCACATAGCCCTTTGCCGATTATAGAGCGGGCCATTGGTACAGCTATCTTAACTTCGATGAGTTCGATGGCCTATTCAGTGAGTTATATTCTCCGATAACTTATCATTGAAGAACGGTTCCTACACTACATATAAGTTATATTAACATTCCACAAACTTTCATTTCTTTGAACCTTTCTTATGTTTTCCTTTCTACAAAAGTAGAATTTTTCTTTTTCGTTATTAAAAGGTTTCGATACTAAATTTTAATCAATTTTATTTTTTAAGATAAATTAAGTGAAAGATTGATACTAATAAACAAATTCGTCTATCATAGGAAAGTCCTAAAGTATATTTTACGACATTATACCCAGGTTGAGAATAATCATTTGTGGATAACTCAAAGAATTATTCGGCGTGAACATAATCAAGCATAAACCCAGCATGTCATAATGAAACAGCCCCGCATGGAGAGTTGTTACCCGCACAATAATTCGTCCTCACCATTGGACAAGGGGTGGACGAGGGATAGACATGAAATAGATCTAGGGGTGGAAGGGAGTGGAAACTGAGATCACGCAAAGTTCAGGCTATAAAAAATGATTTTTTTTTAATGCACAATATTACTCTAAACATTATTTATAATAATCTTGCCACCCCTTTCTACCCCTAAATCAACCCCTAGCGTAAGGGAGGATGAATATATCTCATAGTTATTCTTCCTACTACCATACTTGACAGAGTAAGAAATATTCAATACGTTAACCTAGTATTAATCTGCAGATCCCGCTACTCGATAGCACTTGTGAACTATTAGGTACATAGGCAATGAAGGTCAGTAGCTCAAAATTTTGAGACTTTATGCCCACTAGACTTTCGATCGGGAGGATGTATAGAGTAACATATCCAAAAGGTAGACCATTTGACAGAAACCTAATTTACACCTAATAATTGCGGGGTCATTTATCCAACCTTTGGAAGTGCTGAAGCTAGTAAAAGTCTGTAAAAATTAAAATATTCCATGACATCATCCAATATATCAGCGAAGCAAGTAAAATGTTAGAAAATTTTATTACTGTAATAGGCTTGTGAAGGTTTCATTAAATATAATTTGTATAATGTAATTAATTATACAGCAGCCAAGTAGGGCTACTCGCGTAAATTTATTTCTATATATCTTTCAAATTGCAACAAGTTATTAATTATATAACGGTAATTGACTGAAATAAATAAAAAAAGTGAGCCGTCGCTCAGGACGCCTGGCAGATGTGAAACATCGAAACTATTTTGTACGAGTAGAGACACGGTATCGAATATAAAGTATCGATACTGAACTCATGAATAGTATCGAAAGATAAGTAACGTACTGTTTAAAGTATCGAGTACTTTTATTTACATTATCTTTAGGTATCGAGTAAGTACTTTTCTTTCGATACCGATACTTTTGTATTCGATATTTTAGTCAATAAGTACTTTTGGTAGGTATCGTATCGAATAAATTATCCATTTTAAAATTGACTTTACGACTCATATTTATGGTAACTTCATTTAGTACAAAAGAAATGAACCTTCTAAAACGTAGCTTGAAATAATTTGCGATTTATAAACCAGAAATAGCGCCATCTATCGAGCAAACGACTAACTCTAAGCTACAATATATTTTGTAAAGAACTCTCTAATCCTGTAATGATAATAAGACAAGCTATCTAAATAATTTTAACGTCATTGGTCTTCCTTAAATTTTCAACTTTTAAATGAAATTTGACTGTTTAAAGTGAGTTAAAATCCAATTCCTATGAAGTCGGTAATATACAAAGAAATAAATATATATACACCTAAAACTAATAAAAGCCTATAAAAAAACGGTTCTCCAGTTTTCGTAGCTGAAAGTAAACTAAATACCATACCTACTGGTATATTTATATTACTAAGTTAGAGAATTTTACATTAATTTATAAAACAAGTATATATGCATAAAAGAACATTAGATTACAACAGGAACTAATACGATAAAACTAAGGCATAAAGTATTAATAAAATATCGCGATTTTTTTCCAAAAAATTATGATTTTTATTCAATAAACATTTATTTTCATTAATATACATTATAAGTAACAATTTACTTTGAGTTCACTAGATGGCGTAGTACAAAATTTTAAATCGCACCATGGTTTCGTTACAAAAATGTAGGTATATGCATCCAAATATTTATTTATTACTTGCGGGTTGAGAGCCCTCAGCGCTCACCCACCAGTCCGGGTAAAGTTGTCACAGCCATCTGAGGCTAACAACTAAGTCACACAAAAAAAAAAAAAAAAATATTATTTAATTATTAGGGGACCGCGAGGCGTGGCGTTAAACGCCACGCGACGATCACGGTCACCCTCGCCTATAGATGTTTCACATCAAAAGGTACGTGTACTTATGTAGGCTCGTAAAAAGTTATAGATTCTTGGCGTAAGAAGATAAAAATCTTTCTAAAATTTTATCTAACGCGTTTTTTTATTTGACAAGAAACGACGCTAATAATGTAAACAAGATAAAAGTAAAAACAAAACCCAAAAACGAGTTATCGGATAAATACGTATAAAGTCACGAGCAAATACTTATCTTTACTACCAAATATTATAAATGTGAAAGTAAGTTTGTTTGTTTGTTACGCTTTTACGTTCAAACCACTGAACCGATTTCATAAATTCTTTCAGCAAGGGAAAGCGGGAGTAACATAGGCTATATTTTATCCCGGTATTCCCACGGGAACGGCAACTACGCGGGTAAGGCGACTGAAACCGAAGCGAAGCGAGGGCGGGTAGCTAGTAATATATATATATTTTCGAAATGTACAAGTAACACCCTTTCCAATGATACGAAACACGGCATATTTGTCTCAAATTTATTTTTTAGCACACTACTTTAAGACTTCTAGAGGGCGCCATATTGAATTCAGTGACATATCGTATAGTCTATAACCAGCGGGCAATCAAGACCTCATTTGTCCGGTTCTAATAAGTAGTTAAGGAGCTATGAGGGTACAGATGAAGATAGATAGCCTGTCAAAATCATAACCCCCCGTAGTCGGGTAAAAAAGGTATTTAATACATGGAAAGTTTTATTATAACGCATAATCTAGCTGACATTTGTGAGATTGTGCGCGCGCGTCGTAAAAATTGTTGACTATCTAACTTGGTATCGGTTTTCGTGACGATGTGCGCGCGCGTCGTTAAAATTTACACTCATCGTTTTCCCTAACGCGCCAACCGACGTATAACTTCAAATAAAACAGGCTAAGTCAAATCATTTCATTTATTCTGTATAGGCCCCTTGAGGGCACTTACATATTGTCAAATTTATACATCGTTTGAATATAATACAATATCTACCACCGGATCGGAACGCGGCCACAAGCTGAGAAGATCCGGCAAGAAACTCAGCGGGCTGTCATTTTTTTTTATCATCTTTTGAATACAATTACGTATACAACATATAGTCTTAGCTCCAGTGTGATGCCCTTCGAGATAGGATATAAATGCGAGTCGAGACGCGCACGAAGGGTTCCGTACCATAATATAAAAACCTCTTTTATTGTATGGGAGCCCCCTTAATTATTTATTTTATTTTAAATAATTATATTTAAAAAGAACATAAAACTAAATATTCTGTGAATAGTTAATGCGTCTACCGTTATTAGTATCTAGCAAGAACCGGTAAAAAAATCAAGTTTGCTGTATGGGAGCCCCCCTTAAATATTTATTTTAGTATTAGTTGTTATAGCTGCAATAGAAATACATTATCTGTGAAAATATCAACTGTCTAGCTATCACCGTTCTTGAGATACAGCCTGGTGACAGACGGACGGACAGCGAAGTCTCAGTAATAGGGTCCAGTTTTTACCCTTTGGGCACGGAACCCTAAAAAGCAACAAATATACAATATAGTCTTCAAATTTTAAACATATACTGAACACATGACGTTGTGAATGTAATATATAGCGCCAGTGATGATTCATAGCATTGAAACGCTGTCCCTAAATGTCGATTTCATAACAATATCATCGTCATCATCATTTCAGCTCATATACATTCCACTGTTAGGCTCCAACCTCCTCCACAATAGGATGGAAATTAACCTTACTATACCATACTGGTAAGACAAGTTGGTATAGGGTTTCATTTCGAGTTTTCCTTCTCTTGCATAGATGTTATATGCATATTATATCCCTTAGTCGTCTTTTACGACATCCACGGATAAGATAGAGAATGGTGAATTGTATTCTTACTCATATATAATACATACTTAAAATCGCTTCGCATGCTGTGGATAAAGGCTATGCTTAGTAATTCTTTACAATTTGGAATGCGAAAATCCTTTAAAAAAGGGTGCAACATAGCCCGAAGAATTAGCACTTTAAACTGGCAATGGGCAGACCTCATTATCACCATCGTCGATATAACATTTAGTCAACAACCACATCAAGGAAGTTTGGCGTCAGGCGGGGGCCGGTCATAAAACTATTGCCAAAACCATTTGTAATATGTACTATAGTGAAAGAGTTCCTAGCCGAGGCCGCGGGTGACGTGACCGGGGAATTAGTCCGTCACTCGTCGAGAGGCCGACCGAAAAGACCGACGTCCTCCCCGAGGGGGGGGACGTCGGTCTATGGGAGGGTACCCCAAATAGGGAGTATTCCATCGGGCCGACCACTGACGACAAGCCACCCTGCTCCGGTAGTCGGCCCAACGACGAAAGCGACGTACGGGTGGGCTATGGGCCCGCGCGCCGTCCTTCTGTCGCCCCGGACGGAATTGACCGTGTGTGCGCTTACCATAACCCACCCATAAAAAAAACAAAAAAAATACCATCCCGTCTGACCAGACTAGACTATGTCTATTTCTTCCTGTTATGGAGGAGGCTCGTGCCCAATAGTGGGATATATATGAGCGGAAATGATGAATGATGATGAGATGTTATGTCAACGAGAGCTTCAGTTCTAACGAAAGGTAACAAGATCTAGGGCCATGAACGCGAGGTAGATCTAGAAAGTATGCCTATATCATAGACATCATCATCTCAGCCTATATAAAACCAACTGTTGGGCTCAGCTTTCCTCCACAATGAAAGGCAAATCGACCTATAATTCCAGACTGGTCAGACACGTTGAAATAAGACTTTGTATCGAGTTTTCCTTCTCTTGTATCGATGTTACCCGCATATATGACTGCACAGATGGCGTAGTGGTTAAGATAGCGACTTACAACGTCAGTGTCGGGGTTCGAATCCCACGCGGGACAACACTGTGTGATCCACAACTTGTTGTTCTGAGTCTGGATGTAATTTGTGTCTGTTAATTATATGTTTGTAAAGTTCCCAGCAATACAAGGATTATTTCCTTAGTGCATGGTGTTGTCTTAAAATTATAAAATTATAATTATATATCCTCAGTCGTCTTTTACCCTACAATTTCTTCCGAGACGTCATTGCCCGTTGGGCAGTCCGACTGGAGCGGCCTCGGTACGGTGTCTGGACCGTTAAGGCCTACCGACCGGTGCTGATGGAGTGGTTGGAGCGGACGCACAGGGTGCTTTCCTTCGTACTGGTGCAGGTCTTGACGGGGCACGGATGCTTCGGCAAGTAACTGCACAAGATCGTCAGGAGGGAGAGCACACCGGCCTGCCACCACTGCGATTGGGACGAGGACACGGCTCAGCACACACTTGAGGTGTGTGCCACGTGGGTTGAGCAGCGCCGTGATCTCGTCACAATCATCGATACCGACCTGACGCTGCCGACCATCGCTAGGGAGATGCTCGGCAGCATCAGGAACTGGGACGCGGTCGCCGCCTTCTGCGAGGCAGTCGTCTCGCGGAAGGAGGCGGCAGAGCGCGCGCGGGAGGAAGAAAGAAAGAAAGAAAAGTATTTATTTTGTGCCACAGAGTAGAGACGTTAGTAACACATAAAAAAAGAAAACCTTACAAAATGAAACACACAAAAAATCAATAAACTAAATAAAGAGACATAATAATTGTGATAGAATGAACATCTCAGCTGCGGCATAAAAAAGGATAACTGCTCAGCAATTGTTGTGATGTTAATGTAACACCACAACGCTGATTTTCAGCAGTGTCCCTTTTATTCTTCCGACGTCAGACACCAAAGCCACCAAGCAGTGGTGTATTTAAAAGAGAATAACAAAAAAGGAAAATGGAAAAAAAAAATTGGCATAACATAAAAATTAAAAATATACATATGTAAAAAAAAGAAAAGTCTCACTTAAACATACACAATTAACGACAGTACAGTCACACTACAAAAGACGACTAAGTCTACAAATACAATTATACTCTTTTATCGCTATTTTATAGGGCAACACTAAGTCACAATAGCCAAAGTAGCCATCATATCAAACACAAATTATAAAGCAATAAAGCATATCAACAGAGAAATAGGTACATAATTTCACATTGCAGCTGAATTCCATCAATGCTTGTACAAAAGGAATAGTACATAATTAGCAATATTAAAAGATAGGTAAAAGAATAGACGAACATGAGTCATCATCATCCTGCTCTTATCCCAATTACTTGGGGTCGACGCAATATGTCATCTGTTTTGACATATTGAAAAAAGTTTCGGCAATGACTTTTATGACCGGCCGCCTGCCTGACGTCAACCCTCCTTGGGAATGTAATCGTTGACCCAAATGGTACCAGATGGAGTTGGTCCGAGTCAATCTAGGGCTCTTAGTCGTCTTTTACGACACCCACGAGCAAAGCAAGGGTTGGTAGTATTCGAAGCCGCTACCACACAGCGAACATGAGTGTATATAGATAAATAATTTAATAATAATCTGTGTAATGAAAGTGAGGTTAATGTAAGCGTGGATTATCTTTGTCACTCCGTTCTAAGTGTACGCAAACGCTATGCTAGCTTCGTTTGTCAAAGGATGACGCAATGATTTGTTTACTAAACGCCAAGTGTAAGCAAAATAAAAACATGGAAAATGATACAAGTTGACTAGCGCAGACAGCATGTACTCGTAATATTGCCAGAAGCCTATGCGCCTTAAAACAGGACCATGCATAACCTATACAGCAATCCGTGCGTCAGGTGACAGGAAGGCCACTTGCCAACGACACTGCTGGATGTATTAAGGATTCTCAAGACGCATAAAACAAGGTTAGTATTTGTGGTACTATAGCGTTCTCTGCATAAACAATGAAAGTTAAGAACATTACTAATCTACAATGTAACCAGTATTATACAACTTATATGGAGACAGAGATAATATATGATTTAATGAATTAATTGAATATTTTGAACGGCTCCAACGGAAGGGCTCCAAGGAACGGCTCCACGACGACGCAATCCGCCGCCGGCGACTCGGGCGGCGCAGGCGCCTAATGCCGCCCTAGCCGAGGCCGCGGGTGATTGAACCAGGGATTTAGTCCATCACCCGCAGAGAGGCAGACGGTGCGACGGCGACCGACGTCCCCGAGGGGGAATGTCGAGAAGAGAAGGTACCCCGCGACCGGAGTATTCCGTCGGGCCGACCACTGAAGACAAGTTACCCTGCACCTGTGGTCGGCCCAACAACGAAGGCGACGTGTCACGGGTGGGTCATGGGGCCGCGCGCCGCCCCGCTGTCGGCCCGGACAGATCCGGCCAGCCATGGCCCACCCTTAAAAAAAAAGTATACCTACAATTTGTTATTATCCTTATATATAAATTTCTTGTGTACGTATGTATGTCATTAAACTCCTCCTAAACGGCTGGACCCATGTTCACGAATTTTTTTGTGTGTATTCAAGGGGATTCGAGAATGGTTTAGATTCATAATTGGACCCGGTAGGTGGCGCTTATTTGAACAGAACAACGTCTAACGTCTAACAGCTAGTTATGATATAATTATTATGAGTTGTGTCAAGGCATACTAGCATTATTCAATCTATATATATTGAATAAATATACATATTAACAAGGTTACTGTAAGGCAAGATCAATGCAACTGGTTCTAAAGCTCAATCGGAATAAGAATATGATGGTCACCTCTTACTACTTTCCTGTGGGTTATCGTGAAAGATAAATAAGACACTGTTTTTGAAGTGAAACTTCTTTTCGCGCATGGGGGTAAATTGTTTACATATGAAACGCAATTTAGCGTCACGAAGATGTGCGACGTTTTTGTCGAAGAGGGAGGGAGCGATTGAGACCGATTGAGAGAGAGTGAGAAAGGCCGAACATAGCACGAAGCACAGCTATGGGGCAAGAGTAGGGAACAAGCGAGTGAGAAGATAGAGAGATATTTTTCTTTTTTTAATACTGATGATGTGCTTTTTGCACATGAAACCAAAGACGTTTCACTTCTGACATGCGTATGTAATACTCACGCTACATTTTTTATTTATTTTTTTTTTTGAGGCTGGATTACGGTTGTCGCACTCGTCGCTCCACTCCGTCCGGGGCAATAGAGGGGCATAAGCACGCACACCCGTAACCCACCCGTAAACACGTCGCATTCGTCGTTGGGTCGTCCAGCGGAGCAGGGTGACTTGTAGTCAGTGATCGGCCCGACGGAATACCCCCTGAGGAGTAACCTCTCCTCGACCGACGTCCTCCCCTCAGGGAAGACGTCGATCTTTCCTCGCGCGGTCGGCCTCTCGGCGGGTGAAGTACTAATTCCCCGGTCCAGTCACCCGCGGCAAATAAGACACTGTAGTGTAGGTTCGAATCGTGATGATGAAATTTCGTCCGCGTGGTATAGATACTTTGGGCTAACACTAACTTTAACCTAAGACTTTGTTTATGTAGAAGGTGAAAATATTTTTTAATAATACGATTCTGTCGCACATGATTTTTGCGAAAAAAAAAACGATTTTAAAACATTCTTCATTGATGCTCCGCTCCTGTTGGTCTTAGCATGATGATATATAGCCCATAGCCTTCCGCGATAAAGAGGCTATCTAACATTGAAAGAATTTTTCAAATCGGACCAGTAGTTCTTGAGATTAGTGCGTTCAAACAAATAAACTCTTCAGCTTTATATATTAGTATAGCATCCTGATGTTTACGCGAGCATATTTTATGTATTTTATAGCGTTTATATTTGATTTGATTGCCCGACGTTTCGAACACTGCAGCAGGGTAGACTTTGTTCATGTCCGTCCGGTCCGCCCGTGACCATGAGCGCATATAATATACAAACGCGATAAAATCCGTAAAATCGTTTTATTTACAATCTTTATATAATATACCAATAAATAAAATTGGAGTGTCTGTTTGTAATGTCAAAATAATAGGTTTTTTTCATGCGCACACGGTTATTTGCACGACACCTATGCCTAAAATACAAATTAAAAAATTTTAGTCTGTCTGTCTGTCTGTTTGTTCCGGGTAATCTTCAAAACGGCTGGACCGATTTCAAAAATTCTCTCACCAATGGAAAGCTATAATATCAAGGAGTAAACTAGGCTATATTTTATCCCAGTATTCCCACGGGAACGGGAACTACGCGGGTAAAACGACTAAAACCGAAGCGAAGCAAGGGCGGGTTGCTAGTCTTTATATATAAATTTCTTGTGTACCTACGTGTGTGTCACTGAACTTCTCCTAAATGGCTGGACCGATGTTGATGAAATTTTTTGGGCATGTTCAAGAGGATTCGAGAATAATTTAGATTCACAATTGGACCCGATAGGTGGCGCTTATTTGAACAGAACAACGTCTTTTGGGTCAGCTAGTATTATATATTCATGAAACATCCTACCGACTTATATCCCTAAGTCGCGTTTTACGACACCCACGAACAAGAAAATAGTAGAAGTTGTATTCATATTCCGTCATCATTCGCCAAATTATAATATTAAAAAGATCTAATAAATAATTGCGTTCGCTTCCCATTTTGTGGGTCAAGACAATTTTACCGTCAGTTTGTATGTCCAATAACCGCTTTATGTATTTTCCCGCGCTTTCTATCAGCCAACATGATCTAACAACGTATGTACCTTATCGAATGGACATAACAGTAATATAATTCTTTACATCTACTCATAATCATCTCAGCCCATATACGTCACACTGTTGGGCTCGGGCTTCCTCCACTATGGGAGGGCAATTGGCCTTTTTTTTTTCTTTGTTAACGCTGTGGTAATACAATTTACGCACAATCCCTCGCCTGTACCAAACGAGGGGGTGTGTGGGGCTCGCCGGTCGCCTATGCAACCGGAATACCCACTAAAACCAACAATGACCTCCTCGCAGAAAGAGGCCATCGACGACCAGCACCTGTCGCTGTCGAGCATCTTTGTTGTGATGGTCAGCAACGACAGGTCTGTTTCTATGACCGCCGACAGGTCGCGGCGCTGAGGCCCCCAGGCGGAACATACATCCTGGGTGTGACGCGCATCATCATTTGGCGCGATTCATGGCATCCAGGGGCCTCGTCACGTCTAATTCTATGTAGGTACTTACCGAAGACCCCGTGCCCGGTAAGTACCTGCGTCATCCGCAAGGTCAGATTGCCGTGCTTTCGTTTCATCCAGCGGAGGGCATTTGACCTACTACACCACGCTATTCAGATGTGTTGGCATAGGATTTTGTTTCGAGTGTTCCTTCTGTTGCTTAGATGTTATGTGCATACTATATCCTTTATTCGGCTTTGATGACATCCTCAGGTAAGATAGGGAGATAGGGAATATTACCTTTACTACGTATGACGAAATAAGAATATCATTACTGTACGCGGCCATATAATATACCACCCCAACATTGCTCGTGGATGTCGTAAAAGGCGACTAAGTACTTTTCCGTGTGGTGACGGAATAAGAATACAATTCACCACTCCGTATCTTACCCGTGGATGTCGTAAAAGATGACTAAGAACAAGTAAGCATATAACATCTATGCAAGAGAAGAAAATTTCGAAACAAAACCCTATAGTAACCTGTCTGACCCACATGGTAGTAAGGTCAATTTCCCTCGGGGGAGGCTCGAGCCCAGCAGTGGGGTACTTAATGGTCGCAATTATTGTCACCAGTTTACCAAAAGCTTGCAGCTGACCATTTGCCTGGTAATCTCTCAACCGGTTTTTACGACTTTCGCAGGCATGTAGTTAAACAAAACTCATATACTGTCATCAACTCGTCTCCTCCACAATACGAGGGAATTTGACCTGATGTATCGCGCTGATTAAACGGGTTTGTATAGGATTTTATTTCCAGTTTACTTGCATGAGGGATACCTTAGACGTCTTTTCGGACAAGATCCTCATGTATATATCTTTTAATGTATAGTATATGTGTGGTAAGGAAGTTTGAATCTAAATCGCCGGCCTCCCTTTTCTTATAGCACTCGAAAATCTCCCACGGAAAAATAAGGGCTGACAATACATAATATTCTTAACAAATCATCACAAAGACCTAGACAGTAATTTAATGATTTATTTATTTATGACAGACACAACACATGAAAAACAAAAGTATAAAAATAATTTAAAAAAATAGTGTTTGTCACAAACCAGTCTCAACTCAGCATAATGCTGGTCGCAAAATGACCAGCGCTGATCTTCCGTTGTTACCGGGAGGAGACATCGCGCGCATGTGCTCAATTTAAAAATCTAGTGACAACATTAATCAGTAATAAATATAATAGTTCAAAAAAACTAAAAAAATACGCTTAAATCGCTAATCCTGATTATCCTAGTAAGGATAATGGGTCAAACTGTTTAAAATATTGAATTGTCATCGGTCCTTAATAAGTATGCCAAATTTCGAGTTAATCTGACGTTTGGAAGGGGGTCAAAATCATGTTCAAAGATTCCGTTACATACTAACATAGATACGTCTGAAGCTAATAAAAGCGTATTAAAAATGTACATTCTTATATAAATCTATTTACAAGTAGTGAATACAGATCTGCTTAACTTAATAGCCTATTAAGGCTACGAAATGCTGCAGTACTTTCGTAACTTATAAATACACCTTATCCTTATTCAGATTATAAACATCATCATCATCTTGCTCTTATCCCAATTACTTGGGGTCGACGCAATATGTCATCTATTTTGACATATTGCAAAAAGTTTCGGCAATGACTTTTATGACCGGCCGCCTGCCTGACGTCAACCCTCCTTGGGAATGTAATCGTTGACCCAAATGGTACCAGATGGAGTTGGTCCGGGTCAATCTAGGCTCTTAGTCGTCTTTTACGACACCCACGAGCAAAGCAAGGGTTGGTAGTATTCGAAGCCGCTACGCTTATTCAGATTATAAACAATAATTGTAATTTTAAAAATAATATACTCGTACTTATACATATATAATAATCAGAGACCAGTAAAATTTATGGGTCCCTAAAAATTAAAATCATAAAACTAATAAAAAAACAATAAAAAACATCTAAAAAGCACTGGTGTCATGTATGAGTAGTTCCTCGTTTTTTTCTTTTTTGCTGTGTATAAATAAAATGTGTTAATTTTTTTTGAAAACGTGCAAATTAGGCAGGTTCCTTATCGGTGGAGGGGATGTTGTTCCAACAGTAGTTGCAAGAGAATCTTTGTGAACATAACATCGCGAGTGGCTGTCAAAGTTAGCACTTAAATTGACAGTCGACTCGACTCGACTATACTTTTGCAGTAATTGCCTGATATTTTCACTTCGGGGATAAAGACATAATATACTGTGAATATAAATAAAAGTAAATATTACAAGGTCCTATTGCTATCCATTCAATTATTCGTTGAAGGCCTCCGTGAGACGTGACGAATCCATTTTGTAATGGTTTTAATGTACTTGTTAAACTAATATAATGGACATTTTACTAACTTTTTTAAAGATAATAAACCACACCAGAAAATAACACACCGAATTGTCATCCTCATCTATACAAATAAATAAAACTGGAGTAGAAACGGACGTTTGTAATGTCAAAATATTGGGCTTTTTTCATGCTCACACGTTTAATTACACGACACCTATGACTAAAAACCAGTTTAAAATTTTTTGTCTATCTGTCACATTGTTTGTGGTAATCTTCAAAACGGTTAGACCGATTTCGATAATATTTTATTAGCTGATAGCTATCTATGTAAGGAGTAACTTAGGCTATATTTTATCCCGGTATTCCCACGGCGGGTAGCTAGTAGTTCATATACATCCCACTGAGTGTCTACTATTGGGCCAATGCCCAAGGCCAATGCCTTTCAAGAAAGGGTGATTTCCCAATCGCCACGCTTGACTTATGGCATCCCGATAACAGTTACAAACTGCCCAAGAGAACACTGCTATCCCTTCTCCCCTGAAATTATTCAGCCCGTTTTAATGACTGCCGCAGGCAGAAGATATAGCTCTTCATCATCGTCATCATTTCAGCTCATATACGTCCCACTATTGGGCTCGAGCCTCCTCCACAATAGGAGGGAGATTGACCTCACTATATTATGCTGGTCAGACAGGTTGATATAGGGTTCTGTTTTGAGTTTTTCTTCTCTTGTATAGACTATAGATAATGATTTTTGATGTTTACGCGAGTATTATACATTTTAAATAAAAACTACTTTACGGATTTTATCGCGTTTGTATTTGATTTTTGATTACCCGACGTTTCGAACACTTTACAGCGTTCATGGTCACGGGTGGACTAAGATGTCTCACGTCCAACAAGTCATCGTTACTGCAGAAAATGTATAATTATCTACCCGATACAGAATTTAGTTATTAAATATTTCAATATTTCAAATTAGTAATTAGTTAAAAGAAATTAGTTATTAAATATTTCATTCAATATTTATTATAATTTGTAACTTTTAGCGTGTAATTTTTAGTCTATTATTGTTTGTGATTTATATATATTTTATTGTAGTTTTTGTAATTAGTGTTATCATTAATAATAGTAATATTAATATTTAGATTTTTATTACTAGGTTATAAATAATTAGATACAAAAATAAAAAATGATTGAATTAAGCAACATGTAGCGGCAGTTCAATTGTTAATTAGAAATGGAGTACAGGAAGGAAAACTGTTCTACAATTTACAATATCATATGGCACAATTGTCAATCGTAGCCCAACTGTCCTCAAGATGCCACATTCAGAGCCCTACCATGATATTCGTAACTTTGTGATAGTCCGTAACGTTTTGTTTCAACTTTTCATTCGAAAAACTGATAATATTACATCTTTTACAACCTACAATCTCTAAAGCACGATAATAATTAGAAGGTATTGGTAAAATTCTATGCGTAGCGTAGGATTATGAATGTCGCCATACCGTACTTGCAAACTGGAGTCGTAAAATCCAGCTAAGTGAGAGTCGGAATCGCGCACAAAGGTTTCCGTACCATTATCGTTTGTTGTATGGGAGCCCCCTTAAATATTTATTTTATTTTGTTTTTAGTATTGTTTGTTATAGTGGCAACAGAAATACATAATTTGTAAAAATTTCAAATGTCTAGCTATCGCGGTTCTTGAGATAGAGCCTGGTGCCAGACAGACGGACGGACAAACAGCGAAGTCTTAGTAATAGGGTCCAGTTTTTACCCTTTGTGTACGGAACCCTAAAAACGGCAAAAAGATATCACTAGGAGATTGGCTGGAGATTTTGCTGTATAAAAAGGGTCAATAATATTGCACTTTTTATCGCCGGGTACTGCATACAATTTACATTATTATTATCATCATCATTTCCGTTCATATATGTCTCACTGCTAGACTCGAGCCTCTTCCAAAATGGGAGGGACATCGTCCTTCTATTCTGTACTGGTCAATAACATTGGATTTTCTGTCGAGTTTTCCTTCGTCGTCGTCGTCTCTGACAGCACCCACAGGCAGAGAAAGAGCGGTGAATTGTATTCTTACTCCGTCACCACACGGAATACAATTTTAAAATTTTGGCAAATAGTTATTTTGCCAAATATTGATTTATGTTGTGTTAATGTTTGTCAACTTTATCTCAACAATTTGTACCAAACAAATGTTAACCTTGATAAATATAATTGATATGTAAAGCCTACGAAAAAGACTTATATAGCATTGCGCTGATGGCGTAGTGGTTAAGATAGCCTGACATTCTAGTAGGTTTGATTACCATGCAAGACAATAATTTGATCCACACAATGTTGTTCCGAGTCTGGGTGTAATTTTTGTCCGTTAAATTATGTTTGTAAAGTAAAGCAATACAAAGATTATTTCGATTTCCTTAGTACATGGCATCATTTATCTTTTTTTTAAACCTGTTATTGTAACAAAAACTTAAGCAATATTTTACATATTTCTTGGCAGTTACGATAGTTAAAGCAACAGAGACGGTGAAAAAATTCAGAGAGGAAGTATTATAGTGCCCCCACGCCACTCTTCTATTGCCTAATAGTTTCCATCCATCCATCCATCAGCCTACGGACGTCCACTGCTGGACATAGGCCTCCCCACAAGAATGCCACTCGGAACGGTCCTGCGCCACTTGCATCCAATAGTTTATTAAAGCCTATTATTCTATTTAAAGACCGGCGATTCCGTTCACGGTTACAGCAATGCGGTCAGGAGGACATTGTCCTAATCTAATTACAATCAATTAAGTATTATCTATTTAAATGATATGTTATTATTAATTTATTTAGACTATTAATCTAATTAATGACAGACGAGATTAATTACGACAAATTACCCTGCTCGACATGTCACCCTGTTTCGACAAGTCACCCTGCTCAGGTTGTCGGCCCAACGACGAAGGCGACGTGTCACGGGTGGGTTACGGGTGTGCGTACTTACTCTCCTCTGTCGCCCCGGACGGAGTGGAGCGAGGAGCGCGCCGACCGTAACTCCCAAAAAAAAAATTAAAAAAGACGGGATTAATTAAAAAAAATAGACGAGATTAATTTTTCGCAAATAATATTCGACCAATCCTTCCGTTATATTCAAATGTGGTCGTCCATCTCTGGTCGGCGTGAGGGGGTTAACGGTGACGAGGGCGGCATCAGTGTTGCCTTAAGGCTGATGCAAGGACTCAGGCTAGTCTAAATACCAAACTTCTATACCTAATATTGTGGGTTCGATCCCAATACAGAACAATTTTTTATACAATTCACAAATGATTATTCTCCGCCGGAGTGTAATTTGTCACCCCACGCAAAACCCATAGAATTCCTACCCCATCGCTGTTACGCTGACGATTGGAACCGTCTCCTTGTCATCCGTCGCTGGTGACAAGTACCTACGTCTGGTAAGTATGGCCTACATTTACTAAACCTTATTAAGTTTATATTTTTGTCGTATATCAAGGTTAGGTAAATATCTAGCGTAATTTGCCATTGCTTCCTCAAATCCTGACATTTAATTGTTTACATTTTAGCGAGGAAACATTTACAATATTACGTAGTTATTCACAAAATTCTAAGTTCAATATTATTGATTGTATGAACTGAAGCGTTTGTTTGTTTAAATACTTCGTTATCAATAAAAATATTAGACTAGCACTGACCATGACTTTATTCGCATATTATACCGAAAACTTATGATTATCATCATCATTTCAGCCTATATACGTCCTATTGTTGGGCTCTGGCCTCTAACTAAGGGAAATTGACAGACTATACCACGCTGCTCAGACGTGTTGGTATAGGTTTTTGTTTCGAGTTTTCCTTCTTTTGCATAGATGTTATATGCATATTATGTCTTAGTCGTCTTTTACGATACACATGGGCAAGATGATTCCCGTGTGGTGACGGAGTAAGAATACAATTCACCACTCCGTATCTTGCTCGTGGATGTCTTAAAAGACAAATAAGGGATATAATATGCACATAACATCTGTGCAAGAAAAGGCAAACTCGAAATTAAACCCTATACCAACATGTCTGACCACCATGGTATAATAGGTCAAATTCCCTCCCATTGTGGGGGAGACCTGAGCCCAACAGTGGGACCTATGTGGGCTGTGATGATGATGATGATGAGCAAGAAAGGGAGGTGGCAAATAGTATCCTTACTCCGTCACCACACCGAAAACTTATATTATACTAGCTAATTCCCCCGGGCGCGCCACGGACGACAAGGAACTCGGTACCAGCGACCGGCCCAGTATCGAAGGGGATGGAATACGGTAGGTTATGGGGCCGCGATCCACCCTTTCGTCATCCCGGACGGAAAGGACGGGAAGTGCGCTGACCCATCAGGAAAAAACATCCACATGGTTTCCATACCCGTACAGTTTCCGTCTCCACGGAAATACCGGAATAAAATATAGTCTAGGTTATGCGCTGATCTACATAAATCTACACATTAGATTTCCATTGATGACAAGAAAAAAATTGGTTAAGTGGTTGAAAGCGTAACAAACAAACTTATATTCTGTTTTATAATGTTAGGATAATTCTGGCACTAATTTGAGGTTTTTTTTAAAGAACTTAAGTTTCTTAGTCCATCTAAATGACGACGGCGGCATGGAAAGAGATCGACTCCTTCCCCCTACCGCCCTTCCGAATATTTCAGACAAGGTGTGATGGGATTATATCTCGTCTCAAAAGAAAAAGATTTTTTTTTTACTTTGAATTAAATATACTATAGTCTATCTAATCTAAGAAGTGCATTTTGACAGATGTCAGAGTAAGTTGTCTAGGTATGTGAACCAAATAATCGCTATCGAAAACATCCGATTTTAGTGAGAAATCGATATTGATTCTCTTTATTTAATAATCGGTTTATTTTTCTTTTCACAAAAACGAAATGGATGAATTAAATGCTAAATTAATACTAACTAAATTTAATTCTTTTAGCATAAAATCTATTCATCATTTTTAATAGGATTGGGTTAAGTAAAAACAAAAACTGGATTCGAAAATAGTTATTTATTCAGGTTCACTACTATTACTTGAAGTATCGTCGTCACGAACAATACAATTTACAATTCAGCCATTGAAGGACAATGTAGAATCACGGTTTTGTTTCAATACGAATATTTTGAGAATTTAGTCTATTCGATTAATTATTTAATTCTAATATTTTTACCGATTTTTTGGATATTCGTGAATTGGAAGTGGTCAAGCACTACTGTTTAGAACGTCATGACGTGATATTGTAACATCGTTAATAACAACTACTGTTTTACATGTTGCTTCTATTTTAAATTGGTTTTACGAGTTTCAACATTAGATTATTGTACAAGAAAGTTACCCTCAACGTTAATTATATAAATAACTTAATAGTTCTTTAAAATTTAAGATTTATTGTTTGCGATCATGTGTATACGTTTGGCCAAAGTTATTGTGTATTAAAAAATGCGAAACGTCAAAATGCACTTCTTAGATTAGATGAACTATACTATATACTTATTCCTAAACATGTTCTTTAAAAAAAACATTAAAAGCATTATCAATTTCAGACGGTTGCGTTAATTTATTCCATCGATTTTCAATCAATATTGCTAATTAGTTTTAGCTAATTATGAAAATTGACCTTGCTCATTTTGTTTTTTATACCTTATCTCTCGGGTAAACAGAAGTGACGCACGAGACTCACTCTATCTAGCTGAATTGACATTTGAACAAATCTACAATTGAGATATAATAAAAAAGTGAAAACCAAGAATCAAACTGGAGTTCTCTAATTCTAATACTCGATTTCTCAACTAAGCTAATTTTACTCTCGATGGCAGTGGATGTATTTTACCTTCATATTCTAACTTTTTTTTGTCATTGTCTGAGAACACTGATAAGAGGAAGTTTTCTTTAAATTAAACGTAACTTAATTAATTTATCATCCCTCAAAATCGCCTGCATTCTAAATTTCTTAGAAATCATTGGAGCCGTTACCGACATTCTGGATAAACAAAAATATACAAGAATCACTTATTTAAAGGTATGTAATTAAACTTCAATAGAGCATTATAAATTAAAATTGGGTATCCACGACAGCCCCTTTTGTTTGAAAGTAATTTTTTTACGTGTAAATAGCGCCACAGGTACCGGAAATATTTACGTTTATAAAAGTTTAAAATACACTAACAATAGCAAAATGATTTAAAAACGCATGAAGCCTTTATCTGTGTGATTACGGAGTAAAAATATAATTAACCATCCCCATTCTTGCCACTGGCTATCGTAAATCGTATTAGTGATCACTAATGGATATAACGCAGATCTATGCAAGAGAAGGAAATCTTGAAATAAAACCCCAGACCAGATTGGTAGATCAAATTCTGTGGAGGCAACTCGACGACTAAGGCATATATGGAGGTAAAATATCGGTGTTATTATACTGCAAGCGAAGGAAAACTCAATATAAAACCCTATTGCAAGACGTTGGCCAGCGTGGAATAGTTGATCGATTCCCCTGCCATTATAGAAGAGGCCTGACTTCAATAGTGGGACTTATATAGTCTGAGATGAATACAGGATTTTTCCGTATTCCGTGTTGAAATTTGGGCGCTAGCTCTTAAACTACAGTATTAATTGAAAATTATATTCTAATGATTTTCCGTGTGGTGACGGAGTAAGAATACATTTCACCACTCCCTTTCTTACCCGTGAATGTCGTACAAGACGACTAAATGATATATTATGCACATAAGATCTGTGCAAGAGAAGGCAAACTCAAAATGAAAACCTATACCAACATGTCTGACCAGCATGGTATAGTAGGTCAAATTCCCTCCTATTGTGAAGGAGGCCCGAGCCCAACAGTGGGACGTATGTGGGCTGTGATGATGATGATGAATACTGGAACGAATTAAAGTGTTAAGAAACATATTAATTTAAAGCATTACCTTCTCCATCCAGTCATTGGCTTCCGCCTGAGGTCCTCTTCACTGAGGCCATATAGGCCTATACACGCAAGGAACCATGCTGTCACAATTAAGTAACAGATGACGATTACACGAAACGGTAGCAATATCACTGTGAATATTGCCGTCTGAAACAAAAAAAAATAGCGTGAGTACTAAGTACGTATGTCAGGAGAGAAACTTCTTTGGTTCCATGTGTTTTTTATCATTATTATAAAAATAAATCTCTCGATCTTTCTCACTCGCTTGCTCCCTACTCTTTCTTGCCCCATGGCTGTGCTTCGTGCTATGTTCGCCCTTTCTCACTCTCTCTCAATCGGTCTCAATCGCTCTCTCCCTCTTCTTCGACAAAAACGCTGCACATCTTCGTGACGCTAAATTGCGTTTCATCCGTAAAAAATTTGCCTTCAATCTAATTTGCCAATCTAAGCCATGGATTCCTGATTGATGTTCAGATGGAGACACACAAAAGATGTCATCATAATTGGGCCGGCCGTTTATGAAGAGTTCAGTCGCACGCACACATACAGAAGAATTACATCAATGTACTGCCACCCATTACTTTTACAAAGTCTCTTGGTAGTGATAGAATGCAGCAAAAAAACAACTTTTGAATATGTACTACCTCAAATTTATTTATTTAATAGGTTAACCAACAACTTTTATTTTATTTTTTTATTGATATTGGTGGCAATTGAACAAATAGCACACTTGATAGTAAGTAATACTGTCGTTCATGGACCTTTGCTAGGCTAGGATTGTGGCTGAGGTTGGGTAATGCTAGGGCAGGCATCACCAAAATCCACCATAAGCAAACACCCTCAGAAAGTTGGGCTGCCGGCTCTCTACTAACGAAGCGCAGAAACAAATTGCTACTACTCAGACGTGGATTTTCTGTTCAGTGTGGTACTACCCCGGTCGGACCAGCCCGCGGCTGTAGACAGAAGACTCGACACTGTGATCCTACCACTATAAACTGTTTGTACATTTGAAACAAAGTGCTTAAATTTAAAAAGTAAGCGAGTATCTATATATTAATACGTGAAGCAAAAACTTTGTACCCCTTTTTACGAAAATTACGTGGATGGACAAGTATGAATTTTAGCACAGTTGAAGTATATAATGAGGAGAAGTGCATAAAACTGAAATTTTATATAATAATGGATGAGAAATGCATTAAATTCATTAAAAAGGCATTACACACACTACAACGCAATCGCTACACACACACACACACACGTTTGTGTGTGTTGCGTAGCAACGCTTATACACTTTTATTTACGGTTAAAATCTCTGATCGAACTGAATGTCAAACATTCATAATTATGATGACAATGTCTATCCGCTTATATATTAGTTATTAGTGAAATACAGCTAGCTCAATTTACAATTATACATAAATAAAATTAAAGAAAATTGTGTAGCAGAAAAATTAACTAAAATTAATTGATGATGAGCATCGGACATGCTCGAAACCCGGGTCGACGTAATCGATCTCAGCACGTGAGTGTTTTTGCCGTTTTAGATATTATAAAATTAATTATTGCCGAATTTCGACCACACGGCGACCACTAGTAACATTTAATTATAGGTTAACATTACACGCACATACTCACGCTTAGAATTTGAGATATATAAGCAAAATTGAAAATTTCAAATAACTCCCGACAATACTAATAAACCCCCAAAATAATAAAAAAAGTATTACATTCTCTTCAACAGGAATTATCAATTAATTGTCATTTAACGATTATACTGGCACGTGTGAAGCACTTAATCGAGTAATCATACGCCATTATATCATTTTGGAAAAGAGCTGATACTCTTACGCTGCTGAACCGATATTAACCAAACATAGCTAAGAACCACAAGGAAACTGGCTTTCAAATGAAAAAAATCGCATCGTAATCTGTTCATCCGTTTAAGAGCTACGATGCCACAGACAAACACACACACACATACATCGACGTCAAACTTGCAACACCCTCTTTTTGCGTCGTTAAAAAGTAAATAATATTAAAAAAAAGATGATGGAATGAGAATTCCACCACTCTAACCTCGTTAGGTTAGAGTATCGTTCAGTAGTATCGTTATACTAGCATAGGATTTTATATCATGGTCGGCCCAACGACGAAGGCGACGTGCTATCGGGAGGGTTACGAGGCCGCGCGCCGCCCCTCTGTTGCCCAGGATGGAACCGGACGGCGGGTGACCGTAGCCTACCCCAAAAAAGGCTTTAAGGATTTTCGTCTTTTCTATTTTTGCAGTGATATTTTATTATATGATTTTTCCGTGTGGTGACGGAGTAAGAATACAATTCACCACCCTCTATTTTGCCCGTGGATGTCGTAAAAGACGACCAAGGGATATAAAACACATATAACATATAGCAAGAGAAGAAAACTATCTGACCAGCGTGGCATAGTAAGGTCAATTTCCTTCCTATTGTGGAGGAAGCTCGAGCCCAACAGTGGGATATTTATTAGATTCCTTAATCTATTTTACCATACCTAAAAGAAAGTAAAGGACTATGATATCGTTATTAGATCAATACACGGATGTGGATGAATGGATACTGATCTCATCTCAACTAGGGCTTCCAATCCCGCAGCTTGAATCCAATCTCAGTATTTGCGGGATTACGAATTCTCAATCCCGCGGGACCTCGGTATATGCGGGATCCCGCGGGATTGTCTTATATGCATTTATTTAAGGCAAATAAGACAATGAATTAATCAACTCCACATTTATTTACGTACATATTACTATTAATATGAGATCAATGAAATTACTCTTTGTTCACGCTGTGGAAATGCATTTACGCACTGTCCCCGCCAGTGACGGACGGGGGGGGGGGGGGGTGTTCGTGTGGGACTCGCCGACCACATCCGCGGCCGGAATACCCACTAAAACCACAGCGGCAGGGTGCCGGAGAGGTCGTCTGATGACATTCAATCCCCGACACCCCAACGCATGTCCGTCTGGCCACGTCCTGTCATTACTGTTCAGGGCGGTGGGAGTAGGTGGGCATATTGTCGCCTCCTCCTCCCGGGTCGCCGGCGACGAAGCGAGTCAGCAGACGCAAGCACCTCGCGTTCCCGCTCCGCCACTTCCTTCCTTGATATGACGGCCTCACAAAATGAGGCCATCGACGACCAGCACCTGTCGCTGCTAAGCATCTTTGCGATAACGGTCGGCAGCGACAGGTCTGCTCCAAGTACCGCCGACAGGTCGTGGCGCTGAGACCCCCAGGCGGGGCATATCTCCAATGTGTGACACGCATCATCAGTTGGCGCGCCACACTCATGACATCCAGGGGTCTCTTCTCTTCTAATCATATGCAGGTACTTACCGAAGACCCCGTGTCCGGTAAGCACCTGCACCATCCTAAATGTTAGGTTGCCGTGCTTCCTTGTGAGCCAGCGGTGGAGATGCGGCGCAACCGCTTCCACAGTCCCCCGCCCTGCTACGGGGGACTCCAGGTCTTCCCTCCACCGCCGGATAACCTCCCTTTGGGCCACTTCTTGTGCTCTGCCCAGTCTCCTTGCAGAGACTTGCTCGCCGTTGGCCCGCGCTGTTGCACGGAGCTGGTAGACCTCCACCAACGCCTCAGCCACAAGTCGCCAAGGCGGATCGCCTGCCAGTAGCGTCGCCGCAGTCCAAGACACTGTACGATAACCCCTGATAGTTCTCACCGCCATGACTCTCTGCGGTCGACGCAGGAGGGCCTTGTTGCGGGCGGTGAGGGACTCCGACCAGATAGGGGCACCTTACAGCGCCATGGACCGCAGGATTCCAGCGTAGAGACGCCGACAGGACGACCCAGGACCGCCAGTATTTGGCAGAAGCCTTCCCAACGCCACGGCTGACTTGGTGAGCCTAGGGACGAGCTGGGCAAAGTGTGGCCCGAAATTCCATTTGCTATCGAGGTGCAGGCCCAGATATTTCATCTGGGCCCGCACCGGCACGGCAACCCCAGACACACTGATATGTGCTCTTCGGGGGGGACCTCGACGTGGGCCATGAAATAGGAGGGCCTCAGTTTTGTTTAGCGAGACCCTCAGACCCAGCATGCCAATATTTATCACAAACCCTATGAATTATCAACTAACTCCATATTTATTTAAGTAGGTATTACTACTAGTATGAGATTAATCAAATTACACCGTTTTTTTCTTCACCACAAACAGTAACAAATACTGAATAAAAACAAATCAAAACAAAACAAATCTTCAAAAATACACAAAAAAATTATAAAATCAACCAAACAATTAACCACGCTTAAAAACTGTAAATTTATATAGGATATGTCGCTGTTTGAGTTTGAGAGTTTATTAAGTTTGAGGTTGCATGCACGCTTTTTTCAGTCCCGCAAATCCCGCGGATCCCGCACCCGTAATCCCACATCATGCGGAATTGGAAAATGGCGCGGGATTGGAAGCCCGAATCTCAACATCTCTCACTCAACTTCCTCAACTGTAACCCCTCTCCACAATAATTAACGTAACCAGTAGTCTGTCTGACCAGTGTTCTGACATAGGCAGAACGGAACATTTGCAGAAATTAGTAAAAATAAAATCTTTTACTAATAATTAACAAAAAGTTACTCATAATTGTCGTGTAGTGACTTAGTAAGAATACAATTCACCACGCCCTTTCTTGCTCATGGGTGTCGTGAAAGACAACTAAGGGATTAAATATGCATATAACATTTATGCAAGAGAAGGAAAACTCGAAATAAAACCCTATACCAACACATATGACGAGCGTGCTATAGTAGATCAATTGCCCTCCTACAATGATTAATATTAAAAAGATTTCTTGTGTACGTGTGTATGTCACTGAACTCCTCCTAAACGGCTGAATCGATGTTGATGAAACTTTTTGTGTGTTTTTTAAGGGGACAACTGTCAACAGTGTGGTCCTACCACTAGGATTCGAGAATGGTTTAGATTCACAATTGAACCCGCTATGCCACATAGCTGCTGTCAATTTCCAGGAGAATTCCTTTTATTTTATTTGAACAGAACAACGTCTGTTGGGTCAGCTAGTATAATTACAGGCGCTTCACACATTGGCGACGCACCCAGGCGCGGAGGCGCGGAGGAGCATATCTACCTCTTCGAGGAGATTTTACCGCGCCTCCGCGCCTGACGGCTTTGTACGTGTCCCGCACTAAACTAAAGGTTACTTTCCATTTGGTCGTGTAGTGACTTAGTCGTGGTTAGTTACGATACAATGGGCAATACTGAAGTCATTCAATTTCGTATATAAATCTATCCGTTATCCAAAGCTGCTGCGGTCCACCGCCGCGCCTGGCAACAGAATCTGCAAGCGGGACGTGCTCACGCGCCGTGGCGCGTTTTCGGTGTGTTGGACCTGGTGTGTTTTCTATACTAATCGATGTACTTGCATACAATATTAAGATCTACCACTCCGCGCCAGGCGACGGAGCGCGGAGCAGGGTGTGAAGCGCCATACAATTTGAATTAATCAACATTACAATTTCAGACGTAGTTATTTTTGTTATATATTCTCTGTCTTTTGCATATTACTCTTATATATTATTCTTATAATATTGCGTCTAGTTTTTTCAAGTACAAATAGGAAATACCTGGCACAAAATTTATTGGTCTTGGCAATCAAAACAATCCATTTTGTTTTGTCAGTGTTGAGATTAAACAATACAAATAGTAATTATTATAAAAACGATTTATACATATTCATAATAAAAATAACATTAATCAGATTTACTTATTTATTATTCTAGGTAGATAAAATTAAAATACATGGTTGGAATTAAAATTGCAGTTTAAGAATAAATATAACATAATCAGCTCGGTGAAATTCATTAGGGTATGGAGCGACTGCTATTTTATGGCATTTATAGAAAACTAGCAACCCGCCCTCGCTTCGCTTCCGTTTCAGTCGTCTTTCCTGCGTAGTTCCCGTTGGAATACCGGGATAAAATATAGCCTACGTTACTCCCTGATATTATAGCTTTCCATTGATGAAAGAATTTTTGAAATCGGTCCAGCCGTTTTGAAGATTACCCGGAACAAACAGACAGATAGACAAAAAAATATAATGTGTATTTTAGGCATATGTATAGTGCCAATAACCGTGTGAGCATGAAAAAGGCTATTATTTTGATATTAAAATCAGACACTCCAATTTTATTTATTGGTATAGATAGAGTAAAATATATCGATTTGCCTAACAAGATAACATTTATTTTCATACTGAGCTTGTTACAGGCATACTGCTCTAAACAAACATCGCTGTACGAGGAAGAGATAGAATATGCTCCGCCTAATAACTAGCAAATAATTGTGTATATTTTTTAAAATTAGTTATGACTATATACTTATATCACACATACTTATTTTATTTACAGAATTTAAGCACAAAATACTAAATTCGACACATTCCGTGTGGTGACGAAGTAAGGATTCACCTCCCATCTTGTCCGCGGGTGTCGTAAAAGGCGACTCTCTGAATCATATTATATATATATCTATCTACTCAAGAAAAGAAAATCGAAATAAATCCCTATATAAAACCATCTGACCAGCATCGTATGGTAGGTAAATTTTTTCGTCGCCTTTTGCGACAACCACGGGCAAGAAAGAGGGTTGGTAAATTGTATTCTTACTCCGTCATCACATGATAAAAAAACGACACAATTATTCTATAATTCTCAAACGGTCCTTAAATTTGAATTATGGTTGATGCTCGACAGCGTCAGGAACTGGGACGCGGTCGCCGCCTTCTGTGAAGCCATCATCTCACGGAAGGAGGTGGCGGATCGAGCGCGAGAGGAGCTCCTCTTCAGTGACACGTTCCACCGCCGGCAACTCAGGCGGCGCAGCCGCGAGTACCTGCGCCTGATGCCGCCCTAGCCGAGGCAGCGGGTGACCGGACCGGGGATTTTAGTCCGTCACCCACAGAGAGGCTGACCGCGCGACGGCGACCGACGTCCCGGGACAAGTACGTCGAGAGGTGAGGGTGCCCGAAAGGGTATTCCGATCACTGACGACAAGTCACCCTGCTCCGGTGGTCGGCCCAACGACGAAGGCGACGTGGGCACGGGTGGGTTATGGGCCCGCGCGATGTTCCTTTCATCGCCACGGAGAGAATGGACCGCGTGTGCGCTTACCATAGCCCACCCATAAAAAACCCTAATAATTTTAAGCCTGACAGGCGCAACGCCAAATGTAAAAATATAAAGAAAATGATACATTCGCTTATAAAACAACAAGATACACGTAACTACAGTGATATAATACAGTAACAGTAATCATATGTCATTAAAATGCTTTCACCGAAGTTCTCTCAGTTTATTGACCTATCTACTTGTATTCACGCACTTTCATAATGCAAACGGTGGCAAACGAGCAAACAGTACACTTGATGGTAAGTATTGCTGGAGCTCATAGACCTTTGCTAGGCAGATGCCTATTGTGAAAAGTGAATGGAGTGTGAATGCATGCAATGAGGTTAGGTGATACTAAAGGCATCACCAAAACCTATCACATGCAAACACCCTCAGAAAGTTGGGCTTCTGGCTCTCTCGCTCACCGAACGAAGCGCTGTAACAAATTGCTACTATAATGATATCTGATGTTTACGCGAGCACTACACATTGTAAATAAAACTACTTTTACGGATTATATCGCGTTTGTATTTGATTTATGATTGCCCGACGTTTCGAACACTTTGCAGCATTCATGGTCACGGGCGGACTAAGGTGTCTCACGTCCAACAAGTAATCGTTATTACAGACATTTATAATTATCTACCCGATACAGAAATTAGTTATAAATTTATTAAATTGTTACCCACATTTTAGTACAAATTTATTGCCAGTGTAAGAAGAAAATGATTCTATATGAAAAAATTATATTGTTTATGGTTAGTAATTATTAATTATTAAATTTGTAGCAATTATTGTTAAAATTTGTTGATTTAAAACTAACAAAACTGATATACTACCACCGGATCGGAACGCGGCCACACTGAGAAAGATCCGGCAAGAAAACTCAGGGGACTTGATGCTAAATTAATATTGATTTTTAATTTTAGATGCGGCTTACTTTGTCTTCATCATCATTTCGATGATTTTTGATTTATTAAATTTTGATTTATAAGATTTTTGATTTATAAAATTATCTTTAACTATTATTATTGTGGGTCAAATCTATACAATAAGTGCTCACAGTATCATGCTGTCTTGTGGTGGTCTCTTTGGATTTATTTTTAATTATGTTTATAACAGGATCCCAGCTTGATGGTAATACCCAGCCATCCTCTCTATTGAAATTTTTGTGTTTTTTGATTTCAATAGCCTCGCGTACCATTCTAGGCAGGTATCGGTGTTCCTTTGCGAGGACTTGAGGTTTATCAAACCTAATGTTATGGCGGGAGCGGTCCTGACTATGTTCACAGACTGCAGACTTAGTGTGACGGCGGTGCTTCACATCAGCTATGTGTTCTTTGACCCGACCCGACCCGACCCGGCAATCATAAATCAAATACAAACGCGATATAATCCGTAAAAGTAGTTTTATTTACAAATTGCTACTACTCAGACGTCGATTTTCTGCGAGTTTGCTGACCGGCCCGCGGCTGTAGACAGACAACTGTCAACAGTGTGGTTCTAGCACTATTAAAAAAGATTACTGTTTTTTTTGTGTGTGTATAGCTGTTGGTCGCAGATGACCTTGACAGCTTAACGCGGTCAATGGGCAAGCGCAGATGGCTCTCAACCCGGTATAAAAAAAAAAAAAGATTACTGTAACAGATTTCTTATATATACCAATCCGTGTGCTGACGGAGTAAGAATACAATTCACCAATCCCTCTCTTGCCCTTGGTCGTAAAAGACGACTAATGTATAAAATATGCATACAACATCTATGCAAGAGAAGGAAAACTCTACTCAAAACCCTATACCAATACGTCTGACCAGCGTGGTATAGTAGGTCAATTTCCCTCCTATTGTGGAGGAGGCTCGAGCTCAACAGTGGGACGTATATGAGCCGAAATAATGATACCCATAAAAAATTTAAGTGTCTGTTCTTTAATATTAATAGTGGACTATTTTCATAATCACACGGTTATTTGTCGATACATATGCCTAAAAACCTGTTCATTTTTTTTTGTGTCTGCGTATGTTTGTTGCGGGTAATTATCAAAACGGCTGGACCGATTTTGACAATATTTTATTACTAGGTCTGTCTAAGGAGAAACTTAGCTATATTTTATCCCGGTATTCCCACGGGAACGGGAACTACGCCGGTGAAACCACGCAAATATGTTAGTACCTCATATAAGTTTAAGAGTTCTGTGTCTCTTGTAATAAGTTCGTAGTTTTAGTTGACACCTGATAATTATATCATCCGTCATCAGTACGAACATAAAATAAGCTAAATAAAAACAAAAAGATTATTCCTTTTTATCTTATCATCTCAGCTCATACACGTCCCACGCCTGGGCTCAAGCCTCCTTCGTAATTGTACGAGCCAATATTGCTCACACAGCGATTTACGTACTATAAATACCAATAAATAAAATTGGAGTGTCTGTTTGTAATGTCAAAATAATAGACTTTTTTCATGCTCACACGGTTATTTGCACTATACTTATGCCTAAAATAGACTTTATACTTTTTTTGTCTACCTGTCTGTTTGTTCCGGGTAATCTTCAAAACGGCTGGACCGATTTCAAACATTCCTTCACCAATGGAAAGCTATAATATCAGGGCGTAAACTAGGCTATATTTTATCCTGGTATTTCCACGGGAACGGGAACTACGCAGGAAAGGCGACTGAAACCGAATCGAAGCGAGGGCAGGTTGCTAGTAATTAATATATAAACTAGTCGTAAATATTCCTCCGTAACGCACAAACATGTGTAGTATTACTATTAACGTTACGAAAGCGCACCTTTCGTACACACCTTTCGCACTCAAATCACAAACGGGTCACCGTAAACTACGAAAGAACCCCAAACATTTCTTGGTCCTTCAAGCGGGGAACCAGCGGGGACATCTTTTGGTCCTTCGAGCCGAGAAAGAAAGAAAAGATCGGAGGAAATCTACTATATGTATTTATATGCCTGACTGCTGGTTTCGAGCCTCCTCAGCAATGAAAGCGAAATTGAACTATTATACCACACTGGTCATACGTATTGGTGTAGGATTTTATTTCGAGTTTCAACAATGGAAGCGAATCGACCTATACTACGCAGGTCAGACGTGATGATAGAGTTTTTTTTTTCAAGTTTTCCTTCTCTTACATAGTTGTTATACGTACATTATATTCCTAAGTTGCCATTTACAATATTCACTGGTTAGATAGGGGGTGGTGAATTTTATTCTTACTCCATCACTACACGAAAAATCCCCTTAACATACCTAAATATGTATTTATATCAGTGGAGTGGGACAAATGAAAGATATGTTTTTTTATGTTGTTTTGTTATATTCATCATGTTTTTTTTTTTTTTGGGGTAGGTTGCGGTCGGCGCGCTCTCGTACCACTCCGTCCGGGGCGACAGAGGGGCATAAGCACGCAACTCCCGCAACCCACCCACGATGCACGTCGCCTTCGTCGTTAGGCCGACCACCGGAGCAGGGTTACTTGACATCAGTGGTCGGCCCGACGGAATACCCTCTATTGGGGTACCCTCCCATCGACCCCCTCGGGGGGGGGGACGTCGGTCATGTAGTGACAGATTAAGAATACAATTTACCACCCCCATCTTCCCCGTGGATGTCGTAAAAGACGACCAATGACCGACTATGGAAACATGCAGTGAGACATATGTAAAAGAAAGAAAGAAGATGTAAAAAAAATCAAATTCAAATTATTTATTTCTAAAGTCTAACTTTTTATTAGCTGCAGTAAAATGACGTTTCTAAATGTCATTCCGTAAAATAATGTTGACAGCCTAATCTCAATAGGGATGTGATTCAGTTCACAAAAGTTTACAGAATATCTAATCGTTCCATAGCTGACTCATAATGATCATACTAAATTCTACTTAATATTAATGTAAATAAAAGGCTGTATAAACGTTGATCCTTTTAGACATATACAAGGTAACACTCAAGAATTGCAGCAAATTCTTTTCAACAGAAAGACAGATAGATTTGTTATTAGTGTGACCGAAAGCGACAGCGACAGTGGTTTCGAAAAAGATTAATTAAATAACATTATTATGACGTTTTTATTTCATTTTGAATGTACCTCCCTATACTTCCACTAAAAAAGATCAATCCTCTAGTATAGTAATAATAATAGGTTAAAAAAATACATTACAACTTAATATTAAATCTCAAAAAAAAAACAAACTGATTATTCATTTATGATTCACTCATTTAGCTACATCCCTATTTATTTTTCTTCAAAAACCGGCAACCCACAAAACGTCATTTTACTGCAGCTAATAAAAAGTTAGACTTTAGCAACCCGCCCTCGCTTCGCTTCGGTTTCTGTCGCCTTATCCCCGTAGTTCCCGTTCCCGTGAGAATACCGGGTTAAATATAGTCTAGTTTACTTCCTGATATTATAGCTATCCATTGGTGAAAGATTTTTTTAAATCGGTTCAGCCGTTTTGAAGATTACCCGGAACAAACAGACAGATAGACAGACAGACAAAAATATAAAGTGATTTTCAGGCATATGTATAGTGCAAATAACCGTGTGAAGATGAAAAAAGTCTATTATTTTGACATTACAAACAGACACTCCAATTTTATTTATTGGTATAGATGTATAAACCCCACGGGGGCACTTACATACTGTCTTATTTTTACATTTTCCTTAAAATTAGCACCGGATCGGAACGCGACCGCACTGAGAAGATCCGACAAGAAACTCTGCGGGATTGTCTATTTTTTATTTATTTGTCAATTTTTTTTTCTGTTTTCGTTAAATGTAATAAAAAAACAAACATAACTAAAGAAAAGAACTCCTTACTTAAAATAATTTAATATTAACGAACAAAAGAGACTTAGCTACTACTTCTCATTAATGAAATGGCGCTGGTATTCTGCCAACACCTATGTGCCTACTGCCTACTCTTGAATCTCGATTCCAATCCTAAATCCAATCGCAGCTCGAATTTGAGGGTATTTAGTACTCTTGAAAGCGATACTAGTGCACGATTGGAATCAAATTCGGTGGAATATTTTTGAACTAAATGAATTCGACTCTCCTCGATTAAATCAAATATTTGCTATTCTCGACGTGATTTTGACGTAGTTTAAAATCATTAATGTTGCACAATTTCAAGAAAGCGTCCTTGTGGTGATCGAGTTCGATAACGTTATTAATTTAAAGTAAGAAAATACGATACATTTGGTGAAAATAACAACAGCAAACGCGAAGAATTCATTCTCGATTTTGTTCAAGAGTACCAAATACAAGTTTGGTGAGATTGGAATTGAATCGGATTCGAAATTAGAATGGCTGGTATTACGATAACGATATTCTTTGCATAATCACAACACAAAAACGTAGGAATTATAAAAAATACAAAGTACGCTATCATTGGATTTACAAGTACTAATTGCTCAAATTATAGGGAGTTTGTTGTTAACGCGAGAAAACTTCACCTATTTCGTACGTACGAAGTAAGTGCAAAATCGTCTGACAAGCCATTTATGGATCTAATCTTGTTATAAGCAATTTCGCTTATTAAGAAATAAAACAAACTGCATTAATCTATATTCCGGTTCCATGATTATTGAGAGTTTTGGCGGGAAAGGGAAAGTGCCATGTGGTCTTATATTAAACTAACTTCTGCTCGCGATTTCGTCCGCGTGGAAGTTACTTTGGGCTAACGCTAACTTTAACCCGAGAATTTGTTTACCTAGAAGGTGAAAATATTTTGCAAAGCTAATTGTTATTAGCGCACGCAGCGGAAGCTTTGAAAATGCAAAAAACCCCCGCTTTTGAAATATTCTTCATTGGTGCTGCGCTCCTATTGATCTTAGCGTGATGATATATAACCTATAGCCTTCCTCAATAAACGGGCTATCTATATTAAAAGAATTTTTCAAATCGGACCAGTGGTTCCTGAAATCCTGAAATTAGCACGTTCAAACAAACAAACTCTTCAACTTTATATATTAGTATAGATATAGATTCAATATCTTAGTGATTTAACCTATTATATATATATATATATATATATATATATATATATATATATATATATATATATATATATATATATATATATATATATGTATATATATATATATGTATGGTCATCGCATCACGCGTGAATGGATGGAACAATTTCGTTCATTCTTTTTTCGTTGTGTTTATAATAATAAACACAACGAAAAAAGAATAGTCAGAAGTAGGTTCTTATGAAAGAAAAAAATAAGAAAGTTAAGCAGAACATTAGAAAATTTAAGAAAACTTTACAACAATATTAATTTTACATGATCATAAATGTCAGCTATTGACAGAATGCGCGCTGCAAATATCGTTTAGCATAGATGGATCGGTTAATTTATCATTTCGTGTAATTTAAGTCAATAACGCAGTAAATTTTTGAGAAATGTTTATTCATCACGCTTATATTTAAAGTTCAGTTTAATATAGAGATTTTGATAGGTTTTAATATACTGATTTCATTTGATTTGATATAAAAAAGGAATATGATAGAATATTTTTCTATTTTAATAGATTGTTTTTAATAATGCCAGCAATCTAACGTATAAAAAAATAAGTCGCAGCAATTTAATTTGAAATATAAAATAAAACTTGTAATTTTATGTTTATAATATGTTTTATGTTCATATATTTCATTTTATGTTTTTCATTTTATGTTTGTAAAGCGTAAAACCTGACTGATTATGATAGACTATTTATTTTTCTTCCTACACAAATATTGATCTTATAATTTACACGGAAGTTTCGGTTTCGGCCGAAACTGAGACTGAAGCCGTAATTCGGTTTCAGTTTCGGCCGTAAAAAGTAGTGTCGATCAGACAATAAAAAAGGTGTACTATCCAAATAATCAAACTTCTAAAACGAATATACTTAATGTAGGGTTTTATTTTGAGTTTACCATATCTTATAGAGGAGCTATTATGTCTCAGACATTTTTACGACACTCGCGAAAAGCAAACGAAAGGGAAAAGACGATATTAGGTTCATCCCGAAAATCGAGATGCATAATTATATATAACAGATTTACCCAGTGCCGGATTAGCCATATAGCAAGAGTAGCAAATGCTACGGGCCCCGTGAATTGGGGGACCCGCGCTCCAACGCCTGTCTGACTGTAATTAAAAAAATATCAATCTAGATAGGAGCGTAAAATATCTTGCATGTCTTAACAGTTTTCAATTCAATTTAATACCCTAAACTTGAGAACCATTTTTTTTTTGGGGGGTGGGCTACGGTCGGCGCACTCCTCGCTCCGCTCCGTCCGGGGCGACAAAGGGGGCGTAAGCACAAAGTGATACATCGCCATCGTCGTTGAACCGACCACCGAAGCAGGGTGACTTGTCGTCAGTGGTTGGCCCGACGGCATATCCCCTGAAGAGTACCCTCTCCTCGACCGACATCCTCCCCCTTGGGGAGGATAAACTTAATAACCTGAAGCAAACCAAGGGCCTTTCGTCAGAATTTGCTACAGGCCCCGCGCTGCCTTAATCCAACACTGGATTTACCCTTTGCTTATATACACGTCTAGATGGCTCATTTGCCGTACAAAACGGCCCAAATACTGTCTACTATATTAAGTAGACTCGCTTGTTCCTTACATCAGTGTCGTTTGAACTACAACGCGGTAACGTGCTCGTGAAAAAAGTAATAATATGCCGGTGTGCGCTGTCAAACTGTGTCGCAATTATGTGGGAAAACCTCACAACAATATCAAAATCACTTTTCATCGGTAAGTTTTGTTATTTAAATACATTCTTTCAAGATATCATGATTTTTTAAAATTTATTTTTATTTTTAAATTAATGAAATTGAACAGTGATGCCAGTTTATTCTCGGGAGATTTGCCGCAATAATGGGAGATAAAGGAAAATCAGTACTGACCATAGCCATGCCATATTTGCATACTGATTGTATTTGATCTTATAATTTTGATATGCAAATCATGAATCTTGAGTTTTCTAAACCAAATAAAATTGATAAAGTTTTTTAGTATAGTTTGTTAGTATAGATAGTTATTTGGCAGCTAGAAATTATATCTTTTACATGTTTTGCGGATTGAATTCATGTCTCAATATGGGATTTACCTACAGTCACGTAAAATATATATGTAATAGTAGTAGATAGTCCGTGTGGTGACGGAGTAAGAATACAATTCACCACCCCCTATCTTACCTGTGGGTGATCGTACGAGACGACTAAGGGATATAAAACGCATATAACATCTATGCGAGAGAAGGAAAACTCGAAATAAAACCCTATACCAACACGTCTGACCAGCGTGGTATAGTAGGTCAATTACCCTTCCATTATGGAGGAGGCCCGAGCCCAACAGTGGGACGTATATGGGCTGAGATGATGATGATGATGAGTAGTAGATAGTAGTAGATTCTGGTAACTGTGTACTGTTAGAAAGCGTCAGTATCCTAACTTGCACTTCTGCAGTAAAATGCATAAATGAAACTACATCTCTAACGCGAGCAGATGATGACAATGAGTGTGATGCTCTAAATTTCCATAAATTAGTTAGTGTTCGAGATGAAGGCGGATTGTGTATGCCTCGGAATACGCATTTAAAATCTGTAAGGTAGCAGAGTATGTAATTAGGGATTTCATAAAACAGGGACATATAGCGACATCGTCTTGTAATTATAAAAAAATGTGTCATAAAATAATTTGTCAATTTATCACTGATATATATTTTAAAAATTGTAGTCAACACCACGAAACGAATCTTTTCAAACTTCTAATAGAAAAAAAAATGGTTGTCTGTAAAGTCGGTTTACGGACGATAGTTTAACGTGACAATGTTATAACAAAACATTGACGAAATGACTGCATACTTTTATGAATAAAATTGAATCATTTTTATTGAATTATCATTATTCTGTATGGATACAAAGGAGTGAAATTATTCCGATTCTCATTCCGATTCTTCCCGCCTTTCAAGCCATTTCACAATTTGACCACTCTGGTCTGCCCAATCTGCTGACCTTAATCCCTGGGTCAAACCAGCAAATCTCGGGCACGTCTTTTTCTCAGCTAGACTCTCTTATACATCTTAGATTTCTTTTTCACTTTTTTCATCTAACCACGCTGGTCTGTCTAACCCACTGGCACTAACCTTCTGGTAAACCAGTAGATACGGACATTTCCTCTCTTTCCGTGACTTTCTTATCAACTTCTGAAAACTTCCACCACTTAACCACTCTGGTCTGACCAATACACTAGTGACAACTCTCGGGTAAACTAGTGGACCGGAACATCCTTCCCATTTTGACTCCTCTTCGGCCTTAAACTTGGACCTTTTCTTTTCGTCCGATACCACGCTAGTCTTTCTATTCACAAAATTTCTCTTATTAACTTAGAATTTCATTCCCAATTATTCATTCACTTCACACAACTTTTCACTCCATACTCCTATCACTTATATACATACTACAATCAGCGTAACGGGACAATGAGCGTAATGGGACAATGAGTCATCCTTTTTCCTGCATGCAGCCAGCGTTCATCGATTTATTAGACGTTGTCACGTCAATATTTGCAAATAAGATGTCACCCTTAGAATAATAACGTATAGAAGGATAGTGTCAATACTTCAAACTTTCAAAATTTGAATCTAAAAATAATAATGGCGCGAAGACGATTACAGACGTACACACGCAAACCATTATACAAATTATGAAATCAAATTTTGTTTTTATTAACATAAATCGTCGAATTACCTTTAAAAGTAATGTTAATAATCATTTTATATTTTTCAAATGTGTTGTGACACCATTTGAATGCACAAACCGTCATAATTAGCTATTTATTTTTTAAGAGTTGCGTACGTTCGTGCAGTACAATGACTTGTACATTACGGAACGGTTCCGGTGTAAGCTCCATTAGGCTCCAATTGAAATGCCTCACTTTTTGTGCGTGAACTTACCTTCTATATGTTATTATTCTAAGATGTCACCATATTTGTAAATTGGATAACACAATCCATGCCATAAAATCTAAGAGGAAACTATTCCGAAAACAAACCCAAAGAGACGAGTTTTAATTTAAGGTATTTCCTTTGTTTTTGTATTTACAATATTTAAATGAAACACTTTTCCATTAATTATATCATTATTTTATTTAATCTCCATCTTTTTAAATTTTTAAAAAAATTGGGTAATAAATTAAAAGTGGGTATCCTTAAACACGCACACATTGACAGTTTAATTACAGTAAGAACACAAAGCGTACTCACACATAGCGAAAAACCGTGGACACTTTTTGTGTATCGTTTGTTCTGCATTACTCCATCTAGACGTGTATATAATCAAAGGATTTACCACTTTAAAGCTTTCGACTCTATAAGATATATATAGATATATATATAGAAATAACAAAAATAAGATATTCCAAATTTAAAAGTGGCTAATGTGACGCACTTTCTGTAGAAAAAATAAATGACATGATATTTTTTTAAGACAACACTACTTTTTCAGAGACGACGGAAAGGCGGCGTTTTCTCCCTATCACCATTGGGCTGACCACTATACTAATACGAATTGTTTGACCTCGGTGGCATAAGATCCCGCACTTTTCTCACTAGACACTCCACAAATGTAGAAATTAACGGTCACAAATTACACTTAGACTCATAACATTCAATTTGAACGCAATAAATAATTGCCCTGCATGAGAATCGAACTGTGTATGCTCTTATATGTATGCAGTAAGATGATGGATCGCTCCTTATTATTTTTAAGTACCTATTACAGCTACAAAGCGTAAATAGACACCTTGAAATACATAACCGTGAATTATAAATAAGAACAATTGATTATTTTTAAACCTGTCCCAGGTTTATTTTAGAAATAATTTGCATGCGTATACTTGGCAATTTTAATCTTCTATCAAATACTGATCTATACCCAAAGGTCAAAGTAGACACATAACTGACAAATGAAACATAAAATCTAACTAGAAGGTCTTCATATATTTGTATTCATTCCAATATACAATACAAGGTTAACGGGAAAACAAATATTTTCTACGATACATATTAGGCAATCGCATTTCATTGTTCCATATTCAATGTTAAAAGAATAATTGATTATATTATAATAATTAAAATTAAGATAACGTTACAGCTCGTTACGTGTTCGTTCTATTTTTAAATTTGTGACGTTATTAAATTTTATGAATATTCTAACATTTTTATAGCACTCATTTGCATTTAAAAAATAATATTTAAAATAATTGATTAAGAGAAAGATGTCTCTGCAAATTTAAATTCTCAACCTACATCTGGTCATGCGCAATAAACACTTCGATGCACATAATATCTAAACATTTGCCGATACAACACAACATACTTTCACTATAGCTTTATGTTATGCAATATTACACCTATTTTCCATACCTTTATTTTGTCGTACGTATTATCTAGCTCCAATTTGTGAACGAAAGGGTTCAATATTTCGGCGCGCATGTCGTCAGATGAGAAAGCACCGGTTTCACTATGCAGTTTGCCATTCATTTTTACGAAAGCAGTAATCACTACTTTGATGTGGCAGCCATAAATTAGATCACACCATTAGCACTCATTTTTATTCACTGTACGCAATTGATAATTTTACAAAACACTGATATTTAAAAAAATCCCGATGTATTTTCGTTGAAAAATCGCAACGCAAAAAAAGACACTCTCTTTACGTGAAAAATTCAAGACTGACGTTTTCGAGGTCAAATCTTTAAGCTTGTCCATTGGTCCCTCTTTTGACACATGCAATCGACCACCCGCCGATGTTAACCGAAGATAGCCGATATAACACGAGAAATAACCACAGCTTTCTAATATTTACAGTTGTACAATGTTGTACCATAGTTTTAGACAGCAATTTTATTTTCTTTTTGTAAAAATGCTATGGAGTCGTTAAAAGATTGAATTCTTCAGCATTCATTTTAACTTTTATCTAATTATTAAGATTACTGTATTTGATTTCTGATGTTTACGCGAGTATTACACATTTTAAATAAAACTACGAATATTATCGCGTTTGGACTAAGATGTCTCACGTCCACCAAGTGCCGCCCAGTGACCATGAACGCTGCAAAGTGTTCGAAACGTCGGGCAATCAAAAATCAAATACAAACGCGATAAAATCCGTAAAATAGTTTTATTGCTGTATTTTTTTATAATACAGAGAAAATGTTAAAGCAAATGAAAGTAACTGCTTTCTGTAAGTTTTTATTTACTACAGAATTACTCGAGATACTAGAGAAAATCCTATCCAAGTTAAAGGGATTGGTATGTTTGACCTTAATTCAAATTTTATTCTTCAGATTCTAAGAAATAGATTTTTACTTCTATTCCTCTTTTATGCCCCTCTAATAATTTCACTATGTATATTTGTACCGCATCTCTTATAAATGTAAATAATACTTTGTATTATTTATCTTTATAAACCTGATTATTTATTAATAATTCCTTAATGTTATTAAATTTATTACTGGCAACTATACATTGACAATCAAAACAAATTCAAGTACCAGTTGCCAGATAAAAACAAAAAAAAGGATGCAAATCTCGGCGAGAGATCGAATTTTCAATAGATTTCAAACGTCGTAAATGATAAGTCTATTCATATAAATATTCTGGTATGAAAGTATAATAAATGCCTCCAAAATCGATATTTTATTATTATCATTCAATTATCCTGATGTTTGGCAGACCAAATATATAGAATCAGAATCCTAGAATATCATTACGTTTTTGGTTTGTAGAGCTCAAATAATAGTCAATTCATGCAATTGGTTTCTACCGAAACTGTACCGGTTAGAATACCAACGACACTACCATTAGAAATAAAGAGTCAAAAATTTAATTGAAATGAGACTAAGTACATGAACAATATTTTTTTTTTACATGAGTTTGATTATAGTAACACCAATATTTGAAATATTATATCGCTTACATCTGATTCATCCCAAATATTAAATATATGTATCGATAATTTTCTAAAAACATATCGATACATCGAACAAAATATTTAATCTACCCAAGCCTATTGCCTAAGTCAAGCGAAAGTAGACGTTATTCACGTTATCCTCTTAGTAGTCTGTGGATGTTATTGCCTGTGGTTGTATTGTTGCTGTTTAATACATAAAATTTCAAACAAACCATAGTAACCTTTATCCACAGTTATGGATTTTAATAACTTTAACAAATATAATGGAATCGAAAATACAGAAACATATTATTGATTATTTTTCTTTTTTTGATGAATACCACAACACAGCAAAAACTTGTTTGAGAGATTGCCAAAACTACGCAGCGACTATAAATAAACTAATAAAGCGCTGTAAAAACATAAAAGAGTGAGTGAAAACGCAATAATGTTTATTGTTTTATCTTTATAACTTTGTATAATTGAATTGTATGCTTTAGGGCTAACGTGATCGGGTCTCCGCTTGAAGAAATTGAAGGTTTACAAAGCAAGTTGTGTGCTATTCTTCATAACCATATTTCAGCAACCGTCCATGATATAAAGTGTAAACAGTAAGTATACGATTACGTATAAGTGTTAAAAAACATGTGATCATTATCTTGTTTATAGGGCTACCTTTTTGGTAGTGTTTCTTTTGATAAATAAGTTTTATCTACACAAAGATATATTTTGATAGGTTATAAGTTTTTGTTCACTGCATTTATTCGAGTTGTTTTAACAATCACAAACAATACAGATTTTAAATTAAAAGTTTTACGTAGTCAATTTTATATCTGTAAAAGCGCAAGAAAGTATTTCATGTTATTTAAAAATAAAGGTAAATATTAATTAATGTTTATTTAGAAAATCATGTGATAACAACTAGTAGAAATAGAGTAATCTGGTGTAATACCACACTCTCACAGCAAATTAATGTTTGAATAGTAGCATTCTGCTACTGTTTTATGTTGGATGGTTGTGATAGCTGGAGTCTTAAGCCCCAAATTTTATTGGGAAGGCACCTGGCTGTGCCCCTGATACTGTAGAGGTCCTTGAGCTCCAGTTACCATTAGATGGGTTGCTTGGTCATAATTTGGCTCGTGTATGTTCCCCTGCTGGGCAAGACCCTCCTCCATAATAGAAGGGAAATTGGGCTTACTATACCATGCTAGTCAGGTTGGTATAGGGTTTTCTTTCGAGTTTTCCATCTCTTGCATAGATGTCATATGCATAATATATCCCTTAGTCATCTTTTACGACACCCACAGGTATGAGTGGGGGGGGGGGTGGTGAATTGTATTCTTACTCTGTCACCGCATGGTTGCTTGGTCATTTGCCATTAGAAGCAGCAATATATCTACAAACACTAGCTAACATAACTGCACAATTCAAGGTAATAGATAAACAACAAGAAAGTAAGGGGAAGGGTTCTCTTAAACTGTGAGTGTTAGCAGTTTACTACTGTGCTTTACTCACCCGATGTGGTACTGCCATTGAAAATAGGGTGTAGTGATGCATTTTATTCTTTACTTGTCATCACAAGGATACAGTCATCTGATAAAGTTAAATGCCAAAATTTATGAAAATTATTGTAACCATAAATAAAATAAATAAAGAAGCCTTTTATTTCTTGCACATATAAATTAAATATTTATAGAGCTTAATAGATCGCAATTAATATAACCTTGGGGTTTTTGTTTTGATTCTTATAAATATAGATAAAATATCTAGTAATGTAGATGTTAAATGCCAATGATAGGATAAATTTCTGTCAAAAATTACACACAAATGACAAATTTATATTTGAAATATATGAAAATTGTGTCTTGCCATAAAAAAGAAAAAAGAATTTTTATTGCAAATAACATTTATTACTGTTACAGTGTGTTAGTTTAATACATAAATATAAAATAATTTAAAATATAAAAAAATTATTGGAAGTGGCCTTCATTAGCTGCAGTACAGTCCTTTAAACGTTGAGGCCGGTTGTTAATAGAAGCATGCACTCTTTCCATGGGAAAATTCTTCACTGCCAATCGTATGGATTGTTTTAGGGACTCTAAATTATCATGGCGTTTAGTGCAAGCCGTACTCTCTAAAATTGACCATAAATCATAATCCAGCGGATTAAGATCGGGACTAGATGACGGCCAATCTTCAGCTATGATGAAGTCCAAAACATTCATTTCTAACCAAGACTGCATAGACCGAGCGTTATGAACCATTTAAGAACCATTCTTGGTCATTGAACATGGTATTTTTAAGGAGCTTCACTACCTTCTTAAGAATGGTATCTTGATACACTTGTGCCGATGTTTTGATACCTTTTTCACAAAAGTATGGCTCAGTCACTCCTTCATAGCTAATACTCCACCAAACCATCACTGAAATCGGATAATGCGCACATTGCACTCTGTTGACTAATTGGGAAGCTTCCTTAGAACTTTGGGCATAAATATACTCATTTTGTTTATTAAAACGTTGCTCAATTGTCTCACTTACATCTCTTTATAGGCTGCAAGTTCTAAATCGTCTTTTAAAATACGTGAATTGGTTTTAGGTGCTATCTTCACCTCCCAAGACAAAAATCTTTTGCTTTTGGACAGGATTTCTTCGAATTTTTCCCATACTGCTTTGACCACCTTTTTCGTACGAACACTACGTGGACGGCAAGATCTTTTTCTGTCACAAACAGAGGAGGTCTCATTATAGCTATTAATAGCCCGGTATACAAACATTTAACTAATACCAAGCATTTTTTTTTTTTTGTGGGTGGGTCGCGGTCGGCGCGCCTCCGCACCACTCCGTCCGGGGCGACAGAGGGGCTTAAGCACGCAACTCCCGCAACCCACCCGAAAACCACCTCGCCTTCGTCGTTGGGCCGACCACCGGAGCAGGTTTACTTGTCGTCAGTGGTCGGCCCGACGGAATAGCCCCTACGTGGGGTACCCTCCCATAACTAATACCAAGCATATGGAAAGTTTTAGAAATTGCATTTGGCTCCATACCTACTTTGTGTAATGCATTGCACTCATCACTTAATTGCATTGGTAATCACTGTGTGATTCAGTTCTCTTTATCACCCCACTCCATTTTAATATCGCAAAATATTGTAAAATGTACTAGCGCCAAAATGAGATACACAATGAACAATCATTTAAAAATGACAGATTCCAAATTCAATTTTTTTTGTTTATTTATAATTGTAACAGTATTTATGGCCAGATTAAGTATAAATTAAAAAATACTTGATTAAAGAATTAATATTTTGATTAATGTATTGCTATGATTAATTATTACATTGCTTTTTTTTTTTTTTTTTTTTTGTGTGTATTTAGCTGTTGGTCGCAGATGACCTTGACAGCTTAACGCGGGCAATGGGCGAGCGGAAGGCTCTTAACCCGGTAAGTAAGTTAAGCGAACATCGCCCGAGGGCTCCCCCTGTGGGGAACGGACCTCGGCTCGGGGCGTCGCTGAAAGCAAAGTGGGCGTGGCCACGTTTAGGTTAATGATTTTTACGCGGCGCGGTTTTCGACCTCGTCGGCGAGGCCGATACCGCGCAGTTTTATGTGTTATCGCTGCGCGAGCTGTGTAGGCCCTTTCTTGGGCGATCGTGATGGCATCATCCCCTTCTTCAAGGAGATGACGGGGTCGTCTGACCGCGGATATTTTTGATGGGACGTAGTTTACCGCCCCAACCACTAGTGGATTGGGGTGAGTCGTGGCAGAGTCAAAATAGCGCTGGGAGCAACGCTTCATATACTGCCTGATGGTCGGCAATTCGAGGTCGATGTGTAGATCGACATTACGAACGAACCACGGTGCTCCCGTTGCCCGTCGCATGAATCTATTTTGTAGTGTTTGTAACCTGTGGATCCTGTTTGGCCTAACGTGCGCGAACACTACACTGGCATACGTCATGATCGGGCGTATGCAGGTAGTGTATAATCGGATACATTGCATTTATAAATTTAAAAAATACATAACATATTTTTACAATATCTTTATATATTTCTGACTTTTACAGGTCAACACTTGAAGATTTGTTTGAGAAACTGTACAATAAGAATAAAATACTTAGAGATAACTGCAGAGTAGTAGACTTTAACTCGAACTCTAAACTTGTTAAAGGTAGTCCCTATCAACCACCATTAAGAGAGTTACTTGTATTTACTGATGATACAATAACTTTTGCCAGCCATATTTGTGCTCAAATTGATTCAGCTTTAAACATATTGTCATTTAAAAAGTTAGACACTGCATCCTTTGGAGAACATTTCCAGTATCCAGTTAACTGGAATAGAAGAGTTACAGAAATAATTACATACACAGCATTTTTATCAAAGAACGAGATATAAAAATGGATCTGTTAGATTCAATTCTTAATTCTATGCAAAAACCACCAACAGCTAGTGAGGCTCAGAAGAATGCGATGCGTAAACAAAAGGAAGCCATGGAACATAGGCAGAAGGAAGAAAAGAACATGATCAATAGATTCAAGAAACGCGTTGAAGAGAAAATTAGTAGTTTCGTTAAAGACGGAACGAAACCACATATTCAATTTGAACCAATGGACCAAATGTGCAGATCCATAATAAGAGAAATATCAGAAACCGCTGGCTTGCAAGTATTCTCTTTTGGGCAAGAAGGTATTGACCGCTATTCTGTAGTTTATTCTAAAGATAATCTTCCATCAGAAGATGAGCTATCAGTACGCAGATCTGGTGGTATTTGGGATGAAGAGAAAGCAGCTGAAATGGCTTTAGAGCATATAGCTAATAAAAGACAAGCTGCTCTACAATTAGAAGAAGAAAATAATAGAAAACGTAAACGTGGCAAAGAAGAATTAAGTGGTACATTCTATAAACAGAAATATGCACATCTAATTGGTGAAGATGCCGCATTAAATGCTGCTCAGAAAACAAATATGAATAAGAGCTACGGTGAAGTTCCTAGTGAAAATAAGAAGGACCAGCGTTCTATAGAACAGACAATGGCTGATATAAAAGCAAAGAAAATGAAGAAAGCGGAAACAGTAAAGGTAGATACAGATAGAAGTAATTTAATTTAGTGTTCAATTTAGCTTAGAGCCTATTTCAAAATGTGTTAATAAAGAATTTGTTAAGATTGGGCCCATGTTGCATCTAATCATCAATTAGCTGATCAACATGCACTGTTAGAGACAGGACTGCCCCTAAAAATGCCACTTAGAGAGTTCCTGCGCTGGCCTGCATCCCTGCGACTGTGTCAAGAGGCCATCCCGAACTACATTATCCATTATAAATACGATACTTGAAAGCGTTTATGCTCACAAAGATTTTCCATTTCGCAAGCAGTATGACATCCCCATTGGCACTTCAGAATAGGGGCTATAATGGTTACACATTGTTCTTATGCAGATTTCCATATTCCAGATTTTATCATGCATATTCCCTTGTAAACTATACTTAGTTTTGCTATAGCATGCAGTTCATCTAAGTTTCTTTATGAGGCCAGCATCTAGAGAACCTTATTGGTCGACTGAGCTAACCGAGACGATGGTAAATTTGAAAAGAAAAAAGGGCTAAAGTGCATATTTTACATAAATATTTTGAGATAGGCATATAACATGTAGCTAGTTCAAAATTTTAGTCTGATTTTAAATACCTGTGTAGTTATATTTTATTATTCTATTTAGCTTTAGGGCTTTACAACAATTTTAGATTGGTTGTGCTGTTTATCATATTAACTTGTTATTATAATAATAATAAAATTTAAGTTATTAATATAATATCGGATACTATTTTAATATTATGACTGTATTAATACTCTTTTAAAGTTAAATAAACCCTCGGAAGTGATAAATATTTTAAAACTACTAAAAGCTATATACAACATTATTTCAATTTAGAAATAATATGTTGGCAACACAATAGTAAATTTTCTTATAATAGATATTTAACACGCTTATAAATATTTGGTCTGTATTTGATTGAATTTTTAAATGTTGCTTTCCCTTCCTAAACATCAGATTAAAATGTATCTTTGCACTTATTTATTTTGGCATTATTCAATAGATGTCGCTGTTCTAATTTCGGCGTCACACTTTTTAGTATGGTTGCAAAAACGTGTTTTTTTTAGATTTTTTACACTAAGTGTGTACCAATTTTATGAAATCATTAATTTCAAATTTACTTATTTTTTTTAAGCAAATGTATATAATAAATTCGACTTGTTAACATCGAATTTAATTATTTCTTAATGTATATGAGCAAAAAAATATTAATTAGTTATTATATTGCTATATAAGATTGTAATACCACCGAATAATGAAAATAACAGTGAAATGTGACATTTCCGGTAGAATTTAAAGAGAAACTAGTGAAGTACAAAATCAGACAAATATTTATTGTTTTCAATTCAACATCTGACATTAGCCGCGTCCTAAGTAGTGACGCCGATCGATTGGCTAGACTATTGATAGCCTATCGATACTGCGGAAATAGTGGGCATATCGATAGTACCGATACTATCGATAGTAAAGTTGTCATGGATAAAAATAGTGTCGATATTATAGGTACTATCGATAGTAAAGTTATCAGGGATGAAAATCGTATTGATACTATTGCAAATCAGCAATAGTGTTATCGGCCTTTGTACTATCAATACTGTTGATAGTATCGATACTATCAATAGTATCGATAGTCTTATCGATATCCTAACTGATTTTCGAGGTCAACATAGTTTTACTATCGATAGTTCGGCATCACTAGTCCTAAGCAATGGCACTGTGAATGACATATTTGTCGCCGACTATCCTACCCTCATAGGGCATTATTAATTCGGCATTATAATTTCGAGATATGTCCGCAGAAAATTCGCTAATATTTTCGCTACAACTAATAAACTTTTTTGCCTTATTGATTTCACAAATATTATTAATTTATTATTATTCGTCTAGGCATAAGTAAAATAGGTTTTTTATTGATAAATAAATTAACCAACAGACAATTAACAGAAGCGTAATTGTTAAAAAATAAAACTCTAAGTTTTAAGGTGCGTATTTTGAGTTTTTGATTAAGCTTGGATTGTATTTTATATTGGATATCGGGCTATAGTTCTGTCTATTGCTATCGGAAATATAGTAGCTCTGTATTAGTAAAATTATTCCCCGGTAGTAATAGTATTAAAAGAAATAAAATGTCATCATGATCACAGCTTAAACATCCCACCACTTCGCTCGAACCTCCTCTATATTGGAAGGGAAATTGACCTACTATACGCTGGTCAGACAGGTGTGGGCTTTTATTTCGAGTTTTATTACCTTGAATAGTTGTTATATGCACAAGATATCTTTTAGTCTCCTTTCACGACACTTATGGGCAAGAGAAGGGTAGGGCGGGGAAAGGAAAGGATGGTATCCAAAAGGGTAATCCGCCGTTTCGATATCACGGCAATAAAACAGTATTGCCGGGACATCGGCCACTCTACGGGTGGCGGACTAATCCCCGGTCTGTCCACCAGTGACCTCGGCATCTGGTGCAGATATTCGTGCCGGCGACGGAGCGTGTCATAATAGAAGAATTTCTCCCGAACTCGCTAAATATTAAAATACCCTACATTCGATTAAAATCTTTTGGGAGTTAGTTAACATTTTATTGCTTAAAAGTGTAGGTATCCAATTCCAATCAATAAATGAGGCGTCAGTCTGCGCGGTAGATTTATAGATAAATTAAAATAAATTAATAAAAAATATAAACTGGATATATAATACCTCATTATATTATGTACCTTAATATCCAAATTTTAATTACAATATATTTTTCTATCGCATTAACGAAACAAAGACTGGTTTGATTTTGTAATGATAGCAATAATAGTTAGTAATAAATTATTTACTTGTATCTTATAAAGTTTAAATAAAAGTTATTCAAATCTAAGACTGTGTTTTATATTTTACAATTAGGGATCCTAGATCCTGGCTTACTAGAGTTATAGTGGTGGGAATGTGTAGTGGTACATATACAAAACTTAAACGTGTGACTTTACGACACACATGTGTCGACCTACGATGGAAATAAAATCTTTGATCATCGCAGCCCACATACGTCCCACTATTAGGCTCGGGCGTCCTCTACAATGGGAGGGCCTTTGAGCTACATACCATGCAGGTCAGACATTGGTAATTTTTTTTTTTTTTTTTTTTTTATGGGTGGGCTATGGTATGCGCACGCGCGGTCCAATCCATCCGGGGCGATGAAAGGATGGCGCGCGGGCCCGTAACCCACCCGTACCCACGTCACCTCGTTGTTGGGCCGACCACCGGAGTAGATGTGACTTGTCGTCAGTGGTCGGCCCGACGGAATACCCTTTCGGGTAACGTCACCTCTCGACGTCCTGGGACGTCGGTCGCCGTCGCGCGGTCAGCCTCTCTGCGGGTGACGGACAATTCCCCGGTCCGATCACCCGCGGCCTCGGCTAGGGCGGCATTAGGCGCAGATACTCGCGCCTACGCCGCCCGAGTCGCCGGCGGCGGAACGTGTCGCCGAATAGGAGCTCTACTCGCACACGATCCGCCGCCTCCTTCCGTGAGATTACGGCCTCGCAGAAGGCGGCGACCGCGTCCCAGTTCCTGACGCTGTCGAGCATCTCCCTGGCGATGGTCGGCAGCGTCAGGTCGGCACCGATAATCGCAACGAGTTCACGGCGCTCCCCCTCCCACGCAGCACACACCTCGAGCGTGTGCTGCGCCGTGTCCTCGTCGCAATTGCAGTGGTGGCAGGACGGTGTGCTCTCCCTCCTGACAATCTTGTGCAGGTACTTCGCGAAGCAACCGTGCCCCGTAAGCACCTGCACCAGTCGGAAGGAAAGCACCCCGTGCGACCGCTCCAACCACTCCATCAGCACCGGCCGGAAGGCCTCGACGGTCCTGACACCGTACCGAGGACTCTCCAGCCGGACTGCCCAACGGGCAATTACTTCCCGGCGGGCGTCGGCCCGCCAGGCGGTGACCTCTTTGATGGAGACCATACCGCCGCGGGCGCGCGTCTCCGATACCCGCCGATAAATGTCGGCGAGCATCTCCGCCTCCAGGTCCCACGGGGGGGTTCCGGCCAGGAGGCACGCTGCCTCCGTCGCCACCGTGCGGTAACCACGTATGGCCCTGATCGCCATGACCCTCTGTGGTCGCCTCAAGAGGGCCCTCAGCCGGACGGTCAGGGACCCCGCCCACACCGGTGCGCCGTACAGGGCCATCGACCGGATCACCCCCACGTACAGCTGTCGGCACGTAGCGCTGGGTCCGCCCACGTTCGGCATCAGCCGCGAAAGGGCGGACGCCGCGCCGACAAGCCGGGGAACAAGTCGATGGAGATGCTCCCGGAACCAAAAATGCCCGTCGAGCACCAGGCCCAAGTACTTCATGTGGGCCTGGATGCTGATAGTAACCGACTTCACGGTGATCGAAGCGCCGGCGGGTGGCCCGGCGGTACGGAGGCCATGGAACAAAAGGGCCTCCGTCTTTTCCAGGGCCACCCTCAACCTCAACGCTTCGATCCGCCTGACAATCTCCTCGGTGCCGAGAGTTGCCAGGCGTGCCGCCTCCTCAGGTCAGACATTGGTATAGGGTTTCATTTCGAGATTTCCTTCTCTTGCACAGATCTTATGTGCATATTATATCTCTCTATTATATCTCAGTGGACGATATCCACGGACAAAATAGGGAGTTGTGAATTGTATTGTGACACCGTCACCACACGCAAAGTACCTATTACATTAAAACATTTTAATCGGTGTTGAGACGTATGCGTATCAAATCACCTCCCCAGAGCCAGACGGTGTATCCGACCGGGTGCTGGCCCTGGTGATGATGCCGCCCTAGCTGAGGCCGGTGAATAGTCCGTCACCCGCAGAGAGTTTGTCTACGTGTGGAAGACTGACGTCCCGAGAAGGGCGTTAGGGAGGAAGGGTATCCCGCCGGGCTGGCCACGGACGACAAAGAACTCGATACCAGTGGTCGACCCAATAGCGAAGGGGATGGAATACGGTGGATTATGGGGCCACGCAGGACCCTTTCGTCACCCCGTACAGAACGGACGTCGCATGTGCTAACCATAGCCGATTAAAAAAAAGTATGAACTAATGGCGCTCTTCTTGGATACCTATTTAACACAAATTGCGAACGCTAATCCGCTTTCTAGGATAACGTCATAGCTGTCATACGTTATCCTCTCTTCTGAGATGGGCCCCATATCCAACAATGGCTATCAATAGACCATTGGTAGATAGATGGATATTTAATGCCAATTGAAGGTAGGTTGAAAGATATAAAACCATTACCCCTCAGAGCTCATAATCTATTGGGACTGGATTGCCAGCGTAACTAGTTTTGGCTAAGTCTTCCATTCCTTTGAAGCCACTGTCATCTAATTTCCAAAGGGATAATGATATTTCGTGTTTAGACCCAGTGCCCGATTATATCAGGCTACTGACGCCCGATATCGACTGTTCGTGTTCACTTTCAGTGTGGTGACGTAACAGAAATAGTGTTTCACCACCCCTGCCTTTCCCATGGATGATTCGTTATTCAAGGGTCTCGGTTTGACGTAACAAAAAATATGGTCATACGGAATCCCCGAGGGTCTCTGTAATTGGATCGCCAGCTTTCTGGGTGGTCGGAGTATAAAAGTCGTTGTAGATGGCTCCTGCTCCGATACCATGACCACTAATGCTGGTGTACCACAAGGCTCGATGCTCTCCCCGACGTTGTTTATCCTGCATATCAACGACATGCTCTCCATCGAGAATATGCGTTACTATGCGGATGACGAGCGGTATACCCAGCAACGGAATGTCCCTCGGAGTACACAGGAAAGAAGAGTTCAACTTGTGGCTGAAGTCAAGCGCTCTCTGGGGCAGGCCTCGGAACGGGGTGAACGGAACTTAGTCCAGTTCAACCCCACAAAGGCACAAGTATGCGCGATCACTGCAAAGAGGGACAAGCTTGTAATGGCGCCTCAGTTCCAAGGAGTAACTCCCCAAATTTCGATAGTATTGGGATCCTCGGCGTCGAAATATCGAACAAAGGCCAGTTTGGGAGTCATTTGGAGGACAAAGCCAAATTGGCTAGCAAAAAGTTGAGCGTCCTGAACAGAACCAGGCGGTGCTTCACACCGAGACAGCGTCTTGTACTATACAAAGCACAAGTTCGTCCTCATGTGGAGTACTGCTCACATCTCTGGGCAGGCTCGCCCAAATATCAGTTAGACCCACTTGGTTCCCTCCAAAGGGGTGCTGTTCGAATCGTCGGGGATCCCAATCTTACGGACAGATTGGAATCGCTGGAGCGGCGGTGAGACTTTGGGTCACTCTGTGTACTCTACAGACTCTTTCACGGGGAGTGCTCCGAGGAACTGTTTGACTTGGTACAACCGTCACCGTTTTACCAACGTACCACTCGACACCGCAGCAAGGTTCATCCATTTCACCTGGAAACGTTATGGTCTTCAACTGTACGTTTCCAGCGATCATTTCTCCCACGTACGTGCAGGCTCTGGAATGAACTACTTGCTGCTGTGTGTCCCGAGCGCTATGACATGTCCTTCTTTAAACAAGGTTTAAGAAGAGTATTTACTTCACGGTAGGCAACGTCCTGGCTGTGCCCCTGGTATTACAAAGGTCCATGTGCGGCAGAATCACTTACCATCAGGTGTGCTTTTGCTAGTTTGCCACCATCGGCAATAAAAAAAATAACCAGGGTCACATTAAGTTAGACGTACACCTACCGTTTCCTTATTAGGAATTAAGATTCGGCAACCCGAATGCTCCACTGACATGTTCAACAAGGGGCACTATATTTCTGCTTAAGAACTGAAAATGGAAGTATACACTAGTCACGTGGGAAGCTGAATCTAAATTCCTAATAAAGAAACTTAATCAGGAACAACTTATTTTATGACATCCACAAGCAGTAATTATTACGGGGGTGCGCGGGGAGGGCGGTGTGATCTCGTTAAGGGATCTCACCGCCTGGCGCGTCGACGCCCGCCGAGACGTCATTGCCCGTTGGGCAGTCCGGCTGGAGAGGCCTCGGTTCGGGGTGCGAACCGTGGAGGCCTTCCGGCCGGTGCTGATGCAGTGGTTGGAAAGGCGGCACGGGCTGCTCTCCTTCCGACTAGTGCAGGTGTTGACGGGGCACGGGAGCTTCGCCAAATACCTGCACAGGGTGGTAAGGAGGGAGAGTACACCGTCCTGCCACCACTGCGATTGCGACGAGGACACGGCGCGCCACACGCTCGAGGCCTGCGCGGCTTGGGCAGTGCAGCGCCGTGAACTCGTCGCAATCATCGGTGCCGACCTGACGCTGCCGGCCATCGCTAGGGCGATGGTCGACAGCGTCAGGAACTGGGACGCGGTCGCAGCCTTCTGCGAGACAGTGATCTCGCAGAAGGAGGCGGCGGATCGTCTGCGCGTGGAGCGCAGCCTCGATGAGGAGATCCGCCGCCGGCGACTGGGGCGGCGCAGGCGCAACTATCTGCGCCTCATGCCGCCCTAGCCGAGGCCGCGGGTGACGTGACCGGGGATTAGTCCGTCACCCGCCGAGAGGCCGACCGCGTGAGGAAAGACCGACGTCCTCCCCGAGGGGGGGACGTCGGTCGATGGGAGGGTACCCCGCGTAGGGGGTATTCCGTCGGGCCGACCACTGACGACAAGTAAACCTGCTCCGGTGGTCGGCCCAATGACGAAGGCGAGGTGGTTTTCGGGTGGGTTGCGGGAGTTGCGTGCTTAAGCCCCTCTGTCGCCCCGGACGGAGTGGTGCGGAGGCGCGCCGACCGCGACCCACCCAAACAAAAAAAAAAAAAAAAAAAAGCAGTAATTATTAAAGAAGCAGATATTAGGATAATTGGGAGTAATAATTAAAAATAGTTATTTTTAGAACGTTTATTTACCATCAACACGTTATTAGGCATATATACTTACACAGAAACAACAACATTATCGATATGGATATATTCGTATATCAACACTACGAGTATAACTAACCTAATCTGATATGATAAAACTTATGTTCACGGCGAATCACAAGGTTTTAGTTCACTTTGATGATTTTAGTATTAAAATTTGTCAAGATTTCCGTACAGAATAGCGCAAAAAGATACTTTGATAGATGTCTGTAGTATAACTCAATTAGAATATTAATTTTAGTGTAGCTATGTGAGAACTCGGTATATTAGTCAAATTTTATATTCATTTGTGTTTTATAAAATTAGAAAAAGACATTTAAATACAATCAATTTAAATTAAAAACGTGTTCATATTTGTCATAATTCTATTTTTATAATAACTACAAAATGGCTAGATACAACTAATAAACATCATTGCTTACATTTTTTTATTATTATGCATATATAAAACTGTATGTGTACCTATATGATGTTAATAATATAGCTGTTAACCTGTTTCTTTTATTAATTTCATGGCTGGATTCCTTACATAATTATAGTATAATATACCTATTAAAAATAAAGAAAATCCAAGCACATTGTTTTTTAAACTTCAAGTCAATATTTTTGGTTTGAAAACCTTCGACAGTTTAATACTTAATTTTCGTTTATTTAATTATATAACAACTATGCGAGTTGTCTAAAAAAACATTGCTTAAATATTTTTTAAAGATTTATAATGATATAATATTTTCATATTTAAAGTTTACCGATTTTTCTCAATAAACCTTTTTAAAATAAAATTATAATAAATAAAAATAACTTTATTAATCGTGCTCTCATTTTCATAGAACATTATCCTACCAGTGTTTGTTACTTTATTAATTTAATCATATTTTATATGATATGGTAAATTTAGATTACGTAAAATTTTACTTCCTTTGAATGATAAGTCTTGAGAATTATAACCATTGTAATTTGTCTGCTCTATCTATTTCGTTAGATGTAAAATTACACCTATAGGTAACGGCTACGTCAGTGGTTCTAATTGAGATATTTAAAAGGTTACGCAGTTTCAATGCCTTAATAATGTTTTAATGATTGAGCCGAGTAATAATCACATTAAAGCCTAAAGGAACTTTGAAAAACACTTAGCGGGAACGCAAACGTACGCTTTCCTGATTAGGTTTCCTTATTAAGAATTGAGATTCAAAATACCGCGTGACTAGCGCAAACACCCATTTACTTAATATCGAAACGAACGTCAAGTTTTTTTCAATTCGGAAATAGTGAGAATATATATAATAATATATTGTACATACAATACTCGAGAAAATTTCCGTGCGTTCATGCGTTTCTGCCATACCTACTGTAGCAATCAATCATAACGCTCACATATAGGCCCCGTTAAGCTCTCCCGTATCCGTGGTGCCGTACTGCTGCGCTATCGTAGCTGTACACCTTTTTACTTATTGGCTGACTAGTCATTTTGTTTTCCTGTCTCCCGCTTTGCCTAGGAGGGAAGTGGAATCTCTCTTTCCAACTCCTCCTCTTTAATCTTTTCTAATTAAATTTGTTGCGGGTCCCAAGACAATTAAAATCATATCCCGGGACTGCCTGAGGGTCAAACCTCGGTGTCATTTATGGAGACCATTGTGGATCCTGGCTTACAGGAGTTACAATGGTGGGAATGTGTGGTGGGATTAGTCCAAAAAAAAAAAATATATTGTACACCGTGTAGGACATTATCTATGTAAGCGCAGCATCAGAATTTCGAATCTGAATTCCTAATAAGGAAACCTAAGGAGGAAACCGTAGGCACGTGTGCATCTAGCCTTAAATATAATAATTTAACATGTTAATTAATAAATAGGCCATATTTTCTTGCAAATGTTAAAATATAAATTTGTTTTCTAAGATATTACTTGGGTACTATAAAATGTCATTTTTTAAAACAATTATTGTAGTGAAACTTCTTTGCGCGCCTGAGGGTAAATTTTTTACGGATGAAACGCAATTTAGCGTCACGAAGATGTGCAGCGTTTTGTCGAAGAAGAGGGAGAGAGCGATTGACAGAGTGAGAAAGGGCGAACATAGCACGAAGCACAGCCATGGGGCGAGAGTAGGGAGCAAGCGAGTGAGAAAGATACTTATAAAAAAAACATGGTTGTCTGTAAAGTCGGTTTCCGAACGATAGTTTAACGTGACAACGTCATAACAAAACATTGATGAAATGACTGCATACTTTTATGAATAAAATTGAATCAGCGTAACCAGTATCCATTGTTATAAGCTATTAAAATTAAATCGGGTCGGCAATTACCGTAAGTCTTGATAGATGGCGCTGTTGCTGTCAGTTTAGCTGAATCGCATTGTACTAAATGAATATATTTGAAATCCTTTTGCATCGATAGATGGCGAGCTTTAGTACAACTGAATCGCATGCTACTTAATAATAAAACAATGAGCGTAACGGGACACTTTTTCGTGCATGCAGCCAGCGTTCATCGATTTATTAGACGCTGTCACGTCAAAAACACATAGAACCAGAGAAGTTTCACTTCTGACATGCGTACTTAGTACTCACGCTATTTTTATGAGTCTTTACTGTAAGCAGGATTTTCCTGCTATATTAGTCCTATGGAACGGGCTATGCTCGGGATTTCTCTGCGAGATAGAATCCGGAATACAGAAATCCGCAGAAGAATGGGTGTAACCGACATAGCACGAAGAATTAGCACGCTGAAGTGGCAATGGGCAGGCCACATCGCTCGACGAACCGACAACCGCTGGGGAAGAAAGGTTCTCGAGTGGCGACCATGCATCGGACGACGCAGTGTAGGACGCCCCCCCACTCGGTGGACCGACGACCTAGTGAAAGTTGCTGGGCGTCGTTGGATGCAGGCGGCACAGCACCTCACATTGTGGCGCAATATGAGGGAGGCCTACGTCCAGCAGTGGACGGCAATAGGCTGAAATGATGATGATGAATGATTAGTCCTTGAGCGCTAGTTATCATTTAACACCAAATAAGCTGCTAGCTTTTTAGCCACTATAATAGGCGTTGAAAATAACATCAAAGTTTAAAAGTAGGCCCAATACATTAACCCTATTACATTGCACTCAAGTTAAATAAATTGATCTCAAAAAAAATATAATTTGCATAATATTTATATTTCAACATGAGGCCTGTTGCCTAGACTCTTAAAAATATTAGAGAAAACAAATACAGATGGAACAGAAGCAGTTATGATACCTAATACGAAAGCACGTGAACAATCCTTATTGTATGATTTGATGCTTTCATTAAAATTGCAATAAGCATAATAGATAATTGACTTTAATTAAACATTTGTTATAAAATTTCTGTCATTATTAACAACACATACTTATGTCGTACTTACGGTCAATGTTTTTATAAATAGTATTAAAATGTAAACAAAAAATTCACGTTTTTCTTATATTAAAAATAAATTATATTTATATTTTAGGTATTTTGGAGTATGTGGCGTGGTAACTAAGACTATTAAGCCAAGTATTACAGATATATTCGCAGAAATACAGAGTTATTAACTATTCTAAATTCCTAATTAGTTGTAGATATATAAATTTATGGGTTAACAACATCGATTGGCGTTTTACTTTGTGCATAATTTTAGACATTCTAATTTATTTATGTACAATACTTATATCTATGGCAACAAAGTATACGAATATCTACATTATTATTCTATAAGTAAAGAACGCCTTAATTGTTGTACGATTGTATTGTATTCTTTGAATAGTTTTTTATAACCATCAGTTCAAGATAGTTTCAAAGGATTAATATGGGTATACATATTGCCATACTTTGATTAATTAATGTAATTTAGGGGTATTGTCATCCACTGGGTAACAAACTCTTTACTATCACTGCGAATTCCTAAATCAAATTTATTAACGCCCGATACAGGTTTCGTATCTAAACCTCAGAAAAGTACTAGAAGGTAAAATATCTTTTTTTGTCTTTGGTGGCAGTTGAAATGTTAAACAATACAGAATACCGAAGTAAATCAGTTCCGCTACGTCCTACAGATTGCTATATCTATTCAATTTATTCATTTTATCTTACTCAAATATGGGGTACATTGTGGTAAAAATGATTTATTCCCTAGAAATTGATTTAAATTGAATCTATTGTGGTTTAGAACTCACAACTTTGAAACAAACATTCAATTCTCGGCTTTAATTCCCAAAAGAGAAAGCGGAGATTTTACCCATGGAATTAATCACTCATAAATTATTTATCAAAATTAGTGCGCCACGTAATAGGAGAGTTATTTTCATTTATGGGTACCCAAACTTTGTATTAAACAATGTTATGACAAAAAAGAATCTATTTAAGCCACCTTAGAATTCGAACCCTTATAATTGGCATTCGTATGCTTACCAGTGGATCTGCAATGCATGACTACTAGGTTATTTAGGGGAAAGCATTATCAGTTGCTAGACGATTGCACTATGAAACTTAAATTAATTTAGAACTAGACCTAAGCAAAATGTGTTTGAAATATCAATTTTACACCTTAAAAGCGAAATATGACACACATGTATTATATATTTTATTGTCATAAACTGTAAAACAGCAAAATCATCCATCGAAATCGATATCTATACATAGAAATATTAAAACATAACGTACTTTAAATTTTTCAATAAAATGGATACAAATTTTTATTATATTAATAATAATTTTATGCTATACGTGGAAGAAGTTAATAAATTTATAATTATTATAAAATTATGTTCATTTTTAACAAATGCTATTCTCAAACATATACACTTCGAAAGTATACAGATAACATAACTCTAAAATGACTAAACATGCAAATAAAACTGTATATCAATCCGACTGATCAAGGAGGTTGACTACAAATAGGTATTATCATCATCATCAGCTCATATACGTCTCACTGTTGGGCTTGAGCCTCCTCCACAATAGGAGGGATATTGACCTTACTATACCATGTTGGTCAGATAGGTTGGTATAGGGTTTATTTCAAGTTTACCTTCTCTTGTATAGATGATATATGCATATTATATCCCTTAGTCGTCTTCGGGCAAGAAAGGGAATGGTCAAATAGGTCAAGTTCTTGTCTATTCTAAGCACTGTCATTAATAATGTGTATCTGTATGAGTTAGAAACAGTAACAGGGAGCTTAGCTTTAAATATTTGCGTCAAAGTATTCGTAATATTATCGAGACAAATTCGTATGTATTTGTGCAGCGACCCTATCGTCCGATAGAGAAACTGCTCGAAATCCCATACAAATTGGTTTCGATAACATTACGAATACATTAACACAAATATTCGTACAAAGCTAACAGGTTTCAACTGTTAAAACATTATTTAAATTGTTACTACTTAAAATATAGTTATGTTTAAATCATCGATATAGAATAAGGACTTATTTCGTTAGTATTATTTACCTACGTCTAGTAGGTATAAAATACTAACGAAACTAGTAGTAGGTCTACGTCTAGTATGTAGGTGTAGGTACGCAGCAAGTATATTTTGGTATAGTAATCAAAATCATCACTCGTTGAACCTACAACCGTTGGTGAAGAAATGTTCTTGAGCGGCGACCACCAATCGGACGGCGCAGCGTAGGACGAACGCCCACTAGGTGGACTGACGACATTCTCAAAGTCGCAGGGAACCGTTGGATACAAGTGGCGCAGGACCGTTCTGAGTGACATTCTAGTGGGGAGACCTATGTCCAGCAGTGACTGTCTGTAGGCTGATGGATGGATGGATGAATCAAAATCATGTTGTGTACCTATGTTCTGTCCAACAATATTTCACTTGTGTGCGTTCCGTGTGGTGTCGAAATAAGTACATAATTCACCGCCCCTTAACTTACCCATGGGTATCGTAGTAGACGATTAAGGGATTTTATATGCATATAACAGCTATGCAAAAGAAAAAAATCCCCTTACTGACCCGCGTGACCGTCATGGTGCAACAGTATGTCAATTTCCCTCCTATTGTGGAGGAGGCTCGCGTCCAGCAGTGAGTCGCGTATCAGCTGATATGATGACGATTGTCTCATATTTGACGACAACCTTGACAGTTCACTCTGAAGTTCAAGCCTTATTTTTTTTGTGGTATTTATAGCTGTTAGCCGCAAATGGCTTTGACAGCTTAACGCGGACTATGGGTGAGCGCTGAGGGCTCTCAACCCGGTGAAAGTATACTCAGCGACATCGCCCAAGGGCTCCCCCTGTGGGGAAAGCACCTCGGCTTGGGGCGTCGCTAGAGGCAAAGTGGTCGTGCCCACGTTTTGGTTATTGATTTTACGCGACGCGGATTCGCACCTCGTCGGCGAGGGCGGAACCATGAGTATTTACGTGTAATGGCCTCGCGGGCCGTGTGAGCTCTACGTTAAGCGAGTATGGTAGCGTCTTCTTCGTCAAGAACGTGTCGAGGAGGTCGGATGTAGAGTTCGTGCCTTAGCGTTCCCTCTTATTTAAATATTATACATAAACAGCAGTATTGCAATTGTAAACTCATGTAGTCTACAATATTGGTTTTGTTTTCGATCATTTTCTTAGAAAACTACGACAAGATGTGTGCTGCTAATAATTTGCCTAGTAAACAGCTACTTATTCAAAGCTTTAAAAAATTACACTTCGTGTTATCGCCATAAAATAATTTTCTAAATAATAAATTATCTATACAATACTAGTCTTTAAAAAATAAAATTTGTAAATATCAACAGCATTTCGAAAACTTGTGTAAGTTTTATTGTCATTTTTAAATATTTATTGTCCATTAAATTATACTATGATTAAAATACAATAAAAATATTTTATATAAAACGTATATCTAAGAAATATTATGCCTTTATTTTAGGTAATTTACTTATTTATCAAAGGGACACACATACATTTAACAATTTTTTAACAACTACACATTTTATTATTTATGTCGCTATTAATTTAATCTTGAATATTTATTTTTAATGAACCAGTAGTTTTAAAAAATTCTTATGCTGGCAATATTATGATTTTTTTTTTAAGAACGTAGGTTTCAGGGAGAGGATACAAGACATTTAATTATATAAGTAAGGTAAGGATATTTCACAAAGTGAAATTCTTTGTATCTAATATTATTTATAGTTTTACGATTATTACAATAACAACGACAAGTAACAATACGGTTGTAAAATTAATTTCTTATGGACCTACAACCGTTTAAACTAGACTATTTGATACTTTAATAGTATCTAATATTAAATATTTATATAATAAGAATTACTAAGTATAACAAATATAAAAAAAAATAACAATAGTTTCGTACAAACGGTGAGTAATTGTCAAGATACTTAAATACATTAAAATCATCAGATATGCCTTTAAATATATGTCAATTGGATATGTTTTAAATTACAATGTTGGCAAACTGCCTTCTTTTACTACCAATAGGTATTTAAACCTGCATATAGATTTCCATTATGAAAACTAAAAATAAGTAATAGTCGACGCGAGTATTAGGCACATATATAATATAAATCAATAAAAAAAAAATTAAAGGATTTTATCATATTCATATTTGGTTTTTATTTTCGTAATGTTTTGAAATTCGAACGCTTTGCCGCGTCTATGGTCACAAGCGAACAGAGCACACGTAACCGTGAATGCAATAAAATCCATAAAAAAAAGTTCATAGTTGGTACATTTTAAAATATCATTCTCAAGCTGCACCCAAATATATATGTATATCCTAAATATGCCACCAATTTGTTATACATATTTGCGTACAATACAGACGTTTAGACTTCTAGTATTCATAAACAATATTCTCTACAACATGGCCGACTGGTTGTTAACCACTATATACAAATTATTACCATATATTAATATATCAAAGTCAGAATATATCAAAATTTCTGAGAAATACTAATATCAAGCCAACATTATTTTTCTAATCCTAAATATTGTCCTCATTTATATATTGTCATGATTAAAATACAGTATTGTCTTCATTACCAAAAATTCATTTTTTTGAGATTGATTTAGTGAATAACTCTCTTCTTACTCTCATCTTGAGCCATCGTTTACTGTTTGATATCATGTAATTCATTCACAAGCCTGATATATACAGAGAGTGCATCTCTAGTCATATTACCTCTATAATTAACCTCTATTCAAAATATTGCACAAATTTTACACACGCTGTTAATTACGTTGTCACTTAAGATACCTACACCTACTACATTTGTTTCGGTGATAAATAAATATTATTCATCGAAATGAATGAGACAACAGTTTCTTTCATTGTTAATTTGCCACTAAAGGAATTGATTGCGGCATTGAATTAAAGCGCATTGTTGAAGCGAGTCTGCCTATTACACTGTTTCATATTACGATCGTGCTAGAAACGTGTAGGGTAAAAAATATTGTCCGTTTTGAAAAACATAAGGACTACACCACTAGAACATTCCGTCACAGAGCAACATCCTCTGCATAGACCATCAACGAGTCGTTGAGAATTTGTCGGCGTCTCCACACTTTTTCCAATTTTATTAAAATTAATTTATATAGTGTTACTTGCCGCGAATAACACTTTCCTATCACGGCTATAATGTGAACCGATGTAGAGGCTAGACTTCTGGAAATTATTGTCTTGTCACGTACTTAGTAATATTTTGTATAAACTTGCTTGCAACTTGCACACGAATAACTAATGTTGGTTCACTACAACATTAAAATGTCGATTGAATGCGACTGTTAAGCATTGTTGACAGATTTCTTTATCTATAGTTATAGACACAGGTGGGTACAGTTAATCCAAAAGTTAACTTCGTTAATCGTTATTTCGTTAATTAAAATGTTAACTTTGATAATCGTTAAAGCGTTAAATTTGCGAAAATTTAAGGCAAGTTAAAGTTAACTATTTAAAACTTATATTGCTTTTAGGCTGAGAGAAATAGATAAAATCAACATGTAGTGGAATTATGTTGCATAATGTATGCATCTGTCCACACTAGTTTGCGACACGCTACTGCCGGTAGCCGGGATATCACAAAATTCACCAATACTTTAGGACGCTTTCTGGCGTAATAACCAGGTGGAGGTGAGTACATATCACCTCTGCTGTTATCATAATCTACAATAAAAGAATTTACAGCAACTGAAGAAGGCTCGGAATTAGGGATGCACATATCGAAACCAAAAACATCATACATCGATGTTTCAGAACAAACATCGATGTACAAAAAACATCGGCCTAAAAACATTGATGTATCGAAACAATAACAATATTATCAGTGAATAGGTGGGTTTTTTAGAACTAGGGCGATTTAGAGTTGAAGAAATAAAGTTATATTTAACATATATTTCTCTATTCAGTAAAGTTATTACAAGCTTAATTGCAGCAAGTTACCTATTTAGAAACAGAGCTTAAAAATAACAGTTTTTACGAAAAGTATATACCTACGTAAGTCATTTACTCTGGTAAATAAACTGTCACGCAAGTTTCGCTTAAATGACCACACATTTCAAATAGATGTAAGGCAAAACATTGATGTTAAAACATCGCAGAAAATAACAAATACATCAATGTTTTGCAATAATGAACATCGATGTTTCAGAAACATCGATGTATCGTTTGCATTCCTACTCGGGATCTATTGCCTTTGTCGCGGAGCGGGGCGGGGACCTGCTTAGTCTAGTTTAGCCGACGTCCGCCGTGACGTCACTTTCCGTTAGGCAGTCCAGTTGGAGAGGCTTCGGTACGATGTTCGGACCGTCGAGGCTTTCCGGCCGGTGCTGATGGAGTGATTGAGTCGATGGCACGATGTGCTTTCCTTCCGACTGATGCAGGTATTAAGGGGGCATGGTAGCTTCGCCAAATACCTGCACACGGTCGTGAAGAAGGAGACTGTAACCATTGCATTTGCGACGAGGACACGGCACAGTGCACACGAGGTGTGTGCCTCGTGGACAGAGCAGCGCCTTGAATTCGTCGTAATCGATGGTGCCGATCTGACCGCTAGAGCGATGCTCAACGGCGTCGGGAACTAGAACGCGGCCACCGCCTTCTGTGTGGTAGTTATGTCATGAAAATAGTGGTAGAACGTGCGCGGGGGAAACTCCTCTACAACACGATTCGCTGCCCGCAACGTGGGCGGCGCATTCGTCGTGGAACTTACGAACGCGGCGTGGCGCGTAATTCAAACAAACAAAATGATAGCATGTCAAGAAACGACTAATGTAACGGACTAAAATTAACGGAAGTTCAACTTAACGGAAGTTAACAAGAGCGTTAACATTTTTTGAAGTTAACTTAAAAGTTAATCCGTTAAGCAGATTGTTAACTTCGTTAATTAACGATTAACGGATTAACGAGTTTATGCCCACCTTTAGTTATAGACAAGCAAGCAATTCATCTAGAGATGTGTGGTAACTAAAAATCACAAACCGTGCCAATATTTTTTTTTATATATATAAAAATGGCTACAATATAATTTAGAAGAGACAGTTGCCCAGAAACAATCATAACGTTATTTATAAATATCTCAAAAGAGTTAATATATATTATTTGAGTTGGAATTTCAATTATGCAAAAGAGACAATGATTTCATAAAGTATGCATAACTGGAACCTAAAACATGAGAAGGAAACAATACTACTTGAATAACAGCTCTACTAATAAATATTCGTCATTATGAATGAATCCTAATTTAGTTTCATTTGGATCTTGATTTTAAGGCCTGTACTACATTCATTTCTTTTTAATGCGATCCAAATATCTCTCGTCTACGATAGTATAAAATATTTTCTCCGAAAACCTGAGAATCTACTGCCTAAGTCTAAATTAAACATTTTGGATCGAAAAGATCACGTCGTTTAGAAATTTACCATCCAAACACTTAGTTACAATATCTTTTGTTTGCGGATGCAAAATTAATTGCTTTCGAATGCATTGTTAATTGGTTTCGAATGCATAATTAATTGGTTTCGGATGCATAGTTAATTGGTTTCAAATGCATAATAGTTCATCATTCAACTGAAAGATGTAACTGTAAACTTATTTGAATAATATGTCATGCGTCAGACAAAGATGTTTTTGCTAAAAAAACAAATTGTTCATTATCGATCCGGTCTTCATTCGAATTTCATAGTATAGCCTTTCTGGTTAATCTTTGGATTTACTTCTATTCCTCATCGTCAGTATCGCAACACCCTGGCCAGCAGCAACCCTCCGAACCATCAGGTCTGGTGCAGAACAGTAGAGTTTCTGTGGTTGATACTGGTCTTGGCTCTATGCCATGAAAGTCTCGCAGTTCTTCAGCTGGGAACCAGGCACGCTCCTCATCATCTATTATTGGGATGCCAAAGTATCTAGAATAAGAGGAAAAAAGGTTTGATTGTTTAAATACTTTAAGTGTCACGGAGATGTTGCAACCTAAGTAAGAAAAGCGAAAACGCGACACGAAACTTAGCGACCTTGTAAGTTACTTCTTCTTTAATAAAATTATATACGTCATGTTAAGTAAGTATTAGCATGTCAAAATATAAAATAGTAATCTGATTGTATCAAATTCCACAAGCGGTATCCGATCATGAGTTAACTACTAGAGCAGCCATCACTCTCCTCAACCACTAGATTGATTCTACAATTCTGTATCATCTATATTTCTATAAAAACAACCCCATAAATAATATGGTCCCAAGTTTACCTCGCGACTGACGACAAAGTAAAATGACTTACCTGCAAATAGCCAGCACAGGTATCCAAAGCACTGATGCCAACACCAAAACCAAGACTAATGCTACAGCCCACAAAGGCCAAGGTTTCTTCTCTGTGTCTCCAATAGACTTGATCCAAGCCTCATAGCTGGAACCTTCAGTGGCGAGCTCCCAGAATGAAGATATCAGGATGGACAGCATGGCTAGTGGAGATAAATACTTCCAACAGATCAACCAGTATATTCCAGGTCTTGAACCCGTCATCAGCTGGATATCATCCGCAAATCTGAAAAAATTATCGGTTTGAATTAAAATAATATCATCGACATGAATTACGTACATACATAGCCTCCCGCCTGCTTCCCAGAGGTGTAAGCAGTGACTACAGATTGCCACAAGCCACAATCCTGACATACTTCCATCGCTTCACTTACACTCATCACAGTCTTCATGCATTCTCTATAGTTACTGTAGCGTACTGTTAACATGATCTTTCACCAGCATATCTCCAATTTGATCCAGAAACGTACGACATGGTCTTCCTCTAGCAACCGTCCCACTCACACTTGCTTTGTATACCTGCCTCGTCATCCTCTCTTCACTCATTCTTTCTACATGGCCAAACCATCTCAACATACTTCTTCGTTCAACTCTATAGCGCTCTTTTATCACACTATCCCTAATGTTATCTTTCAGCCTGATACCGACTTGAATTATTTTTTTGTTATCAAGCCATCATCACAGTTTATAATATGTCCCATTACTGGGCGCGAGCCTCAGCGTTGCGAGCACAGGTTGATTTAAAGCTCTTTGAAACCCACTTAATTTAGGAGATGCTTAAATTTAACAGAGTCATAAGACTGTTAAATTTAAGCATTATAAAATTGACGTTTGAGAATACGAATTTTGAGTTTAGGAGCTGCTCAATCATTTCAGCAGCTGTTAAATATTTGAGTGGCGTTTCAGTATTTGGCCACTAGTGAGCATTTTCGACACTCACATTCAATGTAAGGATTAGTAGTATTATATTTGTGCAGGAAAAAGAAACATATGCCCCACAGCATGAGGAAGAAATGAATTTTAAATTTTCAGTATCCGGTGGCCTAATTTCTGGACAACAGACATTGTTCAAAAATTATCTGGTAAGACTTAATAAGATGACATAACGTAGAATACTATTCACTATCTCTTTTCTTGCCTGTGGGTGTCGTAAAAAATGACCATGGGAGTATTGCAAATGACATCTATGCAAGAGAACAAAAACTCTACATAAAACCTTTTGCCAACACCTCTGACCAGCGTGGTATAGTAGGATAAAATCCCTTCCACTGTGGAGGAGGCCCAAGCCCAACAGTAGGAGTTAAATGGGTTAAAATTATGAAGATGATGATGGCATTAAAGAAATTAACTCTAAATATTTACTCCGCAAATGCTATGACAGTTTAAATTCAGGGAACCACCCTGTAAGCAACTACATGTTCACGGTTTCAGGTTAAATAATTATTCTTGCCACTTTTAATTATTAGTCCAATTAATTTTAAAGAACACAAGTATGTGCTCAAAGTTAAGGAAAAAAAATTGTAAAGGGAACTTGCATTAAAAAGAAAAAAGAATCATAATACCGCGTAAACGAGCCGGCTGTGTAAAAGGTTCGCCTTTGCCTACAGTTACGTAACATATTAAAACGATGCTCATACTCTTAGAAGTATATGACATCGTGAAATATGTTCTTTAAAGTGGGGTTTTGACATTTTGAAATCTTAATTACTTTAGAAGATAGTGTTGACAAAATTATATTAATATTATTCAAAATGCCGACGTGGTTGAATATATTTACCATCATTGTCGTCACCATCATCATTTCAGCCCATATAAGTCCCACTGCTGAGCTCGAGCCTCCTCCACAATAGGAGGGAAACTGACCTACTATACCGCGTTAGTCCGATGTGTTGGCATAAGGTTTTGTCACGGGTGACTGGGCCGGGGATTTACTCCGTCTCCCACCGGGAGGCCGACAGCGCGACGGTGACCAACGTCCCTGTGGGGAGGACGTCGAAAGGCAAGGGTACTCCGCAGGGGCATTCCGTCGCAGGTGCTTACCGGACATGGGGTCTTCGGTAAGTACCTGCACAAAATTGGAAGAGAAGAGGCCCCAGGATATCATGAGTGTGGCGCGCTAATCGACGATGTAAAGTACGATCTGTTTAACCATCTCCACAAAATATCAGGGAGCTTAAATGTGTGATCTCGGCTGAGTGGGAACATTTTCCACAGGATACCATCAAAAGCCTAGTGGAACGCATGCCAAGACGGTTACATGCCGTAATCGCTGCAAGGGGAGATCGTACTCATTATTAATTTTTATTTCTTTAGTGTCTTTTTTTATTAAAATACCATAAAAATACTCGTAGTCTTAATTTCATAATACCCATAAAAATAATTTAAGTAAACGTGGCTCTCTGTTTACCATAACTAAAATACCAATTCCAGGATTTAAGTACTTAAAATTATATTTTCATTGATAATGAGAAACTTCTAGTCATCTTAACTAATGACATACTAAAAATATCGACAAAGAAGTGTAATCTATCCTTCTAGTTGACTTTTCAAAACATAAAATTCATTGTTCGTTACGTAAAGCTCTCAATATTGTAGCTAAATATTAGAAAGTTTTACTTTCTCAATATAAGCATTGCGCAGATGATTAATATTTGTTTAGTTAGTTTCTGTGTATAGAAAAAATAAAGACAAATTGAAAAATTCAAAAAACAACATGGGCAACACAAATTTGCCGTGTGCCTTATCACCTTCTAATTTGGGCGCTAGCTCTTTAACTACAGTATTAATTGAAAATTATATTCCAATGATTATCGTAACTCGAAACTACAAAATAAAACATCAAATCAATCAATATACCATCTCAAATATATAAACGTGAAACACAATAAGTTATTTGTATTTCTAAGTGGATATAATAACAATAAAATGTAGCGAGTGTTTGGACCCGATCGTCCGTAAACAGGATTCTGAACGATTCAACGTTGCGTAAACATCGACCACCGTACACAAACGTTAGTTATTTCAGTATAGTTATCTATACTTATAATAAACGGTAAAGGAAGTTTTGGCGGGCACGATAAAGCGTCATGTGGTGGACTTGTGTAATATTCAATATCGTATTTTATCGTATTATGTTAAATAATTTGGATGGCATTTTACATAATGTAATGCGGATGATCTGCTAGAAAGTAGTGAATAAAATATAAAAATGCTTTACAGATATTTTCGTTATTTTTTATTGCTGTAAGTAGTAAACGAGCAAACAGCTCACGTGATGGTAAGTAATACTGCCGCTCACATTTTGCTAGGCTGTTGCTTACTGTGAAAAAAATTGAAGGGAGTGTGAGTTCTTGCAATGAGGTTCGGTGATACTAACTGCGTCACAAAAACCCACTAAACGCGTCGGCAAGTTCGATTTCCCGCTTTCTCGCTCACCGTACGAAGTGTACTAACAAATTGCTATTACTCAGACGTTGATTTTCTGCGAGAGTGTGGTACTACCCCGGACGGATCGATCAGCGATTGTAGATAAAAGCCTGTCGATAATGTGGTCTTAACACAAAAGAGTTTAAAGCATACATATTAATATATAATAAAAAATAACTAACCTTTTAACTCCATAAACGTAAGCAATTCCAACACACTCGAAGAAAGCTATAATAAGCAACGGAAAATTACCACTGTACATGTCAAACAGTAGAAAAATATAGCTTCCTGCTCCATGGGCAAAACCCATAGACAATAGACAACATATCAGGCAAATCCCTCCAGTCAAATACTCCTTTCTCAAATTTGGGAAGAGCTTCATATCGACGATAGAGGTGACAACTCCTTCGAGTGTGCCAAACTGTGAATCGATTCCCAGCGTGAACAGCATCAGGAAAAATAGGACGGACCAGAACTGCGCTCCTGGAAACTGATTGATGGCTTCTGTGAAGATAATAAAGGCGAGGCCTGTACCCGAAGCAGTCTGTGAAAGAAACAATAAATATTATTATCTTTAACATCCGATCATTTCCGTGTGGTGACGGAGTAAGAATACAATTCATCACTCCCTATCTTGCCCGTGGATGTCGTAAAAGACGACTAAGGGATACATTATGCACATAATATCTGTGCAGGAGACCGAAAACTCGAAATGAAACACTATACCAACAGGTATGACCAACATGGTATAGTAGGTCAAATTTCCTCCCATTGTGGAGGAGGCCCGAACCCAACAGTGGGACATATGTGGGTTGCGATGATGATGATGAACATGACGACGATGATGACTTCTGGTCAACAATTATATTCCTAAGGAGGGTTGACGTCAGGCAGGTGTCCGTTCATAAAACTATTACATTTTGGTGTCAGTCGAAATACGAGTCCAGTTGGTGGTACATGATACTCATGGACCTCAGAAATATCAGGGGAACATCCACATCGCTGTGTCGTATCGGCTACGAATATTACATATCCTTACATTATTTAGTGCGTGTCGTAAAAGACGACTTAGTGTGCCTACTCTGGAAATCCATTCTAATTTCGAATCCGATTCAATTCCAATCTCACCAAACTTATATTTGGTACTCTTGAATAAAATTGAGAATGAATTGTTCGCGTTTGGCGTTGTTATTTTCACCAAATGTGTCGTATTTTCTTATTTTAAATTAGTAACGTTATCGAACTCGATCACTGCAAAGACGCATTCTTGCAATTGTGCAACATTAACGATTTTAAACTACGTCGAAATCGCGTCGAGAGTAGAAAATATTTGATTTAATCGACGAGAGTCGTATTCATTTAATTCAAAAATATTCCACCGAGTTTGATTCAAATCGTGCGCTAGTGTCGCTTTCAAGAGTACCAAATTTGCTCAAATTTGAGCTGCGATTGGATTTAGGATTGGAATCGAGATTCAAGAGCACACTGGGCCAAATCCATCTGATATCGGTTGATAACAATTTTTATTTGAGCACCTGTCTTAGTCTCTCTTATTTTATTCGTATGATGACGGAGTAAGAATGTAATTTACCAACCCCTCTCTTACCCATTGGTGTCATATAACACGACTAAGGGATATGATAAGCACAAGGCAACATAAAACCCTATGCTGGCCAGTGCAGTATACATTTTTATCGCAGACGGTGGCAAACAGCATACATGATAGTCATACATGATACATCAAACTAGTGGTAGGACCACAATGTCGACAACTATCTGTCTACAGCCGCGGGCCGGTCCGTCCGGGGTAGTACCACACTCTCGCAGAAAATCGACGTCTGAGTAGTAGCAATTAGTTACTGCGCTTCGTTCGGTGAGCGAGAGAGCCGGGAGCCCAACTTTCTGAGGGTGTTTGCGTGTGGAGGGTTTTGGTGGTGCCCTTGGTGTCACCGAGCCTCGATGCACGCATTCGCACTCCTTTCACTTTCTTCGCGGTGGGCAGCGGCCTTGTAAGGGTCCATGAGCGCAGCAACACTTACCATCAGGTGTACTGTTTGCTCGTTTGCCACCGTTGGCAATAAAAAAAATAAAAGAAAATGATGGTAAGTGTTGCTGTCGCTCATGGACCTTTGCTAGGCCGTTGCCTACCGCGAAGAAAGTGAAGGGAGTGTAAATGCGTGCAATGAATTTTTTTTTTATTGCAAACGGTGGCAAACGAGCAAACAGTACACCTGATGGTAAGTGTTGCTGCCGCTCATGGACCTTCACAAGGCCGCTGCCTACCGCGAAGAAAGTGAAGGGAGTGTGAATGCGTGCATTGAGGCTCGGTGATACCACAGGCACTACCAAAACCCTCCACACGCAAACACCCTCAGAAAGTTGGGCTTCCGGATCTCTCGCTCACCGAACGAAGCGCAGTAACAAATCGCTACTACTCAGACGTCGATTTTCTGCGAGAGTGTGGTACTACCCCGGACGGACTGGCCTGTGGCTGGCCGGTGAGGCCCTACCACTAAAAAGGTACAATAGAGCGTAAAAGAAATTGATGGGAAATTTAAGCACCAAAATAACCTAAGCTAACCTAATCCAACAATGGCACTTTTATATGATGATGATGATATCTTAACTAGAGATAGTATTTAAAATAAATAATCACATTTCGTACCTCATTAGAAACGATGAATTGAATAAGCACATTTATTAATTTATAAAATAACTTCAAAAATAAAATCGAACTATTTATCTCCGAAAGAAAAACAAATGAAAAAAGGCGGCAAATAACATTTTACTAAACTGTTTCTTTTTTTGAAATGTGACCTTTTTAATAACATAAAAGCCAGCCAGATACAACTAGTGCAGCCAAAGAGATATCATTAAAGGTTTATACAGGCTATTTGCGAGAAGACTTTTCCCCGACCTATTAATTTTGTTTCTCAATGAAATTCTTTACTTAGACATCGTTTAGCCTAAGGCACATTGTTATAAAATGACTTGACAATTTTTGAAGCGTTGTAAAACATTAAAATCGTGAAAACCTCGAAATCCGCGACCTTTGAATGAATTTTAGTAAAAGTTTTTCCAATTGCATTGTTACAAGTTGATTTTCTTCGATAAAGAAAAAAAATCAATTGAAACGGTTCATGCCAGCGTCCAGGGATATTTGACAAATTAATTTAATTTACCTTGAGGAGTGTTAATACAATTCACCACTCCCTATCTTGCCCGTGGATGTCGTAAAAGTGACTAAAGGAAATAATATGCATATAACATCTATGCAAGAAAAGAAAAACTCGAAAAAAAAAACCCTGTACGAACCTGTCTGACCAGCATGATATAGTAAGGTCAATTTTCCTCCTATTGTGAAGGAGGCTCGAGTCCAACAGTGGGACCTATATGAGCTGAAATGATGATGATGATAGTTTAATAGTCTCTAACCTTCACATAATTGCCGAAACAAATTCAACGAACCGAAACACGATGGGAACACTATCTAATTTAATTGATACCTTGTTTGTGGCAGCATCCGAAGCTATATCTGTGGTTGCATATTCAATATACACAATTTATACACAATTTCAAAAGATTATTATTACGAATGGAATTAAAATAATACGAAGAAATCAAATTAAACATTTTTTTTTAAATTGAATATTAATAAATTGAAGTCGCTCATTGAACGGACCACTGTTGGGGAAAAAAGGTTCTCGAGTAGCGACCCAGAATCCGACGACGCAGCGTAGAACGACCTCCTATTAGGTGGACTGATGACATCTTGAAAGTCGCAGGGTACCGTTGAACGCAAGTGGCATAGAACCATTCCGAGTAGCATTATCGTGGGGATTCCTATGTCCAACAGAGGATATCTATAGGTTGATAGATGGATGGATGGATATTGAAATTGAATAATAATATTTGCCGTGTGATGACGGCGTAAGCATACAATACAGAACAATAGCAGACTGCACAGATGGCGTAGTGGTTAAGATAGCGACCTACAGCCCCAGTGTCGGGTGTTCGAATCCCACGCGGGACAACACTTTGTGCGATCCACAAATTGTTGTTCTGAGTCTGGATGTAATTTGTGTCCGTTAATTATATGTTTGTAAAGTCCCCCGCAATACAAGGATCATTTCCTTAGTGCAGGGTGTTGTCCTAAAAAAAAAAAAGAGTTCGATACTAACGACGAACAGTTTGAATTTCAAGAAAATCGTTCTCTTCATACTAGTTATACGTCATTTTTTATAGATACAATTTTTATGTTTTCAATTTCTTAACTTGTATTTTATGTGGGCTGTGGGTCGCTTAGACCGGGACCAGCTGGCGGAGACAGCCATCGTATACTCGTGGCTGTCCTCTGCCCACCAGTCGGACGGGGTGGACGCCGAGGCTGGCCGCATCCGCAGTGCGTTGACGCAGATCTGCGATGCGGCCATGCCCCGGGTACGGCGTCTGCCCCCGAGGAGGGGGGTCCACTGGTGGTCCCGGGAGCTGGCGGATCTCCGGGCCGCGTGTATCCGCGCCCGGAGGGCCTACACCCGCAGCCGGCGGCGCCGTCGTGACGCGGAGCGGGAGGCCGTGCTTTACCAGGGCTACCGCAATGCGCGGTCGGCCTTCAGGCTGGCCGTCCGTTCCGCCAAGGACGTCAGTCGGCAGGAGATGCTGGACGGTCTCGACCGTGACCCCTGGGGACGCCCCTATCGCGCGGTGCTGAATAGGCTACGCGCGCGGGGCCCTCCCCTCACCGAGACTCTCCAGCCCGGCCTACTCACCCGGGTCATCGAGGACCTGTTCCCGCGGCGGGCGGAACACACGCCCCCGGTCATGGCTCCGCCAGACACTGAGGAGGCCGATGACGACAGTGTTCCACCCATCACGGAACCCGAGATGGGGGTGGCGGTGACGCGCATGCGCGCAAAGTCTACCGCCCCCGCGCCCGACGGTGTTCCTAACCGTGTGCTGGCCCTGGTCCTCGAACACCTGGGACCCCCCCCTCAGGGGGCTGTTCGACGCGTGTCTAGCGTCCGGACGGTTCCCTGGGTGCTGGAAGGAGGGAAGGCTGGTACTCCTGCCGAAGCCGGGACGGTCTCCGGAGTCGCCTTCGGCCTACAGGCCAGGCCTATCGTGCTGCTCGATGACACGGGCAAGCTACTGGAGAGGGTGGTAGCTGCCCGCATCGAGCGGCACCTCGTCGGCACGGGGCCCGATCTGTCGGACGCCCAGTTTGGGTTTAGGAGGGGTCGTTCGACGATCGCGGCTCTGTTGCGCCTGAGGGCCATGGCGACTGAGGCCGTCACCGGCGGGGGAGTGCTGTTGGTGGTGTAACTAGACATCGCCAACGCATTCAATAGTCTGCCATTCAGCTGCATCAGGGAGTACCAGTTACCACGGGGAGTACCACGGGGTACCAGTTTACCTGAGGCGGCTAGTGGCAGACTATTTGGAGGGGCGCAGCGTCCTCTGCACCGACCGAGCAGGGGACGTTGTGCGAACGCCCATGACGTGCGGTGTCCCACAGGGGTCGGTCCTCGGACCCACCCTGTGGAACATCGGCTACGACTGGGCGTTGAGGGGGAGCCTCCCGCCCGGGCTGAGCGTGATTTGTTACGCCGACGACACGTTCGTCACAGCCCGCGGTGGGACGCTAGAAGAGGCGGTAAGCCTGGCGACCTCTGGTACCGAGGAGGTCGTCAGGCGGATCGAGGCGCTGGGGTTGAGGGTCGCCCTGGACAAGACGGAGGCCCTCTTGTTCCATGGGCGCAATATGAGCCGTCCCATCGGCGTCTCGATCACCGTCCACTCGGTCGACATTAGCATCCGGGCCCATATGAGGTACTTGGGCCTGATGCTCGACGGGCGATGATGGTTCCGAAAGCATTTCCGCAGGCTCGCTCCACGGTTTGTCGGCGCGGCGTCCGCCCTATCGTGGCTTATGCCGAACGTGGGCGGACCGAGCGCTGCGTGCCGACGGCTGTACGCGGGGGTCATCCGGTCGATGGCCCTGTACGGCGCACCGGTGTGAGCGGGGTCCATGACCGTCCGACTTGGGGCCCTTCTGTGGCGACCACAGACGGTCATGGTGGTCAGGGCCATCCGCGGATACCGCACGGTGGCGACGGAGGCAGCGTGCCTATTGGCCGGGACTCCCCCGTGGGACCTGGAGGCGGAGATGCTCGCCGGACTATATCGGCGGGTGACGGGGGTGCGAGCGGAGGGCGGTGTGGTCTCGTTAAGGGATCTCACCGCCTGGCGCGTCGACGCCCGCTGAGACGTCATTGCCCGAGGCTGGAGAGGCCTCGGTTCGGGGTGCGAACCGTGGAGGCCTTCCGGCCGGTGCTGATGCAGTGGTTGCAAAGGCGGCACGGGGTGCTCTCCTTCCGACTGGTGCAGGTTTTGACGGGGCATGGGTGCTTCGCCAAATACCTGCACAAGGTCGTTAGGAGGGTAGAGTAGAGTAGAGTACACCGTCCTGCCACCACTGCGATTGCGACGAGGACACGGCGCGCCATACGCTCGAGGCCTGCGGGGCTTGGGCAGTGCAGCGCTGTGAACTCGTCGTAATCATCGGTACGGACCTGACGCTGCCGGCTATCGCTAGGGCGATGGTCGACAGTGTCGGGAATTGGAACGCGGTCGCAGCCTTCTGCGAGACAGTGATCTCGCGGAAGGAGGCGGCGGATCGCCTGCGCGAGGAGCGCAGCCTCGATGAGGAGATCCGCCGCCGGCGACTGGGGCGGCGTAGGCGCAACTATCTTTTTTTTTTTTTTTTTTTTTTTTTTTATGCCAACGGTGGCATACGAGCAAGCAGCACACCTGATGGTAAGTGAAACTGCTGCACATGGACCATTGCAATACCAGGGGCACAGCCAGGCCGCTGCCTACCGTGAAGGAAATACTCTTCTTAAACCTCGTTTAAAGAAGGACATGTCATAGCGCTCGGGAAACACAGCAGCAGGTAGTTCATTCCAGAGCTTGCACGTACGTGGGAGAAATGATCGCTGGAAACGTACAGTTGAAGACCATAACGTTTCCAGGTGAAATGGATGAACCCTGCTGCGATGTCGAGTGGTACGTTGGTAGAATGGTGACGGTGGTACCAAGTCAAACAGTTCCTCGGAGCACTCCCCGTGAAAGAGTCGGTAGAGTACACAGAGTGACCCAAAGTCTCTTCGCTGCTCCAGCGACTCCAATCTGTCCGTAAGATTGGGATCCCCGACGATTCGAACAGCCCGTCTTTGCAGGGAGTCAAGTGGGTCTAGCTGATATTTGGGCGCACCTGCCCAGAGATGTGAGCAGTACTCCACATGAGGACGAACTTGTGCTTTGTATAGCACAAGACGCTGTCTCGGTGTAAAGTACCGCCTGGCTCTGTTCAGGACGCCCAACTTTTTGCTTGCCAATTTGGCTTTGTCCTCCAAATGACTCCCAAACTGGACTTTGCTCGATATTTTGACGTCGAGAATCCCAATACTCTCAGAAGTTGGAAGAGTTACTCCTTGGAACTGAGGCGCCATGACAAATGGGTCCTTCTTTGCAGTGAACGCGCCTCATGCCGCCCTAGCCGAGGCCGCGGGTGACGTGACCGGGGATTAGTCCGTCACCCGCCGAGAGGCCGACCGCGTGAGGAAAGACCGACGTCCTCCCCGAGGGGGGGACGTCGGTCGATGGGAGGGTACCCCAATTAGGGGTATTCCGTCGGGCCGACCACTGACGACAAGTTAACGCTGCTCCAGTGGTCGGCCCAACGACGAAGGCGACGTGGTTTTGGGTGGGTCGCGGGAGTTGCGTGCTTAAGCCCCTCTGTCGCCCCGGACGGAATGGTGCGGAGGCGCGCCGACCGCGACCCACCCACAAAAAAAAAAACTTGTATTTTATGCGTGAAAAAATACAAGAAAAGTATTTAATCATGTTTTATAGTTTTCTTTTTCATATTTTTAATTGAAATTTTTCCGATTTTTTGAATTTTTTTTTAATTTTAAAACGTTAACAGGGCAAGAAAACTTCAGATTTAAACTCAGCGGAACAAAATACATGAAAATTATATTCAACCTGAGTCAAAAAAAAAATTATTTCGAAAACTTCAATTTTTCAAGATTTATTGCCATTTTTTGGGTTTTTCGTTTTTATTTCAAATTTGGACGGCTCACCGGGCTAATTAACTTTTAGGTTTAGATTCAGTTATTTGAAATACACAAAAATCATACGTGATTCAGGTCCACAAAAATTTTTTCATTACTGTGACTGCAGTTTTTTGCAATTTTTGGGTTTTTTGCATTTTACTCAAAACTGGAGGGTGACCGGGCCAAACGGAGTTGAAATTCAAATTCAGCAGGTCGAAAAACATGTCGGTGGGTAGGTCTGGTCCAAAGTACATTCCACTTTTTTTTTGTGTGCCGGTGTTATGAATGAATAGTAATTTACAGAAAATTGTCGTAGTGGTAAATTCCAAGGTACGAACCAGTTTTGGTATTCAATAATATAGATATCATCATTTATCGGCTTCTCAGTGATTTAGCATATATACTACCTTTATATCATCATCATCTTAGCCCGCATAAATCCCATTGTTAAGCTCAGGCTTCCTCCAAAATAGGAGGAAAATTGACCCACTATACAGCGCTAAGCAGACGTGTTGGTAAAGGGTTTTATGTCGAGTTTTCCTGCTCGTGCATAGATGTTAGTTTAGCATAAGTTTATTGCTAAAAAAGGCTAAATTATTAAGACTATTCTGGAAGGCATTTGTTTTCAGCAAGGGTTGCTTATTAAATTTCAGCAGCATTGGGAATGGGACCATTACAACAGACACAGGAACAAGGAATATATTCATAGTTAAAAATAATTTCATTATTAATATACTTACGTTATCCAATTCCTTCTGCAGATCACATTCCGGTAAATTTGGCATCAACATAGTCGTTAGATTTCCATGTAGATTCACAGTTATATTTTCACCAGCTTCAGGCAACACCATTGTTTCATATGAGGGTCCAAATATCTCCAACAAAGTTGAATTCCTCAAATCCAAGCATTTCTCGTAAACCATTGTTGCTTTAAATCCAATAATGGAGAACACTACAATACCCGCAAACATGGATGTCAAACAATTGGTCATAGAGACCATTATTGCATCCCTGTAACAGTTGTTGTCTACGGGATTGTAGGAGGAAAAAGCTATTAATCCTCCAAAAGCGAGTCCAAGGGAAAAGAATATTTGAGTGCCTGCTTCTAACCAGACAACAGGATCTAAAATCCTATGCCATTTCGGTTTGAATAAATGAACCAGGCCATCACTCATACCTTTCAAGGTTATACCTCTGAAAAAAAATATCACAAGAACTATGTAAGGGAAGGTAGCAGTTACGTAAACGACTTTCCCTGATGAAGCAATTCCCTTGATCATACATAAGTATACTAGGATCCAAGCAATTACAAGAGCTAATGCAATTTTATAGTTGAAGGATTCAGGATAGTTTATGTCTTCTGATATTTGCAGCGTTGTTCTGTACCAGAAGTACTGTGTTGGACCGCTTACCTGCAACAAAGATGAATATATCAAAATATTTGGTAAACTTTGCCGTCCAGCGTCTTTTTACTTGAGAGTGGTATTTAAGAACTGGCATTTTTAGAAATTTTTCTTATATTTTACTTTACTACTTCACTAGGTTATCCATAAATGTAATTTGTGAGTTAAAATATCTTATTTGTATATTTTTGACAGACGTGGGCACTGACCACTGTACTACCGAACTAGTCCTTGTGGTAATGAAATAAGAATACCACCACTTCCTATCTTGCCCCTCAATGTCGTAAAAGAAGACTAAGTATTTATTTCAGTATTAATCTATATATCTAATGGATATAATATGCATGTAACATATATGTAAGAGTAGGAACATTCGAAATAAAACCCTATACCAACCTGTCTGACGAGCATGATATAGTGAGATCAATTTCCCTCCTATTGTGGAGGAGGCTTGAGCCCAACAGTGGGATTATATGAGATTTTAAGATTATGGATATTAGAGCTGTCATGATAATGATAACGGTGATAATCAAGAAAAGAAAAATGAAACGCGGTTACTATATTTTTTTTTAAATAAAATTATATACTTCCTGACGATTCCAAAAATACACATATAGTTTAAGTTTTCATTTCTGTTGACACTCCCGGAATGCCACTGTATTTTTTTTTAGTCCGCCGCAAACAAGTAAGCAGATGTAATTGTCTCTTAATAAGGTAATATCTCTTACATATTATTAATTACAAGATTCTTGATAAACATATATTTATACCATTAACTTTCTGTTTCTCCTACCTACATTTTTCCTTTGCTTCTAACGTAATTTTATATTACTTTATTGCAAAATGTTGACTCGCAAGGCCGCCGCTCGTCAGGAGGAAACTAAACTCCATTTGGCCTTGGTTGAATTGAAGGCTGCGAAGGAGATGTGTAGTGTATTGAGTAGAGAGACAGATGACAGCGAAAGGGAACTGTTGGATTTACTCAATGCAAATAAACAGTTAAAACTAGAAATGGCACAAATTAATACGGAACTCAGTGAGGCTGCACAGGTCCGGGATAGCCTTCAAATTATTGTAAATGGATTTCAAGAGTGTAGTCTTGAATATGTAGATAATTTGAATCGCATAAATATGTTGTAACATGAGATACAAGAAGCTCATAATCAAATATCTGAGCTGGAAAATGCTAAATATACCATGACAGCCTCACTGAATCAAAGCTTATTTGATGAGCTGGTTGACAGTGCCCCAAACTTGGTTTCTATTGCACCTGAGATTCCCCCTGCATCACATAACCCAATTAAAGAATTATTACCATCATGTAATGAGAAGATGCCCGGGTGCAGTAGGAATAATACATTTAAGAAATATAAAATTTATAAAAAGTTTGTTAACATAAACAAATATATTAAGAAAACTAACAAACTTGTTAAAAAACATAAATGTTTTATTAAATCTGTTATATCAAAGAGGGAACGCTTACAGCTGATAGACAAGCTTAATTTTTATGTTAATACATTAGAAAATAAAACTAGACAGCATAATGTAGATGTTCATGACTTCCAAATGAAAATTGATTCTCTTCAAGACAAATTGGAAGTTTTGACTAATAAATACTCCAATTCAGAAAAACTGATAGCGGAGTACTCATCAATAGTGAATAAAATAACACTGGATAAATCTATTCAGTGCAATAATCAGTTTGATAGTAATATGCATAACTACTCATCTGTAGAGTGTTCTCACTTTTGCATCCCCGAGACTAAGCACTCTAATGTAAGCTTAGAGAATACTCCATTTTCTACTAACAGTTCCCTCTTAACAACTGTTGATGTAGCTACAACTCTATCCTCAACTAAGCCTTTTTTAAATATTAAAAATGAAATTGTTATGTTTAGTGATGAAATTGGCAAGAATATGGGTGTGCTGCTGTCAGATAAGGGGCATTCAATTGTCAATTATTGCTCACCGGGTTTGTCATACCATCATATAGTGGTATTATATTAGTGGTAGGAGCACACTGTCGACAGTTATCTGTCTACAGCCGCGGGCCGGTCCGTCCGGGGTAGTACCACACTCTCGCAGAAAATTGACGTCTGAGTAGTGGCAATTTGTTACTGCGCTTCGTTCGGTGAGCGAGAGAGCCGGCAGCCCAACTTTCTGAGAGTGTTTGCGTGTTGAGGGTTTTGGTGGTGCCTTTGGTATCACCGAACCTCATTGCACGCATTCACACTCCCTTCACTTTCTTCACGGTAGGCAGCGGCCTTGTAAAGGTCCATGAGCGGCAGCAACACTTACCATCAGGTGTACTGTTTGCTCGTGTGCCACCACTTGCAATAAAAAAAAAAAAAAATATATAATGGAAAACATTTTTAATTATAAGTTTAAGCCTAGTACTACACTACTAGTATTTATTGGAAATATGCGAAATGTGAGCAAAAAGCAATTGCTAAAATATAATGACAAACTTTGTAAACTAAATGTTGACAAAATTGTATTGTTCACATTTCCTTATCAAACATGTTTGACACAGATGGAAAATGAATCCATCTATAATTTAAATTTGACATTACACAATATTACCAATTATATTACTAACAATAAAATGCATGTAATTGACGTTAACAATTTTGTTAAAAAGAAATTTATTAAGACAAAAGATAGTTCATATCTTTCAAGATTTTATACAAAGCTGATACCTGACTCGCTATCTTATTTTTTATTTACATCAGCCAAGAACTTGGCTACCAAATTTGCTTCTATTGAGCAATGTGTTGTTGACATTACTAATTTAGATAATAATGTATCTACTATTGTAAATAGTGAATTTAATTCACAAATTAATTTAAATTAACTCTTAAGACAATAGAGAACTCCTCTTGCCTTAGCACCTTAAGCGTTAAGAATAATGATATCTGATGTTTACGCGAGCACTACACATTGTAAATAAAACTACTTTTACGGATTATATCGCGTTTGTATTTGATTTATGATTGCCCGACGTTTCGAACACTTTGCAGCATTCATGGTCACGGGAGGACTAAGGTGTCTCACGTCCAACAAGTAATCGTTATTACAGACATTTACAATTATCTACCCGATACAGAAAATAGTTATAAATTTATTAAATTGTTACCCACATTTTAGTACAAATTTATTGCCAGTGTAAGAAGAAAATGAATCTATATGAAACTAAGAAGCTATCAGACAATAATATGCCACCGGAATATGCTGAACTATTACGTCAGTGCCTAACAACTGGATATTTATTGTGGAATGATGAATTCTACAAGCAAGTAGATGGAGTGGCTATGGGCTCGCCTGTCTCCCCTGTTGTCGCTGACATTTTCATGGAGGACTTCGAGGAGCTGCCCTTATCAAGCTCACCTGTCACACCAAGGTTCTATAAGCGGTACGTAGATGACACTTTCACAATACTACCAACAGACAAAATAACCATAATCCTAAACCATCTTAACTCCATCAATCCAAAAATTCAATTTACTATGGAACTGGAGTCAAATAACTCATTAGCTTTCTTAGATATTTTGGTTATCCGTAAACCCAATAACACCTTGAGTCATACAGTATATCGTAAGGCAACACATACTGACAGATATCTGAACGGAGATTCTCATCATCCCCCTTCACAGTTAGCTACCGTGTCTAAATCCTTGTTGCAGAGAGCACGAGGAATCTGTGACGAGGAGCACCTGGCTGGGGAGCTGCAGCATGTTTTTTTTTTTTTTTTTTTTTTTATTGCATGCGGTGGCAAACGAGCAAACAGTACACCCGATGGTAAGTGTTGCTGCCGCTCATGGACCTTTACAAGGCCGTTGCCTACCGCGAAGAAAGTGAAGGGAGTGTGAAGGCGTGCATTGAGGCTCGGTGATACCAAGGGCACCACCAAAACCCTCCACACGCAATCACCCTCAGAAAGTTGGGCTTCCGGCTCTCTCGCTCACCGAACGAAGCGCAGTAACAAATTGCTACTACTCAGACGTCGATTTTCTGCGAGAGCATGGTACTGCCCCGGACGGACCGGCCCGCGGCTGTAGACAGATAACTGTCGACAGTGTGGTCCTACCACTCCTCAAGCAGGTTCTACGTGCAAACAAGCTGCAAGTTCCACGCCCCCGTCGCAGAGACCGTGTGAAACCACCCACAGTTGAGCGCCTCCCTGCAGTACTACCTTATGTGAAAGGAGTCACTGACAAGATTGGCTATATCCTGAAACGGGCTTCCATAAAAACTTATTTTAAGCCACTCAAAAGGATAAGTCAGTTCTTACCACCTGTCAAGTGCCAGATCCCTCTACAAGATGCAGGAGTTTATAAACTTGACTGTGACTGTGGTCTCTCTTATATTGGGCAAACAAAGAGATCCATAAGAACTCGGGTCAAAGAACACATAGCTGATGTGAAGCACCGCCGTCACACTAAGTCTGCAGTCTGTGAACATAGTCAGGACCGCTCCCGCCATAACATTAGGTTTGATAAACCTCAAGTCCTCGCAAAGGAACACCGATACCTGCCTAGAATGGTACGCGAGGCTATTGAAATCAAAAAACACAAAAATTTCAATAGAGAGGATGGCTGGGTATTACCATCAAGCTGGGATCCTGTTATAAACATAATTAAAAATAAATCCAAAGAGACCACCACAAGACTGCATGATACTGTGAGCACTTATTGTATAGATTTGACCCACAATAATAATAGTTAAAGATAATTTTATAAATCAAAAATCATCGAAATGATGATGAAGACAAAGTAAGCCGCATCTAAAATTAAAAATCAATATTAATTTAGCATCATGTCCCCTGAGTTTTCTTGCCGGATCTTTCTCAGTGTGGCCGCGTTCCGATCCGGTGGTAGTATATTAGTTTTGTTAGTTTTAAATCAACAAATTGTAATAATAATTGCTACAAATTTAATAATTAATAATTACTAACCATAAACAATATAATTTTTTCATATAGATTCATTTTCTTCTTACACTGGCAATAAATTTGTACTAAAATGTGGGTAACAATTTAATAAATTTATAACTATTTTCTGTATCGGGTAGATAATTGTAAATGTCTGTAATAACGATTACTTGTTGGACGTGAGACACCTTAGTCCGCCCGTGACCATGAATGCTGCAAAGTGTTCGAAACGTCGGGCAATCATAAATCAAATACAAACGCGATATAATCCGTAAAAGTAGTTTTATTTACAACGTTAAGAATAATTTTAAATCAATCAACCTGGCACATCAAAATATTCAGGGTATGTTAAGTAAAGATTTGGAAATTGAATTATTTTTGAATGATTACCAGATAGATATTCTCTGTATTACTGAACACTGGCTCAAAGGTGATCAGTTAATGTTCAATTTTCCCAATCACCAGGTTGTTAGCTCATTCAATAGAGTCGGTATGATCCGAGGTGGCTCATTGATAATTTTAAATAAGAAGGTTAAATATAAAGAAAGAAATGATATTGTAAAACTCTCTATTGAACGTGTTATAGAAATTGCTTGTATTGAGTCGGAGCAGTTCATAATTATATGCGTATACAGACCTCCATGTTCACCATATGATAATTTTGAAAGATATATGGAGGATATTTTGTTCAAAATCTCCACCTCTAATAAAACAGTTGTTATTTGCGGCGACTTTAATGTAAATCTATTAGACTACAATAACACCACACAAAAATTTATAACTCTAATGAAATCATATAATTTATATAATATCTTTTTGGAGCCTACTAGGATAACATCTGGGAGTGCAACTTGTATTGATAATATATTTACAAATGTTAAACCCATAGCTCACACTATTGTTAGTGCTCTAGAATCAGATCATTGTGGTCAACTTGTTGTATTTCCTAGAACTAGTAGGATTAAAAGAGAAAGTATTAGTTTTGTTCCCGTGACTGCTAGCCGCTTAGAGCACTTTAGATACAAACTGGGTATGAAGGTACCGCTGTTGCCTATTCATGACAATCCGAATGAATTATATACATCCTTATTTCGCATTATCGATACGGAATTCAGTAAAATTTTTAAACCAAAAACTTTAACATTTGGAGTGCCTGCTGGTTTTAGTGAATGGGCTACTTGTGGTATCTACAAGAGTAGAAGAAGGTTATATGATCTTTACAATGAAAAATCTTATAACCATAACCCAATATTCTTAGAGTATGTTAAGAAATATTCAAAAATTTTTAAACGTGCCTGTTCCAGTGCTAAATCCATTTATCTAAGAAGGAAAATTAAAGGATAATAATAATATAAATATAAATAATACTAATAATAATATATAATAATAATAATATATATAAATGATAATATATAATAATAATATAAATATAAATAATACTAATGATATAATTAAAATGACTTGGACAGTGATTAATAGTGAAACCGGTAGGAACACTGTGCGGAAGAAGGACTTTAATTTAAAAATTGGTGATAAAAATGTGACTGTGAATAAAAAAGTGGCACATGAATTTGAAAACTATTTTACAAATGTGCCTGTATTAACAACAAAGTCCTTAGCGTCATGTCCCATTTTGGCTGAATCGCTCCTTAAAGAAAGTATTGTAAAATGTGACACTTCCTTTGAATTTTCAGATGTCGGTGTGGATGATATTTTAAAGTCTTTTAAAAATCTTAATGTTAAGAAAATAGCAGATCTGTGGGGCTTATCTGTAAGGACTGTTGATTTTATAATATCTATTATTGCTCCCCACCTGGCATTTGTGTTTAATGGTTGTGTTGCTCGGGGTGTGTTTGTTGCCTGAGCTCATCAAAATTAGTAGAGTAATTCCTTTATTTAAATCCGGTAGTATGACAGATATTAACAATTTTCGTCCCATTTCCATACTACCAACACTCAGTAAAGTATTCGAAAAAATTATGCTTAATCAGATGTTGACTCATTTTAATAGACATAGTATTTTTCATAAAAATCAATTTGGGTTTACTAAGAATTGCTCTACTACTGATGCAGGTGTAGGGTTATTGAAAAATATTTTTGCAGCCTGGGAGGAATCACATGAGGCTTTAGGGGTCTTTTGTGATTTATCCAAGGCATTTGATTGTGTACAACATGAAACACTCATCAGAAAACTTTACCACTATGGGATCAGGAATAACGCTCTTGAACTTGTAACTTCCTATTTAAGCAACAGAATCCAGAGGGTTGATGTTAATGGTGCACAATCATCTGGTTCTGTCATAAAAATGGGCGTTCCACAGGGATCCATTCTGGGGCCATTTCTGTTTCTTGTATATATTAATGACCTACCCTACCATATAGGAGACAATCAAAACATTGTGTTGTTCGCAGATGACACTTCTTTGTTATTTAAAATTAAAAGACAAATGCTCAATTATGACGATGTGAACAATGCACTGTCTAACGTCGTTCATTGGTTTAACACTAATAATTTGGTTCTCAATGAGAAGAAAACTAAATGTATCAAATTTACTACTCCCAATGTGAGGCAAGTGGAAACCAATGTCCAAATGAATGGTGTGGCTTTGGACCTTGTGGAATCGACCGTTTTTTTAGGTATCACCATAGATGCTAAACTTCAATGGGGACCTCATATTGAAAAGTTGTCGAATAGGCTTAGCTCAGCGGCTTATGCAGTAAAAAAAATAAGAATGTTAACCGATATTGAAACAGCTAGAATGGTTTATTTCGCTTATTTCCATAGTCTGATGTCTTACGGCATATTACTGTGGGGATGCTCCGCGGACTTGAATAGAATCTTTGTTCTTCAAAAGGGCTGTCCGTGCAATTTATAATCTGGGCCCAAGAGTCTCACTTCGAGAGAAATTCAAAGAAATAAATATTCTAACTGTTATATCACAATATATATACGAAAATATTATATAAAAAAAGGTCGAATTCGAAAATAAGGTCGTACAAAGTACGACCTTATAGCATATGTCGAGAAATCCTTGAAAGTGGCGACATTATTGGGAAAACCTCGACCCAATACTCCCTTTGCCGATTTATATATCGAAACTAGGACCTTATTAGCATATTTACGGTACTCGACCAATAAGGCAATCTTATTAGATCTATCTACTTGTGTAAATATTTAAATTTGGATGTAACTAGATTCGTATACTATATATACATACATATATGCTTCATCCTCTTAATAGTCACTGTTAGAGATGATATCTCTTATGGAGGATAATCCCATAATTCATCCTCAGTAGGTAGATTGGCCGGCGCAGAAGATATAAGATTCCCAAAAAATTGCAGAAACAAAATGCACTAAATGTACATCGAGAAATTACACTTAGCTGGTGTTTATGAAAAAGGAAAGTAAGATGTGGTGACACATTACATTCTTAACCCATCGCCACAATTTGCTATGAATACGACAATAATGCCGGCTCATATAGGTCCCACTGCTGGGCCCGAGCCTCTTTCACAGTAGGAGGGAAATGGACCTTACTATACCATGCTAGTCAGACAGTTTGATATAGGGTTTTATATCGAGTTTTGGGAATGCTCTTACGTAGATGTTGTTTACGTATTATATGCCTTAGTCCGTATTCTTATTCCGTCAGTACACGCTCAATAATATTAAGGTTTTCTTTGGTGTCTTACAATAGATATACTTATGCTAGGACGCCAAGCAATATTATTAGAGAAACCCGTTTATTAGCAGTAAAGTATATGTATGAGTTAAATACTCTCGAAATTCTCTTTTTAACTGCACATATGGCGTAAGGTAATCGATTTACCGTGCCAGTGTCGCGGGTTCGAATCCCACGCCGGACAATACTTTGTGCGATCAACAAATTGTTGTTCTGAGTCTGGATATAATTTGTGTCCGTTAATTATGTTTATAAAGTCCCCCGCAATACAAGGATTATTTCCTTAGTGCAGGGTTATGTCTTTTAAATAAATACTTAAGAAAAACAATTAGAGAAAGAAGATACAATTTAATTAAAAAATAATCCAGATAATTGCCTGAGGCTTACTGTGTAAGTCTTAAAAATGAATTTTACTTGAACACTAATGAAAAAGTCGTCCTAAGGGCAATTCAGTTTTTCTGTTTTGCTAACGGGCTATGGTGAAATCGTATCCCGTCCGTGTGTACGTATTGGTCCGCCAAAACTCCATGCGATTATTATCCTACAACACCTGATACCATGACTAGAGGAAATAAGTTCAAAATAACTTACAAACCGTATGAAATCACACTACGTATGCGTTAGACATATTAGAAATGGTTCTATCTTTCTGTTATGCGCCTGATGCCGCCCTAGCAGAGGCTGCGGGTGACCGCACCGGAAATTTAGTCCGTCACCCGCGGAGAGGCTGACCTCATGACAGCAACCGGCGTCCCGGGAAGGGGACGTCGATGGGAGAGGGTACTCCCACAGGGTATTCCGTCGGATCGACCACTGAAGTCAAAGATCTCTGCACCAGTAATCGGCCCAACGACGAAGGCGACTGGTCTGGATTTTATTTCGAGTTTTCATTCTCTTGCATAAATGTTTTCGGCGTATAATAATCTCTTAAAATTCCAATCCAAATATCAGGAGCGGAGAAAAAATAATCTCTTAGTAGTCTTTGCTGACACCCGGCCAAAAATAATATTCTTACTCCATCACCACTCGGATTTATATTTGATACTTTTTTTTGGGGTGCGCTACGGTCAGTGCACCCTTCAGGGTCGGCGCGCGGCCCCGTAACCCACCCGTGGCACGTCGCCTTCGTCGTTGGGCCGACCACCGGTGCAGGTGACTTATCCTCAGAGGTCAGCCCGAAATATTTGATACTTTGAACAGAACTCGATAATTCTTTTTTACAAACTGGAAAATCCTATAATCGATTTCATCCATACGATTAATAGGTATGAATACAATATATCACCACCCAATTCGTGGGTTATCGTAAAAATTACTAAGAACCGGAAGCAAATATTAATATCCAATAGCAAATATAGTGTACGATAAGGAACAATCCAAATAAAATCCAATACCAACCCGTCTGAACAACGTGATATTGGAGATAACCATGAACGCTTTTTTTGGGGATAACCATGAACGCTGAAAAATGATCGAAACATCGGAAAGTCAAAGATCAAATAAAAAACGCGATAAAATCCGGCAAACTAGTTTTATTTCTTGCACATTTCAGAAAATAATCGAGTTAAATAGGACGTATGTGAGTTGAGATGATAATTGAATGAGTTGAATGATGATGATAATTGACAAATCGATTTCAATTATGTGTCACTATTAGGCAATGTCACTCTTAAAGGCTTTAAGAGTAGCAAACATATAAAAATTCGAATGAAATACCGATTTAACGACTATTAAGGATAGTCCTAAAGAAATTACTTAGTCTTGTAATTAAAACTGAAATGATCGCTAACCAAAAGAATATCGCTCCAATTGCTCTTGACAAAATATCTTGAAGATATCGGAACAATTATCGAAGAATCTGGAGAAATATGTCGGAAGATACGCTCAGAAATTGGTATAATTTATTAAACCGACAAAGCAGATTTGACTCTTAACGTTAACAGTTCAAGGCACAAAGTAAATATATTCTTACAATATTAACGATGAAACCTTTCTTTTCTTTGTTAGACTGATAAACACTTGGCAGTTGTTGTTTGATTCTATCAACATATTGCTTTAGGACAGGGTCAAAGCCGGCGGCTTAATAACATTACATTAATTAGTTCGCCCAAAAATGATTGAAGTAAGTGTATATCCGTATATTGCAGTTCACTTTCTGTGGTGACGGAGCAAGAATATAATTAACCACCCTATCTAGCCCCTGGGCGTCGTAAAAGACGACTAAGGTATATCATATTCAGGTAACGGTGATACAAAAGACGGAAAAATGCAATAAAATCCTATACCTAGTCTGACAAACGGGATATAGTAGGCCAATTGCTCCCCTAATGTGAAGGAGGTTCGAATCCATTAGTGGGACGTACATAAGTTGACATCATGCTGGCAGTGAAAGTTATGACAGGGAAGACATATAAAATATTATAAAGATGAAAACTCTTCGAAGTATGTGTGGTATAAAATTTGAAAGATAAAATTAGGAATAGTGTTACAAGCGCTGTTATATGTATAATGAAGTATTGACAAAAATTGATAACAAAATATTGAGTTGATTTGATATAATTGAATAATTAAAGAGAGATTGAGATGGACACATAGAAATAATGAGTAAAGACAGATTGACATAGATAATTAGAAAAAAAGTGAAGAGAGATTGAGATGGCCACATAGAAAGAATGAGTGAAGACAGATTGAAATCTATATATATAAAAGAAAGTCGTGTTAGTTACACTATTTATAACTCAAGAACAGCGGTACCGATTTAGCTGAAAATTGGTGAGGAGGTAGCTTAGAATTAGGAGACGGACATAGGACTTTTATCCCGTTGATCGCATTCCCGTGTGACGTGACGTAAAACGTCAAAGGGAATTCAAGTCACTATGAAATGTGGTATAAGAACAACGTATTTGATATGTAATAACAAAACACAAATGACAGCTAAACGTAAATTCGTATATGATTAATAAGGTTGAAAATTTGATAATTATAATTTTGTCAGATATCAATAATCAGTAATAATCAGTAATTTGTATTCTCTTTGAATCATCATTAACAATGCCGCGACCAAGACCATCGAATCTTTCCCGACAAAGCCGTTATGGTTCTTCCATTAGATACTATATTTTCGGAAATTTAGAACATATATTTACGAAAAAAATTATGGCGGTACGAAATGAGTTCGCCGGGTCAGCTAGTAGTCAATAAGAATGAATGAGTGAAGAGGGAATGACATTTACATATAGAAAGAATGAGGGAAGAGAGATTAGCAAAGCATATACACAAAGTAAGTGCGAGTAAGATGGCTACAAAGAAAAGACTACGTCATACGTTTCTGGATTTAGTGACATGTCATATTAAAAATCGAACCCGTAACCGTGGAGCATGGATAATGTAATCATATTTCTTTTACCCCACAACAGGACGCCTGAATAATGCTCTCGTTATTTTTGTGTCAGAACGAGACACTTGCGGTAATAGGTTAAACTGTGAAATTAAAAGCTAAAAAAATAAGAGCACATGAAAATTCTTGCAGGAATATAAATATCAGGACATCAGGATACTGAACATGTTTCTTGTTTTTGTTATTAAAACCAAAAGTTTTTGTTAGGCAAAAGTAGCAGTCAGTTGCGTGATTTGTTGGTTCTCTCCGTTGCATTGGTATGCCAAATGTTACTTACGTATTAATTTTTTCATGCAGCCCAGTTCGTAAGCACACTCCTGCAATTATCACACACTACTCTCCAGGTACCCATTTTTTATCAAGATTTGATACAGGAATTTGAAAGTATTGGAAGTAGGCTTGTTTTACCGCTTCTGTAATATTTCTCTTCTTTTTTGTAATGATAAATTTACTACAAACATAACAAAAACTATTTGGGCTTAATTTACTCTGTCTTGAAGATATATTTAAAAGGAAATCACTTTCAACAATTACTTTAATCTTACAATATTATAGTAACAAAATAGACACGAAGTATAAATCTGTACAAAACAACTTGAGGATATATTTAAAAAACGTGATGTGATAAAATGTGATATAATATATGGCTTAAGTTATAATGATACGAGGCATGCCTTTTAAGTTTTGTCGTTTAAAGAAAAAAACACAACTAGAACCTTATAGTACTTTTTATTGTTTTTCAAAGTATTCACCACATAGCTTAATATACTTTTCCATTCACTCAAACCAGTTATTATAACATTTATTCCACTCTGAAGTGGGGATGTTCAAAATGGGTAACTTGAAAGCGTCGACTGCTTCTTCACCGGACTGGAACCTTTGACAACGAAGACTTTTCTTAATTTTAGGAAATGTAAAGAAATCGTTAGGGCTTAGGTCAGGACTGTATGGAGGAATGTCAAGAATTTCTACTTTTTCCTGCTTCCAATACTCAATCGTTTGACGAGCGCTGTGTGAGCTTGCGTTGTCGTGGTGCAGGATGATGCGTCCCTTTGAGTTAAATTTTCGAAGTTCGGCGATGACTTGTGGTAAACAAACTGTGGTATACCATTCTGCGTTAACCATTCTACGATCTGCAAGTGTAATAGTCGCAACATGGCCGGTTTTTCCAACGAACGTGGCCACCATCTTCTTTGAAGTGCTTTGAGAACGAACTACTTTAGTCGGCTTTGGCTCGTCTTGAAAGACCCAGATTGTAGATTGTTGTTTGGAACCAGGATCGTAGGCATAGATCCAAGATTCATCACCACTGATGATGTCGTAGACGTGATTTGACTCTCCTCGGTTGAACCTTTGCAGAGTTTTCTTACACCATCTGAGGCGGGCCGCCTTGTGATCGTCGGAAAGCAGATGCGATATCCAACAGAAAACTAACTTTCTCACACCAAGCGCTTCATACAAGATCTTCTGAATGGTTGTCCCTGAGATGCCTAATAGAGCCTCTATCTCTCGATACGTCACATGACGATCTTCGAGAATTAGTTATCTCACAGCAATGATGTTATCTTCAGTGAAGGCGGATTTTGGGCGTCCTTCGCGAGATTTGTCACTAACATAAGTATGTCCACGCTGGAATTCTAAATACCAGCGTTCGACAGTCCGCAGATATGGGGCTTCATCACTGAACACAGATGTTAGCTCTTCAAAACATTGAAGCTGTGTCAGGCCTCTTCTAAAGTTGTAGGAAATTATTGCACGAACATTTTCTTTAGAAAGATTCATTTTCGTACGTAACCCATAGATTTAAATCGTTGACGTAACCTGATAGATTCCAATCGACGCTGTGACTAAACAATAGCATTAATTCTAATACTTTCAACTGTTTTGAGATTCAAAATTTAAACACATTCGAATATAGAACAGCTCCAAATTCAAAATTGCCGGGAAATATGGAAACGACAGAACTTAAAAGGCATGCCTAGTATGAGGGTTAACACAAATTAAATTTACTATAAATTGTCCATGGGTATTGAAAAAAAAAATATTTTGTAAACTAGTGTTATTTATGCTCTGTTTACCAAAACAGTTATGATGACGGAGTAAGAATACAACTCGCCACCCCCTCTCATACCCATAGGTGTCGTAAAAGACGACTAAGGGATATATTACGCATATGACATCTACGCAAGAGATGGAAATCTCAAAACAAAACCCTATACCAACTTTTCTGACCAGCATGGTATAGTAGAGTCAACTTCCCTCCTATTATGGAGGAGTCTCGAGCCCAGTAGTGGGACGTATATGAGCACATGATGTTGATTGCCAAAACGGGTCACTTTTGTACAGGACGGTATGGTCGTCATCAGAATGCATGAAATCTGATCTGATGATGCGATGGAGGTCTACCTATCCCTCTAGGTAAAAGGCGTAAGAATCTATGTATGTTATATTCATTGAAATACACTTACATAGTATTAATAATACGGGCTAAGAATAAATAGCGCGCCCGCCTCCTAATCTATAAAAAGCGAATTAAGGAAGTAGATATAAGCAACGGATAATTCGAAAGAAAACCTTTCTTTGTTAATACATTTATCTCTGAAGGTTTAGAAGTGTAACTGCTTTGCCTTTGAACAGGAAATTTATAGCCGTATATGTGTTGTAACGGAAAACTTTATCCATTGTGTTTAAATTAAGTACAAATATTCTTCAGTAAAAATAAACAACCACATGTTTCTTCATTAGTTTAAGAGTGTATAATAAGTGACGGATAACAGAGGGGGTGGTGAATTGTATTATTACTCCGTCAACACACAACATTTGTTTATTTTACTTGAATTCGATCTTTTTATAAACACATATCTTTATAGAATGTACTATAGTAGGTGTAAATAAATCTAGTTAATCAGTATAAAAAAGAATAAGAGCAAACTCACAAATATACTTTATATCAAATTACTAGTCTTACAAAAGATGCTCAGAATAAAGGCGAAATAATAATTCGAAACGCTTTCCTGATTAATCTCGAACAGATGGGATTTTATTAAAATGAAAGTCCGTTATAAATTATGAATATCTTTTATTAAAATGCTCGACTGATTTTTTATTTATTTAAACATTAATTCCGTGTGGTGACAGAGTAAGAATACAATTCACTACTCCCTATCTCGCCCGTGGATGTCGTAAGAGACGACTATGGGATATGCATATGACATCTGCGCAAGAGAAGGAAAACTCGAAGTGAAATCCTATACCAACATGTCTGACCACAGCAGCAGGTGAAATTCCCTGCCATTGTGGAGGAGGCCCGAGCCCAACAATGGGGCGCATGTGGACTGCGATGATGAAACATTAATTAAAAATACAAAAATATATGTAAAACTACCGTAACGTGTATAGAAAGACCGGACCGGAGATTTTAGTCCGTCACCCGCAGAGAGGCTGACCGCGCGACGGCGACCGACGTTCCGAGACAGGGACGTTGAGAGGTGAGGGTACTCGAAAGGGTATTCCGTCGGTCCGACCACTGTCGACAAGACACCCTGCTCCGGTGGTCGGCCCAACGACGAAGGCGACGTGGGTACGGGTTATGGGCCCGCGCGCCGTCCTTTCGTCGCCCCGGATGGAATGGACCGCGTGTGCGCTTATCATAACCCACCCATAAAAAAAAAATAAACGTGTATAGAAAGAAAGAAATTAAAGAAAAGATATTAATTATTTTCTCGTTTTAACTCGTTCAAAATTGTAAGGATAAAAGGTTATTAATAAATAAAAATAACTTAATAAAATAACACAGATGCACAAATAGTATAGTGATTAAAATACCAACCTACCGTAACAGTATCGTGGGTTCGAATCCTACGCAGAACAACACTTTATTGCATCCACAAATTATTGTTCTGAGCCTGGATGTAATTTGTGTCCGTTAATTATATGTTTGCAAAGAAGTCCTCCGCAACACAAGGATTATTTCCTTAGTGCAGGGTATTATTGTCTTTTAGATAAAAAAAGCCTTCCAACGTGAAATAATCTATTTTGTCGCGAAAGAAAGGCGGTTGGATAAGCTTGTGGTACTTTGATAACTACCTACCTACCTCGTTAACAACCGAAAGCAATACCAAAAAACATTAGAAAAAAATAACAGATTAAATAAATTATACAGTCGCTAGTTATTCGTACGGGTGTCGCAAGACGCTAGAAAAGATTGTACAACATCCTTACTTAATATTATAAATGCGAAAGTAAGTTTGTTGTTTATTACGCTTTTACATTTAAACCACGGAACCGATTTCAAAAATTCTTTCTCCAATGGGGACCTATAATATCAGGGAGTAACGTATGCTATACTTTATGGCGGTATTCCCACGGGAACGGGAACTACGCGGGTAAGACGACTGAAATCGAAGCGAAGCCGGGTTGCTAGTTGTAAATAAAACTATTATTAACCCAGTTCAAAAATGAGGTTTTCAATTCGACTGTATTTTTTTTTTATTTGTTTCCTCAGAACTACAGGATGAACCGAATTTGATGCTACTTTTTTTTTATTTAAAAGTTTCTCGTGTTGTCCCATCTATGAGAAAACGGTTGAAATCGGTTATTTTTTGTTCAGAATTATAACGAATTTTATCACGATTGTATTTCATTTTAAAATGCCTGACATTTCCAACACTTTATAGCTTTCTTGCTTATCTATTATACCACGTTGTTGTAAAATATTTTTTGTTTCTGTCTTCTATATTTCACGAGATTATTTCTACACAAAATATGATTTATTTCGCTTACAAAACGTATAGTAAAATTTTATCATCGATCATTAATACTAGATCAAGACTCACGCTGCCGCAATGTAATAACGATTCACGTCGAGGGTTTTCCGACAGCCTTTGTACGTAAAAATAAGATTTATTGAAAGCGCCAACCAACTTGACAGAAATCGGCTTTTATCCCCTCAAAGGTTTTTAAGCCCTTTCAAGTTTTCCTTTTCATATTTATATCAATATTTCTATAAGTAAAGTAGATTGGTTCAGTATAGGTAATTATTATTATTATTTTATTCTAAATTAAGGCATAGACAATAGTAGCAATTTTTGAATTCCCTTTGCAAACTAAAAATGAGGACTAAATAAAAAGACGGTGTAGTAATTTATTTTAAGAGGTTTGTAACATTATAAAGATTGTTTGACACATCGGGCAATCAAAAATCAACTACAAACGCGACTTTTGACGCGAATGTCAAAACGTCATGTAGCGCTTTTATATTCTTTTCATTATTTTAGTGTTTTAAAGTGTTATATTGAATAATTTTGCTGATATTTTATGTAATATAATGCAGATAAAATTCTGAAATGTAGTGAAAATGATATAATAGTGAATTACGTGCATTTTGACATTCTGCCAAATTTCCTGAGACGCATGACTTGGATATCAGCACTAAGTCATGCTAACGACTGACTGAAAGACTAAGACTAAAGACGTGAATAATAATCAATATACTCGACACTGGCACCAATAGCTCATATTATTGTAGCTCATTGCCATTAACTAAGAAGAAGAAGAACTACAAACGCGATAAAATCCGTAGTTTTATTTACAATGTGTAGTGCTCGCGTAAACATCAGAAATCATTATTATAAAGTTATTCTAAGTGAACCTTATTCAAATAAAGAAGCTGCTTGTTTGACTAACTGATCAACTCCGAGCCAAAACTAATTAAACTAGAACGTAATGTAATTATGTAACGCAGAGTCTCATTAAGAAGGTATTTTATGATATCCAATCTCAAAGGGCACAACATCGGCAAAAAAATTCTGCGTGTTGAAACACATGTGGTTATTAATTAATTTTATTTATCAATTTTCATCCCCTAAGGGTGTAAATAGGGCATTACATTTTACATTGATACTTTTTTTAATTTCGTGTGGTGACGAAGTAAGAATATAATTTATCACCTCGTTTTTAACATTATGCCAAAACGTCTGACCAGCGTAGTATAGTTAGTCAATTTCCCTCCCATTGTGAAGGAGGGTTTGTACCTTCAGGACGTATATTAATCGTGAGGATGAGGACTTTCATTTGACTTCTTCATCATGACCTCAAGCCTCCTCTATGATGTGAGAAAAATTAACCTACTATACCACACTAGTCAAACGGGTTTTTTTTGGGGTGGGCTACGGTCAGCGCACCCGACGCCCGGCTTCGTCCGGAGCGACAAAGGGGCAGCGCGCGGTAACCCACCTATAACACGTAGCCTTCGTCGTTGGGCCGACCACCAGTGCAGGGTGACAGGGGTCGTCAGTGGTCGGCCCAACATATATATATATATATATATAGTTAGTTGTTTTTACAACTATATTATTAATAAAATTAAATATTATTATTATTAAGAGTATTTGTGATTTCACATCACAAATTTCTGAAATATGTTTAGCATCTTGAACGCGGGTTTATTTTATACGGTTTACACATTATCGATTTTATGTCAATCCAAAACACATAAGCAAACTTCTTGATGGAGGGATTCGAGATACTTTATAAAAACTTTTTGATGAAACAAACGCAATGCCTTTGAATCTTTCTGTTTTTACGGCTCCTGGAATGCTAAATCCGGTCAGCATTCCAGAGGCAAAAATGTTACCGCTTTACATATAACTCTTTTGTAATAATTTTCATATTTATATGTTTAATTTCAGTCCGTGTGGTGACGGAGTAAGAATACAATTCACCACCCCCTATCTTACCTGTGGGTGATCGTACGAGACGACTAAGGGATATAAAACGCATATAACATCTATGCAAGAGAAGGAAAACTCGAAATAAAACCCTATACCAACACGTCTGACCAGCGTGGTATAGTAGGTCAATTACCCTTCCATTATGGAGGAGGCCCGAGCCCAGAACAGTGGGACGTATATGGGCTGAGATGATGATGATGATGATGTTTAATTTGAGAATAAAAGACATTAAAGACTTCGTAACCGCCCTCCCCCTTCTTCTTTTCCTCTCGTGAATGAATTTGATCAACTAAGCAAAGTGGATAATACAGATCAATCATTTCATCATTCTTCATTTCAACCTATCGCCGTCCACTGCTGGACGTAGGCCTCCCTCACGTTACGCCACAGAGTGCGGTCCTGTGTCACCTGCATCCAAAGACGCCCAGCAACTTTCATAAGGTCGTCGCTCCACCTAGTGAGGGGGCGTCCTATAATGCGTCGTCCGATACGTGGTCGCCACTCGAGAACCTCTCTTTCCCAGCGGTTGCCGATTCCTCGAGCGATGTGGCCTGCCGTCGGCTGTCGGTTACACCCGTTCTTCTAAGGATTTCCGTATTTCGGTTTCTATCGCGCAGAAAAATCCCGAGCATAGCCCGCTCCACAGCACGCTGAGCGACTTTGAACAAGAAGATCCTCTTAAGTTTCTTGAACGGGGAACCGATCAATAAATGAAAAAAGAAAATGCCCAACCAATATCACTATGATAGCGTTTGATATTAAATAACAATCATTTGTCTAATAATAATACTAAATAGTCTGAAGGCGTGAGACTGTGGGTTTCAGTCACGCGTCTAAATCATCCTAAAGATGACTCGTTCAAAAGTGAAACACGTATCACATTAAGTTTTAAAGTTCTGCGGGATATTGTTAGATTAAATTCTGAGGGCTGCTCGCCGTATGTATACGAATAATAAAGATATATACATATACTAGCTGACCCAACAGACGTTGTTCTATTCAAATGAAATAAAAGGAAAGCAGCGCCACTTACCAGGTCCAATTGTGAATCTAAACTATTCTCGAATCTCCTTGAACACACACAAAAAATTTCATCATCATCCGTCCAGCTGTTTAGGAGGAGTTCAGTGACATACACACGTACACAAGAAATTTATATATAAAGATATATACAGAGTGTCTTAGGGTATCCATGAAAAAAATTTGAAGTAAAAATATCGATTCGTATAAATCTAATTGAAATGTTTAAAGTCAGCAATTTTTTTTTATTGCAACCAGTGGCAAACGAGCAAACAGTACACCTGATGGTAAGTGTTGCTGCCGCTTATGGACCTTTACAAGGCCGCTGCCTATCGCGAAGAAAGTGAAGGGAGTTTTCTGCAAGAGCGTGGTACTATCTCGGACGGACGGGCCCGCGGCTGTAGACAGATAACTGTCGACAGTGTGGTCCTACCACTAGGTGATACTTTATCTGCAGCATGTTTAACTAAGCGACAATGAATTACGCAGCCATTTGCATATATAAATAGTATATAGCATATTAAAATTCTAAAACTGATAAAAAAGTGTGGTGACGGATTAAGAATACAATTCACCACCCCCTATCTTGCCAGTGGGTGTCGTAAAAGACGACTAAGGGATATAATATGCATATAAAATGTATGCAAGAGAAGAAAAATTCGAGATGAAACCCTATACCAACAGTGGGCCTACTCTTGAAATCAATTCTAATTTCGAATCAGATTCAATTCCAATCTCACCGAACTTATATTTGGTACTCTTAAACAAAATCGAGAATGAATTGTTCGCATTTGCCGTTGTTATTTTCACTTAATGTGCCGTATTTTATTACTTTAAATTATTAACGTTACCGAACTTGATCACCGCAAAGATGTTTTCTTCAAATTATGTAACATTAACGATTTTAAACTACGTCATAATCACGTTGTCATTAGCAAATACTTGACTTAATCAACGAGAGTCGAATTCGTATAGTTTAAAAAAGAAATGCACCGAATTTGTTTCCAATCGTGCGCTAGTGTCGCTTTCCGGAGTACCAAATTGCTCAAATTCGAGCTGTGATTGGATTAAGGATTGGAATCAAGATTCAAGAGTAAGCACACAGGTCTGACCAGCGTGGCATAGTAGGTCAATTTCCCTCCTAATGTAGAGGAGGCTCGAGCGCAACAGTGATAATTATATCAGCTAAAATAATGAAAATTAGCTGGTCTTTAAAAACAATAGAATAAAGAATTTAATCTACAATTTTATTGACTATAAATATCAAGTAAAATGTGATTTTGTTGAGCGTAACCCTTCCGAAGCAAGGTTATTACGTCATAATGTCTACGGCGTAGCGCGTAGGCGTTACGTAGGCGATGCGTAGGCGTAATATTTAAGTTCAGTGGCATATAAATTGAATATATTAACAGTTTTAAAACTTAACATTATTTTAACGTCTTCTTCTTTTACAAAAGTAAAACATTATTAAATATTTATCTACAATATTAGCTTGATATGACATATCAAACGAATTGATAAAATATTTGCATATGCTTACATTCCTTCGTCTTTTTTATCACTCATAGAAAACAGATGAGTGGTGAGTTCTATTCTTACTTTTTCACCGCATCAAAGATTACAGAATTGTCTACCTGAAACTCTATGTTCTTCTTTCATATCTTAAATATCTCTTCACTCGGAGATGAATCCAATTAGAGGTATCTTACACCTTTACAATATATATATATATATATATATACTAGCAACCCGCCCTCGCTTCGCTTCGGTTTCAGTCGCTTTACCCGCGGCATAGTTCCCGTTCCTGTGGGAATACCGGGATAAAATATAGCCTATGTTACTCCCTGATATTATAGCTTTCCATTGGTGAAAGAATTTTTGAAATCGGTTCCGTGGTTTAAGCGTGAAAGCGTAACAAACAAACAAACATCCTTACTTTCGCATTTATAATATTAGTATGGATATAATAAAATTTTCAATCAATATCATATTTTATAGAAATAACTATCGAGGTATTTAATCAATGTCACCGATAAAAAAACAAGCTCGAACGAATAAATACAATGTTTAATCCCGTGGTAAACGTAAAAACAGACTGAACGATCACCAACAATATAGTTTTTAATTATATAGCGAGCTGTTCTCATTTCGCTTTGTTTTCAGTTAGTTAGTTATTTTAATGATATCCTGTAAGGGGTAATTTTGATGTCGCTTTATATGGCTAATGGTGGCAAATGAGCAAAAAGCATACCTGATGGATAGTGATGCTGCCGCTCATGGACCTTTGAAATACCAGTGACACAGCCAAGCCGCTGTCTACCGTAAAGAAGATAATCTTCTTAAATCTTGGGCATCACAGCAGCAGATAGTTCGTCGTTCGTTTAGTGCGTTGTCTTTAGCAAATAAGCATAAACTATCGCGGCTTGTTTGTATATCTTTTTAAAATGATCAATTCTTATAAATATACAAGTCAGCATTTACAATGTCATCATCATCATTTCAGCTCATATACGTCGCACTGTTAGGCTCGAGCTTCCTTCAGAATAAGAGGAAAATTGACCTTGCTACGATGATCACTGATAATTATTTAAACATTTATTATAAAAAGAAAAAAGATGGTGGATGATTATTTATGTATCGTCTACTCATAAACACTCTCAACGGACAACTAAAAGATGGAGTGTGTACATGCTCCGTCTCGTTTTCCTAGCGAGACTTAACGAGGCCCTTTTTCATTTTATTTGCTTAGGAATGATCGTTACATATTAATCTAGTATTATTTGTGTAAGCGACGCAGATCATATATAATTATTTGTATAATTTAATTTGTAAGGTAGGTACTTAGTATAGTGGTTACCCGTTAACCGCCGCTGCAATCGGCATGCTTAAGTTTAGCTCTGTACTTTATTTCAAAATCGCAATAAACTAAGCTTATTCGATTTGAAGAAGTTATTTACATCATTAACCCCATATAATTAGTAATTAATAATCACCCCAAATTCAAAAACTTATTAAACTAAATCATCATTATCATACTAATCATATACACATACGCCTAAATCAAATAAGAACACGATAAAATTTGTAAAAAAAAGTATTGACTAGCTCACTTCAGGGCGTCGGAATTTCATGACGGTGTGAGTGTGCATCGTAAAAATTTACTCTCATAATTTTTCCCTAAAGAGCCGAACTAAGGATAACTTCATAAAAGTTTTAATACAAATTATTAGTAAATTAAATATTGAGATATAGCACTTGAAACGTTAGGCTTATTTATAATAATTAAAATGAATATTTTGAATAATCGCGACACAAATTAAAATATCTAATAAAAAACAAGTATTACGTTCTCTTCAACAGGAATTATCAATTAATTGTCATTTAAATAAACTTAATCGAGTAATCTTACGCCATTACATTATTTTGGAAAAGAGCTGATACTCTTACACCGCTGGACCTTTATAAACCAAACATAGCTAAAAACCACTGCAAAAAAACTGGCATTTAAAAATGAAAAAAACCGCATCGAAATCGGTCCATCCGTTTGAGAGCTACAATGCCATAAACGAACACACACACACATACACACACATAAACAGGTGTCAAAATTATAAAACCCCTCTTCTTCTATTAGGGGTTAAATAAGCAAATATTATTTGCAAAAAATACTGACTTCATGTAGATAGATTATTAGACTTAGATCCTATTTGATTTTTCAAAAACTGCTTGTTCGATTTCGATAAAATTTACATGGAACCATTTGGGAAGCCATATACACTTTCCAACAAAAAAAAATTAAATCGGTTGGCAAGCGACGGAATTATGCGCCAACAAACATAAAAAAAAAACAAATATAGTCATCCGAATTGAGAACCTCCTCCTTTTTTAGAAGTCGGTTAAAAACCAAAAACGATACGCTCACGTGGTGGGACTTAAACCCACTATTAGAAAACCGTTCCAACAATCTACCTAAATAGATGTCTTAATTAACCGTCTCATGTGTAAACATTTTTTGTTAAATTGTGGATGGAATGTTTCGCGTAATGAGGATTTTGTGAGTCACAATTCAATTATCCTACGTACCCTCACATCAATCTAATTAGTGAGGCGTTTGCGATGAATGTCTGATATATGTGGCTTCAAAACACACGCGTACCATCACAATCATTTTTCCCCAACAAATATATTTTTAAAAGAATTATAAAAAAAAAACTTATATTGCGGTGAATTTACAAACATAACTGTCGGATAAATATTACATCCAGACTCAGAACAGCAATTTGTGGATCGCACAAAGTATTGTCCTGCCTGGGATTCAAACCCCGACACTGGCACTGAAGATCGGTATCTTAACTACTAATCCATCAGTGCAATAAAATTATTTACGTAGATAGGTGTTGTAACGAAATATTGTGTATTCAATGATAATAAACGCAAACACATTCAGAAACTGCGGCTTCAGGCCTTTCCGCTCACCGAACGAAGTGCTGAAATAAATTACTACTACTCAAACGTCGATTTCCTGCGAGAATGTGGATCCTATGTGCCTACTCTTGAATCTCGATTCCAATCCTAAATCCAATCGCAGCTCGAATTTGAGCTAATTTGGTACTCTTGAAAGCGACACTAGCGCACGATTGGAATCAAATTTGGTGGAATATTTTTGAACTAAATGAATTCGACTCTCGGCGATTAAATCAAAGATTTGCTACTCCCGACACGATATTGACGTAATTTAAAATCGTTTATGTTGTATAATTGCAAGAAAGTGTCTTTGTAGTGATCGAGTTCGATAACGTTATTAATTTAAAATAAGAAAATACGACACGTTTGGTGAAAATAACAATTGAAAATAACAGTCGAATTCATTTAGTTTAGAAACGTTCCACCTAATTTGATTCCAATCATGCGCTAGTGTCGCTTTCAAGAGTACCAAATTTGCTCAAATTCGAGCTGCGATTGGATTTAGGATTGGAATCGAGATTCGAGAGTAGGCACACAGTTCGCGGCTGTAGTCAGACGACTGTCAAAAGTGTGCTCCACATAAGAGACTGCGTTGATCCCAAATAATTGCGATTAGATCAAGATAATGATAAAGATGATGTTTATGCAAATGAATACACTTCCTATTTAACCACAAAAAGTTGCGCAACCCTTAGGTTTCAAATCAGATAATAATGCGTGTAGTAACAGAGTAACAATACAATTCACCACCAAGATACACCCCGCACACAATACACAATACACCCCGCACACAATACACCCCATATTGTTAAACGCATTGTATTCTTAATCCTTTCCGTGTAGTGACGGAGTAAGAATATAATTCTCCACTCCCTATCTTGCCCGTGGATGTCGTAAGACAACTATGGGATATAACATGCACATAACATCTGTGTAAGAGAAGAAAATTCGAAATGAAACCCTATATCAACATGTCTGACCAGCATGATATAGTAGGTCAAATTCCCTCCCATTGTGGAAGAGGCCCGAGCCCGACAGTGGGACTTGTGGGCTGCGATGATGATTCTTAATCCATCACCGTACTAAAGGCTAAAAAATAACATTTCATTTAGTAACGGAGTAAGAATGCAATTCAACTTCCTCTATCTTAATGAGTTCTGATGTTTACGCGAATAAAAAAAAAAAAAATTTTAAATAAAACATTTTAAATAAAAAATTTAAATAAAAAAAAACATTTTAAATAAAAAATTTAAATAAAAAAAAACATTTTAAATAAAACTACTTTACGGATTTTATCGCGTTTGTGTTTGATTTTTGATTGCCCGACGTTTTGAACACTTTGCAGCGTTCATGGTCACGGGCGGACTAAGATGTCCAGCAAGTCATCGTTATTGCAGAAAATTTATTATTATTCCTCTATCTTGCCCGTTGATCTCTTAAAAGACGACCAAGGGGTATATGCATATACCATATATGCAAGTGAAAGAAAACTCGAAACAAAACTCTAAACCAACACGTGACTATACCTTCCGTTGAAGAGAAGACCAGCAGTAGGACGTATATGAGCTGTGATGATAATGATGAATCTGTATTTATGGATTCAGTTCCTAAGTCTTAGAATCTCTCTAAAATCTCTCAGACTTAAACGGGACATGGCTAACATTAAGAATATTGTTACTGTTAAATTTCACAAAATTATTACATCTACTCAAACTCGGCCAACGAGTGTTTGATGTAAAACACTCTCAGAATTATCATCGTTTAAAACATTTAAGTCAAAATGTTTGCGAAACTGGTAACTGTTTTACTTTAAAAACGGACTAATTTCTACTCGGACTTTCTCATCATGGGTTCATTACTGTCGTAAAAGATTCAACACTGTCTTCTTTTTGATTGCCCGTATAGGATGAAAATACATTTGTCGCTATGCTTTACTTAGACCGTCCTAAAAATATTTATTTTAAAATAGTGCTGTTTTACTTGCGCTTGCATTTGCACTTTTTGGGCAATTAATAATATTTTCTTCTTTCTTCCCATTTATAAAATAACAAAGTTGATCTTAAAATAAATATACAATAATAATTCAAGGTCTAATCTAAGGTTTCCATAAAATTTCAGACCGTAAATCGCCCTTGAAGTATTTTTCATATTTCGATTAAATCATTATTCTTCGAGATTTTCAGAAAGATGACCTAAAATAACAAATATTCATTAATAATTCAAGGTCAAATATTCAACAATAATGCAATAATTCAAGGTTAAATCTATATGTCTATGACGTTCCTGATTGAAAATTACCCTTGAAGTATTTTGTATTTCGATTAAATCATTATTCCCGGGTCATTCCTGAAAATTTCGGAGAATAATGATTATGTATCATACGGTTTCATCATTCTGTATGTATATATGGAATGGAATGATGAATGAAAATGGAAACCCTTATGAAGCTATCAGCACTGACTATTAGCTGAATGATCATTTAGATTAAACGTGTTTAATTTTGGTATTTTGAAGTTATTCGGAACAAAGGCCAAGCTCTTTGCCTTTGTTTTTAATCCACTTTAAAATGGAACGAGATTTTATACTCGATACGTACATTTCACTAAATTAAAATATCTTTCAGACGGTATCATTAAATGAAAATTAATTAAGTCCTTATTTCGCTCAATTCTATTAAGGTCAGCTTTTAAGTTTAAATAAATTCAGCAGAATATCTGTTTCATCTAAATGTACCACGATTTGAGATGAATCCTTTTTAAAGTCAATCCTATTTGAAGAACCAACGACACTAGACTTTATTTCTTAGTTTGAGGATTTGACTTTAAAAAGCAACTGTACATGACTGCACAGATAGCATAGCGGTTAAGATACCACACCAGTGTCCTTGAATCGACTTCCACGCAGTACAATACTTTGTGTAATTCCCTTTTTTTCACACACGCTGTCTTTTCTACCCGTGGTGACCAAAGGGTGACACGACCCCATAATAACCACAAATAACTTGCTTAAAATGAATGCAATGCATTAGGGGTCCGAAATTACGCCTATCGGAATACCGTTCCAATTGTCCTTTCTGGTCCAGGGTAGACTGGCGTATGACACTCAAGTTGTCAGTCGCATTTGTCGTTTTCACGGCAGATGTGACCATCATCCGTAGTATCCGGTATGGGTGGGTTCAAAACCAGCATACCTACGGCATTCATTATTCACAAGTACTTTTTTATTAGTAACTAGCAGCAGCAGCTCGCTTCGCTTCGGATTCAGTCGCCTTACCCGCGTAGTTCCCGTTCCCGTGAGAATACCGGGATAAAATATATCCTATGTTACTCCCTGATATTATAGCTTTCTATTGGTGAAAGAATTTTTAAAATCAGTTTGGTGGTATAAGCGTGAAAGCGAAACAAACAAACTTACTTTCGCATTTATAATATTAGTAAAGATTATTAGTAATATATTTTTAAAAATATCATTAATTACTGATTTTTAAGTAGTTTAACTTATAGATGCGTAATATAGATGCACCTCCGTTCTCTTTCTTACATGCCATGCAGACGACGTTGCGCGAGTCAACTAGTGATTTTATTTTTTTATGGGTGGGCTATGGGAAGCGCACACGCGGTCCATTCCGTCCGGGGCGACGAAAGGACGGCGCGCACGCCCATAACCCACGCGTACCCACGTCGCCTTCGTCGTTGGGCCGACCACCGGAGCAGGGTGACTTGCCGTCAGTAGTTGGCCCGACGGAATACCCTTTCGGGTACCCTCAGCTCTCGACGTCCCTGTCCCGGGAAGTCGGTCGCCGTCGCGCGGTCAGCCTCTCTGCGGGTGACGGACTAAATTCCCCGGTCCGGTCACCCGCGGCCTCGGCTAGGGGAGTCAACTAGTGATGAGATTTTTATAGATTTTGTGGTGTTTTATTGTATGTGATGTTTATTTGACTTACGTCTTCTACTACTTTCGTCACGTGTCTTTCATCATAATCTCATTCATCTGAGCCTATATAAGTCCAACTGTTGGGCTTAGGCCTGCTGTACAAAATGGGTAAAGAATTGACCTACTATTCCGCGCTGGTCAGACATATTAGAATAGGGGTTTTATGTCGAGTTGCCCTTCACTTCCATAGACTTGCATATTTCCTTTAGTCATCTTTTACGACACCCACGGGCAAGAGAGGGAGTAGCTAATTATATTATTACTCCGTAACCACACGGAATGTATTGAGTCACTGCAATCAATAAACACTGAAGGGCGGCGTAGGCGCGACTACCTGCGCCTCATGCCGTCCTAGCCGAGACCGCGACGTGACCGGAGAATTAGTCCGTCACCCGCCAAAAGGGCGACCGCGTGAGGAAAAACCGAAAACCGAACCGTCGGTCGATGGGAGGGTACCCCACTGATGACAAGTAACCCTGCTCCGGTAGTCGGTCCAACGACGAAGGCGACGTGGTGTTCGGGTGGGTTGCGGGCGTGCGTGCTTACGCCCCTCTGTCGCCCCGGAAGAAGTGGCGCTAGTAGTGCGCCGACCGCGACCCACCCCAAAAAAAAACCATAAACACTGAAAGGTAATATTTTTATTCAAACGGTCTAATGATATACAAATCTGGTGAACCTTTTTAATAATTCATGTCCGTGTGATAAAAGTTACATATTTGCACGACCCTCGAACCTTCACCGAAAAGGATAAAGTTGTAACGAAATAAATTAGATAATATAGCTCTATTTGATATTTTTGTTATAATATTAAATACTAGCAACCCGCCCTCACTTCGCTTCGGTTTCAGTCGCCTTACCCGCGGCGTAGTTGCCGTTCCCTTAGGAGTACAGACATAAAATATAGCCTATGTTACTCCCTGATATTATAGCTTTCCATTGGTGAAAGAATTTTTGAAATCGGTTTGGTGGTTTAAGCGTGAAAGCGTAACAAACAAACAACCATCCTTACTTTCGCATTTATAATATTAGTAAGGATAGTTTTATTACCACTTCGTCCGGTGATGATGAAATAAGAATACTATCCACCACTTCTTCTTGTCCGTGGATGTCGTAAAAGACGACTAAAGGATATTAATACGCATATAACACTAAGAGAAAGAAAACTCAAAACACCCTATAGGGTGGCTTTTTTTTTTGTTTTTTTTTTGGGGTGCGCTGCGGTCGGCGCGGCCCACGCACCACTCCGTCCGGGGCGACAGAGGGGCGTATAGCACGCAACATTCGCAACCCACCCTAACACCACGTCGCCTTCGTCGTTGGGCCGACCACCGGAGCAGGGTTACTTGTCATCAGTGGTTTATTGGGTAACTGTCTGACCAGTATGGTATAACAAGATAAATTGCCCTCCTATTTCAATTTCAAACTTTATTGCACTCCATAATGTATATAAGGTCTTAACAACTAAATTATATAACAATTATGGACCCTGTAGGGCACGGCAACAGTAGAAGAGAGGAACATTTTTATAAATTGTTAAAATTTTATGATGCTGTTTACACATATGCGATCAAATCAAATCAAAACATTTATTCTGCATAGGCCTCTTGAGGGCACTTAAATATTGTCAAATTTATACATCTTTTGAATATAATACAATATCTACCACCGGATCGGAACGCGGCCACAAGCTGAGAAGATCCGGCAAGAAACTCAGTGGGCGATCCAATTGTAGAGTGACGGAGTAAGAATACAATTCACCACTCCCTATCTTGCCAGTGGATATCGTAAAAGACGACTATCGGATAGAATATGCACACAATATCTGTGCAAGAGTAGGAAAACTCAAAATGAAACCCTATACCAACATGTAAACCAGCATGGTATAGTAGGTCAAATTCCCTCCCATTGTAGAGGAGACCCGAGCCCAACAGTGGGACATATGTGGGCTACGATGATGATGATTGTGGAGGAGGCTCAAGCCCCTGGGACATTTATGAGCCGAGATGATAATGAACGCTTCTATTATCTATCTGTTATTTAAACTCGTTCTTTATTTTGTCTATCGATGTCAACCAGTGGACTTAGACTTCCCCACTTAAATCTCTATAAAACGTAGTTCTGTGCTGCCTCAGTTGAATTCCAGTAACTTTCAACAAGTCCGATAAGTAGTCCATAGTCGAGACTTGAAAACTTTTATTCCCCAGCGGTTATCGATTCATCAAGTGATGTCGACAGCACCCGTTCTACAAATTTCCATATTTAGGAGCCGTCGAAAAAGCCCGATATAGTTGAGACTGACATTTAGAAACATGGCGCTGCGCCTATATTATAATAATATTTTACTGAGTATTATCATCTGGTCTCAATCGATATAAGTCCCCCTGTTGGGCTCGGGCCTCTTCTAATATAGAAGAAAAATTGATCTTTTATATCACACTAGCCAAATATGTTGGCACAGGTTTAAGCTTTTGACAATAGGATTATTGTTAAATATATATTTGCCGTGTGGTGATGGAGTAAGAATACAATTCACCACTCCCTCTCTTACCCGTGGATGTCGTATAAGACGACTATGGGATATAATATGCACATAACATCTGCAAGAGAAGGAATACTCGAAATTAAACCCTATACCAACATGTCTGACCAGCATGGTATAGTAGATCAAATTCCCTCCCATTGTGGAGGAGGCCCGAGCCCAACAGTGGGACGTATGTGGGCTGCGATGATGATGATGATGATGATATATTTTAAATAAAACTACGGATTTTACCGCATTTGTATTTGATTTTTGATAGCCCGACGTTTCGAACACTTTGCAGCGTTCATGGTCATGGGCAGACTGAGAGAGTCCGCCCGTGACCATGAATCAAATACAATCGCGATAAAATCTGTAAAGTTGTTTTATTTATAATGTCTAATACTCGCGTAAACATCAGAAATCGTTAAATGTATAGTTATGGAGATCATATTAGCTCACATAAACCCACATATTGGGCCCACTGTTGGGCTTGAACTTCCTCCATAATTGGCGAGAAATTAACCTACTATATTACTCTCATCATCGTCATTGCAGCCCACATACGTCCCACTGTTGGGCTCGGGCCTACTCCACAATGGGAGGGAATTTGACCTACTATAGTCACTCTAGTCAAAGGTATTTGTAATAGAGTCTATGTCGAGTTTGCTTTTTTTTTGCATAGATGTTCTATGCATATTATATCCCTTAGTTGTGTTTTACAGCACCCATGGTTAAGAGAGGGAATTGTATTCTTACTCCGTCACCACACGGAATATAAGTGCTCTTAATTTGGTAATGGAGAGAGCCGGCAGCTCTATTTTCTGAGAATATCAAACATTCACAGTCCCTTTACTTTCTTCACGGTAAGGTGTCTTGCAATGGTCCATGAGTGAGACAGTATCACTTACAATCAGGTGTGCTGTTTATTCGTTTGCCACCAACAATAATAAAAAAACTTAATATAGTGTTGTATTTAAATACATACTATAAAACAAAGTTGTCTTTTCATAGTATAAAACAAAGTTGCCGCCGTATTTTGTAAACAAGGGCCTTTTTTGTGCGGATTTACGGGTGGATTTTAATGTGGTTTTCATCGATTATTTTAGTGATTCAAGGAGAAGCTTTGTATTTATAATACATATACAGGTTGTGGCGTAATGAGTGGATAATCCTTTACCAGCGTGTAGGGGACCTCATGACAGTTCAAATAAATACAAATTGTATTTAGTAAAAGTATCATATTTTTCGAGTTATTGGCCATTTTAATTTTTTTGGAAAATTGACACCCCCGGTCACATTTTCTTATGCCATTGTCACAAATCATAAAATATTTCCAGTTTATTTTTTGCATATTACTCATGGATACACGTGCTGTGTTGGTATAGGGTTTTATTTCGAGTTTGCCTTCTCTTACATTATTCTTATATGCACAAGGTATCTCTTAATCGCCTTTTACGAGACCCCCGGGCAAGATAGGGGATCGTAAATTGTATTCTTATTCCGTCACCAGAAGGACGGGTTTATACACACACTATAAAATTCGTTAAAATAGTTTTATTTATAACTAGCAACCCGGCCTCATTACAAATACGGAAATCCGCAAGAAGAACGAGTGTAACCGATATAGCACGAAGAATTAGCACGCTGAACTGGCAATGGGCAGGCCACATCGCTCGACGAACCGACAATCGCTGGGGAAGAAAGGTTCTCGAGTGGCGACCACGTATTGGACGACGCAGTGTAAGACGCCCCCCCACTAGGTGGACCGACAACCTGCTGAAAGTTGCTGGCCGTCGTCGTTGGTTGCAGGCGGCACAGGACCGCACTTTGTGGCGTAACATGAGAGAGGCCTACGTCCAGCAGTGGACGGCGATAGGCTGAAATGATGATGACGATGATGATGAACCCGCCCTCGCTTTGCTTCGGTTTCAGTAGCCTTACCCGCGTAGTTCCCGTTCCTACGGGAATACCGGGATAGAATATAGCTTATATTACTGATATTATAACTATTCATTCGTGAAAGAATTTTTAAAATCGGTTTGGTGGTTTAAGCGTGAAAGCGTAACAAACAAACAAAGTTACTTTCGCATTTATAATATTAGTAAGGATTTGAACTCTCGTAAACATCAGAAATCAAATTCACATTCAAAATATTAAGATAGAAAGATAAATCAATACCACTAAGATTGAAGAAAGTAAAGGGGATTGGGTGGTTAAAGTTTACACATTGATCAAGCTGAATTACTCTAGTTTCGTTAACTTTACTGGGAATTAATTATTAAACATTGATACGCGTTGTTCATTAGCGACCTTTGATAAAATCGACCTTTGATATTTGAACGTACATTTCATTTGCGATTTTAGTGCGTAGATTATTCTCTTGGGAACGCGTATATTTAAATAAGTAAATAAAATGCTGCCTAACCTGCTGTACAATGCCTACCGTTCCAGTGTCGCGGGTTCGAATCCCACCCAGGACAACACTTTGTGCGATCCAAAGATTGTTCTGATTCTGAATATAATTTGTGTGTTTAATTATAGATTTCTAAAGTTCTCCGCAATACAAGGAACATTTCCTTAGTGCAGGATGATGTCTTTATAAAAATAAAAAAAAAAGAGTAAGTGTACAAAGTACTCATATCAGAAGTGAAACTCCTTTATCTTTCGTCCTTCATCCTTTATCTCCTATCTGTCCTATTCTCTCGCCTGCTGAATCCTATACATTAACGTGTTTGTGTCTCTATGGACTCGCGTTTTCGTTTCATCGAGTTTGAAATCACAACGACTCTAAATAGTTTCCCTTCAATAATAATAATTACTTAAAATAATAAAATATTTAGATACACAAGCAGGTAACACCTTTGCAGTAGAAGAAATATTCGAAACAAAACCCTACACCAATCATTCTGTCTATTCGTCCTTCTAGCTATCCATGTGAACTGAGTAACAATTCAATTCACCACCTCCTTTGTAGCCTATTCATTTCGCAAATATATATAATATAATAATTTTCTCCGGTAAGAAGATTGATGGTCACTCGTACTGACAAGGAGACCCTCAGACGTGTGGGTCGGGGATTTCCATGATTTTTGGGTGGGGTAGTAGAGAGGCCCGAGGGTATCACAACTACCAGATATTAGGGTCAACTGGGCTCTCATTAAAAAGATTTTAAGCGTCAAAGTTGGATGGGTAATTTATGTACTAGAGAAATTCGCACTCGAATCGCCAGCTGGTAGCCTCACGGTAACGTGTTCGCCTGCGGAATCTATGGTCTCGGGTTCGAGACTATTCGAGACTAATATCTGGTAGTTGTGATACCCTCGGGCCCCCTCTACCACTCTCCAAAAATCATGGAAAGCCCCGACCCACACGGCTGAGGGGTCTCCTTGTGAGATCCTTTACTATACACACGAAATCAAAAATCAAATCATAAATCAAAACGAAAGAAAATTCCTCTTCGGTTTCAGTCGCCTTATCCGCGTAGTACCCAATCCCATGGGAAGACCGGGACAAAATATAGCTTATGTTACTCCTGATATTATAGTTTTCCATTGGTGAAAGAATTTTTTAAAACGGGTCCAGCAGCTTTGAAGATTACCCGAAACAAACAGACAGACAAAAAAATATAAAGTGATTTGTAGGCATATGTATAGTGCAAATAACCGTGTGAGCATAAAATAGGCCTATTATTTTAACATTATAAACAGACACTCCAATTTTATTTATTGGTATAGACACTACCGTTTTAAGTGTAAACATATATATGTCGCTGTGAAAAAATACCTCTTAGAAACGTAAAATATAACGACATCTTGGACAGCCAAAAAACAGCCGTAAAAATGTATGAAAAGTGTACAAGATATCATTTTATTTCTCGTTTACATTTAAGCAATAAACATAAAGCTATTTGTAAGCATTTCTTAAATTCTTGACGATGTCATAAAGGAATTTCAAGTAGATTCATTCTTACGTAATGACTTGCGATATTGATTGAAAACCTCATTTTCGACATTGTATTTATATTTTTAAGGTAAAAATGGCGGCAATGGAGATTTATTTATTTTTATTTATTTATTTAAGACAACACCCTGCACTAAGGAAATAATCCTTGTATTGCGGGGGACTTTACAAACATATAATTAACGTACACAAATTACATCCAGACTCAGAACAACAATTTGTGGATCGCACAAAGTGTTGTCCCTCGTGGGATTCGGATCCCCGACACTGGCGCTGTAGGTCGCTATCTTAACCACTACGCCATCTGTGCAGATTAATTATATAGTGAATATTACTCTTACGACGTACTTGCGTTTCACATACGTTTTAATCATAAATGGCTAGTCAGATAAATAATGTAACCTCTTTTTGATAAGTTATTAACAAGAAGAAGTACAATTTATGGAGAACACAGATACTATATCCTTATTTTATACTTTAATATCATCATCATCGCAGCCCACATACATCCCACTGTTGGGCTCGGGTCTCCTTCACAACGGGAGGCAGTTTGACCTACTATACCATGCTGGTCAGACATATTTGTATAGGATTTCATTTCAAGTTTACCTTTTCTTGCACAGATGTCATATGTATATTATATCCCGTAGTCGTCTTTTACCAAATCCACGGGCAAGATAGGGAGTGGTGAATTGTATTCTTACTCCGTCACCACACGAAAATTATTAAATATATTAACCCATAATAAATAAGTAGCACTTAGATTTATATTAATGTAAACAAAATAGTTCTCCAAATCCAAATAGTAATAAAAACCGGAATAGGGAAATCCTTAGAAGAACGGGCGTAACCGACATAGCTCAAAGAATTGACTGCACAGATGGCGTAGTGGTTAAAATATCGACCCATAATCGATAATCGACCATAAGTCGTGGGTTCAAATCCCAAAGCGGGACAACACTTCTTGTGATCAATAGTTGTTCTTCTGAGTCAAGTACAATATTCATGAAATGTTAATATATTCGTGAAATGTTACTTCTTATAGCCGTTATTTTTGGGCTCATCCCAATGGTCAGTTCACTCGCCTCCTGGCTCCGTCCGGAGCGATGAAGGAGCGGCGCCACTCCCCGTAACTCATTGTAGCTCGTCTCTTTCGTCGTTGGGCCGACCACCGCTACCGAGTGTCTTGTCCACTGTGGCCAGCCCGTTCTTATAGCCGCTAGCCAATAACCCCTCACTCTCTGTTTTGTACGTCAGGAATCACGTAGAAAGAAAGATATTTGATAATTCATTTAGTTATTAAACTTCATAGTAATCGTTCCATTACCAACATAGCGAAACGAGAATTATGGAAATGAATCCAATTATTATTGTGATATTAACAATATCACAATAATAATTGGTTGGCAATATCATTGACAGCGTCGTGTTATCATCAGTTATTTATAGCCAGATAACTGATAGCCGTTATTAGTTATATCAATACCAATACGGCATATCAATCGTTTTCGGTTACGTTTTGCTATAGCGGAAACATGTCTAGGGCGGCAGATTACTCTGAGCTGGCCGCGGCGTTCGATACCGATGATCGCCCCAATGGTAAAGGAGAGGGAATACGGTGACCCCGGACTATATTCCACCCAAAAAAGGCGGGATATTGATTAACCGTGGGAAAAGGTGGATCACCTTTCCTTCCTTCCATTTTGAAATACAAAAGTATGTTTGAAAAATGTCCCGCGACACATATATTCGTTAGTTCAAGGCCTTATTTGAAAAGAAAAAGCAACTTTATTATCATCAATCAATAACTTTAACTGCTAGATTGTCCTTTATAATTTGACATCGACCCGCGCGAAAGTTTAAGTCTGCGTCTTTGTGCTTTGACTCACCGGTCACTACCATTATACTCCCGTCATCAAACTTTTATATTTTTATTTAAAACGATGCTATTGTAATGATTACTAATGTTTACTCAAAAACTGCAAATTTGTAATAAAAATAATTTGGCGAATTTTATAGAGTTGTTATTTTGCAAAGTGTTAAAAACGTAAAATGCATAACTAAAAATATGTATATACATGTGTGTGTGTTTATGTATAACTAGCAATCCGCCCTCGCTTCGCTTCGGTTATAGGTTATAGTCGTTTTACCCCCGTAGTTCCCGTTCCCGTGGGAATACCGGGATAAAATATAGCCTAGTTTACGCCCTGATATTATAGCTTTCCATTGGTGAAAGAATTTTTGAAATCGGTCCAGCCGTTTTGAAGATTACCCGGAACAAACAGACAGACAGACAGATAGACAAAAATTTTTTAATTGCTATTTTAGGCATAGGTGTCGTGCAAATAACCGTGTGAGCATGAAAAAGCCTATTATTTTGACATTACAAACAGACACTCCAATTTTATTTATTGGTATAGATAACGGGGAAGTATAATTATTATATAATTTATGGTTAAATTACTTAAATAAATTTGAGCCAAACTAGTCGTCATTTGTATCGTGCTCTTTCTCTGACTTTATTCGAACGAGCGTTACATAGCTGAGCGTGACGGCTCAGTATCATTCAATGCTCACAAAACAAAGTACAGACTTAAAGAAGGTTTCATTAGAAAAATAGGAAAAAGAAATGAATAAATAATAATAATCATTTATTATTCCTTTACGGGAGATAAATTACGAGAACTTAGAATATAAATACACTAACATATAAAAAACAATAAATCATAAAATGAAAAACATAACAGATAATTATAAATTTTCTGCAATAACGATGACTTGTTGGACGTGAGACATCTTAGTCCACCTAGCGATGAGACGAATTGCTTTTTTTTTCAATTCGATTCAATCGAATTAAAATTACTATTGATTCGAATCGCAATTCGAATTGATTCGAATCGTCACATTCGTCACGTCAGCATTATAGTCAAATTCGTACTCGTATGTCAAGTCATTCGCCTGTGAAGCCGAGTTGGCGAGTTATAATTCGTTTACATTATTATTGGAGCGAGTTTTTTTTTTGCGGATCGGTTTGCATTACGAATGAGTCGAGATTTTGAGTTACAACAGTGTGCTCGGTATTTGGTTACGGAAAGGGGACTTAAAGGTATATTGACTTTAAACACGTAGGTAATGACATTGACAATACTCTTTTATTATTATGATTAAAATCAGCATACTAAATAACAAAAAGTAATAATAAAATCATATACAAAAAATACTTTTTTTAAATAAAGTCTGATTCTAATTAGTAATTACCCGTTAAATCAACTTAAAAAAAAAAGTTTTTATACGTCTCAGGTATAGTCATAATTAATAACTATTATTTTTAATTGCGTAAACGAGCAGTCAACAAAAGCAAGAAAACATTAAATCGTGCGAGGGACAGAAAACAAATCAATGAATAGAAAACGAATCAACGAATGTCCTATCAAACCGAGTCGACTGATCGCCGCGTCGCGCCGCCGCGGCCGCCCGCACTACGAGTACCTACCTGCCTAAGTACGACACGAATTGATTCGGTTTCGGTCAACGGCGATTCGAATGAACGAGTCAATAGTCTTATTCGAGTTATTCAAATTAAATGATTCGAATTACACAACACTAAGTCCACCCGTGACCATGAACGCTGCAGTGTTCGAAACGTCGGGCAATCAAAAATTAAATACAAACGCGATAAAATCCGTAGTTTTATTTAAATATACTTAGTACAATTTAATGGGTATTTGCATAGTACCCAAACACAACAGGATTTTCTTCTTATACTAGCAACAATTTTGTACCAAAATGTGGGTCAAAGTTTAATAACTAATTTTCTGTATCGGGTAGATAATCATAAATCTCTGTAATAACAAGGAAAATATAGAAGGTACTATCAAAACATAACTAAAAATACAGAAGGTAAATAAAAAAGGTACTGTCAGAATATAACTGAAAATATACAGTAGAAACTCGATTAACCGGACTAATTGTTGTCGGTAGACATTCGGATAATCGAAAATGCGGATAATCGAATGTATGAAAAACCTTCTCCGATTTTGTGCATATGTTAATACCTACATAATTTTATGCGTTTATTAAAACACGAATACATATCTCGCGGGGCATGCACCTCAGAGCGGTGTAACAGTTGTTAACTAAAACAATAATCAAACACGTGGGGCAGCGATACCGGCAGGGCGCGACAGACACGTTCATTGCTTGCAGAAATTCGATTTGTAGTTACAATAAGATCGCGGTTGGTAGTCCGGATATTCGCGAATTCGTATAACCGAGTGCCGGATAATCAAGTTTCTACTGTAAAAGGAAAGTACAGAAGGTACTGTCAAAACATAACTAAAAATATATGTAGAAGGAAAATATAAATGGTACTTTTTTTAATTTCGTCAAAGAGTTTTTTCTCACGTGCTAGATACATAAAGTACTTACTACTTAGAGGCTACTCTTGTGGTATCAAAAGGCTCGATACATATTCTCTAAATAACATATTTCATTAGCAACGAAACCCCTAAATTGTTACAATAGATTGGTTCGTAATTCCCAAACGGAAACCTCTACAAAGCCCGGAATTAATGTTGTAGCTTTCTATATCCTTTTGTAGCGTTGATTTAGTTTGATGATACACTAGTTTTTGCAAGGGAATTTAGTTCTTTTCGACAGATTTTTACGTACCTATGCTGGGCCTTTTTCATTATAAGGGAAATTCATTAATGTACTATGTTATAACATGAAAAAGATTTGTTAAAGGAAGTTTATTAAGAAAGAATCTTAATTAATAAGAAATAATTAATATCTTCCGTGTGGTGACGGAGTAAGAATACAATTCACCACCCCCTATCTTACCAGTGGGTGATCGTACGAGACGACTAAGGGAGATAAAACGCATATAACATCTATGCGAGAGAAGGCAAACTCGAAATAAAACCCTATACCAACACGTCTGACCAGCGTGTCAGTAGGTCAATTAGTAGGTCAATTACCCTTCCGTTATGGAGGAGGCCCGAGCCCAACAGTGGGACGTATATGGGCTAAAATGATGATGATGATGATTAAGAAAGAAAACATTTAAATTCCCAAGACATATAGTGAAATAAAAGTAAGTATTAATAAATAAATACAGCATAAACATGTTTCTTATAATATATAAATTTCTAGCGTACGTGTGTATTTCACTGAACTCCTCCTAACCGGCTGGACCGATATTGACAAAATTTTTTGTGTGTGTTTAAAGGAATTCAAGGATGGTTTAGATTTACAATTGGACCCAGTAGGTGGCGCTGTTTAGACTGGACAATAATATAACTTGAGAACGACTTTGCCGATTTCGTCCATCTTTTTTTCTCAGTTTTCTAACATTTTAAAAAAGGCCTATACAGAAAAAAATATGAAAGAAAGTTGCGCATAAAATTAGAAAATTTAAGAAAACTTAACGTGTAAATATACTTTTCTAACGTAACCTTTTTCGACCCTATAAACTTTTCTATCTTTATATATATAAATCTTCAGTTCGTGTGTTTATAATTGAACTCCTTCTAAACGGCTGGACCAATTTTGATGACTTTTTTGTGGCCATACCGATGGATATGAATTCTCATATGCATCGGAATAGCTATTCAGAACATCCACACCATTTTGTTTAAATTAATAATTGGAACCGGAAGATAGCGCTGTGATCGATTTCAAGTAAAATTCAATTTTCTATTTTTAACAGATTTGAACAGAACAACGTCTGTTGGGTCAGCTAGTTAATATATAAATTAATGGAAAATTAAAAATGATAGAATAAAATTATGTTATGTAATATTCATTTAAATTCATCATCTCATCTCAGTCCATACATGTTCCACTGTTCGGCTCAGGCCTCGTCCACCATGGGAGGGCAATTGACCTACTATACCACGCTGGTCATACGTGTTGGTATAGGATTTTGTTTCGAGTTTTCCTTCTTATAGAATAGATATTCTATTCTATTTTCCATCGCATAGACATTATATACATAGTATCTCCCTTAGTTGTCTTTTACGACATCCACGGGCAAGTGAGGGGGTGGTGACTTGTATTCTTACACCGTCACCACATGGCAATTTCATTTAGATTAGAAAACCCTATACCAACCCGTCTGATCAGCGTAAGTCAAATTTCCTCCCATTGTGGAGGATGCTTGAGCCCAGCAGTGGGACATTAAACAGCTGTGATGATGAAAATGATGAATAACTTAGGTACCAAAAACTATGTATTTTTCTTATAGAAAAATATCGTGTGCTCATTAATTATGAAATATCTTTCTTTCTACGTGATTCTTGACGTATAAAACAGAGAGTGAGCGGTAATTGGCTAGCGGCTATAAGAATGGGCTGGCCACAGTGGACAAGACACTCGGTAGCGGTGGTCGGTCCAACGACGAAAGAGACGAGCTACGATGAGTTACGGGGAGGGGCGCCGCTCCTTCATCGCCCCGGACGGAGTTAGGAGGCGAGTGAACTGACCATTGGGATGGGCCAAAAAAAAACGGCTATAAGAAGTAACATTTCACGAATATATTAACATTTCATGAATATTGTACTTGACTCAGAAGAACAACTATTGATCATAAGAAGTGTTGTACCGCTTTGAGATTCGAATCCACGACACTCGCACTATGGGTCGATAGCTTAACCACTACACCATCTGTGCAGTCAATTCTTTGAGCTATGTCGGTTACGCCCGTTCTTCTAAAGATTTCCCTAGTTCGGCTTTTATCACTATTTGGATTTGGAGAACTATTTGGTTTACATTAATATAAATTTAAGTGCTACTTATTTATTATGGGTTAATATATTAAATAATTTTCGTGTGGTGACGGAGTAAGAATACAATTCACCACTCCCTATCTTGCTCGTGGATTTGGTAAAAGACGACTACGGGATATAATATACATATGACATCTGTGCAAGAAAAGGTAAACTTGAAATGAAACCCTATACAAATATGTCTGACCAGCATGGTATAGTAGGTCAAATTGCCTCCCATTGTGGAGGAGGCCCGAGCCCAACAGTGGGACGTATGTAGGCTGCGATGATGATGATATTAAAGTAGTAAATAGTAAAAAAGTAACTGATTATGATAGAAAAAATCATATAGAAATGTGATTAATTCCGTAAAATAGTTTTATTTCATGTTGTGATACTCTTGTAAACATCAGGAATCATTTCTCATTTACGTCGCACTACTGGGCTCGAGCCTCCTTCATATTGGGAGGGAAATTGACCTACTGTACCACGCTGGTGGGGCGGGTTGGTGTAGGGTTTTATTTCATGTTTTCTTTCTTTTGCATAGCTATTATATACACAAGATATCCCTTAGTCGCCTTTTACGACACACACGAGCAAGAGAGGGGGTGGTGAATTGTATTCTTACTTCGTCACCACACGGAAACGCTAAGTTACGCTAAGTTATTTAAATAAAATAAAAATTGCTAAGTATTTATTATACAAAGTTATTTATAAAAACTTATTTATGAGTTAAAATGAATGCGATACGGATTCTAACCCACGCGTATCGGCATACTTTTCCAATCATCTTACCATTTGAACCAGCGCGGAGGCGTGTGACAATGAAATAGTCGCTCGTATTTGTTATCTTTATGGGAGACGTGCATCTATTCGAAAACGTTTACACATTGTTCCCGTCTAATACCCTCTTCAGTTAGAATTATATTAAACGACTAGCAACCCACCCTCGCTTCGCTTCGGTTTCAGTCGTCTTTCCTGAATAGTTCCTGTCCCCGTGGGAATACCGTGATAAAATATAGCCTAGTTTACGCTCTGATATTACAGCTTTCCATTGGTGAAAGAATTTTTGAAATCGGTCCAGCCGTTTTGAAGATTACCCAGAACAAACAGACAGACAGACAAAAAAAATATAAAGTGTATTTTAGGCATATGTATAGTGCAAATAACCGTGTGAGCATGACAAAACCTATTATTTTGACATTACAAACACACACTCCAATTTTATTTATTGATATAGATGACACTTTCTTCCCTCTATTTTGTCGAGAAGAATGATGGCAGCTCTAGTAGTACACTCGTACTCGCGTGATGATTGCGGGTTTTGGTCCAGCCATAATCTTTTGCATTACATTTGAGAATTTATATCATGGTTCGATGGGCATCATACTGGAGCTATTAATATGCATGTTGTTGCATGTAATTTTATTTAAAAGAAATAAATAAAATAGACAAACCCGCTGAGTTTCTTGCCGGACCTTCTCAGTGCAATCGTGTTGCGATTCCGTGCTAATTTAAAGTAAAATGTAAATAATTACCATATGTAAGTACTCCCGCGGGATTTATGCGTAGTAAATGATTTAAATTTGACTACCCTTATTATCTGAATTATTGATGTTTTGCATGTAAAATGCTTGATTCATCATTATCATCGCAGCCCACATTTTGTCCCACTGTTGGGCTCGGGCCTCCTCCACAATGGGAGGGAATTTAACCTACTATACCGTGCTGGTCAAACATGTTGATATAGGGTTTCACTTTTAGTTTTCCTTCTCCTACACAGATCATATGTGCATGGTCTTGATTATTTAGAAAAAAAAAACAGTTTTCACTCTTAAACAAGTTTATGTAAATAAAATATGAAAATCATCGTCGCCATATGGCAACAGGATAAAATAAAGTTATTGCCATTCTTTACTTACTCAAGGGAGTCGTAAAAATTAGCCTATTATCTCACCAGGAAAGTGAATAACTATAGGCAAACAAATACACCTTACTAAGATCCCCAACACGCTCGGCTGTTGGCCTTAATCGGAGCAGCTCTTAAAACAATAAACCAGAATGATCGTTACATGTCTATAAGGCCTACATCCAACAGATGTCATAGACACCCTAAATAATAATGAAGTTTTCATAACTCTCATACTTTTATAGCAAATAATTATTTTTTGTAAAAAAGAAACCGTCTTCAATGATGTAGACAATGTAGATAAATTTCTAGATTTTTGCTGATTTTTCAAAAACCGCTTGTCCGATTTTGCTAAAATTTTCATGGGACCATTTGGAAAGTATACCCTTTCCAACAAGAAAGAAATATCAAAATTGGTTCATAAACGACGAAGTTATCCGCGAACAAACATAAAGAAAGCATATATACGGTCGAACTGAAAAACCTCCTCCTTTTTTCAATTCGGTTAAAAGATATCAATTTTGCAAAATAAATCATCATCATCTTGCTCTTATCACAATTACTTGGCGTCGACTCGGTATATAATAGTTAATGGCAACAATTTTAGGACCGGCCACCTGCCTGACATCAACCCAGCTTGGGCATGCAATTGTTGACCAGGCGGCATCAGATGGAATTAGCCCAGGTCTATATAAAGCTCTTAGTCGTCTTTTACGACACCCATGAACAATATTAAAAGTTGATAGTATTCGTAGCCGTTATCACATAGCATTTTACAAAATAAATAATCAAATATTACTATTCTCTAAAAGTAATCTACAAAATAGTCTCTTTTCTAATTACTATGCAATAAAATTACTGAAATGTGTACTTACAGCGCACTCCGGTTCGGTTATATAAGATCCGTTGATGAAATACTTCTTAGGGCATTCGGACCACGGCAACTCGGCTTGGAAACTTTGAGCGAAATAAAAAAGACACCATGCAATTATTGAGTTATAGTATAAAGCCACGTTGAAGGAAACTACTGCGGAACTTATCCCAATACCCCCAAGATACGGAGACACCTGATGCCAAACTCCAATAGCTCCCTTTCTCAATCTCTGACCAATAGCCAGTTCTAAATAAAATATTGGAATCCCTTCAATTGCTAGCATCATGAAATACGGAATCAAAAACGCTCCACCACCATTTTTCTGCGCTAAATATGGGAATCTCCACACATTACCCAAACCTACAGCATATCCAACGGTCGCTAAGAGGAACGTCAGTTTGCTGTCCCAAGATTCTCTCTGAACTCCGCCTTCTTCGGGTTTCGAACCACCGCGATCTTCAACCGAACTAGCTTTGCTTGTCGGAGTTTCTGAAGACCGTCTATTAGGACTGGTATCTTCAAAAGCTTCATTCGTAGCACCATACATAACATGCGTGCGATGAGATGGATGTCCATTTTCCATGGTAACCAATCTTCCTCGTAACTCCTTCATCTCCATTCGATCTATTGAACGTTGAGCGTACAAATCCCGAGAGCTTTGACGCCTCATCAAATGCGCAGTGTTCGCCATTTTTTAATTATTTTTATTTACTTTTGTGCACTATTATTCTCGTTATATCATTATTTATTACAAAGACTCATTTTCCGTGTCGTGACACATAATGAGTACCAATAAATTACATGTGGACGCCAGAATCGTTTTTATGATCAACGAAATCTCTATCGATTTAATATTGTACATGTTTAATCCGCTATCGTAATTTAAAATGTATTTCACTGAATTTATTTTCTTATTCAATGTAATTTAGCATAGATTAAATTAACATTTTATTGGTTTTTTTTTTTAGATGCTTTGTTAGTAACGCGACAACGGAACGTCCGCTTTGGGCGGGATAACTCCCCGGTGTGGGGTTATAAAGGAACCCCGTTCTATCCACGCATGCGTGAGACTATTACCCATCTATAGAACTTACACAGAAATGGAAATTTTCAATGAAAATAGCTTTTTGGTGTATAAAGCATAAATGAGTCTATTGTTGTCGAAATAGGCTGATTGTGTACGACAGGGAAACGACACCGGGTAATTTTGATTCTAATCACAACAGAGCAATTTATATCAAAATTACTGGAAAATTAGTCATTTAAAATTGATGAAATTCCATAAATGTAGTATTAAAAAATCTAGAGTTCCTAAAAAACTCAACACCATTATTTCAGCTAAGTCTCACGTTCCACTGTTAGGCTCGGGCCTCCTCCATAATGAGAGAGAAATTTATTTCGAATTTTCCTTCTCTTGCATAGATATTATCTGTATATCAAATGCCTTAATTTGCTATACTTTTACGACACCCACCGCCAAGGCCACACGGATAATGACACACCACATGGTGATACCACACGGAAAACCTGACCTAACCTAAAAAAAACGAATTAATAAATTACATATTTATTTATATCTCATTTTATACAATTTAAAACAGATTATTTAAAAAAAAGCACACGCACATATTAAAAAAAATAACAAACACCGATAATCTATTTGCAAAATTAAAAATATTGGAGCAGCAATGATTGATGAATATTTAAAACGTTTCCCTGAAATACCAAATTTCATTTAGATTGTGTCTTTACGATACACCCTATTCAGCCCTATTGTATTCTTTTTAGATTGAATATGCGTATTGCCGCAAGTTATTTCCCCTCGGCGTTAAATCAAGCAATGCGACTTCTAAAACTCATAGACATGAATTAGGATAAATCCCGGTGCCTTTGGGTATTTATAATATAATATTTACATGGAATTCCTATAGACATAGTGTCAGAAAAACAGGAGACAGTAATGTAGTGATGGGCAATTCCAATATTTTGAGTAAAACATTTTCAAACCTTAAATTTTTCATGTAAAAAGCTACGAGAAATTATTCAAGGTGGTAATATAATTTTTCTACAAGCCGTTATTCCTTCAAAGTATCAAATTTTATGCTATTAGTAAGAAAACGTGAAGTTCAATGCTTATTTTATGTAAACTTATTCAAGAACTTTCTTATTCTTAATGGTTTAGGCGGCGCTTGACACAAGACGGAGATTTATGATCACTGTAAGAAATTATCGGTGTGTGAGAGAGTGGCATTCTGAATTGTTTTATTTGTTAATATTTGTACTGCTACTGTCTTTGCCACTCTGATGATGATGATTCAAAAAGTTAATGGCAATAATTTTATAACCTGGTGTCTGGCGTTAACACTCTTTGGGAGTGCATTATTGACCAGACGGTATCAAATGGAGGTGGCCCAGGGCTATGTAAAGCTCTTAGTCATCTTTTACGACACCCACGGGGGTATAATGATTGGTAGTATTCGTAGCTGCTACCACACAGCATACACAGATTTTATATTAACTTTTAGATATTATTTCTAAAATAATTGAATATTAATTTCATTTTTTATCATACTCGCCTAATTTTTCATGGGAAAAATTGACTTACAATATCGCGCTAGTCAAACAGGTAGATGTAGGGTCTATTTCTAGCCTCCTCTTGCATAGGCGTTATATGCATATTAGATACCCCTAAACGTCGTTTAAAACACCCATGGGCAAGATAGGGGATGATAAAGTGTATTCTTCCTCCGTCATCACAAATCAATAGATTAATGGAAGACACAATTTTTTCACAAGACTATATGGATATTTAAACCAAATCATCATTACCATCGTCCTCTCAGCTCATATACATGGGCATACGAACCTCCACATTAGAAAAAACATTGTCTTACCGCTCTGATCAGATGGGTTGCTATAGGGTTTTATTTTGAGATTTCCTTCTCTTGTGCAGATGTTACATGCACATTAAATTCCTTAGTCGTTTTTTACAATAGTCATAGGCAAGATAAGAGGATGATGAATTGTTTTATTACTCTATCTTCATCTCAGCTTATATAAGTCTCACTGTTGAGCTCAAGCCTCCTCCACAGTGGGAGGGGAATTCACCTAGTATTCCACGCCGGTCAGACGTGGTGGAATAGGATTTTATATCGAGTGTCCCCTCATAGATGTATTTGCATAAAATATCCACTAGCCGTCTTTTAATCACCACATGGAAATTATAAGTAAACTACGCGAGCAAAACTTTTGACACAGCTAGTATATCAATAAAGTAGGACGCCCGCCAAGACCCTAATGAATGCTCACAGATGTTGGTCAGCCCCTAAAGGCCCTGTGATTGATTGTATGGTCATTGTACAAGCTAAGCGATATTGTATAACCGACCTCGAGTGAGTGCGATGACACCGACATTTCTTTTAGCTGCCATTAATTTTATTAATTACTGTGATGATTTTACTAATAAAATATAAAGAAGTTAGATGACTGAATCCTATGAACTAGAATTTTTATGCATATTATTACAACCCCCGACGCAAAATGATCGGTTTTTTGACTTATCTGTGATTTTGTTTTTGACTTGTCGTGCGGGCGTGCATGCGTGCGTGCGAGCGAGCGAGCGTGTGTGCGTGTGTGTGTGCTGTGTGAGCGTGCATGTGTGTGCGTGTGCGCGTGTATACCTATATACGTAACTACGTGTATACGTGTATCTCTGTATCTGTATATCTGTGCATATGTGAATCTGTGTATCTATATATTTGTGTATCATTGTATCTGTGTATTGATAAATCTGTGTGTCTTTGTATTATGTGTGTATTATTTGAATGCTGACATAATCTAGATGTTTTTAGCTACAATTTTTGAATATCTGTGCAGGCGTTTCAAAATCATCAGCTGTTTTTCTTAGCTGCTATCTTAGACGTATAATAAATAGTTACTTACCACTGAGCTATAATACATACAACTATTGTAGATAGACCTTCTCGTTTTGGAGGAGACTGGAACCTATTAGTGGGACGTATATGAGCTCCGTTGATGATTTTTTTTTTGCGCAGTCTATGACTATGGTATGACTGGGATGGTGAAAAGGACTTGCTCGGCCCCATAATCTACCATATTAGGTACCTCACCTTCACCATAACGATGAAATCCATCGAGTTTGTGCTCCTTGAATTCTTATTTCTGTTCATTTCTCTTGATGACTAGGACGATTATTAGAGCATGCATATTTTTTTGTTCGTACTCATAATTTAAATTTTTATGGTAGTAGTTTATTTATCATTATCATCTCAACTCATACACGTCCCACATCTAGGCACGACTCCATAATAGGAAAGGAAATTGGCTTGGTAAATAAAACTATTTTACGGAATTTCTCGCGTTTGTATTTGATTTTTGATTGCCCGACGTTTCGAACACTTTGCAGCGTTAATGGTCACGGCCATACTAAAATGTCACACGTCCAACAAAAGATTTATAATTATCCAATCGATACAGAAAATTAGTTATTAAATTTTGACCCATATTTTGGTACAAATTTATTGTCAGTATAAGAAAATGATTCTATGAAAAAAATTATACATTAAATTTGTAGTAATTATTATGTCAATTTATTAATTTAAAAAAAAACTTAACTAATGTAGTATACTGCCACCGGATCGGAACGCGGCCACACTGAGAAATATCCGGCAAGAAAACTCAGGGGACATAATGCTAAATTAATAGCTATTAAAATTTATCTTTACTTTGTCTTACTAAGTTTGGCCTTATTAGCCTTATTATACCATGCTTGTCCGTATGATGATGAAGTAAGAATACAATTCACCCCTCTTACACCTTATCTTGCCCGTGGATATCGTAACGACTAAAGGATAACATATGCACAAAACATCTGTGCAAGAGAAATAAAACTCGAAATGAAACCCTATACCAACATGTTGGACCAGCATAGTATAGTAAGATCAAATTCCTTCCCATTGTTGATGAGGCCCGAACCGAACAGTGGGACGTAGGTATGTAGGCTGCGATAACGATGATTATACCATGTTGGTCTCTCAAGTTTCTCTTTTCTAGTTTTGTAGCATTTTTGATTTAAAAATATGTGTGAACACACATACACAATTATAATTCTATCTATGACATACTTCTAAAAGCAAAACAAATATTGGTCGATTTTTAATAAGCAGTGGATTATATACGCTTGGGTCAGCTTGGCATTCTGCCAACGCATCGGATAACGGTAAACGAGCGCTCTCATAAACTCTAAATGATATTTTAGATTGAAAATGTTATCATTCAAATTATAATTAAATTTAAGAGTTACTTTTTAGGTATACAACTTCAGCGTGTCAGCTCAATTTCAAAACGAAATAGACGATATAATAAATTCCGATGCTTACGCGAGTATTACGCATATAAATTAATAAGATTTTTACGGATTTTGCAAAGACGTAGACAATATAATCAAGCATTAGATGCTTACCCAAGATTACGCATATGACGTAAAATTATTTTTATGGATTTCGCTAAAGAAATTGGCGATTAATGATTTCGGATGCCTATGCGAGTATTACGCGTATTAAAAAAAACTATTTTCGTTGATGCTATTACATTTGTATTCGTCCGACATTTCGAGCATAGATCAACATTCTTATCCAGCCGTGATTACATTTCGTAATAGACGAAATGTCAGCTTTTATACCTAGGATATGCCCAGCAAATAATATCATTGCAAAAAGAAGAAAAACTCAAAACAAACCGCTATGTTTTTCTATCTGGCCAACATTACCAACATAGGAGAGTACATTGTGGAAAGGGTTTATGCCCCATAGTGGGATGTAGAATATCGATCTATACGAGCCATTTTTGCCAGTGTCGAGTTATAATTTTCTTTACAAATTATCAGTTTCTTCTAATCAGTCATTGTCAGTCAGCAAGTCGAACTGTCGCCTTCGACAGTATTATGGTCACTATTAACAGTATCTTCTGAGATTTTGGTGGAAACGAAAAGGTATGTAAAGCAATTTTTTATCATATTCACTATACCTCAGAAGTTTCTCTGTCAATTATTACATTAAATGCCATTAAAATTATTTAATACCAGCAACCCGCCCTCGCTTCGCTTCGGTTTCAGCCGCCTTACCCGCGTAGTTCACGTTCCCATAAGAATACCGGGATAAAGTATAGCTATATGTTACTCCCTGATCCTATAGCTTTCAATCAGTGAAAGAATTTTTAAAATCGATTCTGTGGTTTAAGCGTGAAAGCGTAACAAACAAACAAACTTACTTTGGCATTTATAATATTAGTAAGAATAACACTTTACACGACTAAGATATTGAATAAAATGCAAGACTACCACATGACACTCCACAGTCCCGCTAAAAACTCCAGGTACTTGTCTTTTTTAAGATTTAAAGATAAAGGTCATAGAGATAAGAGTTTATTTTATCTATTAATATTTACAAACACATCGCTGGGGAGATTTATTACAATAAAAACAATTTTAATTACGTGTTTATTTTAGTTCCTCAAAATTAAGCATTTACACATCTCGTTAATAACAGAAAATGTCAAGAGCAGAGATACGGTAGTACCTACTACAAACTATATTGTACAAACAACATTCGTTGCTTAAAATTAGTTAATTGTGCGTAATATTTACACGCATTTGGAATCGTTCATTGTTGTGTGAGGTACTACTCGTGGACAAAGGATGGACTGTGCATTCGTTCATCCGCCCATTCATCCATCCATTCGTCTGTTCATCTATTTTTTGTTGAACGTCATTTTGTAAATCTTACGTCCGAAAAAGATACGATATAGAGTTAGTACTCTCGACTCTAAGAAGTTTTACTTCAATAAAATAGTTCAGGTATCCATACTAATATTATAAATGCGAAAGTAAGGATGTTTGTTTGTTTGTTTGTTTGTAACGCTTTCACGCTTAAACCACCGAACCGATTTCAAAAATTCTTTCACCAAGGGAAAGCTATAATATCAGGGAGTAACATAGGCTATATTTTATCCCGGTATTCCCACAGGAACGGGAACTACGCCGCGGGTAAAGCGACTGAAACCGAAGCGAAGCGAGGGCGGGTTGCTAGTGCTATATAAACGTGTCGACGCCATAAAGCGCTTTCGCTGCGTTGTCGCTGTCCAAAGTCTTCAGTTAGTTATATTTAAGCCTAAAGAAGTCTCACTTCAAAAACTTATCAACTTCTATTATACACAAGAGGCTTTCACGTTCACGAGAAATCTTCTTACTACTTAAACAAAATTAACAGTAAATAAAGGACTTTGTACATTTTATTGAAATTTTGGCAACAGAGCCCACAGTTCCGTGACGTCATTGCCCGTTGGGCAGTCTGACTAGAGAAGCCTTGGTATGCTGTCCGGACCGTTGACGCCTTACGGCCGATGCTGATGGTTGGATCGGCGGCACGGGGTGCTTTCCTTCTGACTGGTGCAAGTGTTGACGGGGCACGATTGCTTCGCCAAGTACCTGCACATGGTCATGAGAAGGAAGAGCACACCGTCCTGCCACCACTGCGATTGGGATGAGGACACGGCGGAGCACAGGCTTAAGGTCGCGTAGGCAGAGCAGCTCCGTGAACTCGTCGCAATCATCGGTGCCGACTTGACACTGCCAACCATCGTTAGGGCTCGACAATGTCAGTCAGTCATCTCGCGGAAGCAGGCGGCGGATTGTGCGCGGGAGGAACTCTATGGAGACACGGTCCGCCCTAGCCGAGGCCGCGGGTAACTGGATCGTGGAATAGTCCGTTACCCGCAGAGAGACTGACCGCATAAGGGCCGCGGGGAGGAACAGTACGCGAAAGGTTATCCCGACGGGCTGGCCACAGACGATGGTCGGCCTAGCGGCGAGGGGAGGCATTACGGTGTGTTGTGAGGCCGCACAATATCTTAATATATATAAATTACGTGTCACGTTGTTTGTCCGTGATGGACTCCTAAACTACTTAACCGATTTTAATCAAATTTGCACACCATGTGCAGTTTGATCCAACTTGAAAGATAGGATAGCTTACATCTTAATTTATAGTCGCAATATCATTTTATTGCAAATTATTTGTCTATTATTTGACATTTACAATTATCTGTTAACTCCAAACGATTTTAACAGATGGCGATATCTGTTGACTGGATTGAGTAAGTAATTTGTGTGTGTTCAAGGAGATTCGAGAATGGTTTAGATTCACAATTGGACGCGGTAGGTGGCGCTTTATTTGAACAGAACAACGTCTGTTGGGTCAGCTAGTAATAATATAAAATATAATCCACGTCAATAAACGAATCATAAATGGCAGTGCTAATCATCATCTCTCCCTCGCACGTTATGTCTGTCTTTACTCACACACGTCGGTGCAGTACACAAATAATTAATCAGATTAATTAGTCTGGAACAGCTCTAATTTCATTTGGATACTTAATTGTTATTATTCTTTATCTATTAAGCTTTTTCTTTGTTATGCTTATACCTTTATTATTGACGTTTTTAATTGTTTATTGTTAATAAGCTTAATAATAATAATAATAACCTCCAACCCCATAAGCAGTTATTAGATACCATCATCACACAATAGTTTTACACCTACCGTTGGCAGTCCAGGTGTGTTATGTGCAGACGTGGAGTGTCATCGGTAGACGTCCCATCCCATTTTTACATTAAATTTCTCCAAAGGCCTCTGCGTGTTGGATCCATATCCCCATGTAAGCCTTTCAAAGGACCGGGTATCTTCCCTTGGAAGATAGCCGTGAAATTGAGAGATACAATAATAATAATAACCTCTGGGCCAGTCGTTATCTCACCATGAGACTAACGCAAACCTTGGAGGAACATTATATGACTCTCAAGTTCTTTCGAAAAAAAAAATGTATCACAAGATGTATAGGAAAGCCAATAAACCGCAGAGCAGCTTGTGGCGTGCTGAATGTGAGTGGCGACACTGCGGTCCTGAGTGCCCCAGCGAGTCGGCCAGGGCCTCGTATCCTGCTCGCCTTTAGTGGCTGGCTGGAGTGGAAACCGAAGAGTGCCCGTAGGATTCTCAACTCTGGCTTGCCTTAAACGGCTGATCAGAGAAGGGTCGCCAGAGCTATATGCTCGGGGGTGGAAATGTCATTTTCAAGGGCATAACTACGGAGAAACCACTGCGATGGTGAAACCGGCGCCGCACCGCTCGACACCCCAAGCCACTTGCACCAATGTTGCCCTCCTGTTGCCCGTATGGCCTGCGTGTCTGTGGCGACCGTTTAGGGGGGCCCATTCAGTGAGTTGGCGAGTCACCGTCTGCCAAAGTTCAAGACGATAAAGGTATTGAAGGCAAACGACAGTTTTTAAATCAATAGCATTAAGTTAGACCAGTCCATCTCACCTCCAACCCCATAATCATATATTAGATACCATAATCAACAATAGTTTTACACCTACCGTTGGCAGTCCATGTGTGTTATGTGCAGACGTGGAGTGTCATCGGTAGACGTCCCATCCCATTTTTAGATTAAATTCCTCCAAAGGCCTCTGCGTGTTGGATCCATATCCCCATGTAAGCCTTTCAAAGGACTGGGTATCTTCCCTAGGAAGATCCCGTGAACAAGGAGATACATTATAATAATAATAATAATTTAACCCTCTGGGCCAGTCGTTATCTCACCATAAGACTAACGCAAACCTCGGAGGAACATTATATGGCTCTCCAAGTTCTTTTGATATTAAAGAAAAATGTATTACAAGATTTATAGTAAAGCCAATAAACCGCAAGGCAGCTTGTGGCGTGCTGAATGTGAGTGGCAATACTGCGGTCCTGAGTGCCCCAGAGAGTCGGCCAGGGCCTCGTATCTAGCTCGTCTTTATTGGCTGGCTGGAGTTTCCACTCCACCGAAGAGTGCCCACAGGATTCTCAACTCTGGCTTGCCTTAAACGGCTGGTCAGAGAGGGGTCGCCAGAGCTATATGCTCGGGGGTGGAAGTCTCATTTTCAAGGGCATAACTACAGGCAAACCACTGCGGGTCGCTGTTTATCGGAGACTTGTAATGGTGAAACCGGCGCCGCACCGCTCGACACTCCAAGCCACTTGCACCAATGTGGCCCCACTGTTGTCCGTATGGCTTGCGTGTCTGTGGCGACCGTTTGGGAAGGCCCATTTAGTGAGTTGGCGAGTCACCGTCTGCCAAACTTCAAGACGATAAAGGGATTGAAGGCAGACGACAGTTTTAAATCAATAGTTTTCCGTTAAGCCAGTCCATTGAACCTCCAACCCCATAATCATGTATTAGATATCATCACCACACAATAGTTTTACACCTACTGTTGGCAGTCCACGTGTGTTATGTGCAAACATGGAGTGTCATCGGTAGACGTCCCATCCCATTTTTAGATTAAATTTCTCCAAAGGCCTCTGCGTGTTGGATCCATATCCCCATGTAAGCCTTTCAAAGCCTCGGCTATCTTCCAAGGGAAGTTACATTAGTCCCTGAACTAGGCCAAAGCCTGTATCTCAGGAGCCTGAGCTGCCTGTGTCGTTATTAACAAACATTGACGATCTTCTCAGTTGAGTCGTAGGAGAGGGAAAGCAACCATCTTTTTACAGTGCTTTTGGATGAAGTGTAAGACAGATCTTGTAAGACTTTATTTCTTGTAGTGAGTTTAATTTATTGCTTTATTCTTAAATTGTATAAAAATCTTTAAACTAATATACGTGGTACGTACTAATATAATGTACGTGACATTATTACCGACCAAATGTCAATCCCGTCGCGCAATGAATTTCAACCATTATTCAAAATAATATTTTAATTATGTACTCAATAATACGGTTCTAGATAAGTACTGAGCCCGCGCTTCTTCGTGACTTCCATTATCACTTGTTGGCTTTTTAAAATACTTATTGATCCTTAGAATAATAACGTATAGAAGGATAGTGTCAGTACTTCGAACTTTAAAAATTTGAATCTAAAAATACTAATGGCGGGCAGACGATTACACACGTACACACGGAAACCACTATACAAATTATGAAATCAAATTTTGTTTTTATTAACATAAATCGTCGAAATACTTTTAAAAGTAATGTTAAAAACCTTTTTATGTTTTTCAAATGTGTTGTGGCACCATTTGAATGCACAAGCCGTCATAATTCCCTTTTTATTTTTTAAGAGTTGCATACGTTCGTGCAGTGCAATGACTTGTACATTACGGGACTGTTCCGGCGTAGGTTCCATTAGGCTCCAATTGAAATGCCTCACTTTTTGTGCGTGGACTTACCTTCTATATGTTATTATTCTAAGTATTGATCATTATTATCAATTAGAAAAATATCATCTATCTGGCAATCCTAATTTGGTCCAACCTGTCATTACAAGTGGCCATTATAGGTGTTTCTTTATTGCCGCGGATTATCATTATACTTAGTACAATTTGAAAAAAAATTTTAAACGACTTTTGATATTTTTAGATTCCCGCCAAGATGTTTTTTTTTTTGTTCTCTTTGTCCATACGGGCAGGCAATGGGAACAAAGCCGATACAGCCAAGTCTTGTACAAATTTCTTCATAATTAGGTAAATTATTTAACTATATGTTGTGTAGCTTATTAACAGTCATCGTCCGTCAGTAACTCAAGTCGTTACCATTAATTGCTGTGCTGAATTAGTACTGCGTGCTGAACTGCTACACATATATTGCTAAAAGCATGTCGGTGATGCGAACGCACGAGATTTCACCCATACAAAAGGTGTCTAAGGCACACAGCATATTGCGCGTGCGCCAGTCATGAGCAAGTTGGTGACGTAAACTTATACGATTTTCCCCTACCAAAAAGTGCTTAAAGCGGCTAAAGAAGTTTTCACTTCAATAACGTGCTGTTAAATCATACTTACTACACTTTAGCACTTTCTCTCCATTACATAATAAAAAATAACAACAAAATTATTGAACATAGGACTAATAAACACTAAAATATTGAATATAACCTAAGAGAACTATATGAAGTTTTCACATTTCCTCCGAAACTCCTCACAGAGAATATCAATCTACCAGATAGACAAACTATTAAATGAAACCTCAATTCTTAATCTGTGTTGATAAACTATTGATATTTTAGTTTTCAATTAAGATATATAGTATTATACTTCTAATAAATGCTTAAAATTAACATTTCTATATATTGTACTCAAATATCTCGCACTCGTTACATTTTCATTATATTTTAGTAAAATTTATTATTTTTTTGGATTATATAAACTTTATTCACATAAGAACATATTTACAGTTCACTTACATGATATATACAAATATTTTAGATAATATAACAAAATATACGTTCGTTGTGGGTCAGACATGCAGCAAGCCAGTGGTAGCCAGGTAAAGTAAAAGTACGTAAATATTCTAAAATTAAGCGTTACGTCAACAACGTTCGTGTGCAAAAGTTCTTATCTAATTAATTCGCTAATTTTCAAATAAGTTAATTCACTGTATGACAAATTATCATAATAAAAATATTACAGCATACCCTATTTTTTTAGTACAATACGTAGAAAACGCTCTATAATCATAAAATAGTTGGTCACACTCATTTTTACTTTCTTTCGAGACCATGTCTTAATCTGTCAAAAATTGAACGCAAATCGGTTCATTATTGCATTTATTGCGAGAACATACTTATATTTTTGTTTAAAGTAATGAAGTTATCTTGCGAACCATGCCGATTGTGACAAAAACAATAATCGACATTAGTTATTTACGATAGTGTTCAGTAGTCGGACAAAAACCTTTTCGACGACATGTATTGTTTGCAATGGTTAATCCCTGTACTGTTAATTCCGAAGCCCGTGAACCCGGCTTTAGTGAACACACATGTCATGTTTATGGTGTTATATTTAATAGGATTTTTCTTGGAAAGGAAGCCATGTACAGTGTGCAGTGTGGTCTTTCTGGCAGCTGTGATATTAATTTGTTATAGCGGTATTGGCAACTGTTTGTTCTGGGCCAGTCAGTGTGACGGAGAGAAATATGAAACCTAGAGCTGTTTTAACAAATTTTATGGGATGATCTAAGTGCAAGTTAGTTCTTATCAACGAAGGATGTGTGTGAAATGTGTATTTATGAAGAAATTAACACCAATATCCATTGTCTCTACATAATGGGTTTAAAAAAGTTTTTTTGTACATAATTTTTTGTATATAGAACGTTTAATTTGTATAGACTTAACCTGTTCAGTATGTTAATAATTAAAAAATATAAACTAATCTGTACTTAATGTCTCAATAATTGCATTAGTATATTGAAATATGTGGTGATAATGTACAGTTATTATTAGTTAATTAATAATGTGAATTACAATTTGGGAATAATTGCCTATTTTTATTCAGATAAATAACATTATAATTATTTCTAAGTGGTAATAGACCACAATTCACAGAAATCTGCCTATGGGTGTCGCAAAATATGAATAAAAGATATAATTTACAGATTATATTTATGAATATATATTTTCAGAGTATTACAGAGTAAGAATATATTTCACCACCCCCTATTTTGCCTGTAAATTTCGTTAACAATGACTAAGGAATTAAATATGCATAAGAGATGTAAAAGGAAAACTTGAAATGACTGACTAGGGTGGTATAGTAGGACAATCTCCCTTCTATAGTGGAGGAGGCTCGAGCCCATCAGTGGGATGTATATGAACTAATATGATGATGTATTGAGAAGAAACCTCAAAACAAGTCCCATTTTTTTGGGGGGTGGGTTACGGTTGGTGCACTCTGCCCCACCCACCCGTGACACGTCACCTTCGTGATTGGGCCAACCACCGGAGCAGTATGACTTGACATCAGTGGTAAAAAAAAATGTCCCATGCCAATATATCTGACCATCACAATAGTGGAAAGTTTATGCTCAGATGGTGGTGATAAATTATTATTGTAATCTTAATTTTTTCAATAGAGATGGATCCCACAGAATGGTATCCAATCTGTCTTATATAACAGGAGAGATATTAGTTTATTTAGGGCTGTTAGGGTACTAACTAACAGATCAGACAACTTGGCATATGTTTTAATTGCAAGTATCCCTTTCCCTCATCCGTGTGTTGACGAAATACAAAAACAATTCACCACACTCTATCTTGCTTGTGGATGTTGTAAAATATGGCTAAGGGATATAATATGCATATAAATAGATGTTATAAAAGAAGAACACTAAAAAGAACTATGTCTGACCAGCATGGTATACTAAGGTCAATTTCCCTCCTATTGTGGAAGAGGCTCGAGCCCAACAGTGGGATGTATATGAGCTGAAATGATGATGATCCCTTTCCTAACAATGATATTATCAGTTATCCCTTAACTATCTCACTTAGTGTGATAAATAAAGATTTTAACGCAATATATTTTTACATTGTCTACGGAATAACCTTTCATTCCAGCAGCAGTAGTAGTAGATAAATAATTAACTTTTCTGTGTGGTGACAGAGTAAGAATATAATTCACTGCAAGAGATGAAAAATATCAAAATGAAACCCTATGTATGCCAAACTGCCTAACCAGTGTGGTATAGTAGCTGAAATGCCCTCCCACTGTGAAGGAGGCTCGACCCTGCAGCAGTGGACTGAATATGAGCTGTGATGATGATGAAATAACTAAGGGTACATACCCATACTATATGACTAAGGGTGTGCGAATACCATTCGAATCAAATCGAATATTAATATTCGAAATATTTATAATTTTTCCGGAACTTTCGAATTTTCGGAACGAATAATTCGTAAGTTCGAATTATTCGCACACCCCAATACGGACGGGTGACAGAGTAAGAATACAATTTACTACCCCCTCTTTTGCCTGTGGGTGTCGTAAAAGACGACTAAAGGTTAAAATACGCATATAACATCTATGCAAGAGAAGTAAAACTTGAAACAAAACTCTATACCAACACGTCTGACCACTGTGCTAATGTAGGTAATTTTCTCTCACACAGTGGAGAGGACGTATATGGGCTGAGATGTGATGAAGATTGTGAAGAATACGTTCTGTAAATATTATATTTGACAGAAATAGTTAAATAGGGATAAATTATACCCTCTATTTAAATTTTGTCATCATCATCTCCTCGGCTCGTATACCTCGGCTTCATATACGTCCCGCTCGTGAGGAGGCTCGAGTCTCACCAATAGGCGGGAAATTGACCTTCTATACGATGCTTGTCAGACATATTGGTATAGGGTTTTATTTCGAATAGGTATACCTTCTCTTACACAGAGGTTATTCGCATTTTATATCCCTTAATCGTCTTTTACTCTATTCCGCGGGAAAGAATGAGCTATTCATGTTATATTCTGCCTCCTTCATCACACGGAATATACAAAGAATGCAACATTAAAGAACAACTAAAGACTGTTAAATATGCAATATCTAGACTAATTATCTCTGTTGATAAGTATTTTATCATATGAAGATATAAAGGATATGTAAATGCTTATTTAGTTATCAACGCAGCATTAATTACTACACTACATTTTTTTTTTTTTTTTTTTTTTTTTTTTTTTTTTTGTGTGTATTTAGCTGTTGGTCGCAGATGACCTTGACAGCTTAACGCGGGCAATGGGCGAGCTGAAGGCTCTCAACCCGGTAACTACACTACATTAATTTAATTACATACATCGATCTGACGTAGGACAATAGTTTGTGCGATCCACAAATTCTTATGTAAGGGTTGGTAGATTCGTATCTGCCACCATACAGTAAATACTCAAATTGTCTTTCTAAGTTTGGTTACCTATCATTATTGTTTGGTAATTACATGTCCGTTACCGTTGGGGAAGAAAGGTTCTTCAGTGGCGACCACGAATTGGACGGCGCAGCGTAGGACGACCCCACACTAGGTGGACTGACGACATTCTCAAAGTCGCAGGGAACTGTTGGGTGGAAGTGGCGCAGGATCGTTCCGAGTGGCATTCTCGTGGGGAGGCCTATGTCCAGCAGTGGACGTATGTAGGCTGATGGATGGATGGATGGAATTACATGTCTCCGTGTGGTGACGGAGTAAGAATACAATTCACCTCTCTCTTCCCTGTGGGTATCGCAAAAGTCGACTAAGAAATATGATATACATATAACATCTATGCAAGAGAAAGAAAACTCTAAAAAAACCTATGCCAACACGTCTGACCAGAGTGGTATAGTAGGTCAATTTCCATGCTATAGCGGAGGAGACCCGAACCCAACAATGCGACGTATTAAGCTGAGATAAAGATGATGAAGGTCCTCCAAAATACAATTATTATTTAATTTTCTTACTTTTAAAAAAATATCATCATCATTTCAGCTCATATACGTCCCACTGTTGGGCTCAAACCTCCTCCACAATAGGAGAAAAATTGACCGTACTATACCATGCTGGTCGGACAAGTTGGTATAGGATTTTGTTTCGAGTTCCCCTTCTATTGCATAGATATTATATGCGTATTATATCTCTCAGTCGTCTTTTACGACATCCACGGACAAGATAGGGAGTGATGAATTGTACTCTTACCCGTCACCACACGAAAATGAGCATAGTAGGTAGGTACAGTAGAACAATGGGACAAAGATGGGCTTAAATAAATCATCTGGTGGTTACGTGAGTATTAAATAAATAAAACTATTATTTTAAGGATTTTATCGCGCCCAACGTTTCAAACGACATAAAATCCGTAAAATAGTTTTATTAATAAAGTATAAATCACGTGCAAACAAGTAAAGCATATTTAAAAACTCGTCTGCCATTACATGCCGGAGGCAAGGCATGGTTTTTCTTCATTCCTAAACAATTCAGCAAGAGTCTAGAGTAAGATATAAGGAATATTATATTACCTATTTAACATTACAAGATGGTAGAGACGCCGTGGTGATCTTAGTTGTAATCTCCAGTGCCAAATGTCAGGGTAGGGTTCAACGCAAGACAATTTTTGTTGCGCGCCTAAAGAAAGCTACATATTAAGGCCAACCACAATACTTCTAATAGGAAGACAAAATTAATTTGTATGAGAAAACTTATTTCTGACTCTTAGTAAATTACTAGATACTAAATGTATTTATTCTATGAAATAATGAGGTGACTACGACCATAATTCCAATGTTTTCGTTAAACAATGTTGCTCGTATCGGAGTTACAAATATGTCAATGGGTCAATGATAAATGCAACTATTATATCTTATTATAATTATTATAAACTAGCCACCGCGTGGATCCAATGCTGATACTAAATATACTACAGAATATCTTTAAATACAACGTTCACAACTTTTTTTGTCATTACACAGTACAAACATGTTTTCTTTGGAGGTTACTCTTTCCGTCAGGTCGACCACTGAAGTCAAGGAACTCTGCACCGGTGGTCGACCCAACGACGAAGGCGACGTGCTATAGGTACGGGTGGGTTACGGGTGTGCGTGCTTAGGCCCCTCTGTCGGCCCGGATAGAGTAGTGCGAGAAGTGAGCCGACCATAACCCAACCCAAAAAAAAAGGAGGTTACTCTTAAAAAAGCGACATATTATGCATGTATTATACATATAAACCTTCCTCTTGAATCACTCTATATATTAAAAAAACGCATCAAAATCCGTTGCATAATTTTAAAGATCTAAACATACATTGGGACATACCGACCGCGGGAAGCGACTTCGTTTTATACTGTGTAGTGATAATTGCACAGGCAAACTTTTGTTCTGTCAGAGTCTGAATGGTTTTAAGGTTAAATCCCAAGATGGCGATGATGACCCACAGGTGGCGATGTTGATCCACAAATAGGATAGAACAACAATTTGTGGCTTTTATCCATATAAAATCCACAAATTGTTGTTCTATTGAGTGGATGATTTTAAGGTTAAATCCTTGCTAGGGTTGCCCAAGACTGAAAGATATGAAAGTTATGCCACTGCCCTAAAGATAATTGTCAGACTATTTCATTGGCAAGAACAAAATCTGTCATAAATGTTACGACATGACGGATTAATAAAGCAATGGGTTCTTACTTTTCTGTGGGAATTGTAAAAGCCACATGAAGGACTATCAAACAAGTGGAAATCGGCATTCATCCGGAAAAACTATACCTATTATGACCAGCACATTAGAATTACTTCTGCGAACTTAACAGATCGTTTTTTATTAAAATAGACAAAGAAACTTCCGTGTGGTGACGGAGTAAGAATATAATTATTCTTCTTGTCTTGCCCGTGGGTGTCGTAAAAGACAACTAAGGGATTAAACATGCATCTAATATCTATACAAGAGACCTTGAAATGAAACCTTATACTTACACTTTTGACCAGGGTGGTATAGTAGGTCAAATTCCCTCTTATTCTGGAGGGGGCTCGAGGCCGTTGGGACGTATATGAACTGCAATGCTGATGAATGAGACAAAGAAAACACATAAGCAAGGTTCTAGATTTCTTTACAGTCATATTGAGTAGATATTGTAAGTAATTTACAAACGCTTTTTTTTTCGGAATAAATGTTTTCTGATAATAAATATCCGTCATCATTTGGCGAGTTCCGGGTGACGGGAAGGGGGATTTGTCCGTCACCCGCAGAGAGCGTGACCGCGCGACGGCAATCGACGTCCTGGACGTCGAGAGAAGAGGGTACCTCCTCGGGGTATTCTGTCGGGCCGACCACGGAGGGCAAGGAACTCGGTACCGCTGATCGGCCCTACGACGAAGGTGACTTGCTACGGGTGTATTATGGGGCCGCGCACCACCTCTCTATCGCCCCGGACGAAGCCGGGCGGCGTTTGCGCTGACCATAGCCCACACCAAAAAAAGAAAAAACATTTCGGGGTCACATTCACGGGTCCTGAGTACTTGCTCAGTAAAATAGAAGCCCCTGGGCCAGTGGCGTAGCAAGGGGGGGCGGAGGGGCGGACCGCCCCGGGCGCCACTATTAGAAGGGCGGCAAAATTGGAAGAAAAATATTTTGTGCGGACACTTTTTTATTTTTTTACGGTCGGCGCACTCTTCGCACCACTCCGTCCAGGGCGCCATAGGGGCATAAGCACGCACACCCGTAACCCATGACCGTGACGGACTAAATCCATGGTCCAGTCACCCGCGGCCTCGACTGGTTCGACATGAGGCGCAGGTAGTCGCGCCTACGCCGCCCCAGTCACCGGCGGCGGTTCGCGTCGTCGAGGAGACGCTCCTCGCGCATGCACTCCGCCGCCCCCTTCCGCGAGACTACTGCCTCGCAAAGGCTGAGACCGCGTCTCAGTTCACCCAGCACCGAACACAAACTCACCAACCTCGAGCGTATGCTGCGCCGTGTCCTCGTCGCAATCGCAGTGGTGGCAGGACGGTGTACTCTCCCTCCTAACGACCGTGTACAGGTATTTGGCGATGCATCCCTGCCCTGTCAAAACCTGCACCAGTCGGAAGGAGAGCACCCCGTGCCGCCGGAAGCACTCCGCCGCTCTCGGAACCACCAATGCCCGTCGAACACCAGGCCCAAATACTTCATATGCGCCCGGATGCTGATATCAACCGAATTGGCGGTGATCGAGACGTCGATGGGAGGGCCCATGCGGGGCCTTTGGAACAGGATGGCCTCCATCTTGTCCAGGGCTACCCTCAACCCCAACGCCCCGATCCTCCTGACGATCTCTTTGGTGCCTAGAGTCGCCAGGTTTGCCGCCTCCTCTAACGTCCCACCGCGGGCTGTGACGAGCCCGCCAAATCACGCCCAACCCGGGCGGGAGGCTCCCCCTCCAACGCCCAGTCGTACCCGATGTTACACAGGGTGGGTCCAAGGACCGAATAAATGATTTCGCTGCGCGTAAGTCGCGAAAAGTAGAGTTTTAGACTTTATTAAACATTAATTTTATAATGTAAATTATTGTGGTCGGCCCAACAACGAAGGCGACGTGCACGTGGGTGGGTTGCGGGTGTGCGTGCTTACGCCCCTCTGTCGCCCCGGACGGAGTGGTGCGAGGAGCGCGTCGACCGCAACCCACCCGAAAAAAAAAAAATAGTGTAAATTATTAAAGTTCACACAGTCATGTTACTTACACACGTACTGACATAGTTTTGAAATAAATATTTTTTACTCAATTCTTTCATTTCGTTACGTTTTTTCTTACCAACACCAACAATTATTATTTTTACGATGTCAAAAGGGCGGCAAATTATAACTCCGCCCCGGGCGACAATGACACACGCTACGCCACTGCCCTGGGCGTTAATCCTCTCGTAAGGCTTATTTCGAACATTGCCTATCAATAGCCTGATGAGTGATTGGAAGTGTATAAATCACAAATAATGAAAAATGTAATAATCCTTACTAATATTATAAATGCGAAAGTAAGGATATTTGTTTGTTACGCTTTCACACTTAAACCAGGGAACCGATTTCAAAAATTCTTTCACCAATGGAAAGCTATAATATCAGGGAGTAACATAGGCTATATTTTGGAACGGGAACTACGCCGCGGATAAAGCGACTGAAACCGAAGCGAAGCGAGGGCGGGTTGCTAATATAATAATAATGTGCAGGTAAATATTTTTTTCCGTGTGGTGACGGAGTAAGAATACAGTTCGCTACTCCCTGTCTTGCCCATGGGTGACGTAAAAGACAACTAGGGGGTATAATATCCGAGGCCGCGGGTGACTGGACCGGGGAGTAAGTCCATCACCCGCCGAAAGGCCGACCGCGTGAGGAAAGACCGACGTCCTCCCCGAGGGGGGGACGTTGGTCGATGGGAGTGTACTCCTCAAGGGGTATTCCGTCGGGCCGACCACTGACGTCAAGTCAGGCCCAACGACGAAGGCGACGTGTCACGGGTGAGTTGCGGGTGTGCATGCTTACGCCCCTCCGTCGCCCCGGACTGAGTGGTGCGAAGAGTGCGCCGACCGTAACCCAACCCCAAAAAAGGGGGGGGGGGGTATAATATACATACATCTAAAGAAGTGTTAATGACCAATTTAAAGTTTAATCCTTGATAAACACTTCTTTGTAAACCAAAAATAATTCGAAAATAATAATCTAATTTAATAGGAGCTAATAATTTATAAGATTGTGTACTAAAAATGTGTAGTGCATATTTAAACCATATTGAATAACATTTCAAATTTAGCGCTTAGTGTTTCTGGATTTAATGGTCCATTCAAATTACGGCTCAAAATTTGTGAAGTTGTTCATAATTAAAAGATCTACAACTTCGATAATCAATAAAATTTCATAAAATTGAACGGTTGAGGAGAAAATGCCAAAAAAAGGAAAATTTTTGCCTTTCGGAAATAATAAGTCGAAAAATATTGATGATAAAAAAAGTTTTAGATAAAAATGTTAGTAAATTTAATTTAGAAGAGAAAAGCTCTGTACAATTTTTTGCCTAACACTAACCCTTCTGGAGATATTGAATTAAACACGTTTTTATCGAAATGACCTTGAGCTGACCTTCGGAGAAACCCTCAAATTGAATTTTATGCTCAGAATACACTCCCCCATCGATCCTTAATAATCCCCCAAACTACGTATTTTCATGTTTATTCATTTCGTAGACTGGACTATAAAAGCAAAGCAGGTGTGCATGAGCTCTGTCATTTCTCGAGATAGGCGGCGGTGACGATGACGCGAATTCTAAAAGGTAGTGTTTTATACTATTTGGTGAGTTTCACGAGTTTTTTTCGTACAAACGACGCGAGTTCCATAATTTTTGTTCACACAGAAGAAAGTGCTCAAGGCGCCTAAAGAAGTTTTCACTTCAATAAAAATAAATAGGTATATTTTTTTGAAGACAAACAGGCACTTTGTAGAGCACGGGTTAGAAACCCAGAAACTTGCCTAGCACCCGCGGTTCGTCACCCACAGAGAGGCCGACCGCGTGACTGCGACTGACGTCGAGAGAAGAGGGGACCCCGCGACCGGGTATTCCGTCGGGCCGACCACTGAAGACAAGGAATTCTGCACCGGTGGTCGACCCAACGACGAAGGCGACGTGCCATTCGTCGCCCCGGACGGAGCCAAGCGGCGGGTGCACTGATCATTCCAATAAATAAAATTGGAGTGTCTGTTTGTAATGTCAAAATAATAGGCTTTTTTCATGCTCACACGGTTATTTGCACGACACCTATGCCTAAAATAGCAATTAAAAATTTTTTGTCTGTCTATCTGTTTGTTCCGGGTAATCTTCAAAACGGCTGGACCGATTTCAAAAATTCTTTCACCAATGGAAAGCTATAATATCAGGGCGTAAACTAGGCTATATTTTATCCCGGTATTCCCACGGGAACGGGAACTATGCGGGTAAAACGACTATAACCTATAACCGAAGCGAAGCGAGGGCGGATTGCTAGTGACCCGTAAAAAAGGGGGTTCCTAAACTTTAAAGATAACGGAACACCAACCAAATACCTTTTATATTGTGGAACCCCATCATGATCATCATTTCAACTTATATACGTCCTACTGTTGGGCCCAAGCCTCCTCCACAATAGGAAGACACTTAGGAGGAAATTGACCTTACCTATGCTGGTCAGACAGGTTGTTATACGGCTTTATTTCGAGTTTTCCTTCTCTTGCATAGGCGTTATATGCGTATTATATCCCTTAATCGTCTTTTACGACATTCACGGGCAAGATAGGGAGTAGAACCACATATCTAATGATAATACATCTGAACGAGCGGCGTGTCGAGGCGAGGGTCCAAATCTGTCACCCAAAGTCGCGCATTGTCCCTAGCTGCGTACGCTGCTGTGCCGTAGTCCGAGCTCAAGTCTTGCTATTTTTCTATTTACATAATACTAATAAGTTCGTCTCATCACTAATTTTGCGCTATTTCAAAATAATATTTTTAACTGTGGCATAGTTTCACATCCAAATTACTAAAATTAAAAGCTATTTAATTTTGGCGCCACCCTGATGACTATTCTACGGAACACCTAAGTTCCGCAGAACACATTTTGCGAATCTCTGTACATTGTAGAGAATCACAGTTATTGTATAGTTAGTGTTATTTCAGTTTCAAGAGAAAGCTGCAACCTTACTTCCTTTAGTTGGTTTTTGCAACTTTTGTAAAGACAAAAGTAAAGGGGCAGTACTTATTAAATTAAATACTAATGAACTTTGCATCATAAAATGTATTACTAGCAAATAAATTTATATCATTTGAATAAATAGAAAAGAGTTATTGCCAACTACACAACAATATGAATTTATGGAATACATAAGTTATGGGCAATTGCCCGTGTACACTTGTGCAAGTGTATTTATAATTTACTAGCAACCCGCCCTCGCTTCGCTTCGGTTTCATTCGCCTTACCCGCGTCGTAGTTCCCATTCCCGTGGGAATACCGGGATTAAATAGCCTATGTTACTCCCTGGTATTATAGCGTTCCATTAGTGAAACAATTTTTGAAATCGGTTCGGTGGTTTAAGCGTGAAAGCGTCACAAACAAACCAACAAACAAACATCCTTACTTTCGCATTTATAATATTAGTAAGCATAATCAATTATTTAATAATATATATTTTATTTACTATCTATACCAATAAATAAAATTGGAATGTCTGTTTGTAATGTCAAAATAATAGACTATTTTCATGCACACCTATGCCTAAAATACAGATTAAAAAATTTTTGTCTGTCTGTTTGTTCCGGGTAATCTTCAAAACGGCTGGACCGATTTCAAAACTTCTTTCACCAATGGAAAGCTATAATATCACCTAGGCTATATTTTATCCTGGTATTCCCACGGGAACGGGCACTACGCGGGTAAAACGACTAAAACCGAAGCGAAGCGATGGCGGGTTGCTAGTTACAATATATATTCCGTGTGATGAAGAAGTAAGAATACAATTACTCCCTATCTTTCCCGTGGATGTTGTAAAAGACAACTAAGGGATCTAATATGCTAATAACATCTATGCAAAAGATGGAATACTCGAAATGAGACCTTATACTACGTCTGACCAGGATGATACAGTAAGTTTGTTTCACCCCTATTGTGGAGTCGGCTGCCCAGCAGTGGAAAGTGTTTGAGCTGTGATGATAATTACACAATATGTTATTTTTTTTTTATTGTAAACCAGCAACCCGCCCTCGCTTCGCTTCGGTTATAGGTTATAGTCGTTTTACCCGCGTAGTTCGCGTTCCCGTGGGAATACCGGGATAAAATATAGTCTAGTTTACGCCCTGATATTATAGCTTTCCATTGGTGAAAGAATTTTTGAAATCGGTCCAGCCGTTTTGAAGATTACGCGAAACAAACAGACAGACAAAAAAAATATAAAGTGCATTTTAAGCATATGTATAGTGCAAATAACCATGTGAGCATTAAAAAAGCCTATTATTTTGACATTACAAACAGACACTCCAATTTTATTTATTGGTATAGATAAAATTGTATTTTGTATAAAATAAAAATGTTACACTAAGAAAATAATTTTTGTACCGTAGGAGACTTTATAAATACAATTAACGATGGCAAATAGTAGTGGGTCGTCGACGATTTTACAGTCGACGCAACGAGACCGTTTATCGTCGATGGTAAACTAGTTGAATAAACAGTCTAATTTTCGATCAGTTTACGTCGTAGACGCTTAGACGAGACGAGACGTTTAGTTTATATTATGACGTACGTTGATCGTCCATTGGTAAAGGACAACGAAACTTCAACGAATTTTATTAGACAACAGTTTAATTGTACAATATACATTGACGCTTCAATATGTAATGGTAGTCCCATCACAAGATAGCAGAGTTCAATGAATTGCAATCAATCTATCTATGCGTTATGATTTCGGCTCGACTCGCGCCTACGGGCGGTGAGGTTTGCGGGGCGGGTAAAAAGCGTAGCGAGCCGTGCGAGCGCGCGCGCATCTCGTCTTCCAAGTTCGGGCCGATTCGGGCGCTTTCGAATAGTCGCAAGTCGTCGCGTTCGTGTCATTCGTTGATACGACGACCGTTTCGCGAAGCCGTTCATACGTAAACATGTTTATCAGTCAACTATAAACTGGTTTATTAGTTCACGGCAAAGAAACAGTCGAAAAAAACTGTTCGTTTATTCAACGACCACCACTAATGGCAAATAACAGTCAAACTAAGAAAAATTGTGGATGGCACAAAGTAGTCTTTTATGAATCGAACCCGTAGTACTCGGCATGGGAGATCGGTACTTAGAGCAGTCCGTCAGCAGTGCAAACACCTTCAAACTGTAATTCATCATTCATTTTTATTCATCACAGCTCATACGGTCCCACTACTGGGCTGGAGCCTCCTTCATATTGGGAGTGATATTGACCTACTATACCACGCTGGTCAGGTGGATTGGTATAGGGTTTGATTTCGAGCCTCCACCACAAAGGACTGCAAATTGATCAAATAGGTATGTTGGTATAGGGTTTTATGATGAGTATTCCTTTTCGCTCTCGAGTTTAATTTTGTATGCATATTATATCCCTTGTCTTTTACGACACCCACGGTTTAGAAAGGGGTTAGTAAATTACTTACTCCATTCGATATATATACAGATACTATCTGTGGAAAACCTTTGCCAACCCGTCTGACCAGCGTGGTTTCAATTGAGGCCATGAGAACCATAGTGGCCTAATTTTTTATAGTATTGATTTTTTTGTTTATGATTTTTTACAGATATAATTGAACATTTTGATAGAACCAAGATGGCCTAAAAGTGATACAAGGAATATTCACTAGATGGCAGGATAATCATTGTTAAGGTTTTTACTATACTTTTTTATTTTTTATGATGCTCAAAAGGCTTGTCTATTGATGTCCTGTATGATTCTCATGGCCCCAATGATCCTCCTCTTGCAAAAGAGGCTTAATCTCAGCAGCAGGACGCATATGAGCTAAAATGTTGACGATAAATGTACTACGAAATTTTAGATATATCTTAGTTCTAGGAAAAACTCTGCGATAATAGGTACTTATATATTTCAATTTTTTTGGTAGGTTAGACTTTAAGCACACTACGCCCAATCAGTCCGGGACTACAGATGAGCGGCGTGCGACCCCATAACCTTCCGTATTCCCTCCTTGTCGCCATTGGGTCAACCCCTGGTATCGATTTCTTGACATCCGTGGCTGGCCCAGCGGGTTACCCTTTCGAGTACCTTCCTTGTGACACCCCGGCAACATTGCAGTGTTGCCGGCCGGGCCGTCGGCCTCTACAGGTGGCGGACTAATCCCCGGTCCTTCCACCCGCGACCTCGGCTAGGGATATATTTATCTCCTAAGAATCATCATGCATCTAAGCTTATATAGGTGCCACTGTTGGGCTCGAGCCTTCTCCGCATTGGCAAATTGTATTTTTTATAAAAGACAATGCTGCACTAAGGAAAAATCCTTGTATTGCGAGGGTCTTTACAAACATATACTTAACGGATACAAATTACATCCGGACTCGGAACAAAAATTTGTGGGGAGCTTAGATCTAGCGTGCTAAAGATAAGCGCGACAAGTGCATGACAGCAAGTTCCGAGAAAATGGCATCTAAAGTTTTATAAATTAATTCTCCGGTTACGGATATAATTTTTTTTTTTAATTTGATGTATTTTTACCGTAGTTAAAAGGTTGTATTTTGTATTCATTAAGAACTAAGTAATAAATTGATAAAAAAAAGATATAAAAATATGATACGACAAGGAAATGCGACGTGTTTTAAAACAAACACTTATAATAAGCGTCGTAAGTAACACAGATAGTACGCTTATAATATGGAACTTATTTTACCTACTGCGCTTTTGACAGTGAAAAATAAGTACAGAGTTTATGTAATGATAAGCATAACCGCCGTAACGTTGTCATTTAGGGAAATTTTCTTATAGTAAGAAACTCAGTTCCCTTATTATAATCGCCGCAAGTGGCGATTAAAGCACTTATATTAAGGAAAAAGACTAATCGATAAATAGTGATTGCAATAATATCAGAGCAGCGTTAAGTGGATACCGCAGTTATATTCACTACTACATGATTAATAATCTACCTATTACCTTATATTTCCATTATTTCATGGGGTAACAGAGTAAGAATACAATTCATCACTCCCTATCTTGCCCGTGGGTGTAGTAAAAGACGACTAAGAGATTAAATATGCATATAACATCTACGCAAGAGAGCGAAAACTGGCAACAAAACCCCTATACCAACACGTACCACCAGCGTGGTATAGTAGTTCAATTTCCCTCCCAGAGTGGAAGAGGCTCAAACCCAATAGTGGGACATATATGATTTGAATTGATAATGATGACCACACTAGACATGTTGGCAAAAGGTTTCATTTTGAGTTTGCCTTCTTTTGCATAGATATTATGAGCATACCATAATCTCTTAATGGTCTTTTATGACACAAAGAGGTGAGAAAGTGAATGGTGAATTGCATTTTTATTCTGTGACCAGACAGTATCGTTGACTAATTTATTTCTATATTTTTTATAACAATGTTGATAATTAAAAAACAACAAATACACAGATAAGGTGTTTATTATGTGCGAGTACATGAGATGGTCATCTTTGACGGTTTCTTAAAATTAACATAACTTGAATAGTTGATACATATTCAGCCTTAACCTAATGCACTGCTACCCCAACCTGAAATATAAAAAAAACCCAATATTAATTAAATTATTGCATAAAGAGCTTAAACTGAGTATATTTTTTCAGATGTCAGTTTGTTAGATTTTCACCATAGACAAAATTGTGGAGAAATATCTTTAGAATTAATTTTCATAGCTAAGGTTGGTAATCACTAAAGTTAGGGAGGGAAATTGGACTTACTACATCATGATGGTCAGACAGATTCTTCAACAGTACTGCAGAAAGACCAGCCTGCATGAAGGAAATAATCCTTGTATTGCACTTGGACTTTATAAACAAAAATTAGATCTAGACTCGGAAAAATTGCGGATCGCACAGTGTTGTCCTGCGTAGGATTCGAAACTGTAGCACTGACATGGTAGGTTGATACCTTAACCACTATGTCATCTATGTAGTCAATTTGTATTAACTGTATCTTCATAATCAGTTTATATCATTTCTTGTGTCCAATACAAGGAACTTCATATATTTATTTCCCATTTGCTCAATTTAAATGTAACAATATTAATATATATCAAGTTGAATCAACTAAACACAATTTTTTCCACAAAATAACGCTTATAACTTAAAAACTTCTAACACAAGAGGTGTTTGTATTGAAGAATGAAGACATTCTAAAAAATTAATTGAAACTACGGTATATATTTAAATAAAATGTTTAAAAACTTTAACAATATTTTAATAAAAATTATCGATAATTATATTTATGGCTTTCCAAATAATTCAATGCAATAATTTTACTACAAAACATTGAACAGGCGCGTTAATAAGACATAACCTCTACATTAGTATTGAATTACTTATCACTGTTGCATTCGGTTTATTTTTCTAAAGATTTTAAGCAGGAAATGTGTTTACCACTTATCGTAGTCTCCTAGCTTCACGCTCAGACTCTAGCAGAGTGAGGATGTCACCATCGCGAACGGGTCCCTTCACGTTCCTGATGATCTGACGGCTAGTCTCTCCGATGAACTCAACTTTGACTTGGGTACATTGTCCCTGGGAGCCAGTACGGCCGAGAACCTTCACAACGCGAGCAAGCACGTTTGGTTTATCCATTTTAATTTAGATATCGAGCAATCCGTGAGAAATACACGTGCACCAACAATGGCGTGCGTAGAAAAGAATTTGACAGCGGCTGTTACTAGTGTTGTCACTTAATAAATATAAATTTGATGAATAGTCGATTAAGCAGACTAACAAACGTATCATTCAAAGATAGTAACAAATTTCAATGAAAACCTATGTCTTTTTATCTGTAGGTGTTTTAAAAATGCTATGCGTTCATTTACTATGATTTCGAATCTAAATTTAATATAGCCGATTTAAAAAGTTTTAAGCGCTGACCCATGATTTAAAAACCATGAAAACAATCGTTTTAAACGGTTAAACACTAGACTACAACTAATTAATGAGACGTGTTTTAAAATTCATTATAGACATTATTTGGTCACCTGACATACTACTACCTACTACTAACCATACTTGATTTCATCTCTTCAAGAACGATTTTTTAAACGCTGAGAAATTCAATAGAGAAGTACTTTCATTACTTACACAGTACATCAACATAATTAGATATGATGCTATGATTAACTTACGTTTGAAAAAGGCAACCCATGAGTTCAAGGCATGTGTCCACGCATTGGTGCCACGTGCCGAAAGAGTAAATTTCAGTATTATGTACTGCATAATCAATACTTAGGGTTTGCAAAAATTCTAAACAGTGGAATGACTTCGCACAATTTTATATATACTTGTGTGTATATGCAGTGGCGGACTAAGCCCGTCAGAGGCCCGAGGCGGCAGGGCTAAATGAGGCCCCCCAACTTTAAAAAAAATTGTTTCACAAGCTTTTTATTCAGTTCATATTTGTATGTATAAAAGTATTTATGTTTATTTCGTTAAAATCTGGCAAGTGAAACTTAAATGAGACTTAAATTATTTAGGCTAAATAAACATTACATACAATATACCTACAATATGGAATGGATACGGATGAAGAAAATAAAATACGAATCGACCGACAAAAAATTAGATATAAATAAAAAGATAGTTTTGTTATTATTTTTGTAGTGTACCTATGTGTTTTCGTGCCTTCAATTTACTGAACTCCTCAATAACTTCTGTGAAATGGATTTCTTTTGAATATTTTCATTCTATTGAAATCAGGGCTAGATCAACCAGTCGCTCTTGACTCATTGTAGATCGAAGATAATTTTTAATTAGTTTAATCCATTAACGATCGAGAATCGTATTTTTTCATCATTTTTAGGGTTCCATACCCGAAGGGTAAAAACGGTTCCCTATTACTAAGACTTCGCCGTTTGTCCGTCCGTCTGTCTGTCACCAGGCTGTATCTGAAAAACCGCGATAGACAGTTGAAATTTTCACAAATTATGCATTTCTGTTGCCGCTATAACAACAAATACTAAAAATAAAATAAAATAAATATTAAGGGGGGGCTCCCATACAAAAAACATATTTTTTGCCTATAGATGATGGTAATTTTATAGATAATGCTACGGGACCCTTTGTGCGCGACTTCGACTCACACTTAGCCCGTTTTTAAGGCAAATTGTCATCTTTAAAAAACGAGAATTTATCATAATGTGTCATAAACAAGACTTTAAAAATGTGCTTGGTACCTTCACAACTTCATCAAGAACAATACCTACAGCCATCTAGACTTTGTACGCGTTGCTAATTTTTATTTTAACTTTGTTGAACACGTCCAATACGCTGGGGGAATTCGCGTCTTTGTAGTGGGTACTTTCACAGGAATCCCTGAATGAATGAAGTGTAAATAATTCACTCCTGTACGCCTACATTTACTTTCACTACATCACTTATACTTCAATACTTTTTGACCATTTGTATCTCGGTTGCGTCATGCAAGAGGAGTATTTTGAAACTTAACTCATCAAGGACCGAGAACCGTATTTTTTTTTTCATAATTTTAAGGCAAATTCTCATCATCAAAAAACGTGAATTTTGAAATGAAAAATATAGTCGCCCGTACTTTACAGTGTGTTCTTTCAGAATCTGGGGTTACAATTGCGATTTTTCTGCTACAAAAAATATGGCCACTTTTAAACAAAAAAAAAAAACGAAGAATCGAAGACATTTTTGGAATTTTCAAATTTTGAGGGCAGAATCATAATTGGCGACTTCGGCAACTTCCGAGTGTCCCAGTCACCCGATTCAAATAAGTTTTTAGATTTTCGGTCAGCGATATTGGATCCGCCATCTTAAATTTTCAAATTTTGAGGGCAGAATTGTAATTAGTGACAAAAACAAGACAAGTAACGCGTAAAAAGTCTAGATGGCTGTAGTGTTCTTGATGAAGTTATGAAGGATCCAATCACATTTTTAAAGTCTTGTTTATGACTTAATCAGAGGAACGCGGAGGCATTTGGGGGCCCCCCAAGGCCGGAAGCCCGGGCGGTCCGCCCCTTCTGCCCCTCTGTTAGTCCGCCACTGTGTATATGCAAGCAAGCTCGCAACGTTGCATAGATCATTATCGTGGAGGTTTGAAAGTGTGTTTCGTCTAAAATTTAATTGATTATATTTATTATAAAACCCATAGCATTAGCTATTCTTGCTATATGGCTAATCCGGCACTTTTTATTTAATTATTAAAGGAACTATAGAAATTACTAAAGGTCGGTATACACAACAACGATATATCGTAGCGATTCTTTTTTTTTTTTTTATTTTTTTTATATATTCACGCCTTTTTCCCATAGGGGTAGGCAGAGTCCACTGCCCTCCACCTGCTACGATCTTTGACATATTCAGCGTAGCAAAGCGGTTCTCTGTGGGCCACTTTTCGCCCCCGACGGAAACGAGACGTGACGTGTCGCGAGCCACATCGCCGCCATTCGTACAGTTTTTAATTTTTGAAACTCATTGCGTTTCCGCGAGAAATACATACACATATAATTAACGGACACAAATTACATCCAGTAGCGATTCTTTGTGCAGTTAATCAAACCCCCATAGAGCGTATACAAATCTACGATATCTGCGTCGATCGTCACTTTGCAACAGAAATTCCGATGAGAATCATGTCATCCGCGATGGAAGACAATGACGCACTAGCGCTAGTGCTTATTTTATGTAAAAAGCAAAGAAAATCACGTAGTAAGTGGTGTAGAAACTGGCTTCTTAAAAGGAAGTCATACTCTCATGTGAATTTTTTTTTTTTACTACATTCTCCTTATTTACATTAGAATCAATAGGTTTGTACATATCAATAAGCCTGTCGTAGGTAGAATTTTTTTTGTTGCGGGTGTGATAGTCTTCACTTTTCTTATTCCACAAGCAAACTTCATTTTTATAACTCTGTATGAACTCTTCCAATAACTCACGGATTCCGCTATTATTATTATTATGTATCTTTGTTTCATGGGATCTTCCTAGGGAAGATAACCGGTCCTTTAAAAGGCTTACATGGCGACGTGGATCCAACACGCAGAGGCCCTTGCAGAAATTTAATGTTAAAATGGGATGGGATGTCTACCAATGACACTCCATGCCTGCACATAACATACATGGACTGCCAACGGTAGGTGTAAGACTATTGTGTTATAATGGTATCTAATTTATGTTTATGGAGTTGGAGGTTCAATAGACTGGTTTAACAAAAAACTATTAATTTAAAAACTGTCGTCTGCCTTCAATACTTTTATGTCTTGAACTTTGGCAGACGGTGACTCGCCAACTCACTGAATGGGCCCCCCTAAATGGTCGTCACAGACACGCAGGCCATACGGCCAACAGAGGGGCAAAATTGGTGCAAGTGGCTTGGGGTATCGAGCTGTGCGGCGCCGGTTTAATTATTACCCTACCTACCTACCTATGTCCTTTCCAATGAGGGGCGCATTACATAAATCGATTTAAAGAAAATATGACCTCTATTTCGCCTTAGTTTTATTGTGAGCTTTTCAAATTGTCGAATTATTTTATAATTAGAGAGTCAAATTATAATTAATTTTAAAATAGAATCGTTCTCTATTTATATTTAACATCGAAATTTTAGAACGCAATATTTATTGGTGATTTTTGTGTGAAGTGTCCCGTCACTAGTGACATAATATTCCACGTCAATCGAGTTGGAAAGAAAATTGGCATTTTGCCGTGAGTTTCATGTACCGTTGAACTGTTTGTTACGAAAGTGAATGGCATACTACCTTCTTGTGTAGCCGCTGCTGATTTTATGTTATTATAATTATAAATTTACACATTAAATAAAAATGAAGTTATTATATTTAACACTCTTAGTCCTGCCTGCGGCGCTTCTATGCTTTCAAAGCGGTAAGTGAATCAACTCTATCTTAAAATTTTGGATTTAAAGTAGGTGTAAGTACGTGGCATCATATAATAGAAATCATTTTTGAAAGAAAGTTGCTATAAATACTCACGTGATGTTAAAAAATCACAAACATCATACCTTAGTTTAAATTTTATAACTGCATATCTGGTTCATCTAGATTATTATTATATCATTTGGTCGGTAGTGTATTCAGCACTTAGACGCTTAAAATGTAAATAGTTTGATATCAAAAATATAACAATTCCCACATTGGTTCTTTAGAGATATTAATTATGGTTATAAACCTTTCATTTAATACATCCAGTTGTTCTATCAATTCTTAGTAATAACCTATAGGTCATTAAATATGGTTATTGTATCAAATAATGTACATATTTATTAATGAACTAAAACACATTTTTTTGTAATACCATATGTTAGAAAAGCAACAAGATTTAATTCATAACGGTGTCCCTATTTAACTCTGAAAGGTATAGTTAAAATAGATACCATCATCATTTATCGCTTTTTAATATCTATTCATGCATATAGGCCACTATGCAAAGGGTGATAATTCCAGTGTCACCATTCATAGACAGATAGGTGAACATAAGGTAGCTGATAAATCATTCAAAGAGTACTGCTTACACATTCACCATTATTTTAGAGGTGGATAATAATTATAGCTAGATCTTAAAGCTTACAGAATTTATGTGGATATTCTATAGCACAAGTAGCATAGTGGTAAAGATACAGAACTACTGTGCTAGTGTCCTGGGTTCAAATCTCATGCAAAACAAGGATTATTGCCTTAGTGCAGGGTGTCTTATGAAAAAAAAGGTATATTATATGACTTTTAGATTATTAAGTATAACTTTTATTAAGTTATACTATTATCTATTCTGAATTATTATATATCAAATTGCTGATTGCATAAACATTTGATAATGTTTACTACATTTTCATAAAATAACATAGGGTAGGCTTCCTCCACGATGAGAGGAATTTTGACCTACTATACCATGCTGGTCAGACGTATTGGTTTAGGGTTTTATTTCGAGTTTTCCTTCTCTTGCATAAATATTACATGCATATTATATCCCTTAGTCATCTTTTACAACACCCATGGGCAAGAGAGGGTGTGGTGTTTGTTACTCCGTCAACACATGGAATTTTTTCAAACCTTACTAAACATACTGTATAATATGGCCAAAAATATCCTAATTTTATTTTAAGTTTAGTCTCACTTGCACTCATACGCTTGCATAAGTTAGTCTTTTATGACAATTAAGAGAATGAAAAGATGGTGAATTGTATTCTTATATTATTTACCATAGTCCATAGTCACAAATTCTATTTTGGAAAAAAGCTATTAAATATTGATATTTTATTTTTTCAGGAAACACAATTCTGGCAAGAGCAGAAGAAGATGAATTAGACGATGTCGTAGACATTGAAGGTGAAGACAGTCAGGTTGTTGGTGAGGATGCCCTCGGTGATGATGAAGATTCAGTGGTTAAATCCTCGCAAGATATTGATACTACCATACTATTCACCAAGCCCATACCAAGCTATGGAGATGCTGTCTTTGGTAAGTTCTCTCATTTAAATTAACCCTTAACACCTTGTATGTAACTTATAAAATAATATTAGTTATTAGACATATATTTCGTCGTCTCAGTGCAACATCCCACTGCTGGCCTTGAACCTCCTCTACAATAGGAGGGAAATTGACCTACTTATACCATGCTGGTCAGACATGTTGGTATAGGGTTTTATTTCGAGTTTAACTTCTCATGCATAAATGTTATATGCATATCGATGGTCCCTACGTACATGAAAATATGTCAAAAATGTCATTTTTTTGTTGTATTCTTTAGGCTTTAGATTTTCAATACATATGCCTAAAGCCTAAAGAATACAATACAATAAAAAAATGGTATTTTTGACATGTCTTTATGTACGTAGTGACCGTCGATATTAGTCATCTTTTACGACATCCACGCACAAGATAGGAAGTGGTGAATTGCGTTCTTCATCTTCATCACCACTTAGAATATATATATTTATCTAATGAAATTTTTTTCATTATCAGATCTACAAGCTGGTTACCCAGTAGAATTCCTTGTTGGCTTCATCAACAAGGGTGCTGAGGATTATCTTGTGGAATCAATGGAGGCCTCATTCAGATACCCAATGGACTACACATATTACATCCAGAACTTTACCGCATTGCCTTACAACAGAGAAGTCAAACCTAAACAAGAGGCCACCTTTGCATACTCTTTTGTCCCAAATGAAGCCTTCGCTGGTAGACCTTTTGGATTAAACATTCAGCTGAACTACAGGGACGCTAGTGGCAATGCTTACCAGGTAAATATTTTATTTACAGCGTGTTTCACGTCCATTCTTTTGTCAGTCTGTATTTGTGCCACTTTAGGATGTAAGTTTACTTCAACTTGTTTTCTTACTTCGTCACCACACAAAAAACATAACTCCTTATTTATTGATTTCTTAATGTATATTAGAAACTTAATAGGTGACAATGTTATTAATTTATTTTCCTTATAAATTAACTCATAATGCTGTTTGATTCTTAAAATACAATTTTTAATAATATGTAAGTAGTGTGTCATCATCATCTCAGCCCATATATGTCCCACGAGTGGGCACGGGCCTTCTCCGTTAGGGTAGGGAATTTGACCTACCATGCTGGTCAGACGTGTTGGTATATGGTTTCATTTTGAGTTTTCCTTCTTTTGCATCAATGTTACCTACATATTAAACCCTAGTGGTCTTTTATTTCACCCACGGGCTAGAGAGGGGGGTGGCGAATTGTATTCTTACGCTGTCGCCACACGGAGTAAGAATACAATTCATAAGTACACACGTATTATTTATCAAGATAAAAGTAAAAAAAAATTTGATTGTGTGGTTTTATGAAACCACGGTAAAAGTGAAACTTTTTTGCATTACAAAAAAATAGCAGCATTTACATTAAACACTGATAAAAACAAACAAATAGCGTGGAGCACTGGCATAAATGAGTAATAGTCTATACACTACACGGTCAGCTGATGCGAACGCCGCCATATTGGCCTCGGCTGCTCCGTGTAAAGCTGGCTCTGGGTAAAGTGAAAGGCGCTCGCGCCTTTCACTTTACCCCTACTCCGCGGCCGACCGTCACGGGACATGCAATAGATGGACGAAAAAGTTTGTTTTTTGTTTCATGTTTGTTTCAGGCGATGTAATAAAAGTTTCACTTTAAAAAAATATACACCACCCTGCTCTTATCCCTTGATATTTTATTACTTGAGATCGTCTCAAATGTACCCTTGTTTCATAGTACATATTGTAATCGTTTTATGAATGGTCGCCTGCCTGACGCTATACATCTTTAGGAATTTAATCTATACAAATAAATAAAATTCAAGTGTCTGTAATGTCAAAATAATGGGCGTTTTTCATGCTGACACGGTTATTTGTACAATACCTATGAATAAAAACTGGTTTAATTTTTTTGTTTGTTTGTTTTGGATAATCTTTAAAATGGCTGGACGACTTTTGATAATACTTTACTACCAGGTAGCTGTCTATATAAGGAGTAACTTAAGTTATATTTAATCCTGGTATCCCTGCGTGAATTGGAACTGTGCAGGTAAGACCACTGAAACTGAAGCGAAGCGAGGACAGATTGCTAGTAAATATATATAAATAGTTGATGGTATCAGATGGAGTTGACACAGTTTGATGTAAAGCATTTATAACAACTAAGAAGTCGTTTACCCACGAGCAATATAAGGGCCAGGGTCAGGTGCCAGTATTTATATCCCACCAAAAATGATATTTCCTTTTGTTTCCAGGAAGCTGTATATAATCAAACTCTGAACATCGTAGAAGTTTCTGAAGGTTTGGACGGTGAAACTTTCTTCCTGTACGTGTTCTTGGGCGCCGCGTGCGTGCTAGCCTTAGTTTTGGGACAACAGGCCTTATCGTCTCTAGCCCGCAGACACTCGCCCAGATCCGCGCCTAAACCTATTGAAACAGGCACAGCCAATGATGTTGATTACGATTGGCTACCTAAAGAGGTCGTCAACCAACTCAGTAAGTATAAAATTGTTGAATTTCATTATTTATTCATGTTAGATGACTTTTTATCCATCAATCTACCTACTTATTAACGTCCACAAACACTAGGTATCGCCAGGCGGGGTTGTAAAGCACAAACATATTTTCCCCAGAGTACCATTGTCTCATACATACATACACATATATTGACACTTCTTTCCCATAGGGGTAGAGACCACTTCCCTTTACATGCTACAATCTTGACATACCACTGTCGCCTCCTCCACATCGATTATTTGATTAGTCTCCTCATGCACCTTCTTCGGTGTAGGGTACTTATAACCTTTTTTTTTGGGGGTGGGCTGCGATCGGCGCACTCCTCGCACCACTCTGTCCGAGGCGACAGAGGGGCGTAAGCACGCTCACCCGCAACCCACCTGAACACCACGTCGCCTTCGTCGTTGGGCCGACCACCAGAGCAGGGTTACTTGTCATCAGTGGTCGGCCCGACGGAATACCCCTACTTGGGGTACCCTCTCATCATATCACCTCCCCGAGGGGAGGACGTCGGTCTTTCCTCACGCGGTCGGCCTCTCGACAGGTGACGGAATAATTCCCTGGTCACGCACCCAAGGGTACTTATAACCTGGCCTTTCTTAAGCATGTGTCCGAATTGGATGTGGAATGTCCACCTTAGTCGTTGGACGTGTTGACTTCCATTCACATTTTGCATGTTTAATCCAATACCGTCACTAAACGAAATTTTTCGAAAAACTGTTTTTAATGCCATCTATTTGCTGAGCACTGAATTTATATATTGCTTCGATTTCTATATTTAAATTTTACTTAACTTTTTAATTTTTTTATTAAATGGTAGTGTCACTAATCGTCATCCTTCAATAATCACTCAAGTCCCACTATGTCTCGATTTAGAAAGTAATGACTATGTTGATGTTAATGAATGGGTTCTAATTCCATCGCCACATACTGGTTGTGATTATTTAAAATTTCATATGATTCACTGGTACAAGCATACAAAATTCCATTCAAGTGCAACAAGACTTAATAGAATTTTTTGTTATACATTTCTTGATAGTAATGTTGGACTGTTTCCTTTACACGGCAATTCTACTTCACAGCTCATATGCGTCCCACTGCTGGACTTAGCCCACTCCACATTAGAGGGCAACTGACCTAATTTCCTGGTCAAATGTGTTGGTATATAGTTTTATTTTGAGATTTTCTTCTCTTGCTGTGTTATTATCTGCATATCATGTTCCTTAATCGTCTTTTACGACACCCACAAACTAATATACTAGGCTTGCAGAGTAACATAGATAAAAGAAGATAAGTAAAATATAACAACAGCAGGACAGTGATGAATAATTACACCATATTTATGTTATGCCAATTTTTTTCCTTTTTGTTATTCTCTTTCAAATGATGACTTTTAAGTTATGCTAATTTTTTCCTATTTGTTATTCTCTTTCAAATACGCCACCACTTGGTGGCTTTGATGTCTGACGTCGGAAGAATAAAAAAGGGACACTGCTGAAAATCAGCGTTGTGATGTTACATTGACATCACAACAATTGCTGAGCAGTTATCCTTTTTTCTGCTGCAGCTGAGACGTTCATTCTATCACAATTTTTATGTCTCTTTATTTAACTTATTGATTTTTTGTGTTTCATTTATTGTAACGTTTTTGTTTTTTTCTGTATTCTTAACGTCTCTACTCTGTGGCACAAAATAAATATTTTTCTTTCTTCTTTCATATATTTTGCATTCCTCAGTTCATACGATGCTATAGGATATTGTAACTAATTTATTCAATATTTTTCACAGAAAAATCACCCAAGACACCAAAACAGTCTCCTCGTATGAGGAAAGCAAAGAGATCAGCTGGCGACGACTAATTCCACTATCGTAGCAAGCATCAGAATACACCAAGCACATAGCGGGGTGCTAAACGATCTCCCGCCTTACAGCTAAATTAACAACGGGTTTTGAACTAGGCATAATAACTCTTGTTTCCTTTGCTTTAAAAAAATGTTACATTTATTATGGTACTAGTGTGGGGCCTGTTGTTAGTTTAGTCGATTTTTTTATACAGACTGTGTGGTTTGTAGTTGCTAAGTTGAATGTGTTGTGAGAGTAAATTATGGAACAAAAAGTGTGGGAGCTTTACAACAACAGAGCGTAATATGAATTTATTTAATAAAACGTTAAATTTTAATGGTTGTTTTAATTGGCTATTCTAAGATTATTATTTTATTGTATTTGGTGGTAGGCGAACAAGCTGTCCACAAAATAGCAAGTGATAACTGTCCTTTATACACCTCTCTAATACTAGGGTTACAGCCTGGGCGCTCCCTATCCAAGGTGGAGTTTGGGCGCTTCCTGTCCAAAGTGTGATTCGGTATATCCCTTAGGCGTTTTTAACGACACCACTAGCAGGATAGGGGATGGTAAATTATATTCATATTGCGTTATCACACTGAAAATGTCTGTGATGCCAGGGTCAGTCAGATCGCATTCTAAGCATTATGCAGGACTTTATTTAAAGAGTATGCAGAGATAAATAACCGCATTAACTGAACAGTTTTAAATTTTAAGATCCTCATTGACTTTTACTTCAGAAAAGTATGAAGGAAAGTCTATAGAAATCCATAACACTTGGTTGGTTATTAATTCGTGACCAGCAGATTTGAGCCATCAGATATGAAACACCTGTGATCACCATTAGAATACATAATTAATATTTAACGCAGTTGAAATAAAGAATTATAATAGCTTCGGTGAGCGAGAGAGCCGGAAGCCCAACTTTCTGAGGGTGATTGCGAGTGGAGGGTTTTGGTGGTGCCCTTGGTATCACCGAGCCTCATTGCACGCATTCACACTCCCTTCGCTTTCTTCGCGGTAGGCAACGGCATTGTAAAGGTCCATGAGCGGCAGCAACACTTACCATCAGGTGTACTGTTTGCTCGTTTGCCACCGTTTGCAATAAAAAAAAACATCATAATTATGATTGTTTGACATTCAGTTCGACCAGACATTTTAACCGTAAACAAAAAAAGTCTATAATCGTTGCTACGCAACACACTCACACAAACGTGTGTATGTGTGTGTAACGATTGCGTTGTAGTGTGCGTAATGCTTTATTAATGAATTTAATGTATTTCTTATCAATTATTATATGCGCCTGACGGGCTTGGACGATTCCGTGACGGTGGAGGACGTCCGGGAGGCCATTATGGCGCGTACCGGATGTGCCTCGGACACCGTCCGGATTGGCACCATCCGCACTGGTACGGGCGGCGTCGGTGCTGCCTGGGTGCAGTGTCCGGTGGAGTCGGTCAAGCAATTGGCCGACTCAGGCAGGCTCCTCGTGGGCTGGAGCTCGGCGCGGGTAACCGTGCTAGAGTCCCGGCCCGCGAGGTGTTACAAATGCATGGCGGTCGGGCATACCCGACCGACATGCAAAAACTGCTTTGACTGCAGCGGGCTATGTTTCCGTTGCGGTCAGACCGGACACCAGGCGGCATCGTGCTCTGCGGTGCCCCACTGCCCCGCGTGTGCGGCAGGCAATAGGCCTGCCAAACACCGCATGGGCTCTGGGGACTGCAGACCCCCGGCATCGGCCCCGAAGGGGCGGGACGGCCCATCGACCGGGCCAATCCCCGCTCCGAGCGCGGCCCGATCGCCCGTCAGCGCGGAGGAGGTGACGATGGATACGGACCGTTAATGGACCCCGTATCCATTCGTCTCCTCCAGGCCAACCTCAACCACACCGCCGGTGCGCAGGACGTGTTCCTGCAAGCCATGGCGGAGTGGTTGATAGGAGTAGCCGTAGCCGCGGAGCCGTACGTGGTGCCCGACCGGCCTAACTGGTTGGGTAGCACCGATGGCACCGTGGCAATCGTCGCCTCCACGTCGTGGCCTTCGTCGCCTCTGACCCTTAGGGACAGGGGCGTCGGATACGTCGCGGCGGACTGGGGGGAGATTACGCTCCTCGGAGTCTATCTCTCCCCTAACTGGAGTGTGACCGATTTCGAGGCCTCCCTCACCATCATGGAGGCCTTGTTACGGCGAATGGCATCGCGCCAGGTCTTCGTCTTGAGGGACTTCAACGCCAAGTCCGTGGCGTGGGGGTCTCCCCGGACGAACGATCGAGGAGTGGGCGGCGGCACTGGGACTCTGTTTGCTGAACAGGGGCTCGGTGCATACGTGCGTGCGACAACGGGGCGGGTCGATAGTGGACCTTTCGTTCGCTAGCCCCGAGGTCGCCGCACGCGTGGGGAGCTGGCGCGTCGTGGAGGAGGTGGAGACCTTGTCGGACCACCGGTATATCCGGATGGAGGTCTCCCCGGTAATCCCGACGCCCAGCAGGGGTCACGGGGCGGATGGACGTCCTGCGTTCCCGCGATGGGCTGTGGGTCGCTTAGACCGGGACCAGCTGGCGGAGACAGCCATCGTTTACTCGTGGCTGTCCTCTGCCAACCAGTCGGACGGGGTGGACGCCGAGGCTGGCCGCATCCGCAGTGCGTTGACGCAGATCTGCGATGCGGCCATGCCCCGGGTACGGCGTCCGCCCCCGAGGAGGGCGGTCCACTGGTGGTCCCGGGAGCTGGCGGATCTCTGGGCCGCGTGCATTCGCGCCCGGAGGGCCTACACCCGCAGCCGGCGGCGCCAACGCGACGCGGAGCGGGAGGCCTTGCTGTATGAGGGCTACCGCAATGCGCGGTCGGCCTTCAGGCTGGCCGTCCGCTCCGCCAAGGACGTCAGTCGGCAGGAGATGCTGGACGGTCTTGACCATGACCCCTGGGGACGCCCCTATCGCGCGGTGCTGAATAAGCTCCGCGCGCGGGGCCTTCCCCTCACCGAGACTCTCCAGCCCAGCCTTCTCACCCGGGTCGTCGAGGACCTGTTCCCGCGGCGGGCGGAACACACGCCCCCGGTCATGGCTCCGCCAGACACTGACCGGGAGGCCGACGACGACAGTGTTCCGCCCATCACGGAACCCGAGATGGGAGTGGCGGTGGCGCGCATGTGCGCAAAGTCCACCGCCGCCGGGCCCGACGGTGTTCCTAACCGCGTGTTGGGCCTGGTCCTCGACCACCTGGGTCCCCGCCTCAGGGAGCTGTTCGACGCGTGTTTAGCGTCCGGACGGTTCCCTGGGTGCTGGAAGGAGGGAAGGCTGGTGCTCCTGCCGAAGCCGGGACGGTCTCCGGGGTCGCCTTCGGCCTACAGGCCTATCGTGCTGCTCGATGACACGGGCAAGCTACTGGAGAGGGTGGTAGCTGCCCGCATCGAGCGGCACCTCGTCGGCACGGGGCCCGATCTGTCGGACGCCCAGTTTGGGTTTAGGAGGGATCGTTCGACGATCGCGGCTCTGTTGGGCCTGAGGGCCGTGGCGACTGAGGCCGTCACCGGTGGGGGAGTGCTGTTGGCGGTGTCCCTAGACATCGCCAACGCATTCAATAGTCTGCCATTCAGCTGCATCAGGGAGGCGCTCCGGTATCACGGAGTGCCAGCTTACCTGAGGCGGCTAGTGGCAGACTATTTGGTGGGGCGCAGCGTCCTCTGTACCAACCGAGCAGGGGACGTTGTGCGAACGCCCATGACGTGCGGTGTCCCACAGGGGTCGGTCCTCGGACCCACCCTGTGGAACATCGGCTACGACTGGGCGTTGCGGGGGAGCCTCCCGCCCGGGCTGGGCGTGATTTGTTACGCTGACGACACGCTCGTCACAGCCCGCGGTGGGACGCTAGAAGAGGCGGTAAGTCTCGATCACCGTCCGATCGGTTGACATCAGCATCCGGGCCCATATGAGGTACTTGGGCCTGGTGCTCGACGGGCAATGGTGGTTCCGGGAGCATTTCCGCAGGCTTGCTCCGCGGCTCGTCGGCGCGGCGTCTGCCTTATCGTGGCTTATGCCGAACGTGGGCGGACCGAGCGCTACGTGCCGACGGCTGTACACGGGGGTCATCCGGTCGATGGCCCTGTACGGCGCACCGGTGTGGGCGGGGTCCTTGACCGTCCGACTTAGGGCCCTTCTGTGGCGACCACAGAGGGTCATGGCGGTCAGGGCCATCCGCGGATACCGCACGGTGGCGACGGAGGCAGCGTGCCTATTGGCCGGGACTTCCCCGTGGGACCTGGAGGCGGAAATGCTCGCCGAGTTGTATCGGCGGGTGTCGGGGGTGCGCGGGGAGGGCGGTGTGATCTCGTTAAGGGATCTCACCGCCTGGCGCGTCGACGCCCGCCGAGACGTCATTGCCCGTTGGGCAGTCCGGCTGGAGAGGCCTCGGTTCGGGGTGCGAACCGTGGAGGCCTTCCGGCCGGTGCTGATGCAGTGGTTGGAAAGGCGGCACGGGGTGCTCTCCTTCCGACTAGTGCAGATGTTGACGGGGCACGGGAGCTTCGCCAAATACCTGCACAGGGTCGTAAGGAGGGAGAGTACACCGTCCTGCCACCACTGCGATTGCGACGAGGACACGGCGCACCACGCGCTCGAGGCCTGCGCGGCTTGGGCAGTGCAGCGCCGTGAACTCGTCGCAATCATCGGTGCCGACCTGCCGTCCATCCACGTAATTTTCATAAAAAGCGGTACAAAGTTTTTGCTTCACGTATTTATATATAGATGTGGGGTAGTTAGCAGCATATATATATATACGACATGCTTAAGCATTTCACGAAGATTATAAATAAATAAATTATGCGATAAAACGTATTTGTACCTATCAAGCAAATCATTAGCATTCCCTGTGGTGACGGAGTAAGAATACAAATCACCACTCCCTATCTTGCCCGTGGATGTCGTAAAAGACGACAAAGGGATATAATATCTATGCAAGAGAAGGAAAACTCGAAATAAAACCCTATACCAACCTGTCTGAGCAGCATGGTATAGTAAAGTCAATTTTTCTCCTATTTTGGAGGAGGCTCGAACCTAACAGTGGGAGGTATATGAGCTGAAATGAATGAATGAAAAATGAAATCATTAACACGACGAACGTCGACTGGATACGCCTCCGCTTAGAGACAATATATTCCCCGTCATAAAACCTATTTTAAAGTGCTCCAGATTCTCTTACGCAAAAACGTTATCACTATAAATGATGCATGTATTTGCAGAATTAAAATGATCAACAAAGACTAAAATGGCGTGTCCTCACTCAATGACCTTTCAAAGTAGATCGTTGATAAGCTATGACTGCGTAATTTATAAAGTTCTTGTTGACAAGTGCAGTCAGTAATTTCTATAGAAAGTCTGACACCCAAGTCGGAAAATAAAATGTTAAAACAATTTTACTCCTCATGATGGTCACAGCGACAATTTTTATTTTACACTAGCAACCTGCCCTCGCTTCGCTTCGGTTTCAGTCGTCTTTCCTGCGTAGTATCCGTTCCCGTGAGAATACCGGGATAAAATATAGCCTAGTTTACTCCCTGATATTATAGCTTTCCATTGGTGAAAAAATTTTTGAAATCGGTCCAGCCGTTTTGAAGATTACCCGGAACAAACAGACAGACAGACAAAAAATATAAAGTGTATTTTAGGCATATGTTTAGTGCAAATAACCGTGTGAGCATGAAAAAAGCCTATTATTTTGACATTGTCCGTGTGGTGACGGAATAAGAATACAATTCACCACCCCCTATCTTACCCGTGGGTGATCGTACGAGACGACTAAGGGATATAAAACGCATATAACATCTATGCGAGAGAAGGAAAACTCGAAATAAAACCCTATACCAACACGTCTGACCAGCGTGGTATAGTAGGTCAATTACCCTTCCATTATGGAGGAGGCCCGAGCCCAACAGTGGGACGTATATGGGCTGAGATGATGATGATGATTTTGACATTACAAACAGACACTCACATTTTATTTATTGGTATAGATATGTACCACTCAACATGTAGTTCATAAATCTGTCATGCCACACCTTTCGTCTTTTCCCCCTACTCCTCTGCCTACAATCTATTTGTTTTCACGTTGAGCAATCGTTGCATTTGCACCATTTTTATTTTAGTTGTGTACCTCCACATAACATTCCAAAATCTGCCATGCGATACCTTTCTTCTTTTCCTCGTTCTCCACTGTGGTCTCTAGTCTTCACGCTCAGCAATCGTTGAATTTCCACCATTTTCATTTTGGTCATGTTAGCTCCACATGATCTAAATCTGTAGCTTCACAAATGCACTTCATACATCCTGTAGCAACCTTTTTTTTGGTAGGTTGTGGTCTGGACGTACCTCGCTCAATCTGTCCGGGGCGACGGATGAGCGACATGCGGCCACATAACGTACCGTATTCCCTCCCCGTCGCCACTGGGCCGACCACTGGTTCCGAATGTTTAACATCCGTGACCGGCCCGGCGGGTTACGCTTTCGGGTATCGTCCCATTCGACGCTCCGGTAACAAGATAATGTTGCCGGAGCATCACCCTCCGGCGGTCGGCCTCTCTGCGGGTGGCGGACTAATCCCCGATCCGTCCACCCGGCCTTGTAGCAACCGTGTAATTTTAAATAGACTCAACGGAAGGCGATTCACGTCCTCATAACGCCTTCCAGATCCACCCCAGTCTGACAGAGTAGCTTTCGAACGAAACGAGTGGGGGAAAACAAAATTGAAAAAAAATTTTCGGTAAAGTCGGTTTACAGACAATAATTTTACGTAATAAAGTCATAAGTAAACATTGAAAAATTGCATACTTTTGAATTGAATTGAATTATTTTCATATAAAGGAGGATTTTGATACAAAGGAGTTAATTGAAAATTGCATTTTTTCGATAAAAAATAACATTTATTCTACACTTGCTAATTCAAATATATTTTTACTTAAATTAGAGATAGATGCATCACAGGCTGAACACTTAGGCCGATGGTGCCTCTCTATCTATATGCTCTCTCTCTCTCTCTCTCTATACATATTGCACGCTTGGCTCGGGCGGAACGTGACAATGAGTCATGCTTATTCGTGCGTGCAGCTGGCGTTCATCGATTTATAATAGAGTACTTTATGGCATCAAAAAAGTAAGAGTCAAGCTATACTAAATGTCCATTATATACGAACCTTTATTCAACAATGTTACGAATTAATTTATTTCGTTCTATAAATAATTCATTGTTAGGTTATTCTGTTCTGTAACTTCATACATGATGGTTGAAAGAGGTATGTACTCAAAAAATATTCTAAGTTTGAAAGCAACTATTGGACTTGTGTATTTGAATGTTTATGAAACCGTCTATTAATTTAATTCTAATTGTTAAAAGTTGTAATAATTTATTTATTTCACGCTTTTAAAACTTAGCTTCAAAGAGTTACTTTACAGTTATAATCCTGGTATTTTAATCCTCTATGGTAAGAGCACCAGTAGTTGACCATTTAAGGGCATAGAATTTCCTTATTTGCAAAAAAAGAATCACATTTGCTTTTAACAAAATCAGTTGTTAATATTACACTTTAAAATTTTACAATTTTTTAAAAAATGTTAATAAATTCAAAATTAAATTATTTCGGAGTGCGTCACTTGAAAAACAATTGGAGTGCATTTGGAATATTAAAAAATTAGAGAATACCTAGTTTGCACGATTCGATGATTAGATAACAGCATCAACTATAGTTTAAAAACTCGCTGTGAATTTTTATTCTATTGATTTAGTACGTTAGTGTTCAACTACAAGTACGTGGTCAATTACTAGTGCACTTACCTTAGTGGTAAGCCGCAGATGACTATGACAACTTTACCGGGACTGTTGGGTGAGCGCTGAGGGCTCTCAACTCGAGAGTATGATCGCAACGATTTCATCATCATCATCTTGCTCTTATCCCAATTACTTGGGGTCGACGCAATATGTCATCTGTTTTGACATATTGCAAAAAGTTTCGGCAATGACTTTTATGACCGGCCGCCTGCCTGACGTCAACCCTCCTTGGGAATGTAATCGTTGACCCAAATGGTACCAGATGGAGTTGGTCCGGGTCAATCTAGGGCTCTTAGTCGTCTTTTACGACACCCACGAGCAAAGCAAGGGTTGGTAGTATTCGAAGCCGCTACCACACAGCAGTTGATGATCGCAACGATTTGATTTTTATATTTAAAATTTATAATTTTACATTTAAAATCTAACCATTTAGTGCGCGGTTATCCGTGTGGTGACAGAGTAAGAATTCACCACTCTTGCCCGAAGGTATCATAAAAGACGACTAAGAGATCAAATATCCATATAACATCTTTATGCAAAAGAAATAATGTATCCCTACAGCCGCGGGCCGGTTCGTCGGGGTTAGTACCACACTCTCGCAGAAAATCGACGTCCGAGTAGTAACAATTTGTTACTGCGCTTCGTACGGTGAACGAGAGTGCTGGAAGCCCTTCTGAGGGTGTTTGCGTGTGGTGGATTTTGGTGGTACCTTTAGTATCACCGAGCAACATTGCACGCATATACATTTTTTTTTATTGCAAACGGTGGCAAACGAGCAAACAGTACACCTGATGGTAAGTGTTGCTGCCACTCATGGACCTTTACAAAGCCGCTGCCTACCGTGAAGAAAGTGAAGGGAGTATGAATGCGTGCATTGAGGCTCGGTGATACCAAGGGCACTACCAAAACCCTCCGCACGCAAACACCCTCGGAAAGTTGGGCTTCCGGCTCTCTCGCTCACCGAACGAAGCGCAGTAACAAATCACTATTACTCAGACGTCGATTTTCTGCGAGAGTGTGGTACTGCCCCGGATGGACCGGCCCGCGGCTGTAGACAGTCGACTGTCAACAGTGTGGTCCTACCACTCTCAAACACAAACACTACACACTATTATACTTTCGTCGCGGTAGGCAGCGGCCTTGCAGAGTCCATGAGCGTCAGCAACACTTACCATCAGGTGTCCTGTTTGCTCGTTTGTCACAGTTTGCAATGCAATAAAAACTGGAACTGTTGGCTGAGGACTGAGATGTTAACGATGGTGATGTGTGCGAGTGCGAAGATATATTATTTTCTAAAAGTGTTGTAATAAATATATTTTCTTTTCAGTTTTAAAACTTAATTACAGTTTGCTTCGTCGTTTTAGCACTAGTTATGTTAAGACTTCAACTGCATTTATACCGAAAACATATAATGTAAGTATTTCAATTTAATCATCATTACCTCAACTTACAAATCCAACTGTTGGACTCAAACCTCCATCACATTGGTTGGGAAATTGACCAGATATCATGGTGGTCTAATAGGTATGGGAAGTTATTTTTTTTATCTTCTCTTGCATAGAGGTCCAGTATGGAAAGACAAATTAACGCTGGTCAAATGGACAGGGTTTAGTTTCGAGTTTGCCTTTTTTTGCATAGATGTTATATGCATATTAAAATCGATTAGTCATCTTTTACGACATCCACGGGCAAGAAAAGGGGTGGTGAATTGTATTCTTACTTCGTCACCACACGGAATACTTATTATAATTTAAAAAATTAAAATGAAATAATCCGTAGAAGAATATCGACTAATGTAGGAGTAACACAACTCTTAAAAAATATCATATGTCAGTCTGAAAGAAAACAGTGTTACTATTAAAAAATAAAATTAAAAACTATATACAATTTGTTTTTATTGCTGGTGATGGCAAACGAGCATACAGCATACCTGATGGTAAAGTGATATTGCCGCACATGAACCTTTGCAATACCAGGGGCCATGGGCGTACCCAGGTTCTGGGCCAGGGCGGGGGGCGGTGGCGGGGCAAATCAGATTTATATACATATATGTATATAAAAGGAGAAGCTGACTAACATATCAACGCAGGGCCTAAACTATAAGAGTTAGAAACTTGAAATTTTGCACAGGGGTTCCCTTTATAACGTAGGGGAGCACTAGGAAAGGATTTTGGAAAATTCATCTCTTAAGGGGGTCAAACAGGGGTACAAAATTAGTATGAAAATTTGCCGCTTTTGAACTTATTCCAATGAAATTCAGTACGAAGGTTCTTCATTGAAAACCATGAAATAGGTGTTAACCACGTCGCATTCCTCGTTGGGCCGACCACCGGAGCAGGGTTACTTGTCATCAGTGGTCGGCCCGTCGGAATACCCCCTATTTGGGGTACCCTCCCATCGACCGACGTCCCCACCTCGAGGAGGACGTCGGTCTCTCCTCACGCGATCGGCCTCTCGGCGGGTGACGGACTAACTCCCCGGTCACTTCACCCGCGGCCTCGGCTAGGCCGGCATGGCGCGCAGGTAGTCGTGCCTGCGCCGCCCCAGTCGCCGGCGACCGTGACCCCTATCGTGCGGCGGTGAGTAAGCTTCACGACACCTCGAATTGAGACTCTCCAGCCCGGCCTTCTCACTCGAGTCGTCGAGGACCTGCTCCCACGGCGGGCGGAACACACGCCCCCGGTCATGGCTTCGCCAGACACTGACCGGGCGACGATGACAGTGTTCCGCCCATCACGGAACCCGAGATTGAGGTAGCGGTGGCGCGTATGCACGGCAAATCCCCCGCCCCCAGGCCCGACGGTGTTCCCAACCGTGTGCTGGCCCTGGTCCTCGACCACCTGGGTCCCCGCCTCAGGAGGCTGTTCGACGCGTGTTTGGCGTCCGGACGGTTCCTTGGGTGCTGGAAGGAGGGGAGGCTGGTGCTCCTGCCGAAGCCGGGACGGTCTCCACAGTCGGCCTCAGCCTACAGGCCCATAGTGCTGCTCGACGATGCGGGCGAGCTACTGGAGAGGGTGCTAGCTGCCCGCACCGAACGGCACCTCGTTGGCACGGGGCCCTATCTGTCGGACGCCCAGTTTGGGTTTAGGAGGGGTCGTTCGACGATCGCGGCTCTGTTGCGCCTGAAAGCCGTGGCGACTGAGGCCGTCACTGGTGGGGGAGTGCTGTTGGTGGTGTCCCTGGACATCGCCAACGCATTCAATAGTCGGCAGACTATTCAGCTGCATCAGGGAGGCGCTCCGGTATCACGGGGTGCCTGAGCTTACCTGAGGCGGCTAGTGGCAGACTATTTGGAGGGCCGCAGTGTCCTCTGCACCAACCGCGCAGGGGACGTTATGCGAACGCCCATGACGTGCGGTGTCCCACAGGGGTTGGTCTTCGCAACCACCCTGTGGAACAACGGCTACGACTGGGCGTTGAGGGGAGCCTCCCGCCCGGGTTGGGCGTGATTTGTTACGCCGACGACAGCACGGTAGCAATAGGGTGGTAGCAATAGGGTGGTTGGAAGAAATAGGATGGTAGAAATAGCGTTTAGAAATAGTTTAGAAATAGCAGCGGTAGAATAGGATGGTAGCAATTGGGTGGTAGCAATTGGGTGGTAGCAATTGGGTGGTAGCAATTGGGTGGTAGCAATAGAGTGGTACAAATAGGGTGGTACAAATAGGGTGGTAGATATAGGGTGGTAGAAAAAGGATGGTAGCAATTGGGTGGTAGAAATAGGGTGGGAGCAATAGAATGGTAGCAATAGGGTGGTAGAACTATGATGGTAGAAATAGGATGGTAAAAATAGGATGATAGAAATAGGATGGTAGCAATAGGGTGGTAGCAATAGGGTGGTAGCAATAGGGTGGTAGCAATAGGGTGGTAGCAATAGGGTGGTAGCAATAGGGTGGTAGCAATTGGGTGGGAGCAATTGGGTGGTAGCAATTGGGTGGTAGAAATAGGGTGGTAGCAATAGGGTTTCATAGTGACTTGTATTCTTTTTGACATTTTACGGCAGGCAGGTCACACGGGAATGCGGTCGAACCGGATAAAAAGTACCCTATCTATCTAAGTACCTATCCGTCTCCTGGTTCTAAGCTACCTCCCCACCAATTTTCAGTCAAATCGGTAGTCGTTCTTGAGTTATAAATAGTGTAACTAACACTTTCTTTTATATATTAGATCTTTACCTATGAAATTGCCGTTATGTATGAAAAAAATTAAACGATATTTTTCATGTATATTTTATTTGTGTTAATCGAAGTAATCACCCATGCAATCAATGCATCTTTGCCAACGCAGCGGCAGTTTATTGATGCCCTTCTTAAAGAAATCAGCTGGACGGGAGGCAACAAATTCTTCAAAGGCATTTTGTACTGCCTCTCGGGTATTGAATTTCTTTCCCGCCAAAAAGTTATCCAAATTCTGGAAAAAGAAGTAGTCTGTAGGCACAAGGTCTGGTGAGTATGGCGGATGACGGAGAGCTTCCAACCCCAGTTCTTGCAACTTGGAGACCGTCTGCTGTGTAGTATGAGGTCGCGCATTGTCGTGTAGGAGCAGCGGAGACGAGCAATTGACCAATGCTGGTTGGAGATGTGCCAGCTTCTCCATCATTGTGTTCAGTTCTTCACAGTACACATCTGCAGTAATGCTCACCCCGTTTGGTAAGAAGCTGTGATGAATCACACCGGCGCTAGACCACCAAACAGTGACCATCACTTTTCTAGGGGTAAGTTTTCGTTTAGGGCATTGTTTAGGTGCTGCACCAGGATTCAACCACTTTGCTGAGCGCTTGCGGTTTGATAACGGTTTGATAAAGAATCCATTTTTCATCGCAAATAACAATGCGTTTCAAAATTCCTTCATTTCGATTAATGCAAGGCATGTCTCGACGCGTACTTCGCGCTGGCGATCATTGAGTTCGTGGGGCACCCATTTGTCAAGCTTTCTTACCTTGCCAATTTGACGCAAATGGACCAATATTGTTTTGACGCTAACGTCGAAAGCTGCTGCTAATTCAGCCGTAGATTGTGTATCATCGGCTTCCACAACCGCCTTTAATTCGTCATTGTCGACCAAAGTCTTCGGATGACCGCGAGGTTCATTTTTCAGGTCGAAATTTCCAGAACGGAAGCGAGCAAACCAATCACAGGCGGTGCGTTGGTTTATAGTGTTAGCTCCGTAAATGTCGTTGATGTTGCGTGCCGCTTGTGCCGCGTTGCTGCCACGACGATACCCATATTCCATAATTACTCGAATTTTTAACGTATCCATGATGACGAAAAAGATTGAAATGCGATGAAAACGTAACACTAATCAATAAACAAATGACTACTTTTAGAAAAGGAATTCCATGTTTTAAAATTAAAATTAATTTGAAATTAGAATTCTTAGCCAAACAAAAATTATTTTGATTTGAAATGGCCAGTACTGCAGAACGGCAATTACATAGACCTTTATATAGATGGTATATTATTTTCCGTGTGGTGAAGGAGTAAGAATACAATTCACCACCCCCTCTCTTGTCTGTAAGTGTCCTAAAAGACGATTAAGGGATATAATATGTAGATAACATCGTTGTAAGAGAAGAAAAACTCGAAATGAAACTATATGCCAACACGTTTGACCAGCGTAATATAATAGGTCAAATTCCCTTCCACAGTGGAAAAGGCCTGAACCCAACAGTGGGAGTTTAGACTGAGATTAAGTTGATGAGATTATTCATGTAAATACATAAGCAAAATAAACTTTCTCCTTTAAGGTGACTAGGTAAGTAGTGAGTAGCGCTTCAGCAGTGGGTACAAGGAGGGATGATAGTGCGCCAATTATGACCAACTTCGTTTCTAGACGATATTCAGTAAGGCATCTGAAACGATTACCTTCCAGGCGGATCACTGTATTAAAACAACCAAGTGGCTTACAATGAATCACAATTGTGGGGAGGGCTTCATGTATTGTATCACCCTTAAGTCCCACGGCAATGTTCTGGCTAAAGCGCACGCTAGCTCGGTCGACATGGCGCGGTATCCGTGTGTAGCTCTGAACACCATGGCGAGTGCCAGAAGAAAATTTTAAGACAAGTGTACCAAGTGGTCTGAACTCGCTCACACAGGTGTACCGTACAGGGCCATTGATCTAACCAGTCTCCCGTACCGACGACAACATTTAACACCGCGTTAACGAGGCGGTTAGTGATTTTATAAAAATGTTCCTGAATTACCTTTGCCCGTCGATAACTAAACCCAAATATTTTATTTGGTCCTCGACCGAGTGGAACTAAATCACCGATGATTGCTGTGCCAACAGGTGTATAGCAACAGGGTCTATAAAACAGCAAATCATTCGTTTTATATGGGGCTACTCTAGGCGGCATCGTGACTCATCGAATCACCACCTTGATAACGAGTATGGACAAACATATCGCTTATTTAAATTAAGCCCAGCCCGTAAAGGGACCAGCCTCAGCTAATGTACCATATAATCACCCGCAAGTACGGAACGGGGAGCAGTACAACGTATGGGTTAGCACAATGTCTTCTGCGCGCTTCACGTAGGGGCCACTGCGCCACTTCAATTAGTCTGGAGTCAGCCGCCTAAGGTATAGAAGCATCCCCTGATAATAGCGCCTCTCTGATATACCAGGTTGGCATTAAATCATCAAGAGCAATAGTGAGCCTGTAGAACCCTGAACACACTACACAGTTATCCGTGATTGCCTCTGGCAAAAATGATTTCTACGCGGACGAAGTCGCGGGCAAAAACTAGTAAAAAATAAAAAAACTTAAATTAAAATAGATATGTTTTAATATAAATTCTTTAACTAGGTACTTATACAATGGCTATTTTAAAAGTAACTTTCGAGGGTCTTCAGCAAAATGATTTGACTGTTTCTGTTATAGGTATCTAACGAACGCGCCGCGTAATTTTTAGTTGTAAAATTATTGTATTGCAAACTAATGGCAAAATTCGTTTTCTTAATTTTTATCGATAAAAGTACTAATAAGATACATAGTTAGTAGGGACGTCAACATTATCCAGGGGGGGCAGCTGCCCCCCCCCCTGCCCTACCCTGGGTACGCCCATGCCAGGGGCACAGCTAGGCCACTGCTTATCGTTAAGAAAGTGCCCAGCTTAAACCCTGTTTATAGAAGTCCTTCTAGCGTCTAGTCCTTCCTGTCATAGCGTTCTACAATACACAGCGACAGATAGTTCATTCCAGAACCTGCACGTACGTGGGAGAAATGATCGTAATAAACGTATAGTTGAAGACCATAACTTTTCGACCATAATATAAAGAAATATCTTCAAAAAAGGTTTTAGAAAACTTTGTGATGCCACTATATCCACAATTTCGCTTATTTTCCAGGGCCCATCGTTTCAAAAGACAGATCAGCTTAAAGCGAAACACATTCCTCCTACCGTTTACAATATATACAAGTGTCCCTTACTCCTACATCAAGGTCATATGCAGTGGCTGTACGACCATCAGAACAAGAAATACCTGGATTTAGTAGGCGGAATTGTCACTGTATCTGTCGGACATTGTCACCCGTAAGTGTATTTATAAATGTTTTCTGTCTTTATCTGTAATATATAGATATTATTGTATGTTACCAGTGACGATGACATACGGCCCGGAAAAGTGGTCCCTAAATGTAGGCCTCATAACAAGGCTCAAAGTCGCTCAGCGTGCTATGGAGCGGGTTATGCCTGGGATTTCTCTGCGAGATAGAATCCGAAATACGGCAATCTGTAGAAGAACGGATATAACCGACATAGCACGAAGAATTAAAACGCTGAAGTGGCAATGGGCAGACCATATCGCTCGACGAACCGACAACCGCTGGGGAAGAAAGGTTCTTGAGTGGCGACTACATTTCAGACGACACAGTGTAGGATGCGCCCCCACTAGGTGGACCGAAGACCTGGTGAAAGTTGTTGAGCGTCATTGGATGCCGGCGGCAGAGGACCGCACTCTGTGGCGTTACATCAGGGAGGCCATCATCATACCTTATATACGACCCACTGCTGGGCTCTAGCCTCCTTGTAAATGGTAACGAAATTAATTTACTCTAAGTTGTAGAGTGTATAGGACTTTTTTCGAATATTTCATCTCTTAAATTGGTGTTATATACATACTAGCAGCGCCCTGCGATTTAAACCGCTTAGTTCCCTTTCCCGTGGGTATATCGAGATAAATTATAGCCTATGTGTTATTCTGATATATAATCTATATTATTGTGAAGTTTCATCAAAATCTATTCGCTAGTTTTTGCGTGAAAGAGTAACAAACATCCTCACATACAAACTTTCGCGTTTATAATATTAGTAGGATTGTAATTCCTTAGTAGTATTTTTCACCTACACTTCAGCCCTTATAAGTCCGATTGTTTGACTGGGTAGTCCTCCATCATCATCATTACAGCTCATATACGTCCCACTATTGGGCTTGAGCTTCCTTCGCAGTGGAAGGGAAATGGACCTACTATACTACGCTGGTCAGACGTGTTGGTATAGGGTTTTATTTCGATTTTTCGTTCTCTTGCATAGATGTTATATCCATATTATTTTCCTTAGTCATCTTTTACGACACCCAAGGTCAAGAAAGGGCGATGGTAAATTGTATTCTTACTCCGTCACCACACGGAAACCTCCATAATGGGAGAGAAATTGAACTATTTTTGCATATATTTTTTTTTCTTTGCATATATTTTTATTTATGAACTATTTTTGAACTATAATTGCCCTGGTCAGAGGTAACCGCCGGCACACAGCCAAGATTAGGGATGGTGAATTGTATTCTTACACGGAAAGTAGTCTTCACGACTCGAAAACTATATTGCACCTTTTATCCAATACCGTCACTAAACGAAATTTTTCGAAAAACTGTTTTAATGCCATCTATTTGCTGAACACTGAATTTACACATTGCTTTTTTTTTTATTGCCAACGGTGGCAAACGAGCAAGCAGCACACCTGATGGTAAGTGAAACTGCTGCACATGGACCTTTGCAATACCAGGGCCACAGCCAGGCCGCTGCCTACCGTGAAGGAAATACTCTTCTTAAACCTCGTTTAAAGAAGGACATGTCATAGCGCTCGGTTAAACACAATATAATATAATTAATTTATATATTTTAAATTCATTTAAATTTTTAAATTTTTTCGAAAATGTGCACGTCACTAATATTTTAAATTATTTATATCCACTAATTAATTATAATTAAAGTGTTTTAATAGGAATAATAATTGTTAATAAAATAAAAATAAAAGACAATTATTCCTGAAACGCTAATACCTATACTGTTATTTATATTAGTTAATATTTTGTCATAAATCTTTAAATAGCTTTCTTTTTTTTTATTGCAAACGGTGGCAAACGAGCAAACAGTACACCTGGTAGTAAGTGTTGCTGCCGCTCATGGACCTTTACAGGGTCGCTACCTACCGCGAAGAAAGTGAAGGGAGTGTAAATGCGTGCATTAAGGCTCGGTGATACCAAGGGCACCACCAAAACCCTCCACACACAAACGCCCTCAGAAAGTTGGGCTTCCGGCTCTCTCGCTCACCGAACGAAGCGCAGTAACAAATTGCTACTCAGACGTCGATTTTCTGCTCAGTGTGGTACTGCCCCGGACGGACCGGCCCGCGGCTGTAGACAGACTGTCGACAGTGTGGTCCTACCACTCTTAGCTAGTCCTAGCTCTCCTATATTATTTGCTTATTTAGGATAGTGACGGTATTGGAATAAAGGTGCGATATTATAACTTCGTTGCCGCACAGAAATTTAGAAATTACCTAATACCAGTGTCTATATAACATTAAATAATATACATATCATTATAGATTTGTGACTCAAAATTTAAATATTTTATTATTCATTACAGACAATAGGTACCATTACACGCAGGTCAACATTCAAATTATATACCTATATGCTGTAACGTTTTATATATTTAGTAGATTTCAAATCCATGTAAAAGTAGCTGTCCCGACGGACGTTGATCTGTTAAAAAAAAATAGCGTTAGTACCTACTAAGTACAGAAGTGAAACTTCTTTGGTTCCATGTGTACTTTATCAGTATTATAAAAAAATTAAAAGAAATTCTCGATCTTTCTCACTCGCTTGCTCCCTACTCTCGCCCCATGGCTGTGCTTCGTGCTATGTTCGTCCTTTCTCACTCTTTCTCAATCGGTCTCAATCGCTCTCTCTCCCTCTTCTTCGACAAAAACGCTGCACATCTTCGTGACGCTAAATTGCATTTCATCCGTAAAAAATTTACCCTCATGCGCGCAAAGAAGTTTCACTTCAATAAAGTAAAAGGATTTCAGCGCCACCCACTGGGTCCAATTGAGAATCTAAACCATTCTTGAATCCCCTTGAACACACACAAAAATTTCGTCGATATCGGTCCAGCCGTTTAGAAGGAGTTCAGTGACATACATACGTACACAAGAAATTTATATATAAAGATATAATAATGTTTTGTTGTCTCAACTCATAAACGTCCCACTGCTGGGCTCGAGCAACACAATAGGATAATCAGACGTGTTGGAAAGATTGTGTTTATAAAATTACTAGCAATTCGCCCTCGCTTCGCTTCGGTTTCTGTCGCCTTATCCCCGTAGTTCCCGTTCCCGTGGGAATACCGGGATAAAATATAGCCTAGTTTACTCCCTGATATTATAGCGTTCCATTGGTGAAAGATTTTTTAAATCGGTTCAGCCGCTTTGAAGATTACCCGGAATAAACAGACACACTGGTGCGACGAAAGGGCAGCGTGAGGCCTCATAACCCGCGATACTTCCCCCTCATCGCAATTGGACCGACTAACAGTACCGACTGATTGACCAACTCGCAGTCAACCCTGCGGCTTACCCTTACGGGTATTATCATTAAATATTCTTATAACATCTATGCAAGAAAAACTCGAAATAAACATATATCAATAATCTATACCAATAAATAAAATTGGAGTGTCTGTTTGTAATGTCAAAATAATAGGCTTTTTTCATGCTCACACGCTTATTTGCACGACACCTATGCCTAAAATAGCAATTAAAAAATTTTGTCTGTCTGTTTGTGCCGGGTAATCTTCAAAACGGCTGCACCAATTTCAAAAATTCTTTCACCAATGGAAAGCTATAATATCAGGGCGTAAACTAGGCTATATTTTATCCCGGTATTTCCACGGAAACGGAAACTACGCGGGTAAAACGACTATAACCGACTATAACCTATAACCGAAGCGAAGCGAGGGCGGGTTGCTAGTATTAATATATGTTTATTTCGAGTTTTTCCAATATGTCTGACCAGCGTGGTATAGTAGCAATTTCCTTCTTATCGCGGAGGAGGCTCGAGCCCAGTATTAACTTTTCGTTTCATCTCCTATTTTCATAATCTACAGGTAGATCTTCTTTTTAATGATAAATTTGGAAGAAAAATAAAATTAATTTTTTTCTCTATAAATTACAGGAAAGTAGTTGGTGCTTTAGAAGATCAAATCAAAACTTTATGGCATTCTACAAATATTTATAGACACCCAAAGATCTATGAATACGTTGAAAAATTAACATCCAAGTTCCCTGAAGAACTTCAGGTGAAATCTAGTTTTATTATTTACGTTAAATATTTCGTTCTACATGATTTATTAATTGAGATAACTTGCAGCAATCTGATATTTATAAGCCCTTTTATTTGGCGACAGTCTGTGGTTCAATTATACCTCGCCCGATCCGTTAAAGGGGTGTCGCCTATCATGTATATACCTCTCTCTAACGCCATACGGTCGGACCTTGCGAATCGGGCAAATTTACCATCTGTTTACAATTTCTTCAAAGACATTTCTGTATAGCTTGGGACAATTGAAATCGAGACTGTCCCGTTCAAAACGGGACGTTTGGTTACATTATTGAAGTGAATCTGCGCGCATGAGGGTAATTTTTTTACGAATGAAACGCGTCACGAAGATGTGCAGCGTTTTTGTCGAAGAAAAGGGGGAGAGAGCGATTGAGACCGATTGACAGAGAGTGAGAAAGGGCGAACATAGGACGAAGCACAGCCATGGGGCGAGAGTAGGGAGCAAGCGAGTGAGAAAGTGAGAGAGATTTCTTTTTTTAATACTGGTAAAAACACATGGAACCAAAGAAGTTTTACTTCTGACATGCGTACTTAGTACTTACGCTATTTTTTTTAAAGGCAAGGTACCTTATACTGACGACCGCGGTATGAACAGTGCAACCCAAAAAAAAAATTCGGTTGTCTGTAAAGTCGGTTTACTGACGATAGTTGAACGTGACAACTTCATAAGAAAATACTGATGGAATGGTTTCATTTTTCAAAAGAAAATTTTAATTTTATTTGTTTGATAGATATTTTGTATGGATCAAGCTTTAAATGGAATGCCTCAGAGCGAGGTAACGCCGCATACGTCATGTTTTTTTCGTGCGTGCAGCCGGCTCCATCGAATTATAAGACGTTGTCACGTCAATAAAAAAAATGCTATGAACATAGTTACGTTCATTTTCTTGTTTCATATTTTTATTTTTTCGAAAATTGGCTTAACTTTTGAGGTTATTTTATATCTGTAGATACTCTTTCGCTCTCTCTCAATTATCTCTATATGGCGTAGTGGTTAAGATACCGACCTACAGTGCCAGTGTCATGGGTTCGAATCCCACGCAGGACAACACTTTGTGCGATCCACAAACTGTTGTTCTGAGTCTGAATGTAATTTGCGTCCATTTATTATATGTTTGCAAAGTCCTCCGTAATACAAGAATTATTTTCTTAGTGCAAGGTTGTCTTTATAAAAATAAAAAATATATCATCATCATCATCTCAGGCCATACACGTCCAACGGTTGAGCTCGGGTCTACTCCACTATGAGAGGGAACTTGATCTAGTATATCACGCTGGTCAGACGTGTTAGTATAGGGTTTTTTTGCAGTTTTCATTCTCTTGCATAAACTACATTATGTGCATATTATATCTCTTAGTCGTCTTTTACGACATCCACGGGCAGGAAAGGGGGTGGTGAATTGTATTCTTACTCCATCACCACACGGAACGAACAGGCATTGTTCTGTTCAAATAAGCGCCACCCTGGTAGGTGGTCCAATTATGAATCTAAACCATTCTCGGATCCCCTTGAATATGCAGAAAAATTTCATCAACATCGGTCCAGCCGTTTAGGAGGAGTTCCGTGACATACAAAGGTACACAAGAAATTTATATATAAAAGATATGTTTAAAGTTTTTCTTTTATCTTTGTTATTTTCAGGCGGTTTACCTACTGAACAGTGGTACAGAGGCTAACGATTTAGCCGTCCTACTTGCTAAGGCTTACACGGGGAACAATGACGTATTATCACTACAAAGCAGCTACCACGGATACTCCACGGGCTTGATGGGACTCACCGCTACACAATGCTATAGAATGCCTTTGCCAATACCTACTGGATTTTATCATGTAAGTAAACGACCTCTTGATTCAACGCAATCTGTAAAAATAACAGAAAACACAGGTCTACGACCAGTGTGTGTTACCAGTGATGACATATGGCACGGAAACGTGGTCCCTAAATGTAGGCCTCATAACAAGACTCAAAGTCGCTCAGCGTGCTATGAAGCGGGTTATACTCGGGATTTCTCTGCGAGATAGAATCCGGAATACGGCAATCCGCAGAAGAATGGGTGTAACCGACATAGCACGAAGAATTAGCACGCTGAATTAGTGGCAGGCCACATCGCTCGACGAACCGACAACCGCTGGGGAAGAAAGGTTCACGAGTGGCGACCACGTATCGGTCGAGGTAGTGTAGGACGCCCCCCCACTAGGTGGACCAATGACATGGTGAAAGTTGCTGGGCGTCGTTGGATGCAGACAGCACAGGACCGCACATTGTGGCGTAACATGAGGGAGGCCTACGTCCAGCAGTGGACGGCAATGGGCTGAAATGATGATACAAATAAATAAAATTGAAGTGTCTGTTTGTAATGTCAAAATAATGGACCTTTTTCATGCTCACACGGTTATTTGCACGACATGTATGCCTAAAATATAGTTTAAAAATTCTTTGCCTGTCTGTCTGTTTGTTTGAGGTAATCTTCAAAATGGCTGAACAAATTTTGATAATATTTTTCCACCAGGTAGCTGTCTATATAAGGAGTAACTTAAGCTATACCTAACTGGTACTAAAACATTATTAAAATCAGTCCAGTCGTTTTGAAGATTAGCCAAAACAGACGACAGATCGACCAACAGACAGACAAAACATTTTTGAATTGGGTTTTAGGCATAGGTATCGTGTAAATAACCGCGTGAGCATAAAAAAGCAGAGTATTTTGACATTACAAACAGACACTTCAATTTATTTATTTGTATAGATACGATCAGCTGATGCGAGCCATCGATACCGCCGAGAGGCCGACCGCGTGAGGAAACGTCCCCCCCTCGGGGAGGTCGTCGTTCGATGGGAGGGTACCCCACTAGGGGGTATTCTGTCGGACCGACCACTGTTGACAAGTAACCCTGCTCCGGTGGTCGGTCCAACGACGAAGGCGACGTGATGTTCGGGTGGGTTGCGGATGTGCGTGCTTACGCTCCTCTGTCGCCCCGAACGGAGTGGTGCGAGGAGTGCACCGACCGTAACCCACCCCAAAAAAAAAGCCATCGATACCACCATATTAGCCTCCGCGGCCGGCTGCAATTCGACATACATTAGATGGACGAAAAAATTTGAGGCTATGGAAAACACATTACATCTATATCTATACTAATATATAAAGCTGAAGAGTTTGTGTTTGAACGCGCTAATCTCAGGAACTACTGGCCCGATTTGAAAAATTCAGCGTTAGATAGCCCATTTATCGAGGAAGGCTATAGGCTATATATCATCACGCTAAAACCAACAGGAGCGGAGCACCAATGATGAATGTTTCAAAATCGTTTTTTTTTTCCTTTTGAGAGCTTCCGCTGCGTAAACGGCTAAATTTTGGCAAAAATCATGTATGACGGAATTGTGTTATTAAAAAAAAATCACCTTCTACGTAAACAAAGTCTTAGGTTAAAGTTAGCGTTAGTCCAAAGTATCTATACCACGAGGACAAAGTCGCGAACAGAAGCTAGTTATAAAATAAAATACATTTTGTGTTTTGTAACTGGAAAATATATTAGACCAGAATATGGTATTCATCTCAGCTTATGATGTAGTAGTAGGCACGATACTGCAGCAGCAGCGTCGATATTTTGAACCAATTGAACTTTGAAGTTTTAAACTCTTGATTATATTCAAACCAGCGTGCTCGGCAGACTTCTTCCGGCCCAACCGAGTAGTACCACATTAAATATAATATTTTTTAATGTTGTGTGGTAGCGGCATCGAATACTACCAACCCTTGCTTTGCTCGTGGGTGTCGTAAAAGACGGCTAAGAGCCCTAGATTGACCCGGACCAACTCCATCTGGTACCATTTAGGTCAACGAATACATTCCCAAGGAGGGTTGATGTCAGGCAGGCGGCCGGTCATAAAAGTCATTGCCGAAACTTTTTGCAATATGTCAAAACAGATGACATATTGCGTCGACCCCAAGGAATTGGGATAAGAGCAAGATGATGATGATTTTTTAATGTTGTTAATTATACAGGAATGAAATATGTAAGTATAGCAACAGCAGCGGCATCTACCGCCTCCAATTGTGTTTTCAAACCGAAACACATACAAAATTACATCCAAATCGGTCCACCTTTTTAGGGAATTTAGGTGACAAATATGCGTTCAGAAGTATTATATACATTAAGATAAATTGTTTTAAAATGGAGTGCCCACTTCGGGAAACAAATGGAATAAATATCGACGTTGGAGAATATTACACTCTTGGCTTTAAGCGCAAGTATAATTTCCGTGTGATGACGGAGTACAATCGACCCCCAACCCTCTTTTATCCGTGGGTATCGTAGAAGAAGATTAAGGGATTAGAATATGTAGTAGATAACAGTAAAAGGAGGAAAACCCTATACCAACTCGTCTGAACAGCATGCTACAAAAATTGCCTCCAATTGCGGAGGAGGTCCAGCAATGGGCCGTATATTAGCCGAGCCGATGATAATTTTCAAGAGTACAAAACCTGGAGAACAGGCACAGTTCTGACCTGTGGGCCTACTCTTAAAATCAATTCTAATTTCGAATCCAATTCAATTCCAATCTCACCAAACTTATATTTGGTACTCTTGAACAAAATCGAGAATGAATTCTTCGCGTTTGCCATTGTTATTTTCACCAATTGTGCCGTATTTTCTTACTTAAAATTAATAACGTTATCGAACTCAATCACCATAAAGACGCTTTCTTGAAATTGTGCAACATTTACGATTTTAAACTAGGTCAAAATCACGTCGAGAGTAGCAAATATTTGACTTAATCGGCGAGAGTCGAATTCATTTACTTTAAAAAAAATCCACCGAATGTGATTCCAATCGTGTGTTAGTGTCGCTTCCAATAGTACCAAATTTGCTCATATTCGAGCTGCGATTGGATTTAGGATTGGAATCCAGATTCGAGAGTAGACACACTGGATGCCCTTCTAGAACAAATTGTCTTTATATTAGTGAGAATGAATGACGAAATAACAAAATGCCCGCAACGTTGTTAAAGTCAAAACAATTATTAAAATATTGCGTATTCTTCAATTGGGATTATAATAATTTTTGGATTTTTGGATAAAAATAATAACGTAGTTTTGTTTCTTTACAGGCAATGTTACCAGATCCATATAGAGGAATCTGGGGAGGATGTCGGGACTCCATCTCACAAGTGCCAGGTGCCTGCTCCTGTCCTGGTGATTGTGTTACTGCTGATAAATATGTTAATCAACTTAATGAGGTATTTTCATGTCTTTTATAAAGAATAAATTTTTATTCTTTTCTCTTCTCCGTGCGGTAAAGGAGCAAGAATACAATTCACGAGTTCCTTTCTTGCCTTTAGGTGTCGTAAAAGACGATTAAGGGTTATAATATGCATATAACATCTATGAAAGAGAAGGAAAACTGGAAATAAAACCCTATACCAACACGCCTCACCAGCACGGGCTCGAACCTCCTCCACAATACAAGGGTACTATACCACGTTGATCAGGCGTGTTGCTATAAGGTTTTATTTCGAGTTTACCTTCTCTTGCGTAGATGTTATACGTATATTGATAATCCCTTAGTCGTCTTTTACGACATCCACAGGCGACAAGGTGGTGAATTGTATACTTACTCCGTCACCATACGGTAAATGAATATGTTTAACTATTGTTATTGTGACAGCTTCTAGAAACATCGGTGCCGACTGGACGTATTGCAGCACTATTTGTGGAGTCTATTCAGGGTGTGAACGGTGCTGTGCAGTTCCCTAAAGGATATGTAAAGAAGGCTCACCAGTTGATCAAGAAGTATGGAGGTCTATATGTGGCAGACGAAGTAAGTATACACAAAATTATTTCTCTCGGTACGTTAATGTTCTACTTCTGGATAAGTCTGCTTCATAATAGATGGGCAACATACTAACACACTGGTTGGATTCGGGATCCCAATGTTACGGACAGATTGGAGTCGCTGGAGCAGCGGAGAGACTTTGGGTCACTCTGTGTACTCTACCGACTCTTTCACGGGGAGAGCTCCGAGGAACTGTTTGACTTGGTACCACCGTCACCATTCTACCAACGTACCACTCGACATCGTAATAGGGTTCATCCATTTCACCTAGAAACGTTATGGTCTTCAACTGTACGTTTCCAGCGATCATTTCTCCCACGTACGTGCAAGCTCTGCAATGAACTACCTGCTGCTGTGTTTCCCAAGCGCTATGACATGTCCTTCTTTAAACGAGGTTTAAGAAGAGTATTTCCTTCATGGTAGGCAGCGGCCTGGCTGTGCCCCTGGTATTGCAAAGGTCCATGTGCAGCAGTTTCACTTACCATCAGGTGTGTCTTCCTCGTTTGCCACCGTTGGCAATAAAAAAAAAATTATTTACAAACAAATCTATTTTATAAAAATAAATTTCAACAACTTGCCATGTTATGTGGAGAATACAAGTCACCACCCCATTTCTTATCTGTTGATATAGCAAAAGACGACTAAGGAATATAAAACGTCTGTGCAGGAGACGGCACACTGTATATAAAACCCTATACCAACTAGTGTGACCAGCGTGATATAGACATGTGTCCGCTATAGCAAAACATAACTGAAAACCTTTGATATGCCTCTAACTTAGCGTATCGATATTGATATAACTAATAATGGCTATCCGTTATCTAGCTACAAACAACTAACGTTGTCAACTAACAATAGCACAAAAATAAATATAATAGTTCAAAAAAACTAAAAAAATACGCTTAAATCTTGATTATCCTAGTAAGGATAACGGGTCAAACTGTTTAAAATATTGAATTGTCATGGGTCCTTAATAAGTATGCCAAATTTCGAGTTAATCCGACGTTTTGAAGGGGGTCAAAATCGTGTTCAAAGATTCCGTTACATACCAACATACTAACATAGATACGTCTGAAACTAATAAAAGCGTATTAATGATTGTTTATGTAGGTGCCGTAATTCTTGTTTCGCTACGTTGGTAACCAAACGATCACCAATAAGTCGAATAACCAAAATAATTATGCTATCTCTCTCTTTCTACGCGATCCCTGGCGTGCAAAACAGAGAGGGGCGGGTATTGGCTAGTGACTTAATAACAAGCAACATTTCATGAATATTGATAAAAGCGAAAGACGCTCTTATTTGTATTACCGTCAGACTTAACTGTCATAAATTTTGGTAAATCAAACTGTAATCTAAAGTGGTTCTGTTTCTCGTTGCTATCTTAGGTATGCTATGAAAAGTGTTCTCTATAGTTTGACGTATGAAAGGTTATAATGGTTAAACCGTGCATTAATAGAAATAAGATCGCGATTATTTTACGCGTATTATATCCATATTTGGCAACGATTATCCATATCGATATTGACACCAAATAAACGGTTAGTAGCTGTTGTCATAAATAGCCAGTAACGCCCATGTCTAGCGTGATATACCTAGTAGTTCAATTTGCTACCTATTGTGGAGGTGGCTGAAGTGCAGCTGGAACATATATTAGCTGAGATGACGATAGTTATGATAATATAATACAATATTTAGTTATGCCATATTAGTGAAGTCTGTGTGTATTTATAATACAATTCACTACCTTCTCTCTTGCCCGTGGGTGTCGTAAAAGACGACTAAGTGATATATTATGCGGATAACATTTATGCAAGAGAAGGTAACTTCGTCGACCCTAAGTTTGCATCTCTTTTAATTGACAGAACATGGTAGTTCTATTAATTTATGTTACATCTTTATGTACACATTTTGAGACAAATAAATTAAGTTATCAATGTTATTTCAACATGTCTGACCAGTACGAATAGTTGGTCAATTTCCCTCCCATTGCGGCGGGAGGATTCCCAAGTAGGACTTATGTGGGCTGAGACGTTGATCATGAGTGATGGCTGTTCTAGTAGTTTACTCATGATCGGTTTCCGCTTTTAGAATTTTGTACAGTCATAATCTGTTGCATTCTATGTTGGCAATAATTATATCCCGGATCACATTAATATTTTTTAACGTGCTATAAACCATTTTAAATAAATGAAGAAATAAACAATCTTCAAGTTATTTACATATATACACTTAATAGACACCGAAAACATAGCCAGACACAGAACAGTAATTTGTAAAACATATAAAGGACTGTCCTATACCACGCTGGTCCGACGGGTTGGGATATGGTTTTATTTTGAGACTAGCTACTTCGTCCGCGTGGTATATATACTTTGGGCTCACCCTTATTTTACACCTAAGACTTTGTTTACGTAGAAGGTGAAAATATTTTTTAATAATGCGATTCTGTCACACATGATTTTTGCGAAAATTTAGCCGTTTACGCAGCGGAAGCTCTCAAAAGGGAAAAACGATTTGAAACATTCTTCACTACTATCTAACACTGAAAAAAAAATTCAAATGGAACCGGTAGTTCCTGAGATTAGGGCATTTAAACAAACAGACTCTTCAGCTTTATATATTAGTATAGATTAGATTACCTTAGTAATAAAATTTCAAATCGTCTCTTTAAATACCAGGCGTTTACAGATTACCAGCGCTATTTCTTTAAAGAGATGTAGCACGATCTGAACTAATAGCCTCGTTAAAATTAAATTATTTAATAAATTAGTTTATTATTTACTTCTTTTCTTTGAATATGCTTTTTTATTAAATTTAACGAGAACCGATTAAATTTCTTTTTTTCTTTCTATTTCTGACTAATATTCTCAGGAAACATTTTTTTAATGATTTGACGGATTGATTTGACGACGCGTGGAACCAATCTATTAAATTAAATGTTCACTAATAGGTATGATATTCTATCGGCATAATATATCTCAAATTTTATCGCCCTATATTTGACGTAGATTTAGAAATTTTTATAAAATAAAGCTTAATGTAACAGATATTTTATAACATTAATAACAAAGAGATTTAAAAACATATCAAGTTTTTAATTTATTTGTCAGATAGGAAACCTTAGAAATTCACGCACGTAATACTTAATATTCCAGGTACAGACCGGTTTTGGTCGAACAGGAGATGCCTTTTGGGGCTTCCAGAATCACGGAATCATACCAGACATAGTCACAATGGCTAAAGGCATTGGCAATGGATTTCCAATGGCAGCTGTGGTCACCACCAAGGAAATAGCAGCAGCACACGCCAAAGCTTCATATTTCAATACATTTGGAGGTAACCCAATGGCATCAGCGGTCGGCAAATCGGTTTTAGAGGTAAGCAATACTTAGTATTTGGGAGTCAAGATATCATTACTTAAATCTTAGACTAATAACGTATAGAAGGATAGTGTCGGTACTTCGAACGTTCGAAACATGAATCTAAAAATACTACATGCACGCCGACGATTACACACGTATACACGCACACTACTATACAAATTATGAAATCAAATTTTGTTTTTATTAACGTAAATCGTCGAAATACTTTTAAAAGTGATGTTAAAAACCTTTTTAAGTTTTTAAATGTGTTATAACACCATTTGAATGCACAAACCGTCTTAATTACTTATTTATTATTTAAGAGTTGCGTACGTACATGCAGTACAGTGACCTTGTACATTACGGAACGGTTCCGGCGTAAGGTCCATTAGGCTCCAATTGAAATGCTTCACTTTTTGTGCGCGAACTTACCTTCTATACGGTATTATTCTAAGACTTACATATAGGTAGATTCTATTTTGTGTGGTAACGGAGTTAAAATATAATCCACCACCTTTCCAGTAGGTGACTTAACAGAAGACTAAGGAATGTTATATCCATATAAAATCTATCCAAGAACAGCAAACTCGAAATGAAACCCTATACCAACCCGTCTAAGTAACGTGGTATAATAGGACAATTTCCCTCGTATTGTGGAAGAGGATCGAGCCCAGCAGTGGGAAGTATATGAGCTGAGATAATGCTGATGATGAAAATTAGAAATTTTATCCTAGATGACACATTGTTAGACTTCTAACAATATTTTGCTGCAAGCTGCATTCAATTTCATGCAATAGTTTTTGAGTAATACGTACACAAACATACAATCAGACGGACAAGTAAATATTCTAAAAATTCTTGTTTCTACCTTTATATGTTGATATACTTAACACATATAGTTTTTATTCAATATCTACAAAGATACAAATGTCAATGTGTTATAATTTTAACATATTCATAGATGTTGTTTTCTTTATTAATAACAGAGCTACAAGTCATTGCTTAGGTACTAAATTACATTACGCGGGAATGATCCGAGAATGATCGGTCGATGGCCCTGTACAGCGCACCTGTCCCAAACCACAGTATAGTCATCTATCAGTAATGTATCTCGGTCGTAACCTTGAATTAAATGCCTACATCCGCGCGGTACGTAAACATGTGATAGGGCTGCCCGCCTCCAGCATTTTAATTACATTTGCCTACTTTGTGTTTCCATTTAGTTTTGTATATACTTTTCTTATATAAACAAATAAAATACTATGTGAATTGAATAGGAAGTGTTCAATAAGAATGCATGTTCAATTTTGATTGGTAGTTTTAATTAAAAAAACATGTTTATGTTTAAATAACAAATCGGTCTTATAAATTTGCGACCGAAAAACATTTGCGCCTCAACTGAGACGTACGAAATGCTTTATTATTCAATTTTAAAGTATAAAAAATCCGCATTCTGATATAAAGCTTAATTAAAAAAAAATCGGTTGTCTGTAAAGTCGGTTTACTGACGATAATTGAACGTGACAACGTCATAAGAAAATACTGATGGAATGGTTTCATTTTTCAAAAGAAAATTTTAATTTTATTTGTTTGATAGATATTTTGTATGGATCAAGCCTTAAATGGAACGCCTATCCTTAAATGGAAGGTTACCTAAAAAAAAGTTATCTCTGGATTCGTTATTGACGAATTCATGCAACCAAAAACAGCACAATATATCCTACTTGTCATATTAAATATGTGTATAATTATGTATTTTTAGTGAAAAATTCGCGCCGTTATTGTTAAAAAAACACACCGTCCGTTCGTCATAGGGATGTGAAAAAATAATCGATTTTTAATAAAATCGATTATTTATCGTTTTTTTTTAATAATCGAATTTTACAATCGATTATTTTTTTGTAATAATCGATTTTTACAATCGATTATCAAAATAGGAAAAATCGATTATTAATCGATTTTTTACTATTGATTATTAATCGATTATTCACATCATCACAATCCTGTTGGGAGAAAAAATCGATTATTTTATAACTGATTATTTATTTTTAATTAATCGATTATTTTATAATCGCTTATTTATTTTTAATTAAGCTATTATTTTATAATCGATTTATTTTAAAGAACAAAAATCGATTATTTTTCCTCCAAGTCACATCCCCTGCCGCAGTGACGAACTTCGTCACTGCGGCACAGTCGCGACTGTCTGCATGCCGAGCGTATGCCGAGATCGAGGCGCGTAGGTATAGCTCGCGTTTCGTCCGTTTGTATGAAGATGGATTACTGATAGATAATATTACCGTGCCCAAACCGTCCGTCTGCTATCTAGTGGCGTCCACAGAGAGTCATGGCAATCATGGCCCATGGCGTTACCGCACGGTGGCGACGAAAGACTTGTCGCCCGTGGGCTCTTGCATAGATGTTATATGTATATTATATCCCTTGGTCGTCATTTACGACACCCACAGCCAGGATGGTGAATTGTATTCTTGCTCTGCTACCACATGTATCCTTACTAATATTATAAATGCGAAAGTAAGGATGTTTGTTTGTTACGCTTTCACGCTTAAACCACCGAATCGATTTCAAAAATTCTTTCACCATGAAAAGCTATAATATCAGGGAGTAACATAGGCTATAATTTATCCCGGTATTCCCACGGGAACGGGAACTACGCCGCGGGTAAAGCGAGTAAAACAGAAGCGAAGCTAGGGCGGGTTACTAGTTTAATATAATAATAATACAGTTTGCCAGTAATTTATATTTTAATTACAATATATTGTTATATTTTAACTACAATATATTGTTTCAATTAATGTCCAATGGAATTTATAGGTGATTGAGGAAGAAGATCTACAAAATAATTGTAAAACGATTGGCAAATATTTCATAGAGCAATTGATGGCATTACAAAAGGTGCATCCGATTATCGGAGATGTCAGAGGTAAAGGTCTGATGCTCGGCTTGGAGTTTGTGAAGCCAGGAACTAAAGAACCCATGAGCAAATTGGATGTTGATAATATACACGAGATCGCTAAGGATATGGGTGTTTTAATTGGACGTGGAGGAAGATGGTCTAACGTAAGTTTTATAAATATTTGCAGCCACTTCTGGAACAAAAGTTGCAGGCAAAAAAGAGAAAATTAAGCTATTTTTAAGGGTTGATTTTTGATTGCCCGACGTTTTAAACACTTTATAGCATTCGTGGTCACTGGCGTTACGGATTTTCGGACTTCCACTAGCTCGTGACTATGAATGGTTCTTTTTTTGGGGTACCCTATGGTCAGTGCATCTACCGCCCGGCTCCATCCGGGGCGACAGAGGGACAGCGCGCGGCCTCATAACCCACCGTAGCGCGCCGCCTTCATCGTTGGGCCGACCACCGGTACCGAATTCCTTGTCCTCCGTGGTCAGCCCGAAAGAATACCCTGAGGAGTACCCTCTCCTCTCGGCGTACCTTTGCCAGGACGTCAATAGCCGTCGCATGGACTATGAACGCTGAAAAGTATTCAAATCAAAAAATTCGAATAAATGCAATCAAATACAAACGTGATAAAGCCGTAAAATTTATTTACAATGAGTAATGTTCTAAATTTGCATGGTAACGGAGTAAGAATACAATTCACCACCACCTATCTTGCCCGTGGATGTTGTAAAAGACGACTAAAGGATATAATAAGCATATAACATCTGTGCATGAGAAGGAAAACTCGAAAAAAAACCCTATTCCAACACGTCTGACCAGCGTGGAATAATAATAACCCTCCCATTATGGAGGAGGCCTGAGCCCAACAATGGGACATATATAAGCAGAGATGATAAGATGATGAGTAATACTCGCGTAATTATCATAAATAATTGTTTTTATTATGATTTTTATTTACTCCGTCACCACACATTCCGTGTGGTGACGGAGTAAGAATACAATTCACCACCCCCTATCTTACCCGTGGGTGATCGTACGAGACGACTAAGGGATATAAAAGGCATATATCATCTATGCGAGAGAAGGAAAACTCGAAATAAAACCCTATACCAACACGTCTGACCAGCGTGGTATAGTAGGTCAAGTACCCTTCCATTATGGAGGAGGCCCGAGCCCAACAGTGGGACATATATGGGCTGAGATGATGATGATGATGAATTGTTTTTACGAATTATATTTGGGAAGACAGCTTCATGTTATTATGATCAGCATTTCAGCTCATACACGCCCCACTGCTGAGCCCGAGCTTCCTCCTGGATAGGAGTGAGATTTACCTACTATACCACGCTGGTCAAAGGTGTTGATATAGGGTTTATATCGAATTTTCCTTCTCTTGCATAGATATTATATGCGTGTTATATCCTTTTGTCATTTCTATGATAACCACAATCGAGGTGATGAATAGTATTCTTACTCCGTTACCATACGGCAACGCTTCATATAGTGGTCTTGAATTATATTCATCTATTTTTTTGGGGTGGGCTGCGGTCGGCGCACTCCTCGCACCACTCCGTCCGGGGCGACAAAGGAGCGTAAGCACGCACACCCGTAACCCACCCACATGCACGTCGCCTTCAGTCGTTCGGCCGACCACCGGAGCAGGGTTACTTGTCATCAGTGGTCAGCCCGACGGAATACCCCCTATTTGGGGTACCCTCCCATCGACCAACGTCCCGCCCTCGGGGAGGACATCGGTCTTTCCTCACGCGGTCGGCCTCTCAGCGGGTGACGGACTAATTCCCCGATCACATCACTCACACTGTTATTTGCACTATACATCTGCCTAAAATGCAGTCAAAGTCTGTCTGTTTGTTCCGGGTAATCTTCAAAACGGCTGGACTGATTTCAAAAATTCTTTCACCAATGGAAAGCTATAATATCAGGGAGAAAACTATGCTATATTTTATCCTGGTATTCCCACGGGAACGGGAACTACGCAGCAAAGACGACTGAAACCGAAGCGAAGCGAGGGCGGGTTGCTAGTGATAGATAAAAATTGTATTGAATACATTAAATTCCGCATAGTTCTATTTTTTTTATTAAATACATTAAATTGTTAACTAGTGGGACATTTGTGACGTTGTGCGCGCATGATAAGAAATGTTGACTACCTAACTTCAGGGTGTCGGTTTTTCTGGTCCGGGAATTAGTCCGTCACCCGCCGAGAGGCCGACCGCGTGAGGAAAGACCAACGTCCTTCCCGAGGGGGGGACGTTGGTCGAGGAGAGGGTACTCCTCAAGGGGTATTCCGTCGGACCGACCACTGACGATAAGTCACCCTACTCCGGTGGTCGGTCCAACGACGAAGACGACGTGTCACGGGTGAGTTACGGATGTGCTTGCTTACGCCCCTCTGTCGCCCCGGACGGAGCGGAGCGAGGATTGCGCCGACCGTAACCCAATCCCAAAAAAGGATTTTCGTCAAGGTGTGCGCGTGCATCGTAAAAATTTACTGTCATATTATTACCTAATGCGCCAAAAATGTATATCTTCAAAAAATGAAGCGAAATTAATATATTTTAAATAAAACTACTTTACGGATTTTATCGCGTTTGTATTTGATTTTTGATTACCCGACGTTTCGAACACTTTACAGGGTTCATGGTCACGGGTGGACTAAGATATCTCACGTCCAACAAGTCGTGGTTACTGCAGAAAATTTATAATTATCTACCCGATACAGAAATTAGTTATTAAATATTGACACACATTTTGATACAAAATTTATTGCTAGTGTAAGAAGAAAATGATTCTATATGAAAAAATTATATTGTTTATGGTTAGTAATTATTTAGCATTAAAATTAATAGTAATTATAGTTAAAAACTAACTAACAATTTGTATACTACCACCGGATCGGAACACGGCCACACTGAGAAAGATCCGGCAAGAAAACTCAGGTGACATGAGCATCATGTCAAATTAATATTAATTTTGAAGGTATTATTATTGTGGGTCAAATCTATACAATATGAGCTCACAGTGTCTTGCACTCTTGTGGTGATCTTTTTGGATTTGTTTTACAGTAACGATGACTTGTTGGACGTGAGACGTCTTAGTCCACCCGTGACCATGAATGCTGTAAAGTGTTCGAAACGTCGGGTAATCAAAAATCAAATACAAACGCATTAAATCCGTAAAGTAGTCTTATTTAAAATGTATAATACTCGCTCTTTTGGTGACGTCACGGATATCGAGCGAGCATTATATGTTCGTGGCTTTTCTGTTTATTATAAATAAATATCAGTTTAAAACTATTTAGTTTATTGTCTGAAAAGTTATATATACTCTTATCCGCATTATATATCGTTATCAAGTGACAACAGTGCAGTGAAAAGGACTAAAATTAGAATTAATTCATATCGATAACGAAATATACTTTCAATCTACCTTATTCTAAAATAAAAAAGACAAAGTTTTAAAAACAATGATTAACTAATTGTGTATAATAAGTGTAAAGTGTTTGTGTGTTGGACTTTCATACCACGACTTCTTGTTTGCGTTTTATGGTGTTTTTGAACTATAAGCATCTATACTCACCATAATATACGTACAGCGCCATCTAGTGTAATTGTACCGAAGGGTGAAACACAATCATTATCTGATTAAGAAGCGCAACTCGACAACTATGCCGGCGACTAAGTGCGGAGGTTGTGCAAAATTCTTGTCGCCAATAGAGGGCGCTACTTGTAATAAATGTGATGCTTTTTAAATAAAACTACTTTACGGATTTTATCGCGTTTGTATTTGATTTTTGATTACCAGACGTTTCGAACACTTTACAGCGTTCATGATCACGGGTGGACTAAGATGTCTCACGTCCAACAAGTCATCGTTACTGCAGAAAATTTATAATTATCTACCCGATACAGAAATTAGTTATTAAAAATAAAAATGTGATGCTGTTTACCATCGGGCGTGCGTAGGCTTGCCTAAAATAGGAACATCGCCGTATTGGCGTTGCCCTGAATGCACCAAAAATGAACGTAGGGACAACAAGATGGAGACTCCTGTCCGAGGTCGAGTGGATACGATGGAGATTAGCTCTGAAGACATGAATAGCCCCGTCGCACCAGTTTTGGCCCCTGGGAGTGCTGGAAAACCTTTGGCATCAGACTTACCCACCGAGCTGCGCCTTCTTAAGGAAGAACTGTGTGCCGAGTTTCGCTTAATGCGTCACGAAGTTCAAAAATTGCGAGCTGAGATGACAGAGTTAAAAGAGTCTCTCAAGGTATGTAATGACCACATGAGCAACCTTGACACGAGAGTAGAGGCCCTTGAACTTAGGCTTGACCAAAATTCATCCAAAGAAACCTCTGTCGATAATGTCATAGCGGAACTAAGGCTGCAACTCAACGAACGAGAACAGGAGGTTTTGCTCAACGATGTTGAGGTGAACGGAATACCAGAGGCGAAAGGTGAGAGCGCTATTCACCTCATAACAGTCTTAGCTTGTAAATTGGGCGTCACTATTGATGAGCGTGAGATCGTGCATGTAGAACGAATTGGACCTTCGCGTCGAAATCTGGTGGAACCTCCTGGAGGTCCTGTAGGTAATGAGGTCCGACGACCGCGGGGATTGGCTGTTCGATTTGCACGTCGCGTGAACCGAGATGCGCTGCTTGCCGCGGCAAGAGTGCGCCGGGGTCTCACTACGAAGGAGTTAGGGCTTGGTGAACCATCTGGACCGACTCACCGTATGTATATAAATGAACGCCTTACTCGTACAAATCGTCATATTTTTTATAAAACCCGTCAAGCTGCAAGCCTTCATAACTGGAGATATGTTTGGACCAGAGATGGTAAAGTGCTCGCACGCAGACAGGACGGTCAGAGTGCACAGCGAATTAGGTGTGAAGCTGATATAAATAGAATTTTTGGATAGTGTTTCGTTGGGCTTTTAACACTGTCTGGCTATTGGTTTCAATGCTATGTTTCGTCTGCTTGTACTACATTTGTATACTTTGTTATATATTACACTGCTTACTAATTTTTTTACTCAAAACCCAATCTTATAATTATAACCTAATATGCAGTAATATCACATTAAATCTACCTATTTTGTTATTATATCGTGATATTCATTTTATGTATCGTTTTTTTGAAATGTATATTGTATATGCGTGTATGAGCATGAGTGTGTTGTATAATGTACAAGTTGTTGTGCTGTGTGGGTGTCTAGAACACTTTACTCATATAGCTTACTCTCTAATTCTATCCATCGCTATACATACTGGCATAATTATTTTATACAAACATATTTGGTTTTTATTTATTATTTTAATATATACATATTACGTTTGGAACTACTTAGAGATTACAATTATACATATTGATGCAATTATAATATATAATACATACAAACACTTTTTACTGTTGTTTAAAATTTTTATATATACATATTACTTCTCAAATTATTTACAGTCTACTTTCATATATATACACATTGACATAATTATTACATACATTATAAACAAACAATATTTACCTTGGTTTATAATTTCTAAACATAGTTATCACTTAATGAATTATTTTACAGCTACAATTAAAATACTTAAAACTTCCCGTGAACAAAATTGCACATTTTTGTTGAAATCGATGAGTGCAATAATTTCGATTATTTACTATTTTTTTTGTAATCAATTAAAATCTTTATTATCTGGTTGTTTTTTCAGTTTCAATGGTTAACAAACAGTTAAAAGTTGGTTTGTTTAATGCGGGTTCTCTTGGGACTGGTCATGACAATTTTATAGATGCCATAACAAGAAATGACATAGATATACTTGCAGTTAATGAGACTTGGCTTAAACCCGGGGAAGAGGGCCGTGCCCCTACCCTTACAGGATACCGTCTCCGTCATATTCCAAGACCGCTTACTGTCCGCTCGCGGGGGGGAGGTGTCGGATTTTACATAAAACGAAGCATAAATACACGTATCCTGCCACACCCAGTAGATCCACTGCACATCTCTGTTGAGCAGATGTGGCTTGCTGTGGTTCTTAACAGCAGAAAAATAGCAATTGGCACGGCATATCGCCCCCCCTGGATGAACGTTGACATATTTCTAGATGCCATATCTGATTCCATTAGTTCATTCTCAAGTTATGACAATTTAATTTTAATGGGAGACTTTAATATTAACTTGTTTCAAATAAATGACATGAAAACTCTGAAATTAATGACATTTTTGTCTTGCCTTGGGCTTTCCCAGCTTATTACGGAGCCAACTCATCATACTGAAACTAGTCAATCGCTTATTGATATAGTCTGTTCAAACTTAAGCACAAAGAACACCTTAGTGCAACAGGTAGGTAATGTTATCGGTCATTGCCTTGTGATTTGTGAATTTCATATTAAGCGGGAAAAACCCGTGCCACGCACAATCTCATATAGGCCCTTAAAAAATATAAACATGGATGCGTTTAATGCAGACCTACAATTAGTTAGATGGGATTTAATGTCTACACTTGATAATGTTAATGAAATTGTTCACGCTTTCAACTGCGGCATTGTTTATTTATTTGACTATCACGCACCTTTAAAAACCGTCACAATCAGAGATCATTCTTATCCGTGGATTACAGATACAATTAAAATAATGATGCGGTTGCGTGACGAGGCTTCTGCAGATTATAATAAATGCAAAAGTAACTCTAAAAAGGAATATTATAAAAGTTTAAAATCTCTTGTTAACAAGGCACTTTTTCAAGAAAAAGCTGCTTATTACAAGCATAATATAAACAATCAGATAAAAAATCCTCGATCATTATGGAAAAATCTGAAATCTACCTTATTACCGAGGAATGATTTAGAGTTGCCGCCTTCCTTTACTGATCCCAATGAAATAAATAAGCATTTTTTAAACATACCTGGTGCCTTGAATGTCAGTATCTCACAGCTTACATATTTCGAACACCATCGCTTTGGTAACGCCACCTTCCATTTGGAGGAGGTTAGCCTTGATAGTATCATAAAAATAATAAATAAATTAAAATCGAATGCTGAAGGTTGTGATTACATAAGTCTGAAAATGCTCATTATGACTTTTCCTAACACAACTGATGTTATTAAAGACTTGATAAATATGTCCATAAATTCATCTGTGTTTCCTGACGTATGGAAGACTGCCATTGTTCGTCCTCTGCCTAAAGTTTCACACCCGGCAGAAATGAAAGACTTGAGGCCTATTAGTAATTTACCATGTTTGTCAAAGATCATGGAAAAGGTAGTTTGCGGACAATTGGTAGAATACTTAGAGAGCAACAATATTTTACCTGAAGCACAGTCTGGCTTTAGGAAGGGGCGTGGCACGGTAACCGCTATGCTAGATGTTACTGATAATATCTTGTGTGCTCAGGATGAGGGTCTTTGCACAATACTAGTACTACTAGATTTTTCTAGGGCGTTCGACTCAATAAACTTAAATTTACTATTATCTAAATTGTCCTATTATGGCTTTGATGTCAAAGCTTTAAAATGGTTTCATAGTTATTTGAGTGAACGTTATCAATATGTAGAGCTCAATCGTCCGGACGGATCATCAATAATTTCTGAAAGGATTGCTGTGACCACAGGAGTTCCCCAAGGCTCAATATTGGGCCCAATCCTCTTTATTTTGTACACAGCTGACATAGGGCAACATATTCATCACTGTAAATTTCACATTTACGCTGATGACATCCAACTGTATATTTCGTTTAAGCCTTCCGAAATTGATAATGCAATAAGTATTTTAAATGAGGATCTTTTAAGTATTGCTACATGGTCTACCAGTAATTGCTTACTACTTAACCCTGAAAAGACGAAATATTTATTGTTTGGTAGTAGCCACCGTCTGTGTCCGTCATTAAATGTCATGCTGCAGGGACAAGCAATTGCGCGCGTTATGGAATCAAGAAATTTGGGTCTACACATGGATGCTGGTTTACGGTTTGAAAAGCATGTAATACAGTCGGTGAAGACCTGCTTTTATAAACTTAAAGTTTTATATAAGGCGAGGCCTTTTCTGCAGGAATCTTTGCACATGCAGTTGGTTGAATCCTTAATATTGTCCAAATTAAATTACATGGATACAGTTTTTGGACCACGTCTCTTAGCTAGAACACAGAAGCTTATTCAGCGAGTTCAAAACGCCTGTGCCCGTTTTTGTTTCAGCATTCCTTTTAGAGCCCATGTCACTCCATATTTGAATGAGCACACAATTCTGAAGATGAGACATAGACGTAAACTGCACCTAGCTTGTCTCCTTTTTGGTGTGCTAAAGTTTAAAGCACCGAGCTACCTATATAATAAGCTGTCATGGCTATCGAAAAGCAGGCCTCATGGTTCTCGACGGTGTGCAGATCAGCTTGCCACGAAAAGTCATAGATCGGCGACTTTTAGAGGTAGTTTCCGGTATGCAGCAACAAAGTGCTGGAACAACATCCCACCGCCTATAAGAAATATACAAAATGCGCAATGTTTTAAAATTAACTTGAAAAAATTTATTTTCAAACATCAAAAATGGGAAGAACTTTTAACGCATGATACTAGTGCTATTTAAGAACACCATTAGTATTATTTATTATTATTATTACTTTTTTTATTATTATTTTATTCATTACATTTTAATTCTATATCTACATAATTATTTTAATTTTTAAAGTCGCTTATTGCCTGAATATATTATACCTTTCATATACCACAACAATCCTTTGATGTAGTTAATAACTTTAACCGGGTGATCTGGACACTTGTATCGCATAGATATGCACACGCACTCATGTTCCTACTTAAAATGCCTAATATATGTGCCTAATACAGTTTTACTTAAATACCTCATAGACAACTAATTTATAGCCTTCTTTTTTTATCTTTTATTCATGTGTTTTTTGTTTATCTCGTTAAAATATATTCTTGATGCTAACTCGTGTATCTGAAATCCGTGACGTCATTAAAGCGCCTCCACGGAAGATCAGTGCAGGTTTCTTTTAACCTGCATTATGCTGAGTTGGGGACGCTTTGGGACGGACAATAAGCTCCATTTGTAAATTTCTTTTTTTTTGTACCTTTCAATTATTTGTCTTGTCCGTCACAATAAACAGATTTCTTTCTTTCTTTCTTTCTTTCTTAAACATCAGAAATCGAAATTAATATAATTTAAAAACATCTACATTTTATTTTTCAGGTAATTCGGATATCACCACCGATGTGCATCAACAAACAAGATGTCGACTTGGCTGTGTCTGTATTAGATGACGCTATAAAACAACATTTAAATAAAAAACCATAAACTTTTCCCATTTGCCTCTTTCATTAATAAAACTACAGCGATCCTTAGATCAGAAATTGATTTGACGTCAGTAGGGCGACCAGCTGTAAAAATTAAGATAAAATCTATTGAACGTAATTTAGTTTTCCTCGCCTCTATAAAAGGAAACGAGGAGATTAATCGGTTGGAAAAATGGAATCTATATACGTGAAGCAAAAACTTTGTACCCCTTTTTACGAAAATTACGTGGATACTTGTCCAGTATGAAATTTGGCACAGTTGAAATATATAATGAGGAGAAGTGCATAAAACTAAAATTTCATATAAAAATGGATTAGAAATATATACATTAGATTCATTAAAAAAGGCATTACGCAGCAGGGTGACTTGTCATCAGCTGTCGATCCGACGGAATACCCCCTTGAGGGCTACCCTCCCATCGACCGACGTACGGGGAAAACAATTACTTATTACTCTGCAATTAAACCGTAATTAAATCAGTTTAAAGTCAAACAAAATAATAGTTTGTAATAATAATTGAATGGAATCAATATTTTCCAATTCCTCATCATCATCATCGCCATTATCGCAGCCCACACACCTACCATTGTTGAGCTCCAGCCTCCTTCATAGGGATGATCGATGTTAGAAAAACATCGATGTTAACATCGATGTCAACATCGAAAGCCCAACATCGATGTTCATCGAACACCGAACATCGATGTTAGGAAATCATCGATGTTACAGAAATATCGATATCGTCGAACATCGATGTTACGATATAAATTCTCGTGGCAAATTTTGATGAGCTTAATATTTTTGACATCGATGTTACGACGATGAAGTAAAATCTTCCAGGCAAATTCTGATGAGTTTTTTTTTAGGACAGCTGTCGAATATTTTTGACATCGATGTTACGACAATGAAGTAAAGTCTTCCAGGCAAATCTTGATGACCATTTTTTTTTTAGGAAATCTGTCGAATGTTTTTCACATTGATATTATTTTAGGAAATTTCGTTCTGCTCATAGCAACATCGATGTGTTTTTCTTTTAACATCGATGTTTTTCTTTCAACATCGATGTTTCCTTTTCAACATCGATGTTACGATGTTTTGCCTATAGCAACATCGATGTTAAAACATCGATGTTTTTCCTTTCAACATCGATGATCATCGATCATCCCTACTCCTTCATAATGGGAGTGAATTTGACATACTGTACCACGCTGGTCAGACGTGTTGGCATAGGATTTTGTTTCAAGTTTTCCTTCTCTTGCATAGATGTTATATGCATAAGTATTATATCCCATAGTCGTCTTTTCATATAAGACGACTATGGGATATAATCCACGGGCAAGATAGGGTGTGGTTAATTGTATTCTCACTCCATTACCACGCGGAATTCCTCCTGTTTAACTTTCTAATTATGTTTTTGGTCGACCTAAGACAATCAAAAGCCCCTAGCTGCCTGAAGGTCAACACCCTAAGGTCATCCATAGAAACCATTGTGGATCCTAGCTTGGAGAAGTTATAATGGTGAGCAGGTGTTTTGTGATTAGCCCTTAAATAATACGAATCCCGTGTAAATACGCGATGAAAATATAGCCTATGTTAATCACTGATAATCTCGCTTTCCATTAGTGAAAATTTAAAAAATCGGTTAAGTAATTTAGAAGTTAAAGCATAACAAACAAATTCACATCTACAATATTAGGATCTGTACCATTTTAATCCACAGGTCGAATGTAATATAATTATTGTCGCCATTTACTACACTTTGTTTTACAAAGATAATAAGAATCAAAAAGAACCTTAGGATCCGCTTCAAGGTTATTTGAAAAATAAAAAGATCAAATCAAGGTCTTTTCAGAAGTACACAACAACTATAACAAATTGTAAGGTCATTAATCCTTTATAATATATTGAAGACATTCATTGGGCATTGTTTTATAAAGAGAACTAGCAACTCGCCCTCGTTTCGCTTCGGTTTCAGTCGCCTTACCCACGTAGTTCCCGTAGAATTGCGGGATAAAATATAACCTATGTTACTCCCTGATATTATAGCTTTCCAGTGGTGAAAGAATTATTGAAATTGATTCGGTGGTTTAACAAACAAACAAACTTACTTTCGCATCCTTATTAATATTATAAATGCGAAAGTAAGTTTGTTTGTTTGTTACGCTTTCACGCTTAAACCAACGAACCAATTTAAAAAAATCTTTCACAAATGGAAAACTGTAATATCAGACAACATAGGCTATATTTTATCCCGGTATTCACACGGGAACGGGTATTACGCGGGTAAGGCGACTGAAACCGAAGGGAAGCGAGGACGGGTTGCTAGTTCAAAATACTAGTAAGGATAAGAATCAGAAAGAACTATAGTTTATTTTCACCCACAACTATCTGATTAGACTCCAGAACCTATACCTTTTTAAGGGGGTGGTTCGCTCTGGATCTTGTAGGTAAGCTGCCAAATCGAAAAACGCACGTTGGGATTTCGTATTCTTTAAGATTCAAATCATGTGAAACTATTAACCCAACAATCTCAGATACTTATTCAAAGATAGTTTGAAGGTCTAAGGTATGGGCTGTCGGGTGACTGGACCGAAGAATAGCCCACCAAGATGTTTACCGTGAGGGCAACGTTCCGAGAGGGGTGTCAGAGAGGGACGATACCCGAAAGGCACCGGGCTGGCTACGGACGTCAAGGAACTCGATACTAATTATCGACTCAATGACAAGGGATACTATAAATTATAAATTATAGTGGATTATACTTTCCGTCACCCGAGACGGAACGAGCGGTGGCGCACGTCCAGACCAATAGAAAAAAGGGCAGTCCACCCTTACTTCTACTTTTTAATCTGCCGACATCATAATCTTCTTACAGGGTATATGTTTAACAGGGTTTTTGTTTTTTGTTTCGCATAGAGATGGACAGTAGAGAACTCTTGGTGGCTAAACGAAGATTACATTATCGGTAGTTCTAAGCTAAAATGCGACCTATACGTTTAATTATCCCCGCCAGTGAGAGACGAGGAGGGAGGAGGCTGTGAAACTCGCCCACTAAAACCACAGCGGCCCCTGCCGCACTTTTACGGGGTGCCGGTGAGATCGTCTGATGACATTCAATCCCCGACATCCCAACGCATGGCCGTCTGGCCAGGTCCTATCGTCATTATTCAGGGTGGTGCGTCACCTCCTCGTCCTGGGTCGCCGGCGTCGAAGCGTCTTGCGTTCTCGCTCTGCCGCTTCCTTTAACTCTAGACACACTGATAAATGCTCCTCGGGGGGGACCTCGACGTGGGCCATGGAAAGTGATGGCTAGTACTACTAACCTTTACATAGCTAGTAAGCTAGTGCATGTCGTAGAACGACTCGGAGCTTATTTATCAACCTGAAGGTGGCTCAACGATGCTGTTAGGTAAACAATTACATCCGCAAGGAGGGTTGACGTAAAACAGGCAGCCAGTCATAAAATTATTGCCAAAACTTTTACAATATGTTCTATGAAATAATAGTACATATCGATTCGATCCCAATTAATTAGGATAAGAGCAAAATTGTATTGCAATTGTACCAACACGCGAAAAATTGTCGTCGCAGCTCTTAATTTGACTTACTATATCATGCTGATCAGACGTATTGGTATAGGGTTTTATTTCGAGTTTGCCATATTATATATAGTTTGATATATTATATCCCCTATACCAACATGTCTGACCAGCATGGTATAGTAGGTCAAATTCCCTCCCATTGTGGAGGAGGCCCGAGCACAACAGTGGGACGTATGTGGGCTGCGATGATGATGATGATATTATATCCCTTAGTCATCCTTTTCGACATCGACGGTCAGGTAGGGACTGGTGAATTGAATTTTTTCTCCGTCATCACACGGAATACTTAGTAAAAAGTGCTTTTTTAAGACAACAGCCTGCACTGAGGAAATAATTCTTGTGCGAGGCACTTCATAAATATATAATTTAACGGACATAAATTACATCTACACTCAGAACAACAATCTGTGGATCACACAAAGTGTTGTCCTACGTGGGATTCGAACCCGATATCTTAACCACTTCGCAATCTGTGCAGTTAAATATACTTGTAAATTTATTTACATTTTTAATTACTTTCGTGATCGTATAAAATGACTTTGAAAATAAATTTAATTGAATAAAGAGTTTATAATATTTAAAATCGTTTGGAATATAAATCGTCATGATTTACGACAAACTGAAGTGAATAAAACTTTATTATAATGTCATATTTTATTATAAATTATAAAGTACTTAGTAGAGTGCAATTTTTGTTCAGTTTGTCTCGTAATAGTGCGTACAATGGTTGAGAGAGGTAATTATATTATCTGTTACCTTTATATAAGCAATTCTTGTATACTTCTTTGTATCAAAATCTAAAATTTTCATAAATTTTAGTATGCAGCAGGTGGAGAGTGCGATAAATCTAGGTTTCATTTCCATCTGTCCATCCATTTATCAGCTTACAGACGTCCACTGTTGGACATAGACCTCCCCACGAGAATGCCACTCAGAACGGTCCTGTGCTACTTGCATCCAACGGTTCCCTACGACTATGAAAATGTTGTCAGTCCACCTAGTAGGGGATCGTCCTACGCTGTGTCATCCGATTCGTAGTCGCCACTCGAGGTTTTATTTACTTATAGAAAACCTCGATTTAGCAATACCAGTACGTCTGACCAGCGCGGTATTGTAGATTAATATTACTCTCATTGCGAAGGCGGCCCGCATTCTTCTTCTATGGCCTGAGATTAGATGATGAAAATAAAATTTAGCCACTGCCATCAAGAATAAAAATAACTCAAGAATCGAGCAGCCTTTCAATCTACCCAGTTCGCTTGAAGTTCCCTTTTTTAATATTCATAATTTTTTCACTATATCAATATTTATTTAAATAACCAGTTTATATTCTTATTTTATCGATGGGATATAAAAGTATTAATATATCGCAAATAGGTATATAATTCAAATCTAAATATACTTTGAAACTTTGTAACAACCTTTTAATATAAGGACGGGAAAAATTCTTCAAATATATGAAATTTCAAGACATTTTTTCAAAATTTCATCATAATTTCAGCTCATATACGTCCCACTATTGGGCTGGACCCTCTCCACAATAAGAGGGAAATGGACTTAACTATATCATGCTGGTCAGACATATCTTTTACGACATCCACGGGCAAGATAGGGAGTAGTGATTTGTATTCTTACTCTCTCTTTCTTGTGGTGACGACCACACGGCAATTTCAAAATTTATTTACATCTAATAACAATATACCTATATGTGGCATTTTGTTCGATGACTATCTGCCTTTTTGTAGGTAGCTTCTGTAGGTAGGTTTCTCATTGCTGTAAAAAAATCGAGACTTCGCGACACTTAGTTTTGGTAGTCCTCTCTTGATGTTAAACTAATACCGTCTAAAGAATTCTAGTGACCGAAACTGTTAGAAATCTGCAGGTGCAAGGCTTTATGGTAGCTGCTTTAACACCTCCCAGCCAAACTCTCGTAATTTTGCCGAGTGATTAAAAATGTGTGTGGTCTAACGTTATCGTGATAAAAGACCACACCCTTTTCGTTGATTAATTCCGGCCGCTTTCTCTTAATTTCTTAGCGCGGTTTGTAAAGTCTGACCAACTTTTGACCACAACCTTTTCGGCACGTTATTATCGTACGAGATCCAGTTTTCATCGCCAGTTATCAATCTCTTCAAAAACGAATCGGTTTCATTGCGTTTCAATAAAAAATCGCAAATGAGGACACGATTCATTAGGTTACTTTCAGTGAACTCGTGTGGCACCCAAATATCACGCTTGTTTGTATACAGCTTTTTTAAATGGGCCAAAGCTGTTTTGTGATCAATGCCCAGATCTTCAGCTGAAATACCGATCACGCCCAAGTGGGGCGTTGGCCACCAATTAAAAATTGGCGTCCCTTTTATCAGTAACAGGACGAACAGAGCGAGGTGCATCTTTGACATCAAAATTCCCAGCTCGGAAATGTTTAAATCTTAGAATAATAACATATAGAAGGTAAGTTCGCGCACAAAAAGTGAAGGATTTCAATTGGAGCCTAATGGAGCTTACACCGGAACCTGTACATTACGGATGTACAAGTCATTGTACTGCACGTACGTACGCAACTCTTAAAAAATAAATGGGTAATTATGACGGTTTGTGCCTTCAAATGGTGTCATAACACATTTGTAAAACTTAAAAAGGTTTTTAACGTCACTTTTAAAAGTATTTCGACGATTTATGTTAATAAAAAAAAATTGATTTCATAATTTGTATAGTGGTGTGCGTGTGTTACAAAGTTTATACAGACATTATTTAAATTTATTTTTCTAAATACAATTTACAAACAAAAATAATGTACTATGGTTTGTAATAATGCTACATGTTAGGATAATATGTAGGCATGTAAGTCGTGTCGACTAAATTCCTATGGATGTACGTGCTGTGGTTATGGTTTAGTAGTGGTAGGACCACACTGTCGACAGTTATCTGTCTACAGCCGCGGGCCGGTCTGTCCGGGGTGGTACCACGCTCTCGCAGAAAATCGACGTCTGAATAGTAGCATTTTGTTACTGCGCTTCATTCGGTGAGCGAGAGAGCCGGAAGCCCAACTTTCTGAGGGTGTTCGCGTGTGGAGGGTGTTGGTGGTGCTTTTGGTATCACCGAGCCTCAATGCACGCATTCACACTCCCTTCATTCCCTTCGCGGTAGGCAGCGGCCTTGTAAAGGTCCATGAGCGGCAGCAACACTTACCATCAGGTGTACTGTTTGCTCGTTTGCCACTGCTTGCAATAAAAAAAAAAAAAAAAAAACTCTTGCAGGTAAAAAGTAAAGTACTATTGACTAGGTGTCTACCTATCCAACTAATATTATAAACGCGAAAGTTTGTAGTATGTATGTGAGGATGTTTGTTGCTCTTTCACGCAAAAAACTACTGAAATTTCACGAATAATATAGTTTACATATCAGAATAACACATAGACTGTAATTTATCCCGATATTCCCACGGGAAGAGGAACTATGCGGTTAAAACCGCAGGGCGCTGCTAGTTTTGAATAAAAAAATTAACTAACTCTTTCGTGTAAGTTGTCGTAGAAATTAGTATCCAATATTGATAATCGCAATATTCTAGACAATAAGTATATTGTCTATTATGTGATAGCAAGAGCAACTACGAACACTGTGAATTCTTGCAATAGTGGTAGCTGTGGTAAAAGACTATTAGCTTTATAAAGCTTTAACATCGACCTTACTTTTTGGTGGTAAGGTCTGGTCTGGATACACACCACCCAATCTATCTAGGGCGATGGATGAGCAGCATGAGCCCCATAACCTACTGTATTCTCTCCCAATCGCCACTGGGCCGACCACTGCTACCGATTCATTGACACCAATGGCCAGCCTGGCAGATTACCTTTTCGGGTACTATCTCCTTCGAAACCCCGGCAAAAAGGCAGTGTTGCCGGAGCATCATCATCGTCGGCCTTTCTGCGGGTGGGGGACTAATCCTCGGTCCATCCACCCGCGTCTTCGGCTAAGGAGCTTTACATGAACCTGGATCAACAATTACATTTCCAAGGAGGGCTGACGTCAAGCAGGCGACCGGTTATAAAACTATTGTCAATAATTGTTACAATATATACGTGACGGAGTAAGAATACAATTCTACACTCCCCATCTTGCCAGTGGATGTCGTAAAAGACGACTATGAGATATAATATGCACATAACATCTGTACAAGAGAAGAAAAACTCGAAATGAAACCCTATACCAACATGTCTGACCAGCATGGTATAGGAGATCAAGTTCACTTTCATTTTAGAGGAGACCCGAGTCCAACAGTGGGACGTATGTGGGCTGCGATGATGATGATGATGATACGATGGATGAGGAGTATACCCTCACATTAAGTCGACCAAAATATTTGGGATAAAAACAGGATAATCACAATGAAAAACTATTTTAAAATTGGCCAAGTGCGAGTTGGACTCGCGCACGGACCGTACCATTGAGCAAAAAGGAGCACAAAAGGGCAAAAAAATCGCGTTTGTTGCATGGGAGCCCCCTTAAATATAAATTTTATTTTTAGTATTTGTTGTTATAGCTGTGTGGTAGCGGCTTCGAATACTACCAACCCTTGCTTTGCTCGTGGGTGTCGTAAAAGACGACTGAGAGCCCTAGATTGACCCGGACCAACTCCATCTGGTACCATTTGGGTCAACGATTACATTCCCATAATTCCCAAGGAGGGTTGACGTCAGGCAGGCGGCCGGTCATAAAAGTCATTGCCGAAACTTTTTGCAATATGTCAAAACAGATGACATATTGCGTCGACCCCAAGTAATTGGGATAAGAGCAAGATGATGATGATGTTGTTATAGCGGCAACAGTCATATAATTTGTAAAAATTTCATCTGTCCAGCTATCGCAGTTTTTGGGATACAGCCTGGTGACAGACGGACGGAGAGACAGCGAAGTCTTAGTAATAGGGTCCCGTTTTTACCCTTTGGGTACCGAACCTTAAAAAGTACATTTCTCCTCAACTTTTTTAATCATGGACAGACTATTATATCCTCAATCATTGCGCCTTTAATAATACCTAATTAATTTCTTTTTTAGTTGTAAAACTTGGTTGTCATTCTCTTCGGCGGTGTAATAGTAGTGTAGCAAATGCCCCAAATGTTTTTGTACCGAAACAATATAAGGTAGGTATACTCTTTTGTTTGTAAATGGTAATATTTTATTTTTACTGGGTAATATTTCGAGAAGAGAAGGAAATCTCGAAATAAAATCCTATATCAACCGGTCTTTTTTTTTGTTCACGCTGTGGAAATGCATTTACGCACTCTCCCCCGCCGGTGACAGATGGAGGAGTGTGTGGACTCACCAGCCACTGCGTGACCGGAATACCCACTAAAACCACAGCAGCCCCTTCCGCGCTTTAACGGGGCGCCGGAGAGATCGTCTGATGACACTCGATCCCCGACGCCTCAACGCATGGCCGTTTGGCCACGTCCTATCGTCATTCAAAGCGGTGAAAGGAGTTGCACATATCGGCGTCTCCTCCTCCCTGGCCGCCGCCGGCGGAGCGAGTCAGCGGACGCAAGCGCCTCGCGTTCTCGCTCCGCAGCCTTCTTCCTTGTAATGACGGCCCTCACAAAATAAGGCCATCGACGACCGGCACCTGTCGCTGTCGAGCATCTGTGAAACGACGGTCGACAAAGACAGGTATATCAACCTGTCTGATCAGCATGGTATGGCAAGGTCAGTTTCCCTTCTATTGTGGAGGAGACTCAAACCCAACAGTGGAACATATATGAGATGGAATGATGATGATGATTTCATCTTTATAATGAAGAGATAATATCATTGAATGAGATGGAAAACTCCACAATAGAAGCCTAGACCAATCTGTCTGGCAGGTGAGGTTACCCAAAAGGGTATTCTGTCGGGCCGACCACTTAGGACAAGGAACTCGGCACTGGTGGTCGGCCCAACGACGAATGCGACGCGGGTACGTGTGGGATGTGGGTTATGCGCCCGCGCCCATATAGTTGGTAAATGAGCTAAAAAGATGAGAAGAAAACTACATAGATGGCGCAGTGGTTAAAATATTGACCCACCATGCCAGTGGGTTCGATGCCCACGCCGAATATTATTTTGTGCACAAACTGTTGTTCCGAGTCTTCATGTAATTTATGTCCGTTAAATTATTGTGTATAGTGCAAGTATTTTAAAGGGAAAAAGTGTATCTACACAGATTCGTTATCCTAGTAGCGTAAATGTATTACTTAAGAACAGGGAACATCGAAATAGACCCGTCAGATGCGTTAATTTCACGCTTCATTTTGAGTTTTCTTTCTCATAAATTGACGTTATAGAATTGCATATCATGAGCAAATATGTAATAGGTATCATTGCTAAAAGACGACGCGAAATAAACCCCTCAGACGAATTGAAATAACGCTTTATTTTGAATTTTATTTCTCATAAATTGATGTCACTTGCTTACGTGTCTATTATGAGCAAATATGTAATATCATTATAAGAAAAAGGCAACTCAAAATAAACCCGCCAGACGAGTTAATTTCACGCTTTATTTCGAGGTTTCTTTCTCATAAATTGACGTTACTTGCTTACATGTCTATTATGAGCAAACGTGTAATATCGTTATAAGAAAAAGACAACTCGAAATAAACCCGCCAGACGAGTTAGTTTCACGCTTCATTTCGAGTTTTCTTTCTCAAAAACTGACGTTACTTGCTTAGGTACGTGTCTCTTATGAGCAAATATATAATATCATTGTAAGAGAAAGGCGACTCGAAAACCCGTCAGACGAGTTACGCTTTATTTCGAAATTTCTTTTTCTTAAAGTGTTACCTGTCTTTTTTTTTTGGTGGGGGTGGGTTACGGTCGGCGCACTCCCCACACCACTCCGTCCGGAGTGACAGAGGGGCGTAAGCACGTACACCCGTAACCCACCCATGACACGCCGCCTTCGTCGTAGGGCCGACCACCATCTTGACGTTAGTGGTCGGCCCAACGGAAAAGTGCTACCTGCCTGGGCGCAAGTTACTCCTCTTTAACCGGCAATGAAGAAATGATGACCCTTTGTATTCCTGCTTCATCATTATCACGGAAAATTTAACTAAAGATGCTATGGAATATTTGAAAATATACTTTTAGGGTCCGTCTTTTGAAATGACAAATCAACTAAAAGAGCAACATTTTCCACCGGCTGTATTCAATTTGTATGAACGTCCGCTACTCCTGCATCAAGGTCATATGCAGTGGCTATATGATCACAAGAACAAAAAGTACCTGGATTTGTTCAGTGGAATCGCTACAGTGTCTGTTGGACATTGTCACCCGTAAGTATCGGTCAAACTTGTTTTAGATTTCTATCTGTTGATTTGCCTATTGGTGTCCAAAGTGAGTAAAGTCCAAAGGATATTGGGCGAATAGTTAATTCGCAATCGGGTGCCGCTTGTGAGGCTTGATCCATCCAAAATATTTCTTGGAAAACCTTAATTTGAAAAAAATTAAGTAATATGTCAACTTTCGAAAAGCATCTCACTGGAACTAATACATACTATAATATTATACTTATACAATTTTATTTAAAAGAAGTACCTTAAAAATGAAAAGCTGGTAAAAATGACGAACTGAATTTCTTGCCGTATTTGCTCGGCTTGTGGGCGTGTTCTGATCCGATGATACGAATTTGAATAAAACAACTTTTACGCACTGCCTATATATATATATATATATATATATGTATGATTTTTTATTTCCTTACATTTAGAACTCACACGGGACAACTTAAAAAAAATCATATACAAACGCTATAAGATCCGTAAAAATAGTTTTAAATAAAATGTGTAATAGGTACTCCCGTAGATATTACGATTCTATGATGTTATAAATATGCACATCACAACATAATTGTTAAAAAGACAATAAATTTGAAGTATTTGGTAAATCTATTCCTATGTTTGTTACAGTAAAGTAGTGGCCGCATTAGACGAGCAGATCAAGCATTTATGGCATACTTGGCCCTCGAGACTTACGCAGATCGGCTCGGGTTCGACATCATAGCCCCAATGGAGCCGACTCACTTCCCTCACACAGTCGAGCACAGGCCCGACGTATTAGATATAGCCCTATTAAAGAACATAAACCTACGTTTATGTCTAATAGAGGTAATACACGAGCTTAACTCGGATCACCGCCCGGTGGTCATTGACTTCGCTCCCCGATACGGCCCCTCAGGCCTCACTCCCCCCACTGAAAAAGTGTGCACAGACTGGGAGCGACTGAAGGCTAAACTCCAGTCTCCCTCCTCGTCGGCTCATCTTGACAGTGTATGTAATACATTAAATAACAAAGAGGACATCGAATCCGCGATCGACGCCCTCACCGGTCACGTACAATCGTTAGTTAACGATTGTTCACGGAGAGTGCCCGACACGAGCAATCGTAGAAGGTGCTTACCCGCTGACGTCCGCGACCTACTGAGGCGTAAGAACGCAGCCATAAGAGCCTACGACCGCTTCCCCTGCGAAGATAACCGCTATCATATGCGGTCACTGCAGAGGGCGGTTAAGACGGCTATAAATGAGTTTAGACAAAACGAATGGGACGCCACCTTAAGCGAACTGGAGCCTTCGCACCAGGCTTACTGGCGGCTTGCCCGTTCTTTCAAAAAGGATACGGTGTCCACCATGCCACCCTTAAACCGCCCCAATCAACCGCCGGCGTTCGATGACGATGAAAAGTCTGAATGTCTGGCGGCCGACCTTGAGCAGCAATGTACGTCGAGTACACAACACGCAGACGCGCGACACACCGACACCGTTAACAGCGAAGTGGAACGATGTACATCGCGTACGCGTACCGCAGACGCTGAGCCACGAGAGCCTATACCAACAGCGACAGTGGAGGAGGTTCAGTCGATAGTTAGAGGTCTCCACCCTAGGAAATCCCCCGGTTCGGACGGTATTTCTAATAGAGTTATTAAACTCTTCTCTCATTCACTATTATTAATATTAACAGCAATTATTAACGCCGCATTAGTCAATTACATATTTCCTAAACAATGGAAAAAAGCCGTGGTAATAGGTATACCTAAACCCGGCAAGCGTCGTACCGAACCGTCATCATATCGCCCGATTAGTTTACTCAACAGTTTAGGTAAAATATATGAGCGCGTACTACTTAGTAGGCTAAGAAAGTACGCTGAGGAAAACAACCTCATCCCGCCGATTCAGTTCGGCTTTCGCACGCAACACTCTTGCGTTCAGCAAGTACATCGAATAGTCGAGTATACAAGTTATAAACTGCAACGCGGTTTATATACGGGTATGCTTCTATTTGATGTAGAAAAAGCGTTTGACAAAGTCTGGCATAACGGCCTTATTTTCAAGCTAATAAAGTTCAAAATCCCCCACTATTTAGTTATGATAGTTAGAGACTTCCTACTCGAGCGTAGCTTTCGCTACAGAGTGGAAGGTACTTTATCAGCACCGCACAAACTAGAAGCCGGCGTCCCCCAGGGATCGGTGCTCTCTCCAATTCTCTTCTCGCTGTTCACCAGCGACATACCCCAACATAGTAAAATACAAACAGCATTATTCGCTGACGACACTGCCATCTTCTATGCAGGTCGATCTCCCGCAACAGTGACAACCGTTCTCCAAACTGCGGCTACCGCCCTAGCCAAATGGACTAGGAAATGGAGAATCGGTATAAACCCCACCAAAAGCCAGGCGATCATATTTCATAAGGGGATTGATCGCCGCTACCCAATGGCTGAATATCCACAGATAAAGATGTTCGACCAACCCATCCCCTGGACAAGGGAGGTCAAATATCTGGGTGTGACCTTGGACAGACGACTGACCTTCGGTCCTCACATAGGGCGAGTCCGCGCGCGCGCAGCCCTAGTGCTAGGATGGTTACACAGCTTAGTACACGCAAAGTCTAAGCTATCTCTCCGTAATAAAGTTAGATTATACACCGCTTGTATACGTCCTATCATGACGTATGCAAGTGTAGTGTTTACACAAGCGAAGCCACGCAGGCTACATCGGCTACAGGCATTACAGAATAGGTTCATGCGCCGAGCGACGGGAGCACCGTGGTACATGCGCAATGTGGATCTTCACATAGATCTTGGCTTGCCGACCATCAGGCAATACATGAAACAGTGCTCCCGCCGCTACTTCGACTCTGCCGCGACACACCCGAACCCATTAGTGGTAAGGGCGGCTTCTTACATCCCCTCTAAAATGTCCGCGATTAAACAACCGCGACTAATACTCGACGAACCCGACGACACTATTACTCTCGCCCAGACTGAGGCATACACAGCCCGCGCGGCCTTGACAAATAGTAGTAAATATCCACGTTACCGCCCCCGCCGACGGGGAAGGAAGACGTGTCGCGTTAAAATCATAAACGTGGGAGTGCCCACTTTGCCAGCGACCGCCCGAGCCGAGGTCCGTACCCCACAGGGGGTGCCCTCGGGATGGGTCGCTTAACTTTAAGCGGGTTGAGAGCCCTCAGCGCTCACCCACCAGTCCGGGTAAAGTTGTCACAGCCATCTGAGGCTAACAACTAAGTCACACACAAAAAAAAAAAAAAAAAAAAAAAAAAACAAACATTTATAGACATCCAAAAATCTATGATTACGTTGAACAGTTAGCGGCTAAATTTCCTGGAGATCTGAAGGTTTGTGTGTCAGAAACCTTTACAGTAACTCAGTAAAAGCAAATAGAGAAGAAATTTGACCTCATAACATTCCCAAAACATCCATTCAAATAGAATCGTTTAAACTACAAGACATGCATTTATCTTTCTAGGTGGTGTATCTACTAAACAGCGGATCTGAGGCTAATGATTTAGCCATGTTACTCGCTAAAGCATACACGGGGAACAATGACATAATATCGATACAGAGCAGTTACCATGGTTACTCCACGGCACTGATGGGACTCACAGCCACTCAGAGATATAAATTGCCTTTTCCAGTACCTGCTGGATTTCATCACGTAAGTACCATACTAAATGTAGTTATTGACATCATTATTTTATCATTTTTATCTCATAAACGTCTACTAGGCTTCGAGCCTTTCAATTTCAATATTTTTTAACATAAAGCAAATAACTTGCGATGTATTAAACCTCTGATTTATTGAATATTTGACCTAGCTAGTTTTTACCAACAACTCAAACATTTAGAAGAATAGAAAGAAAACAATATAAAAACAATAGCTGGAATATTATAAATGCTTTCACGATTAAATCACCGAATCGATTTCAAAAATTCTTTCACCAATAGAAAGCTATAATATCAGGGAGTAACATAGGCTAAATTTTATCCCGGTATGCCTATTAGTGTTGCCCAAATGCAAGACCAAGACGAGACTTGGACCGGTCTTGGTCTTGGTCTTGCAACATCACACCTGGTCTCGTCTTGGTCTTGGTCTTGCACACCCTAGTCTTGGTCTTGATCTTGGTCTTGCGCACCCGAGTCTTGGTATTGCAGCAAGAGTCTCGCAAAGTTTTGCAGTTAGAATAACGTAACAGTAATTTATCATGGCAATGAAAAATCCAACTAAATTAATCAAATATCCTATCCTATCTATCCATCTGCTAACCTATAGTTCACTATTGAATACAATACTTACCACTGGAGAAAATTACTCTTCTATTCCCCTGGCGTTCCATTAGACAGCGTTACTACTCTTATGACAGGACTTTCGACCCTATTTTCTTAAGACGTCACCACACGAGGCAGTTGATACAATAAATTTTATGTCATTTTATAATCAATGCGATATTTTACAATTAATGCGATTGTTTATATTCCCCTTCAAGTTAAGTGGTATGTATCTATTGTATTTCCAGTTTAGTTACTGATACTCTGGATGCTTGAAAAAAACCTGTTGCTCTATTGCCTATATAAATACTTTGGCCGCTGGATCCATGTAGCTCTTAATATACTATTTATTCAAGAACATATAAAACTGCTTTAAAATTTTATGGTTTTAATACTTGTAAAATGTATGATATTCGTCGTCATCGTCACAGCTCATAAAAGTGCCACTGCTGGGCTTAAGCTTCCTTCCAGTAAGAGGAAAATTGATCTACTATACCACGCTGGTCAGACATGTTGGTACAGGGTTTTCTTTCTAGTTTCACTTCTCTTGCACATATGTTATATACACAGGGTGTATCAGTTTATGGGACAACTGTTCATGTAAGTTGTAGTTCAACAGTCATAGATCATAATTAGAATGTATATTACACAAAAACAATATAACGTAAAAGTTATAGTGATTACAAAAATGTGTGTCTAAGAGTTTATGCCTTAAATTTTATGCATTATGTAGGTATGTGCAGACAGGATATATGTAAGCATGTAAAATTTCGACAGTATAAATAGGTATTAGATTTGCGCGAACCTTTCAATGGTTACGTAGGTACAAAGGCGACTCATCAACGGTCATCGGCCGATCAGCTGATTTATGTTAAAGCGAAGTTTGTCTTGCTTATGCAAACGTAATCATTGATTTATTCAAATTCTAATGAACATTTAACAAAATACGAATATGTTGTAGATTAAGTATCATTCCTTTATACATTTTAATCAATTTACACGAAAAAACGATGACAAAATTGAGAACTTACATGTCTCTCAATTCATTAACGAATCGATATTTTTATATCAATTTTTTTTCATGGGTACCTAACACCATTGCCCGATCCGATTTGATACGACATCCACGGGTAAGAGAGTGGTGAATTATATTCGTACTCTGTCTTTTTTTTTGTGTGTGTGTGTAGCTGTTGGTCGCAGATGACCTTGACAGCTTAACGCGGTCAATGAGTGAGCGCTGATGGCTCTCAACCCGGTAAGTAAGTTAAGCGAACATCGCCCGAGGGCTCCCTCCTGTGGGGAACGGACCTCGGCTCGGGGCGTAGCTGAGAGCAAAGTGGGCGTGGCCAAGTTTAGGCTAATGACTTTTACGCGGCGCGGTTTTCGACCTCGACGGCGAGGCCGATACCGCGGAGTTTTATCTGTTATCGCTGCGCGAGCTGTGTAGGTCCTTTCTTGGGCGATCATAATAGCGTCATCTTCTTCTTCAAGAAGATGACGAGGACGTCGGACCGCGGATATTTTTGAGGGGACGTAGTTTACCGCCCCAACCACTAGTGGATTGGGGTGAGTCGTGGCAGAGGCAAAATAGCGCTAGGAGCAACGCAACGTACTGCCTGATGGTGATCGTACTCTGTCCCTACATGGACATTTATATAGATTAATTGTAGGCATATTTCTATGTCCAACAGTGAACGTCGTTGGGCTAATGAATAAACGGATATATAAATATGTATAATGGGCAAAAGTACTCTCGTGATTACGGTATTTTTGTCCTTAAGCCTTTCCGAAGAGTAATTCTGAAAAGCCAACACCAACATTGGGAATCGATTGGCCAATAGATGGATATCTCAAGACTGATTTGACTTGCCGTGTAGTGACGGAGTAAGAATATAATTCATCACCCCCTATTTTACCCGTGACTGCGAACCCACGACTAAGGGCTATAATATATAACATCGGTGCAAGAAAAGGAAAACTTGACATGTATGACCTGTAACAACACGGCCGATCACCGTGGCGATTCCCCTCCGGCCACGGCCGATTCTCCTCCTGTTATGTAGAAGACACGAGCTCAACCGTATATAAGCTGAAATGGTGATTTAAATTAAATGCAAGACCGCGAGACTCTTGCAGGCCCAGTCTTGGTCTTGCTCAAGTCTTGCAGGGCCAGTCTTGGTCTTGGTCTTGCAAAAATTAAGCGGTCTTGGTCTTGGTCTCGGTCTCGCATTTCTCGCAAGACCAAGACCAAGACCGCAAGACCAAGACTTTTTTGGGCAACACTAATGCCTATGGAAACGGGAACTACGCGGGTAAGGTAACTGAAACTGAAGCGAGGCGAGGGCGGGTTGCTAGTATAACAAAAAGGCAAGTTGATTAGGATAAGATGACTAATCATCATCAACGTCCTGCTTTCATCCCAATTACTTAGGATCGACGCCATACGTACTTCTCTTCTGTATATATTGCGAAAGTTTTCGCAATCGTTTTAATATTGTCTTCCTGTGTGATGCCAAAGTGATTGTTGAATGAATGTAGTTGTCAACCAGATGTCACCAGACGGAGTTCGTCTAGGTCTATGTAAAACGGTTAGTCGCCTTTTACGACACCCACGAGCCATATAAGTGTTGGTAGTATTCGTAGCCGTTATCACATAACGCATAATATAACTAGTACAAAACTGAAAACGGGGCTAGTCCAGGTATGAGAAGTTTTTTTTATCTTATGGTAGCGAACGAGCAAGCAGCCCATCTGACGGTAAGTGATACTGTCGTTTACAGACCTTTGCAATATCAAGGACACGGCCAAGCCGTTGCTTACCGTATAGCGCTCGGTAAACATAGGAACTGGTGGCTGTATCCAAATCTTAAACGTTAATGGGAAAACGATCGCTGAAAAGGCACATAAACTGTGACGCTGCAGACGCTAAGAAACGGATAAAGGTGATGGTTTTATCGAAGTTTTACTCTCTTTATTGTTACAGGCAATGTTAGCAGATCCCTACAGAGGATTCTGGGGAGGATGTCGGGATTCCATTTCTCCAGTACCCGGAGGCTGCACCTGTCCCGGTGACTGCGTTACTGCTGACAAATACATCCATCAGCTTAATGAGGTGATGTCTACCTTCATAACCGTTCAATATTGTAGGATTTGCTTTAAATTTCTAAATATTAATATGTATAGAAACTGTAATTTTGAAATATTAGATAGGTTAAATCACAAAGTTTTTTTTTGTCTTAGGAAGTAATATGGAATGTACTTTAAATCTTTTTACTACTTCTTCTAATCAGATGAAAGGGATCGACAGTTGTTAATCAACTTTAGTCTATTTTAGTTTAACTAAAATTTGATTGGATTTGATTTTGCTTGATTTGAGTTGGATTGATTTGATTTAATTTACTTTATTGTATTACGTATCACTATCATCATCGCAGCCCACATACGTCCCTCTGCTGGGCTCGGGCCTCCTCCACAATGGGAGGGAATTTGATCTACTATACCATGCTTTTCAGACATGTTGGTATAGGGTTTTATTTCGAGTTTGCTTTCTCTCATATTATATCCCAAAGTCGTCTTTTACGACATCCACGGGCAAGATAAGGAGTGGTAAATCGTATTCTTACTTCGTCACCACACGGAAAATACTTTACACACTTAAGTTATACCATCAAATTTTTATAGCTTCTTGAAACTTCGGTACCTGCTGGGCGTATAGCAGCACTATTCGCGGAACCAATTCAAGGTGTGAACGGCATTGTTCAATTCCCTAAAGGATATCTAAAGAAAGCTCATCAATTGATCAAGAAATACGGTGGCCTATTTGTCGCTGATGAGGTAAGTTATAATACTTGCAAATGCTTGAAACCGGAAAGTGAACAACAAGAATCTTGCATAGTACAATTTTAGATATAAAAGAAGTCGAGAAAATACTGTATAAACGGCAGGCCTTTTTCAAACTTAGTGCAATACTTATAAACTGTTAGCATAGCTAATATAGTCATAAAAAACTGAAACACGTTCCTATTAATATAACAAATAAACATATAATAATAATACATATACAAATAAACATATAAACAAGACATTTTGTACGGCTGGGGAGAGACAACTCCGAAACACAATCTATAGTCATGTTAGGCATAGCCCAGGGATCTTTGGATATAGCATGTATTATTTTAAAATATTTTTTTATTGTCTTTGACACCAAACGACTAAGCACCTGATAGTAAGTGGTAATTGCCGCCCATGGAGCTCAGCAATACCAGGCCAGCCTTCCGTAGAATGTAGTTCGGGCTTCTGACTCTATCGGTCAGTGATCGAAGCGCCGTAAGAAACTGCTACTATTTCCTGCAAGAGTATGGTTCTACTCTGGACGAGCCAACAGTGTTCTGGCTGCAATCATAAATAGGTTATGGTTGTAAGCAGAAAACTGTCAGCAATGTGGCTCTAGCACTAAAGATATTAAAAGATTACTAATAGATTTCATATAAGGTCACAAAAAAAACTGCTCTTTGGTGATTCATATCCAACGAATACCATCAATTCTTACATTGCTTGTGGGTGTCATACAAGACGACATCGGTACTAACACTTTTAGAATTTAAAGGTATAAAAATGTTATTATTTGATGTATTTCTGAATACAAAGTCAAACTTTATCATATTTCAGGTACAAACCGGTTTTGGCCGAACAGGAGACGATTTCTGGGGCTTCCAGGGTCATGATATCGTACCAGATATAATGACGATGGCAAAGGGTATTGGTAACGGCTTCCCAATGGCGGCCGTAGTCACCACCAAGGAAATAGCCGCAGCACATGCCAAAGCTTCATATTTCAATACATTTGGGGGCAATCCTATGGCATCAACAGTTGGCAAAGCAGTTTTAGATGTAAGTAGAACTTGTTTTAACTTTTAACAAAAATGGTCGTTAATAATCTACTGTGAAGTGTTAACCCCGCCAAAAACATGTATTTGAAAATAAGAACCGTTCCGTCTATCACAAGGTTATGTAAGAAAAATGTATTAGAAATGTTATTTGTAAATATCAGGCATGCCTTTGCTTTTTTTTTTGTTTTAATACTCACACATAATTTGATTATAAGGTTTGCATATAAATTCCAGGTCGGACGTGTTTCGATTTTGTCAATAAATATATATTTAACAGCGTATTCTTTATTATATACTTATGACTTAAAAACACATAAATGTTTATATAGGCACAGAGTAGTTATCCTTCAGTGTAAAACTGTAGTGAAAAACTGTCTAAATAATTCTATCTACAGGTAATAGAAGAAGAGGAATTACAGAACAATTGCAAACACGTTGGCAAATATTTTATAGAACAATTGATGGAATTAAAAAAGGTGCATTCGATTATCGGAGACGTCAGGGGGAAAGGCTTGATGCTTGGCATAGATTTCGTGAATCCAGGAACTAAGGAACCTTTGGACAAATCTGATGTAGATAATATAAACGAGATCGCTAAAGATATGGGAGTTTTAATTGGAAGAGGAGGATCAAGGTGGTATAATGTGAGTGTTAATTATTTAAATCTATTATTTAATCACAATCCACGCAAATCGTCCGAGGCAACGGAATGGCGGCAAAAACGACCATAAGCTACGGTTTTACCCCTCTCTCAATTGAACACACCACTACTGCTGGCCTGATTACTCTTTCGGGTATCCGCCCTCGTCGATAACGTATCGACAACAAAGCGCCAGGCCATCGTTTTTACGCATTTGTCCTTACTACGCAGCCTCGGCTAACGAAGTATCAGATATAATGTAAGTACTGCTAGTTCTTTTATTATGTCGTTATTAAGTGCTTTAGATAGAAAATCTTTTCTCAAATAGAGGGAATATTAAACCGAAAGACAATTTTAACTGGTAAATCTTCTCAAATTCTGCGCCAAGAAATTATTTTCTAATATTCAAATCAAAAGCTTCCAAAAGATGACATAGTTTCATAATTTGTATTATCCTTAAAGTATTCTAAATTACTTTTTATGTATTCTCAATCGATGAGCTTAGCACAAATTTAAGTATCGTCAAATCCCATACAAATTGATCGCGATAATGAAACAAATACTTTGACCCAAATATTGTGCTAACCTCGCGGTTATAAATCAAATCGATAAAATCGAGAATGGGACATCTGTAATGCAGGATTTGGAAATCGATTAATATTATTTCAATTATTTTTCCATCCTGAAATAACAGTTTTACATTAATTGCAATAAAAATTATATAATTATTAATTATCTTAACATAAAAATATTATTTTTTATCTCCTTGGGGATAATAACAAAATTCGCATCTCATGTGTTAATTCCTGATATACCTGCATAAGTGTTATTTTAAATAGAAAATAGCCTAGTACATATTTTTTTCGTATTACTTTTAATAAAATGCATAATAGTGTACCAGTATATTATGATCTATCAGTCGTAATCAGAAGTTTTTAAGCTATGAAAGGGCTACCAGCACGCTTTTAATAAATTTCATAACTAAGCACTATCATTTATGTCGCTAAAATAATGGGACAATCGTCGTTATTACATATTGTGCAATAGGTACTGTATTCATAACTACAGGAGATGAAACCAAGAAATGGGTACCAGCACGCTTTTAATAAATTACCCATCTAGGCAATATCATTTATGTCGTTAAATTAATGGAACAATCGTCGTTAATACATATTGTGCAATACTGTATTCTTAGCGACAGGAGAGGAAAACAAGAAATGGGTACCAGCACGCTTTTAATAAATTACCCAACTAGGCAATATCATTTATGTCGTTAAATTAATGGAACAATCGTCGTTAAGAATACAGTATTGCACAATATGTAATTGTACAATACTGTATTCTTAGCGACAGGAGAGGAAAACAAGATATGGGTACCAGCACGCTTTTAATAAATTTCATAACTATAGTTGTCACAAAATAAGAGGCCCGTTTTGACACTTGGTCTTACCGATGTATTTAGTGATGAACCATACGATGCAGCACTCGATACTCACGATAAATCGAATCAAGTTTATATGAGTATATAATCGATTTGAATAAGTATTGTAAAGTGCATTGGATTAAAGTTCTGATTTGAAAATTTTACTTAAACTGTGATATTGTAGATATTCTGAAATGATACAATGTTACGAATGGTAATTTTTCTATCATTTATTATTTTTGATACAATAACATTCACTCAATCACAAAAATATCGAGAAAAAGTGAATCTTCAATCAATCATTTTCTTAAGATGATGAGCTAAAATTGTCAGTTGAGCTATCGTTACCCATATATATATTATTTAATTTTCATATTGTCAATATTAACGTCTCGGATTTTCAGTAAAAATCACTACACAGCTGGTGAAATTATGTAAATGGTTGGTCTAAATACGTATTCAAATTAATAAGTAAGGCAAGTACGAGTCCGCCTTAAAAATATATCTTGATCGATTTATTTTTCCTTAACCGATTATTAATAGTCTGTGGACAATATGAAAAAAGTCTTATGCCACAGCACTTAGCCCAGTGGGCGGTACCCGTCAATGGAAAATGTAATTACCTTCAAAACACTTTGATCGGTAAAAAATAGAAAACTTCTTGGTACTTTACTACTATGTTATATAGACATACATATAGGTGAAGAATAAATAATAAGTGCCCTCCTAATGCAATCCTCTTTTTGGATGTTTTATTACTGATAGTGTGGTAAAATCTGATAAAATCATTTGCCACACGCAAATTTTACTATTGTTTCAAGTCGGTGAGTATCGAATTACCGAAATAGAACCACTAACATTTATCTTTAATCATTTGAATAAAATGTTATTTTTAAAAATGTTTTAAAATGTTATTTTACAAAATATTTACTTTTTTATCAATGTTAAGATTATTTATTTTTTGGCATAATATTCTTCTTTCTTATAATAATAAAGTATTTTTTCTTTTAAGTATAACATATTTGGCAATGAATTTAGCAAACTGCATTATTGGGCATAGCTATTAGCTATTATCTATCTTCCTCTAAAACATTTTGTTTTTACTAGTGGTCGCCGAGTGGTCGAAATTCAACCATAATTAACTTAAATTTATTTTTTTGCTAAACAAGTTTCTTATAATTAAAAAATATATAAGTATATGTGTATAATTGTATATTGAGCAAGCTATATTTCACAAATAATTAATATATAAGTACAAATATCTATTAGACATTGTCATCATAATTATAAGTAATTGTTTGACATTCAGTTCGACTAGCGACTTTAATCATAAACAAAAGTGCATATACGAGTATGTCTGGGTGTCTATTCCATGGTAGTGGGCGTTATGATATTATTTATCAATTTAATTTATTTCTAATGCATTATTATATTAAATTTTAGTTTTGTTCACCTCTCCTTAATATAGTCTTCAACTGTGCCAAATTTCATATTTGTCCATGCACGCAATTTTTGTAAAAAGGGGTACAAAGTTTTTGCTTCGCGTATTAAGGGTGTAGATTGTTGGCCTGAGATCTCGATTTCGAGCGACCGCAGCGCCAAAGTTTAATGTAACATCCGACGGGGCGGATGAATGACCTAGAGAGCGCGATTTTCAAAATGTTTTGCAACAAACGTTCCACGTTGAGAAATTGTTATTGAACTTGAATATTTACAGCATAACAATAACGTTGAATTTTTGGAAACTAGCTGTTGATTCTTTTTAATAGATTAATAAGAGTAGTTGAGACACAATTTTTATGTTTTTCTATCATTACATTACATAGTATAAAACAAAGTCGCTATCCGTCGTCTGTCTGTCCCTCTGTGGTATTACTATAGGTGTACGTAGGCATGAATGTTAATCTATAAATAAGTAGTCGCTAAAGCCGAACAGTTACGAAGATAGACGAAGGCGATAACGTTCGGCATAATATAACGGCAACAGAATATTTATTTGGTGTCAGTGGTTCGTATACTCACGTCGTATAACACACATTGCTTTAATTTACTTAAAAAAATATCATCTATACGCATTAATTCTTCTGTATTATATTACATCATTGTCAAGTAAGTATTTGACTCTTTCACATATTTTATTCCACATATAACAGGAATAGATTTAAATCTTTAGATGTGGCCTTACACCAAAAACTGTGGCTATTGTCTTTGAATGTATATAACAAAATGTCGACACATACGCTGTACTAAGTAGTTATTATTATTTATTGCGAATTAATTATCATTTAATCATAATGCACGCATATACCTATATATATATATATATACATTAGCTGACCCAACAGACGTTCTGTTCAAATAAAATAAAAGGAATTCTTTCCTTGAAATCAACAGCAACGCCACCTACCGGGCTCAAGTGTTAATGCGTACATAAAATATATATATATATATATATATCATTATTAATTAAATCACAGTAAAAGCTACACTTTATTGTTATTTTAAAAATTTCTACTATCCAAATGCATACGGTGGCATTTTCGCATCTGGTACACTTAAATAAATCTGGTAAAATGTCTCAAAGTTACAACATTCCTAATTAACACTGTTTTGATGTGCACTAATTCCAAATGAACGACCTATCTCATTTCATATGGCAACAACACAATCGTGAACTCTCTACGATGAAGGCCTGTCTAATGATTTAAATCTATGATCACAGGACAATAATTGTCCTACAATAATTCGTATTTATTTATTTACTGTATATGTTTCCTCTATTAAAATTTATCTTGTGCCGTAGGATCATCTACTCATATTTCAGTGAACTTGAGTATCTAAAGCAAAAAATAATGGCGGAACATTTACAAGTAACAGCAAATGAAATACCACTAAATTTAAAAGATTCAATAAACAGTATAGTCAAGCGACATAATTATGTAACCTATGAAATTGTTTGCGAAAAAATTGCAACAAATGGCGCTAGTTACATGGGCATATTATATGAAATTGAAATAAAAGGGAAAACAAATGAGGATGACAAAGTGTTAAACATTTTTGTTAAAAATATTGTTGAGAATGTACAAATGTCTATATATTCAGTACCAGGCGTCTTTGAGACTGAAGCATGGACTTATAATGAACTTTCACCAATATTTACCGAGTTGCAGGACGAAGCAAAAGTGTCTGACATCCAAAGATTTAAAATGCCATACAGTTTCGATGAATGTAATTCAAAATCTATTTTACTTGAACACTTGGGAAAAAGAGGTTTCAAACTTTACCATAGAATGGATATAATTACCCTGGAATATGCGAAAATGTGCATAAGTGAGCTTGCAAAATTCCACGCCCTATCATTTGTTATAAATGAAAAAAGACCTAATTATTATAAGAAAAATATTATAACAAAGAAACAACCTTATAATTTTAATGAAGATTGGTATGCAATTGTAAAAAATATGTCAAATTATACTATTAATAACTGCTTGGAACCTGATGTTAAAGAGAAACTTGGAGAAATATTATTTAAGAAAACTGCCAATTATCCCAAGTATATGACGGATACTTCGGGTGTATGTACGTTATGCCATGGGGACTACAAATTAAATAATGTTATGGCTAAAGAAATCGTAAGTTATTAACTTAAATTACATAAAACAATTTTAAAACTTGCGTATGTTTAGGTTGCATTTCTGTTTTAGAGAGATAGTAACAGACTATAAGCGTTAAAAGGACACTTATTATTTATCCTTCACCTATGTGTATGCCAGTATAACGTAAAATACTTTAATCTTATCATTGAAACCACTGGTAGATCAGCGATTTGATATTAAGTTTGGAGATAGGTGGATGTATATAGATATTGTTTAATTCAGAATTTATGTATTCTAGACTACCACATTAATTTATCGTCTTAATTATTATTTTTACCTAGTTGTCAAATTTATTATTCTATTTATTATTCTCAGATAAGGAGCGTAGGTAACTTATAGAATATAACCTACCGATTTTCAATGTAAGCTGTTTTGCGGTCTTCAACCGTTTTCGGGCAGCCAGGTCACGCATTCGCTTGACGGTGAGCAGTTGCAAGTGGTCACACTCGGGCTGACGCTCCATCCACTTCAAAGCAGTCTCGAGGCCGGCAAATGCTTCACTAGCTGATGGTCCAGCGTCTACTTCAACATCCAGCAGAAAGTTCTTCTTCCACTTCCACTTCAACATCTTCTTTCACAATTACAACAATTTCATCGTCATTGAGAATTTGAAAACCAGGGTCAGACGTGTCACAAGCCATCCACTCTCCTACATCTTCAGCACTTACTTCTGTACAACCAGGAATTTTTACAATCATTTTTCTTATTTCCTCTAGTGACAACGCATCTTTATCATCATCATCCTCTCCATATTCTTGTTTCTCATTTTCTTCAGATTCTTTTTTTTTTTGTTCTTCTCAGACGGTAAGCCTTTCAGTTTATTCCACGCACGTCTTAGCGTCACTGCCGTAACCAAACTCCAAGCTTCCGCTACCATGTAACAGCAGTCCTTTAAATTTATTTTGCTATGATTTGCCAAAACCAATTCTTCATCTTCAGCACCTTCGATCAGCAGTTTTCTCAGCAGTTGCCTTCTGTAATGGCGCTTCATTGTTTCAATAACAGACTGGTCCATGGGTTGCAGCAAACATTGGGAGGCAAAAACGTCGTTTTAAACTGCCCATTCTCTCTTTCCAACAGTTCTGCTGTAGGATGAGTGGGTGCGTTATCAACAATTAAAAGCACCTTACTGCCTTCTTTTCCCACCGATTTTTGGTGCTTTTTCACTTCAGGAATAAACACTTCATCATACCATTCGGTAAACAAAGCTGCAGTCATCCAGGCCTTGGGTTGACTTTTGTAGAAGAGTGGAAGTTTTTTTACGTTTTTAAATGCTCTTGGATTTCTTGATTTTCCTATCAAAAGAAGTGGCAGTTTATGATTTCCAGTGGAGTTGGCACAGTTAAGCACTGTAACACGTTCTTTACTGACCTTATGTCCAGGGGCACTAGATTCCCTTTTAGACCCCAAAGTGGTTTTTGGTAATGCTTTCCAAACAAGGCCAGTTTCATCGGCATTATAAACAAACTCCGGATCATAGGATTCTGATGCAGTTTTAAATTTTTCAATAAAATTTTCAGCAGCTGCAGAGTCTGCTGAAAGCTTCTCACCAGCCAAATCTAACTCGCGTACACCATGCCTGAATTTAAAATTCCTTAGCCAGCCGTTACTAGCCTTAAAAGATGAATAACCAAGCTTTTCTGCTAAGATTTTGGCTTTTTCACAAAGGATTGGACCTGAAATCGGATTTCCCATAGAACGTTGCTGCAAAAACTATTTAAACACGGCATCTTCCAAATTTTTGTTGGTTGCTGTCTTCATTGTTTTCCTGGAGGAACTTCCATCTTCATTTTCAAGCACCGAAACAAAGTTTAAAAGTGTTGACTTACTGTTTTTAATGTCAGAAATTGTTGCTTGTCCAACACCATAAATCTCAGACAACTTCTTACCCGTTACACCTTTATCGAGTTGCTCTATAATTTTCAGTTTGTCCGCTAACGATAGCACAACACGTTTTCTTTTCGAAGCCATGGTATAAAAACAATACAGTATTGTACACGCACAAACAAAAGTAAGCCGTAGCGAAAGAGTAGCGTCCTCGAGCAAGGTCAATAGCACACTGGCTAATCAAAACAAACAATGACAGGTGCGCCGTGACTGCAATGCGCCGGAACTTGTCTTAACTTGCCGTTGTGCCTACACACGCGGGGGGAAGTCAGTGTAGGCACAACGGCAAGTTAAGACAAGTCAAGTCAAGACTTGACGCGCAAACACTGGCTTCGCGGGGGGAAGAATAATAGCGCACTTAGACTTTTTTTGGACAATTTTTTGTGGTTCGGATAATCGGCGATTCAGATAGTCGGAGTTCGGATAATTGGAGTTCTACTGTATATAGATGATAGTATGTCAATAGACCAACCTACCAGAATTAGTTTCGATTACGGAATGCTAGATATTCGAACAAGTTATAGATATTAAAACATAACCCTTATGTAGGTAGATAAACAATTAACTACGAATTTCATTACTATCTACAAGAAGAAATTTTTATTATTCTTATCATGAAATAATAAATAGATTTTTTTTTTTATAATTAATATAAAACTATAATTTCAGAATGGAAAAATAACTGAAGTAATACCAATCGACTTCCAAATCCTGCATTACGGATGTCCGATTCTCGACTTTATCTATTTTGTGTTTCAAGGAACCGATCAAGAATTCAGAAAAAATAATTTAGTGTACCTCAAGGACCTTTATTATGAAACTATGTCATCATTTTTGGATGTATTCGGTATTGATATTGGAAAATACTTTCCTAGGGCAGAATTTGAGAAGACTTATCGTGCAAAATTGGATTTCGGATTGATTATTAACATATTCTACGGGCCATTTTTATATGCCTCTGAGAGCGATGCTCCTGATGTGACTAAAGAAGACTTAACAACGTTAGATTTCAAAGTTGACAGCAGATTTATTGAACGATTCCGTGGTATTGTGGACGACTTTTCGCAGTGGGGTTATTTAAAAAGTATATAAATTCTTGTATTGTGTTCTTTTATGGACTGTATAAAGCATGACATAGATAGAGATGACGTCTGATAAGGCTGTATGGATGGAGAGGATGTATTGCGGCGACTCCAAGTAATTAGGATAAGAAGATGATGATGACACATTTTTTTTATCCATTATTTTAAAAAACAGCATCCACGAAGACATGAATGCTTGGTTCGTGACGGATTACACAAATATAGTGTAATTAACTTGAACAAGTAATACCCAGACGTAAATCAATATATAATTTATGTATTTCACAAAAATTCTCCTCGTGGGACTCCAGCCCACGATAATTTAAAACAATAAGACAATTTTATTTAAAAATTCTGTTGTTTTAATTCATGATTGCCTGTTTGAATTTTGGTTCATTCTAAAGACGCCAAATAACTCCTACGTATACAACCTAATAGTAATACCAGCTTTGTTTATAGTGATTTTTGGAATCTACCCTACCTATATTCACTTGCTGTAATTTTACATAATGCGTGTACTGTGTGGTGGCAGCGGGTACGAATATTACCAACCCTTATATTATTTGTGGGTGTCGTAAAGGACGACTAAAAGTTTTAGATCAACCTGGGTCATCTCCAACTCAGTCAACAATTACATTCCCAAGAAGGGTTGACTAATCTGACTCTGAAGGACTGACTAATCAGATAGCCAATTTGTCATAAAGCTATTTCCAAAACTATTTCAATATGTACAATGGAAGACGAGTACATATTGCGTAGACCTTAATTAATTCATTTCCTCTTTCTCTCTCTCATTTCCTTTTGTATAACTTGCTTTATTCACATATTTGTCGACCACTCGTTGGTTCCCCATTAAGCTATTAGCACTTAAGTAAGTTCGGTGACAATAATACAATCTTTTTTTTACGCTGTGATAATACATTTACGCACTATCCCCCGCCGGTGATAGACGAGGGGAGTATGTGTGGGACTCGGCGGCCACATAAGCGACCTGAATACCCACTAAAACCACAGCGGCCCCTTCAGCGCTTTTACGGGGTGCCGGAGAGATCGTCTGATGACATTCTATCCCCGACATCCCAACGCTTGGCCGTCTGGCTAAGTCCTGTTATCAATCAGGGTGGTGGGAGGAGAAGCGCGTAGCGGCGTCTCCTCCTCCCTGGCCGCCGTCGGCGGAGCGAGTCAGCGGACGCAAGCGCCTCGCGTGCCCGCTCCGCGACCTCCTTCCTTGGCATGATAGCCTCACAGAAGAAAGCCATCGACGACCAGCAGCTGTTGCTGCCGAGCATCTTGGAGATGATGGTCGGCAACGACAGGTTTGTTGTTCCTATTTCCGTTGTCAGTACGTGGCGCTGAGGCCCCCAGGCGGGGCATACTTCCAGTGTGTGGTGTGCATCATCAATTGCCGCGCCACACTCATGGCATCCTGGGGCCTCTTCTCTTCCAATTTCGTGCAGGTACTTACCGAAGACACCATGTCCGATAAGCACCTGACAATAATACAATCTAGTTTACAAACTAGATTGTATTATTATCATCGAACTTACAATATTCAGATATTTCTGCTAGGCTCATATCTCTGCAAGAAGAAACTGTAATTATAGGACCAACTGAATCTCATCTTGATTTATTACTGAAGCTAGAATCATCTTCACAGAAAGGTTCTCTTCAACGGTCAATCCACCCAAAACTTAAATTACAAGTCCAATCCTTGTTTAGCGTAACACAGATCACATTGAAGTTAGCGCGACGTATCAAATGTATAAAATAAATCTTTTGGGTTGATCAATTCAGCAGCTTTTCCGTATGATGACGGAGTAAGACCACACTGTTTAACTGTGCTAGGACCACGCTGTTGACAGTTGTCTGTCTACAGCCGCGGGCCAGTCCGTCCGGGGTAGTACCACACTGAGCAGAAAATCGACGTCCGAATAGTAGCAATTTGTTACTGCATTTCGTTCGGTGAGCGAGAGAGCCAGGAGCCCAAGTTTCTGAGGGTGTTTGCGTGTGGTGGGTTTTAGTGATGCCTTTAGTATCAGCGAACCTCATTGCACGCATTCACACACCCTTCGCCGTAGATAGCGACCTTGCACAGATCATGAGCGGCAGCAACAGCATCAGAAGTACTGTTTCCACGTTTGCCACTGTTTGCAATAAAAAAAAAGAAAAAATTAATACAATTCACCACTCCCTATCTTACCCGTGGATGTTGTAAAAGACGACTGAGGGATATAATAGGCATATAACATCTATGCTAAGAGAAGAAAAACTTGAAACGAAATCCTCTAACAACCTGTCTGACCAGCCTGGTATATATAGTACGGTCAATTTCCCTACTATTATGGAGGAGGCTCGAGCCCAGCAGTGGGACGTATATGAGGCGAGTTGATGATGATAAACTCAGCTATACTCTGAAAGCTACATATCTACTTATTCATTCTTCACGTAATGGAAAGTTAGTATTATAGGCGTAACTGAACTAAAATCAATGCAAATACTATTTTTCTTTTCATGACATGCCTAAAGGTTTTACTTCAAAAATATTTATTTGATTCCATCTTGTAAAGTTCATCAGGCAAGCTTTGCTTTTCAAGTTTATCCATTTACGTTTAATATTCGTCGATAAGTGCGAGTCGGAGTCGCACACTTAGGGTTCCGTACCATTATCTATAAAAATCGCGTAAGTTATATGGGAGACAAAAAATATTTATTTAATTTTTAGTATTTGTTGTTATAGCGGCAACAAAAATATTTAAATTGTAAAAATTTCAACTGTCTAGCTGTCACGGTTCTTGAGTTACAGCCTGGTGACAGACAGGTGGACGGACAGACAGCGAAGTTTTAGTAATAGGATCCCGTTTTTACCATTTAAGTACGGCACCCTAAAAACTGACCCGCAGCAATAAACCATTCATTCAGCACGGTGCTTTGATGTAATGTAATCATCATCATCATGTATGTAATATAATACATTAATACTAGTTAAGAATTAAAGCCTCATTATTTTCCAGGTACTCACGATCAAACCTCCAATGTGTATCAACAAACAAGATGTCGACTTCGCCGTGTCTGTGTTAGATGATGCCATAAAACAATACTTGGTAAAAAAAAAATAAAACGTGATTGTACCAATTTGTTGCATTATTTATTACTAGCAACTCGCCCTCGCTTCGCTTCGGTTTCAGTCGCCTTACCCGCGTATTTCCCGTTCCCGTGGGAATACCGGGATAAAATATAGCCTATGTTAATCCCTGATATTATAGTTTTCCATTGGTGAAAGAATTTTTGAAATCGGTTCAGTGGTTTAAGCGTGAAAGTGTAACAAACAAACAAACAAACTTACTTTCGCATTTACATATATATTAATAAGGATAACTAGATACATATATGCATTATATAAATACAAAGATACAAAATACCTACCTAACATGAACCTGACAAATATTTTTAACAAAAAATATAACAATAACAATTTCTGATGTTTACCTGACCTTTTGTTGCTATCTTAATATTTAAACCTGGACCCACAAATTTTAAAGTAGTACAGATAGGACAGTACGTCACTATAGTAAGTTTGGAATACAATCATCTTTATCCACTTGGCGGCGCTTGTGAGCTTCTTAGTATTACCTAGGTAGCTATATTTATATCTATATTCTTTGTTATCTATATACGTATAGATAACTTGAAATTAAAATGGAGAGATTTTTCATTTGTATCTTTATATATATATTTCCTGTATAAGTTATACGTGATTATGCAAATCAGTAACGAGCAGTAATACTTGTGATTAAAACAAAATGCGCAGGAGTCTTACGAACAAGCAGCCATCTATAAACCAGTGTCTTAACAGATCGTCTGTAGAGTTTTTGTATGGGATTTTTAACTCCACCACATTGCGTTAGATGGCGCTATTTTTAAATATTAATATTTATACAATATAGCTTTGTTAAAATAAAACTACTATAAAATTAATTTAAATTATATGAGCTTAGTTATATTCGAGTAAAAAATACACTTTAACTCTTATTAATTTTATAAATATGTATTGTTTTTTATACGTTTTTTTGATTTATGCGTACAAAGAAACGTGCTGCCACCAGGGTAGCCATCAGTGTTTCCACTCTTAGGGATTTCGCCCTTTTTAGGGGGAAACTACTGATTTAGAATATGGCTTAGGCCTATTTAATATTTTTAGGGATTTAGGGTAATTTGGGGTAAAATTGAATATAAAAATAACAAACACTATTTTACCATAGACTTTGCCGACCACAAACAATGGTTACCCTCAATGGGCTCTTAGGCTTCACCGAAATTACTTTGTGTAAGACATGATAGTAGAATTTAAATCAAATATATTGCAGTGTTTACATGTGGTTATTTCAGTGCGATACTAAGAACTGTTATAGGAAATTTCGATTCGATTCAAAAGTCTCTATTTAAGAGCTGGTCGCCTGGCGGGCCGACGCCCACCGTGACATCATTGCTCGTTGGGCAGACTGGCAGGAGAGGCTTCGGTACGATGTTCGGGTCGTCAAGGCCTTCCGGTCGGTGCTCATGGAGTGCTGAGGTCGGCGGCATAGGTTGCTTTCTGCCCTTTTGGTGTAGGTAGTGACGACACACGGTTGCTTCACCAAGTACCTGGACACAGTTGTGAGGAAGGAGAGCACATCGTCCTGCCAACGTTGCAATTGCGACGAGGATCCATCAGCCTAATGGTGAAGGGGAGGGAATACAGTTGGTTATGAGGCCTGCGTCACCTTTTTATCCTCCCGGAAGAAATAGATGGAGTGTGCGCTAGCCCAAAAAAACAACCCAACCCAAAAAAAAGCTTCACAGTGAAACCCTCAACGGTTTGTTGCACACCAAACTAAGTATGACCGACTCGATATTAGAACCCGACAGACAAATGTTAAGTGGAGCTAAAAAACTTGAGCCCAATGCTTTAGCTTCAACATCAGCATCATATTGTTCACCATCTACTTCTTCCATAGATTATAATGAATTCTTTTTATGAATACATGTTTACTAACTCTGATTAATAGATGAGAATTAAAATAAAAATCACACCATCAAGTTTTGTTTTATTTCGAACTCATTCAAATTTTGCGCCCTAAATGAAAGATTTTCGGAGACTGACTAGAGTATTTAGGGCAAATTAGGCAAATATTTAGGGTAAAACTACAAAATCAATTTTAAAATCAATTGTTGTAAAATCAATTTTATAAAGATTTTATTTCTGAAAATTCCTTGGAGAATTTATATTAATTTGAATAAAAAATGGTATCTTCCCTCGCCCAGAAAGCCGTTCTTAATTTACACCACTCATCGACAGATGGCGACAATTCCTGAACGTTTGCTGTTGACTCTATACCTATATATAAAAAGTACTCTGTGCTATAAACCATGTAAATGCAATATGCAGTGTTTCCACTTTAAAGATTGCCTTTCCCCACGATTCAATTCAGATTTACCCTTTTTGGGACTTATTCCCCTTCATAAGTTATTCTGCTGTATAGTTGTCACAAGATAAAAAGCCCGTTTGACAGTTCACGCCCAAGAAGTTTGCTATTTTTTACCCATCGAAATGTTTTGAATGTAATTACATTTTTCATTGACGGGTATCGCCCACTGGGTTAAGCGCTGTGGCATAACGATTTCTTCATATTGTCCACAGACTATTAATAAAAAAATAAATCGATTAAGATATTTTTTTTTTAATGCGGACTCGTACTTGGCTGGTGTTATTAATTTTAATACTAGTATTTAGACTAATTACAGAATTTCACCAGCTGTGTAGTGATTTTTATTGAAAATTCGAGACGTCAATATTGACAATATGAAAATGAAATAATATATATACGGGTGACGATACCTGAACTGACAATTTGGGCTCATCATCTTAAGAAAATGATTGACTGAAGATTCACTTTTTCTCGATATTTTGGTGATTGAGTGAATGTTATTGTAATAAAAATATTAAATGATAGAAAAATGACAATTCGTAACATTGTAACATTTCAAAATACCTACGATATCACAGTTTAAGTAAAATTTTCAAATCAGAACTTTAATCCAATGCACTTTACAATACATATTCAAATTGATTATATACTCATGCAAACTTGAATCGATTTATTGTGAGTATCGAGTACCGAGTCGTATGGTTAATCACTAATTACAACAGTAAGTCCAAATGTCAAAACGAGCCTCTTATTTTGTGACAACTATAGTTCTTAGCTTTGGCACTAGTGTAATAACTAAAAAAACTTAGATTTCCTTCTAATGGTCGGTATACACGACAACAATATATCGCAGCGATTTGACTGCGCAGACAGTTTGCGCATTTAATCGAACGTCCATAAATTATGTACACGTTTATGATATTTGCGACGTTCGTCCATTTGCAGCAGAAATTCAGGCGAGAATCATGTCATCCTTGATGGAAAATGATAAAGTATTGGCGTCACTCATTTTATGTAAAAAGCAAAGAAAATCACGTAGTATGTGGTGTAGAAATTGGATTCTTATAAGGAAATCGTATGACTTGACGACTGAAAGTATCTTTCATGTGAATTTATTGAGAGAGATACATACGTAAAACATACACGCCGAGGCCTCTGGAGGGACGTATGTAGTATGTGGTGTAGAAATTGGCTTCTACTCTCATGTGAATTTATTGAATTTTGTTTTTTTTTTTTATAGTTTCCCTATTGGCATTAGAATCAATATGTTTGTACATGTCAATTAGCCTATCGTAGGCAGCATTTTTCTCGTTGCGATTATGATAGTCTTTGCTTTTCTTACTCCAGAAGCAAATTATAACTCTGTATTAACTCTTCCGTGTGGTGACGGAGTAAGAATACAATTCACCACCCCCTATCTTACCCGTGGGTGATCGTACGAGACGACTAAGGGATATAAAACGCATATAACATCTATGCGAGAGAAGGAAAACTCGAAATAAAACCCTATACCAACACGTCTGACCAGCGTGGTATAGTAGGTCAATTACCCTTCCATTATGGAGGAGGCCCGAGCCCAGCAGTGGGACATATAGGGGCTGAGATGATGATGATGATGATTAACTCTTCCAATAATTCCTGGTTGTTGCTATTATTATTATCATCTTGCTACATGTTGAATTGCATCTACAGCAAGCGTCGTGAACGAACTAAAGGACCACTACGACTTCAATCCACATCCTACGACAAAACTGTGCAAACATGATCGACAACAATTTATCGAATAGTTTTTGACACTGCTCCGATCGTTTGCACCAACCAGAAAATTTTGAGACGATTTTCGTACATACTATCGATAAAACTGCACAAACGGTCTGCGCAGTCAAGTCGCTACGATATATCATTGTCGTGTATACCGTCTAGAAATATATAAAACCTGCACGTGTCACCACTGTTTTTTTTTATACAGTAAAACGTAGGGTAAAGCCTAGCCTAGAATTTGGCGCAATATTTTAGCCTAGGCTTTACCCATGATTTACCGCAATTTCCCCTTTTCCTTCCCTCTGGACCTAATTTCCCCTCAAAAGAGGAATTTCTCTTCATTGTGGAAACACTGGCAATATGGCAGCGGCAGACGCTGTCATTCGGTTGTCATTCTATCAATTCGCCAGCGCCCCTAGTGTCATTTTATTATTGTAGATCAAACTTCTAAATTATTAAAAAATGTTCTAGCTGTCAACGCCGTGCCTGGACCTTGTGGAATCAACCACCTTAGGCATCAGTATATATGACAGACCCCAATGGAGGCCTCACAAACGACATTCAGCGCCTGTCCGTGTCTCGGTACGCTTGCGTGCCGCTCCGCGCTCTCTCGATTGCGTCACACACACACGTACGCTCCCGCGCGCTGCCGATTACGTCACCCGTACGCTCAGTACGCTGTCGTTTGTTTCGCGCGCATTCCAACGGTCGCTGCAAACGGACGAAGAAGTGGTAGTTCAAAACCGCCTTTTTCGAGGCGACCTATTGGACTGCTCACGAATATTACTAACTGCCTGCGTTCAAAGCAAGGTCAGGTAGTAATATTTGTTTCTGTCTAATAGACAAAAAAGTCATAGTGGCCCCTTAAGGGCAAAACCAAGTTTTTCTTGGTCCCCGGTTGAAACCTAACGGTGTCAACAAAGCCGGGTGAGGCGAAGCCCCGAGTCGCCTGCCGAGCCCCTTCAGGGCGAGGCGCACAACTCGGACGGGACCGGAACAGTAGGCCTTGGGGGTGACCCCTAGTCTACCCCGGTTATCTCCTACCCACCCTACCTATTCCCTACTCCCATTCTCGGGTGTCAGTTTGGGTGTGACTGCCCGCAAGGGCCCATACCACCCCTACACTCGAGCTGTTAGGAACCACGCAGGCACATTAAGATCGGCCGGTGGATACTAGCTTAGGGCACACCCTAGTATTAAGCACATCCTCCCGACCTACCCCGGTTGGGAGGGAACACACCTCACACACCCCCGGGTACTCCCCCCGGGGTGTTAGGTTGCTAGGAGACCGCGTTATAGCGACTATTTTCGAGTTTTTCGAGTTTTATAGTACAGTGGTTTTTAACCGCTATAATGTCAAGAGTAGGGCTTGAGGACCTACTCAAGGACGAGGAAATCTGGACGCTTATCGTCCGGAAATTCCGCGAGAGGGCACCGGAGCGCACACCATCGCGCCCGCAATCGCCCACCGCCACGATCACCCCAGAGAGTGGGGATGAAAGTGAGCGCACCACCAACACCAACTCGGAGATGGAGTACGACTCCGCTCCGACCTCCACCTCCTCTGAGGAGGAAGACTCCCCCAACGAGGGGTATAGCGAGGCCAAGTCCCGCAAGCGCAGCCGCAAGGCGCGCAAAAATAAGGCCGCAAAGGCACCAAAGGTCGCTCCCGTAGTGGAGTCGAACTCACCCACCCCGACACCATCACCCGCTGCTCCCCTCCAGGAGCAAGGTGCCCCCACCCCCTCCACAAGTGGGGTCATGACCGCCACGGCCAACAAGGCCCCCACGGTCAGAACTACCACGGCGGCGACATCATCAGCCGCCAGAAAACTCACACCCCCTCCTCTGTACATACGCGACAAGGAGAGGTGGTTCGCAATCTCCGCGTGGTGCAACTCGCACCGCGTGGCTTACAAAAGCGCCAGATCCACCGCACAGGGGATCAAAGTCGAGGTCAGTACGACCGACGACCACAGGGCGCTATCAAAAATGTTAGGGGAGCAACGCATCCCCTACCACACTTATACAATGCCCGAGGACAAACTCCTACGGGCCGTCATCAAAAATGTCCCTCGAGAATTCGCCAACGAGGAGATTCTCGAATCACTCAAGGCTCAAAACTTTCCCGTGAGGGAGGTTCACCGTATGGTGCGCGGCAAAGCACGCGCACCTATGAATATGGTATTAGTATGCCTAGACAACACCCCCGAGGGGAAACAGGTTTTCCGTATCACACATGTGTGCGGACTTATGGGCGTCAAACTAGAGCCCCCTTATAAAACCGGCATAATGGTACAGTGCCACAAATGCCAGATGTATGGCCATACATCAAACAACTGCTAGGCCCACCCAAGGTGCGTTAAGTGCCTGGGTAATCACCACACCAGCGAGTGTGAGAGGCCCAAAGACCTGTCGCTCTGCACAGAGCCGCTATCGTGCGTGCTTTGCGGGGAGATGGGCCACCCGGCCAACTTCCGCGGCTGTCCACGGGCGCCCAAAAGGACAATTCGTCCAACGGGCCCAGCCCGCTATTATAATAAGGCCTTCGTGCCCGCCCCCCTCCCGACTCACAATGCGTGGTCTCGCCCCCTCACTCAAGGTAGGGAGGCGTTCCCCGCATTACCGCGCACGCAAGCGCCCCCCCACCCCCCTTCACGCACCCACCAAGACCCCAATCGCCAACCGTTGGGCATAAAACGCCCGCCGGGGGCCAACCTAAGCCCCTTATGGGCACACCCGTCGTCAAACCCGCACCAGTTAGGGTAGCATCACACGCGCTCCCTAAGACCCCACAAGGCCTAGACCCGGATCTAGCCCTTGTGGCAAATTTCGCCTCACTCATCGACTTCGCGGAAATCCGCGAGGTCGCCGCAGAGCTAAGGAGGAACGAGGGTAATAACCTCGCCCTCCTTAACATTGCCATTAAATTCTCGCCCCTACTCGAACGTCTGGGGTCCCTTAGTTTTAAATAAAATGGATAATCACACTCCCGGCAGAGTCAAACCACGACACCTAAAGTTAGGGACATATAACGCGAATAGCCTCTGCTCACAGAGGGACGAGTTAGGTACATTTCTTAGGGAACAACAGCTCGACATTCTTATGGTACAAGAGACGTTTCTCAAACCTTTCAACAAGGACCCTAGAATTGCGAATTATAATATAGTTCGCAACGATAGGGTCACTTCGCAAGGAGGGGGAACGCTCATCTACTATAGGAGGTCGTTGCACTGCACGCCTGTGGATCCGCCACCTCTGGCGTACATTGAAGCGTCAGTATGCAGATTAGCGCTCACCGGCCATCAGCCAATTACATTTGTCTCGGCTTACCTGTCACCCGAAAGAAGGGACGGTAAACACTTAGTGGAGAGCGATCTCAAGGCATTGCTTGACTTGGGCGGCGCCGTCATCATTGGCGGTGACCTTAACGCCAAGAACACCTCGTGGAACTGTCATAGTTCGAACAAGAGGGGCAAAGTCTTAGAGTTATACGCTGACAGATTGGGTTGTGACGTCATAGCGCCATTAGAGCCGACTCACTACCCTAACATTGTCGACCACAGGCCAGACATATTAGATATAGTACTTCTCAAAAATATAAACCTACGTTTATGTTTAATAGAAGTACTACACGAACTAGATTCAGATCACCGTCCGGTGACTCTGGAATTCGCCCCCCGCTTACCCGGCCCCTCAGGCCACAATAACGTAACAACAAGGTTGACCACCGACTGGGCACGGCTCGGGAGAAATCTCAAGGCCACCTCATCGGCATACCTTGATAAGATTCCCAAGGACATAAAGTCCGAGGAAGAAACCTCCCTGGCGATCGATTTACTCACGGGTCACGTGCAGTCGGTAATTGACGACTGCTCGCGGCGGGTGCCGGATACGAGCGTTCGTAGATGGCAACTGCCGAGTGACGTACGCGACCTACTGAGAAGAAAGAACGCCGCAACCCGCGCGTACGACCGATACCCCACGGAGGAGAACCGCGAACGCCTGCGGGCCCTCCAAAGGGAGGTCAAAACAGAAATTAACAATATGAGACAGAGCAGATGGGACGCCACTTTAGAAGAGCTGAAGCCCACGCACACAGCCTTCTGGCAGCTTGCCCGCTCACTCAAAAAAGATGTAGTGTCCACACTCCCTCCCCTCAGTAGAATAAATCAACCGCCGGCATTCATGGATGACGAAAAGTCTGAATGTCTGGCAGAGAGCCTAGAGCTTCAGTGTACGCCGAGTACATTATACGAACAAGAAGCTACTCACTCCAACACTATTAATTCGGAAGTGGCCAGTCGTACCACTTTATCGCGGTCGAATATAAACAACGACAATAATATGCCTATCCCAACAGTGAGCACCGACGAAGTCGAGTCGCTTATTAGGGGTCTCCACGCTAGGAAAGCCCCGGGTTCGGACGGTATTACAAATAGAGTAATTAAATTATTCCCAGCCCATTTAATAATATTACTGTGTTGTATTTTTAATGCAGCCCTCAAATATAACATCTTTCCTTCACAGTGGAAAGAGGCCGTGGTAATCGGAATCCACAAACCCGGCAAAAAACGTACCGAACCCAATAGTTATCGACCTATTAGCCTACTGAGAAGTTTAGGTAAATTATACGAACGATTAGTACTCAGTAGGCTACGCTCATACGCAGAGTTAAATAAACTTATACCGGACGCGCAATTTGGTTTTCGTGCTAAACACAGCTGTGTTCAGCAAGTACATAGACTAGTAGAATACACCACTAGTCAGTTCATGAGGGGACGGTACACTGGTGTACTATTTCTAGATGTAGCGAAAGCTTTCGATAAAGTTTGGCATGAGGGCTTAATTTACAAATTATATTTATTAAAAATCCCCGAATACTTAATTCTAATAATACATGACTATTTGAGTCATCGCAGCTTTCGCTATAGGGTGGAAGGGACGTTGTCCACCTCCCATTCTCTCAAGGCCGGTGTTCCACAGGGCTCGGTCCTCGTCCCATTTTTGTTTACACTGTATACAAGTGATTTACCCAAGTTCACTCGTGTGCACACAGCGCTTTACGCCGACGATACCGCACTCTATTGTGCAGGTATGTCCCCGACAACCGTAGTCAATACACTCCAAAAAGCGGTTACCGCCCTTGCCAATTGGTATAGGAAATGGAGAATAGAAATTAATCCCGAGAAGAGCCAAGCGGTCATGTTCACTAAACGAACTGCCCGTCTGTGCTCTCCGGACAGCATCCCTCCTCTCACTCTCTTCGGCCGACCTGTCTCATGGAGCAGAGAGGCCAAGTACTTAGGTGTGACCCTTGATAGCCGACTCACTTTCCTGTCCCACTTGAAGCGGGTCCGCGCGCGCGCCGCCTTCGTGATGGGACGCCTTCACTGCTTATTAAACGCAAAGTCCAAACTATCACTCAAAAATAAAGTCCGATTATACACTACTTGCATACGGCCCATCATGACGTATGCCAGTGTAGTGTTCGCGCACGTTAGGCCAAACAGGATCCACAGGTTACAAACACTACAAAATAGATTCATGCGACGGGCAACGGGAGCACCGTGGTTCGTTCGTAATGTCGATCTACACATCGACCTCGAATTGCCGACCATCAGGCAGTATATGAAGCGTTGCTCCCAGCGCTATTTTGACTCTGCCACGACTCACCCCAATCCACTAGTGGTTGGGGCGGTAAACTACGTCCCATCAAAAATATCCGCGGTCCGACGACCCCGTCATCTCCTTGAAGAAGGGGATGATGCCATCACGATCGCCCAAGAAAGGGCCTACACAGCTCGCGCAGCGATAACACATAAAACTGCGCGGTATCGGCCTCGCCGACGAGGTCGAAAACCGCGCCGCGTAAAAATCATTAACCTAAACGTGGCCACGCCCACTTTGCTTTCAGCGACGCTCCGAGCCCTCGGGCGATGTTCGCTTAACTTACTTACCGGGTTGAGAGCCTTCCGCTCGCCCATTGCCCGCGTTAAGCTGTCAAGGTCATCTGCGACCAACAGCTAAATACACAAAAAAAAAAAAAAAAGGAGGCCTCACATTAAAGTCCGATTATACACTACCTGCATACGGCCCATCATAACGTATGCTAGTGTAGTGTTCACGCACGTTAGGCCAAACAGGATCCACAGGTTACAAACACTACAAAATAGATTCATGCGACGGGCAACGGGAGCACCGTGGTTCGTTCGTAATGTCGATCTACACATCGACCTCGAATTGCCGACCATCAGGCAGTATATGAAGCGTTGCTCCCAGCGCTATTTTGACTCTGCCACGACTCACCCCAATCCACTAGTGGTTGGGGCGGTAAACTACGTCCCCTCAAAAATATCCGCGGTCCGACGACCCCGTCATCTCCTTGAAGAAGGGGATGATGCCATTACGATCGCCCAAGAAAGGGCCTACACAGCTCGCGCAGCGATAACACATAAAACTCCGCGGTATTGGCCTCGCCGACGAGGTCAAAAACTGCGCCGCGTAAAAATCATTAACCTAAACGTGGCCACGCCCACTTTGCTTTCAGCGACGCCCCGAGCCGAGGTCCATTCCCCACAGGGGGAGCCCTCGGGCGATGTTCGCTTAACTTACTTACCGGGTTGAGAGCCTTCCGCTCGTCCATTGCCCGCGTTAAGCTGTCAAGGTCATCTGCGATCAACAGCTAAATATACACAAAAAAATTTAAAAAAAAATAAGGAGGCCTCACATTGAGAAACTGTCAAATAGACCCAGCTTAGCTGCTTATGCGGTAAAAAAAATTCGCGTGTTAGCCGATGTTGAAAGCCACAGCCACAATAGTTTATTTCGCTTACTTTCATAGTCTTATGTCATACGGCATATTACTGTGGGGTTGCTCCGCGGTATTGAATAGAATTTTTGTTCTACTAAAAATGGCGATCCGCGCGATTTATAATTTAGGTCCAAGAGCATCACTACGAAAGAAATTTAAAGTAGTAAATATTCGGACTGTTATATCTCAATATATATACGAAAATGTATTATATGTAAAAAAATATCAGTAACTGAAAAATATAGTGACATTCATCATATAAATACTCGATATAAGAATAATTTAATTGTACATAGTACTCGTCTTTAACGAGTTAACAGATCTTTCATGGGGCAATGTATACGCTTCTACAACAAACCTGTTAATATTCAAGATATATATCTTGAATGCCAGTGCATAAGTTCAAAAAAGCAATCAAGAGTAGATTTTATAAAAAAAGGTTATTATAAAATCTCGGTTTATCTTGATGATAATACAGATTGGTTATGAGCAGCTGCTCATTCGGGCATTTTCTCATTAATTCAATGAAAGGTGTTACACACATGTTTATTTTATTATAGCTAACTATACTATTTCCATTTCTTTATTTTCTCGATGATAGTTATAATTTGATAGTTGTAGTGCTGTGACCAAATAAGTAATGATATCGATCGCATATATGTTTTGAACACGAGGCATGGCCGCATCGCAGATCTTCGTCAACGCACTGCGGATGCGGCCAGGCTCGGCGTCCACCCCGTCCAACTGGTCGGCAGAGGAAAGCCACGAGTAAACGATGGCTGCCTCCGCCAGCAGGTCCCGATCTAAGCGACCCACAGCCCATCGCAGGAACGCGGGACGTCCGTCCGCCCTGTGACCCCTGACGGGCGTCGGGATTGTCATGGAGACCTCCATCCGGATATACTGGTGGTCCGATAAGGTCTCAACCTCCTCCTCGACCCACCAGCTCCTCACGCGTGCGGCGACCTCAAGGCTAGCGAACGAAAGGTCCACTATCGACCCGCCCTGCTGCCGCACGCACGTATGCACCGAGCCCCTGTTCAGCAAACAGAGGCCCAGTGCCGCCGCCCAGTCCTCGACAGGTACTCGCCATCAAATCACCACTGAGTATCAATTTACAAGATATTGATTTTGTGGAGTGTGTATTAGATGACTCCATGAAATAAGATTTAGTTAAAAAAATAAAACTACAAATTAGTTTACAAATTAGAAACCTTATAATTTTTGATTTACCTGCATTATTTATTACTAAAATATCAAATGTAGGTATTATATTTAATCACGTATTTGTTGCTGCATAAGGCTGGGACCACCGAAATTCTTAGTCTATCACTGTATGGCAGACATCGTATGGCAAGGAGAAACTAAACAACTAAACTACGGTCGTCGAAGCTTCCACAGTAATATTTCAAAAGAATTAGTGGTCACACCACCGGTTGCAGAAAATTGCACAATAATAAGTATTTATTGCAATTATATAAGTCTGTTGGTTGATACACGTGTAATTTGTATTTTTCATTTGTTTAAAATAAATAGATTATCTAAAAGACATTTAAGAGTTGTATAAATGTTAATATTATTTGACGTGTTGAGCCATTACATGTTAGTTTGTGTATTGTGATTCTAGAGTGTTCCTACAGTTGGCTTAACCTTAAGTTTAAAATGGTTTTCAAATGCCAAGAGGATAGTTTTCTAAAGGAGGTAAGTAATACCATAGATATCTTTTAAATAATAAAATATCTTATCTATTTATTTGGTGAAATCTTATAAAAACGGCATTTAAATATTTCATCAAGTATGTAATGATTTATTTCTATTATCATCCATCAAGTCGGCGCTTTCAATAAAATGTTTATTGTTAGACTTCAAGATTCTTTAAAAATATTTAAAAAAATATATATGCAATTTTTTATCGGATATTGTTATAAATACCTTATTTATTAACTAGGTCATTGTAAATTATGGCTACAAATTTTCAACAGGATCCTTGTAACATATTTTTTGTGATAATGTAATAATAAACACATAACCTATCATAGTTAAGAAGCAGCACTGTTTTTAATGCTATTATAGCATTTTCTCACATGAATCTCTTTTTAATAATTTCAACTCTATTGGCCCAAAAGCAATGTAAACTCAATCCTTTTTATTCTAAAATGAAAGGAAGGGAGATCCACCACTTTACCACGGTAATCAATATACCGCACACCACAATAAAAGGAATACAGGATAGGATTAAGGTGGACTAGGAAATAAAGAAATCTTACTCTCATGTGAGGAGCACCTTCCAGAACATCAACTTGCAATTTTCCGCAGAACTTCAAATCTTCATTCGACACGTGTTTCACCTCTAAACGAGGCATTCTCAGGACGGTTTGGCTTCAAATGCATTTGCAATCCATTTTAGAATAAAAATGGATTTCCGCTATGTATCGCCTAATTTACTCAATTATCAATCCTTTTTTCCTACATTCCTTTTCAAATGTAAAAAAACGGACCTCAATTTTCCTCAATCTAAAAATAAATTGACCTACTATGTCCTTTTCCATGCTGCGATGGAGTAAGAATACAATTCACCACCCCCTTTCATACCCGTTAGTGTCGTAAAAGATGACTAAGGGATACATTAAGCATATGATATTTATGCAAAAGATAAAAAAACTCGAAACAAAACCCTATACCAATCTGCCTGACCAGCATGAAGTTCCCTCCTTTTGTGGAGGAGGCTCAAGCCCAATACTGGGATGGGGCCGAAATGATGACTATATCATGATGGGCAGATAGGCTGTATAGAGTTTTATTTCGAGTTTTCATACCTTAAGTTATAATATCTGCATATTATATCAATTAGTCATCTATTATGACATTTGTGGATGCATGGCGAAATATATTTTTACTCCCATCAGCATACTGAATAATCTATACATTTGTCTATATAACATCATCATCTTGCTCTTATCCCAATTACTTGGGGTCGACGCAATATGTCATCTGTTTTGACATATTGCAAAAAGTTTCGGCAATTAATTTTATGACCGGCCGCCTGCCTGACGTCAACCCTCCTTGGGAATGTAATAGTTGACCCAAATGGTACCAGATGGAGTTGGTCCGGGTCAATCTAGGGCTCTTAGTCATCTTTTACGACACCCACGAGCAAAGCAAGGGTTGATAATATTCGAAGCCTACCACACAGCGCATTATTTGTCTATATAACAATTAACAAATATAACAATACTAAAAACAATATAACAACAATAAAAAACTCAATACTGTACACTTGGGCTTCAGCCTCCTCCACAATTGGAGGGAAATTGACTTACTATATCATGCTGGTCAGACATGTTAGTATAGAGTTTTATTTTGAGTCTAGCTTCTCTTGCATAGATGTTATATGCATATTATATCCCTTAGTCGTCTTTTATTACACCCACGGGCAAGAACAGGGATGGAGAATTGTATTCTTACTCTGTCATCACACAGAAATTCTGATATTATCTATACTTATTAATATTTCACTTTTTAGTTTTCATCGAAAGTTGTAAAATGCGAACCAACAAAGGAGCCTATATTAGATTATGGAAAGACAATTAAGTTTGAAGGTTATCAAGTCACTCTAGAGAATACAATATTGTTTCCTGCTGGCGGTGGACAGGTAACTAGTATTTATTATTTAATTGAAAAGTTTTAATTTTAAGAAAATTTGGCATTGGCATACTACTGTTCTGATGGTGTAGTTATTATGGTACTTGACATATAGTGCCATTGTTGCAGTGTTTGATTCCCTCATAGAACAATGCTTTGTGGGATCCACAAGTTGTTATTCTGATTCAGAATATAGTTTGTGTCCATAACATTGTTTGGAAAATCCTCAGCAATACAAGGATTATTTCCTTAGGGTAGAGTTTTGTCTTTTAAAAACAAATTTTACAGAAAATTCAGAATCAAATCCATTACTTGATTTATTTAGCAGTTAATTGCAATGAACTTGGCTAGGCAGAGATCAGTATAATGGCATGGCATATGTTCAGCATGAGACCGGTGCCCACATGGCCTTCGCCTTGAGTATTGGCTGTTTTATCTTTGAGCATCATTGTTTTTCAAGTAAATGAAATTATCATTTTATTCTTGGAGTGGGGACAATAATTCTAATAAAACCTCGTAAATATGTTTTTCTTTTAACTGGATCAAGTTTTTGACCCATCATCATTGCTATATATCCTCTCCTGTGATTTTGCAACGGATTCTCTTATACCTTCATATTATATGTATATCTCACTATTGGCCTTGGGCCTCCTCTACCTTGTGATGGAAATTGATCTACTATACCACCTTAATCATGTGGAGTTTGCCTTCTCTTGCAGTAATGTTATCTGCATATTGTATCAATTAGCCGACTTTTGTGACATCCACTGGTAAGAAAGGGGGTGATGTTGTATTCTTACTCGTTGTTATCGCACAGTGAACCTCATACAGTGGATTTCATTAATAACGACCACGGTTGTAACGACTTTTCGGTTATAGCGACGTCGAATTTGGGTCCCTAGAATTTAAAGCATACTTTCGTAGGAAATTCATTTGGTAATAGCGACTCCAGATATAACGCCTAATTCGGGTATACCGACTTGTTTTTATGAACTATTTGGGACAGATTCCTAGAAATTCCTTTCGGATGTTGCGACTGAGTCGGCAAAGGCACAAAGTCTCATTCATAAGCTTTAACTATTAAGCTTATCCTTTGTTTATATTCGCAGATGTCAAATGCTTTGTGTGTGTGTGTAGTGTTACTTAGCATGTGCGCGAAGTTAAAATTATGAATCAGTTACGCTATTTCCAGTGAGTGAACAGTGTTTCTTAGACTTGTGAAAATGGCTCCTAGACGTACATTTACTGTTCCGAGACGTCACTGCCCGTTGGGCAGTCAGGCTGGAGAGGCCTCGGTTCGGGGTGCGAGCCGTGGAGGCCTCCCGGCCGGTGCTGATGCAGTGGTTGGAAAGGCGGCACGGGGTGCTCTCCTTCCGACTGGTGCAGGTTTTGACGGGGCATGGGTGCTTCGCCAAATACCTGCACAGGGTCGTTAGGAGGGAGAGTACACCGTCCTGCCACCACTGCGATTGCGACGAGGACACGGCGCGCTATACGCTCGAGGCCTGCGCGGCTTGGGAAGTGCAGCGCTGTGAACTCGTCGCAATCATCGGTACAGACCTGACGCTGCCGGCTATCGCTAGGGCGATGGTCGACAGCGTCGGGAATTGGGACGCGGTCGCAGCCTTCTGCGAGACAGTGATCTCGTGGAAGGAGGCGGCGGATCGCCTGCGCGAGGAGCGCAGCCTCGATGAGGAGATCCGCCGCCGGCGACTGGGGCGGCGTAGGCGCAACTACCTGCGCCTCATGCCGCCCTAGCCGAGGCCGCGGGTGACGTGACCGGGGATTAGTCCGTCACCCGCCGAGAGGCCGACCGCGTAAGGAAAGACCGACGTCCTCCCCGAGGGGGGGACGTCGGTCGATGGGAGGGTACCCCAATAGGGGGTATTCCGTTGGGCCGACCACTGATGTCAAATAACCCTGCTCCGGTGGTCGGCCCAACGACGAAGGCGACGTGGTTTTCGGGTGGGTTGCGGGAGATGCGTGCTTAAGCCCCTCTGTCGCCCCGGACGGAGTGGTGCGGAGGCGCGCCGACCGCAGCCCTCCCACAAAAAGAAAAATAAAGACGTACATTTACTGTTAAAGTAAAACTGATTTCGGATATAGAGACCTCCGGATATAGCGACGACATTACAATGGTCCCTCCGCCATCGTTATAACCGAAATACACTGTATTTTGTATATTATTCACTGCATACGAGGTGTGTTCAAAAAGTAAGGTGACTTTGTATTTTTAAGAAAAAATATTTATTTATTTATCAATATTTATGTTGTCCCCTTCAAAGTAATCCCCCTCAGATACAATACACTTATGCCAACGGTTTTCCAATCCTCAAAGCACTTCTCATAAGCACTTTTCGGTATAGCCTTGAGCTCTTCCAGCGATGCAGTCTTTATCTCTTCAATCGTTGCAAATCTCCGTCCTTTCATAGGTCTCTTTAGTTTTGGGAACAAGAAAAAGTCACATGGGGCCAAATCCGGTGAATATGGTTGCTGAGGCATGATTGTGGTGTTGTTTTTGGCCAAAAAATCTCTCACAAGCAAAGATGAGTGAGCAGGGGCATTATCGTGATGCAAAAGCCATGAATTGTTTTTCCACAATTCTGGACGTTTTCTTCGTATTGCCTCTCGCAAACAGCGCATAACTTCAAGATAATACTGTTTATTGACCGTACGACCATATGGTAAGAACTCCTGATGCACCACGCCATAGTAATCGAAGAAAACAGTGAGCAAAACTTTGACATTGGATCGAACTTGGCGTGCTTTTTTCGGTCTTGGCTCATCTGGGCTCTTCCATTGGGACGATTGGACTTTGGTTTCGATATCATAACCATATACCCATGATTCGTCACCAGTTATGACCCTTTTGAGTAAATCTGGGTCGTCATTGACGTCATTCAACAGTTCTTGAGCGATGCTCATGCGACGGTTCTTTTGGTCAAAATTTAGCAATTTCGGAACAAACTTCGCTGACACACGTCTCATGCCCAAAACGGTAGAAAAAATTTCATGGCACGAGCCAAGCAATATACCAACATCCACAGCATCTTCTCTTATAGTGATTCGACGATTTTCCAAAACAATTTTCGTCACTGCTTGAACGTTTTCATCAGTTGTTGACGTGCTTGGGCGTCCAGAGCGAGGCTCGTCATTGGCATCTTCCCGGCCATCTTGGAAGAGTTTGTACCACTTGTAAACATTTTTTTTACTCAGAACAGTTCACCGTATGCCACTGTCAACATTTCAAGTGTTTCGGAGCACTTTATTTTATTTTTTACACAAAATTTGATGCAAATCCTTATCCATATTTTTCGATAGCAAGAAATCGCCGAGCACGCAAAACACTTATAACCTTTACGCCTCTCACAACCAAACAAAAAATGCTATACACTTGAAACTTGGTACAGATCTTCGGAAAGAGTGTACCAACATAACAAAACAAAAAAATCGATAATCGAAAGTATGTTGCCTGCGAAATTTGAAAAGTCACCTTACTTTTGAACACACCTCGTATATTAAATAATAACAAATGATATTTTCATTTTAGCCACATGATGTTGGTTACTTGAATAATGTGGAAGTATTACAAGTAGTTCGGAAAGGTGGTGATGCTCTTCATTTTACTAAAGAGCCTATAGAGGTGGGCACTGTTGTAAAACAACAGATTAATTGGGATAGAAGGTTTGACCATATGCAGCAACATTCAGGTAAGATTGCCTCTTTCATTCATTTAATATCTAAACATACATTTATCTATAATATACATATATAAATGTAACAGGCCGTTGTTCATACATTAAGAAAACGAATATTAGGGGTTTTTATTAGAATTTATGTTTGTCTGCATGTTTGTACATACAAAGCAAAAATATCCAAATAATCAGCAGAAGTAAAATGTTGGAAAAACTAGTATCTTTCAGATGTTATAATGTTCATATGTGGCTATTGAATGGGAGTGTTTGCTGCTCTAGTTAATGCTTAATCAGGTGCAGCTTATAGGAACTGGTCCAAGCAAAATTAATTTCTACATTTTGAAAAAAGAAAGATATTTTATGGGCTGATACAGGAGCTAATACTTATTAAACATGTTGTATCAAGGGTTTGTATTTGATTTTTGATTGCCTGATGTTTCAAACACTATTCCTGTTTACGGGCGGATTGTCCGCAAATACAAACGCGATAAAATTCGTAAAATACTTTTATTTACAATGTGTAATACTCGCGTAAACATCAGCAGACATCATGTTGTATCATTTGTGGCAAATAAGTAACTTGAAATTTTGGGCCCACTGAGTTTGTTGCCGAGTCTTCAGCTTATGGTCATGTTGCCATCTGGATTATTAACGATATTGTTTACAGATTTAATTGTATTTGTAAATAAAACTATTTTACAGATTACATCGTGTTTGAATTTGATTTTTGATTGTCCGACATTTCGAACATGACCACCGAAGTACTTTCTATGCTTAGATACTTTTCAGCGTCTAATAATACTAATATATGTATATATTTAATTCTAGGGCAGCATTTAATATCAGCAATATTGGAGAAAGATCATAAAATAATGACACCAAGTTGGTGGCTCGGAGCTGAAGAAAGTTATGTTGAATTGGATTCACCCAATGTCCCAAATGATATAATGAAGATTGTTGAAAATAAATGCAATGATTTGATCCGGGCAGCTGTACCTGTTTCTGTGAAGATGTGTAAAGCTGACGATCCTGAATTAGATGAGAGCCTCAAAAGTGGCTTGCCCAAGGATTGTATTGACACAATCAGGATTATATGCATTGGCAATGTTGATGAGAATATGTGTTGTGGTACTCATGTATCTAATTTAAGGTAAGCGTCTTTCACCTCGGCCCACAAAAGTTCCATTGTTGGGATCCAGTCAACTCCCATAGTGAAGGTGGCTGGGTCCCAACAGTGAGGAGTTTTCCTTGTCCTTCATAAATGTTTGTATACATATTGTATCTCTTACAAGGAGACCCTCAGACGTGTGGGTCGGGGATTTCCATGATTTTTGGGTGGGGTGGTAGAGGGAGCCGAGGGTATCACAACTACCAGATATTAGGGTCAACTGGGCTCTCATTAAAAAGATATTAAGGGTCAAAGTTGTATGGGTAATTTATGTACTAGAAAAATTCGGACTCAGATCGCAAGTTAATGGTAGCCTCGTGGTAATGCGCTCGCTTGCGGGATCTATGGTCTCGGATTCGAAACCCGACGACTTATTTTTTTTTAAATTATCACAATATTGTGTAAAATTTGGTTTTTTTTTTTTATAATTTTACACAGAATTATAAATTATTTTGTTTTTTTCACGATCTCCTCCTTTTCTCGCTCTATCTCATGATCAACTCTTCAATATGAAAATTGAGGTGTTACGGAACGAAAATAAATAATTATAAAATTGTGAAAAAATCATATTTATATTTATCGTATAAATGTACATTTTTAATACATTCTTATCATCTTTACAAATTTTTGGATGGAATTCCTCGTAAAAGCACACAAAACACAGACATTGTCTGCACCGGCTACATTTTATCGCTGCGCGAGTCCCCTCCTAGAAAGAGCGGAAAAAAACCAGATCGTGAAAAAAGGAAAATATAATTCTGCTTAAAATTATGAAAAACAAAAACTAATTTTACACAATATTATGATATTTTTAAAAAAAAAGCAAACTGTCGGGTCTCGAATCCGAGACCATAGATTCCGCAGGCAAGCGACGTTACCACGAGGCTACCATTAGCTTGCGATTCGAATGCTAATTTATCTACTACCTACGAGTAAATTACATCCAACTTTGACGCTTAAAATCTTTTTAACGAGGGCCCAGTTGACCCTAATATCTGGTAGTTGTGATACCCTCGGGCCCCCTCTACCACCCCACCAAAAATCATGGAACTCCCCGACCCACACGTCTGAGCGTCTCCTTGTTAGTCGTCTTTTACGACAACGAGGGGATTATGAATTGTATTCTTACTCCCTCACCACAAGAACAAACATACTTATCATGATCATCATCATTGCATCCCACATACGTCCCACTGTTGGGCTCGGGCCTCCTCCACAATGGGGGGAATTTTATCTACTATACCATGCTGGTCAGGCAAGTTGGTTTCATTTTTCCTTTTCTTGCACAGATGTTATGTGAATTGTATTCTTACTCCATCACCACATGGACTTATACTTCAGAAATATTATGCATATTCAAAATGAGGCCTTTGCCATATAGTAGGAGTCATGAAAAAAGTTAAAAATTGTAATGCAGTCCGTTAAAAAATGGGTTCCATTAACATTAAGTTCTCTAAATTAACAAACAAACGAAAATACCAATAATCATTGGAGCGTGTTTGAGTACTGTGAAATGTTTTCCTCAAAATATATTCAGTATACACTGAATATATTGTTTGATTATTTTTATCTTTCTACTAATTTAAGTATAGCATAATATTAACTATCACTTCATCCATTAATTGTATATATCTATTTGACATGTATATTTTGTTGATAAATTTAGCAAAAAAAAACAGTATGATAAGCGCTTTATCAAATAACGTTATCTAATCAGTTAATAACTAGCACAACATCAACATTTAAAAATAATAACTAATGTTAGTTTTTTCCTTGTGGTGATGGAGTAAGAATACAATTCACCACTGCCAATGTTACCCCTAGATGTTGTAAAAGACGAAGCAATACATATGCCCATAACATCCCACAACATTAAGGGAAAGAAACTTCAAATAAGAAAAAAAGAGCGTGCGTACAAAGTCGACGGTCCCTACGTACATAAAGACATGTCAAAAATGGCATTTTTTTATTGTATTCTTTTAATTTCATTTAGGCTTTAGATTTTCAATACATATGCAGTATGAAATGTGCGTATTGAAAATCTAAACCTAAATAATACAATAAAATAATGCCATTATTGAATACAATAAAAAATGCCATTTTTGACATGTCTTTATGTAGGTACGTAGGGACCGTCGAAGTATGCGCGTCAGAAGTGTTCTTTGGTCCCACGTGTTGTTTGTCAATAGTAAAAAATTATGAAGGAATTACCTGACACTGGGCAATTCGCGACGCGCAGATAAAAACAAAGGAAATAAAATTGTAGTAACTACTAGCAACCCGCCCTCGCTTCGCTTCGGTTATAGGTTATAGTCGTTTTACCCGCGTAGTTCCTGTTCCCGTAGGAATACCGGGATAAAATATAGCCTAGTTTACGCCCTGATATTATAGCTTTCCATTGGTGAAAGAATTTTTGAAATCGGTCCAGCCGTTTTGAAGATTACCCGGAACAAACAGACAGACAGACAAAAATTTTTAATTGCTATTTTAGGCATAGGTGTCGTGCAAATAACCGTGTGAGCATGAAAAAAGCCTATTATTTTGACATTACAAACAGACACTTCAATTTTATTTATTGGTATAGATGAGCGCGCTAAAATGATACTTCGCACCTCGGGCCCCGAGCAAGTCCGCTAGGATGCTAGCACTGACGAATTGTATCATATATTGTACGTAATTGTTTTTATCCTTTTTCCTTTATTGTTAAACGTAAATCTTAATCGTTACTCGTAAGTACTAAATCGTACATTAGTAGATGATAGTGGGGACGCTACGCGAATGTGTTCTATCTCATTCTCTCGCCGACTGAATCCTATACATTTAACTGTTTGTGTCTCTATGGACTCACTTTTTCGTTTCATCGAGTTTGAAATCACAACGATTCTAAAGAAGTTTCACTTCAAAACTCCATGCCAATTCGTCTGACCAGCATGGTACAGTAAGTCGATTTCCCTCTCACTGTACAGGACGCTTGAGTCCAGTGGTGGGACATACATGAGTGATGCAGACCATGAAAGATGATGATCATATCGATTTTCTTTCACCTATAACATTTTTTGGCCATTTTAAATAAAACTACGTTACGGATTTTATCGCGTTTGTATTTGATTTTTGATTACCCGACGTTTCGAACACTTTACAGCGTTCATGGTCACGGGTGGACTAAGATGTCTCACTTCCAACAAGTCATCGTTACTGCAGAAAATTTATAATTATCTACCCGATACAGAAATTATTAAATATTGACCCACATTTTGATACAAAATTTATTGCCAGTGCAAGAAGAAAATGATTCTATATGAAAAAATTATATTTATGGTTAGTAATAATTAAACATTAAAACTAATAGTAATTATATTTAAAAACTAACTAATAATCTAGTATACTACCACCGGATCGGAACACGGTCACACTGAGAAAGATCCGGCAAGAAAACTCGGGTAACATGATGCTAAATTAAAGTTAATTTTGAAGGCGGCTTACTTTGTGTTACTAAAAGGTTTTAATTTATAAAATTATCTTTAGTTATTATTATTGTGGGTCAAATCCATACAATATGAGCTCACGGTGTCTTGCAGTCTTGTGGTGGTCTTTTTGGATTTGTTTTTAATAATGTTTATAACAGGATCCCAGCTTGATGGTAACACCCAGCCATCCTCTCTATTGAAATTTTTGTGTTTTTTAATCTCAATAGCCTCGCGTACCATTCTAGGCAGGTATCGGTGTTCTTTTGCGAGGATTTGTGGTTTATCAAACCTGATGTTATGGTGGGCGCGGTCCTGACTATGTTCACAGACTACAGACCTAGTGTCACGGCGGTGCTTCACATCGGCTATGTGTTCTTTGATCCGAGTTCTTATGGATCTCTTTGTTTGTCCAATGTAAGAGAAACCACAGTCAAGTTTATATACTCCTGCATCTTGTAAAGGGATTTGGCACTTGACAGGTGGTAAGAATTGGCTAATCCTCTTCAGTGGCTTAAAATAAGCTTTAATGGAAGAGCGTTTCAGGATGTAGCTAATCTTGTCAGTGACTCCTTTGACATAAGGTAGTATTGCAGGAAGGCGATCAACTGTGGGTGGTTTCACTCGGTCTCTGCGACGGGGGCGAGGAACTGGCAGCTTGTTTGCATGTAGCACCTGCTTGACATGCTGCAGCTCCCCAGCCAGGTGTTCATCGTCACAGATTCCTCGTGCTCTCTGCAACAAAGATTTACACACGGTAGCTAACTGTGAAGGGGGATGATGAGAATCACCGTTCAAGTATCTGTCTGATACTGTATGACTCAAGGTGTTATTAGGGTTACATATAAGCAAAATGTCTAAGAAGGCTAAAGAGTTATTTGACTCCAGTTCCATAGTGAATTGAATTTTTGGATTAATGGAGTTAAGATGGTTTAGGAATATGGTTATTTTGTCTGTGGGTAATATTGTGAAAGTGTCATCTACGTACCGCTTGTAGAACCTGGGTGTGACAGGTGAGCTAGATAAGGCCGTCTCCTCGAAGTCTTCCATGAATATATCGGCAACGACAGGAGAGACCGGCGAGCCCATAGGCACTCCATCTACTTGCTTGTAGAAGTCATCATTCCACATTAAATAGCCATTTGTTAGGCATTGACGTAACAGTTGCGCATATCCCAATGGCATATTATTGTCAGATAACTTCTTAGATATGGTTTTGATGCAATCCTCCACAGGAAGAGAGGTGAAGAGTGATGTGACATCAAAACTGACCATAGTTTCATTGTCAGCGAGATGTAGATCTTTAATTTCGCTGACAAAATGGTAAGAGTCTTTCACAAATGCACTAGTGTGTCCCCAGAGTTGGGAGAGGACTTTCGCAACCTTCTGTGCTAATTTATAAGTCGGTGTGTCGATCTGACTTACTATTGGTCGCAGTGGTGCATTTGACTTGGGTATCTTGGGCAACCCATATAATTTTGGTGATTTGACGTATGGTGGTATTAGTTTTTTCACGTCTAGATGTAATGTAGCGGAGTACTTTATTATTAGTTTCTTTGTGTTCTTTAGAACGACATTGGTGGGGTCTGTTTTGACCTTCTTGTACGTTGTTTCATCCGACAAAAGTTGGTTAATTTTATCATTATAATCCGACGTATTCATAACCGCGGTCGCGTTTCCTTTATCTGCGCGCAGGATGACGATATCTGATTTATTCCGTAGGTTTTTTAAGACTAAGTATTGTTGTTTTGGAAGATTATTTTTGGGTAGACCGCTACGACGCAATAAGGACGAGACATCCTGCCGAATAGCCTCCATATCTTCCTTTGGCACGGTATTTTTAATCAGAACATCTTCGACAGCACAAATTATTTCTTCATAAGGAATTCGCGTAGGTGTTACAGCAAAATTTAGACCAAAAAACAAATCCAAAAAGACCACCACAAGACTGCAAGACACCGTGAGCTCATATTGTATGGATTTGACCCACAATAATAATAACTAAAGATAATTTTATAAAATAAAACCTTTTAGTAACATAAAGTAAGCCGCCTTCAAAATTAACTTAAATTTAGCATCATGTTACCCGAGTTTTCTTGCCGGGTTCTTTCTCAGTGTGACCGGGTTCCGATCCGGTGGTAGTATACTAGATTATTAGTTAGCTTTTAAATATAATTACTATTAGTTTTAATGTTTAATTATTACTAAGCATAAACAATATAATTTTTTTCATATAGAATCATTTTCTTCTTACACTGGCAATAAATTTTGTATCAAAATGTGGGTCAATATTTAATAACTAATTTCTGTATCGGGTAGAAAATTATAAATTTTCTGCAGTAACGATGACTTGTTGGACGTGAGACATCTTAGTCCACCCGTGACCATGAACGCTGTAAAGTGTTCGAAACGTCGGGTAATCAAAAATCAAATACAAACGCGATAAAATCCGTAAAGTAGTTTTAATTAAAATGTATAATACTCGCGTAAATATCAGAATTTTTAAAGATCCACTCTGCATTAAGGAAATAATCCTTGTATTGCAGGGAACTTTACAAACATATAATTGACACATTGAACGCCATAGGAGACACATGTTGGGCGACATTTATATAGTACTAGCACCCCGCCCTCGCTTCGATTTTAGTCGCTTTACTCGAGTAGTTCCCGTTCCCGTGAGAATACCGGGATAAAATATAGCCTAAGTTACTCCCTGATATAATAGCTTTCCATTGGTGAAAGAATTTTTTAAATTGGTTCAGTGGTTTAAGCGTGAAAACGCAACAAACAAACAAACTTACTTTCGCATTTATAGTATTAGTAAGGATTTTGACCACCTCTGCGTTCAACGTGTTAACGGACACAAATTACATTCAGACTCGGAACAATTTGTGGATCGCATAAACAACGCTTTATGCCATAAAGCGTTGTCTTGCGTGGGATTTGAATCCCCGACACTGGCATTGTAGGTCGGTATCGTAACCACTGCGCCATCTATACAGTCCAAACTTTGAAATTTTATTATTGCTGTAATATGGATGAAGGTATATAATTTAAAAAAATATATTGTTTACAGTCAACTGCAAGTTATAAAACTGACAGGAATGGAGCCAGGTAAAAAAGGCAAAACAAACTTAAAATTCTTAGTGGGCAACAGAGTAACAAATACTTTGCAACAGATGTTGGACAGGGAGAAGGCGATTACTGGTTTACTTAAGTAAGCATACAAACTATACTTGTTTATATAGTAAAATCATTGATTTGTACTTATAAGTATAAAAATATTTTTAATAAATTAAACTTTACATAGCACAGATTAAAGTTGTATTTACAAAAAGCAGTGTTTAAAAGCAATAAAATTTTATGACCTAAGTTCGTCTATTGAACAAGGTATCAATGGAGATGAACACGTTTTTATATTTTGAAATTTTTAAAACATTCCATAGTATTTTAAGAATTTATGACAATAATATGGTTTATGAACAACTAAATACTACTTTATCGGATATGAGGACTGTTTTGAGACTCTGTTTTTGTATCTTGGGTTTTTGTTACATCAATGAGTAAAATACAATATCTCATAGTCCATTCCATACCCATGGGAAATTATTAAGATGACTAAAATATGCCAATGGATAACATCCTTGCAAGAGGAGTCATTTCAGTTCATATATGTCCCACTGCTGGGCTTGAACCTCCTCGTGGACAGAAGTGAAATTGACTATTTATACCACTATGGTCCGACAGGTTGGTATAGCGTTTTATTTCGAATTTTCCTCTTCTTGCATTGATATATGCGTGTTATATTCCTTAGTAGTCTTTTCGACACCCACGGTTAAGATAAGAGATGGTGAATAATATTCTTACTCCGCCACCACACAGAAAAGAGAAGGAATTTCTATGTCAGTCCATCTAGCAGTGGCACATACATGATCCAAGCCAGATATTGTATTTTACATTTTATACACCATTTTTGATTTTATGTTTAGGAAAAAGATTTGTTTGTTTGATCAATAGGACAGTATTAGTAATTATAATGTTCCCAATGGGATTAAAAGAAACAACAATAACGATATAATATAATAACTATTTATTGGAGACCATTATTAATCCATAAATGTAAGTAAAATAAAAAGACTAGGGTTTGGTAAAAACAGAACAAAAGATAAATTATGTAATTGTAAAATATAATAATATGTAATGTGTAATAATTTAAATTAAAAACCTTAAAGCAGCTCTCGACACAAAATCTCTAAAAAATGAAATTCTTCATTTTGTGGTTGAGGCAGTGTTGGATGGAATATACCCATCTTGGACAGATTTTCATTAAATTTAGCCAAGAGCTCCCTGGACTAATACACACACACACACACACATAAACACACACCCACATGCACACACCCACACACACATGCACACACACATGCACACACCCACACACACACACCCACACACACATGCACACACCCACACACACATGCACACACACACATGCACACACCCACACACACATGCACACACCCACACACACATGCACACACCCACACACACATGCACACACACACACACATGCACACACCCACACACACATGCACACACACACACACACACACGCACGCACACACCCACGCACGCACACACACACACACACACACACACACACATTAACACACACACATGAACACACGCATGCACACACCCACACACCATTGTTAACCCTTAACTGGTGATGTAATAAATTTCTAACACTATGAAGGACATGACCTCTCACAGACTACTTACTACTATTAAATTAATTTTTGTTATGACAATCAACTTGAGTGTTTTAACATTGTCTTAAAATTCAACCATCATCATGTAATGGAAAAGGCATTGGTAAATAAAATCAACTTTTTTATAAAATATCAAAGTAAAGAAAGAAACTAAACATTTAAAACTAGTGGTATTTTTCAGCCTCAATTGGACACATATTTTACGATTAGTTGACCTTATGAAAGGAAAACGATGAAGTTAACATTTTTACTTAAATTCTAACCTAGAAAGACAACAAATAAAATAATCACTTTCATAACCAAAATAATAAAAATAATTCTGACAATGACTCAATTCAGCAAAAATTACTGGTCATCTTTGCACAAGGGGTACAATCTCATTGTCATCAGGCTGATAACATATATACTTGCTTCCACGGTCTATTTAGTACAAAAACAGAAGCTACTGAGACGCTGAGTCGTGGCAAGCAGAAAGAAGTTGCCAATTTAAAGAAGTCGTAACACGCGCGTCGCCTCTGAAACTTCATGTCACTACTTAAAGGTTAAAAGCAAGTGGAATCTAATAAGATTTTACACAACTGACAATTTTGTAGGCATGTAGCGCTTTTCTGAAATAATGTGTAAGTATAAAATGGCCGGCTAGTGATCTCTATGAGTGAAATGAATGTGTATCATAATGAGTGCAGTTGTGTATAAATGGTGTTATTTGTATCAGGGGTGACATATAAATATGGAAATAATAATCTAAAATTGAAATGATCAATTAATAATAATAAAATCTTAAAATAATAACATATAGAAGGATAGTGATGGTACTTAAGCGATCATAAACGTGATGCCAAAAATACTATATGCATACACGCACACCACTATACAATGGATTTGCCATATACGCTAGTGACCTGGTACACTACGTCACGATCCGGTGTAGGTAGCCTTTTTTGGCTCCAATTTAAATGCCTTAAATTTAGTATGTGAATTGAGCTTCTATGAATTATTCTAATAATAAAATAAATATTTCAGAAACGGAGCCAGCAAACATGAGGAACTGATTCAAAAACTGCAGAAAAATCTTAAAATCACTACCAAACATTTGCAAAATGTTCTTACTGAACTAGCTCAGTATGAAGTAAATAAAGTAAAGAATGCCGATCCAAAGCCTAAATATTTATTCATGTTCAAGAAGGAATCAACTACTGAATTTAATAGAGCCATTATGAAAGGCTTGGACGGAGAGACATTGTTCATTTTCTTAGCATCCGAAGACCCAGATAAACCGAAAGAAGGACAAATCCTTATTCAAGGACCTCAAGAACATTGTGATGTTTTGGGACCTCAGTAAGTAATTAATTATTAATATGTAGACAATATATCCGTGTGGTGATTTAGTAAGAATACAATTCCCCACACTTTATCTTGTCTATGGGTGTTGTAAAAGACGATTAAGGAAAGTAATATGCATATAACATCTATACAGGAGAAGGAATACTCAAAATAAAACCCTATACCAACCCGCCTGACTGACATGGTGTAGTAGGTCAATTTTCCTTAAACTGTGGAGGAGGCGTGAGCCCCGCAATGGGACATATATGAGCTTTGATGATGAGACAATACAGCTAAAGGTGATTTAACTCTTTGCAGTAGTCACATTTGTCTTTTCATTACCATCACCTGCTCTTATCCCAATTCTAGAGGTTGAATCAATATGTAATCATTCATAGCACATTATTCATTCATAGTATAGTGTAGTTCTTTCATATTCTGTTAGTTCTCATAGTACAAAAGTTTTATTATTAACAGTGGCGTAACTACAGGGTGGCAGGGCTGGCAAAATGCCATGGGCCCCTGACCCAAGAGTGCCCGGTCCAAGGGGCCGCGAGCTCAGACGTAAATTTTTAACAACGTACCTGAGTTGTATAAAATTTATTTTACTGAAATGGGCAGGCAACAAATAAAAGATTACATTTTAGATCTTGTTTATATTTGGATTAAAGTTATTTTATATGAAGCTTAGTTTCTAGTTTATTAGACTTATAGAATTGACGGAATATGAACAACGAATTTTTCGAAAGCTTTTTTGCTAATATTTAATTTTATAAAAAATAAACGAAGTATTAGATGTTTGTGAATAACTATACATATTTATTGGCATTTACTACAAATTTGATATTCTTTTTTTATGTAGAAAACCAGAAGAAAACATTTCAAATCGAATTTTGTTTAACTCGGTATTTCTAATATTTTTTATTTTTATTACAAAATATAGCTAGTAGTTTATAAATAGTATGTGTAAAGATTTAGAGTGGGATTTACATTCGTTTTTCATTTATACGCACTTTAGTGCGAGGTATAGACATCCACTGTTGGACATAGCCCCCAAAAGATTGCCACTCAAAACGGTTCTGTGCCATTTGCATCCAACGGTTCCCTGCTACTGTCGAGATGTCATTAATCCACCTAGTAAGGAGTCTTCCTACGCCTCCCTATGTTGCTCACAAGCAATGTGAGTGTTGTTAGTATTTATTTTACGTTAAATATTATTTTTAATAATAACTAATATAATTTCAGAATTACAGAACTTCTCAAAGGCAAAGGTGCATTCAAAAATGGCAAATTTCAAGGCAAAGCAGGTGATATGGATAATATAAACAAATGCAAGAAGTTAATCGAAGACTATTTTAGTAACATAGAATAAATAATTTACCTTATGTTATTAATAAGAACGCATACTTATTTATTTCTTGACTGTGTTGCATTTTATTTAGATATTATTACAATTGTATTGTATGCCTATATCAAGGATATAATGGTATACCTATACTAAATATACAATGGGATATACCTTAGGGATATTCATTAAACATCGATATATAGAATAGGCGTGACAAAAGATTTTGAAAACCTGTGTTTCAGCCAAAATGGCCGAATGCAGTATTTTAATGATTTAATTTATTGAAAATCTTAATAATCTCAATTTTTTAGATAAATCTAAAGTAGCGTATTAAATTTTTTTGATATGTATTTTCCCCTAAAATCATTAATGCATCGATTCTTTTATACTGTCGTCACGCCTATTTATTCAATATTTGATATTCGATCGGATTGATACGATGTTTTAACAAACATTCATTCTATTCTATGTATCGATATTTTTATTTGTTGAAACATTGAGTATTTTTTTCTCGAATCGATTAATCGAATCGAACAATCTCGCCCGAAAAGTATCCGATAAACTCTATGAAAAGTACTCATCACAGACAACAAATTTTCTGCGTTTGATTAGAGAAAGGTACCTAATATTAAAATTTTGTGGAAAGTATTCGATATTGAAAAAACATCGATGTTTTCATACGATATATCGATGCTGGGATGCGATTTTTCTGATGGAATATAAATATCGATGTATTTTTAAGTGGACACCCCTAATATACCTATATTAAATATACAATAGTAGCGTCCTACAATCGGACGCCAAGTCGTCCGATACGTGGTCGCCACTCAAGAACCGTTCTTCCCCAACGGTTGTCGGTTCGTCGAGCGATGTGTCTGCCCATTGTCATATTTTGTATTTTATTTCAAATACTTGTCGCAACGTGTCTCTTTATGACCACCTAGTAATGATAAAAGCACTTAATAAATGAAGAACACTAATTTGATCTAAAAGCATTTTATTTGTTGATAAAATAATTTTTAAATACTTAATTTACATTTAGTACTTATTATAAACTAGCGACTCTCCCTCGGTGCTCTTTGGTTCCAGCCGGTTGGTCCCGCATTTAAAATCTGCAATATCTCATAAGCTATGGCCCGGGATTCGAGTCCCGGACCAGACAAAACTTTATTAGTTTTTTTCCGAGAAGAAAAATAGCCAAGTTATTCCCTATATAGACGGCAACCTAATAGTAAAATGTTTTCAAAATCGGTCCAGCCGTTTTGAAGATTACCCGGAACAGACAAAAAATGTTAAACTGCATTTTAGGTATAAAAATACCTACTGTTTTGACATTACTAACAGACACTGCAATTTTGTTTATTTATATAGAAAATACAGTAATGATAAGTGTTCGTGTATATTATAAAATCCATTTTTCACCTGTGGTAGGATGGTTAATTAAAATAAAGTTTTACCTGGAGATAACTGGTTTTTTTTTTCATTTAGTAGCAGATGAGCGAGCCCACCTTTTTTATTTATCTATTTTTTAAAGACAACGCCCTGCACGAAGGAAATAATCCTTGCATTGCGGTGGACTTTACAAATATTACATCTAGACTCAAAACAACAATTAGTTGATCGCACAAAGTATTGTCCTGCATGGGATTCGAACCTGCGACATTGCTGTTGTAGGTTGATATATTAACCAATACGTCATCTGTGCAGTCAACCTGATAGTAGGTGGCAGCTGCTGTTCATAGAACAGAGCTCGGCAATACCACACACAGTCCTGGCCAAACATTCACACGAAAATTTAGTCTGCCCGCTCTGGCTTATCGAACCACCATCGAACACGAACACCATCGAAAAGGTGCAGTAGCAAGTTGCTACTATTCGATGGTAAATTTTTTGTGTGACACTATCCCGGACAGGTTTACAGCTGCAGCCAGAAAAGTATGGTGGGGCCATGCTATTGATTTTTCTGGCTGCAGCTAGCACTTCCTAATTCCACTAATATACAGGTGTATCAGGTTATGGGGCAACTGGTCAAAGAGATAAGCAATGGTGTTAGGAACCCATAAAAAAAATTGGAAGGGAAAATATCGATTCGTTAATGAATTGCAGTTGGGTTAAAAATCTTCCAAGGCCCGTCGCGTAATATACTCAAAAAACTTTCATACTAGAGTCAAGCAGAGAATGGAAATGATGGTGCAGTCTTCAACCGATTGGTCTATAAACAGCTACATAGACAAATCTCCAAATCTGTGCGAACGCGACATTCGCTTCGATTTTATCTATCCATGTTATACTTTGAAAATATCCACCTGTGTTACCACTGTACCGGGTTGAAAGCCCTCAGCGCTCACCCATAGTCCGGGCAAAGCTGTGAAAGCCATCTGCGGCTAACAGCTATACACACAAAAAAAAAAGCAGTTACCACTACAATAAAGTACCAAGGTCAGCAGGTGGCGCTGTGGTTGATTTTAAGGAATTCCATTTTTATCTTTTTCCAATTTGCACAGTCCTAGCCTTCATTCAGTGTCTAATATTTTTAATAATAACTGGCAAAGGTGCATTTCATCATCATCACCATTCATACGTCTCACAGCTGGACTCGAGACTCCATTGTAATGGAAGGGCAATTGACCTACTATTCCACATTGGTCAGACGCTTTAGTACATGGTTTCTCTTCCTCTTGTATAGATGTTATATGCATATTATAATCCTTTAGTCGTCTTTTATGACAACCATGGGCAAGAAAGGTGGGTGGTCAATTTTACTCTTACTCCGTTACTGCATGGAAATGTGCATGCATGTAGTGTTGTATTTAAAAATGGTAATTTCAATGCAAAGGAGGTGATATGGTTGGCATAAACAAAAGCAATAAATAATTGAAGACTATTTTAATAACACATCAGTATAAATATTTTATGTAGTTTTATTTATACAATATTTTTTTTAATTAATCATACAAATTAACAAACCACTTAATACTAAAACAATGGAAATAAGCTTGCATTTACAATGCATTAGAATGAAAATACTAATATTTTATATGCAACATTAAACTTATAGTTATTTAGCTAAAAATATTTCAGATTTTTTAAAAATTTAATGTGAAAAACTATTAAATATTCCATAATATTTGAGACCACAAACAGTATTTATTGGCATAATCTTAATCACTGCGCTTACTTAGCAAGTATATTTGGAAATATCTTCCAACTGGAAAACAATGACCTAATCTACAGATCCAGAAAGATATATGGACATGAACCTCTCCAATATATATATTTTTTTATTCTTGTTGGTGGGCAAACACACATGATGGTAAGTGATATGGCCGCTCATGGACCTTTGTAAGGCCGCTGCCTACCGTGAAGGAAGTGTGATTGCGTGCAATGAGGCTCGGTTACAGTAAATGTATCATCAAAACCAACTACACAGAAAGCTGGGCTTCCGGCTTTCTCGCTTACTGAGCAAAGTGCAGTAACGAATCGCTACTAATTAATGTTGATTTTCAGCGAGTTGGGTACTACCCCGGATGGAATGACCCGCGGCTGTAGACAGTAGACTCAACAATGTGGTCCTACCACATACAATAATGTTAGTGCACCATAAAAATAACAACCCATACTAAGATATTGGAATATAGATTATTATGTCATAGCCATATGGAATTATTTCTACAAAGCAATGAAAAGTAGAGATGTTATGGAACTCTGTAACCATAATTGAAAACTATCAGATATTTGAAATGAAAATATATCTAAATTCGATATAAAAGTTTCGGATAGAATTCATCTCTGTATGAGACACGTTATGACAAAATTTTCTTTCAAACAGCAGTACTGACAACTTAAATGTAAACTTCTCTCAAAGGGAATAATGAAAATCCAAGTTTTCCATGTGGTGACAAAGTAAGAATACAATTCACCACCCCATTTCTTGAATGTGGATTGTCATAAAAGATGACTAAGGGATGTAATATGCACAAGAAAATCTGTGCAAGAGAAGGAAAACTAGAATCAAAACTTTCTACTTATATAAATCTGTCTGACCAGCATAGTATAATAGGTCAATCCCCTTCCTATTACGGAGGCAGCTCAAACCCAGTAGTAGTAGGTATTTGAGCCGAGATAAAATCCCAAATCTTACTAATATTATAAACGTGAAAGTTTGTAAAGATGTTTGAATATTCGTTACTCAATCATGTGGAAACTGTTGAACAGATTTCGATGAAAATTGGCACACAAATAGAATACTTTTTATCCTAGCAATGTGTTCCCTTGGGGTAATAGTCCAACTTATTAACACGGGCAGATGTTAGGAATTTCATATCTGCATCCGAAACAGATATAAATATCCATATCCACAACCAAAACTTCACATCCACAACAACCCTACTAAAACTGTGATGTAAATAAAGTGATTATGGACTTCAATGTCTGTCAATTGAGCAGTTAACTTTTTTTAAATACAATATTGATATGATATAATTTCAACAATATTTATAACCAAATCCCATAAACAATTATACACATGTACACAATAAAATTATTCTATTATCATTAGATACCATTATCGGAATGGTTTCTCCTCTTCATCTTCAACTTCATCATCATCTTCGCAATCAATTGCATTTGATGCATTAATACTAGCAATAAGTTTCTCAATACCCAAATTGGTCCAGTCTTGCGAGGGGTCATCTAAATAGTTGTCAAAGTCAACAAGATCTTTCTGAACTCCCTTTTGTAGTAAATGTGAGACAGTCTCCAGCACATATGTGTTTTCTGAAAACAAAAACACTTCTATGACTAATCTGGTGACAATTGCATGAATGCCATACTTAATATCAACAGGAATGATGTCGACAACACATTAATCACTATTTTTGTTATCTCAGCAGTTGTCATGACAAAAATACATAATGACTACAATCCAACCCTCCCTCCTCTTTGTTGGGGTGGTAAATCTTGTAGCCTAGCTATAACTAGCATCTAAGTAGACGGCTTTTCTTTCTGGTGACAAGAGTAAAACCTAAACTGTCACCATAGCTGGCTTACTTGAATGATCATAAAATCGCTTATGGCAAGCAGATGCATTATGTCTTTAGAAGATAAACTCAAAATACAACCTCGTACTAATTTAACCAGCGGCTATAGTAGGTAAAATTCTCTTCAATTGTGGCAACATGGAGGCCCAACCATTATCCATATGAAAATGCTGAAATAGACCTTATGTCCTTATATTCAAAGGAGCCCAAGAATATAGTAATGGCATAATAGACCTTTTACAACAATATATCATTAGGCATATAGCATAATAAAAAAAATATATAAAGCACAGAGACTTACGGAACATCACTTCATTAGCATCTTTAAGTTTCCATTTCCCCTCACTATATTTATGCAGCTTGATGGCTGGCGAATCTAACTGTCGCGTCATTCTCTTATTGTCAACCTGTCATTAAATATATCTTGTTGTCATTCACCATTATGCTGTGTGCCATCTATGTAAACTATCAACCATTACATTTGTTAGTGGGTGACTCTTTAGGACCCACCAACTCACAGACTTTACTTGTACTATCGGCAATTTGTTTTTATGCAAATAAATAAAAGTTTGATCAAACTTTCTAAGATAATTTTATTCACACACATTCAATAGAATGATGATTGTAAAAGAATTGACTGCACTGATGTCATAGTGGTTAAGATATCGACCTACCATTCCAGTGTCGTGAGATCGAACACATGTAGGACAATACTTTGAGCGATTTGCAAATTGTTGTTCTGAATTTGGATGTAATTAGTGTCTGTTCATCATCATCATTTCAGCTTATCGCCGTCCACTACTGGACGTAGGCCTCCCTTATGTTACGCCACAATGTGCGAACCTGTGCCGCCTGCATCCAATGACACCCAGCAACTTTCACTGGGTCGTCGGTCCACCTAGTGGGGGGAGCATCCTACACTAGTGTCTGTTAATTACATTTTATTGTGCAATACAAGGATTATCTCCTCAGTGCAGGGTGTAGTCTTTTAAAAGATAAAAAAAAAGAATATTTTTGACTAAATAGCTGCATTTAAGTTTTGAGTAGTGACAAGTGCTGGCGGTGCAATACCCATGGAGGACAATTTTTGGTAATATGCCCGAGATAGACACATATCTATAATTATTCACTAAAGTAAAAAACAAGTTACTAATTACCACAATAAACACGGCTGAAGGAAAATATTCAGCTATCTTATCCGCAATCTTCTGCCCTGGACATTTCTCTACAGTATTGTCATTAAAGTTTTCACATGCAGCATAGTAGCCGGCTACAACACGGTTGTCAGACTGTGCTATTGTTTCAATCTGTGGATATAACAAAAGTTAATACAACTTAAAAAAGAGTAAAATAATAAAATGTATAATTTCTCTGTGTCCTCACAGAATAAGGATACAATTCACCATCACCTCTCTTATCCATGGGTGTCATAGCCATTATGTCATAGCCAATTGGAGCCTAATGGAGCTTACGCCGGAACTGTTCCATAATGTACACTTGTACATGTACATGTACAAGGACTTCCTTGTACTGCACGTATGTACGCAACTCTTAAAAAATAAATAGGTAATTATGACGGTTTGTGCATTCAAATGGTGTCACAACACACTTGAAAAACCTAAAAAGGTTTTTAACATTACTTTCAAAAATATTTCGACGATTTATGTTAATAAAAACAAAATTTGATTTCATAATCTGTATAGTGGTGTGCATGTGTACGTGTATTATCGTCTGCGCGCCATTAGTATTTTTAGATTCATGTTTCGAACGTTCGAAGTATTGACACTATCCTTCTATACGTTATTATTCTAAGGATCGGGCAATGTGAATGAAGATTTGGTCCAATATATTGCAGTATCAGCTGTCACATCCCTCCTTGTTAAAATGCAGGCTCATCCCAATAGGTTTGTTATATCTTAGAAGATTAACACTTAACCTACCACCCGTCTCACAGACCGCAACCAATTTTCAAACTGAAATATTTTAATATGTGTGTGTCGCAGAGCTGTGTATCCATGTACCTTTTCTGGACGCCAATTAGTACCGTGCCTGTGCTCGAGGGATGCATACATGCAGCTATGCTAGGTTAGTAAAAATATTTCGCCAGCAGTCTCCTTGACCGCACATAGGTGGTTGCCTAATTTTTAGATATTAATTTGTATTGATTATTACGATTTATTTTAATGTCAAAATGAATTAAATGATGAAAATATTCAGCTTTGGGTTTAGGAAGACTTATCTAACGCGAAATATACGCCAAAGAAGGATTGTAGGGACCTAGAACCTGACGTAACTGAGGAATTTGTACAGAAAGATGCGAATCTGAAATTGAGGGTGATAATGACAATCTATTCTAATCAAATTATAACACAATCATAAAAAATAGGCGTGGATCTGCTTGATCAAAGATACTGGCTTTTTACTATATTTTATAGAATTTTGGACATATTAGTATCCAATACTTACATTATCAGTTTAAGCAATCAACCACAAAATATTTTATTAATCGTATATTGCAAATTAATGAAGATTTATCGATCACTTCTAATGCAGAAGAACCAGAAATACACAAAACATGCTCCTCCACTTGAGATCCCAAAAATAAAACGCAAGACAGCTTACTTATGTTTTTTGTGTCGAATGCCTATTTGTTTAAAGTGCGAGGACTAAATACGCTATAAGTGTCGCGATAAATTGAGAATGATTGTGTTTTGCAATTTTGTTTAAGTTGTCATTTTTTGGTAGATTTCATTATTTGATTTTATAGACAATTTATTTAATTTTTAAGAAATAATACCACATTGTTAAAAAAATTTACTATTTAATGGCCTAAATTTAATTACCTGAGAATTAATTTTTTTGTTTTGAGTCTAAATTATGACTATATGAGTAGTTATACATTTGTATCAAGATCTTATCATTTATGTTTTTTAAAAGTTCAATAGAAAGGTCACAACATATAAAGAAATATTTTTTTAAATTTTACGGTAGCATTTTTGCAATAGATCCTGAATTAAATGCATGAATTTATGAGAGGTCTCCAGGACCACAAGTAGGTGGTTAAAGGGCAGAAATATAAGGTAGGTGGTTAAGGGTTAACATACAAAATTTGCTCTTGTAACATAATTTATTGATAATACTATATTCAAGATGCCTCTGTGGCGACTGACTAAGGATATTATGTACGACACAGCCTACTTAAGACACAGTCAAGAAATAACAAATATGAGAAAGGCTAAATCAGAGTAACAACTCAAACCCAACTTACACGGGCAGCGTTAGGCAAATTTCCTTCTTTGCCTACGAAATACTCAACAGTATAAACTTATAGAGGTTGTAAAAACAAGGCAGAGTAAAGAATTTAAAAGATGTTTCTCTGCTGAGAATTTCTATTTTATATTACCTGTGTCAATGCTATCTCAGCCATGGGTGACAAGTAATGACTGTGGTGAAACAGTGGAATGGAATCCACGATATCCAAATCCTGATTCCTTGCTCCATCCCTGACTTTACTAGCATCAGCTAAAAGCACTCCATTTACAGCACAATGGCGGTATTTAGCCGCATGTAAAATAATCTTCGCATACGCCACAGTTTCAAGCGATACTTCTCCCATCCTTAAAATATCACCTATACAATTTAAATGAAAATGCGAATTTTCGCGACGTGAACAACTTAAATTACTTTGACAGATGTCTATTTTTTTTTTTTTTGTTTGGTTCGCCCTTACGGGCAGGCTAAAGTCTTTTCGACCATACTGCCTGGTTTTACATAGCTTATTTCTTTACATATTATTTATTTCTTCATATTGTATAACTTTTTAACAGTCATTGTCCGTCAGTAAGTCAAGTCGTTATCATTAATTAGGCAGTGAGAACCTAATTAGATGATTTCTCTGGGTATTTCAGTTGAATATGAAAATGCACGTAAACCACTCTTATATCACATTCACCACACTTCAGCACCTTTATATTATATTATATTACATAAAACATCAGCAAAATTGTAGAATATAACACTATATAACACTATACTCGTTCCAACCATTTATTTTACTTTTGGCAGGTCGAATTCTGATCAATTAGTGTTATACCAATGTATTACGGATACTATGTTTTGTAATAATCGATTTTAGTCAGGAAGAACTTTTAATCGATTTAACACGGATATTTTATTTTTGCTTAAATACATAGTTCATATTATTTAAAAACTTCACTTCTGTAAATATATTTGTTATTTGGGCACATTAATTTTTGCATACCCACTAATTCAGTCCTCCCAAAATATTTTACTTTGTACTTTGCAAAATAAAAAATAACTACTTTGTGAAGCATTTTTCCATTAAGCGGGGTCCGCTGCTCCAAACTTTACTTAGAGACAATGGCGCCCTCGTCTGCGGTAGTAAATCACTAATTTTCTCATCCAGCCTACCCCTTTTTTTTTAAGCCGAATTGGCAACACTGAACGGCGCGCCGGCGACGCCATTTTGTTGTGTTGTCTGTCACTCGCAACAAGACTCCCGTGCTAGTCACATTTCTGATCGCTGAGTGCTCTTTCATATTTTTCATACGCTGTGTTGAGTATTTATATTCCACCGTATTGATTTCATTGTTCTTACTTTGATTGAATTGAGCATATCGTTCCTCCCAGTAAGATTTTACTGGCAAAATGCCGAAAGGTATGGTGCTTAAAGGACAATCCAGAGAGTTAGTGCTGCGGCTTCGTGAATTTTTTGAAAAGGAAAGCCGCAATGGCGGATTCCTTATACCAGTAACCCAAGTTAGAGACCGTGTTGCAGCAGCATTAGGTATTAGTGCTCCAACGGTGGCGAAAATCACTAAAGAAGCCTATGGTAGTAGTGGTATTGAACAGAACAAGCTATCTACGCCTAAGAAAAAACGTCAGCCCCGTAAAGTGACAGCAATTGACAGTTTTGATACTGATGCTATTCGTCGTCATATATACAATTATTACACAAGCAAAGAGATTCCTACTTTGAAAAAATTAGTAGCGTCTCTACGAAATTGTGGCTTGTTTCGTGGTCAAAAATCTTCTTTGTCAAAGGTGCTGCACCAAATCGGGTTCTTGTATAAGAAATCCGACAAAAGAAAAATTTTAATGGAACGTCGTGATATATAGCCTTGTCTCGCTGTGAATTTTTAAGACAAGCGAAGAAAATAGAAGACTGGTCGAATGTCGTTTTCACAGATGAAACTTGGCTCAATGCCAATCATTCCATACCAAAAGGTTGGACTGACGACTACTGCTGTTTCTACTTCTGCAGTGCCAATGGGGAAAGGTGAACGCCTCATCATTTGTCATGCGGGAACTACAAAGGGATTTGTACCAGACGCTCTGTTAGCGTTCAAATAAAAAAAAAACAGGAGACTATCATGAGGAGATGAATGCGGACGTGTATGAAAAGTGGTTCAGAGAAATGCTTACATCACTTGAAGAGCCATCAACAATATTTATTGATAATGCACCCTATCACTCTCGCCAAATTAATAAAATGCCAACACAGGCCAACAAAAAACACGAGATTATAAACTGGCTTCGTGATAATGGGGAAGATGTGGACGAATCCCTACTAAAAGTAGAATTACTTAAAATATTAAAAAGTAAAAAGCAGCCAAAACGATATGTCATCGACGAAATGGCAGCAGAATATGGGCATGTTGTAATCAGAATTCCTCCGTACCCCTGTCAATATAATCCAATTGAAATGATCTGGGCACAAGTCAAAGGACACGCCGCAAGAAACAATACAACTCCTCTTTGAACAGCAAATAAAATGCAGCAAAAAAAATTCTCTGATTGGGATCGGGAAATTGAATTTGACAACATACCTACACAAGAGTTATTAAACACTGCAGATGATTCAAGCGACGATTCGAGTTCGTATGAAGAATCCGACGATTCGTTATAATAAAATAATATTAAAATATTTTGGTTGTTTTATTTCATGTTATAGGTATGATGAGAAGATTTTTATATCTCCCTGATACAATTTTAACGTGTTGTCTATTACAACAATTCAAAACTCAGTTGTCAGCTGACTTAACTGCAAATAAGTGTAATCGATTATTTGCGATTCATTAGTTTGCACCGAATACTTTTGATCCTGTCACTAGATGCGATAGAACGTAACTTTTTTTATAACGGAAATGAATTATCACTTAAATTTTATGAATAGAGCTATTTACGGCATATTAATGTATTTAGTGGGTAATAATTAAGATATATAAATATTATTGGGCAGTTTATATATTTCTCTCTTCACTCGTTTCAAAGTTAATAATTGCGTATAATGAAACAGTTACGTCCTAAAGCATGTGTCAAAAGTAAAATAAATGGTTGGAACTAAAATAAATACAAATAATACATCGTTTTCGTATGATAATAATTTAATAATTGAATAATATGACATGTATGTAAGATGACTTAATAATAAAATGTCTATGAAATTAGTATGGAGTTTGTAATTACAACATTCCTCCCCATTCACATTTCGTCGATTAACCGACGCGGTGGACGTACTGTGCGCTGGCTGCGACAAAGTGTAGGTGCTACAACAGTAGCCGTAGGCGCGACGAAAGGTGGCGAAGCAGCTGTAGATGGTGTAGTCGCAACCGTCATCGCAGGTGTGATTTCATTAGGGCTGGACTTAGTTGATGCGGATGCTAATGGTGATGTCGGTAATGGAATTGAAGATGATACATGTATAGGCATGGATGACGTGCATGGAATAGGCGCTGAAGTTGTACCCATGAATGTGGGTGGCGTGGCAATGGATGTTAGTGTTGGTGGTGCGGTATTAGAAAAGGTAACTCTTGGTCTGATATGATCAGCATGCCTCCGTTTTACTCCCCCATCAGATGTTGTGACGATATAGGAATATTTATGATTACGAGTTGTAACTGTTGCGGGTTGCCATTTCTTTTCATTTTTTGTCTTAATGTAAACATCTACACCTGGATGATAATTAGGAGTTGAAGCCATGATATTGGCTTTACTTGTTTATATTGCAATGATCTTCTCTTATCAGGCCGAACGTTACTTAGTATACAGTTCAACTGTCGGCCAAACATCATTTGAGCTGGTGATTTGCCTGTTGTAGTATGAGGTGTATTTCGATAAGTAAATAGAAATTCCCGCAAGCGACGGTTCATTTGATTGCCATCGTTTGTTGCCATTCTTGACTTAAAAGTTCTCACAAGTCGTTCAGCCAGTCCGTTCGTACGAGGGTGATACGGTGAAGATGTGATGTGTATAATACCTTGACTTTTGCAATAATATTTAAAATCATTCGATGTCAGTTGTGGGCCGTTGTCCGAAACTATCATGCGTGGAAGGCCAAATGTACAAAATATGTCATCCAGAATTGCACATAATTTTCTTGTAGAAATGTTATTCATAGGCCGTACTTCGATCCATTTTGACAAGGCATCACATAAAATTAACCAGTAGGTACCTTCAAACGGTCCGGCAAAATCAATGTGAATTCGTTCCCAAATTTGATCTGGTATAGACCAAGAAAAGATTGGAAGCTCTGTATTGTTAGGTCGATTTTGTTGACATCTCATGCACGTTTTTACAAAGGTGTCTATGTCTTTATCGATCGAAGGCCACCAAACGTAGAAGCGTGAAAGAGCTTTCATAGCAGATATACCAGGATGCCCTCGGTGTAGGTATATCAGGATTGTTCTTCGAAGTGTTTCAGGTATTACCATCCTGCCCTGCCACATTAAGATGTTGTTTTCAATGGAGAGCTCAAAACGTTTTCTATAATAATGTTTCATGTCTGGTTTAAATTCCAATTCTCGCCAACCTGTCTTCAAAAATTGGCAAACTTGTGAAAGAATTGGATCTTTGTGCGTTTTTTCACTTATGTTTTTCTCTGATAGTTGGAGATCAGCCATTCTATTTCCTAGTAATTGTAAGCTTATTTTGTAAACAGCCCTCTCAGATTGTGATGGTTTCGTTTCTGGATTGGGCAATCTGGACAGGCAATCAGCTAAAATGTTATTTTCTCCTTTTTGATAGCAAATGTCGTAATTGTAGCTTCCAATTAATAGTGCCCACCTTACTAATCTATTGTTAACTAGCTTTGGTAGATTACGCCGAGCACCTAAAATATGTATAAGTGGCTTGTGATCTGTTACTAGGGTAAACTTGCTGCCACGTAAGTACTGATCAAATTTCTAATTGCAAATACAATAGCCAGCGCTTCGCGATCTATAACTGAGTATTTGCTTTCTGCTGGGCGGAGTTTCCTGGATGCAAAAGCAATAGGTTGTTCAATATTTTTATCTTTGTGATATAAGACTGCTCCAACTCCCTTTTCAGATGCATCACAAGCTAAGAAGAGAGTCCGTTTGTCGTCAAATGCTATTAAAGGCTTTGAGGTAGCAATGCATGCTTTGGTTGCTTCAAAGATTTGTTTTTCGTGCTCTGTCCAGTGCCATTTTTGTCTGCCGCTAGTTAATTCATGCAAATCTGCACATATACCATGAAGATGTGGAATAAAGCGTTCATAAAAATTAACTAAACCTAGAAAAGATCTTAATTCTTTGGAATTGCTTGGATGTGAAGCTTTCGTAATTGCTTCTATTTTTGTTTTTGTTGGGCGTATTCCATTTTTATCTATTGTATGTCCTAGGTATTCAATCTCTTTTTGTAGGAAAGTGCATTTCCGTAAATTTACTTTCAACCCTGTTTCATGTAACCGTTCTAGTACAATAGCAAGCGTATCTAGGTGGTCGTTTAAATTTTTGCCTGTAATTGCGATATCATCAAAGTACACAGCCACATTAGGGATGTCTCCCAATAGCTTATCAAGAAAATGTTGAAATATTGAAGGTGCTGTTGAAATTCCAAATGGCATTCGGTTATATTGAAAATATCCCTTGTGTGTAGATAATGTTAAATATTTTTTTGACTCAGGGGCTATTTCAAATTGTAATATGCATCCTTCAGATCTATTTTTGAGAATATCGCACCATTTGCTAAATTTTGTCGTAATTGATCAAAAATTGGTATTGGGTGTAGGTGTTTAATCAGAACTGGGTTTATTGTAGTACTGTAATCACCACAAATTCTGATTTCCCCAGTATTTTTCAAGACATTTACTGTAGGAGTAGCCCACTCTATTGGAGCTGTGTTTGGATCAATTCTTTGTATGATGCCTTGGTCAACAAGACGATCTAATTCCCTTTCCACGTTCTTCTTTATGCTGAATTTAATTGGTCGTGCTGGCAAATGTACTGGTTCTGCTCCGGGTTTGATGTAGATGTTAACTTGATAATTTACGACTTTGCCTAGTTTACCATCAAAAAGCTGCACGTGTTTGTCTAGGACTTGTTTGAGTGTTGTCGGTGTCTTAGTTTTTATTGAATAGACTGGTCTTGGAAATTCCATTTCGAACATTTCACTCCAGCGTAGACCAAAGAGCATTGGGTTAGCATCTTTCATAACAACAACTGGTAACATTTTATGTTGTCCTTCAACTTCGAAAATAACTTCAGCAAGACCTTTAGGATTTAATTTATTGTTACCATAAGCCTTGAGCTTCGGTGCCTTGGTTAATGCTGGTGCTCCAATTTGTCTCCAGAAATTAGTGTTGATAATTGAGTATGTTGAACCAGGATCCCAATCCATTGTACAACTGATACCGTTTATTATTACATCAATTTACTTACAGCCTTTGTTGTGAGTATGTCCAATCTTGCAGACAAAATCTTCCTCATCACTGCTGTCCACGGAGTCTGAGATGTACTAGGTATGTCACTAATTCTCTGCAATTTGTTCTTAGTGTTGATCCTCTGATGGTTTGATTGAGTGATGTATGCGCGTCCGGATTTAATGCAGCAATTTTCAAAGTGTCCTTTAGTCGTACATTCAGCGCAAATGTGGGTTTTGGCTAAACACCTAGTTAATGCATGTTTTTCACTATTGCCACAACGTAGACATTGATGAGTGTATAACTTACGTGCTAGCTTGTGTTCGTTAGGTTTAGGTTTCTTAATGTTGGGTTGTTTAATTTTGTTCTCATTCAAAGATGTGTTTGGTGTATCGTGTTCTGCTTGTTCTCGTGATTGTGCTATGGCAAATATTTCGGCAAATGTTACTTCTCTGGTTACTCCTTTTTCCGTTTCTCGAAGTAAATTAGGCCATTTCTGTTTTAAATATGTTTCCAGTTCTATATGACTTAGACCTGTACCAAAGCGATCACGTAGTTGACGTTCTAGATGTTCACCTTTATATCCGCAATCTGTGCTCAAGCCTTTTAACCTGTTTGCGTATTGTTCCATTGTCTCAGATGATTCACGTATACAGTTCCAGAATTCTGCTAATGCACGATATCTAGTACGTCTTATTCGATATAAATCTGATAGTTTACTACTTATCTCATTAAAAGTACTTCTGTCAAAATTTGGCGTCATCGCTACTTTTACTTCACGAAAAATTCTGTGAGAGAACTTAAGAGTAAATCTTTTTGTAAATTTTCGTCCGTTATGTCGAGTAATTTGCATTTTGTTTCAAAAAAATCCATATAGTCCTCAATTCTGCATGAATCTGGGTTGAATTTGTCCATGTTAAAATTTTTTAAAATGTGCATTTTATCTAAAGACTTTTTTGAAGAAGATGCGCTCGTCACGCATTTGGATGTAGATCCAGGTTCATCTTCAGAACGAAGTCTTGGTATTAACAATTTTAATATTTGTGTAATTTGTTCTTGTTGTGCCTGTTGGGCGTATAAAAATTGTGCAAATTGTTCACTGTCCATTATTAACTTAATCCTCGTCGCCAATAAAATAAATACAAACAATACATGGTTTTCGTATGATAATAATTTAATAATTGAATAATATGACATGTATGTAAGATGACTTAATAATAAAATGTCTATGAAATTAGTATGGAGTTTGTAATTATAACAGGAACGAGTATAAAAAAATTAATATAATACAAGAGCTTAACATAACATTTTCATATTCGCGCCGAAACTCCTTGACAGATGTCTATTGTCTTGCTTGCTTTTTTTTATTTGGTTCGCCCTTACAGGCAGGCTAAAGTCTTTTTGACCATACTGCCTTGTCTTACGTAGCTTATAAATATTTTTTTTTACATATTATTTACTTCTTCATATTGTATAACTTATTATTAGTCATTGTCTGTCAGTAAGTCAAGTCATTATCATTAATTAGGCGCTGAAAACCTAATAAACCACTCTTATATTACATTCACCATACTTCAGCACCTTAATATTACATAAAACTTCAGCAAAATTATTCAATATAACACTATAAAACACTAAAAAAATGAATATAATACAAGAGCTTCAACATGACATTTCCATATTCGCGCCAAAACTCCTGTCTTGCTTCTTTGCTTGCTTGCTTCTTTTTTTTTAATTTTGGTAATCAGTAGCTTTTTTTGATTCTGTTCTTCTTCTTCTTTTTTGTCTTGGCAATCAGCCAAAAATACGAGCCATTTTTGCCAGTGTCGAGTTATAATTATCTTTTTAAGTTCTCAGTTTCTTCGTGTGAGTAAGTCAAAGTGTCGCCCTCAAGGCCTCAACAGTGTAATGGCCACTGTTAAGGGTATCTTCTGAAAATTTTGGTGGAAACAAAAAGGTATGTTTAGCAATTTTATATCATATTAACTACACCTCAGCAGTTTTGCCACTATATATTACATAAAATGCCATCAAAATTATTTAATATAACACGTTAAAACACTAAGATATTGAATATAATACAAGAACACCACGTGACACTTCAGATTCCCGCCAAAAACTCTTTGATTCTGTTTGTCCATTCGAAAGGGCAAAGGGATCATATACAGCCAAGTCTGATACAATTTTTTTCATGATACATTATTTAACATTTCTTCAGGAGAACACACAAATGCTAATCGTAAACGGATTATCACTGAAGTGGCCAATTTATTTATTTTTTTCTGAGTGCAAAACTAAGATTTAGAGGGGATGGAAGGTTGGATAGAACCATAAAACTTGCCTTTATATAATTCAAACACAAGCCACGGGTCGTTCCAGGCCTTTATTAAAGATGGTTTAGCTAAAGAGCATAAGTCACGAGAAAAGCAATAATTATAGTTTTTAGACCCAGGTGAGCTGCACTCTTAGCACAGGAATCCGCCATATCATTGTCTACTATACCTGTGTGGCTAGAAATCCAGGCCAATGCAATCTCGAACCCTGATAAATGACACCTAAAAAGGATTTGTCTAATTTGAAGAGTTAAAAAGACATTATCCCTGGAGCGAAAAAGTATATTTGGAATATCTGACAAGGGACTTAAGGAGTCAGAAAGTATTAAGGCTTTATTAATTTTGTGGGTTTCTACGAAAGTTAGTGCATCTAAAAAGGCTATAGCTTATCCGATAAAAACAGAACGGTAAGACGGGGACATAAAATTTAATATAATTTTGAATTGAAATATCCAAATAGCTGACCCAACACAACTATTATTAGATACTATTGAGGCATCTGTATAGATTTCAAGCCAATCACTCCAATCTTCAGACAAAATGTGATTGAGTGTTACATTAGCATGACAGCTGTTGTTGCTAATGGCAAAATTAAGGATGATTTTTGGTTGAATTGAAATGCCTCACTTTTTGTGCGTGAACTTACCTTCTATAGGTTATTATTCTAAGGTTTAGTTCCTTTTTACTTTATACGTTATGCCATGGTTACATTAAACATTAATTGCTCTGATCGGTTTGGCTAATCTACGCCCCCTATTGTTGAATATATAAACTAAAACTTAAAGCAGTCATGGAGAAAAACAGCAGATAGCGCTAATATCGACTTATTGACTTTTCTTATCATAGTCGAGCATTTTAGATTGTAAATATCGATCTTAGGGTTGTTGATATTTTTTAAAACATCGTTTTGTCGATATATCGATATTTTTAAAGATGTATATCAATATTGGAGCTCGAAATATAAAAAAAACGATATTTTGCCGCATGACCACTTTTTAACTTTCTTCCTTGCGGGGTGGTGAAGCGGTTTATCAAAAAGAGCCCAACTGTGGGACGTATGAGGGTTGTGAGTAGTGATGCGGTTTAAAGAAGAGATGCGATAGAATAATTATGGAAATGCGGTTTAACAAAAACGCGCCCAACAGTGGGACGTGTGAGGGTTGCGATTGTTGATGCGGTAAAATAATTATATTATACATGAAGATTAATGCCAAATAATACAGAGAACCAAATACTGGGCGAAATAGTACTCACCAGGGTTTCAGCGGACCTCGTTCCCACCAGGAGTTGATGGCAGCGAGGCTGGCGGTCGTCGGTCTTCGGAGGTGTAGAGGCGATTCAGCGTAATGGTGACGATCACGGCCGTTTTTCCAAGAATTACTAGCGATACACGCGCGCGCGATAGTAACACACTTGCTCATCAACTGTGCTAACGGACTACTGGCTAACGGGCTAACGGCTACATGACGCAGATACAGCCAGCAAGCGAACTAGGCATCCGCCTACTCACCGAGTGGAGTATATTCCACCCAATAGATGCTCCCCATGTATATTTGGCATTGAAACAGCCTAACCACGTGGTTCCGAGATGAGCTTTTTTTTAGCTAAATTCTAGGAGTGAGTAATGACTTATCATCAATTTTATGCCAGCATTTTTACAGTAGATTAAGATTAAGATGATTTTGTAGAATAATAACTTTACAAGAAACGTTAAAATAACAAATTTATTCAAATAAATATCGACCCTCGATATTTACTTTTTAGTATCGAACTATCCAAAAAAATATCGGACTAAGTATCGATATTTTTAATTTATCATATCGATATTGCGATATATCGACATTTCATCTACAACCCTAATTGATATTGATTAAATTTCTGACTATAACATTATTCAGTGGCAGTGGATGTTATAGAAAAGTGTTATTATTGTTCTGACTGATTATGGACAAATATGATACATCTCAAATTACAGAGTTCCCTCGTTTCGAACCGGAGTCGTCGCAAAGTGGAGTATCTACATTTTTCAATAAATTATGGAAGTTTCCTATATTTTCACCAAATGAAGGTGACGATAGCATGAACAAAGTGAATAATGGCCAAGAGTCCACCCAAATTGACAATAAAAATCAAGATTATGATGATAACAAAACAGAAACAGCTTCGTACGCTGTAGAGTTGGAAGGAAGAAGTTTGCCCAATGTCTTGAGAAGAATAAGTAGTCTCGTTGCTTTAGGGACTGGTGTAAGTACAAAATATATTTTCAATAATATTTATTTCTCTTTGTTAACAGACTGGTAACAATTGGGCGTATAAGGGATACGCCCTACTGCTATCAGCCTCTTTCAAAATGGACTCCCATTGTCTCATAACAAAGCACTCTGGTTGGTATTGATTTTATTTAGTATTTCTTTTCTTACCTTGTGTACCCCTGATCTTGTGTTTTTATACTATTTAGTGGTAATTTACGACACCTTTTAGTGAGGAAGTGGGGGTAAATTGTATTTTTACTTTGAGAGCTTTCATAAATAAAATTCTCATCATATATCATTTTATTTCTTGACATATATTCTTACATATTCTCTGCAGTGACAAAAAATAAAATACATTACCTGTGGATAAAGTAGTGTCAGCAGAGCGACACATGAGATTAGGTGATGGTTCATTATCTTGCTGCTCTTATCCCGATTAACTGAGGTTGACAATATGACCACCTTCCATACTACCCTCTCAGATATCATCTCTATTTTGTATTTATACGAATTTTATCACATTTGTATTTTTTCTTTTATTCCCCTACGTTTCAAACATTTTATAGTGTTCACGGTCATGGGCGGATTGAATGCTCTAAAGTGCTTGAAACATCGGGCAATCAAAAATCAAATACAAAGGTGATAAAATATATATTTTTTTAAATTTACAATGTGTAATCCTCGCATTTTCCGTGTGGTGATGGACTAAGAATACAATTCACCACTCCTAACCTGTCCCTCCCAACCCTATACCAACCTGTCTGACCAGCATGGTATAGTAAGGTCAATCCTTCCTATTACGGAGGAAGCTCGAGCCCAGCAGTGGGACGTGTATGAGCCGAAATGAAATGATGAAAGACGACTATTGGATATAATACACAGTATCTGGTTGACCGAGCTTCGCTTGGTATATTTGTGTTGTATTTTTGTCGAATTTATTTAGATATATATTAATAAAAAATTAAAATTAAATAATGAAAAATTACAAAAAGAGAATAATAATAACACCGAGATTCGATCCGATGCTGTTTGAATGCCAAAATAATACTAAAATAAAACTGGACAGCTTCCCAACTGAGCTATCGTAACTCATGATGTTGACGCCGAAATTTGAATTCATATTCTTTTAAAATTTAATGTCATTGTATTGTTTTGCTAAAAACACCGACAAAACAATATAGAACAATATATAGGTATATATATATATATATACAAGAATTGCTCATTTAAAGATATAAGATATATCATCTATGCAAGAGAAGAAAATCTTGAAATAAAACCCTATACCAATCCGCCTGCCCAGCATATTAAGGTAGCATGGTAGTAAGGTCAATTTCGCAAATTTGAAATGGATGAAATACTTTCTTAACATCAGAAATCATTATCATCTCTATAGTCACTCCTTGTTTATCCAACTCATGCTTTAGGCTGTTCATCCATCTTTTTTTTTGGTATGACCTTACTCCTAAAACCTTCAACATTCATATGAACTTTCCCCAAAACTTTATTTTCATCTCATCACATGCCCACACTACATCAAGCGGAGGAGAATTTAGGAGTGAATACTCCTAAATTTTTATGGCACTGGTACATAAAAATATTTTACAAATTTTATTGTGTTTGTATTCAATTGATTTTTGATTTCCCGACATTTGGAACACTTTTCAGCGTTTATGGTCATGGGTGGATTAAAATGTCTTACGTCCAACAAGTGGTGTCCAACCGAAACTACTTTTTACCACCGAAACCGAATTTCGGCTTCAGTCTCAGTTTCGGCCGAAACCGAAACTTCTGTGTAAATTATAAGCTCAATATTTTTGTGAGAGAAAAATAAATAATCTATCATAATCAGTCAGTTTTTACTCTTTACTTATAAACATAAAATGAAACTTACAAAATTTAACTATAAGAACAAAAAATTTCGTTTTATAATAAACGTAGGTGATAAGACACTCTTGTGTTTGCCTTGTTTCTAAAATGAACTGATAATTTATGAAATTTCACATAAATAGTGAAATAAAATATACCTGTTTTGAAGTGATTACCTCAAACTGCGTAATTGGCGACGTGCGAAACGTAAGAACTAAAATTGTGAGATGACTATAAGCGCGGTAAAATGACACTTCGTCTCTCGCACCTCGTGCACCGACCATGTCCTAGCGCAGCGCGAAAACTCACGAATTTAGTTTCAGTTTCGGCTCGATTATCGGCTGAAACCGAAACTATGCCGAATCTCGCTATTTGGCCTAAACCGAAGTTTCGGTCGGACACTACCAACAAGTCATCATTATTACAGAGATTTATACCTGCCTGCTGCGGAATTAGTTATTAAATTTTCTTCCAATATGTGATGATTTATAATAATATATTTTTAATGTAGAGTGGCACAAGGTATGCTGATACAGAGTTGGCCCGTTACTGGATGCCTGATGACATCTCTCGTGAGTGTTACGAGTGTGCCACAAGATTTAGCACATTAAGACGTCGTCATCATTGTCGTGTATGCGGACAGATATTCTGTTCGAGATGCTGCAGTCAGAGAGTACCAGGTAAATATGAATGTGTAATCATTCTGTTTATTGGTATGGCATAGTCAGAATTGGAATTCTGTCCCCATGGCTTTTTTGACTCCTACTTAGGTGATCGGTTTGGTGTCAAATGAAAATAATAATTCACCTTAGATTTTAGCTCTTTAACTCAAACGGTATTCGAGAATTAAAAAAAAGTTTTTTCCGAAATTATTCTTATTTTTATAGTAAAATTCGGCATTAACCATTGATGATTTGCCCTAATTCTTACGAGTCCAAAACGTGAAAAACTCATACGATTATGATTCTCAAATGGAAAGCTAATTCTTAACTGAGTTGAGAGAATGTTTTGTATACAATATTTATTTTATTATTTTAACATTTATTGACAAAGCGACAGCGAAGCGTTTCTGTTTCAGTTTAGACAAAATGTTTTAGTGTCTCTCCGGATGTCGATCGTGAAGGCTGAGGGCTACTGGACCGAGGGATAGTCCGTTACCACGTGAGGGCGACGCCCCGGCAGTACTGTTTTTGGTTGCTACCGGAGGGTCGACGATGATTAGTACCTGAAATGATATTCCGCCGAGTCAGCTACGGACGTAAAGGATTAGGTACTAGTGGTCGTCCTAATGACGACGGGCAGGAACAGGGGACGGCGTGTGTCCAAATCATAACTTGCCAAAAAAAAGGGTGGAGCTTCGATAACACTTGTTGTTGCCGGGGCGTTGACGGAACGGTGTCCTAAAGGGTAATCAAGGAATGGTTACCAATGGCTAGTGTAATGACGGCTGGGCGGGAATATAGTTGGTTATAGAGTCGCCCGTCACATTTTCGTCGCCCTGGACGGCACGATCGAGGTGTCTTCTAAGCATAGCCTACTACATAAAAAATGTTCGGCTTTATGGACTTTTTTGTCTATTCAGATATTCATCCTTTCAGCTCACAGATTCCACTACTCATATTTCTAGCTCTATTATTATTGCGATGTCTACCTATTATACCGCTTTTTAAATATGGCAACAACTTTATCCTTTTATTTTTTTTTATTACCGTTGGTGATAAACAAGCAAACAGCATACCTGATGATAAGTGATACTGTCGTTTATGGACCTTTTCTTTGCTAAGTCATGAAGAGAGCGTGAGTATGTGCAATGAGGTTCGATGATACTAAAGGCATCACCAAAACCACTCAAACACCCTCACAAAGTTGGAGTTTCCGCTCTCTCGCTCACCAAACGAAGTGCAGATTACTCGGTCATCGATTTTCTGCGAGAGTTTGGTATTACCCTGGACGGACCGGCCCGCGTCTGTAGACAGAAGACTGACAACAGTATACTCCTAACACATTTATAACACTACGACGTTCATGGTCACGGCTGGATCACTAACTTTGTCGTTGGTATTAATATTTCAGGTCAAATATTTGGATGCGCTGATGGATTACGCGTATGCAACTATTGCTGTAATGTAGTTCTCAGTTACTTAAAGGAGAATGATTTGACGGGGGACATTACACCTGATTTACGAACTTTACAGGAAAACTTACAGGTAACAAAACCTCCATTGTGGTAACCGAAATCATCATTACAGCTCATATAAGTTCCACTGCTGGTCTTGAGTCTATTCCACAATTGGATGCTGATAAGCGATAATATGTTAACCCTCACAAACTTCGTTTTGAGAAAATGGCGTTTAAAGATTTCAAACCAATTCTTAATAAGTTTGTTTGAAAAAATATACATCCACCGATTCTTTTTGTATTTATTAAAAAAAATTATGGATTAGAAATAGATTGTCAATATAAAAAGAAAAGAAGTTAGTATATTTATCCACAAAAATAAGATTTTTGCTTATTACAAAATATGGAACACAATAAAATAATCGAAACATGACCTTAAGGAACTTAACACTATTTTACTAAATGCGTGCACTAATATTGAGTGACACTAAATGCACATTGAGGAACATAAATGAATATTGATAAACATATGTTATCACTTATAAAGTGTAAAATGTTTTAAGTAGAACTATTAAGATTTGATTTTTTTAATTTTACTTTTATTATTTGATAAATCCAAAAAAGCCTAAACTATTTCTAAACAAATTGTCTATCTAATGTTATAAAAAACATGTTTGACGCTGCGTAGAATAACTGAATGTGATTTAAGCAATACAGTATCAAGCCTCATAACATATTGGTCGTCACGATAGATGGCACATTTTGAATTTTAACTATGTTAAGAAACTTGAAGGATTATTGAGAAATATTGTATACGTGATTCCCGATTTTTTTTATGATATTTATCCATTTTTTTCATACTTAACTCTTTCAAATGACCTGGAACTCTTTTCCAGAATGTTAAATACGTGATGTACTATCAAAATATATCAAAATCTTTGATTTTGACTTTTTGTGGGTTGACACATTATTGCTTCCAATGCTTGCTTGCTATCCAATTGGAGGGCAATTGACCAACTATCGACGTTGGTCAGACGGGTAGATTTTTAGTTAGTTTTTCTTCTCTTGTATAGCTGTTTTCTGTATCCCTTAGTCGTATTTTATGATACTCGCAAACAAGATGGGGGTGGTGCAATGTATTCTTACTCCGTCACCACACGGATAACTTTAATCCCCCATATGGCGATGGAAAACTTATTTGCTCGTGGGAGTCGTAGAAATTGCCTAATTGTCTCATCGGCGCGATCGCCAACCCCCTTCCCCGGTGAGGCAATTATGGCATGTGAGCTCATTTGTGACGGAGGCCTACGTCCAATAGCGAACGGCGAAACGCTGATACTTTTATCGATACTTTGATAATATCGATATTTTTAATATCCATACTTTTATTACCATTATCACAGCTCATATACGTCCAATTGCTAGACTTGAGTGTCTGTCAAGTGCGAGAAGACCAAGAGAAGAGCATCCCAAGGCTTACTCTATTATATTATTTATGAAGGCATATTACTGGAGATGTGTTTAATAAAAAATTCTGCCCTCGTATAAATATTGCTGCTATTCCCGCGAAGATAGATTGCAATAATGCAAAAAACGTTTCTAAAATAAATATCGCGTTTTAAAAACGATACATTTTTTTTTCTAAAGTTCTGTATTGCCAACACATGGTATATGAAACTATTTTTACAGATTTGGTCGTGTTAGTATTTGATTTTTTTTTATTGACCGACGCGTCGAACACTTTACAGTGTAAAAATAATCATCATCATCATCATCATCATCATCTTGCTCTTATCCCAATTCCTTGGGGTCGACGCAATATGTCATCTGTTTTGACATATTGCAAAAAGTTTCGGCAATGACTTTTATGACCGGCCGCCTGCCTGACGTCAACCCTCCTTGGGAATGTAATCGTTGACCCAAATGGTAGCAGATGGAGTTGGTCCGGGTCAATCTAGGGCTCTTAGTCGTCTTTTACGACACCCACGAGCAAAGCAAGGGTTGGTAGTATTCGAAGCCGCTACCACACGAGTGTAAAAATAATATCATTTATAAGAATTTAATTTTCCTTTCCAGGTGAAGTTCCCCGATAACAAGTCATCGCCCACTCCAAATAAATTGCGTGAAAACTTTACGTTCGCACGTGAACAAGAAGAACGCTGTGAGCCAAGGGTGTCGCAGAAAGAAGCCTTGCATGACGTGTTCAGACAGATCAGCTTCACTCTACCCACACAACAACATAGGTGAACAAGACTGACTTTTTTTTACGATATAATACCCTACATAGGAATATAAATTCTAATATTGCGGGAGTGAATTTTTTTTAAGAAAACATCCAGCACTATGGAAATAATCCTTATATTACGGGGGACTTTCAGAACAACAATTTGTGGATCGCTCAAAGTGTTGTTCTGCACGGGAATCGAACCCACGACACTGGCATTAAGTCGGTATTTTATACTACTACGCCATCTGTAGAATTAACAGACACGCTTCTCCGACAAACTTTGGCAATTTTTTCAGTAGTGATCAGCATCATCATCTCGGCTCATATTTGTCCCACTACTGGGCGTGAGCATCCTCTACTACAGGAAGGCAATTGACCTACTATACCACGCTGGTCAGATATGTTGTTACATGATTTTATTTCGAGTTTTCAATTACCTGCATAGGTTTTATATACATAGCATGCTTGGGTTGTCTTGTAGAACATCCACGGGTAAGATATGGAATGGCGTATTTGTAGTCTTACTCACGGAAAAATAACACAATAAAGTCCGCCCGTCAAATCAAAATCAAATACAAACGTGATAAAATACGTAAAAATCTGCTGCAGTCCAGACTATCCAGTCCAGATCTGGTCAGACGTGTTGGCATAGGGTTTTATTTCGAGTTTTCCTTCTCTTGCGTATATATTATATACATATCTCCTCTTAGTCATCTTGAGCTTACCCATGAGCAAGGAGATGGTGAATTACATTCTTACTCCGTCATCACACTGAAAACTGTCTCAATTTACATACTGTTTAACATTTTACTTTAAATTAAACTATTAATCTACCACTGGATTAGAACGCGATCACCATTGAGAAGAACGAACACGAAACCTAGCGGGTTTGTCTTTTTTTTATTTTTTTTACCGACTCCTTTTTTATGCAAAATTATATACAATACTTAGTAAACATAGTAAGTATTAGCTTTAGCATATGCACTATGAATCACACAGATCTCATGCCGCTGATGACAAGAACGGGCCCACATCTAAACAAATAAATTGAAGTGTCTGTTTCTAATGTCAAAATAATTGGATTTTTTCATATATGAGATATGGTTTTTTTTGCACGATACCTATGCCTAAAAACCGGTTTAAAGACATTTTGTCTGACTGTCCGTATATCTGTCTATCTGTCTGTCTATTTGTTTTGGGCAGTGATGGGCAAAGTACGGCCCGCAGGCCAATTCCGGCCCGCGAAAGTATTTAATCCGGCCCGCCGAGAGTCCATCCACCCTAAATATTCTAGTCAGCATTTTGGCGCGAAAAATTAAAACTGACGTTTATAATTGAAAAGCTTTCACTATCAAAAATATTATAGAAAATCAAAAATAATTCCATATAGACATATACACACGCCCAGCAAGGCGTAAAAGTAAAAGGTATTTTGTTTATTAAAATGCTTTAATACAAAATGTATTTTTCTATAATTCTGTCTCTCCTCTAGAATTTCTTAAACTTTGTGGTCCGCCATTAAAAAAGTTTGCCCACCACTGGTTTTGGGTAATCTTTAAAACGGCTGGGCGGATTTTGATAATATTTTACTACCAGATAGCTGTCTGTAAAAGGAGTAACTTATTTTATCCCGGTATTCCCACGAGAACGGGAACTACACGGCTATGGCGCCTGTATATTGTGCAAATAATCGTATCAGCATGAAGAAAGTCCGTTATTTTGACATTACAAACAGAAACTGCATTCAAATTTATTTGTTTTTTCAAGATTTTTCGATAATTGACCCCTATCAGTCGTATCGTGATATTATATAATATAGTCTTCTTCGATAAATGGGCTTAATATAAATACTATAAGTCTTTTATTATATAAGAATTTTCCGAACCAGTAGTGCCTGAGATTAATATATTCATCCAAACAAACCCTACAGTTTTATAATATTATAATAACAATAATAGCCTTTATTCGCTGACCAAGTTTCAATACATATTTAACTTAAATACTATTTACATACTAACTAAAATATATTATGATATGGTTAAACTAAAAATACTACTAAGTTCATATTTAATGTATACAGCAACCCATTTATTGGCCAGGTTGTCCTCGGACATAGGCCTCCCCTAGTTTCTCCCACTCGTCTCTGTCACGAGAAAGTCTCATCCATCCTTTTGGTAGGTCATCCTGCCATCTTTTTCATGGTCTTACTTTTTATCTCTTCCCATTTCTAGGACCCTACAGTTTTATAATATTAGTAAATATTAAATAAAATAATTCCATTATAATTTACAAACATTTAACTCTTCATATGACATAAGTGACCTCATTGAAGGATCTGTCAGAATATCACAGCTAGAGCAACAATTTTTTTAAATTCCCGATGGTGGCAAACGAGCAAGCAGCCTACCTGATGGTAAGTGTTCCTGCCGCACATGGACCTTTGCAATACGAGAGGCACAGCTAGGCCGTTGCATACTGAGAAGAAAATGCTCTCCTTAAACCTCGTTTAAAGAAGGACATGTCATAGCGCTCGGGAAACACAGCAGCAGGTAGTTCATTCCAGAGCTTGCACGTACGTGGGAGAAATGATCGTTGGAAACATACAGTTGAAGACCATAACGTTTCCAGGTGAAATGGATGAACTCTGCTACAGTATCGAGTAGTACGTTGGTAAAAAAATGGTGACGATGGTACCAACCGAACAGTTACTCAGAGCACTCCCCATGATCTTGTATATAAACTAGCAACCCGCCCTCGCTTCGCTTCGGTTTTAGTAGTTTTACCCGCGTAGTTCCTGTTCCTGTAGGAATACCGGGATAAAATATAGCCTAGTTTACGCCCTGATATTATAGCTTTCCATTGGTGAAAGAATTTTTGAAATCGGGCCAGCCGTTTTGAAGATTACCCGGAACAAACAGACAGACAAACAACAATTTTTTAATCTGTATTTTAGGCATAGGTGTCGTGCAAATAATCGTGTGAGCATGAAAAAAGCCTATTATTTTGACATTACAAACAGATACTCCAATTTTATTTATTGGTATAGATATGTACATAGCTTAAGCAAAATGTGTATTTGCAAAATAAAACAATTTTCTTTTTTTTTTCTTGTTATACATATAATAAGTGCACTTACACGTTGTAAATTTTATTATATTTGTTTGTAATTAATAATGTACCACCGGATCGAAACGCGGCCCCAAGCTGAAAAGATCCAACGGGAAACTCAGCGGGCTCATAATTTGTTGAGTTACTTCCATCCAGCCGTCAGTCTATAGAAGACGTTCACTGTTGGACTTAGCCTCGTTACGAGGATGTCGGAACGGTCCTGTGCCACTTGCATCCAACGGTTCCCTGCTACTTTCAAAATGTCGCCAGTCCACCTAGTAAGAGGGTTGTTCTACGCTGAGTCGTCTGATTCGTGGTCACCACTTGAGAACATCTCTTCCCCAACGGTTGTCGATTCAACGAGCGATGTGGCCTGCCTATTGCCATTTCAACGTCTTAATTCTGCGGGCTGTGTCGATTACACCTGTTTTTCTACAGATTTCCGTATACCAGATTTTATCATGTAGAGAGATACTGAGCATAGCCCTCTCCATAGCACGTTGAGCGACTTTGAGCCTTTGTTGAGTTACTTATTAAAAAGCAATTTTACCAAATATGTATTAGCACCAATGTAATATGAATCGCACCAGGCTTTTTTTTTAAATACATGTTTAATAAAATTAGGACAGCACCATATCTTATAAGCATCACCTAATGACGAGTTAACTACTATAGCACCCATCACTCTACATTAGAGAGAAGTGAAATACAGAAAAAAATCACGTAGATACTGCAAGCAACCTTATCAGTGAGCATAAGTAAATAGGTAGCATCTATCGATCATCCAATGCACAGATGGCGTAGTGATTAAGAGACTGGCCTACCGTACCAATACAGTGGGTTCGATTCCCACGCAAGACAATAACTTTGTGTGATCTACAAATTATTGTTCAGTCTGTTTAATTTTTTTTTATTGCCAATGGTGGCTAACGAGCAGGCAGCACACCTGATGGTAAGTGATACTGCCGCACATGGACCTTTGGAATAGCAGGGGCACAGTCAGGCTGTTGCCTACTACCCTGGAGGTATGTCCCGGCTGGGGCCTCAGCGTCGCGACCTGTCGGCGGTCATAGGAACAGACCTGTCATTGTTGACCATCATAACAAAGATGCTCGACAGCGACAAGTGCTGGTCGTCGATGGCCTCTTTCTGCGAGGAGGTCATCGCCCGGAAGAAGGCCGCGGAGCGGGAACGCGAGGCACTTGCGTCCGCTAACTCGCTCCGTAGGCGGCGACCAGGGAGGGGGAGGCGCCGATATGCGCATCTCCTCCCACCGCCTTGAGTGACGACAGGACGTGGCCCGACGGCCTTGCGTAGGAGTGTCGGGGATCGAATGTCATTAGACGATCTCTCCGGCACTCCGTAAAAGCGCGGAAGGGACCGCTGTTGGTTTTAGTGGGTATTCCGGTTGCATAGGCGACCCCCACACACCCCCTCGTCTGTTACCGGCGGGGGGTAGTGCGTAAATTGCATTTCCACAGCATTAACAAAAAAAAAAGGCCGTTGCCTACTGTGAAGAAAATACTCTTTAATTTGTTATTTTTTTTTTCTTTTTTTATTGCAAATGAGAAAACAGTACACCTGATGGTAAGTGTTGCTGCCCCTCATGGACCTTTGCAAGGCCGCTGCCTACCGCGAAGAGAGTGAAGGGAGTGTGAATGCGTGCAATGAGGTTCGGTGATACTAAAGGCATCACCAAAAACCACCACATGCGAACACCTTCAGAAAGTTGGGCTTCAGGCTCTCTCGCTCGTCGAACGGAGCGCAGTAACAAGTTGCTACTACTCTGACGTCGATTTTCTGCTAGAGTGTGGTACTACTCTGGACGGACCGGCCCGCGGCTGTAGACAAACAACTGTCAACAGTGTGGTCCTACCACTAAATGTATAAAATATATAAAAACTAGATAAAATCCTATGTTTATAAAATCGCCCGTAATACAAGAATTGTTTTATTAGTTTAAAAAAGAAAACAAAGCAGTCATGAGGTCTGGCGACAGAAGTGAAAACTTAAAACTATGTACAAACAGTTGTAATTTGGATATTCAAATTAATTGTTTAATCTTGTATTAACATTTGTAAAATATTTTTTTTACATTTATCTGGTTTTGACATCTATCGGCACAAATATAGTGTAATTGACATAGCTACAGATTTAGTAGTAGCGTTAACACGTCACGTGAATATGTCGATGACGACTTACATGAATGCACTTCCCATACAAACCTGTGTGCTTACTCTTGAATCGCGATTCCAATCCTAAATCCAATCGCAGCTCAAATTTGAGTAATTTGGTACTCTTGAAAGCGACACTAGCGCACGATTGGAATCAAATTCGGTGGATTTTTTTAAACCAAATTAATTCGACTCTCGTCGATTAAATCAAATATTTGCTACTCCCGACGTGATTTTGACGTAGTTTAAAATCGTTAATGTTGTACAATTTCAAGAAAGCATCTTTGTGGTTATCGAGTTCGGTAACGTTATTAATTTAAAGTATTAAAATACGACACATTTGACGAAAATTATAACGGCAAATGCGATGAATTCATTCTCGATTTTGTTTAAGAGTATCAAATATAAGTTTGGTGAGATTGGAATTGAATCGGATTCGAGGTTAGAATTGATTTCAAGGATAAGGCCACTGTCTGTAGAATTTTTCACTTCAAATCTTTATTTATTGCTCTTCTCTGTTCAGGTATCGTCTAGTTCGATATAATGGCGTTTGGCGGGGATGCGATATACTACAATGGGTGATGGACAACACCAATAATACAACTAGGTAAGTGTTTCATTTTGTTTTTTTTTTTTAAACACACATCCTACATTAATAAAATAATCCTTGTATTGTGAGGGCCTTTACAAACATAATTAACGGGGCACAAATTACATCCAGACTCAAAACAACAATTTCTAGATCGTACAAAGTGTTGTCCTGCATGGGATTGGAACCCGCGACACTGGCACGCTAAGTCGGTATCTTAACTACTACGCTGAGAAAAGAGCTTCTTACATAAAATAATTTAATTTTACAAGAAACAAAAAAGGCTATTGACTCGGCTCATACTACTTTTTCTTAAAGAAACAGCGCTGGTATTCTGCCAACACCTGATATAATAATAATAATAGTTTATTTGAACAAAGATTACAGCTTACATCATTTTGTTTACAATAGTTCCCGAACTAGGCTTAAAGTCTGTATCTCGAGAGCCAGAGCAGTGAGTATACAATTTGTAAAAGATTATTGAAATATGTAATTTAATGTAAGAAAAAAATTGAAAATATGTAAGTATATATTAAAATTAATTATAACCAGTATGTGAATGTACAAAAAATTAAACTGATCTTACTAGGCTGGTCAAACCTGTTGGTATGTTTGAGAAGTGTTCCTTATCTTGTATATATTATCCCTTATTTTTTTTATACCCAGAGACAAGTTAGTGGTGTGTTGTATACTTACAATGACACCACGTGGCTTTAATTCAATTATCCCGAAAGATTAACCCGAAAGCGTATGCCGTCAGGTTTGCCAAGGATTGGGTACCAGTGGTCGGCCTAATGGCGAATGGAAGACAATACGGGGGGTTATGGGGTCGCGCGCCTCCCTCTTGTCGCACGCCGCACCATAGCCTCCCAAAAAAAAAACTATAAAAAGATGTGGGCCTCATATCAAGGCTCAAAGTCGCTCAACGTGCTATGGAGCGGGCTATGCTCGGGATTTCTCTGCGAGATAGAATCCGGAATACGGAAATCTGCAGAAGAACGGGTGTAACCGACATAGCACGAAGAATTAGCACGCTGAAGTGGCAATGGGCAGGCCACATCGCTCGACGAACCGACAACCGGTGGGGAAGAAAGGTTCTCGAGTGGCGACCACGTATCGGACGACGCCCCCCCTCTAGGTGGACCGACGACCTAGTGAAAGTTGCTGGGCGTCGTTGGATGCAGGCGGCACAGGACCGCACATTGTGGCGCAACATGAAGGAGGCCTACGTCCAGCAGTGGACGGCAATAGGCTGAAATGATGATGATAAAAAAATACGGCATTAATTCAACAATTGTTATTTATCAACAGGGCTCAAGCGACAACGGTGTGTCAGAATCTCTTAAGCGCTGGTTACATGGACTGTGTGACTGAATTGTCACATTTTGCTGACTACGCTCTGTACAAGCCTCTCGTACTTCCACCTAGAACGTCTGAGGAGAATACGTCACGTAAGTGTTAGCTCAATTCAGTTCTTTGACATTTTAAATAAAACTTACTTTATGGATTTTATCGCGTTTGTATTTGATTTTTGATTGCCCGACGTTTCTGCCTGAATTTTCTGCAATATCGATGACTTATTGGACGTGAGACATCTTAGTCCGCCCGTGACCATGAACACTGCAAAGTGTTCGAAACGTCGGGCAATCAAAAATCAAATACAAACGCGATAAAATCCGTAAAGTAGTTTTATTTGAAATGTGTAATACTCGCGTAAACCTCAGAAATCAGTTCTTTGAATTCAGGCTATGGTGCGGTGACAACATGCTCAGACCGCCCGAGGAGGTAAAAGGGACAGCGTGCAACGTAATATAACCGATCTGACACGTTCCTCTCTATCGTACGATATAGACTACAACTACATTTTATAATGTTACTAGTTGACCCAATAGATGTTCTGTTCAAATAAAATAAAAGGAATGCCCCTGAAATCGATCGCAGCGCCACCTACCGGGTCTAATTGTGAATCTAAACCATTCTCGAATCCCCTTGAACACAAACAAAAAATTAATCAACCAGTCCAGCCGTTTAGGAGGAGTTCAGTGACATACACACGTACATAAGAAATATATTTATATATAAAGACTAGCTGACCCAACAGACGTTGTTCTGTTCAAATAAGCGCCACCTAACGGGTCCAATTGTGAATCTAAACCATTCTCGAGTCCCCTTGAACATGTACAAAAAATTTCGTCAACATCGGTCCAACCGATTAAGAGGAGTTCAGTGACATTACACACGTACACAGGAAATTTATATATAAAGGTATATACTAGCTACCCAACAGACATTGTTGTGTTCAAATAAAATAAAAGGAATTGTCTTTAAAATCGACAGCAGCGCCACCTACCGGGTCCAATTGTTAATCTAAACCATTCTCGAATCCCCTCAAAAACACACAAAAAATTTCATCAACATCGGTCCAATCATTTAGTAAGAGTTCAGTGACACACGTACACAAGAAATCTTTCTTTTTATGCATGTTCATATGCATGTTCCCCTTGGATTCGAGGATGGTTTAGATTCGCAATTGGTCTCGGTAGGTGGCGCTTATTTGAACAGAACAACGTTTGTTGGATCAGCTAGTTCATATAAAAGATAAAGAAGATTATATAAGAAGAGGGTAAGATAGCATACGACCACGTCTACGGTCTGAACTTCGCTATTTTTATTGTATTCGGCTTTTGGTTATTGAACTTTTTTTAACGAATCCTACCAAATTCTGTATTTTAAATATATACACAATTCTTCAGTTCATATACATATATGGTGGGATTTCTCCTAAACGGCTGGACCAATTTTGATGGTCTTTTGTGTGTTTCAGTGGATTCGAGAATGTTCTTTTAATAATTGGACCCGGTAGATGGCGCTGCGAACGATTTCGAGGGGAATTCCTTTTTTCATATCTGAACAGTATATTATATAGAAAAAATATCAACCCAATATTGCAAAAACCTAATATAGAAAATTTCAACTTGGTCGTATGACTATAAAATACTCGAGTTAATTACATGATTATTCTTTTCTATTTATTAAAACAGTGTTTTAATAGCTTAAGAAATGTAATGTGAGTCTGAACGTGTTTTATGACGATATTCACATGAGCCCGGATAGCTCAGTCGGTAGAGCATTGGACTTTTAATCCAAGGGTCCAGGGTTCAAGTCCCTGTTCGGGCGGCCTTACTTTTTGTTATTTTTTATACATTTCTGGCGCAAATTTGTTTACGTAAATATATTTCTTAATATCCTCCACCAAAGGAGAACTTAGCCAAAATAGTATGCCAAATGAAGAAAAATAGATGGTGTAGCTTGTAATATGCATATGGGTTTACTTGTAACAGTATTTTTTTATTTATTATTTTTCGCCTAAACAAACATAGGCATTCCTGTCAGAATGCTGTATTTAAAGGAAGTTCCATCAGTCCATATGATTCCTTTAATGAAAATTAAAGAGTTTCCTGTCATTTTGTATAATTGATGCTTGAGAAGAACAAGACAGATCATAATGCCATATGCTGTTATACTAACCTGGAAGGGGTGCTACTGAATTAAAAATAATGCAGAATTTTAACAAAAAAAAACAATGTGAACGAAATACGCACTATTAACGATAACTCTAAAGCTATTGGTCAGAATTTGATTAAATTCAAATGGAGTTACATTGAAGGCAACAGCTTTCAAATAAAAAAGAATCATCAAAATCGGATCATTTACAAAATTGTTCCGAGGTAACACACAAACATGTAAACAAATTAAGAACATCCTGTTTTTTTAAAAGGGGGTTTAAAACACCCTTCCACTATAATATATATGCAGAAGTACATTGTATACTTTTTCTTCAACAGCTGAAGAATGCAGCAGGTTGGTAGAGAGTGTATCGTCATACTGTCTAGACTTGAACCTCGGGGACAGCTCAGCGAGGTTGACAAAAACATCAAAATCAGGTTTCTTTTATTAAATTTCTTTTTTATTATTCAACTAGCAGCGCCCTGCGGTTTTACCTGCAGTTCCACTTCCCGTGGGAATATCGGGATAAATTATAGCCTATGTGTTATTCTGATATGTAAGCTATATTATTGTAAATTTTCATCAAAAGCCATTCAGTAGTTTTTGCGTGAAAGAGCAACAAACATTTTCACATCTTCACATACACACTTTCGCATTTATAATATTAGTAGGATGGTTGTTTGCCGCGTAGTGGCGGTATAAGAATACAATTCACTACTCCCTATCTTGCCCGTGGATGTCGTAAAAGACGAGTAAGGGGTATAATATGCATCCCTAGCCGAGGCCGCGGGTGACGTGACCGGGGATTAGTCCGTCACCCGCCGAGAGGCCGACCGCGTGAGAAAAGACCGACGTCCTCCCCGAGGGGGGGACGTCGGTCGATGGGAGGGTACCCCAATAGGGGGTATTCCGTCGGGCCGACCACTGATGTCAAGTAACCCTGCTCCGGTGGTCGACCCAACGACGAAGGCGACGTGGTTTTCGGGTGGGTTGCGGGAGTTGCGTGCTTAAGCCCCTCTGTCGCCCCGGACGGAGTGGTGCGAAGGCGTGCCGACCGCAACCCGCCCACAAAAAAAAAAAAGGGGGTATACTATGCATATAATATCTACACAAGGGAAGGAAAATCGAAATAAAATCCTATACCAACATGTCTTACCAGCATGCTGAGGACGTGTATGAGCTAAGACGACGATTAAATGGACCGTGTACATTATACGCACCCAAAAACATTAAAAAGCTTAGTGCCGACGCCACTATTTCTAGCGCCATCTAGTGGTATCTTACGAAGATGGTCCCACTTGATGAGTGAGGTTGAAAGATGTTCGTGACGAACAAATAAACGATGATTGAATATTGTATGATTTTTGTTACTTTTCCATACACTTGTACAATTAACTGTTGCCGATACGTTTTATATATAGATTATTTAAATTAAAACATAAAAAATGAACATATTCGAGAAAATCGTTTTATTAGTGTAGACCCTGAATACCTTCGTGCCTGAACAAAATCATTTCAGCTCGAATACGTCCCACTTTGGCCTCGAGCCACCTCCACAATAGCAGGGTAATTGCCCTACTATACCACGCTAATCAGACGTGTTGGTATAGGGTTTTATTTCGAATTTTCCTTACATAGATGTTATATGCATATTTAATCCCTTAATTGACTTTTACGACACCCACAGGCAAGAGAGTAGGTATCTGACTTGTAGGTGAAAAAATTGATTAATAAATAATCGATTTTTATTTCTTTAAAATAAATCGATTTGAAAAAAAAACGATAATTTTTAAAATAATTGATCTTTCCTATTTGTAAGGTTGGATTATTTGTACATAATAATAAAATTAAATAAAAGTCGATAATACCTAAAACAACAATGTATTCGTTTTAAAACTGAAAAACAAACCCAGTTTATTTTTTTTTTGTGGCAATTTGAAAGTTTCATGTAGTGTTCTTGTATTATAAACAAATTCAATAGAAAACTTTAAGTTCAAACAATAAAAAAGCTAATAGCATTATAATCAATTTGTTTTAATATAAAAAGAAGCGATTTTTATTGTTTTAAAAATCGATTATGAGAAAAAAATAATCGAATAATATAAAATTAATAATTTTTTCACGACCCTACAAGAGAGGGGGTGGCGAGTTGTATTCTTACTCCGTCACCAGTCACCACACGGAAAACAATGTCTGAATACAATGTAAATATTCTATATTTTGTTTCAGAGAAAAGAATGTCTTCTAGCGAGGAAGATACACCTGTTATTGAACATTCTGATGGTAAGCAAAACGTTTTCTTTAAACTTTGATGTAAAGGCTTTCTGACAGATGACGCATGACTTCTATTAAGAAGATAATAGAAGAGATAAGAGATTACGATGATAATACGAGTGACAATTTGACTGTCATACGCCAAACCACGCTGGTCCAATTGGAACGGCTGTCCAAAAGGTATAGGTTCGATTCCCGCGTGCGGTATTAAATTTTCACTCGTAAAAATTTTTTGTAATCATACTTTTATAACTAAAAATAAGTTACTGTAGTTGTACGGTGTCTAGTTGAGAAAATTGCTGTGTCGCGGCGGCTAAGAATACTACGAAACGACGATTCGGCTTTTACGACACCCGCGAGCAATATATATACATAAAAATACTGCTCGCGGGTGTCGTAAACGTTGAGTAAGAGTTTCACATCGCCCTGGACCAACTACATCCGACGTCATCTGGTAAACGAGTACATTACTAAAGAGGATTGAGAGAGTATAAATTGGGAGGTATATAGTCGACGACTCCAAGCAATTAGGATTGCCGATGTTTATGCGAGTATTACATTATATATAAAACTATTATATTTTTATTGGAATTTTATCGCGTTTGTGTTTGATTTTTGATTGCCCGATGTTTCTAACACTTTTCAGCGTTCACTTTTGATAATTGGGATAAGGTGAGGATGCAAATAGGGATGTGAAAAATAATCGATTTTTATAATAGTTATTTTCCTTCCAAGTCACATCCCTAGATGAAAATAATCGTTGTGCTTTACGGGCAACCATCGGTCGACTCATCGGACTGCCCACGCGTCGCTCTGCTTGTTTTGAGTGATGCAGACCGATGGGCTACTATCGATAGTGCGACAATAGTGGGCATATACAGGTGTATCAGGGTATGGGGCAACTGGTCAAACGGGAGATATTCAATGGTGGGAGGAACTCATGAAAAAAATTTGAAGTAAAAATATCGATTCGTTAATGAATTAAAGTTAATAAAAACATGTAAAGTTTTCAATTTTCTATTTTGTCATCGAGTTTTCGTGTAAATCTGATTGAAATGTATAAAGTCAGTGATATTATATTTGCAGATTAACTGCAAAATATTCGTACTTTGTTAAATGTTCATTAGAAATTGAATACATCAATGATTACGTTCGCATAAGCAAGACAAGTTTTGCTTGAGCAGATAATAAAATATACAATATGATGATATATGGTATCGGGAGATGTGTTTTAACCACCGAGTACCTACTTATTATTACTTATTTTTAGTGTGGTTTAAAATACAATATGACTTCCGCGGAAGTCGTAAAAACATTTTTGAGATATTTTTAAATATGTATTAAACATTAATATTGGCGCAATATTAGGCAAGATTCCGCGATTTTTTTCCCATGTGACGGAATAAGAATTTAATACAACACTCTCAATCTTACTCGTGAGTATCGTAAAGGACGACTAAGGAATATAATATGCAAATAACTATGCAATAAATATGCATGAGAAGCGAAGTACGAAATATAAATACTCATCTGACCAGCGTGGTATAGTAGGTCAATTGCCCTCCCATAGGAACACGGCCCAGCAATGGAACTTGTTAGAGCTGTGATGATAATTTATAGGTGAAATATTTCAAAATTCCAAAAAATCATCTTGGAGAAGTAATAAATAGAAATAGATATTTGAAATAAAACTATTTTTACGCATTTTATCGTGTTTAATCCATAGAAATAGTTTTAATTCAAATGCGTAATACGCGTAAACGTCAAAAAAAATATATTTAATTTTGTTGAATTTTCTAGCGTATACGGAGTCTCGGAACTCGTGTAAGGCGATAGTGGTTTCGGGGGAGGATCATTTACGACTGTTGATGAGGCAATGTCTGGCTAGGCATACCTTGTCGGCCGCTTGGTTAGAAATCCTCTACCCGCTCTGTCAACATGCAGCAGACACAATTGTACTAGGTATGTGTATTTAATATTAAATTTATATCCTTTTTTGGAATCCACCACACATTCCCACCATTATAACTCCTGTAAGCTAGGATCCACAATGGTATTCGTATAAGACACCGAAGTTTGGCCCTCAGGAAGTCCCGGGAAACGCTTTTGTCTTGGGACCCGCAACAAAGTTAATTTAGAAAAGAAAAAAACAGGAGTTGTTATAATTCCATTCACCACCCCGTACGACATACTATACGTAAGTCAAACGGATCGGTATAGGTTTTTATTTCGAGTTTTCATCCTCTTACATAGATCTAATATGCATATATCATACCCTTAGTTGTCTTTTAAGACATCCACGAGCAAGAAAGAGAGCGGTGAATTGTATTCTTACTCCGTCGAATCTAAACCATTCTCGAAGCCCCTTGAGCACACCCAAATTACTTACTCAATCCAGTCAACAGATATCGCCATCTGTTAAAATCGTTTGGAGTTAACAGATCAAATAATAGACAAATAATTTGCAATAAAATAATATTGCGACTATAAATTAAGATGTAAGCTATCCTATCTTTCAAGTTGGATCAAACTGCACCCAGTGTGCAAATTTGTTTAAAATGGTTAAGTAGTTTAGGAGTCCATCGCGGACAAACAACGTGACACGTAATTTATATATATTAATATTACATATTTGTATGGAGACAGAGTAAGAATACAGTGGTACTTTCTTGTGGATGTAGTAAAAATTGATTAAGAGAAGCAGCTAATATCACTGAAAAAAAATTAAATCTGTGTGGTCAATGTTACGTAATCATCTTCATCATATCAGCTCATATTCGTCCCACTATTGGGCTGGAGCCTCCGTCACTATGGGAGGAAATTTGACCCACTATACCTAGGGTCACGGGTTGAGAGCCCTCAGCGCTCACCCACCAGTCCGGGTAAAGTTGTCACAGCCTAACAACTAAGTCACACAAAAAAAAAATACCTAGGGTTGCCAAACATATTTTTTAATAAAGTATTCTATTTTATTTTTGGTAATTAGAATTTATACTTTTGCATATCTATAAAGTACGTTAAAATACTTTATTTTGCGACCTTTAATGTGATGCGTAAAACATAGCACTTATGGGTACTTAGCTGTTTAACGGTACACATAAGTGGATACGATTTATACGAAATATAAGAAGTCAGATGTGTTGTGAACCAGACTTTATATGTGCTAAAAACACACAAAAATACGTTTTTAAGACAATAAAAAATTTTAATGTGAAAAAAATTTTGTTCTTCCAAATACTTTATTTTTTCTTATCCAAATCATTTGATACTTTTTTTTGTCAAAACAAGTTGGCATCCCTAACTATACCACGCTAGTCAGGCGTGTTGGCATAGGGTTTCATTTCGAGTCTTCCTTCTCTTGCATCGATGTTATCTGAATAATATATCTTTTACTCGTCTTTTACGACATCCACGAGCAAGAGAGGGGATGGTGAATTATATTCTTACTCCGTCACCACACGGAAAATGTTATGTAATAGGCTAAGAAGAAGAAGGAGAAGATATATAAAACCATGTGTTGGCTGCAGATGTTAATGCCAATGATATCGACGTTCGTAACTACGTTCAAGTTAAGAAAGTTCCTGGTGGAAATGTGCGTGATAGCTGCGTAGTCCAAGGTGTGGTTCTAACGAAGAACGTGGCGCACAGGTAATTTATACTCCATACTAATTTACTAATCTATATATATATATATAGGAGAGGAGGGATTTGCGAGCGATATATTGACTCATCACCATATCTCTGGAACCATAAGGCTTACAGACTTGAAATGTGGCAGAAATATTCCTTTCATCGAGTAAAGGTCAGCTAAGAACGGATTTTACGAAATTCCACCTGCAAAGGGTGTTGCAGGGGCGTTAACAATAATATACATATAAAGGAACAGGGTGAGCCGAAGCTACTGAAGCTAGAAAATGAAATTTGGATCGTAGTTTCATTTCGTGACGTAAGCACCCACTAAGAAAAGATTTTTTGAAATTCCACCCCTAAGGAAGTGAAACGCAACGGTAAAGTCTGTATAGAAAGAAAAAAAAATCTTTAGCTACTGTCTTTAAATTAAGCAAAAATACTCTTTAATAAAAATAAAGAAACACGTGTTTCAGCGTTTGTCCATTTTCATCCTCTAAGGGTGTAAAATAGATAGAAAGATGTCAGTTTACTGCCTTATCACAGAGTCACACTAGGGGGTAAACCGCAGTAACAAAGTTTGTATAAGGAGAAAAAAATCTACATCGATTTTCTTCAATTTCTCTAAAAGTACTCTTTAGTAAAAATAAATAAACATGTGTTTCAGCATTTTTAAATTTTCACCCTCTAAGGGTGTATTCTACACTAATATCTAAGAGGAAACGTTCCTTACGAATAAACTCAAAAACTCCTGGACGGATTTCGATAATTCTTTCACCATTAGAATGTTACAGTATTCCTAAGGCTATATTTTATCCTAGTATACCCACGGGAACGGGAACTACGCGAGTAAGGCGACTGAAACCGAAGCGAAGCGAGGGCGGGTTGCTAGTAATATATAAAGCTAATGAATTTGTTTGCTTGAACGCGCTAATGTTAAGGTACTTTATTGAAATATTTACACTTATTGTGTATTTTATAAAGTATTATTTTTAACGTTTAAAAGTAATTAAATTGTAGTTTTATGTTAACTGTACATCGTGATTCTCTTTATCTTCAAAATGGATTCTAATTGTAAGTTTATTTATAGGTGTACCTCAAGTTTCTGCACTGGTACTATAACTTGATATAATTATTGTAGCCTTAATATATTACACAATTGGATATATAAAATATATTTGTTGTATTAGTTTCACTTGCATTTAAGGCTTAATACCTTATGTCAGCATATTTAAAGTTATATGTTGCTTTGTTTTCAGGGGTATGCCGCAAGAAATTTCGAATCCTACAGTATTACTTCTAGATTGTTCTATAGCATACCAAAGAGTAGAAGGAAAACTTACATCTTTGGAACCAGTACTCATGCAGGTAAAGCTTAGTATTTAATATTTATTCCAGGTAAATATAGTAATGGTTTTCCGTGTGGTGACGGACGGCAAATACAATTCATCACTCTCTTACCCGTGTGGTCGTAAAAGATGACTAAGGGATATGATATGCATATAACATCTGTGCAAGAGAAGGCAAACTCGAAATGAAACCCTATATCAAACCGTCTGGTATTTTTTTTTTTTGGGACTAATCCCACCACACATTCCCACCACTGTAACTCCTGTAAGCCAGGATCCACAATGGTCTCCGTATAAGACACTGAGGTTTGACCCTCAGGAAGTCCCGGGAATCGCTTTTAATTGTCTTGGGACCCGCAACAAATTTAATTAGAAAAGAAAACAGGAGGAGTTGGAAAGATTCCACTTCCCTCCTATGCAAAGCGGGAGACATGAAGCAAAGTTGGCTGATAAGCCAGTAAATAAGAGTTTGTACAACTACGTGAAACGCAGCGGTACAGCACCACGGATTGGACAAAGCTTAATGGACCTATTTGTGAGCTTTAGGTTTGATTACAGTAATAGGTATGGCAAAAGCGCCTAAACGCACGGAAATTTTCTCGAGTTGCTACAAGATCCGAATAGTATACTACCCCAGACGTGACATGCATATTATCTAACATGACGATCCGCTCGTTGCGCCAGAGAATGCACTCCCAAAAGATGTGATGAGCTGTTTGTTCAAAATTGGAGTTTGAGGTCGAACATTGACAAAATGGTGAATCTACTAGTGTAAAATAGAATAATTTACTTCTAAAATTCCCATGGCCTGTGAGGAATTGGGCTACATAGTGGTCAATTTCTAGCCAAGTTCTCTCCAAACGTTCACGAACAGATGGAAAGAATAGATATAGATGACGACCTTTTGTTGACGAATCCCATCTTGCCTGCCATTCGGTCAGGAGCTTATCGTTAACGACGGATTGCGGTGCAAAAAGTCTAGTAATTTTATTACGATCGCGTGGTAAAAGAAAATTGTTAGTCATGTTTTCCCTAGTGGAATAATACATGGACGCACGTCTTTGTATCTCTAAGTCGACCGGAAGTACACCTGCAAGTACTGGTAAGGCTTCGGTGCTAACTGTTCGGTATGCCTTACACAGAAATATTAGCGCTAATCGTTGACTCTGTAGTAACTTACGCCGAGCCGCGCCTATGGTAGTACGATCAGCCCAGGCCGGTGCACCATAACAGATACAGCCCAGATATGTGGCTGTATATATAATTTTGAGCACGTAGAAAATTTAACAAACTTAAAAAGTCATGTGTAACGGGAGTAACGTTTGATGAGTCCTCACTTGCACTCAGAACTGCAAGGTCTTACTACCGGATTGCGGTGGAAAGGTCTAAAGATGCGTTATTAAATAGGGTAGTAGAAAAACTGGAAAATGAAGGCCCGTGGTCTCCATTATATCACGAATTTAAAGCCAATTGATCAGTTGACCTAGCTTATATACAAAATATCAAAATAGATAATAAACACACCACGGGTGTAGAGGAGACCACAGAAGCTCTAATAAATACTTTAATACCGGACGATAACGTAACAGCTGATAGCGAACATCATACGCAAATAAGAGCGTGGGCCACTTTGCCACCTCTTATCTCCTATGTCTGACCTTCCCTCTCTAACTGAACTTTTAAATACCGTAAAAGCCCTTCCTCTAAACAAAGCAGCCGGTGAAGATAAAATCTCTAATAAAATGATTAAAGAAGCTTGTCGAACGTCAGCCGACTCAATGTTACTAGTTTTCAATCGTTGTATAGCGAAAGGCATCTTTCCTCGGCTATGGCGTCGCGGGTTTATACGTATAATACCGAAACACGGTGATAAGCCACCAGACGACCCGAAGTCATATCGACCAATTACTCTACTGCCGTCACTAGGAAAACTCTTAGAACGTCTGATTGTTCCCCGTTTGTTACCGGGTGGCCCCACATTCAATCGTAGTCAGTTTGGATTTACCCCGGGGAAATCGACTGTCGACGCGGTCATTGCCGTTAGAAAAATTGTTTCCCTATCAGATTTTAAATATATACTAGGTATTTTTCTAGATATCTCAGGTGCTTTTGATAACGCATGGTGGCCGATGCTACTTCTTAAACTGAAGGCTCGTGGATGCTTTAGGAACATCTACCAACTCGTACAGTCATACTTTCTACAAGGTTCAACCACACTGAAACTCGGTCACCATGCCGTGTCTAAATCACTGACGTTGGGCTGTCCTCAAGGATCAGTGTTAAGCCCATACTTGTGGAATCTAGGGTTTGATGACCTTCTTGAGCTACCTCTACCGCAAAATTGCTCATTGATTGGCTATGCTGACGACGGTCTCCTACTTATACAGTCAAACACTAGAGACGGACTGGAGAAATTGGCGGATATATGTCTCAACTCAATACAAAAATGGTGCATACAAAATCGACTTACTTTCGCCCCCCACAAAACGTATCATCTTTTACTGAAAGGTAATTTACAGTCGAGCCCCCGTATACAATTTAACAACACTGTAGTTAAAAAGAAGGAGTCAGTATGTTACCTCGGCCTGGTCCTAAAGAAAAATTTTTCGTTCATTGAACATATTAAAACTGTAGGTGAAAAAGCCAAACGAAATTTCTATGCGCTTACCAGAATTTCAACTTCCACCTGGGGCCTTCGTTTTAACACACTTAAACCGTCTGGTATAGTAGATAAAACTACTTTTACGCATTTTATCGCGTTTGTATTTGATTTATGATTGCCCGACGTTCCGAACACTTTACTGCACACCCGGGCGGACGTCCGCCCGTGACCATGAATGCCGGGCAATCATAAAAATACAAACGCGATAAAATCCGTAATAGTTTTATTTACAATGTGTAGTGCTCTCAGGTCGTATACGCCTCACTACTGGTATCCTTTTGTCTCCTAGTTGACCTACTATCTCAATTCAGACATGCTGGTATAAGATTTTGTGTGAAGTCTTCATTCGCTTGCATCGATGTTATCTGCACATCGTATTGCTTAGTCATATTTTACGACATCCCCAAGAGAGAGGTTGGTGAATTGTATTCTTATTCCGTCACTACACGGCTTTATAATTTTTTTTTTTTACTTGGGTCCAATTTTCTGTGTCTAAGTCCGCTGGCTTTACCTAAGACGTCCATCGAAGAATGTATGCTCAGTTCAATTCGGATTCTTTTATATAGGTGTTTAGCTGTTAGCTGCCGGTGACTTTAACTTTTTTTTTTGTATAACCATAGTTGTTAGCCGCAGATGGCTGTGACAACGTTATCCGGACTTTTGGGTGAGCGTGAGGGCTCTCAACCCAACGGGGCTTTAACAGTTTTGTGCGAATTATAACTGAGCGTTGAGGGCTCACAACCCGGTTATAATTCGGATTTTGCGCCTGATACCGCCCTAGCAAAGGCTGTGGGTGACTGAACCGGGGATATAGGCAGACACTTGCGGAGAGGTTAGCGACGCCGATCGGCGTCCGGGGAAGGTGACGTCCACGGGAGAGGGTATTCTCTTGGGGTATTCCGTCGGGTCGACTACTGAAGTCAAGGAACTCTGCACCGGTGGTTGGCCCAACGACAAAGGCGACGTGCTATCGCGTGGGTTACGGGGCCGCGCGCCACCCCTCTGTCGCCCTGGCCGCAGCCGGACGGCGGGTGCGCTGATCGTGGCCCACTCCCCAAATAAAAATAGGTGGGGATTTAAATGCGTATTATTTTATATACAGGAGCGTGAATATTTGGTGCGTTGTGCAGCACGCATTAGTGCATTGCAGCCCCATGTAGTCTTAGTACGTGGTGGAGCAGCACGTGGAGTGCAAGATGCCCTGCTCGGTGCTGGCGTCGCGCTAGCCGCTCACGTACCACCGCGGGCACTTCGCCGAGCCGCGCGATGTACACGCGCCGATGTCGTCGCTTCAATTGATGCCCGTGTTGGTACACCACGTCTTGGTACATGTCAACACTTCTATGTTAAGAACTGTGAGTAACTTCATCTTCATCATTAATCATCATTTCAGCAGCGTATACACGTTCCACTACTGAGCTCGAACCTCCTCCACAATATGAGGGAAATTGACCTACGCTGGTCGGACGTGTTGGTATAGGGGTTTCATTTCAAGTTTTCCTTTTCTTGCATATGTGTTATATGCATATTTAATATCTTAATCGTCTTTTACGACACACACGGGCAAGAGAGGGGGCGGTGAATCCGATTCCTACTCCGTTATCACACGGAAACTTCATGTATTTTATAAATACTATCCTGAGCTTCTTCGAAATTATCATCGACTTTAGCTGAGTTTTACAATAAGCCAATTGCCTAATGTCGTCTTTCCTTCAGATTGTAATCGTTGGTAAAAAGTAGAATTGGGCTAGTGGATGTAGAACTCTTAGTCGGCATCTATGGTAACCATAATTAAAGTAAAGGATCGCATTATTCAAGGCCACTATGACGTCCATTACCGACTGACAGAGAAGAGTCGAAGTGAGTACTCTCACGACGTCCTAGGATAGGGTTGTTCTCTCTTTTTGCTCCATACATCCGTGACATCCGCGCCATTCGTGATAAAGACTGGCTAAATAGCGTTAACGCATTGTATTCCTAAACGGTCAATTCACGGCAATAAGTTATAAGACATTTTTGTTAATTTTTAGATGCCAGCAAAACTCTTATGGTATTAGAAGGATGTGCAGAACCAAATCTTGGCTGCTGTATTCTATTACGCGGAGCACCTTTGCAAGAATTAATCAGAGTGAAAAAAGTAGTGAAATTTATGCTACTAGCTTGTTACAATTGGAAACTAGAGAAGGCATTCTTAGGTGATATTGAAGCTATATTACCTGAAGCGGGAATGACGTTCGATGATGATGTAAATGAAGGTGAGGTTATAAAAAATGATGATGTTAATAGTGAACCTAAAAGTAATGAACATGAAATTGAACTTAAGGATTCTTATGAAGAAACTAGGAAAAGTAATGAGACTGATAGTAACGAATCATCTAGATCTGATAATATATTTACAAATGCTAATGTTAGAAATACAAAAGGTGATGATTCGAAAAGTTTAACTAGTAATGATGCAAAGATTGATACTAATAGTGATTTAAATATTAAAGAAGAGTCAGTTGATGAAGATCAACAGACATCAAAACAGTACCGTAAGACGGATAGTGATAAAACATTGAGTTGTGGTGTACCCATAAGAGATTTTAGTGATCCATTGCGTGCTACCTTGTCGGTTGATGATGAAGTTTTTCTTCCTAAGGAGGAAGCTGTGTTAAAAGCGGATACTCATAGTGATAGGTGAGTCTTTTTCTATTTGTATTCTTCTTCTTTCTTTTCTGCAGCTGTCCACAATTACATATTGAAAATATAATACAAAACAAAAAAAAATATCTTTAGACCATCTGGCATCTGCCACACGCAGCGACAAGATAACAATCATGACTTAACTACTGGAGCAGCCATCACTCACCTCAACCATGTCGTAGAAAAGAAAGAGATTACTTAAAATTTACAATTTACTCATCGAAATGCGGGTCTGTTTCACGTGGATGTCGTGAAAGACGATTATGGTATATATTATGCACATAACATCTGTGCAAGAGAAGGAAAACTTGAAATGCAACCCTATATCAACATGTTTGACCAGCATGGTATAGTAGATCAAATACCCTCCCATTGTGGAGGAGACCCGAGCCCAAGATTGGGACGTATGTGGGCTGCTATGATGATGATTAAATGCTGTTCTAATTACAGGTGGTCAACAGATGACGCAGTACTCTCAATGTCGCCCAATATGCCAATACCAGCACCTTACTTGGAGACGGAGGCTGGTCGTAGGAGCGCGCTGCGAGCGCACTTCCCACGTGCCCTATTACCAATACCGCAACCGCCGCCCCATACCCCAAGACCACACCACCGATTACCATCACGACGAAAGAGCACACAAACTTTGCTTAAGGTATATTTTCATTTTGCCCTAGCCAAGGCTGCGGGTGACTGGACCAGGGATTTAGTCCGTCGCCCGCCGAGATGCAGACCGCGCGACGGCGGCCGATGTCCCCGAGGGGGGATGTTGAGAGGAGAGGGTACTCCGTACGGGTACTCCGTACGGGTATTCCGTCGGTTTTTATATTGAGCTAATTTTATTCTACTATTCACTATCTTGCCCGTGTATGTCGTGAAAGAAAACTAAGGGATATGCTACACATTTAACATCTACCCTCTCTTATCAGTGGGTGTCGTAAAAGACGACTGAGATTAATTATACATTTAACATCTTTGTAAAAGAAGGGAAACTCGATATAAAACCCTATCCCAACCCGGCTGACCAGCATGGTATAGTAGGTCAATTTCCCTCCTATTGTGGTGGAGGCTCGAGCCCAACAGTGGGATGATTTTGAGCTGAAGTAATGAAGGATACCCTGCATAGGAGAACTAATTCTTGTATTGCGTAAGATTTTATAAGCATAAAGGTAACAAAAATACAAATAACACTTAGACTTACACCAATAAAAAATATCTTGCTTAAATAAGGCCAGTAATGGTAACGACCATTGATTGGGTGCTGACAATCAAATCATCTGAGAATTTTGGACGACCATGAAAATGCACGTAATTTACTATTATATCATATTCACTATAATTCAGCACTTTCCCTGCATTATATTACATTAAATACGAGGCAAATTATTCAATAACTAAACAACTAAAATAATGAATAAAATTTGACATTTTTGCCTTCTTTTTTGTTTAATTTTTATTGTGCCAATCAACATAATCTATTCATAATTTTAGGAGGTACATCCATTCATTAAAATGGCAATATCTTCGTCAGCAGACGAACCTGCTGTGAAAGCAGCGCTTGCACATTACAGGGCTATGGGTTGTCGACTTGTCAACGGTAAACATATACGTAAGTAATTATTATTGTACTATTTATAATATAGGTGTTATCTGCGTGCAAACACGCGCTATGTTTTCGTTGACAGTACGCCAGTGCGGCATTACGCGTCTGGCGCGTTTTCTTACAAATGTCCGGGTTTGTATGTTTTTTTTATTGAAGATTTTATTAATTCAACAGCTATCTGTTATTAACGGCACGAATTACCACACCGCCATTATCTTCTATGACGGTGTTACGCGTGATGGCCAACAGATGGCGTTTTATAATAAAATATACTGTCTTGCATAATGCCAACTATCCAGAATTTAAGAAAATGAGTTTTCGAGAACGAATCAATCCCGCTTGTGTAAATTATGCTTAGGTGGGCACAGTTAATCCAAAAGTTAACTTCGTTAATTCGTTAATAAAAATGTTAACTTCGATAATCGTTAAAGATTTTTTAAACGCAAGTTAAAGTTAATCGTTAAAAGTTAAACATTTAAAACTTGGACTGCTAATAAGCTGAGACAAATAGATATATTTTACAGCATGTAGTGGAATTATGTAATTATGTTGGCGTGCATCTGTCGACACTAGCTTGGGATACACTACTGCAGGTAGTCCCGATACCAAAAGATTCTCCAATACTTTACGACGCTTTTTGACGTAACAATCAGGTGGAGGGCAGGGCGGGGAGCGGCTTAGTGTCGTTTAGCGAGATGGCCGCCTGGCGGGACTACGCCCGCCATGACGTCATTGTGCGTTGGGCAGTCCGGTTGAAGAGGCCTCGGTACGATGTTCGAATTGTCAAGGCTTTACGGCCGGTGCTGATGGAGTGATTGGGTCGGCGGCACGGGGTGCTTTCCTTTCGACTGGTTCAGGAGTTGACGAGTCATGATAGGTTCGCCAACTACATGCACACGGTCGTAAGAAAGGAGAGAACATCGTCCTGCCACCATTGCGAAGACGATACGGTACAGTAAATGCTCAAGGTGTATGCCGCGTGGACAGAGCAGCGTCTTGAACTCGTCGCAATCATCGGTGCCGACTATTGCCAGGGCTATGCGTGACGGCGTCAGGAACTGGGATACGGTTGCCACCTTCCGTGTGGCAGTTATATCACGGAAAGAGAGGGCGGCTTGTGCACGGGAGGAACTCCTCTACGGCACGATCGGCAGCCGGCGACTTAGGCGACGCAAGCGTCGTGGAACTTACGAGCGTGACGTGTAATTTGAACAAACAAAATGACACGACTAATGTAACGGACTAAAGTTAACGGAAGTTCAATTTAACGGAACACAAGAGCGTTAAAGTTTTTTGCAGTTAACTTAAGTTAATCCGTTAAACAGATTGTTAACTTCGTTAATTAACGATTAACGGATTAACGAGTTAATGCCCACCTTTGAAATTATGTCTTCTTGACTAGTTATACGAGACCTTATAAGTGCCGTTTTCTTAAATTTTGGATATTTGATATTATGTTACAGTTTATTTTATTATAAAGCGCCATCTTTTCTCTACCGCGCGTAATAGTGTCAAACCAGATAATGTCGATGTGATAACGCCGCTGATAATAGATGCTGTTGAACTTTTACGGCTGTTACGACTGTGCGGGCGCGCACACCTTATGTGTTTTATCCGCATCGTATTATATTCGTAAGTGACTACAAACAGGCTGACAACTCGCAACTGCCTCGCTACAACTCTCTAACGCAGGAGTTCCCTAAGTATGGATAGCGCCCTACAGGCGGGTCGCGAGCGAATAATGAGTGGGCCTTGTAACATACGATAACCGGACATGAAATGAAGAAAAGGTACTTTGGAACAACCTCACAGTAATCTTCAAAACGGCTGGATCGAGTTTGATAATATTTTACTACCAGGTAGCTGTTTATATAAGGAGTAACTTAGGTATTTTTCCTCTCAGAAAAACATTCCGAACTGGGGAGAAATATTCCAGATTTAAAGTGTCTGAAACCGAAGTGCAGCGAAGGCGGATTGCTAGTTTAAGTAATCTATATATATAAAAATGAATCCCTGTTTTCCTTGGTCACGCCATCACGCGTGAACGGCTGGACCAATTTCATTAATTCTTTTTTTTGTTGTATTTGTCATTGTCAAGAGAAGGTTCTTATGAAAGATAAATAAGAAAATTGCCCAGAAAATTAGAAAATTTAAGAATACTTAACCATGATGGTTAAGTAAAATATATAAAATTATATACATAAAATTATTTCTAATCTAACCGCTTTGGGCAATATAAACTTTTTTAATGTAACCTTATGACGTTTAACATAGAATTGACAGAACGCGTGCTGCAAATATCGTCAAAGAGGATGTAAAAAGACTGAAAATTGTTTTAAACAGATGCTTCGGTTGGAGTTATTTTATTAATAAAATACATGTAAAACAATTAATTCATTATTTCTTACAGAAATGATGTAAGAAAACTGAATTTCTTAGTGCACATCAGGGTAGGTAAATTCAGAGCCATCACGCCTAATATAAAAAGTCAATTTAATATGGAGGTTTGGTAATTAAGATACATGTTACTAATATAACAAGTGATATACTTAGTTATTAAGAAGAATACAATAGTTTTCTTTAATTTACAATTTTCGTTTTTGAAAATGCCAGCAATTAGACGTACAAACTTAAGTTGTAAGTCAATGAACGTTGTATGCCAATATTGCAAAGCATTTAAGTTTAAAAATTAAGGTCCCGGATTGTGTTGCGCAAGCGCAATTGGCGCCATTGGTACCGCCGTCAGAGCCATTACACTCATTGGTTTCATACGCATAAGGAAAAAAAATAAGTATGTTGTATATAGGAATTAGAATAATAAACATTTTTTTTAATTCAATTCGAATTCAATATTCATAGTTAAGACATGACAACGTCCGTCGGGTCAGCTAGTATTATTATAGATATGCATACAATACTATACTAATGTATTTTTCCATCATCATCACAGCTCATATACGTCCCACTGTTGGGCTCGAGCCTGCTCCACAGTAATAGAGAATTCCCCTAATATATCCATCCTGGTCAGACGTGTTGGGTTAGAGTTTTTTTATTGAGTTTTCCATCTCTTGCATAGATGTTATATGCGCATTATATCCCTTAGTCTTCTTTTACGACACCCACGGGCAAGAAAGGGGTAGTGATTTGTATTCTTACTCCGTCTCCACACGGAAAAGTATTCTTCTATAGACTTCAGTATTCCAGATTTGATTAAAACTGTTAAGCATGTGGAGACGCAAATAACAGCTACGTTATATGTATATTGGCTTAGATTTGACGTAAAATTTAGGGCTCATTTGGTGAAAATGGGTATTAGTTTAATTTGTTTATGAATGGATAGATGAAATAACAACTTCCAATTGTTTCAGCCGAATGCCCTTTGTACCATCCTACCGTAGTGAAGAAAGTTAAACAAACTGAGCAACAGGAATCGAACGAAAGACAATCAAGCAAAGAGCCTCTCGATCCACTAGCGCCTGAGAACCATCAGCAACTGAGTCTGTTGCTGTACAGCTATAGCAATAAATCGGCTAACGTACCAGACTTTTGTGTTAATCCTTGGTAAGAAAACTGCATTCATTTCAGTTCATATACGGCCAACTACTGGGCTCGAGCCTCCTACACAATACAAGGGAATTCCCCTATCATAACTATGCTGGTCAGACGTGTTGGTATAGAGTTTTATTTCGAGTTTACCTTCTCTTGCATAGATGTTATTTGCATATTTAATCCCTTAGTCGTCTTTTACGACAGCCATGGGTAAGATAGGGCGTGGTGAATTGTATTCTTACTCTGTCACTACACGGAAATGGCGCCCCCGAGCGGGCTCAAATTACCAACTTTTCGTTAAACAACCGAGAAAACTTAACAACATGCTTTTATCTGTTTGTAAATAGAGTTATTTTATTTTTTTATTACCCCACACTTTCGGGTACAGTTTTCAAAACGAAATGGTTTTAAGTTACAGTCTAGCATGCTGGTCCTATTCGGATTAAGAGACTGTCGAAGTTTCTTAGGCGTGTTCATTTCCTCATGATCTTCCTTTGCCTGAATGTTAGAAAACCATGTCTTTTTTTAATTATATGCAGGATTTAGGACGGTAAAATGGTTATATAGGTTCTTGTGTACGTATGTCACTGAACTGAACAGCGTCTGTTGGGTCAGCTAGTAATATATATAGAGAAGGGAATATTAGACGAGAATTGAACTAATGGAAGTAAAGATGATCCGTGTGGTGACGGAGTAAGAATACACTTCACCACCCTCCTCTTGCCCGTGGATGTCGTATAAGACTACTAAAGGATACAATATGCATATAACATATATGTAAGAGAAGGAAAACTCCAAACAAAACCCTATGCCTACCCGTTGTGTAGTCGGTCATTTTCCCTCCTATAATGAAAGAGGCCCAAGCCCAACAGACCAGGCATCATCAGATGGAGTTGGTCTAGAATCTAGACTCGAGATCGAAGATCTTAGTCGTCTTTTAGGACATTATCGCGTAATACAAGGGCTCGTAGTAGACATGGGCGTTACTGGCTATTTATGGCAACAGCTACTAACCGTTTATTTGGTGTCAATATCGATATGGATAACCGTTGCCAAATTTCGATATAATACGCGTAAAATAATCGCGATCTTATTTCTATTAATGCACGGTATAACCATTATAACCTTTTATAGGTCAAACTATAGTGAACACTACGTAATATACCTACGATAGCAACGAGAAACAAAACCACTTTACCATTACAATTTAAATTATGAGAGTTAAGTCTTACGCTAATATAAATAAGAGCGTCTTTCGCTTTTATCAATCTTCGTGAAATGTTGCTTGTTATTAAGCCGCCAGCCAATAACCGCCCCCTATCTGTTTTGCACGTCAGGAATCACATAGAAAGAAAGAGATCTCATAATTATTTTGGTTATTAGGCTTATTGGTGATCGTTCGGTTATCAACGTAGCGATACAAGAATCACGGCACCTAAATAATAATTGTTGTGCTATTGTTAATTAACAACGTCGCGTCGTTGTCAGTTGTTTGTAGCTAGATATTTGATAGCCATTATTAGTTATATCAATACCGATACGTTACGTTAGAGGCATGTAACCGTTTTCAGATACGTTTTGCTATAGCGGATACATGCCTAGCTCGTGGTATTCGTAACTGCCATTACACAACACACATCAGCTACATTCTCAATATTTTCAGTCTATTCTATCAACATTAGGTAGATGATATTATTAAACGGGTTCATATCATTGGATCTCTTTAATTATTTGACAGGATAGTAACGATGCAGCTTTATGGGAGACATGATATCTCATTGGGCGCTTTCCTCGAGAAGTACTGCTTCAACGGTGACTATAAATGCACTTCACACAACTGCACAGTACCGATGAATCAACATATCAGAAGGTGAGTGCGTTATTTGATATTAATTATTCAGTTTGATTTATAGTGCAATATGTCAGCGGCTACAAGTACCACCAACTGTTATATTACTCGTGGATATATATAATGGTGATGGAGTAAGAATACAGTTCACCGCCTCTCCCTTGCCCGTGGGTGTCATAAAAGACGACTAAGGGATGTAATATGCAAATAACATTTAGGTAAGAGAAGGAAAACTCGAAATAAAACCCTATACCAACACGTCTGACCAGCGTAGTAAAGTCGTGGTAGGTCAATTTCCCTCCCATTGTGAAGGAGGCTCGAGTCCAACAGTGGGATGATGATGGTAAAAGAAGACCAAGAACTTTAAATAGACCAGGATCAGCTCTATCTAATGCTGTCTGATCAACAATAACATTTCACAAAAGGGTTGACGTTAGGACGGCCTATCATAAAACTGTTGCTAATAATGTTTGCAAGATGTATTATAAAAGAAAAAAATTATATAAGGTCCAAACGATGATGACTTACATCATATAATTTAAAAGTTAAGGTACTTGGATGTCGAATATTATTTTAAAAAAAAAAAGAGCTCTCAATACGCAGTTACGTTAATAATGGTATTTTTGTAAATAAAACTATTTTACAGATTTATCGCGTTTATATTTGATTTTTGATTGCCCGACGTTTCCAACACTTTACAGCGTTCGTGGTCCCACGTTACGTCCAACAATTCATCGTTATTGCAGCATGCATTCGTGAAATAGGTTTATTTGCAATGTGTTATACTTGTGTAAACATCAGAAATCAATGGTATTTTTGTCTGGGTGCTCGACCCACATTCAATTAATGAGGTTTGGGAAGTTGCAATGTATTGAGCAGAAAAGGCAGAAATTACTAGTGAATCAGTCTAAACTTAAGAGCGTTTTCGGTAATAAGCGGCCGTAAACCCAAAAATGTGGTTTTTTGAGGACTCGTTCATGATAATAGCTTACTAAAAATTTATATAACCACTACATTAAACACATCTTTATATTGTGTTTGTATAGAATTATAACTCAATATTGTAACTATTTTATTAAAAGGCAAGAGTATTTTGAACTTAAGTTCATGAGATTTTACGAAAACGCTGAGTTTTGAAGTTCAGGTACGAATAAACCATAAGTCATGGCAGCTCGAAAAAAGTTGTAGATGTTAGGAAAATTACTGTTCTTGTGTATGTACAAAATGAAATTCAAGATTTCTTCCTTTTAAAACTAAAAAAAAAATATTTCCTTAAGATTAATTTGACGAAAATGGCTCCTGTAAAACATTTAATTTTGTGAATAATACTAACCTTGGAACATTTAAAAAAATATCCACTATTTGTTCGACTATTGTAGAAGCAGTAAAAAAAAACCAAATTGAAATACGAATAGTCACCCTCGTAATTAAATTTTAAATATTACTATAAATTGAACGGCATAATTGTTCATAAGCCAGTCGCGCATTGGCGCTCAACGGAGCAGGGTCATGTCGCTCTGGTTCTCGCCGGCCAGTGCAAAAACCGACAATACGAACTTGAGCGTATACTGCGACTGATCGGTTTTGATTCGTAAGTATTTATTACTACCTAATTCTGTTAATTACTTTCATGCGCTCTCTATTAAGAATAATATAGAATCTTTTTACGTTTTAGGTGATGGGTCGAAAAAGCAGATTGTATCTTGGGAACAAAATCGGTTACAAGGCAAGGAAAAAGAGAACACACGACAAAACTGTAAGGTACTTAAAGTTTCAAAAGAGTAAGCGAAAAGAAAAGTGAGCCGTCACTCAGGACGCCTGGCAGATGTGAAACATCAAAATTATTTTGAAGACGTTAACGCAAAGCGTGGCGTTAACGCCGCTTTTAATGCCACGCGACGATCAGGTTCACCCTCGCCTATAGATGTTTCACATCAAAAATCCGAACGGAACATTTATACAGCCTCATCTTCTGAATATTATCAGCTAACTCAAATTTAATGTTTAATAATTACTAACCATACACAATATAATTTTTTCATAGAGAATCATTTTCTTCTTGTACTAGCAATAAATATGTAGTATAATGTGGGTCAAAATTTAATAACTAATTTCTGTAATGGGTAGATTTAAATCTCTGACTGGACTTGTTAGACATCCATGGCCATGGCGACTAGGGCCATACTCGACTACTGCACGGTAGCCACGGAGGCAGCGTGCCTCTTGGCTGGAACTCCCTGGTGGGACCTGCAGGCGGAGGTACTCGCCGAGCTTTACCGCCGAGTATCAGAGACGCGAGCCACATATAGTCTCAATCAAGGTGATTGCCGCCTGGCGGGTCGACGCCCGCCGAGACGCCATTGCTCGTTGGGCAGTCGGACTGGAGAAGCCTCAGTACGGTATCAGGACCGTCGAGTCCTTCCAGCTGGTGCTGATGGGGTGGTTGGGTCGGCAGCACGGGGTACTTTCCTTCCGACTGGTGCAGGTATTGATGGGTCACGATAGCCAAGTATCTGCGCAAGCTCGTTAGGAGGGAGAGCACACCATCCTGCCACCACTGCTATTGCGACGTGAGCACGGCGTAGCACACGCTCGAGGTGTGTGCCTCGTGGGCAGAGCAGCGCCGTGAACTCGTTGCAATCATCGGTGCCGACCGGACGCTGCCGACCATCACTAGGGAGATGTTCAGCAGCGTCAGGAACTGGGACGCAGTCACTGCCTTCTGTGAGGAAGTTCATCTCACGAAAGGAGGCGGTGGCTCGTGTGTGATCGATCTTTGGTGACAAGTTCCGCCGCCGGCGACTTGGGCGGCGCAGGTGCGAGTATCCGCGCCTGATGCCGCCTTAGGCGAGTCCGCGGGTAACCAGACCGGGGACTTTAGTGCGTCACCCGCAGAGAGCCTGACCGCGTGACGGCAACCGACGTCCCAGGATAGGGACGTCGAGAGGTGAGGGAGGAAAATAATTTATAATTCTGCGTAAAATTATAAAAAAAAAAATTGTTTTTTAAATTATTACACAATAATGTGATAATTAAAAAAAAAAATAAGTTGTCGAGTCTCGAACCCGAAACCAGAGTTTCCGCCGGCGAGCACGTTACCACGAGACCACCGCTTGTTGGCGATTCGACTGCGAATTTTTCTAGTACATAAATTACCCATCCAACTTTGACCCTTAAAATCTTTTTAACGAGGGCTCAGTTGACCCTAATATCTGGTAGTTGTGATACCCTCGGGCCCTCTCTACTACCCCACCAAAAATCATGGAAATCCCCGACCCACGCGTCTGAGGGTCTCCTTGTAAGTTATACTCTGTGCCTATATTTTACTATTTCCTATACTTTGCATATTAAAAATACAATTTTAACCGTTTTACTGTTATGAGTTTTGGTTTTTAATTAAAAATTTTAAAATTTACATTATGTTGATTTTTGAAAATCTACTTCTCCGAAGAATATATTACAGATTGATTATAAGCGCCAAGGCTCAAGACTGGTCATTCTATGAACTCTACGCGTTGTTGACAGTAGTCTAAACTAGTGTAGTGCATTAGTGTGCGTCGATATCGGAATGTAGCAAATTGCCTACATGCGAGAAGTGCCGATTACCGATAACCCTCTTAAAGTATTATCTAGAATTTATTTAATATATTAAATCTTCTGCATACAAAAAAGGTACACGGCGGACTTAATGCCTTAGGCATTTTCTACCAGTTGACCTAGGGTGGAGCAGAAATAAATTAGGCAGGTGCAATTCAATGTGAGCAATGATTTGCACCTGCATTGATGAATTAGCCATCTTCTCATAGTTATTGAGATTATTTTTTTTATGTTTATTTTATTTTCTGCAGATTTGTTCACGGTGACGTCTGTATAACAATTAATTGTAATACCATCGGACACAGCAATGTCGACAAAATTAAGGAAGAACAAAGTAAACAGGTAATCATTATAAAATACATTATTTAAATCATTCAAAAAGTATAATATTTTTGGCATATATAATATAATTTTGATGATGAAAAGCATTAAAAATAGTGTTAGCTTTGTAAATGCTTAAAAACAGTGGAGCTCATAAAAGTACAGACATGCCAGCAAAGTACTCCATTCTTTTACTCTGCCTTTCATGAAAAAATATCTATTAATAGCAAACTATGAATGTAGTTTTTAGCTCTCTGAATCCTTGAATAGTACCGGCTTCAGTGCATCTCCTTGTGAAACACAAGGACTGATTACTCAATGCCTTAAGTAGTTTTGCAGCGTTTGGTTTAACAAAACATAATATTATCTGCTAGTATCATTTGCTTGGTATAATTTTTAAAAGATGTTATGTCCTTGAACTGATGGTAATAATTTCAGTATAGTCTATCATGGTTCACAAACTCTAATGCTTTGATCATGCCCACTAAATCCCGAAAATGATTTTTTCAGTTCTCTCCTGCATAATATGCATTGGTATATCAAATATTGAATTCATCATCATCCTGTGTCTGAACCAATTACTTAGATGCAATATGTGCTATTCTTCAATCGTACATATTGCAAAAGTATTGGCAATAGTTTTACGAGTCCTTGGAATTGTAATTGTTGAACAGATGATGTCAGATATAGTTGGCCCATGTCTATATAAAGTTCTACGACACCCACGAGTAATGTAATGTATGTTGGTCGTATTCGTGGCCGTCACAGTACAGCTAAATTTAAATCATCATCATCTCAGCCCATATACATCCTATTGTTGGGCTCGGGCCACCTCGACAATGGTAGGAAAATTGACTTAATATTCCACCCTGATCAGACGAGCTGGAATAGGGTTTTATTTCGAGTTTCCTTCTCTTTCATCGATGTTATCTGTATGTGCATATCCTTGGTGCTCTTTTACGACAGCCACGGGCAAGATAGGGGGTGGTGAATGGTTACTTACTCCGTCACCACACGATTTTTTTAATAACACGAAATTTGAATAAACAAATTAAATTGACGGCAATAAAACTCGTATAATTCGTTTAAAAGTTATATTTCATAGATATTATATTTTTCGTGTGGTGACGGAATAAGAATACAATTCACCACTCCCTATCTTGCCCGTGGGTGTCGTAAAAAACGACTATGGGATATAATATGCACATAACATCTGTGCAAGAGAAGGAAAGCTCGAAATAAAATCCTATACTAACGTGTCTGACCTGCTGATCGTATAGTAGGTCAAATTCCCTCGCATTGTAGAGGAGACCCGAGCCCAACAGTGGGACGTATGTGGGCTGCGATGATGATGATATGTATATTATTGTATATGTATATTTAGGTGATGTTTTGGTCGCGGTGCGAGGTATGCGGTTCTAGCGGTGGTACAGGGGCGGTGTCCCGCGCTGGTCTGAGTGTGTCTCTGGGTGCTTACTTGAGGGTACGAGCGCATGCCACGCGATATGTGAGGTCACGACTCTGCAGTCATCCATTGCACGCTCACACACACGCGTTCGTCTGCCAATTAACCACCGCATGCTTCAGGTATATATTAATATGATTATAGTTCTTAAATCATAGTCCTTGTGACGAAGGAGTAAAAATACAATTTACAACCGCCTATCTTGTCCGTGAGTGTCGTAAAATACGACTAAGGGATATAATATGCATATCCAAGACAAGGAATACTGGCAATAAAATCCTATATCAACATGTCTGACCAGCGTGAGATAGTAGGTCAATTTCACTTTTATTAAAAAGGAGCCTCGGGCGCAACAAATATATGAGCTGAGATGTTGATGACAAGTCTTTGTTTTTTTTTTTGGGACTAATCACACCACACATTCCCACCATTGTAACTCCTGTAAGCCAGGATCCACAATGGTCTCCATAAATGACACCGAGGTTTGACCCTCAGGCAGTCCCGGGATATGATTTTAATTGTCTTGGGACCCGCAACAAATTTAATTAGAAAAGATTAAAGAGGAGGAGTTGGAAAGAGAGATTCCACTTCCCTCCTAGGAAAAGCGGGAGACAGGCAAACAAAATGACTAGTCTAGTAGTTGATGAAAAGTTATCCAAATGAATAATCTTATAAGGTAATATTTGATTTCATCGTTATAGGTACAGCAAAGTCACACCGTATGAGCTTCAACTGCCGCCGGATATGATATCTATAAATTACGACACGAAGCAAATGAGAGACACACTTATCTCGCAACTTAACGAACTGGTACAGAAAGGTATATATTTTTAAATCTAATCATCATCTTTATCATTGAATGATGTGAATGAAGAATACAATTCATCACTCCACGACACACAAAGATGATTAAGGGATATAACATGCATATAATATCTGTGCAAAGGAAGGTAAACTCGAAATAAAACCCTATACCAACTAGGGATGTGACTTGGAGGGAAAAATCGATTAATTAAATAATCGATTTTATGTTCTTAAAAAAAAGATGTATTGTATTCTTACTTCTTTTTGTGTGTGTGTGTGCATAGCTGTTAGTCGCAGATGGCTTTCAACAGCTTAGCCCGTAGTCCGGGATACAGAAAAAAAAGTTGTGTATGTATTATATAATTTAGTGCGAGGTACGTAAATGTTACAGCCTAGCCAAGCATTGCGGGAATGTGAACGACTTAAAACCGTATCTTGAAGTTTTTGTACCTTTTTGTTTGTGAAATCTATTGTCAATTTCCAGGTCATGACATATTCAGTGGTTTGTCGGATTGTGATGCGGACAAGGATTTTAAACAACACCTAGAACAGATACACCTGGCGCTTGCAGTGGCTAAGCTTGACGAGAACAACACTTTAGCTGGTAATTATACCTTTCAGGATCGAGCCTCTTGCGCAATAGGAAGGAAATTGAGCTACTATTCTGAGCTGGTGAGGCAGGTTGTGGCGGTTTTCCTTCTCTTGCATAGATGTTATATACATAATTAATTACTTGGTGATGTTTTACGACACCCACGGGCAAAATAGGGGATGGTGAATTGTATTCTTACTCTGTCACCACACGGAAACGAATATATTGGCAACAGGTACCGGTACAAGCCATATGTATTCATCTATACGAATTAATAAAATTGAAGTATGTTTACGCGACGCGCGCGGGAATCCAGTTCCTTTCTATGTAGTTAATTGAGTCATCATTACTATTAATTCAGTTCATATTTATCCCACTACTGGGCTAGAGCCACTACCGCGATACAAAGGAAATTGATCTACTATATACCACGGGTTGGCAGTGGGACGGTTTGGATAATTGATTATGAAATGTGAAAATTTATTAACATTATATTCTTCAGCCGTCGTTCGAAGTTTATGGCAAGTATCAGACCGTATAATATCTGGCGAGAAAATACTTCGTGACGCACAAGACAAGTGGTCCAGTCCACCATTGAAGGTGACCAAGACTCAAACTGAAAACACAGGTAATTTCAAACCCATATTGACCTATTTAGGCTAGCTGTGTAGAGGCAGCTACGAATACTACCAACCCTTGCTCGTGAATGTCGTAAAAAACTATTAAGAGCTTTATATTGACCTTTGTTATTGCGCTTCGCTCGGTGTGCGATAGTGCCGGTAGACCAACTTTCTAACCCTGTTCCGGTGGTCGGCCCAACGACGTAGGCGACGTGCATCGTGGGTGGGTTGCGGGAGTTGCGTGCTTACGCCCCTCTGTCGCCCCGGACGGAGTGGTGCGAGGAGCGCGCCGACCGCAACCCACCCCAAAAAAAAAAAAAGACCAACTTTCTGAAAGTGTTTGCTTGTGGTGGGTTTTGGTGATGCTTTTATTATCACCGAACCACATTGCACGCATTCAACTCCCTTCACTTCTTTTTTTTTTCTTTCTCGGTAGGCAGCAGTCTTGCAAAGGTACATGAGCGGCAGCAACACTTACCGCTTAGTGTTTGCTCGTTCGCCACCGTTTGTAATAAAAATATACCCTGGCTGGTCAACAATTACATTCTCTAGGTGGATTGACATCAGGTAAAGGATTGGACATAAAACTATTCATTCATCTCAGCTCATATACGTCCCATTGCTGGGCTCGAGCTGCAAAGGGAATGAAATTGACCTACTATACTTGTCAGACGGTCTGGGGTTTTTATTTCGAGTTTTCCTTCGCTTGCATAGATGTTAAATGCATATTATATCTCCCAGTCGTTTTTTACGACACCCATGGGCAAGATAGGCAGTGATGAATTGTATTCTTACTCCGTCATCAACAGAATATTTATGTTAGAGTACAATTTCCTGGGCCACTAATGACAAGAACTGGTACCAGTGACCCGCTTATGTGACGCAAGATAGATACTGTGTACGGCAGTTTATGGGATCGTGCGCCGTCCCTTCTCTCACCCCGTACGGATCGAACGAGATATGGTCATACCTGTAAGCCTGACCCCAAAAAGCAGTTTTCTATATAAAATAAAATGTTTTTAACCCAAACCTTAATTTTGTTACAGTGGATGATAAATCCGATATAGACGATTCATCTGGTGATGATGGCAGTAAGGATAGTGCAGGTAATAAGCATTGCAGTTCGATATCGGAGACATAGTCATCATAATTATTTTAGCTTATACACACAGTAAACATTGTCACTAAAATCAAATCATTTATTCTGCATAAACCCCTTAAGGCCACTTACATGTTGTCAAATTTACACATCGTTTGAAACAATACAATAATCTACCTCTGGAGCGGAACACGGCCACGTGCTGATACAATTTTATTTAACAGAAATCGTTTAAGCTGAGTTTGTTGTCGGATTTTCTCAGCTTGTGGCCGCGTTCCGATTCGGTGCGGTGGTAGATTATTTGATTATTCTACAAACGATATGTAAATTCAACAATATGTAAGTGCTCTCAGGGAGTTTCTGAAGAATAAATGATTTGATTTGAATAACAATTGATTCTTTTGCGTATATCAAACTTTTGAACTCATAAAATAAATGTGTTTAAACATGCCGTTGTTAAGTTAGGTTAATGTTTAGTTACCATTTACAAGAATACAACAATTTAAATAAGGCGCCATTATAAATTTGTGAGGAACCGACAAGATAGACTCACGTTTATTAAGAACTAGCCACCCGCCCTCGCTTCGCTTCGGCTTCAGCCGCCTTACCCATGGCGTAGTTCCCGTTTCCGTTGGAATATCGGGATAAAATATAGCCTATGTTACTCCCTGATATTATAGCTTCACATTGGTGAAAGAATTTTTGAAATTGGTTCGGTGGTTTAAGCGTGAAAGCGTAACAAACAAACAAACATCCTTACTGTCGTATTTATAATATTAGTAAGGATATTATTTTTAAGTACCTTCACCTCTCTCTGTCATCAGTAATTGAACGAAATATATCATTTTTATATTGTCGTAAGCGATTATTTAATTTTCTAGTCTAATAATCCCCTACATCGTCCTAACGAACCGGATTAAGTAAGGAATTACAATGGAACACAGGCATATTATGGATTTGTATTGGAATCACAAAATAAAAAATCCATCTGTTCACCTGACGCACGGTACAAGGGTCATCTTGAATTTTAAGGCAAGAGTTAAGACTGGATAGGAAGAGTCCAAATCATAAAACGTAATTGTGATACCCAGTACTCCCAAATTAGGTAAAATCGCATCTTTAACGGCAATAATTGTTAAGAGTATACCGGTTTCCGAGAATGACTGATGATTATATACGTAATATGTCTTCTACTAACGATGCAAATGATTCCCATGGAAGAATTATTTACTTGTTTTATATTAATAAGATCTATACCAGGTTTATTAAGGAGCTTCGTAAACTTAACTGCAAAAATTGGATATCCGAAATGCAAATATATCGGAAAAAGAATCTGATATGAAAGTTTCTTTCTTTTATTTCGAATTGAGGCGGAGTTTGAAACAGACACGATAAATTGTAATCTTGTATTTTTGTTTTATTTGACTATAACTGTTAACCTCAGATGGCTTTAACAGCTTAACCCGGCCTATGGTTTAAGCTCAAGTTTTGGAAGGGTTGAGAGGCCTAGCGAGTACGCTAGGCCTCTCAACCCTTCCAAAACTTGTTTCAATGTCCTTAATTTATACTAACAACCTTTTGTCTCTTCCAGGTACAACATATGTCTTCGGTTCAGATAATAACAAGGATTTAGAACATACAGGTATTCAGCTTTATTATATTAATATATATATATATATATATAATTATAAGGTACGTCTGTATGTGTTAGCGTGCGGTGACGGAGTAAGAATACATTTCATCACCCCCCTATCTTGCCCGTGGGTGTCGTAAAAGACGACTAAGAGATATAATATGCACATAACACCTGTGCAGGAAAAGAAAAACTCGAAATGAAACCCTATACCAACATGTCTGACCAGCATGGTCAAATTCCCTCCCATTATGGAGGAGGCCCGAGCCCAACAGTGGAACGTATATGAGTTGGAATGATAATGATGATGCGTGTGACTGATCTTCTAAATGGATGGACCGCTTTTGATGAAATTTTTCTGTGTTCAAGTGGATTTAGGAATGGTTTGTATTGATACTTGGACCCAAGATGTAGCGCTACAGTCGCTTTTAAAGATGTTTTCAAAATTTGCATAATCACAATGGCGCGTTCGAGTTGAGAATATAATTCCCCACCCCATTTCTTACCCATAGATGTCTTCTAGATGATTCATGCAATAAAAACTTATTATAAAATCTCTGACTATACGTTTGATCAGCGCGGAATTGTAATTACTTTCCCATCCACTATGGAGAAGGCCCGGGCCCCGCAGTGAGACATTTATAGGCTTAAAAGTAGTGTTTGTTAGATCAGCTGTAAAATAAATGTGTAGTGTTGGTGTAGGAGAACAATCGCTGTAGTCTTAGAATAATAACGTATAGAAGGTAATTTCGCGCACAAAAAGTGAAGCATTTCAAATGGAGCCTAATAGAGCTTACGCCGGCACCGTTCCGTAATGTACAAGGTCACTGTACTGCACGTACATATGCAACTCTTAAAAAATAAATGAGTAATTATGATGGTTTCTGCAATCATATGGTGTCACAACACATTTGAAAAACATAAAAAGGTTTTTAACATTACTTCTAAAAGTACTTCGACGATTTATGTTAATAAAAACTAAATTTGATTTCACAATTTGTATAGTGGTGTGCGTGTGTACGTGTGCACACATGTAATATTGTTTGCTTCATATTTTTGATGTCTTACGTATGGACACTATCCTTCTATACGTTATTATTCTAAGCGTTGTAGTACTATCCTTAATCGTGAGAATCTTAGAAATTTATTAAGAGAAATCTCGAAGCCATCCTATGGTGTATTAGGGTAGAAAATTTACCTGGAACAGCAACAACGGAGCGTAAAGGAAATTAATCTTTATCATATAAAATTAGTATGCAGTAACATAATAACAATACAATTAATAAAGCCCCTTCCTTGCCCCACGGGTATCGTAAGGCTCGAGTCTAAAATGATGATATAGCAACAATTTTATATTCCGTGTGGTGACGGAGTAAGAATATAATTCACCACTCCCTATCTTGCCCATGGATGTCGTACAAGACGACTAAGGGATATAATATGCACATAGGATCTGTGCAAGAGAAGGAAAACTCGAAATGAAACCCTATACCAACATGTCTGACCAGCATGGTATAGTAGGTCAAATGTTCTCCCATTGTGGAGGAGGCTCGAGCCAAACAGTTGGACGTATGTATGTGGGCTGCGATGATGATAATGAATTTTATATTTTATTTCTAAGGCACTGAAGAGGACGAGGAAAAGGGTGATAAGAAAACAGTTCGTCAAATATTATCACAGCTTTTGTCAAACAATCAACCTGCCAATCAGGTAAATAGCATTCATCTTTCAGTCCGTCGACGTCGATTGTTGGTTATAGGCCTGTGGGATAGTGCCATAATTGCCGGGCTTTGCAAGCAATTTGGCGATCACAGTTGGTTAGTTGATAGTAATTTTCCATGAGAGTTCTGCCCCATACTCTACTGCTGATTTCTGATTCTTTAAAGGTAGCTGTTGAAAAATATGCTGGGAAAATAAGGGATGGTAACACAGCATCTACGTTTAATGTTTTATTCAATAATTTTTATCAGGTCTAATCTAGTTTAATCTTTTACCAGTTGTGTAAAGACTAGTCTAGTACAGTATTTCACTGGTAGTTTAAGTTCTAGTCTAGTTTTCTGCCGGTTTTGTAGTCCATTCTTCTACTGGTGGTCTTAAGTCTAGATTAATACCGGTTATACAAAAATTGGTCTAGTTTCAAACCGTTTGTCAGGCGTCTAGTCGTCTACCATTTGTGCAAACAGTTTACACAAATGGTAGAAGACCAGACGCTAGACGAGACTTCTATTGGTCGCAAAAGTTCTAATCTATCTAGTCTTCTATCCGTTGTGTAAAGACTAGTTTTTCAGTGGACGTCTTCTACTAATTGTGTAAAGTGTAGTTTAGTTTTCTACGGGTTATATAAAGTGCAGTTTAATATTTAATGTATATTGTAACCTCTTCTCTAACAATAAAAAGCACATCCTGCGTATATGGATAATCTACACTATTATTATAAAGAGAAAAGATTTGTTTGTTTGTTTGTATTGAATAGGCTCTGAAACTTCTGGACCGATTTCAAAAATTCTTTCACCAATGGAAAGCTATAATATCAGGGAGTAACATAGGCTATATTTTATGCCGGTATTCTCACGAGATTGGAAACTACGCTGGTAAGGCGAGTGAAACTGAAGCGAAGCGAGGGCGGATTGCTAGTGGATAATAATCACATAAGTTAGCATAATTACAGTTTGTGATATATTTTTTGTTTCCCAGAATGGTATGATAGTGTCGAGTGGTTTGGTGCCGGTGGTAGTGCGAGCGGGGGAGGTGGGTTCGGTGATCGCCGCCACGCTTGCATCTGTCACATACAGGCGATCTCGCACAGCACATCGACATAGGTAATATTATAACTATAGTACGTAACATTATTAAGTAAGTTATCCATCTGGTGACGGAGTAAGAATATAATTCACCACCCCCTGTCTTGCCCATGGACGTCGTAAAAAAACGACTATGGGATATAATATGCACATAACATCTGTGCAAGAGAAATAAAACTCGTAATAAAACCCTGTACCAAACTGTCTGACCAGCATGGTATAGTAAAGTTAATTTCCCTCCCATAGTGGAGAAGGCTCAAGTCAAACAGTGGGACATGTATTGGTTGAGATGATGAAGTCAGATATAAATTGCTTAACAATCGGCGCAAAATGTTTTATCTACCAGTAATTCTACGAATTCTAGTTCCGAACTCCTATTTATCTATATATATATATATATATATATATATATAAAAGAAAGTCGTGTTAGTTACACTATTTATAACTCAAGAACGGCTGTACAGACTTGGCTGAAAATTGGTGGCGAGGTAGCTTAGAACCAGGAGACGGACATAGGATACTTTTCTATCTCATTCGATCGCGTTCCCGTAGGACGTGACATAAACGTCAAAGAGAATACAAGTCAATATGAAACGTGGTATAACAAAAACGCATTTAATATGTAATGACAAAACACAAATGACAGCTAAACATAATTTTGTCTATGATGAAGTATGGTTGAAAATTTGAAAATTATAATTTTGTCAGAAATCAATAATCAGTAATTTGTGTTCTCTTTAAATCATCAATAACAATGTCGCGACCAAGACGATTGAATCTTTTCCGACAAAGCCGTAATAGTTCTTCTATTAAAGACTATATTTTCGGAAATTGAGAAAATATATTTACGAAAAAAATTATAGCGGTACGAAGTTTGCCGGGTCAGCTAGTTTTTAATAATATTGGCTGAAAATAATTCGTATTCGCATATCTGTTAAATCGATGACTGGCTTGTAAATAAGGGAAGGAAATCACGAAATAAAACCGTATAACAACACGTCTTACAAACATGAAAGCATTTTCTAATTTCATTTATGTTGGTCAAAAGTTTAAAATGGAATTGAACAGGCTTTTATTTCTAAGATTCTCATATTTCCTCGCAGTAAATCTTTTAATCGTGTTTTACGACAGCCACGAACGGGTTAGTAGTATTCGAAACCGCCGCCACATGACAACAGAATAAATATGTATATTAATAGATCCAAATTAATAAATTTTTAGTACACAATCTGAACAAGAAGACATAGAGAGTACAAACTCCACTGGTAAGGAGAAAGCCGACGGTGATAAATCCAAGCCGAGCAAGTCGAACGACCACGTCGAGGTATTGCTCAAGGTAATAATTTTCGACACTGCTAATTATATTAATTTCCGCGTGGTGACAGAGTAAGAATACAATTCACGACCCCCTCTCTTGCCCGTGGGTGTCGTAAAAGGTGACTAAGGGATATCTTGTGCATATAACAATAATGCAAAAGAAGGAAAACTCGAAATAAAACCCTATACCAATACGTCTGACCAGCGTGGTATAGTAGGTCAATTTCTTCCCATTGTGGAGGAGGCTCAAGCCCAACGGTGGGTGGGCGGCGTAGGCGCGACTACCTGCGCCTCATGCCGCCCTAGCCGAGGCTGCGGGTGACGTGACCGGGGAATTAGGCCGTCGCCCGCCGAGAGGCCGACCGCGTGTGGAAAGACCGACGTCCTCCCCACGACGGGACGTTGGTCGATGGGAGGGTACCCCACTGAGGAGTATTCCGTCGGGCCGACCACTGATTACAAGTAACCCTGCTCCGGTGGTCGGTTCAACAACGAAGGCGACGTGGTGTTCGGGTAGGTTGCGGGTGTGCGTGCTTACGCCCCTCTGTCGCCCCGGACAGAGTGGTGCGAGGAGTACGCCGACCGCGACCCACCCCAAAAAAAAGAAAAAAAGCCCAACGGTGGGACGTGTATGAGCTATGATAATGATGATCCCTTAGTCGTCTTTTACGACACCTATTGGGATGGAAATTTGTATTTTTATTCCGTCACTGCACGGATTAATATGTAGTATTGTAATTTCAGGACGGTTTGGTATGTCGCGTATACTACGCGTCACAGTTCCAAAGGTTACGACATATGCTCTTGTCGCCGCTGTCTGCCAGCCCCACGCACGAGAGTCGTGGCGATGCAGACTTGAAGTGCACCTGCTATGACTCGGATAGTAAGTGACAGTTCATACATCTATACTTATTCTAATTTATGGGTATTTAGAATGAACATGCTCTTGTCAGTAAAGTCGTCTGTCGTCGGGGATCCCAATCTTACAGACAGATTGGAGTCGCTGGAGCAGCGGAGAGACTTTGGGTCACTCTGTGTAATCTACCGACTCTTTCACGGGGAGTGCTCCGAGGAACTGTTTGACTTGATACCACCGTCACCATTCTACCAACGTACCACTCGACATCGTAGCAGGGTTCATCCATTTCACTTGGAAACGTTATGGTCTTCAACTGTACGTTTTCAGCAATCATTTCTCCCACGTACGTGCAGGCTCTGGAATGAACTACCTGCTGCTGTGTTTCCCGAGCGCTTTGACATGTCCTTCTTTAACTAGGTTTAAGAAGAGTATTTTCTTCACGGTAGGCAGGGGCCTGGCTGTGCCCCTGGTATTGCAAAGGTCCATGTGCGGCAGTATAATTTACCATCAGGTGTGCTGCTTGCGCGTTTGCCACCGTTGGCAATTAAAAAAAAAACTACTTTACGGTTTTTTCGCCTTTATATTTGAGTTTTGATTGCCCGACGTTTCGAACACTTTACAGCGTTCATGATCATAGATGGATTCGTCTCACGTCCAACAAGACATCGTTATTACAGGGATTTATATATACCCGCTACAGAATTAGTTATTAAATATTTTGACTTAAAAAGATAAAATTTACGGAGAGGGAACCTGAGAACCGCCTATCTCACCGAAGGAAGGCAGCAGGCGCTCAAATTAAGCCTATTTTTTTAATTTTTCTTTTTAACTATTATATCGTTATTTATAACTTGTCCTGATGAAAGAAGTATATCGTCCATGTATGTTATAATATGTTATAACATTCTGTATACAGAAGGGCTGTGCGAGATCGAGGAAGGTTTCATCCGATCACTAGCTCATTGCGTGCCCTGGGCGGCACGCGGTGGTAAATCTGGCTCCACTTTCTGCAAAACTAAAGGTATACTCTATAGTAACTAATATTCAATTAATAATCTTTAAATATCCGCTGAACAACACAAAATCGTAGGAGGCAATCGTAGATTCAGAGCAGTGTTGGACATGGAACTCCACAAATTGCGATAATCGTCAAGTTTGACAAAGTCGTTAGCTATCGGATTTGGTGTTACAAGTTAGTCTGAATAGTGTTACTAAGAAAAACATATATTATATGTAATTGTTACTGTAAGAAGAGATAATGTAACATTCCCTATGGTGACAGAGTAAAAATACAATTCACCACTCTCTTACCTTTATATCGTAGATGTCGTTAAAGACGACTAACGAGTATGATATTCAAATAACATCTTTACAAGAGAAGGAAATCTCGAAATAGAACCCTATATCAACACGTTTACCTAGCGCGGTAGGTTAAATTCTCTCCGACAGGGGAGGAGACCGGAGCATTATAGTAGGCGTGTATGGTTGAGCTCAATAGCAGCGTCATGAAGGGGAAAAATTGAAATAACACATTGAGTTCTCCACGTTTGCTATCACACCTTCACTCTCCATGGGAGTCGTAAATATCAACTGAAGAATCATAAAGGTCCCCTTTACGGTTTACGTTAAGGTTTCCATGTGGTGACGGAGCAACATAGTATTCACTACCCCATTTCTTGCCTGTGGATCTTGTAAAAGACGATAAGGATTAATTATAACATCTATCTAAGAGAAGGCAAACTCGAAATAAAACCTTATACTAAGTTCGACCAGCGTGGCGGACGATTTCCCGCCCATTGCAGAGAAGGCTCTGCTATGATGATACTGATCATCATCAGGCGCCTGCAGCAACACACTCCTGCAGCAACAACTCCGTAACAATTATTGCATTACCTATTTTTGGAAAGATCTATAAAAAAATGGACGTTCATAGGTTGATGAATGGATCGATTAAGTGTTAACGATGTTGTTATTTTCACAGATGACAGGTACGTATTGAAGGAGATGACCAAACCGGAGTGGCAGCAGTTCTTGGAGTTCGCGCCACACTATTTCGGCTACGTCACACACTGCAAGTTGAATAATACACCCAGTCTTTTGGGTATGTACATTTTTCTTACTACCCGCATTTTGGACCATTTTTATTGACACTGGCTACTGAGAAATTGAATTAACCCCTCGAGCGCTTTTGGGACACCGTTAGACCCAAAAAAAAATGTGCTTAAAGCGCTTTTGGGACACACGTTTGACCCAAATAAACACTTTACAATTAGCAATTGCTTTTAGTACTTTTATTTAAATCAACCAATCAAAAGCTATTGATATATATTTTATTTCATATTTCCTTGTCATATAGCAACAATAATAATTTACGTAACACCATAAAATTCACAGAACTTTTTTCAATATACCAAAGCGCGGGAGCACTCGAGAGCGCCGCGGTGTTTGGCGCGTGAGAAAATAAAATAAAAACGCGCCAAACATATTTCATTTAATCATACATAATTCATAAGTCTTGCACAGTAATTTTCTTTATAACTTATAGAAATATAAAACAAAGAACGAAAAATAGTTTTCTCCCTCGCAGGGAGACAACTATTTTATTTTTATATTACAGTGCCTCGTTTTTCTTTTATTTATAATCACTGTTTATTAGTAAGTCGCTACCGTTAATTGGGCGATAACAATCAAATTACCTCTGAAAATTTTGGTACAATGGTATACACGTTATCCACTGTGGTATTATATTTACTATACTAGCATTTTTTGGGTTATATTATAATATACTAGAAAAATGAAAATAAACCACCCTGTACTAAGGAAATAATGCTGGTGTTGAGGGTGACTTTACCGACACATAATTAACGGACGCTTACATCCAGATTCAGAACAACAACTAGTGGATCGCACACTTTTGTCTTGCAGGAGATTGAACCCACGACGCTGCCTCGGTATCTTAACCACTACGGCATCTGCACAGTCAATTGCTTTTGTTTTGTACTTTCCGTGGGGTGATGGAGTAAGAATACAATTCACCACCCCCTTTCTTGCCCATGGGTGTCGTAAAAGACGACTAACGGATTAAATATGCATATAACTCCTATACAAAACGAAAAAACCTCGAAATTAAACCCTATACCAACATGTTTGACCAGCGTGGTATAGTAGGTAAATTTTCCCTCATATTCTGGAGAAGACTCGAGCACATTAGGACTTGCATGAGCTGAGACGAAATGCTTTTGTTTACAGCTCGCATTCTAGGTGTATTCAGCGTGGGCGGTGCTGGCAACGGTGTCCTTGTAATGGAGAATGTATGGTACGGGTGTTCAACTAAGGCGAAGCGCTTCGACCTGAAGGGTTCATCGCGACACCGACTCACGGCCGATACGCAGCCACTCGCCGTACTCATGGATGAAAACCTACTTAATTGTAAGCCCTAAACTTGAGATTAAAAATCTTATTTCACCTCCCTTCCTTAATCGTAAAGATAATCGGTTAATGTAACTAAGCATTGTGGTGACGGAGTAAGAATACAATTCACAACTCCCTATCTTGCCCGTGAATGTCGTAAAAGACGACTAAAAGATATAATATGCACATAACATCTGTGTAAGAGCAGGAAAATTTGAAATGAAACCCTATACTAACATGCATGACTAGCATAGTAGGTTAAATTCCCTCTCATTGTGGAGGAAGCTCGGGCCCAACAGTGAGACGTATATAAGCTGAAATGATGATTAAAGTCTGACCTGTGCGTCGAGCGTCGAGTTTATTTTGAGTGTTCTTTTTCCTCCATTGATGTTATCTGCATATGATATCCCTTAGTCGCCTTTTACGACACCCAAGGGCAAGATATGCGGTGGTGAATTGTACTCTTACTCGGTTATCACACGCAAGTTATGATGCTTAATTGCATCATTAATTTTAAAATCATGGTAATTATTTGTATCCTTAGTCCTGGAATTATGGTAATTAATTGTATTCCTAATGTTAAAGCTAAGGTAATTAATTATATCCTTAATCTTAAAGTTAAGATAATTAATAATATCCTTAGTCTTAAGGTTATGTTAAATAATTGTAGCTTTAATCTTAAAGTTATGGTAATTAATTGTATCGTTAATCTTAAAATGATGGATAATTGTATCTTTAATCTTGTCCAGTGCGATGGGAGAGTCCGTTGTATGTGGAGTCACACACGGGTAGCGTTCTGTGGGCGTGTATTGAGCGTGACACGTCGTTCCTCGCCTCTCATGCCGTCATGGACTACTCGCTGCTACTCGGCGTCGATAATAATACCCTCGTACTTGGAATCATAGGTCTGTATAAATTGTGTTATCGACCCACGTGATGAATCACATTTATTTTCTTTTAATAATAATATTTATTTATCACCATTCTTAAGGGTGTAGATCGTGAAAATCACCGAAAAGTGTTACGATTTTTCATATTTAACCTATTTACATATGATTGATATCAATGATAATTTGTATATATTACAATCAAAGACCAATAAGTATGTTCATGCTTATATTAAACTCTTAAACCTAATAGTTGTTATATAATAAACGTCAACAAACGCACAAAATTGAGTAAAAATGCAAAAACATGACTTCGTATTTTTCAGATTTAACCCCATAAATCAACACAAATTGATAAAAAGAAACACTTTTTGAACACTGAAGAAACCAATAAGTATAGCTGTATACTTCTTTTTATACCTTTACAAACAAAGACTTCCTCTTTTAAAGCCCTAAAATCTAGATATATTTTAAGGTTAATTTTTCATACATAAATGTATGGGATAAAACGTTCGTTTCATTCGTGCAATCTCGGTGGTCACTACCGGCAGTTCCTTTCTGTAAGTGAACGCGACACCACGCTTGTCGGCTGCAGACAGCAGAATTACGTATTGTGAATTTGTGTTTTTTGTAAAAAACTGTAAGTATAACATTTTTATAATTAATTTATTTTCAGTTAGTAGAAAGTATCGATATAATGAATGTCTGAAAGGAAACCATGATGGAACTAGATATAAGTCGTAAAAAATACAATATCTACACTAATAGGTATTATAAAGAGGAAAGATTTGGATTTTTGTATGTAACGAATAAACTCAAAAAGTACTGGACCGATTTTAATAATTCTTTTATCATTCGAAAGCTACATTATCACTGAGTAACATAGGCTATTTTTTTCGCAGGACTGATTGAATTTGAGTGTCATGCCTGGGAAAAGAAAGTTTTGTACGCATTATAAAAATATGAAAGCCAAAAGATCTCGGAATAAAATGTAAGTTCCTCCCTACTTATTTATTATCGCATTTGAACAGGGTACATTACAAAGCTAATACAATATGTCATATGATTTAGATCGCCCGATTCAGACATATACCTACAATAACATGTAAATATTGGTTTGTATTATCTATATCTATACTGATAAATAAAATTGAAGTATCTGTATGTAATATCAAAATAATAGGATTTAAAAAAAAAAAAGGCGATACGGAGTTCGCCGGGTCGGCTAGTATTGTCTAAATATCAAATTGTGGAAGTAGGTAGGCGACAGCGCAACTTTGTCGACATACCTATACCGCCAAACAGACGCGAGGCGCCTAGCGTCTGGCTTAGGGTTGTACAAAATAAATAAAAGTGGATAATATTGATGAATAATATTTCCAGTATTGAAAATAAAGAAAACCTTGGGGCCGAGACTGAGCAACAATGCTACGCGCTGTATAGAGGTAAGTTGTTATATGTAATTCTTGTAGACTTGTTACATAAATAAACAAACTACTTAGTTAGTGATGGGCGAAGACAAAATCTCAACACCTACCTATAGATTTTTTCTTGCAATATTTATTATTTTCATCGAGAGACAAACACCTTAGTACCGAAATACTTCTGAATTACTTTCTCAAAAGAAAATTTACGTTCAAATAGGTGACGTCATAAAAAAACAATACCTAATGCGTAAAGAAATTATAATTTCTATTCATCAGGAACCTAATATTGTATTAATTCTTTTGCATTTTTTTAAATTTTTAATTATTTTTTATAAAAAAAATCAAGCCATTATCTTTCTTTACAGGAACTAGTTATTGAAAACGACCAAGAGGGAAAGGTGGATGAAATGGAAGTTGGGCGTAGAGTTGTAGACGTTTCTTTTTTTTAAAGCTCTTCAGGCCATAGGGGACCACGGTCCAATGGATTGTAAGTTAAGTTACCTCAGTATAATAGGTGAAGTAAAAGTTGGTCTGGACTCAAAACTCATCATGAAATGTAGTATGTGTAGTATGCAATTTACTGTGTGTTTGATTGAAAAGAAAGAAGATAGAATGGAAGTGAATCATCAAATTGTATCTGGTATCATATCATCTGGTGGGAGCTACTATCAGTTAAAAACATTAACTGCCGCAGTAGCCCTACCAATCATGTCACCTTCATTATACAATGAAATTAATAATACGGTTTGCGATTGGTGGGAAAAGACAGCAGCACATTCCATGGCAGAAGCTGTCAAGGAAGAAGCGGAGTACGCAGTGTCTATAGGTAGTGTTGATAAAAATGGTACACCATTAATATCTGTTGCTGTTGACGGTTGTTGGAGCAAGAGATCTTATGGTAAGAATTTTTCCGCCTTGTCCGGCGCAGCTGCGATAATTGGCATTAAAACTAATAAAGTATTGTTTTTTGGAGTTAAAAATAAATACTGCGTAGTTTGTGCACGAGCCGCAAAGAACGACAGTCAGCCCTCGGAACACAGTTGTTTCAAGAATTATTCGGGATCATCTACCGGTATGGAATCGACCATAATAGTTGAGGGGTTTAAACGTTCCATTGTTGATCACGGTGTAATTTATAATAAATTTGTAGCAGACGGCGATTCCAGTACTTATAAAAAAATATTAGATTCGCGACCGTACGGTAATTTAACAGTAGAGAAAATTGAATGCGAAAATCATCTTTTACGAAACTACTGCAATAGCTTGGAGAAACTGTCGAAAGACACTAAGTATCCTTGCGAATTGCGGAAATTCCTAAAAGAAAGGTATTTGCGTTTAAGAACGGGTGTAAAATGCGCTATTAAATATTGGGGCGATCAAAATCAGTCACTCGAAGAAAAAATAAAAAATCTTAGTGAAGATATCCTAAATGGTCCACAACACGTATTTGGTAATCACCAATATTGCAAGGAGTATTTCTGTAGACCTGATACTCGTCGAATAGAACCTGTTGGGTTGCTTCCAGCAATTGTTGGATGCGGATTAATGGACGCGGTACACATTTTAAGTAAAAGACTGTCATATCATTCTAGAAGTTTAATTCATAATTGTACAAGTAATATAGTTGAAAGTTTTAACGCAGTGATTGCCAAATTAGTAGGGGGTAAGCGTGTAAATTATTCTTCCCGTGGTTCTTATGCGGGCCGGTGCGCAGCTGCTGTTGTGTCTTTTAATACAGGATCGATTCATAGTAAAACTCATGAAGTAATATTTAAATCTAGTCCTAATCCTTTGATCGCGAAAGTGGAAAATTGTAATCGTAGAATCCGTTTAATTGCTAAACCTAAATTAAGATTGAAAAAGAGCCACAGCGCTGTATCGAAATACGCTCACTATGGACCAAACTGCGAAAAACCTGATCTGAGTCCAGAATTATATGAGAAAGCCAAGTCATCTTTTTTAGCCGATTTAAAGTTGTCTTGTGCTGAAAGAGAGGAGCTTGAAAGGTCGACCCATTTGCAAAGAAGTAGTTCTGAGTGGATGAGTACAAGGAGAAAATTACTAACCTCATCATCGTTCGGGGAAGTTTGTAAAAAACGAGAGAGCACAAGTTGTGCTGTTCTTGTTCGTAAAATCGTTTATGGTAGTAATATCTCCAGTTTGCCTGCTGTACGGTACGGTATCGAAAACGAAGAAACCGCAATTAAACAGTTAGAAATTCAAGAGAATATTAGTATACAAGGTTGCGGTTTGTTCGTCGACGATCAATATGAATTTCTTGGTACTACACCAGATGGCATTTATGCAAACGGTTTAATTGAAATTAAGTGCCCACATTCTTTAGCTGGCATGACTCTTGATGAAGCAATGGCCAAACATACCTTTTGGGTTAAGGACAAGGCTTCCAAGGGTTATGTCATAAATAAAAATCATAACTGGTATTTCCAAATTCAGGGACAGGTACATATTACTAAAAGAAACGTTTGCATGCTTGGCATCTGGTTTGGTGCTACTGTACCTATGAAAGTTTATATTATAGAAAAGGACGACAAATTTTGGGAGGAGAAAATGGAGATGAAATTAGTTAGGTTTTATTACGATTGCCTACTTCCAGAATTAGTTGATCCTCGGCAGTCACGAAGCATGCCCATTCGTGACGCGCCCAGTATCATAGAGGCTATGAAAGAGAGGAAAGAAAGAGCTTTACGTGTTATGAAAGAGAAGAACGCCTAATGATTTTGAAAGATACAGGTAACTTAACTACCCAGCCAGTCGATTCACGTAAACACGCCAGTCCAAAAGTCGTTTTGGCTTAGGAACTTAGAAATCGCCTTTTGGTTTTCTGTTTTAAACGCACTTACTTATCTAGTCTTGGATTGTCATAAATCTTCCAATAGCTCAATTACTATACAATTTCTGAGTTACCTGGTGTAAAGAATCATAAAAATTGGTTCAAAAATACAGCGAATTGAGAATTCTCCTTTTAAGTCGGTTAAAAGGGCTAAATTTGCAAAAAACGAAGTGACGTCACTGCGCTACGGTTTTTATTACTTACGTGAATCGGGCAGCTGGTAACGTTTTCATTCTGATAGGTTTTGTGATAGCCATTGATTTTATCATCAAATTAGCAGAAATCAGAACTTGATCCGTAATCGAATGAAAAAACATTAGAATTTTGAACTCATATTTCGTTATTGTTTAATTACATACTTTTAATTAGTATATTAATAATTTACAAACTTCTGTTAAAATTAGTAAATAAATGAATTATTTACTAATTTTTGTACAACCCTAGCACGCTTTTGAGATAGCGAGTAATTGCGACTCATATTTGTTATTGTGTAGTAAATAAATCATTTTTATACTTGTGTTTCATTTATTGACATTTTAAAACCCTAGGATTTTTTTTAGATATCGACGAGGTGATCGTAAACAAAAAGTAAGTATTTGAGTTTACGCAATAGGCACATTTCCTTGCGTAGAGATAAACACACTTCCTACTGAATTTGCAATTATTTTATTGAATGAATATTTTACGAATTAGAATAAATTTTGGTAGTGAAATTACAAATAAATACATAGTTGGAATTTTAGGTAAGTAGAATACAAAAATGTCAGTCCGGACCTGCTCTTGATTGTATATTATATTATAAACTAGTAACCCGCCCTCGCTATCTTCGCTACCTTCGGCAATATTCACTTAAATTACATACTATAAAAAGCATATTGATCTATAATAAATGCACAATTTATTTAAGGTACTTAATTGGATAAGGATTAATGCTGTATTGTATAAAATCACTTAGTAAATAATCATTTTTTAGTAGAGGATAAAAAATGGTTATGGTGGGTTATCCCTAAGAGATAGACATATGCCATCGTGGACTTTTTTGTTGAACTTTTTAAGATGGATAATACTGTAGTACATTATTTTGGTCTATCTCGTAGGGTTCAGCCAACGTTTGCAATATAAGCGCAAAAAAACGTGCTTATTTACGACATCACATTAGAAACCTCTAAATTAATCAGCGTTTCTCTACTATATTATGCATGTATTATACATATAAACCTTCCTTAAGAATCATTCTATTTACTAAAAAAAACTGCATCAAAATCCGTTGCGTAGTTTTAAAGATCTAAGCATACATAGGGACAGACAGACGGCGGATAGCGACTTTGTTTTATACTATGTAATGTAATGATAGAAAAACATAAAAATTGTGTCTCAACTACTCTTATTAATCTATTAAAAAGAATCAACAGCTAGTTTCCAAAAATTCAACGTTATTGTTATGCTGTAAATATTCAAGTTCAATAACAATTTCTCAACGTGGAACGTTTGTTGCAAAACATTTTGAAAATCGCGCTCTCTAGGTCATTCATCCGCCCCGTCGGATGTTACATTAAACTTTGGCGCTGCGGTCGCTCGAAATCGAGATCTCAGGCCAACAATCTACACCCTTAATATAACGTTATTTCACTCCTTGATAATAAGTTATCATTAATTGAGCGCTAATAATCAAACTAAACAAATCTCTCAAAATTTTTAAATACAATGAAAATACACCTAAACCGTCGTTATATCATATGTCTTAGATTTTAGCATTTTTGTGTTTAACATTATTCATAAAATAACAGTAATAATTACATGCATAGGCTCACTCCTGTTTCACAAAGAGTTAAGCAGATTTTGATGATATAATATTATGATTCGCCAGTATAATATTATTATGATGGCCAGAAACGTGTCGTGGCATGACACGTTTCTGGCCTACCTACATCTTTTCATGCACACACATTACAGTGTTCATGCATGTTCTACGGTTACGCGTACCAGTAAAAAAACCGGCTAAATGCGAGTCGGAGTCGCGCACGAAGGGGTCCGTATCATTATCTATAAAAATCGCGTTTGTTGTATGGGAGCCCCCTTCAATATTTATTTCATCTTATTTTTAGTATTTGTTGTTATAGCGGCAACAAAAATACATAATTTGTAAAAATTTCAACTGTCTAATTATCGCGGTTCTTGAGATACAGTTTGGTGACAGACAACGAAATTTTAGTAATAGGGTCCCGTTTTTACCCTTTGGATACGGAACCCTAAAAAGGGCTATTGTCTTAAAAGAAATGCTCAACGTTTTGCAATATATATTATGGAAGAATTGTGCATATTGGTCAACCCCAGGTAGTTGGGATTAGAGCAAAATGATAATAATGATGATGGTTAAATATAAGACTGCCACAAGACACTTATATGCCCACCAAAACTCCTAATAATTAATATCACTTCTACATTACAGATTATATACGCACATTCACATGGGATAAAAAACTGGAACACTTGGTGAAGAAGAACTTAGGCTCCGGTCAACCGACGGTGGTCTCCCCAGAGGAGTACAAGCGTCGATTCTGCAGCGCCGCGAGGAAATACTTCCTGCAGTGTCCTGCACACTGGGATCATTTATATGATAATGTACATGTTTAATAAACAAGTCGAGGATAAGTGGGGATATCAGAAAGACTGACTATCCATACATCAGTGTTTTGTTATCTACAGCTGAACGTAAACTCCATATTATGCTATACTAGCAATACACCCAAGCTTCGCTTTGGTTTCTTCTAAAATATTACGATACGCAACCGCAGTTCATGAAACCTTGGATTAGATTCCCGTAGCGGGAAAATTTTATAGAAGTTTCTTGACATGTAAAACAACTTATAGATTTTAATAATGTTTTAACTGGTAGTAAAATATTATTAAAACCTGTCCAGCCGTTTGAAAGATTACCCGCAACAAACAGACAAGTAATTTTTAAGTAAACAGGTTTTTAAGTATAGATATCCTGTAAATAACTGTGAGCATGAAAAACTTATTATTTTGACGTTACAAACAGACACTTCAATTATTCTTATTTGTATATATATATATATAGAGGAATCCTATGCCGCTTACATCCAACGGATTCCGGTTTCGACTAAGACCTTGCCATCTGAAGATCATATGAAATCTCCAAATAAAACTGATCATGTTGACAGACTAGGATCACAACACCCTTCTTTTCCCATAGTTTTCGTAAAAAGGCATAAGTAAATAACATGAATGTGCTAATTTTATAAAGGCAAGGTTTTAGTAACGATTTGTGATTCGAAAAAGAAAGTAACTGAATTGTCAGTAAATCCGATACAGTTTTTTATCTATAACGAAATAATAAAGGGTCTGTTTGCAATGTTAAAATAATAGATTTTTTCATGCTCAGACGATTATTTAGGAAGGATACTTATGCTTAAAAACCAGTTTAAACATTTTTTGTCTGTTTGTATATTTTACTACCAGGTCTTTATAAGGAGTAACTTCGACAATTTTTCACTCAAGAAAACTCTATAAAATCTTGTCCAGTCTGGGACTCGAACCCGAAGCCTTGGATATCTTAGTAGAAAAATTAAATTAAAATACGGGAGCAAAGTGATTGAAACCAAAACGTGGTTGGTTCGCTTGTATAATATAAAACAGTATTTTTTTATTTTAATATTGTATAATATGTTCTAAATCGATGTCCTTTAGTAAATCGTTGCGTTTAAATGAACGCTGGTCCATCCATTAGACGTACTCGTAGCTGAAAACACACGTAAAGCACTTTTAAATTATTCTCTGCTCTGTAGCACTTTATTTGTATTACATTACATACATTTTTAACAAAATATATTGAATATAATTTAAGGTCTTCATCTCTCGCGAAAATTAAGTCTTTGTTTATTTATAAAAAAAAAAAACAGTATTTTTATACTAGTTGTAATTTAAGACCAAAATATTATGTTAAAAATTTAATTTCAATTTAGGTTACTATTCGTGCCTCGACGAACACATTAAGGCGTCGTTCCCTGACAGTTATGGGAAGTCGGTCCCAATAAATATCCTGATCTCATTTGGTCTAAAAGATTCCAAAGGTTCTAAGTTTGAGGTTAAATGACAGTCGCTTAATGTTATTTCTAAATTACTTAAGTCGACTAGAAAACCGACCTTAATATAATTACTAATAATAAAAGCTTGGATATATGTATATACATTAAAACAATATCTCATGTGATATTTTATTTTAAATGTTATATTTTCCGGGTGATGACCGTATAATAATACAATTCACAACTGACGTGTTGGTAGTTTTATTCAGTTTTGCTTTTCTTACATAATTGTTATATGCATACAGTGCAACCTTGATATAACAAAGCCGACGGGAACTCGTAAATATTCGTTATATCAAGTAATTCGTTAAACTGAATACTGGTTTGTTATATTGAGGTAAGGTTTGTCTAAAATTTGTTATAAAGAGGTAAAGAAATAGTTTTATTCACCTCAACATTTTTCCATTCAGCAACTAGAATCTTCAACAATAGTGACGAGCAGCACTGTTTACATTATTTTCCATCAAACGACTACAATTGTTTTACGAAAGGTCTTTTGACGCGAATGTCAAGATGTCATGTAGCGCTTTAATATTTTTTTCATTATTTTAGTGTTTTACGGTGTTATATTGAATAATTTTGTTGAAATTTTATGTAATATAATGTTGATAAAATGCTGAAATATAGTGAATATGATATAATAGCGAATTGCGTGCATTTTCACATTCTGCCAAATTTCCCAGAAGAAGCTTGATTTGGCTATCAACACCAAATCAATGCTAACGACGGACTACTTACGAAGACTAAAGACGCGAATAATTAATATAATAACTCGACATAGGCACCAATAGCTCATATTATTGCAGCTCATTGCCATTAATCAAGAAGTTTTACGAAAAAAACGTGTCGAAACCTGTCGCGACTGAATCACATACTATGGGATAAAGGGCATGTATAGGCGTAGTCTGGGCTAGTGGACTAACGCCGTGTTTGACAGAAGAACCTAAGGTTATAGTTTGAAGTACCTAAAGCCCTTAAGTTCCTAGCCTATATGATGGGATACCTGCACCGCGCTACCTAAGGTGACAGGTAGATGTGAGATGGATGTTGGGTGGAGGATTGGTAATTCTCACTGCCGGTCAAGCAGACTCACAGGACCGGTCAGAACTGACGGCTAAGGGTGTCTTGGCCACAGTGAGATGGAGGTTTGGGTGGAGGATTGGTAACTCTCACTGCCAGTCAAGCAGACTCACAGGACTGGTCAGAACTGACGGCTAAGGGTGTCTTGGCCACAGTGAGAGGGATGTAAATGAGAGATGAATAAATTCAAATCTCCATCTCACTGTGGCCAAGACACCCTTAGCCGTCAGTTCTGACCGGTCCTGTGAGTCTGCTTGACCGGCAGTGAGAATTACCAATCCTCCACCCAACATCCATCTCACATCCACCTGTCACCTTAGGTAGCACGGTGCAGGTATCCCATCATATAGGCTAGGAACTTAAGGGCTTTAGGTACTTCAAACTATAACCTTAGGTTCTTCTGTCAAACACGGCGTTAGTCCACTAGCCCAGACTACGCCTGTACAGGGCATATAGAGGTATTTACACTTTTTTTCATAGTTGAAAGTTCGTTATAAAGAGGTTGTTCGTAAAAAAACATCGTAATGTAAAGGTATTATTTACGCTGACTCTTATGGACATTTCAAGGGGATTACGAAAAATTTGTTAAATCGAGGAAGCCATTAAATTGAGGTTCGTTATATTAAGGTGGCAGGCCCATGGGCAAGGAAGGTTGGTGAATTGTATTCTTACTCCGTCACTACACGGAAAATGTATCAATGATCTGATCAAAAATGTATTATTTTATTTTGTAAATTTGTAATTAATATGAGGTGATAGAAATTGTTACATTGTAAAATGTTTACATTCCTTTGTTTTATAAATAAAATTTATATACAGAAATTAGTTTTTTTTTTTAAATTACACCGTACGTCATGGTTCCACGTCCGCACAGGGCAATTTTTTGTGCTTACTATAATGCGCGTGGCCAGAATGATACGATGATCTTCGGCATCAGCCCATATAACATTGCTGGGCCTGAGTCACCTTAGGGGAGAGGGGGGGTTAAGGACAATTAACCTGCCATATGCTGGTCAGACAACTTAATACAGAATTTTAAGTTTACCTATTCTTACATCCATATAATCATTTGTTTTTTTTTTTTGTGGGTGGGCTGCTGTCGGCGTGCCTCCGCACCACTTCGTCCGGGGCGACAGAGGGGTTTAAGCACGCAACTCCCGCAATCCACCCAAAAACCATGTCGCCTTCGTCGTTGGGCCGACCACCGGAGCAGGGTTACTTGACATCAGTGGTCGGCCCGACGGAATAACCCCTATTGGGGTACCCTCCCATCGACCGACGTCCCCCCATCGGAGAGGACGTCGGTCTTTCCTCACGCGGTCGGCCTCTCGGCGGGTGACGGACTAATCCCCGGTCACGTCACCCGCGGCCTCGGCTAGGGCGGCATGAGGCGCAGGTAGTTGCGCCTACGCCGCCCCAGTCGCCGGCGGCGGATCTCCTCATCGAGGCTGCGCTCCTCACGCAGGCGATCCGCCGCCTCCTTCCGCGAGATCACTGTCTCGCAGAAGGCTGCGACCGCGTCCCGATTCCCGACGCTGTCGACCATCGCCCTAGCGATAGCCGGCAGCGTCAGGTCTGTACCGATGATTGCGACGAGTTCACAGCGCTGCACTGCCCAAGCCGCGCAGGCCTCGAGCGTATGCGTCGCCATGTCCTCGTCGCAATCGCAGTGGTGGCAGGACGGTGTACTCTCCCTCCTTACGACCTTGTGCAGGTATTTGGCGAAGCACCCATGCCCCGTCAACACCTGCACTAATCGGAAGGAGAGCACCCCGTGCCGCCTTTCCAACCACTGCATCAGCACCGGCCGGAAGGCCTCCACGGTTCGCAACCCGGATCGAGGCCTCCAGCCGGACTGCCCAACGAGCAATGACGTCTCGGCGGGCGTCGACGCGCCAGGCGGTGAGATCCCTTAGCGAGACCACACCGCCCTCCGCTCGCACCCCCGTCACCCGCCGATATAGTCCGGCGAGCATCTCCGCCTCCAGATCCCACGGGGGAGTCCCGGCCAATAGGCACGCTGCCTCCGTCGCCACCGCGGATGGCCCTGACCGCCGTGTCCCTCTGTGGTCGCCACAGAAGGGCCCTAAGTCGGACGGTCAAGGACCCCGCCCACACCGGTGCGCCGTACAGGGCCATCGACCGGATGACCCCCGCGTACAGCCGTCGGATCATCTTGTGATCCTGACTTTTACGATCACTAATTGGAGAGGAAGAGGTGATGACATCATCATCATCGCAGCCCACATACGTTCTACTGTTGGGCCTCCTCCACAATGGGAGGCAATTTGACCTACTATACCATGCTGGTTAGACATATTGGTATAGTGTTTCATTTCAAGTTTTCCTTCTCTTGCACCGATGTTATGTGTAATATATACCTTAAATCATCTTTTACGACATCCACGGGCAAGATAGGGAGTGATGAAAATTCTTACGCCGTCACCACAAGGAAAAAGGTGATGACATAGTGTATTTATTCCTTCACCACACGGACAATGCAACAGCAGTACAGCGTGATGTGGTATACTAGTTTGCCTCTCATTAGGGATGTAAAAAAATAATCGATTTTTACAATCGATTATCCAAATAAGAAAAATCGGTTATTAATCGATTATTCACGGCCAGATTTCCAAAAAAAAAAATAAAGCTCATTACGATTGTTTCATACTAAATATAGTATACTAAATATAGTATGAAACAATCTTGATGACCTTTTTTTTAGAAGTTTAGTAGAAAATAAAGCTCACATTTCCTAAAAAAAAAAACAAAATTCATCACAATCCTGTTGGGAGAAAAAATCGATTATTTATTTTTAATTAATCGATTATTTTATAATTGATTTATTTTAAAGAACAAGAAATCGATTATTTTCCCTCCAAGTCACATCCCTACCTCTCATTCTGAAGGTTCATTATTCATACCCAATAGTGAGCCAAGAAAAAATATAGAAACCAACCATATCATAAGTAACATCATCATTTCAGCTCATATACGTCCCATTGCTGGGCCTGAGCCTCCTCCCTAGGAGGGATATTGAGCTATTATACCACGGTAGTCTGACGGATTTGTATAGGTTTTTATATCGAGTTTTCCTTCTCTTGCATAAATGTTATCTGCATATACCTCAGTCGTTTTTTACCTCGCCCACAGACAAAAAGGCGGATGAGAATTACGTCTTTATTCCTTCACCACACGGCATTCATAGTTAACAAAATATAAATAAAACAATTTTAATCAGGTTCTCATTAGTTTATATTAAGTTTCATTGTACATAAATATTCTATCAACACACAACATCTTAAACAACTCAAGAACCCGTTATCAAAAGTATTTCAAGTTACAAACGACGACGCTGAAACATCTGCCCGATAATCGCTTTCCACCTCCGAGAAATCAATCGATACTTACTTCTCTATTATTACAAGTAGTGTTGCATATAGTATAGGATCCCGCTATACAACGACCTTCACCGAGATGCTTATTTGATGAAACTTATTTTTATGTAATTTAATATGTCAATAAATATATTGCATATAGGTTGCCTAACAAATTTTAGTCCAGAGTATGATTAATTAATAATTTAAAGAATAAATTTTTTTTTGACCATTACACCGGTTTGATTATTAGACAAATTCTATACCAATCGAAAGTATGAAGCCCATAGAATATGCAAACGTTAGATTGCCTATTCTTTTCCGGTCATAACTCTCGGGTAGCCAGGTATAAACAGATAAATCGATACTAGCATTTTGCACCGGTCTGATCGATGTTTGCATATTCTATGGGCTTCATACTTTTGATTGGTATAGAATTTGTCTAATAATCAAACCGGTGCAATGTACAAAAAAGAAAAAAAAAACTATTAATGAATCAGACTTTGGACTAAAATTTGTTAGGCAACCCATATGCAATATATTTATTGACATATTAAATTACATAAAAAATAAGTTTCATCAAATAAGCATCTCGGTGAAGGTCGTTGTATAGCGGGATCTTCGACCAATATTGATTCTACTATCGATAGATATTCAATAACTAACGTATAAGCAATACTATCAATAGTATCACTCTTATTATTAGTATTCGGCGAGAGTTATCGATACCATCTATATTATTGATATTATGAATAGTTTTCGAGGTCAACTAGGTTCTGCAACACCAATTACAAGTGAAATAAAATGAATGAACATCTCACCTTAATGTTCAATACGCTTCAAAATCAACGAAAACATAAAAAATATTTAACTTCAATTTCAAAGTAATAGTCAAAATAATGACATATAATATTTTAACAACGTTTATTTATGACATTATCTAGTATATAAATAAATAGAATTATGTAAAAAGAAATTAAGACATGTGTGTCATTACGACACACCCTATCTAAAGAATCGAATGAAACTTTTTTAATTATTCATTAATCACGTTTTATGTTTATCATTTATATAAAATTAATTATATACCTTTAAAAGCGAGAGATGCCCACGTCTTACTCTTCTCAATTTCACGAAAATAAAAGGTTATACGATTTCCATTTAGAGTACACACTGATGTATGATAGTGAAAGGTGGATTTGATAGGAAGACATGAATGTGGAATAAATGTTGTAGAGATGAGAGCTCTTCGTAGATGGTGTAAGTTTAAGGATAATTTAAGCGTGAATGAAGTAGTAGTGACAAAGATCAAAAAAGGTTTAAGATGGTTTGAACCTGTAGAAAGAACGAAGAGAGATTGACGAAGCAAATGTGAATGGGATGATAGCAAGGAGTAGACCACTTCGTACGATTCTGGATCAAATTGGAGATGTACTGGAGAAATATCAAGAGCAGGTACGCTTAACCGTAGAGCGTGCATGAATATGTGTGTGAATGAAGCGATGGAAGTATGCTAGGAGCGTGGCTTATGGAAATCCGTAGTCTCTACCTACCCCTCTGGGAAACAGGCGTGAGGCTATGTATGTATTTCTAATTATGTGACGAATACGTGTATATAGGCGACAGAGCAATCGCTTAAGCATTTTCTTCATTTCTTTTTAACTTTTCATCGCACAAGGCATTTCAGATCAAAAATAATGTTTATACTGTAATTATACAACCAAATTTATTATAATTATATAACCAATATATTTACCTAATAAAAACATTTAGAATGACTAACATGTCTTATGACTACCGAAAGTGAGATGTCGTTATTTCTGCGTAGATCTGTGTGTCAACTCAAATATGAAAAGGGATTATTCTAAATACTGTGCTTTTAAAATATTTTCTGTATTCACTTAAATATAGCTTATGAAAAGAGCAAAGCTATCATAGCCGAATCTTATATTTAATCCATCGATATATGTATATATACAATGATTTCAAAGCTATTAAATGACCTGTAGGGATGGTGATTCTCTCCGATCAAGATCGATTTTAGAATAGATTCTAATTGATATTAAATAATAAGGATTTAAAGATCAAATTCTCACTCGTCGACTCATCCATTCACTTTTCAATATTGTATTTTTATTAGTCTTTATCTCGTATTTAAGTTCAATAATTCAAAACAAAACACAATTAGAATCGATATTTTTTTAGTCATTATAATCCTGCACGGTCATTGAAGCGAAACCTCTGACCATCAAGTCATTAGTGTCCATTAAATATAACAAAGCAAAATAAAAAACGTACATATTTCTTTGTATTTAGAGACGAAGGAAACTTAACATACAGTTACCTCGATAACTAAGTGAACAAAAAAAAACTAATTTCTTTGCAGAGTATAGCGTCACTAATTCCCGAGACATAATTGCCACTTTTTGCGCAGTTTTTCTCAACCATTAATGTCTTCAAACATTCAATGAATATAAATAATTGTATATAATTCAAATGAAAACGAGGTTGAAATATCGAATACGTACGAGATAGCACTATATAAAAATCGATTTCTTTGGGCCAGAAATATCGATTCCTCGACTAATCTTGCTCAGATCACCATCCCTAACTCTTATTTACAAAAGGATAAGGAAAATTTTACACAACGATCTTTTTTAATATTATTTAAGACATACAAATAGTTACCTTATTACTGAAGTAATAAAGTTTAAAACGACATATCATAAAACATCAAAAATACCATCTTCATTTACACATATCTATAATTTAAGACATTCATATTACACATCTGATAAACGCTAAGCGTTTACCTACATGTTTATTTATACAAATAGCATAGTTTAATATACAAACATATTTATCTACCTTGAATAAATAAGCTACCTGGTCCAAAAAAAGAAAAACAATTTTATATGAAAACTTTTTTTTCAAAACCATAAATTTCACATAAGTTACTGCAGTTTGTCAATTTTTCACAGAAATTAAGTCCAGTGTCGCCCTCAATAGGCGGCGAGGAGACATGAAGAGTTATAAAATCCCATGCCGCCCCCTCGTCGCCATCGCTATCGTAAAGGTACTGATCATAGTCAGCCTAAAAAAATGGTATACCATTCCTTCATCCGCGTAAACCGATTCCATTCCATCAACTAACTTTTAGTTCTTCACGTGCGACGAGTCTTCTGGGAAACTGCTGCGGTTCAAACCTTAGGTGGTCTATGGAAACCCTTATAGAGATACAATAGTAAGTTTATTACCACTAAAAGAAGGTGTATAGTCCTCCATATATTTGTTTATCACTTCAAGACATTTTATACTTTTAGACATACTAACGCCATTTTAGATTTTATAAATTCCAAAATTCTATAATTGTCCTTTCTAATGTAACCAGTGTAGCAAAATATTTTTCGGAAGGCCATCTGCCCTTCACAGCCCAAAGAGGTTACCAGATCATAGGATTCAACCAGATATCAGGATATTTGAAATAATCCCTAAATGGAATACCATACTAGAGAGCATAGCTTTTGAGCGTTGGGAATATTTTATTCATTAAGGCAATAAGCTGCAACACTTGTCTTGAAAAAGTAACACCAAACCCACTTGCACGGACATTATAGGATTATCTAACCTTTATTGGCAGGTTATTGTCTGGACACATCCCTTCCGTTTCAACCCAGGTGACAGAGGGTGTGCGGCCCCAAAACCCATGTGTTCCCTCCTCATCGTCATTGGGCCAACCATTGGTAGCGATTCTTTGATATAAGCAGGGCATTATCTGCTTTGGGGCAGTCTATGTCAAACGGATATTGATAGGCTGATAGATGAGATGTGAAGAAAAATGGATCATGATGTTGGAACAGAATGAACATCACGTGATTGCGTCACGCTTTAGAATTGAATTGTCCGGTGGCAAAATGTAGGTTTAGAGAAAATTCCTTATCTTTATATATAAATTTCTTATGTATGTGTGTATTTCACTGAACTCCTGAACGACTGGCCTGATGTTGATGAAATTTTTTGTGCGTGTTGAAGGGGATTCGAGAATGGTTTAGATTCGCAATTGAACCCGGTAGGTCGCGCTTATTTGAACAAAACAACGTCTTGGTTAGCTAGTTCAATATAATATAGGAACTTTAATGGCCATTTACGATAGACTTCTAAAATTTAGGTAACGCCTGAGGCATTACATTCAGTTTAATTTTTTTTTGATCTATACTAATATTATACAGTAAGAGTTTATTTGATTGTACGCGCTAATCTCAAAAATTACTGGTTCGAATTGCACAAAAATTTTATTGTTCAATAGGCCATTTATCGACGAATACTATATAAACATAACGCTATAACTAATAGGAGCGGAGTATCAATGAAAAATGTTGAAAATGGGTAATTTAGGTGTTACTTAAACTTTAGGGGTCGTTGTTATCAACTCGCTTTAATAAGCGGAACCAAATTATACCATTCATTTACATAAGTAACGATAATTATAAATTTTCGCCTTAAATAAACCAATCTAAAAAAAAAGTTACATCTCAGTTTGATTGCGGATTGTTTTTCTTTTATTGACTTTTATAGAATTGAAACAGTTTTAGCGACAAAAATAAATATTTTAATCAATAAAATACAATCATATGATACATGGTGGTGTGGTTTTAAATAATCTTTGTTTGTAACAGCTGTATTCCAACTCAAGGACTACTACCATTCTTGTAATACCATCATGGGAAGAAAGAAAAAGAAAATTAATTAACAGTAACTAATTTCAATTTGTATCTTTTTCTTATATCCAAGAAAGAAAGAAAATATCTCCTTATTTCTTTAAATAACTCATTGAGGTGGGAATGGAATACATCGAATGGTTTTAAATGATCTGTTTGTAAGACACTGTATGCCAACTGAACTAAATACTGTATTCTCGTAATACTGCTGACCTCATTGGAAGAAAGAAAGAAAATTAAACAACAATAACATTAACTAATTTCAATCCTTCATTCTTTAAATAACTTACGTAGAAGTGGGAATTGTATGGTGTATTTTAAAATGATCTTTATTTATTTATGTAACATGTTTTATTCTAAATCAACTAAATACTGTTTTCTCTTCTACAATCATTGAAAGAAAGAAAAATGTTTAATTAACAGTATTATTTCTATACATATGTTTTCCTTATATACAACAGTAGAACAACTATAAGAATTTTGGTTAGTAGCAAATATACATATTTGCTTTGCCCCGAGGCTGTCATCACAGATTAAAAATATAATCTGACACTGGATAAGAATACGGTTATCGCCACCCCTTAATTACCAGTGAAGGTCATAAGAATTGGCTAATAAATCATCGACAGAATGAGAAACTAAGCTTTTGTGAGCAAATGCACCACCCTATTGCGATCGCCACGCTTGACAGGCGAACTGCTAATCGCAATTAGTGTTTCAGTATCACAGGAGAACGAGGCTCCATTTTCAGGTGATCTCTCAGCCGATTTATATGACTTTAATAGAAAAAAAAGTGGGTGACGACATCGTATTCTCGACTCTTTCTTTGCCACACAGAAATTAATGAGACATGACCTAACAAAATTCGAAATCTTCAAATAATATTTTTTCGAGTATTTGATTAACTTTTACCAATAACTCCCAAATATAATTTAACAAAGCAGATTATTTGTGGAAACACCTTATATTTATATATAAAATATACATCTTGGCGGAATTTTGCGATGTTATGTTGAGCCGCATCGTGGACCGGCTTCATGAAGTTGGGAGGTCAACGCTCATTGGTCAGATCATGTCGGGTCTAGGGATGAACTTAATGTCTTCAACTGATCTAATCCAGCTAGCAAGTCTCTGCAAGAAATAATATTTTAATATCTTTAATTGTTTATGCGATTCTGTAACCTAAAGACGAAATGAATCAGTAAATAGAGTCCACAAGAATTAAGTTGACCCTAAGTAATAGGGAATATGCATGTGACTCAAAAAGGAACAAAGACATCTTATCGACAGACGTGAGACATCTTAGCCCGTCCGTGACCATGAACGCTGCAAAGTGTTCGAAACGTCGGGCAATCAAAAGTCAAATACAAACGTGATAAAATCCGTAGGGTAATTTTATTTAAAATTATTTTATTTCTTATCTTTTTTCTCTTTTCGTTATTTTTCTTTCTTATATATTTGAGGAAAGAGGTTTGCTGAAAACCAGCCCTGCATAATTTCTATGCAGCACAACACTGAGCATTCCCCTATTGTCAAAATCTAATATATATAAATTACGTGTCATGTTGTTTGTCCGCGATAGACTCCTAAACTACTTAACCGATTTTAATCAAATTTGCACACCGTGTGCAGTTTGATCCAACTTGAAAGATAGGATAGCTTACATCTTAATTTATAGTCGCAATATTATTTTATTGCAAATTATTTGTCTATTATTTGACATTCACAATTATCTGTTAACTCCAATCGATTTTAACAGATGGCGATATCTGTTGACAGGATTGAGTAATTAATTAATAGATGGCGCTGCTATGTCAAAGCTACAAACGTGGCTTATACGATTTTAACTTGCTTTTTTACATAGATGCCATTTGTAAAAAAATATGACGACCTCCATGACAGATGTTCTCCTACAGTTCCACTTAAATAGTTTAATAAAATGTAATATAACAAAAACATTAGCCACAGCAACGCGTGGCCGGGTCTGCTAGTTAACTATAAAAATATGTATTATAATTGTTATTAGGGGAGAGCAGGTAGGATTCGTACACTTTTTACATTAGGTCATATAAAAGCAAAACTAATCGCTATTTCCAGATAAATTTAATAGTACTGAATTGTCTACCTATCTGGCTTTAACAGTAATGTAGTTCAGATTTGATATAATGTAACATGACAAAGCTATGAATAAAATTGCGAAAAATGGAAATCGTACGAAAGCACCCCACACGCGGGGTAGCTTCGTACAGTGAAGAGGGTACATTCGTACACAGTGGGGAGCTTCCGTACACAGAAATTGAGAACGCTATTTGTATGAAATTAAACTTTTATTAAGATCCAAATTACGACAGAATACACCTTAAACGTCGTGATAATTAACAATAAGTATAAGTTACTTATATTCTTTAACAAACAGCTTTTCAAAATGTACGTCATAAAATCAATATTTAAATTAACGATTAGGGTAATATTACAATCACATAACAAATCTAATGCACATTGTACAACATAGTAAGATCTTTTTAAATACATAAATATTAGCTGTTTTTGCTGTAGCAGCAGATTTTGGCAGCGGCAATACATAGACCACGTCTGATAAGTATACTGTGCTGTCGTCTTGGTATCAGGAAAAACAAATTTCCTAGCACACTTCTTTCTCAAAAATGAAACTTTATATTCCATGGAACTGTATTTCATTAGAACCTGTCCTATATAATGTAAAACAGTCTTTTTCTTCTCGAATTTACCCAAAACAAAGCTTTTTCTTTAATATTTACCGTCATAACTGGCTTTTCGTTCTCAATATCAAAACCTTCAGACATTTCTTCGAAGAAATAACACTAACATTCTCTCAAACTTAATCTGTCTGGTCTTCACTGTCATTTTCTATAGTTTTATATGCTTCTCTAGTTTGGTTTCTTTATTATCCAATAGCAAATTCAGCGCTCGTTTCATTTTCTTAGCATTAGCTTTTCTCTCTTGCTCCTGTTTCTTCATCGTTTTTGATTTTTTTATTTCTATCAGTCTATTTTTCTCAGGAGTATCTGTATATATCCTGGCATGATCCTAAAATGATAATATTTTAACTTAACGAATTTTCTGAACTAACGCAGGGTGCATTCGTACAGCACGAATCCACCCCATTTACGCTGTACGAAGGTACCTCAAACGAAATATTCATAATATAATTTCAAAATAAAAATAACAATTGAAGTTACTACAAAATTTATGTTTACATATTAATCTAAGGTACTTATTCAAAAAATATTATAAATTACTTTAACAATTTTAGCATAACTTATTGATAATAAATCTTTTCAAAGATGAATCAAAAAATTACTTACGCTGTCTAAAAACATGTATCGACTTGTCTCAACGAAGTACAGTGCGGCAGTGCTACCTGGTATACCTGGGGGCCTTTGTGCATATGTGGGCCTTACATGCACACAAATAAAAACGCGTCAACATGTAGAATAGTATAGATATGACTCCTGTACGAATGCTCCCTCTGTACGAAACCTACCTGCTCTCCTATGTGACAATAAATGCTATTCTGTACTATACTATGTAATAGGGAAATTTAATTAACAAAAAGTGGCGATTTTGAAATTCTCTCACAATTTTCCAAAACGCAGCACCATTGGTGGGACAAAACGTGACGTCAACGTACGATCTATTCTCGATTCTTCTGACATCAAGTTGTTTGGTTTCTAGTGGTTATTTGTATTGTTTCACAGTTGTTTTATACTAAGTTATGAATGTTCAAGTATTAGTATTTGTAAAAGACTTATCACAAAGACTGAAACCGGTTTTGTAAAAGCACAATCAGATAATCTTTCTAAATAGACGTTTATGATGACGACGTATTTTCCGTCTAATTCAATCATGTTCATATCTACTCAACTCGAACTTTTATTAGGTGCAGTTTTAATATTATTTTGTGACATAGAAACAATTAAAATATTTATAATAAAAATAAGTGGATTTTACTCTTTTTTTCCATTTCCATTAAAATAAGTGATAAGTGGATTTTACTCTTTTTTTAATTTTCAGTAACATATGAACCAAACATTTCCGTTGACCTCGACTCGTACGCTGACGTCACATAAGCACGCTAAAATAGCCGCGTTTAATTGAGCCAAAAATTATAGTTCTTTTAATATATATTTTTTTTAACTTAATGGTTTATATTTTGGATGCGTTATATATATTTATGGTAATCTAATAACTAGTAGAAACGTTAAAAAAAACATGCATATTCCCTATTGGTCTAAAAGCTGGGTGATGATGTTGATAACACTAAGAGGATGGATTGAAATAGGTTTTTATTTCGACTTTTTCTATATTGCTAAAGTAATAACAAATAATAATTTAGAAATTTAGTGTGGTGATGGAGTAAGAATACAATTCACCACACCCTATCTTGTCCGTAGATATAATCGACTAAGGGATATAATATGCACATTATATCTGTGCAAGAAAAGAAAAACTCGAAATGAAACTCTATAACAACACCTCTGACCAACTTGGTATAATAGGTCCATTTCCCTTCCATTGTGGAGGGATATTACGATCGCAGAAGGGGCTACACAGCTCGCGCAGCGATAACAAACAAAACTCCGCGGTATCGGCCTCGCCGTCGAGGTCGAAAACCGCGCCGCGTAAAAGTCATTAAACCTAAACGTGGCCACGCCCACTTTGCTCTCAGCGACGCCCCGAGCCGAGGTCCGGTCCTCACAGGGGGAGCCCTCGGGCGATGTTCGCTTAGCTTACTTACCGGGTTGAGAGCCATCAGCGCTCACCCATTGACCGCGTTAAGATGTCAAGGTCATCTGCGACCAACAGCTACACACACACACACACACGCGCACACACACACAAAAAACCATTGTGGAGGAAGCCCGAGCCCAACAGTAGGACGTATGTGATGATGAAAGTAATAACAATTGATATTTTCTTAGGTCACATGACGTATGACTCCAACAATCAGGGGCAGTACTATTTATTATTCCCTTATAATTGCTTTTTTTTTGAGTGGGCTACGGTCAGCGCACCCATAGCTCGGCTCCATTCGGAGCGACAGAGCGGCGCGTGGGCCCGTAACCCACCTATTGCACGTCACCTTCGTCGTTGATCCGACCACCGGTGCAAAGTTCCTTGACTTCAGTTATCGGCCCGATGGAATACCCTGAGGGTACCTCTCCCATCGACGTCCCCTTCCTGGTACGCCGATCACCATCGCGTCTCCGCGGGTACCAGACTAAATCCCCGGCCACCCGCAGCCTCTGCTAGGGCGGCATCAGGCGCAACTATTTATTATTCCCTGTGGATATAGTTACCTGAGCGAGGTTTCAGCAACGCTAGTAGCTCGCCGCAGACCCGCCGCCGCAGAGCCCTGGACATTGCGAAGGGACCGAACCTCTTCTTGAGAAACCGCCAACTCCTCCTAAAAATATATCACCATGTCTTTTAAAATAACGTGTTTACAAGTTTTGAAAGAAAGAAAAGACTTTTACAGACAATCATCATCATTACAGCTCATATATGTCCCACTGTTGGGCTCGGGCCTACCCCACTATGGGAGGAAAATTAACCAATTATACTACACTGGTCAGACATGTTGGTATAGGGTTTTTTTTTTCGAGTCTTCATTCTTTTGCATAAATATTATATGTATATTATATTCCTTAGTCATCTTTTACGACACCCACGGGCAAGAGAGGGTATGGTGAATTGTATTCTTACTTCATCACCGCACGGATAAAAGATAATATATTGTTATAATTAATGTTGTGCGTGTAAATGGCTACGAATACTACTAACCCCTATATAGCTAGTGGGTGTCGTAAAAGACGACTGAGAGTTTTACATAGACCTAAGCCAACTGATGGCATCTGTACAATTATTATATTACCAAGGAAGTTTGTCATCAGGCAGAGGATTGGAAAAAAACAAAACTATTGCCAAAACTTGCAATATCTATAGTGGACAAAGTCCTTGTACTGCAGGGAATTTACAAATATATAACGGACACAAATTATATCCAGACTCGGAACAACAATTTGTGCATTGCAAAGTGTTTTCCTGTGTGGGATTACAACTCCGATGCTAACACTGTAGGTCGATATTTTAACCACTAAGCCATCTGTGCACTATGCATATAATTGAGATAACAGCACGATTCGCGAAAATACACGCCTAAAAATCTAAAACGAATTTAAAAACCTACCAATGGATAACTAGATTAACGAGCCATATTTTATCCGCTTATTCCCATAGGTGCGAGAACTGCACGTGTGAAACTGAAGGAATTGGCTAGTTTAATGATAAATGATAAAATAAAATAGCGTGAGTACTAAGTACGGATGTCAGAAGTGAAACTTCTTTGGTTCCATGTTTTTTTTATCAGTATTAAAAAAAAATCTCTCGATCTTTCTCACTCGCTTGCTCCCTATTCTCGCCCCATGGTTGTGTTTCGTGCTATGTTCGCCCTTTCTCACTCTCTCTCAATCGGTCTCGATCGCTCTCTCCCTCTTCTTCGACAAAAAGTTGCACATCTTCATGACGCTAAATTGCGTTTCATCCGTAAAAAAATTACCCTCATGCGCGCAAAGAAGTTTCACTTCAAAAACAAAAACCACATTAATTTGCAAAAAAAAATATAAAACTGTAGGAAAAGTATTGTTGAAGGATGCGAAAAAATCGCAATTCGAATTACTCTCTCTTGCTGTTGTTTGTATATCATAATCCCTTGGTCGACTTTTACAACACCCAAAGACAAAAAAGGGTGTAGTAAATTGTATTAATGCACCGGCACCATAGGGATTGTGATTGATTAAACTTACCTTTAATCTTTTAATTTCTTTCTTCAATTGTGCTATCGTAGATTCAGCCTCCGTCGCGCGCGTCTGTGAACATACATGAGATTAATCGTTTAAACCTTACTACTTACGTGTAATATCAATACACATGAACGCACACACAGGCACGTATTTTTTTCTATATGAAGTTGTTCTCTCATTTTACAATTATTATAATTGACTAGCTTTTGCCCGCGGCTTCGCCCGCGTAAAAATTTATTGAACTATTATCGCAAAGAATATTATCGACATAAAGAGTATTACATTTCTTAATTTAAGAAATACTCTATCTACGTGTCAATTTTCATCCAAATCTGCTCAACAGTTTAAGCGTGATTGAGTAACAAACATCCAAATATCTTCACAAACTTTCACATTTGAATATTACTTCCAGCCTTGTAGTTCAGATTGCAGTGCAAATACGATGATAAATATGCCTTTCCTTAGTCTTTGATAACGTACTTTTCCATTGGTGAAAAAAAAAATTATATCAATCAAACACCCGCAGTTTCATTCACGTAGACCCCATTCCCATGCCAATATCGAAATAAAAAATGCCTATGTTACTCGCTGATATTATAAATTAACATGGGTAAAAAAAAAAAATCCCAGTAATATCAGAGATATAAATTGCTTATGTTACTCGCTGATAACATAGGTAGCTTTCCATTGGTGAAAGAATTTTAAAAATTGGTCGACATCCCTCGGTATAGTTCTCGTTCCTGGGCAAACACCGGGATGAAAATAGCCTTTATATGGTATTCACTGATAATATAGCTTTTCATTAGTAAATTTATTTTTAAAACCATTACCATTATAGCTTAAATATGTTACTCGCTTAAAAATAACTTTCCATTAGTGAAATAATTTTAAAATCGACTTAATTCATCCACACTGGGATAAAATATAGCCTGGGATAAAATAGTCTAAGTTATTCCTTATGTACGACTGGTAGACCTGATGGTAAAATATAATCATTATCGGTCCAGCCATTTTGAAGATTACCTGTAACGAATAGACAGACAGACAAAAAAATTTGGACCGTATTGTGTGAGCATAAATAAAACCTATTATTTTGATAGACAAACAGACGCTTCAAATTTATTTATTTGTAGAGATAGAAAATTGGAATAATATTTTGATTGTAACTTACTGTCTGGTAGCTGCTAGAAATATTACCACGCTTTCATTGTTCGTGGGTGTCGCAAAATACTACTAAGACAAAGATTTACATCGACCTGGACCAATTGGTGATGACGTCTGGTCAACAATGTCGGCCAAGTCATAAAATGTTGCTAGAACCTTTGCAATATATCTACGATGGCGGTAGAGTATCTACATATCGCGTCGATCCAAAGTAATTAGGATAAGAGCAAGATAATGATGATATATCATTGGCTGGGTGTCTTCGACTATATGCATTTTATCCTTTTGGGGCAGCCCAAAATTGTTTCTTAGTGCGTGCTTACCCCAAATAACCGATCGGTATACAAAATTTCACATTCTTAGGCCCGGTATCTTTGGCTATACGCTTTCACCCTCTTAGGGGTTGAATTGCCAAAAATTCTTTGTTAGAGCTCGCTTATCCTTGCCAAAATTTTTTTCATAGTGCTTGGTAAGTGAGCACTAAGAAAATCTGGGGGTAATCCAAGAAAGCCGACCGTGTACTAAAATGATCCTTCCTAGGCTCAGTGATTTCGGTTAAACGCTTTTCACCACCTTAGGGCTAAAATTGCAAAAATCTCTCTTTCCCCAAGAAAGGCAACTTTATACAAAATTCCATGTTTCTAGGCCTAATGATTTCGGCTATATATTTTGCACCCCTTTAGGAGTTGATTTTAATAAAATAATTTCTTAGAGCTCACTTACAACAAAGGAAAGAGAATTGCATAGAAAGTTTTACGTTCCTAGCTCCAAGAGTTTCGTCTATACGCTGTTCACTCACTTAAGGGGATGATTTTCCAAAAATTCTTTGCTAGTGCTCGTGTACCCCAAGAAATAAGACGACCTAAAAAGAAAATACTTTCCCCTATTTCAACCCCTTATACCTATTTTTTCGCGATAAAAAGTAGCTTTATATCCTTTCTCAAGCTTTAGTTCATCTCTGTACCAAATTTCATCAAAATCGGTTAAGTGGTTTCGACGTGAAAGGCTATATGCTTTTCAACCCCCTTTTTTTTGTGGTGGGCTGCGGTCGGCGCACTCCTCGCACCACTCCGTCCGGGGCGACAGAGGGGCGAAAGCACGCAACACCCGCAACCCACCCGAACACCACGTCGCCTTCGTCGTTGAACCGACCACCGGAGCAGGGTTACTTGTGCTTTTCAACCCCTTAAGGAGGTGAATTTCCAAAAATCCTTTGCTAGTACTCGTGCAACCCAAGAAATATGATGGTGTAAAAAAAATACGTTTCTAGGCCCAGTGGTTTCAGCTGTATGCTTTTTGGTATTTTAGGGGTTGAATTTCATCCCTATGTAAGTGAAACTACCAAAACGCTAGAACGAATATTTATTTATTTATTATCAGGTGCCTTAATACAAAGATTCACGGTTCTATCATCGAAAATGACGAATTTCCATACAAAATATCATCCCCTATTTCAACCCCTTATACCCATTTTTTCGTGATAAAAAGTAGCCTATGTCCTTTCTCAAGCTTTAGTCCATCTCTGTATCAAATTTCATCAAAATCGGTTTAGACGTGAAAGGCTATATGCTTTTCAACCCCTTAACAGGGTGAATTTCCAAAAATCCTTTGCTAGTGCTCGTGCACCCCAAGAAATACGATGGTGTAAAAAAAAAATACGTTTCTAGGCCCAGTGGTTTCGGCTATATGCTTTTTGGTATTTTAGGGGTTGAATTTCATCCCCATGTAAATGGAATTTCCAAAACGCTTGAACGAATATTTATTTATTTATTATCAGGTGCCTTAATACAAAGATTCACGATTCTATCATCGAAAATGACGAATTTCCATACAAAATATCATCCCCTATTTCAACCCCTTATACCCATTTTTTCGTGATAAAAAGTAGCCTATGTCCTTTCTCAAGCTTTAGTCCATCTCTGTATCAAATTTCATCAAAATCGGTCCAGTGGTTTAGACGTGAAAGCGTAGCAGACAGACAGACAGACAGAGTTACTTTCGCATTTATAATATTAGTAAGGATTACCACCCCCTCTCCTACCCGTGAGTGTCGTAAAAGACAACTAAGGGATATATTACGCATATGATATCTATGCAAGAGATGGAAAACTCGAAACAAAACCCTATACCAACCTGTCTAACCAGCATGGTATAGTACGGTCAGTTTGCTTCCTATTATGGAGGAGGATAGAGCCCAGCAGTGGGACGTATATGAGCTGAAATGATTATGAATGATAATTGATTGAAATAACGATAAATGGCGCAAATCCATTATCTATACCAATAAATAAAATTGGAGTGTCTGTTTGTAATGTCAAAATAATAGGCTTTTTTCATGCTCACACGGTTATTTGCACTATACATATGCCTAAAATACACTTTATATTTTTTTAGTCTGTCTGTCTGTTTGTTCAGGGTAATCTTAAATACGGCTGGACCGATTTCAAAAATTCTTTCACCAATGAGCTAAATATCAGGCAAGCTATAATATCAGGGAGTAACATAGGCTATATTTTATCCCGGTATTTCCACGGGAACGGGCACTATGAAGGAAGAACGACTGAAACTGAAATAGAATAAATCTGAATAGAAGAAATATGGAATAGTATCAAGGAGTGGGAGATAAAGAAGTCTTCTTACTCCTACAGCATGAGTACCCTCTGAGAAAATGTGGACCTTCCTTCCTTCCTTTCTTTACTAAAAATACAATGATTTAAGTAAGTTTTTGTAAAAATCATAACGTATACTAGAATATATAGATAGCGACAGCGGATTGTGCGTCAAAATGTAAGAATAGGACTGCATTTTTTAATGTCAAACACCTACAGTCGTACGTAAAATCGATTGCTGGCATGGCGACGCATGCTGAAGCGAATAGTAAGTATAATTCCAACCAATTATGACAGTAATACCGTCCGAGCCCGACGTCACTGAATAAATGAATCGAAATGTCACAATTTAAAAATATCTTAGAATTTTTAATTCTCGTATTCAGCGAAAATAAATGTTTATTGAATAAAAATCATAATATTCTGAAAAATTAAAATGAATATTTTATTTTTACATTATGCCAAATTAGTTCATGTCGTAATCTGTTCTTTTATGCAAATTACTTGTACAAAATTTTTGATGTTTCACATTTGCCAGGCGTCCCTGGCGACAATTCACAATTTTCTTAAGAAAACATGCTTGACCAGCGTCGTCGGATGGGTCAGTATAAGTTTTTATTTGGTGGACACGTGCACTTTAATGTGTTTTCATTGAAGTCTTGATCTCGTACGAAGGACGTAAAAATACGTATGCTTACCGCTGTATCAGCGAGCGTATCTTCCGCCCGGGATGTAGCAGCGCCTACAGCACCAACGAACTGTCTCTCGGCCTCCCGGGCAGCTTGTGCCTGCGCCCTTAACGTCGAGAGCGACGTCCGTGCACTCCTCAGCTCCTCCTCTACACGCGAGCGTCTAGAACGTTCCGCGAACAACTCCGACCTGATACCAAAATATCATCATTATCTTCTTTCAATTACTTGGAGTGGACACAATATGTACTCTTATTCCATAGTCATCATCATCATCATTTCGGCTCATATACGTCCCAATGCTGGGCTCGAGCTTCCGCCATAATAGGAGGGAAATAATATATATCATGCTAATATAAGTAAGCTAATATAGTAAGCTTGGCTTTCCGTGTGCTGACGGAGTAAGAATACAATTCACCACCCCCTCTCTTGCTCGTGGGTGTCGTAGAACACGACTAAGGGAGATAATATGCGTATAACATCTATGCAAGAGAAGGAAAACTGGGAAAAAAAACCCTATACTAACACGTCTGACCACCGTGTAATGGGTCAATTTCCCTCCCATGGTGGAGGCCCGAGCCCAACAGTGGGACGTGTATAGGCTGAGATGATGATGATGATTCCATAGTACATATAAAAAAAAGACAATCCCACTGAGTTTCTTGCCGGATCTTCTCAGTGCGGTCGTGTTCCGATCCGGCGGTAATTTTAAGAAAAAATTGTAACAAAAAGACAATATGTAAGTGCCCCCGCGGGGTTTATACATAATGATTTGAATTTGGTCAAATTATAAATATTTGTGGGTCAGTTCCGGGAATTAGGACATTTTTAGGCAAAATGCCCCTTTCTTTATTTGAAAATTTTCCAATACTTTTTGAGATATTCGCAAAAAACCTAACCTCATTTTTTTATGATTATGATTTATTTTTTTATGATTGTTAATTGTTTATAATTTTTGCAATTTATGCCAGTGGTGCTTAATTTTTTTTCAAAAACTGTCTACATGCTATTCCTAATCAAAGGACATCGCAACCATATTTTTCCAAGGTTGTTAAAAAAGTTGATCAAACACTTGTTGACTAGATGTCCCATTGTTATGCTCGAGACTCCTACGCAATGGAAGGGAAACTAATCTACTATACCACGCTGGGCAGACATTTTTTGGTGACAGAGTAAGAATACAATTCACCACTCCCTCTCTTTTTGCCTATGGATGTCGTAAAAGACGACTGAGAGATATAATACACATATAATATCTATGCAAGAGAAGGTAAACTGGAAATAAAACCCTATACCAACCTGTCTGACAAGCATGATATAGTAGGTAAATTTCCCTCCTATTGTGGAGGAGGCTCGAGTCTGACAGTGGGATGTATATAAGCTGAAATGATGATGGTGATGTATATCCAGTTTTGATATTAATTCTAATGTAGAATTGTCAAGAACCTGGTGCGTTCTAATTCTGCCATTATTTGCTGCATCTGCTCATCTTGATGTTCAGGCTCTGGTGATGTTCTACCGGGGTGTACAGGTAGGAAATCTGGCAGACACATTGAATCGGCTCCTGGAATACCAATTTTTCTGGTAAATATTCAATTTAGATTGCAGTGTTAGTCTAAGTGTAGATTGTGCATGACTAAAAACTACAGATATTATTAAAGGGTATTTTTTTTTTCAATTTTTAATTGCTGTATCTATGTGATGTGTGAATGGTAATCTGTTTTTGAGGATTTGTTTTCTAACATCATTATCATCATCTCAGCCCACATATCTCCTACTGTTGAGGTCGGGCCTCCTCCATAATGTGAGGCAAACTTTCCTACTATACCGCGCGAACTTCACTGATTTATTCAATTTCTAATTAAATAAATGAAAAAAACAAGGCACAATCATGTTGCAGATTAAGTATCACTGACTTAATATATTTCAATCAGATTTACACGAAAAAGCGATGACTAAATTTTAAATTTTACATGTCTCTAATTCATTAACGAATCGATATCAGTTGCCCCAAAACCTGATACACTCTGTATTTATTTATGATGATATCCATTTTTAACTTTAGACACGACTAAGGAGGTTACCGCTTATTCGTGCCTCAATGTCTTTCCTTGCCGTGTCGTCTAAATGATTTGAAACAAACACGCATGACCGAGGATATGATGTTTAGTAAAAAAATACAATTGTTCGTTTTATCGGTGTATAGATAGACGAATTACACCAAAGAAATCCCGGACATCAGCTTGTACGAGATCAGAATGGCTCTGAAACAATTAAAGAACGGGAAGGCACCGGAAGATAGTGGAATTACCACAGAACTCCTGAGGGCAGGCGGCAAGCTAGTTTTAAAAGCCCTACAGAAGTCGTTTAATTCTGCCATTCTCGGAGGCGACGTTCCAGAGTCGTGGACCAGGAGTGTGGTGGTGCTGTTTTCAAGAAGGGCGATAAAACACTCTTAAGGAATTACAGACCCATCTCACTCTTGAGCCACGTGTACAAATTGTTCTCAAAAGTCATTACGAAACGACTCGCTTGCAAGCTCGACGACCTCCAGCCGCTCGAACAAGCAGGATGCCGAAAAGGTTATAGTACGATAGACCACATCCACACGCTACGCCAGATTATACAGAAGACCGAGGAATATAATAAGCCCCTGTGTCTAGCGTATTTGGACTATGAGAAAAAGCCTTTAATTCTGTCGAAACTTGGACAGTGCTGCAGTCCCGTCAGAGGTGCCAAATTGACTATCGATACATCGAAGTGCTGAAGTGTTAGTATAGAAACGCTTCTATGTCAGTCCGCATCTGGAATAAGAGTACGAAAAACTGATCCAGTTGCAGAGAGGTGTCAGAGAGGGAGACGTTATCTCTCTGAAACTGTTCATCACTGCGCTGGAAGATGTCTTCAAGCTCTTAGACTGGACCGAACTCGGCATCAACATCAATGGCGAATACATCACTCACCTTCGATTTGCTGACAATATCGTAGTCATGGCAAAATCCAAGGAGGACCTTGGCACTATGCTCAATAACTCAGCAGGGTTTCTCGACTAGTGGGTCTACAAATGAACATGGACAAGACGAAAGTCATGCCTAATGGTCATGTCATTCCTGTACTGGTCTTAGTTGGGAATACGATTCTCGAAGTTGTCCATCAATATGTTTACCTAGGACAAGCAGTCTAGTTAGGTAGATCCAATTTTGAGAATGAGGTTAGCCGACGAATCCAACTCGGCTGGGCAGCGTTCGGGAAACTTAAGAGGATCTTCTCGTCCAATGTGTGTTACCAGCGATGACTTACGGCACTGAAACGAGGTCTCTAAATGGCGGCCCCATAAAAAAAAACTCAAAGTCGCTCAACGTGCTATGGAGAGGGCTATGCTCGGTATTTTCCCGTGATAAAATCCGGAACACAGAAATCCGTAGAAGAACGGGTGTAACCGACATAGCCCGCAAAATTAGCACGTTGAAATGGTAATGGGCAGGCCACATCGCTCGTCGGACCGACCACAGTTCGGGAAGAAAGAATCTTGAGTGGCGACCACGAATCGGACGACGCAGCGTAGGACGACCCCCCACTAGGTGGACTGACGACATTCTCAAAGTCGCAGGGAACCGTTGGATGCAAGTGGCGCAGGACCATTCCGAGTGCCATTCTCGTGGGGAGGCCTATGTCTAGCAGTGGACGTTTGTAGGCTGATGGATGGAGATGGACGAACGGATAAGATTTTGATAAATCAGCACAAGCGTCTCGCGACAGCATGCATACTAGGCATGCCTTTTAAGTTCTGTCGTTTCCATATTTCCCGGCAATTTAGAATTTGGAACTATTCTATATTCGAATGCGTTTAAATTTTGAATCTCAAAACAGTTGAAAGTATTAGGATTAATGCTATTGTTTAGTCACAGCGTCGATTGGAATCTGTCTGGTTACGTACGAAAATGAATCTTTCTAAGGAAAATGTTCGTGCAATAATTTTCTACAACTTAAGAAGAGGCCTGACACGGCTTCAGTGATTTGAAGAGCTAACATCTGTGTTCAGTGATGAAGCCCTATGTCTGCGGACTGTCGACTGCTGGTATTTAGAATTCCAGCGTGGACATACTAGTGTTAGTGACAAATCTCGCGAAGGACGCCCAAAATCCGCCTTCACTGAAGATAACATCATTGCTGCGAGATAGTGATGTAACGAATATTCGCATTCGCATCGCGAATATTCGCATATGTTTCTGACATTCGCAATCGCATTCGCAAGGAACGATGCGAATATTTGGCGAATATATTTGACAAACTAAAAGCAAATTATACAGGGTGTATCAGGTTATGGGACAACTGGTTAAACGGGGGGTAGGCAATAGTGGTAAGAACCCATAAAAAAATTTTGAAGGAAAAATACCGATTCGTTAATGAATTAGAGACATGTAAAGTTTTCAATTTTGTCATTGTATTTTCGTTTAAATCTGATTGAAATGTATAAAGTCAGTGATATTTAATCTGCAACACATTCGTACTTTGTTAAAAGTTCAATAGAAATTGAAAAAATCAATCATTACGTTCGCATACGCAAAACGAACTTCGCTTTAAATCAGTTGATCGGCCGATTATCGTCGCCGAGTCACGTTTATACCTACGGTCCCATTGAAGCGTTTGCGAAATTCTAGGTATGTATGAATGAAATTATACTGTTGAAGCTTTACATGCCTACATGTATCCTCTCTATCCAGGCCTACATAATACATAACATTTAAGGCGTAGACGGTTTGACACACATTTTTGAAATTACTATAACTTTTATGTTATATTGTTTTTTGTGTAATATACATTTTAATTACGATCTATGGCCGGTACACTACAACATACTCGAACAGTTGCTCCTGATACACCCTGTATATGTAATTGTGTAATGATTAGAAATAATGTCTCTCTTATTTTTGTCAGTTTAATATAAACTAATGAATGGGGAGCCGGTTTTTTGTTCGGTTATACTGCGAAAACCACTGAACGATCAGAATAATATTTATACCATAAGATGCAGCATGTTTCGGAGAAAGATTTAGTATATGATATGTTGGTGAATACTTATCCGGAATTTATATTTGTTTTTGACGTGACAACGTCTTATAATTCGATGGAGCCGGCTGCACACACGAAAAAACATGACGTTTGCGGCGTTACCTCGCTCTGAGGCGTTCCATTTAAGGCTTTTTTTTTTTGGGGTGGGCTGCGGTCGACGCGCTTCCGCACCACTCTGACCGGGGCGACAGAGGGGCTTAAGCATACGACCCGACCCCGACGGAATACGGGGGTATTCCCGGGGTACCCTCCCATCGACCGACGTTCCCCGCTCGAGGAGGACGTCGGTTTTTCCTCACGCGGTCAGCCTCTCGGCGGGTGACGGACTAACTCCCCGGTCACGTCACCCGCTGCCTCGGCTAGGGCGGCATGGGTCGCAGGTACTCGTGCCTGCGCCGCCCCAGTCGCTGGCGGCGGGTCGCTTCATCGAGGCTGTGCTCCTCGCGTTCGCGACCCGCCGCCTCCTTCTGCGAGATAAGTGCCTCGCAGAAGGAAGCGACCGCATCCCAGTTCCTGATGCTGCCGAGCATCTCCCTAGCGATGGTCGGCAGCGTCAGGTCGGCACCGATGATTGCGACGAGTTGACGGCGCTACTCTGCCCAAGCGGCACAGACCTCGAGCGTATACTGCGCCGTGTCCTCGTCGCAATCGCAGTGGTAGCAGGACGGTGTTCTCTCCCTCCTAGCGACCCTGTACAGATACTTGCCGAAGCATCCATGTCCCGTCAAGACCTGCACGAGTCGGAAGGAGAGCACACCGTGCCGCCGTTCCATCCACTGCATCAGCACCGGCCGGAAGGCCTCCACGGTCCAGACACCGTATCGAGGCCCCTCCAGCCGGTCTGCCCAACGGGCGATGATATCTCGGTGGGCGTCGACGCGCCAGGCGGTGAGCTCCCTTAAGGAAACAACACCGCCCATCCCTCGCACCCCCGACACCCGCCGATACAATTCGGCGAGCACTTCCGCCTCCAGTTCCATTTAAGGCTTGCCATACAAAATGTCTATCAAACAAATAAAATTAAAATTTTCTTTTGAAAAATGAAACCATTCCATCAGTATTTTCTTATGACGTTGTCACGTTCAACTATCGTCAGTAACCGACTTTACAGACAACCGATTTTTTGTGTGAATGAATAATGAATTTTGCCAATAAAAAAAAACATATTCTTTATGAAAAAAATACATTATTTTTGTTAAGTAATCATTAAACTTTTTGACATACCATCCATTTAACACTCTCAGCGTCACAAAATGTGAAATAACTGCACACTTCAGTAACATGTGCTTTACTCATGTTTGTAAATTTGACAAATACAATAATAATAATAAACTAATCTCTAATTACAACGAATATTTTCGAACGAATCTGATTAGTTTCATTCGTTCAACTTGTAACGGTTAACCTTTGCTACATTTGGCTTAAACATGGCTGGTACGAAATGTTAAACCCGTATGATATTTTGCACGCGCTTTATTTGAAAGTCAACATTCATATATATTATATTCGCATTCGCGAATGTTGCAGATAAATATTCGCACTCACATTCGCATTCGCGAATGTCTCAATCCTAACATTCGTTACATCACTACTGCGAGACAACTAATTCTCAAAGATCGTTATGTGACGTATCGAGAGATAGAGGCTCTATTAGGCATCTCAGGGGACAACCATTCAGAAGATCTTGCATGAAACGCTTGGTGTGAGAAAGCTAGTTTGCCGTTGGATACCGCATCTGCTTTCCGACGATCACAAGGCCGCCCGTGTCAGATGGTGTAAGAAAAATCTGCAATGGTTCAACCGAGGAGAGTCACATCACGTCTATGACATCATCAGTGGTGACGAATCTTGAATCTATGCCTACGATCCTGATTCCAAACAACAATCTACAATCTGGGTCTTACAAGACGAGCCGAAGCCGACTAAAGTTGTTCGTTCTCGAAGCACTTCGAAGAAGATGGCGGCCACGTTCATTGGAAAAACCGGCCATGTTGCGACTATTGCACTTGAAGATCGTAGAACGGTTAACGCAGAGTGGTATAACCACAGTTTGTTTACCACAAGTCATCGCCGAACTTCGAAAATCTAACTCAAAGCGACGCATCATCCTGCACCACGATAACGCAAGCTCACACAGCACTCGTCAAACGATTGAGTATTTGAAGCAGGAAAAAGTAGAAATTCTTGACCATCCATACAGTCGTCAGGACTGTATGGATGGTCAAGAATTTCTACTAAGCCCTAACGATTTCTTTACATTTCCTAAAATTAAGAAAAGTATTCGTGGTCAAAGGTTCCAGTCCGGTGAAGAAGCAGTCGACGCTAGCAAGTCAGCCATTTTGATCACACCCACTTTAGAGTGGAATAAAAGTTATAATAACTGGTTTGAGCGAATGGAAAAGTGTATTAAGCTACATGGTGAATATTTTGAAAAACAATAAAAAGTACTATAGGGTTCTAGTTGTTTTTTTTTTTTCAAACGACAAAACTTAAAAGGCATGCCTCGTATGCATATTATAATCCCTTAGCGTCTCCTACGACACCCACGGGTAAAAGGGGAGATGGTGAATTGTATTCTTACTCTGGAACACTACCATACTATACCACCCTAATAATTACATCTAGAAAAAGAAAACCTTGAAAGTACCATCACGTCTAATCAGCGCATTATAGTAGACCAATTTCCCTCTTAATGTAGTAGTCTCTGGCCCAGCAATATGGACGGGGTTTATTTTTTTTTTTTTTTAATGAAGAAAATAAGTATTCATACAATCTTTAACCGTTTAAAATACTATCCATAAATCAATCTGAATCCCACGAGAAAATATAAAAATTTAAAAAGGAAATCATAGCTCAAGTTGTTGTTCTATTGAACACATGCTAAAGTTCAATTTAATTACCGTGACAAAAGCTATTCATCTGTGACATATGTTACACTTAATTTACTCACATCATACAGTCGAATAAATAGTAAAAACGAATAATTCGGGTCCAAGAACGGCTTCCAAACCTTCACAATCCCACATTGCTTGCTTAAGCGGGTCACATTAGTATCATACCTTAGTTAAGTCTCGTAACTATGCTCCGTAAAGGATTTTATTAAGATTTGAACTAATGCCGCAAAATAATAACAGTGCAGTGCACCTAGTAAATGTTTTATATTCTGTTTATGAAAATCATTTTAAAATATGTACTGTTAATATTTGGACCATTGGAGCAGGAAGTAGCTAAGAACAACCTCTACACACATTTGAAGAATTATCACTTGATCTTCCATTCAATGCCTGAAGACTTTGATGAGTGTGAGTAAAGTGATGGAAGTATGTCAGAATTGTGGCAATCCGTAGTCTCTGCCTGCCCCTCCGGAAATCAGGCGTGAGGCTGTGTATGTATGCACTTGATCTTCCAGACTGGTCAAGGCATTGATGTGCGCGTTATAGCCAAAGTTATCATCTCAGTCGATCTATGCCCCACTGCTGGGCTCGAGCCTCCTGCACAATAGGAGGGATATTGACCTACTATACCATGCTGGTCAGACGGATAGGGGCTTTATTGAGTTTTCCTTCTCTTGCATATATAGTATTTACATATTGTATCCCTTACAAGGAGACCCTCAGACATGTGGGTCGGGGATTTCCATGATTTTTGGGTGGGGTGGTAGAGGAACCCGAGGGTATCACAACTACCAGATTTTAGTGTCAACTGGGCCCTCATTAAAAAGATATTAAGGGTCAAAGTTGGATGGGTAATTTATGTACTAGAAAAATTCGCACTTGAATCGTATGTTAATGGTAGCCTCGTGGTAATGCGCTCGCCTGCGGGATCTACGGTCTCGGGTACAAGACCCGACGACTTATTTTTTTTTAAATTATCACAATATTGTGTAAAATTAGTTTTTTTTTTTCATAATTTTACGCAGAATTATAAATTATTTTGCTTTTTTTCACGATCTCCTCCTTTTCTCGCTCTCTCCCATGTATCAACTCTTCAATATGAAAATTGAGGTGTTACGGAACGAAAATAAATAATTGTGAAAATGATTTTCAGATATTTATCGTATAAATGTACATTTTTAATATATTCTTATCATCCTTACAAATTTTTGGATGAAATTCCTCGTAAAAGCACACAAAACACAGACATTGTCTGCACCGGCTACATTTTATCGTTGCGCGAGTCCCCTCCGAGAAAGAGCGGAAAAAACGAGATCGTGAAAAAAGGCAAATATAATTCTGCGTAAAATTATGAATAAAAAAACCAATTTTACACAATATTGTGATAATTAAAAAAAAACAAATTGTCGGGACTCGAACCCGAGACCATAGATTCGGCAGGCGAGCGACGTTACCACGAGGCTACCACTAGCTTGCGATTTGAATGCTAATTTCTCTAGTACCTACGAGTAAATTACATCCAACTTTGACGCTTAAAATCTTTTTAACGAGGGCCCAGTTGACCCTAATATCTAGTAGTTGTGATACCCTCGGGCCCCTCTACCACCCCACCAAAAATCATGAAAATCCCCGACCCACACATCTGAGGGTCTCCTTGTTAGTCTAGATGAGGTGAGACAAGATGAGGTGGTGAACATAATTCTTTTCATGAGCAGACAATGTTAACAAAATATCAATTAAAAACAATGCAATAAAAATTAAATCTACTGAACATTTATTCGCAAACCAAAGGTTATATTAGTGAATGTATAATTACAACTAATTATGTAATGAATACAAAGAAGTATTATAAACTCATTTGCAAAAAAAACGGGCACCTAAGCAATGAACCATTTCAAATGTTAATATTTCTTTGTTTGATAATTATAGGTAGTTTTATCCACACAATTTGCTAAATTAATAAGAAAATAATCGTTTTCATCAGTATTTCATAAAATTTAGATACAATTTATGGGAAATAATGCTAAACCTCGCTAGTAGTAGATCGGTGGGCGCGAGCATTGTCGTCCATAAAAGTCGAGTCTTCACCTAGAGCGGCCAATGCGGGTTGTGCATGAGAAATTAGAACTTCCGTTATGTATCGATGCCCAGTCAGTGAGCCGTTTTCAATTAAGACTAACTCTGTACGATCCATTGAATTTATTCCTGCCCAAAACATAACAGAGCCCCCACCATAAGGTGTGATTTCTTCGAAACATGCCTCTGCAAAGCGTTCTCCTTGTCTTCTTAGCACTCGCCGACGTCGATCTTCACCGAACAGAGATATCCTGGCTTCATCAGAGAACAAAACCCTATTCCAATCGTCTTGAGTCCATGATTCACAATTTCTAGCGAACCTAAGCCTGTGAACTCTGTGCTCACGGAGTAATTTGGGGCCGCGGGCCGGGCGGTGACTGCGTATATTGGCAGCGAGAAGCCTCCTCCTGACCGTCCATAGACTAATATGCACATTTCTTACTTCTTGGAGGTTGTTCTTAAGATCCACATACGAAGATTTGCGATTTCTCAATGCGCGACTCACAAGAAAACGATCATCCCGTGGTTGGGTACATGGTTTTCTTCCAGAACCAGGCCTTCTCTCGACGGAACCAGTCTCCTGATATCGCTGCCAGGTCCTTTGGACTGTCGAGCGACTAACATTTAGCCTCCTAGCCACGAAACATTGGCTGCAACCCTCTTCAAGCAGCGCGATAATTTTGGTAGCTTTTACCACTTTATCTACCATTTTTGATACAGCCAAACAGCATTAAATAAAGCTTTGACAGTCAAGGATATTAAATTAATCGATAAAAATTGAATAAAAGTTATGAAAGTCGATGTTAACTTCTGGAACTTCGCGCCAAAAATGTAGGATAAAAAGGGGTTTTCTGCAAAAATGAACATCAAATGAAAAATTGAATTTAGAACGTACTTTTTTAAATACCACAGCATTTTTAAAACCGGCCAGTAACGTGTACAAACGATTGAAACCTTTTTGGTATTGTATCTTTTTAAATATGAATGAAAATCAAAACCGCCCGTTTTTTTTGCAAATGAGTTTATGTTAATTAAGGAACACAATAGTATTATTTCTAAGTACTAAATAGTATGTCAGTCCAGTTTATATTATTTTCATGTATCCTACTCAAGTAGGGGACCACTCTGGCACTGAACTCTCTTATAGAATACCTGCTCTGGAGACCTCTAATTCAATTCACAACTCACTCACAAAGACAACTGCTATAATCCTTACTACTATTATAAATGAAAGTATGTTTGTTACACTTTCACACTTAAACGACCAAACCAATTCAAGAATTCTTTCACCAATGCAAAACTAAAATATTAGGGAGTTACTCCCTAATATTTTAATTTTGCATTGGTAATAGGCTATATTTTATCCTGGTATTCCCACGGGATTGGGAACTACGCGGATAAGGTGTCTGGAACTGCAGCGAGGGCGGGTTGCTAGTATGCATATATATCTATGCAAGAGAAGGAAAACTCAACACACAACACTATACCAACCTGTCTGCTACGAAATGCAACCGTCTAAGGGTCGATATCCAAACATGTCCCATCATTTCGAAATGTCTTTTTTGATAAATGGGTATCAATGGAATGGCAATAGGAAGTTATATACAGATAATACTTTTTGCATTATGTACTTCCATTAATCACAACAGAAGAGTTATCAACCCAACAAATAGTAACCACATTGCAGCTACATTAATTTTATAAAGCAAAAGAGTTTGTTTGGTTGAACACACTCTCAGGATTATAAGGATTTATTTTTAGTGCTATTATATAATGCTGTAGCTTTATTTATTTAAAATACACAAGGTAGTAAATTTAAATTTCACCCACTAGAGAACTATCTCTATGAAATATTTACTATCATTTTTATAATATACTTAAAACTATAAACCATAGAGATTTGTCTGAGAAGATGAATACCAATGAATTCCACTATTGTAATATTTGAGAGCTGTTTAACAACATATCCATGCTTACATGAATGGTTTATGTCTGAGCATATTTCATGTATATAGAGCACTTTACACATATATACCTGTATATGTAGGTTTCCATGTGGTGACGGAGTAAGAATACAAATCACCACTCTCTATCTTGCCTGTGGATGTCGTAAAAGATGACTAAGGGATATGATATGCATATAACACCTTTGCAAGAAAAGGAAAACTCGAAATAAAACCCTATATCAACCTGTCTGATCAGCATGGTATGGTAAGGTCAATTTTCCCTTGTGGAGGAGGCTCAAGCCCAAAAATGGGGTGTTTATGAACTGAAATGATGAAAATGATGATGTAGGTCTGTAGTGCCAAGAACAGAATGGAATGCTAAAAATCACATCGAAGTTGATGCATTAATTTGAGGGCTATAAATACATATAGCGTGGCATCTCTGGCATCAAACATATATACCACTTTTTTTTGCATTGAGTAAAAATATAAAAAAATGCAATTAGTTTAATGGATTGGAAATTTAAATGTATCTAAATAAGACATTGTGAATTTGTGTATCTCAAACATTAGGTTAATAAGAAATTATCACTGACCTTGCTTTTGAGACAATAGGCCGTTTGTATATCAATGGTAGCATAAAAGAAGCCTCAAATAAAAAATAAGCTGCTAAATATTAGTAAAATTTGTAAAAACAAACTCACCGGCATTAGGTGGCAAGTCCAAAGGGAAAGTACTTCTCGGAGATGTATTTCTTCTATCAGCTGGATTTACAGATTCAGTCAGATCGAGATTGAGATGTGGCGGGAGATCTAGAGGCAACGGTACAGCTGCGTCTGCACCCGCTGGTAAGTCTAGCGGGATGCCACTACCTGATGCTTGACCAGACTCGTTTGATGTAGAAGCAGCACCCATATAAGATTCGTAATCATAACGACTGTTGCCATAACTATTGTTAGGTCTTCTACCCAATGAGGAGGATGAACCAGCATTGTAACTAGTATTAAATGTAAAATCTGGCAAATTATCCAAATCAACTGATATTGGTCCGTTAAAGTTTAAATATGCCTGTTCAACTAAAATATGATCCTGCACAAAATCAGGTAATGAAGGCATCCCGAGTGGCTCGGTTGCCAAATTTGGCCTGGGATAAAATTTTGAATCAGCACTGTTCGTGTAAAAGTTATGCTTAGATTCAGAATTATCCACTACACTAAAAGGTATTTCTACAGAACTACTTGAAGATGTGTTATCACTTAAACGATGGCTAATGGCCTCATTAGTCTTCTCTTTGGCTTGGGAGTCGCTAGAGCGGGACTTGTCCCGTCTCGAGTCGGCGTGTACATCTAGCTTAGTGGGCGAGTGCTGCACGGTATTCGCATATACTTTCGGACGGGCACCAGTGTTTTCGTACGTCGAGTTACCAGGCAACGAGAGATCACGCTTCAGGAAATGCCGAAACGAAAACGGATTCTCATCTTTCCGAGTCGCCCCCGTGGACTCTGAAATAAAAAGCAAAAATTAACTAAAAATGCCATTGAAATTAGGACAAAAAACAACTTCGTAAACTCACTGGAAGAAGAACATTTGGCCTCTGCGGACGATGTTTCACCATTTTCATTGCTATTATACTTTGCCTCTTCGATTCCTAAATCTGGCTTTGCAACATTTTGTTCATTTTCCTCAGCAGTTTTGCCATTATTCGAATTTGGAGGCGATTTTTTATTCGAAACACCATCTTCATCCTCCGCCATGATAATGAAAAATGACAGTAATGAGATCTATTCAGAAATCAAACAATCTAGTTATGAATAATTTCTGAACGAGATAAAACCTTTTGAATTTGAGAAATCATATTATTGCTATTCCACCCTTGAAGGAAAGAACATTTACCGACTCAAGCTCGCATTCGTGTTAGCAAGAATCCACAGTCTGTGGATTCTTGTATCAGAACAATAATGCTTTATACACGACACAACAAAAATACAAAATAACTCATTTTGTAACGTCGTCTCGCTTTATGACCATTTGTAAATAATCATTACAGTCTCTTCTTATTCTCACTCTCATAGGTTGAGTTAATTTAGAAATGAACAATCATATTTCGTTGATATTAAATACAAGTAGTTGTCAATGAAGTAGAAATAAATCCATATACTTCATTTGACCAATTTACACAAATTTCGCTCATCTGAAATACGGCTGTGCCTAGTAGTAGAAGTTCTACTACTAGGCACAGTCGTACTTCAGATGAGCGAAATTATATATTTATTATTATATATTATTATATATTCTCAGCTTATATACAAGCTGAGAATATGAAACAAAAATTAATGCTGTGTAGTTGTAGACAAGCGATAATATTTTACTATCGCTTGTCTATAACTACACAGCATTAATTTTTTGTTGACAAATGAGCTGATTCGAAAAGATCAAGCCTCTCTCATTTTGCTTATCATGTATTTAAGAGAGTTATGCCAATATCAGGGTATAGCTGTGGTATGAATAAGAGCAACGATATTTCATACTTTATATTAGCAATAGTCCAACATACCTCAGTGTCTGAAAACACAGGTCTACGACCAGTGTGTGTTACCAGTGATGACTTACGGCACGGAAACGTGGTCCCTAAATGTAGGCCTTATATCAAGGCTCAAAGTCACTCAGCGTGCTATGGGGCGGGCTATGCCCGGGATTTCTCTGCGAGATAGAATCCAGAATACGGAAATCCGCAGAAGAACGGGTGTAACCGACATAGCACGAAGAATTAGCACGCTGAAGTGTGGCAATGTGCAGGCCACATCGCTCGAGGAACCGACAACCACTGGGGAAGAAAGGTTCTCGAGTGGCGACCACGTATCGGACGCCACAGTGTAGGACGACTAGGTGGACCGATGATCTAGTGAAAGTTGCTGGGCTTCGTTGGATGCAGGCGGCACAGGACCGCACATTGTGGCGCAACATGAGGGAGGCCTACGTCCAGCAGTGGACGGCAATAGGCTGAAATGATGATGAATGATGATTAGCAATAGGTCTATAACTTCCTATTAATATTAAGAATTTTTTTTTATTGTTTGCTTTTTAGTGAATGTGAAGTACCTACACAATATTTTTTTTTCTACTTATGAGTAAACCTACTAAAAGTGTTGCTCGTTGGAGACAGTGCCGTTCAACATTACGGTAGGTGACTCAAATATCCGGATAGCCCATAAGAGATTCAGCCGATTGTCGTTAATTTGCTCCTAAGAATTGAAGAATACCGTTACTTTAGCATGGATCCCACAATCAGAACCTAATCAAACTACCCTTGAAGTACATCCTTTCAAATAAAAAGAGTCGTCGAAATCGGTTGATGTTATATTGAGTTTTCGTCCATTTATCGCGCACATACTTAATGAAAATTTAAGACTTATATGGTTTTTTCATGGATGCCATAGTTGAAACTGGATTAAATTGAATTGGATCCACACGGGAATCACCAGCTTCCAAAAAAAAAATCATAAAAATCGGTTTACCCAGTCGAAAGTTCTGAGGTAACAAATATAAAAAAAATACAGACGAATTGAGAATCTCCTCCTTTTTGAAGTCGGTTAAAAATATTTAATGTGATGTCAGTGATAAATATGTAGCTAAAGCACCAAATCTAATCCCCAATTTCTGTTCATATCATATCAGCTCATATACGTCCCACTGTTGGGCTCGAGCCTCCTCCACAATAGGAGGGAAATTGACCTTACTATACCATAGTTACTTTAATATTGGTAGAATCACACTGTCGACAGTTATCTGTCTACAGCCGCGGGCCGGTTCGTCCGGGGTAGTATCACGCTCTCGCAGAAAATCGACGTCTGAGTAGTAGCAATTTGTTACTACGCTTCGTTCGGTGAGCGAGAGAGCCGGAAGCCCAACTTTCTGAGGGTGTTTGCGTGTGGAGTTTTGGTTTTGGTGGTGCCTTTGATATCACCGAGCCTCAATGCACGCATTCACACTCCCTTCACTTTCTTCACGGTAGGCAACGGCCTTGTAAAGGTCCATGAGCGGCAGCAACACTTACCATCAGGTGTACTGTTTGCTCGTTTGCCACTGCTTGCAATAAAAAAAAAAAAAAAAGACTCGGAAGTCTAATATAGAACAAAAAATAAATGTAAGTAGGTATGTGTAATTGTACCGTATTGGTGGTAGGACCACACTGTAGACAGTCTTTTATCTGCAGTCGCGGGCCGGTCCGTCCGGGGCAGTACCACACTCTCGCAGAAGATCGACGTTTGAGTAGTAGCAATTTGCTGCTGCACTTCGTTCGGTGAGCGAGAGAGCCGGGAGCCCAACTTTCTGGGTGTGTTTGTGTGCGGCGGGTTTTGGTGAGGCCTGAAACCTGCGGTGGTGAGGTCTTGTTCGGGGTATTGAGCGTGAGGGGCTGGCATGGTGTACAGGGAGACCCGATGGGAATGGTCACCGCCGGCCACCTGCCGGTCAGCAGGGGACCCGAACCCAGGATCATCCTCCCTGGGAGGCTGTCCCACCAACCGGCGAAAATCCCGTTGGGTATTCGTCGTGCCGGTGTGGGAAACCGGAGTGGACCTCGGCGGCTACGCACGGGGGGGCATCGGGTGCCCTTCCGTGCATCGTGTCAGCTCCTCACAAAACTCACTCCTCGACCATGCACTATGCCCCGCCCATTTTTTTTTGGTATCACCGAACTCCGTTGTACACATTCACACTCCCTTCCTCCTCTTCTTAAACAATAACTCATGGCCAAGAAAAATAAAAAGAGAACGTTTTCTACGGCGGTCCCCTTATCCACATTTCATGTGGATTTTTGCAATATCAGGGGTCTACATAGCAATCTCGACGCCGTCCACCATCACCTCGAGACGGCGCGGCCTGCCTTACTCTTTTTAACGGAGACGCAGATAGGTGCTCCTGATGACATTTCGTACCTAAAATACCCCGGCTACGAGTTGGAGCATACCTTCCGTCGTAAAGCCGGGGTGTGCGTATTCATCCGAGGTGATATCTGCTATCGCCGCCTTCGGGCCCTCGAACATGGTGACTTGTCAATCCTGTGGCTACGCGTAGACTATGGAGGCCTTACCCGCATCTACGCATGCCTCTACAGGTCCCATGGCAGTGATCCGGGGTCAATTCAATTATTTGAGAACGTCCAATGGGGGATTGACGAAATATTGGAGCAGTGTCCATCAGCGGAGGTGGTGGTTCTTGGAGACTTCAACGCTCATTATAAAGAGTGGCTGGGGTCCCGAACCACTGACCTCCAGGGTCGACATCTCTTCAATATGGTCTCGGCCTATGGTCTCTCACAACTGGTGACACAGCCCACCCGTATCCCAGATATTTAGAGCCATGAGTCTTCTTTACTGGATCTTCTGCTGACTACACACCAGCACGGATATCAGGTAGTGGTTGAAGCCCCTCTTGGATCTTCTGACCACTGCTTGGTTCGTAGCTGTGCCCCTGTTGTAAGGCCTAGTCGTTCTAAGGCGACTGGGACTCGCAGAGTCTGGCAATATAAGTCAGCAGATTGGGATGGACTCCGCGAGTTTTACGCATCCTACCCATGGAAGCGGCTTTGCTTCGCCTCTGGGGACCCTGGCGTCTGTGCGGACTGCGTTACCGAAACGGTTATTACGGGGATGGAATTATTCATCCCCAACACCAAAATACCCGTCGGTGGCCGCAGCCGACCCTGGTTTAACAAAACCTGCAGGATGGCTGCATGCCAGAAACAGTCCCCATATCGGGCCTGGAATAGGGCCAAAAAATGCCAGGACCCGAACGCCAAAGAGGTGAAGCGGAAATTTAACGCCGCTTCTAGATCTAGTAAGAAAGCTATTGTCAGAGCCAAGGCGGAACATGTTGCCAGAATTGGCGAGCGATTGCAAAGCTATCCCGCTGGGAGTCGTGCATTCTGGTCGCTCGCCAAGGCTGCCCAAGGCAACTTCTGCCAGCCCAATCTCCCACCACTGCAGAAACACGATGGTAGTCTGGCCCACAGCGCAAAGGAGAAGGCCGATCTTCTAGGTCAATTCTTTGCCTGTAACTCGACTTTGGATGCCGGAGCTGCCACACCACCTACTATCCCACGGTGTGAAAGCTCACTGCCCGAAATCCGCATCACGCAGCGAGCGGTTAGGCGGGAGCTGCGGCTTTTAGACGTCCATAAGTCGAGTGGACCGGATGGCATCCCTGCAGTGGTACTAAAGACGTGCGCCCCTGAATTGACTCCCATCCTCACGCGCCTATACCGACTTTCCTACGCTACTAATAGGGTTCCGTCTTCGTGGAAGGTAGCCCATGTCCACCCGATCCCTAAAAAGGGAGACCGGTCTGACCCATCGAATTACAGGCCAATTGCGATAACATCCTTGCTCTCCAAGATAATGGAGAAGGTTGTAAACCGCCAGCTTCTGCAGTACCTTGAGGATCGCCAGCTTATCAGTGATCGCCAATACGGCTTTCGTCATGGTCGGTCGGCTGGTGATCTTCTTGTGTACCTCACACACCGTTGGGCAGAGGCCTTGGAGGGCAAGGGTGAGGCGCTGGCGTTCAGCCTAGATATCGCAAAGGCGTTCGATAGGGTCTGGCACAAGGCACTTCTATCGAAGCTACCATCATACGGAATCCCCGAGAGACTCTGTAATTGGATCGCCAGCTTTTTGGATGGTCGGAGTATAAAAGTCGTCGTAGATGGCTCCTGCTCCGATACCATGACCATTAATGCTGGTGTACCACAAGGCTCGGTGCTTTCCCCGACGTTGTTTATCCTGCATATCAATGACATGCTCTCTATCGAGAGTATGCGTTGCTATGCGGATGACAGCACGGGTGAGGAGCGGTACACTGAGCAACAGAATATCCCTCGGAGTACTCAGGAAAGAAGGGTTCAATTTGTATCTGAAGTCGAGTGCTCTCTGGGGCGGGCCTCGGAATGGGGCGAACGGAACCTAGTCCAGTTCAACCCCACAAAGACACAAGTTTGCGCGTTCACTGCAAAGAAGGACCCGTTTGTCATGGCGCCACAGTTCCAAGGAGTAACTCTCCCAATTTCTGAGAGTATTGGGATTCTCGGCGTCAAAATATCGAGCAAAGTCCAGTTTGGGAGTCATTTGGAGGACAAAGCCAAATTGGCAAGCAAAAAGTTGGGTGTCCTGAACAGAGCCAGGCGGTACTTCACACCGAGACAGCGTCTTGTGCTATACAAAGCACAAGTTCGTCCTCATGTGGAGTACTGCTCACATCTCTGGGCAGGTGCGCCCAAATATCAGCTAGACCCACTTGACTCCCTGCAAAGACGGGCTGTTCGAATCGTCGGGGATCCCCATCTTACGGACAGATTGGAGTCGCTGGAGCAGCGGAGAGACTTTGGGTCACTCTGTGTACTCTACCGACTCTTTCACGGGGAGTGCTCCGAGGAACTGTTTGACTTGGTACCACCGTCACCATTCTACCAACGTACCACTCGACATCGTAGCAGGGTTCATCCATTTCACCTGGAAACGTTATGGTCTTCAACTGTACGTTTCCAGCGATCATTTCTCCCACGTACGTGCAAGCTCTGGAATGAACTACCTGCTGCTGTGTTTCCCGAGCGCTATGACATGTCCTTCTTTAAACGAGGTTTAAGAAGAGTATTTCCTTCACGGTAGGCAGCGGCCTAGCTGTGCCCCTGGTATTGCAAAGGTCCATGTGCAGGAGTTTCACTTACCATCAGGTGTGCTGCTTGCTCGTTTGCCACCGTTAGCAATAAAAAAAAAAAAATCCCTTAGTCGTCTTTTTTACGACATCGTCGGGCAGACAGGGAGTGGTGATCTGTATTCATACTCTGTCACCACACGGAAAGTTGTTTACCAATTTCTGTTATCATGTCGTAAATTTTGTGTCGATACTTATGATGTCAAGATGGAATATAAAACATGTTTATCTGTAAAGTCGGTTTACGGACGATAGTTTAACGTGACAACGTCATAACAAAACATTGATGAAATGATTGCATACTTTGGTCGGCAATTCCCATGTCTCGATAGACGGCGCTGTTCAGTTTAGCTGAATCGCATTGTACTAAATGAATATATTTGAAATCCTTTCGCATCGATAGATGGCGCGCTTTAGCACAGCTGAATCGCATACTAATTAATAATTAAACAATGAGTGTAACGGAACAATGAGCGTAACGGGACACTTCTTCGTGCATGCAGCTAGCGTTCATCAATTTATTAGACGTTGTCACGTCAATAGATATAGAAGAAAATCTGATGCCGTATCGTTTTAATCGACCACTGACATGTAGTACGAACGTACGTCGTAAATACCATTAGCGTTCATTTGGTAGTATCGTTTTACTAGGAACAACACGCCTCAATGAATTATGTAATGAACTTGGGGCGAAATACTCTTTATATTTCCTCAATCCACCCGTAAGATGTAGGTAGGGATGTGAAAAAATAATAGATTTTTATATTAATCGTTTTTTTTAAATCGATTATCTAAATAATAAAAATCGATTTAAAATAAATCGATTTTTGTTATATTAAAATTAATCGATTATTTTACTGTTTGTTTTTTTTTTGTTTAAATTTAAGTTTTCTATTGTATTTTAGAAAATAAATATCACTCTCAGATTTCCTAAAAGGTCATCGCAATTCTACCAGGAAAAGTACCTGATCGAATGTTACTGTTTTATACTGTATTAGAAAATGAATATCACTCAGATTTCCTAAAAAAAGGACATCAAAATTTCGCCAGGAAAAGTAGTCGATCGAATGTCAATGTCTTATAGTATATTAGAAAATATTATTAGGTACAAATAAATCCAATCTTACGAATAGTAAAAAAAAATCGATTATAAAAATAATTAATCGATTTTTTCCCCTCCAAGTCACATCCCTAGATGTAGGCCCCCATGTAAGTAAATAAAACATCAAGTTCTTAAAGAATATTTTATTACATCTATTTTAAGGCTCCTTTTTTACCATTCCATTAGGATAGGGTACCACATTCAGTACACCGAAGTGTTTTGCTTTATAGTTTACAACAAGTATTATAAGTAATAACAATGGAAATTTTATGAATTAAACACAAAATAAATTCGATAACAATAAATGCAATATTAGACTTTAAATATTTTAATAGAAAAATATTTTAAATTATTTTTAAAAATTCTGAGCATATAGTTCAAGCATCACGCTTTTTTAATTTGAAATATATAATAATTTAAAGGAATTAAAGACCATTATATCATATGGCGTTCTGTGGCTTTGCCAAATATACATACAATTGTCTCACCATATTTTATTGATCTAAATTCATAAAATTATGCGATGTGTTATGTGTAATATAAATACAAACGTGAAGTAAAATATGGGGATTATATTAGTTGTATGATCCTAAGCGCGTTATCGCACTGTGGACGGGTCACGAATGACTTGTGCGCTTAGCACTAATGTTTGCGGCAAGGTATGTATCGTTATCGAGACCATTTCGTATAGGATTTGCAGCAGCGCCTCTTACGGACGAGAGGAGCACTACTTCAAATCCATACAAATTGGTCTCGATAACGTTACGAATACGTTGACGTAAATATTCATGCAAAGCCCATTGGTCGCTCAGCGACTCAGGACATGGACAATATAAAAATCTCAAGTTATTATCGACCGAGATGAAAGAGATGTTACTGAGCAGACGACAGTGCGTAATAACTCTTTTAATTGCCTTAAAAAATTTGCCGCGAATATTTCTAAATATCACACTGCCAGTGCCATGGCAATTGTAGCAATTTTTATTGTAAATAAATAATAATATTATATCTAGGTAATTAATTTTCGATTCAATCGCAAAACCACATAAACAGTATATTTATAAATAGGGAAAAGCTACTCTAATGGTTAAATGAAACGATTAATTAGTTCAGTGTTATTGTTATACACAAATATTTTACACTTACCTATTGGGGTTTAAATAAAAAAAAATGTACAGAATAGAGCTCAGTAATTTCAGCCACAATAAATAATTTTAAAACAATTTGGCACATCAGTATAAATTATTAATAATTTAATGAAATGTGGTCTTTGGAAGATAACTTTATTTCAGCAATATTGAATAATTGATGAATAATAGTGGCATTTAATTAATTATATTTTAATTAAATATTAATAAATTTAGAATAGTGTTGGCCCAAACGAGTGTACATGGCGTGCCGACGTAACAGACCTTTATAATAGTAATGTTAAAGAGAAGTTTACAATGGAAACTTTAGGGGTTCTCTGCGGTTTGAAGATACTTTGAAATAGAAAAGAGGTGTTCGTTTCTATTTTAAGGTGTGCTATAAATTGAGGAGAAAATTAACTTTTTATTGCCTTGTGCAAGTAGAATTTTTTGCGTAGTTTTAGTAAAATAACAGTAATTTAAGCGTAATCTTGTTTTAATGAGAACTATCCCGCGACAATCTCAAGTAAATGAAATCTTCGAGACGCTGCGGTAGCATATAAGGCAGGCTAAATTGTTTATTAGTCTCGCTTTTGATATCAGATAGCTAAAAAATAAATTACATATGTGTTTTTGCTCAAGACAGAGCCCTTTTGAGAATCTCTTACATTTTACTGTTCATGTCAATAAATACCATGCACATAAGTAGGTACACTATTTAACGCCTTAAAACAGAAAATAAAAATTTATTTCGTAGTAAATCAAGCTTAAAATGAGGAAAGTTAAAAATATCATGTTATAAAACGTTTGTATTCAAACGTCGAATGGTATATTTTTTTTATTTAATGTTATAACATTGGTAACATTGAAATTGGGGAACATACCCATACTACGTGACCCATTTCTTTAGATTTTTCGACTCCACCCTCCCCTCAGTGACCACTCGTAGTATATGCTAACAAATTTAGTTTTCACATAGTAATTCATAATTATAAAAAATTAAATAGTGAAAACAAATATTTTGCACATACTCGTCTTTATTGCATAAGACTGCATGCATACTTAAATTGCTACTGAATTATATATTATGAAAAATTATTCGAATATAGGTAAAAAAAAATATTTTTGTCAGTAAGATCCACTACATGACAAAAACCTGTTCCATCACCCCATGTGTGACTAACGATAGTATTTTAAGGACCCCGCTCTCCCCCTAAATGGGTCACATAGTATGGGTACGTTCCCTTACCTGGCTATCTATTTAATTTCATTTGATTGCACGTGATTAAGAATATACTAGAAATAATAATAAATAATTAATAAATGGCACAAATCGTTGTAATGTAGAGTATTAATTAAAATAAAGAATTATCAACGTTATTCAAATATTGCACTTGCACATATTATATTGGAAGGTGTCATACGAAAAAGAAGTGAGATGATGATATAAGAACTTTGGAATTGTGATTTTAGGTTATTTATTAGTATAGGAGCTAATATATATAGGTACTCTGAGGTAACAAATGGGGAAACGACATTGTACCGTATATCTATTTTCCAAAATATAAAAAAAAATTTTTCCTGGATAGTCAGAGGTATTAAAAATACAAAGATTTCTTTTTTAAACGCCTCTTAAAAATAGCTAATTATCAGTTAATGGTTTTGACTAAAAGTGCACTATATAACTAATCTTTATAGCCGTAATAGAGTGGAAACTGAATTAACAAAGAAATCAGTCTTTAGATTGTTAAGGAAGATTTTTAAATTTTATTTATGGTAATACACATTTATAGACTATGGTGTGCAAAAATATTGTGGCATGAAAGAAAACAATATTTGATGACCCATTTGAAGTTATAAATTATAGAAATGATCTAATATTCGAAGATAATATTGCACCCAAATGTCACTAATAAATATATAGTCTATAATATGCGCAACGAAACTAGAACCTGGGTCTTGGCCTTACCGCGTAAGCAATGAATTTTAGTGCGATCTGTCAAGCCGCCCCTGAAATCAGGTTTTATCTGTAAACTTACTCCACTCTATGTAAAAATATAAATACGGCGATAATATTGTAGGTATTCCGACGCATATATTTTTAATAATGGTATTATTTCACAGATTAAAGCAATTTCATAGGTCTTGTAACAGATCGTTATGAATCTCATTGCTTACACGGTAAGAAAACTGGACCCAGTTGATTTTTATATATGATTGGACGTACGTTCGCAGAGATTGGTAACACCCGTTGTTATGGCAACACAATTATTTCATCACTGCGCAATAACATATAAATATAAATTTTGTATCGATGGGGACAGTCGTGGCCATCTTGTTTTTAGTTGTATGGTGAATAGTGGACCGGTATTCGTTATAACAAACTACACATATATGAATGTTGAATATACGATTATGACATATGCAGTTTATAGTTGATATAGAAGTTTCTTTGCCTTGTATACATTTAAACTGCCTAGGAGTAAATGAACTGATAACCAAGTGGTTTAACTGAATTACAGAACATTTTCAAAATGTTAATAAGTCAAAATAAAGATTGGGATATTTAGTTATAACTAGGACTGCCAGCTTTCAAACTGCCAAAGCTGGCAATTTGAGCAAATACATTAAAAAAGTAGAAAATTCACAATCGAATGAATTCGGCAGTCTTCTACACCCATCGGCTGGTCTTGCCTTATAAATATGTGATGTTAAGTCGTTGCCCGTAACTGCAATGTGAAGATTCAAAAACTGGATCAAATCTAGTGAGTTGGCAGCTCTAGTTATGTTTAGTGATAGTAGCAATGATATTAAATATATTTCTAGCATATACAGCGATTAAAACTATATAAAAACACAAGTATTATTGATACATCTTATTACATTTCGAAGAACGACTGCAAATAAAAAAGAAATAATTTTCATAACTTGTACCTATTTTGTTATTATATGAACACTCCCCCTTAAAATTAAAATAATAAAAATATCAGCAACCTAAATATATACACAATCTCACCTATTTACCATAAACACTTAAGTTTTATTTACATATCAATAAATAATCGCTTTCCGCGAAAGTATTTAGTCTCAATTTCATAAGAATAAATGCCAAAATACTCTTTTTTTAAATAATACATTGTGTTGGCATCAAAAGAATGCGTAATGTCACAAACGAACGTGTTTAGAACATTTTCTTTTAAATTTATGAAACGACCTTGGTGTATTTCAAACAAAGAAAATATATTTAACCATTATAAGTAATTACTAAGTATATATTTAAATTGAGTACAATAAAATAAAATAATGCCCATTGTAATAGCGTTTAAGAGCACGCGATGATTACCGCATTTCGTTTACTAAATGGGTCTATAATAAAATAACAGTACATCATAAAAGTAGTTTTAGTTTGATAAGAAATATTGTGATATTTTTTATTTTGTTGGTTAGGCCCATTTAAAATAATATTCTTCATATTTGAATCTATGAAGATAATTTAATCTATTTTGAAATTTATGCCATTCAAATATTATAGAAATATTTTTCTTATGTGTTGTTATCACGTTTGGTCGTCACCATCTACTTCAGTAAATCGCATAGAGCAACATTGCAGTGCATTTCAGAACGCGACAACTTTACAGTAAGATTCGGACCTCGGCTGATGCAACGGAAGGATGTTATCATCATTAAGACATTTCATAAATTATAAAAATAAACAATCTAGAGCTAAACTCGTTTGCTTGTGATATAATTTGGCAACAATTTCAAATTACAAATCTATCGATACAATATCATAACTGTATTACCTCACTATAATAAATCCATGAAAAATAAATTATTTTCTGTATCTAAATGGAAAATCTACTGACTATGTACATATCATACATATTATTTAAATATATTGAATATTGAGACAATATTACAATTAGACATGGTTTGAAATATATTGCGTAAGTAAATATTTGAGAATAGAATAACCTAAAGATAAAATTAGTAAAATAAAATCACCAACAGCCATATATTCATAAACAAGACATGTTCGCAATTCAATACCTTTATACCTACTCGTTGTCAGTCAAAATTTTAAATGTCATTCAAATCAAATGTCAAAACTTGACGTTAATAAAACTCTTATTTAAAGATGGCGGTTTTTTATTGCATTAAGTTTGTGATTAGTGATTACTCAAAATACTGTTATTTCTATAAATATTTTTTAGCTGTTTAGTTAGCATTTTTTTTTAATATATAGGTTTATATAAGACACGGAAGATATACAGGGTGTATCAGGTTATGGGATAACTGTTCGAGTATGTTGTAGTTTAACGGTCATAGATCGTAATTAGAATGTACATTACACAAAAAACAATATAACATAAAAATTATAGTGATTTCAAAAAAATGTGTCTAAGAGTCTATGCCTTAAATGCTACGTATTATGTAGGCATGTACAGACAGAATACATGTAGGCATCTAAAGCTTCGACAGTATAATTTCATTCTTTATACCTAGAATTGCGCAAACGCTTCAATGACATGTAGGTACAACTGCAAGCGGTCAACGCTCATAGGCCGATCAGCTGTTTTAAAGCGAAGTTTGTTTTGCTTATGTGAACGTAATCATTGATTTCTTCAATTTCTAATGAATATTTAACAAAGTATGAATATGTTGCGTATTAAGTATCACTGACTTTATACATTTCAATCAGATTTACACGAAAAAGCGATGACAAAATTGAAAACTTTACATGTCTCTAATTTCTTAACGAATCAATATTTTTCGTTAAATTTTTTTTTATGGGTTCCTACCACTATTGCCCAGCTCCCTTTTGAGCAGTTGCCCCATAACCTGATACACCCTGTATAATTATTAACTAGCTTTATACTAAAAATAATAATGATCGCACACTATATATTTTAAAGTAATCACTTGTGAATATTAAGATAAGTTATTATGAGCGTTTATGGTCATTAACTTTTTAAATGTTTTTGACATTAGCTATTCAATTGTCTATATTATTATTATAATACTGAAGAACATTTTTAATTGTGCTTATTTCTGGAACTAAGAGTTAGACTACAAAAAAATAATTTGGCTTAAATGGCCTGTTTATTGGTAGTTATCCATAAATGTTAGGGAATGTAGTCATTATGTGACCTGTTCATAGGAGCGTATCTTTTGAGATTCCGTAGTCTTCAAAGATACCGTGTTAGGTCACGGGGGTGGGGAAAGATGCTCGCCTTTTGTCACCTAGTCAAGATAAACTGAACTATGGTGCGCAGAGTTAGCACTTTCAAATTGATTTCATTGCATTTACAGGTAGAGACGCCGTCACACAACAAGCATAATATTAAAGACAAATTCGAAATGAATTAATTATTTTATTAACTTGTTTGTAAAAAAATGTTTTGAATTCATACTAATGAATTACTACTCGTAAACTGTATGCGAAATTCTAAGTTGGTCTTGGTGTAACTACGGGTTGTCACCGAGGAGAAGATAAAATATGTAAAACGTGGATCACTTATTATGAAGGGAACGTATCCCTTAGCAAAACGGACAATATATACTAATAATTGCCGTCAGGTGTCCTGCATAGTCACCGCTGGCATAACAAAAATTGTGATGTTATATCTTGATATTATTTACTAAGTTCGTGGTACAACTTGGATATTGCAACAAAATAGCATCAAATAAGTGGCTTGGTAACCCAGCAGTGGCAAAAGTAAACTTGTAGTACTTTGCAAACAGCTAATTATTTTTTTAAATATTGTCAAGATCTGTGGTATAAAGATTTCTTTTTTGTTTAGATCGCCCTTATGGGCAGGCTAAAGTCTTTTCGACCATACTGCCTTGTCTTACGTAGCTTACAAATAATTTTCTTCACATATTATTTACCATTTCTTCATTTTGTATAGCTTATTAATAGATATTGTCCGTCAGTAAATCAAGTCGTTACCGTTAATTAGGCACTGAAAACCTAATTAAATGGTTTCTCTGGGAATTTCGGTACAATATGAAAATACAGGAAAACTACTATTATATCACATTCACCACACTCCAGCACCTTAACTGTATTATATTACATAAAATATCAGCAAAGTTATTCAATATAACATTACCAAACACTAAAAAAATTTATATAATACAAGAGCTTAACATGACATTTCCAAATTCGCGCCGAAAACCCCGTGGTATAAAAATAAGCAATGGTCGATTTTTTTTCTAAATACGAAGATTAAGAACTATTACTAGGTAGAAGAATAGAGAATTATTGAAACAGTCAGAAAAGCGTAAAATGTGATACAAATTTACCACTAGTATGTTATAGTGCACTATCCCAGGCGTGACAATAATTAATATATTTTTATATCTTTTTAACCAATTTTACTAACTCGGTTACTTATAATACAGAACAAATTTGGACTAATTTATATTATACAGTTACACCACATAAGACTTAACTTTTAATTTGGTTCTTTTATATTTTATAGTTTTTAATGACTCGCTAACATTTTAGGAAAACAAGTTTTATTTTTTTTTAAATTACCTTCATAGACAACGGCAAGATATGAGCGATGTCAAATAGCGTTGCTTTATAATTCAGTGCTTGAATTTTACAATTTAATATTGAGCATAATAATAGTACTCAATAAAAAAAAAATGGTAGTTACGTTCCATTTCATCGCATTTTTCCGTCACCTTGTCCAATAATATTGGATTCATTCCAAGCGCCGTGTGTTACTGTACAAATGTATTTTTAATTTATCGTTTCAGTCACAGATTTGCCAAATTACGTGGGATGGCATTAATAATAATCATCATCATTATCAGCGCAGCCCACATACCTCCCACTGTTGCATTCGGGCCTTCTCCACAATGGAAATTTTACCTACTATACCATACTGGTCAGACCTGTTGGTAGATGGTTTTATTCCGAGTTTTCCTTCTCTTGAACAGACATTATGTGCATATTAGTCCTCTTTTACAACATCCACGGGCAAGATAGGGAGTGGTGAATTGAATTCTTACTCCTTCACCACACGGAAAAGCATTTAATAATATGATGTCAATTTTTTTTTATTTAATCTATCCATTGTTGTAGCAGATTAGGGCTGGAGAGTGGCGTATTAAATGGTCGAGGTGTATTGTTCACCATAGTGACCCTGCTGGACTTAAATGAACCAATATTCCAATAAACAAAATTGTTGAATTTAATTTAATATTCATACATAATTCGCGAGGCGATACAAGCGAGTACTGTTCGTTAAGTGTATCTTAACAGCAACAAGAGGTTGATATTTATGAAATTAATGCGATCTTATTGTTTTGCCAAAATAGCAAAATAATTGGCTATGGACGGGCCCCGCCCATCGTGTAGCCGTCCGAGGCGACGGTAACGCATCGTGGGCCCCATAAGTCAACGTGTTTTCTATCTTTATCTATAGAGCGGGCCACCGGTACTGATATTTTTACTTCAGCTGCCCACCCGACGTGTACCTTTCGGGCACGTCGTCTCGTCATCGGGAAATAATCCTCGGATGGCTGAACAGAGTTGTGATTCGAATGCTTTGAGACACGTTTGATTGACAGGCTGTAAAAAAATTAAAATTCCTTTTATCAGCAGGCAGCAACTAGTTAAAAAAACTAAATTCATAAAAATTGTGAAGAATAGTTTTAATTGAACATATTATCGTGTTATTATTTCAAATTCAAACCAAAACAATAATACGCGAATAAAAAGTACTTTATGTATATTATGATGAGAAACTACTGAAGCCTTTGTGAATATAAAATAACGGTGCTTTAATGTTCTGCCAAAATTGTTTACTCAAAATATATAAGATAGTGTCGTCAATCGAGAGCGACAAATTTATTTAGTAACACAATGACTTATCTACCCGTGACCGTGAGATAAAATTCGCAAAATCTCAATATCTTCATATAAAATTTGATAACTTTTATTTTTAACCAGGAAATCACCACTAGATCTACTACTAGTAGCTACTACTATATTTTTATTGATTATTTGTGTGTCCTTAATCAACATTATTAACATGTATTAATTTCATTTTTGCCTGGAACGTAAAATTGTTATGTAAAATATTGAATGGCCTTGGATGCTAATAATATAAAATACTAACATTTTAATATCAAAAGCCTGTAAAAAAGCGAATTTCAAATTGCGTGTTAAAAATGTATTATGTTGAATAATTTTCATGAAATTATATGTAACTGCGAAAAAAGTTGAAGTGTAGTGAAAGTGAAATAGCCACGTATTAATTGTCTGCTAAAATCATTATCGGCGTAGACATAGCTCTACTAAAGTAGGGATGCAAACGATATATTGATGTTTCTCAAACATAGATATTACAACTTGCAATCGATGTTCACTATTGTAAAATATCGATGTTATTTTATACGATGTTTTGCCTGTACGATTTAAAATGTATGGTACATTTAACAGAGCCTGCGTAACAGTTTAGGTACTCTGTTTCTAAATAACTAAAGAAAAAGCTCATCGCATCACGCAAAAGTTGGTGTTTCGTGTAAAAATATGCTAGATTTAACTAAAAAAAAACTCATCGCATATCTCTCTAAAAAAACATCGATATTTTTTGTACATTGATGTTCTTGGTTTCGATATTTGCATCCCTATTCTAAAGGCAATAATTTCAATCGCTGACAGATATTGATTTTAAACCTAAGAGCAAAATAAATTTGAAAGGAAATAATGACAACAATGGCTTACATTATTTGTTGATTATGAAAACAAAAAAAAGAAAATAATAAGTATGTAGCCACATACTTGATTAATCGAAATTAATTTCGTCATAAAATCAATCTAGTTCATTCAGTTTTGACATTTCATTTTGCAATGACAGATCGAGTTGCGTTCAATAATACTTTAGTAAACTCTCATATAAATAAATATTATTATTCGAAATCATGTCTTGTAAGTCTCATAAACAACGTTTCTGTTATACGTCACATATGTCAAAAATACAGCATATTTATTATTCAAAAGTATAAAGATAAGCTAAATAAGTTAACAATTTACTATAAGTATGGTTGGCAATCCCAGCCAATACTAAAACTGAGCGAGATTCCTTTCCCATACTTGCATTACAGGTAATAAAAAAACCATGTTCCATCTCCAACAATACCCTCAACAACCTCTCAGAGGTAAAATGGCGATAACATTAACTTTAATATCACAGGGTTAATCACCCTCAAAGATAAGTTTCTTCGGCTTCGGACATACTAAAGTCTCTGAAGCAGGGGTGGGTTGAGCCCTAACTGGACCGTTCACCGGAGACGCTTTCCACATCAGTGGAAGCCCGAGGTGTTGGCTAGCTGGAGGAGCTACTTGATGTTGATAAAGTATCTCGTCCTAACTCCGCTGCCATTATTGCTATCGTGAGCTCCTTCTTCGCCTTTTGGACTACCCACACCATCAGGGTTATGCCGATCAGTATCTGAAATAATTAAAATTTATATTTAATAACCAATATATACATCTTTATATCTATAAATCTTCTGTTCGTGTGTTTGTAATTGTACCCCTAAATGACTGCACTGATTTTGATGGTTTTTTTTGTGGCTGTTCCGATGGATATGATTTAGATTAATAATTGGAACCGGTAGGTAGTGCTGCGATCGATTTCAAGAATTCCTTTTACTATTTTTTTTTATTTGAACAAAAGAACATCTTTTGGGTCAGTATATCTATAGTAATGTCTTAATGACCGTATTTTGGGCAATAAATAAAACCCCAGACGGAATTAATGAAATACAAATCGTATACACGTTGTGACGAAATAATAATACAATTAAATATCCCTTTGTTCCCCGTGGGCGCCGTAGGAGTGTAGTAGTTAACTTGTGATCGAGTGCCGCTTGTAGAATTTGAACCTGTCCGATGACTTGTTGGACGTGAGACATCTTAGTCCGCCCGTGAATGAACGCTGCAAAGTGTTCGAAACGTCGGGCAACCAAAAATCAAATACAAACGCGATAAAATCCATAAAGTAGTTTTATTTAAAAAGGAAAAGAAAATTAAAAATAATTGATAAGCCCGCTGCATTTTTTCTGGATCTTCTTAGCAGCGGTCGCGTTCCGATCTGTTGATAATTTATTAAAAATTGATAACATGTAAGTGCTCTCTTGGGGTTTATTAATAATAAAAGGTTTGAATTGATCTCTTTGTTCCCGTGTGTCTTTAAAAAATGCAGATAACATCTACGCCAGAGAAGGAATGCTCCAAATAAAACCCTTTGACAATCCATCTGGTTAACATAGCTCAATTTCTCCCCCATTATGGAAGCGGCTCAAACTCAGCAGCGGATAACATAAGCCGAGATAATGATGAAGTGGTCAGCCATTGACGCACCAGTAACCATTTAATATGTTCATAAGTGCGTAAATTTTCTATTGTTTTAGTTCATGGTCCGTTGCGGCCAGCAATCCACGCCCTACGAAGCATGGAAAGCATGAAACGACTAATGACCAAAATTTAACACATTATATTAAATATGACCGTGCGGTGTCGGAATAAGAATACAATTCACCACTCCCTATCTTGCCCGTGTATGTCGTAAAAGACAACTGACAAGAGCTGACTTAAACTATCAACAAGCGTTTTCCGTCAATTGCTAGACTATGCAATCCAATGACTCTCGGCGTTCTTCACCAAGTCATGCATCCATTTGGTGGTGGAATATACTGTATTCATAATCATCTCAGCTCACATAAGTTCCAGGCTCGGGCCTCTTCCGCAACGGGCGGAAATAGGCCTACTACATCGCGCTAGTCAGATGTGTTGGCATAAGGTTTTATATCGAGTTTTCCTTCTCTTGCATAAACGTTATCAGCATATCACTCTTTCGTCGTCTTTTATGACACCCACAGACAATAGAGCGGGTTTACGTAACGATTTCTGGTGTAAACGCGAGTATTACAGATTGTAAATAAAATTATTTTACGGATTTCATCGCATCTGTATTTGATTTTTGATTGCCCGACGTTTCGAAGACGAATTCATCTTAGTTCGCTCGTGACCATGAACACTGTAAAGTGTTCTAAACGTCAGGTAATCAAAAATCAAATCCAAACGCGATAAAATCTGTAAAATAGTTATATTTACAAGAAAGAGGGTGATGAATCGTATTCTTACGCAGTACCCACTAGGGAAAGTAAAGAAAACTACGTGAATAATGGAAACGTTTAGTGGTTAAATATAGGTAACATTTCGTGACAGTTAAGCCACAAAGGGACTTTTAGTACTCGATACATATTTAAAACGCAAGGGAAGTCTCCGTCAAGTGAAGGGCGAACCCCATCTAGTTGTAAATCCTTATTATATAAACGCTTGCACGCGATCCTACTACAATCACTGATAATATTATAAATGTTAAAGTCTGTATGTTTGTATATTACGCAAATATTACACGTCTATCCTATTTTACCTGTGGTTTTTGTAAAGGATGATTATGGGATTATAATTATGATTGCAGCTGACCCAACAGACGTTGTTCTGTTCAAATAAGCGCCATCTACCGGGTCCAATTGTGAATCCAAACCATTCTCGAATCCCCTTGAACATGCACAAAAAATTTCATCAACATCGGATCAGCCGTTCAGGAGCAGTTCAGTAACGTACACAAGATATAAGACTAGCTGACCCAACAGAAATTGTTCTGTTCAAATAAAATAAAAAGAATTTTCCTTGAAATCGATAGCAGTGCTACCTACCGGGTCCAATTGTGTGAATCTAAACCATTCTCGAATCCCCTTGAACACACATAAAAAATTTCGTCAACTTCGGTCAAGCCGTTTAGGAGGAGTTCAGTGACATACACACGTACACAAGAAATATATATATATATATATATATATACTAGCAACCCGCCCTCGCTTCGCTTCGGTTATAGGTTATAGTCGTTTTACCCGCGTAGTTCCCGTTCCCGTGGGAATACCGGAATAAAATATAGCCTAGTTTACGCCCTGATATTATAGCTTTCCATTGGTGAAAGAATTTTTGAAATCGGTCCAGCCGTTTTGAAGATTACCCGGAACAAACAGACAGACAAAAAATTTTTAATTGCTATTTTAGGCATAGGTGTCGTGCAAATAACCGTGTGAGCATGCAAAAAGCCTATTATTTTGACATTACAAACAGACACTCCAATTTTATTTATTGGTACCTATAGATAAAGATAAAATCTAAGCAGGAGAAGTAAAATTCGAAAGAAAACCCTATACAAACTCGTCTGACCAGCTTGGTATAGTAGGTCAAATTTCCCTCTTATTACGGAGGCTTGAGCTCAACAATGGGACGTATATGAGCTGAAATGATGATGATGATGACTAATATTATAACAATTCTTCACCCCCCTATCTTAGCCGCGTGTGTCGTAAAATACGACTAAGGGATATAATATGCGTAACCATCTAGGCAAAAGAAGGAAAACTCGAAACAAAACCCTATACCAACCCGTCTGACCATCGTGGTTTAGTTGATTCTGAAGAAAAAATCGACTTCAATCGTTTTCTCTTGGATGCCATTGTCAAACCTGGACGAAATTGTAATGGGACCACACAGGAACCAGTAGCTTTCATATAAGGGAAGGTAAGGCTCGAGTTAAGCTGTAGAACGTATGTATATAAGTTGAGATGATGATGATATAAACAAATTTGTTTGCTTGTTTCTGACGCTTTCATGCCTAAAGTACTGAACCGATTTTAAAAATCCTTACACCAATGGAAAGCGAGTAACTTAAGCTACATCCCTTATTCCTGCTAGAACGGGAACTAGATCGGTCAAACTGCGGCTTTTATCGCGTTTGAATTTAATTTTTACATTCAGTGCGGCCTACTTTCCGATCCGACAGCATATTTAGCAGAGGGCTCTCAATCTAAAACCATCACTTCCTCCACTTCCTACGATTTTCAAATGCTACTTTCGACTCCTCCATATTAATTAGTCTCCTAAATTCTTTGATTTAGGGTACTTCTAACGTGGCCTTCTTCTAAAGGACGTCCCCGAATTCGACGTTTAACGTCCGTCTTGGTCTTTCCCTTCCAACACTTCCGTTCACATTCGCTCTATATATTTTGTTCCCCCATTAAATTCATTGATTCCCTCCTAGGAGAATTCTTTATGCTATACACAAATCATTGTTCCAAGTCTGGCGGTAATTTGTGTCCGTTAATTGCATATTTGTAATATTCCTCGCAATATAAAGATTAAAATTAAAAAAAAATCGACTATAAAGGATGCTTTTAGTAGCGTAATATTCGACCTTGACTGTTGGCAATGACCGTGAATAGTGTTTCGTAAAAAAGATATATAAAAAAAAATAACAAGCGCGCGAACGGCATCTCTGCCTTGACTTTGGTAACGTGTCATTTTTCTTTTATTAAGATTACTTGTATAAGAACGAATGAGATCAGGAACATGACTCTATGAAGAAAAGAGGTTTCAATCATCATCTCACTCGAGCCTCCTTCGTGATAGGAGGTATATTCATCTACTATACTATACTGGTCAGGCGTGTTGGCATAGAGTTTTGTTTCGAATTTTCCTTCTCTTGGACATAAATCTTATATGCATATCCCTTAGTAGTCTTTTACGACACCAAGGGGCAAGAGAGGGCGTGTTTAATTATTATATTCTTACTCCGTTGCCACACGGAGTACGGTTTCAATAACAGTTTAAAATATTAAAAAAAAACATTTAATAGAAGACCTCGTTAAAAATAATTGCTAAGGAGTTAAAGATTAGAAAATAGAGTATAGAAAAAAACATTCATTTTATTGTTAAAATACTTTTTTTCAGTTGATTTATCGTTATGGCGTAATTCTTGGCGTAGTGGTTAAAATACTGACCAACAATGCCAATGACGGGGCTTCAAATCCCATGCAGGACAACACTTTCGTTCTTTTTTTTTATTGGATAAGATGGCAAACGAGCAAACAGTACACCTGATGGTGAGTGTTGCTGACGCTCATGGACCTTTGCAAGGCTGCTGCCTACCGCGAAGTGAAGAAGTGAAGAGAGTGTGAATGAGTGCAATGAGGTTCGGTTATACTAAAGGCCACCACACGCAGACATCCTCAGAAACTTGGGCTTCCGGCCGTCTAGCTCACCGAACGAAGTGCAGTAACAAATTGCTATTACTTAGACGTCGATTTTCTGCTCAGTGTGGTACTACCCCGGACGGACCGGCCCGCGACTGTAGACAGACAACTGCCAACATTGTGTGTGTCCTACCACTATCAAATGTGCGATTGCCACTATAAAAATATGCGATTCACAAATTGTTGTTCTATGTCTGGATATAATTTGTGTCCGTTAGTTATACCTTTTTAAAGTCCCCTGCAATATATGTAAGGTCTTTTTCCAGTGCAGGGCGTTGTCTTTTAAAAGAATAATTATTTTTTGCATAAAAAGAAATCGCCTTCAATAATGTAGACAATGTAGATAAATTTTTAGATCCTTGTTGATTTTTCAAAAACCGCTCGTCCGATTTCGATAAAATTTTCATAGGACCATTTGGGAAGTATACCCTTTCCAAAAATAAAGAGTCGTCAAAATCGGTTCATAAACGACGAAGTTATCCGCGAACAAACATAAAAAAAGCATATATATGGTCGAATTGAGAAACCTCCTCCCTTTTTGAGTTGGTTAAAAAAAGGAAAGCTTAACGCATGTGAAACCGCAGTTAAAACAAGTTGTATTACACATAACAGGTAGCTTATTTCGTACCTAAAATAAACTGTTGCTTAATAATTTATGTAAGAAATGGCGTACGCCATGACCTTTCGTGTACAGTATAATTTTATTTAAGACTATATCCGTACTGAAAAACACTATTTCGTTTTTTTTAATAATTCCCTAAGGAAGTAAACTTTGCAGGGCTGGCCGACATGTTAAGGGCTTTTTACCAGTTTTTGGCCCTATGGCGAAGAGGAGGAAGAGGAGGAAATCGGGTGGATTATGAGGTCGCGTACCGCCCTTTCGTCACAAAAGGACCCCGTTTATATAGACCATAACCCGCCCAAAAACAGATGGCGTAGCGGTTAAGATATCGAACTACAGTGTCAATGTCAAGGATTCGAATTCCACACAGGATAATGTGCGATCCACAAATTGTTGTTCTGAGTCCGGATGTAATTTGTGTCCGTTAATTATGTGTTTGTAAAGCCTCCCGCAATACAAAGATTATTTTCTAAGCGCAGGGTGTTATTTTTTTATCACTGAAGTCAAGGAACTCTGCACCGGTGGTCGGCCCAACGACGACGGCGACGTGCTATATGGGTGGGTTACGGGTGTGCGTGCTTACGCCCCTCTGTCGCCCCGGACGGAGCCGGGCGAGAAGTGCGCCAATAGTATCCCAACCCCAAAAAAGGTGTTATTTTGAAGCGCGTGTTTTTTTTATTTTTGTGTGACTTAGTTGTTAGCCTCAGATGGCTGTGACAACTTTACCCGGACTGGTGGGTGACCGCTGAGGGCTCTCAACCCGTTTAAACTTAAGCGACCGATCCCGAGGGCATGCACTGTGGGGTACGGACCTCGGCTCGGGGGGTCGCTGGCAAAGTGGGCATGCCCACGTTTATGACTTTACCGCGACACGATTTCCGTACCCGGCGGCGGGAGCGCATTCGTGGATATTTATTTGTCAAGGCCTCGCGGGCTGTGTATGCCTCCGTCTGGGCGAGAGTAATGCTATCGTTGGGTTCATCGAGGATTAGCCGCGGTTGTTGTATCGCGGAGATTTTTGAGGGGATGTAAAAAGCCGCCCTTACCACTAGTGGGTTCGGGTGTGTCACGGCAGAGTCGAATTAGCGAGCGCGCGTGTGTCTGTGTGTACTTAGGTACGCACGTAAGAGGTTATACTTCTTTGGGTTAGTCCATCAGTGGTAGTATCACTTACCATCAGTTAGGCTCCTGGTTCGACAGTCACTAAGATACAATTAAAGAGGAAATGTATTTAACAATTATGCTTACTCCTTCGGTACTTGATTAAATATTACACATTATTCCAGTCAGAATCTATACCAATAAATAAAATTGGAGTGTCTGTTTGTAATGTCAAAATAATAGGCTTTTTTCATGCTCACATGGTTATTTGCACTATACATATGCCTAAAATACACTTTATATTTTTTTGTGTCTGTTTGTTCCGGGTAATCTTCAAAGCGGCTGGACTGATTTCAAAAATTCTTTCACCAATGGAAAGCTATAATATCAGGGAGTAAACTAGGTTATATTTTATCCCGGTATTCCCACGGGAACGGGAACTACGGAGATAAGGCGACAGAAAGCGAAGTGAGGGTGGGTTGCTAGTTGCTAATAAAAGGTTTAGTTATTTCCTTATCTTACGTAATTATGGTGTGTTAGACTTACTCATAAACACATCACTATTTACGTCACGGAAATAACGTGGTAACACAATCTCAGATTGTCAACTCAAGGTAAACTATTAGGTTTTTTCTTTTTCAAAATGTTACAATGTTAAGGCGAGTACAGAACCAAAAGTAATATTGAAAATGCGAAATGTGAATTTGTTTGGTACGCTTTTTTACTTTTTTTATTACGTTTTACTGCTAAAATTCCGTGTGGTGACGGAGTAATAATACAATCAACCATCGCCTCTCTCGCCAATGAGTGTCATAAAAGACAACTAAGAGATATTATATGCAATCCTTACTAATATTATAAACTAGTAGTTCCCGTTCCCGTGGGAATACCGGGATAAAATATAGCCTAGTTTACGCCCTGATATTATAGCTTTCCATTGGTGAAAAAATTTTCGAAATCGGTCCAGTCGTTTTGAAGATTACCCGGAACAAACAGACAGACAAAAATTTTCTAATTGCTATTTTAGGCATAGGTGTCGTGCAAATAACCGTGTGAGCATGAAAAAAGGCTATTATTTTGACATTACAAACAGACACTCCAATTTTATTTATTGGTATAGATGCGAAAGTAAGTTTGTTTGTTTGTTTGTTACGCTTTCATGCTTAAACCACTGAACCGATTACAAAAATTCTTTCACTAATGGAAAGCTATAATATCAGGGAGTAACCTAGGCTATATTTTATCCTGGTATTCCCACGGGAACGGGCACTACGCGGGTAAAACGACTAAAACCGAAGGGAAACGAGGACAGGTTGCTAGTAACTAATAAAACATTATTTGACGTCGAGCGCTTCGATAATAATCGTCTGTACTCAAATATTTTTGGATGTTACTTAGATTATTAATAGTAAGTTGAAACAGTTGTAATGACATATAAGTCTTAGATCATAATATTAATTACATACACTATTAACCTATATTCTTTTTGTGTTATCTATACCAATAAATAAAATTGGAGTGTCTGTTTGTAATGTCAAAATAATAGGCTTTTTTCATGCTCACACGGTTATTTGCACGACACCTATGCCTAAAATAGCAATTAAAAATTTTTGTCTGTCTGTCTGTCTGTTTGTTCCGGGTAATCTTCAAAACGGCTGGACCGATTTCAAAAATTCTTTCATCAATGGAAAGCTATAATATCAGGGCGTAAACTAGGCTATATTTTATCCCGGTATTCCCACGGGAACGGGAACTACGCGGGTAAAACGACTATAACCTATAACCGAAGCGAAGCGAGGGCGGGTTGCTAGTGAGGGAATAAGAATACAATTTATGTTACAAGATGACACTGTTGACAATCGTTTGTCTACAACCGCCGGCCGGTCCATCCGGGGTATTACTACAGTCATCATTTGCCTGCCCTCATCCCACGCTAAGTGGGGTCGGCACAACATGTACTTAAATCCATGTTGTCTACAGTTTCGGCTATATGTTTTATGACCGGCCGCCTGCCTGACGTCAACCCTCCTCAGAAATTTTCGTTGATAGGAAAGGGATGGGGATATGGCGGATGTATATGGTGGGGACTGGGTTAGGGGACACTACTGCCATTAGATATAGGATAGGAAAATAACAGGAGCAGCTGGAGCAATCCGGGATCGCGTGCCCGTAGCGACACTAATCAGTTAACGGACAATCAACTGGTAGTGTCACCCTCTGAACCTATTACTAGTCTACTATTACAGGGGTATTACTACAGCCTCGGAGAAAATCGATGTAATAATAATTTGTAAATCCGTGTGGTGACGGAGTAAGAATACAATTCACCTTCCCTATCTTGCCCATGAATGTCGTTAAAGACGACTAATGGATATAATACGCGTATAACATCAATGCAAGAGAAGGAAAACTCGAATGATGTTCAACATAGTAATACTTTTGGCTAATACTAATCAATATACCTAATTCTTATAATTACATTCTTATTTTGTACTAGCAACCCGCCCTCGCTTCGCTTCGGTTATAGATTACAGTCATTTTATCCGCGTAGTTCCCGTGGGAATACCGGGATAAAATATAGCCTAGTTTACGCCCTGATATTATATCTTTCCATTGGTGAAAGAATTTTTGAAATCGGTCCAGCCGTTTTGAAGATTACCCGGAACAAACAGACAGACAGACAAAAATTTTTTAATTGCTATTTTAGGCATAGGTGTCGTGCAAATAACCGTGTGAGCATGAAAAAAGCCTATTATTTTAACATTACAAACAGACACTCCAATTTTATTTATTGGTATAGATCAAATTATTATTAAAATATACTTCTTCTTTATTAAATTCTTATTATGTATCTGTATATTTATGTAACTGCTATTTTGTCGCTTAGGCTTTTTGTTCGTTTGATTAATTCGTACGTCATTAAGGTACCCATTGAAAATCAGCGTTGCATTATTGCATTCATCAGCATTATTGCTGAATGGGAACCTCATTGTCACTTATCATATTTTGTTTTTCTTCTTTGTGTTGTATTTACAGTTAAGTTTAGCTATTATTTTAATTTTCTTATATAACCTTTATATATCATTCGACTTACTGTAATATCTAAATTTAAGCTAAATGTCAATAAAACAGTTTTATCTTTATCTTTAAATAAAACCCTATACCAACCTGTGTGACTAGCATGGTATAGTAAGGTCAATTTCCCTCCTATTGTGGAGGAGGCTCGAGCCCAACAGTGGGACGTTTATGTGCTGAAATGATGATGAGTAATTTGTTACTGCACTTCATATAGTGAGCGAAAGAGTCGAGTGTGTTTGCGTATGGTGGGTTTTGGTGATGACTTTAATATCATCGAAAATCATTGCACGCATTCGCATTCCATTTATTTTCTTCACGATAAGCAGTATCCGTGTGGTGACGGAGTAAGAATACAATTCACCGCTCCCTATCTTGCCTGTGGATGTCGTACAAGACGACTAAGGGATATAATATGCACATAAGATCTGTGCAAGAGAAGAAAAACTCGAAATGAAACCCTATACCAACATGTCTGACCAGCATGGTATAGTAGGTCAAATTCCCTCCCATTGTGGAGGAGGCCCGAGCCCAACAGTGGGATGTATGTGGGCTGCGACGAAGCAGCGGTCTTACAAAGGTCCATGAGTGGCATTATCACTTATCATAAGGTGTGCTGTTTGCTCGTTGGCCATGAACAGGTATAAAAAAGTACCCATTATCTTGCCCGTGGGTCTGTTAAATACGACTAAGGAACATAATATATATATTTATAACATCTATGCAAGAGGATGGAAACTCGAGCCACCTTTAAACGTGGCATATATAGAAAATATCGATATTTCTATAATAATATCGATACTTATCACCGATATTTTTTTGGACGATATATCGATAGTTCGATACTAAAAAGTAAGTATCGAGGGTCGACATTTATTTGAACAAATTCGTCGTTGTATCGTTTTTTTGTAAAGTATGTATTCTACAAAAACACCGTAAACTTAATCTACTTTAAAAATCTGCCATGCAATTGTGATAAGTTAACACTTACGCCTAGAATTTAGCTAAAAAAGAAAGCTCATCACGGCAACCCTGCAAAGAACGAAACTAAAATTGGCGGCAAAATATCTAAATGTAGATATTTTTTCGATATATCGAACGCCGATATCGATATATTTAAAGATGTCGATATATCGAACAAACTATATTTTAAAAAATATCAACAGCCCTCAATCAGACGTGTTGCTGTAGGATTTTATGTGGGGTTTCTTTCTCTTGCAGTGGTCTTATCTACATATTATATGGGTGGTGAAAGAAACGTGGCCCCTAAATGTAGGCCTCATAACAAGGCTCAAAGTCGCTCAGCGTGCTATGGAACAGGCTATGCTCGGGATTTCTCTGCGAGATAGAATCCAAAATACGGAAAGCCGCAGAAGAACGGGTGTAACCGACATAACACGATGAAGTGGCAATGGGCAGGCCACATCGCTCGAATAACTGACAACCGCTGGGGTAGAAAGGTTCTCGAGTGGCGACCACGTATTGGACGATGCAGTGTAGGACGCCCCCCCCACTAGGTGGACCGACGACCTGGTGAAAGTTGCTGGGCGTCGTTGGATGTTGGATGCAGGCAGCACAGGACCGCACTGTGGCCTACGGAGTAGGGATGCTCGATGAACATCGATGTTCGATGATCATCGATGTTGAAAGGAAAAACATCGATATTGTTATAGGTAAAACATCGTAACGTCGATGTTAACTGTTTTTAACATCGATGTTGAAAGGAAAACATCGATATTGATAAGGAAACATCGATGTTGAAGGGAGAACATTGGTGTTGAACGGAAAACATCGATGTTGAAAGGAAAACACATCGACGTTGTTATGGGCAGAACGAAATTGCCTAAAAAGGTCATCAAAATTTATCCGGAGGATTATATATTTTCGCCGTAGTATCGATGTCATAACTCTCACCGAATGTTACTACATTCGATAGATTTCCTAAAAAAAAAAAGCTCATCAAAATTTGCCTGGAAGATATTATTTCATCGTCGTAACATCGATGTCAAAAACGTTCGACAGATCTACTAAAAAAAAAAAAACATCAAGATTTGCCACGAGAATTTTATATCGTAACATTGATGTTCGACGATATCGATATTTCTGTAACATCGATGATTTCCTAACATCGATGTTTGGTTTTCGATAAACATCGATGTTCGGTTTTCGATAAACATCGATGTTAACATCCATGTTTTTCTAACATCGATCATGGAGGCCTACGTCCAGCAGTGGACGGCGATAGACTGAAATGATGATATGGTTGGTGAATTGTATTCTTACTAAGCCACCACACCCTGATGAATGCAGTTTACTTACTCCCTATCGTGCCTGTGGGTGTAGTAAATACGATTAGGGTATATAACAAACAGGGACACAACGAAACATTCTAAATGAATTACAGGCAAGACATAATTATGGTGACCCTCATCTGCGACACATCAATGTGGACTTGTGACGTAATACACAAGATGGCGATACTTGTAAGACCCAACACTCAGATCTCGTTAATTTAAACGAGCTCAATTCGACACATCATTGAGTTTTGTATATATACGTATGTATATATGTAGATACAAATGCTTGTGCGATCTAGGCAGTTACCGTGTCAGCGATGGAAGTTCAGATTGAACTGTTAAATTATTTATGACATCTGCTTCAATAATAACATTGCATATGTAAAAAAATCATGTGGTGACGGAGTAAGAATACAATTCACCACTCCCTATCTTGCCCGCGGATGTAGTAATAGACGACTAAGGGATATAATACGCATATAATATCTATGCGAGAGAAGGAAAACTCCAAATAAAACCCTATACCAATCTGTCTGACCGGCAGGGTATAATAAAGTCAATTGTCCTCCTTTTGTGTGTGTGTGTGTGTGTGTGTGTGTGTGTGTGTGTGTGTTTAGCTGTTAGCCGCAGATGGCTTTCACAGCGTAGCCCGGACTATGGGTGAGCGCTGAGGGCTTTCAACCCGGACAATTGTCCTTCCTTTTTTTTTTGTGTGTATAGCTGTTAGCCTCAGATGGCTTTCACAGCTTAGCCCGGACTATGGGTAAGCGCTGAGGGCTCTCAACCCGGACAATTGTCCTCCCTTTTTTTGTGTGTGTTTAGCTGTTAGCCGCAGATGGCTTTCACAGATTAGCCCGGACTATGGGTGAGCGCTGAGGGCTTTCAACCCGGACAATTGTCCTCCCTTTTTTTTTTGTGTGTGTATAGCTGTTAGCCTCAGATGGTTTTCACAGCTTAGCCCGAATTATGGGTGAGGGCTGAGGGCTCTCAACCCGGACAATTGTCCTCCTAGTGTGGAGAAACTTATATACGTTTCGCAGTTCAGCCCGGGCCTCCTCCACAATGGTAGAGAAATCGACCTACTATTCCACGCTGGTCAGACGTGATGGAATAGGGATTTATTTCAATTTTACTTCTCTTGCATCGGTGTTATCTGCATATATCCCTTAGTCGCCTTTTACGACACCCACGGGCAAGATGGTGAATCGTATTCTCACTCCGTCACCTCACCTCAATAATAATAAGTAGTAATAAACACCTTGAAGTTACGTGGGATCGAACTCACAACTGATCCAATTATCAGACGGTCTGTGTAATTCACGTGCTAAATACATGTGATAGAAGTGAAACTTCAATAATGTTAATCCATACGCTTAATATGGACAACGACAGCTTAGTTGTTGCGAATTTATTATACTTTATTAAAATAGTAGCGAACGGACAGACCTTGTAGTGTTAAAATAATAAATCATCATCATTGTTTCAAGCTCATGTATCTCAAACTACTGGAATCGGGCCTCCTCCACGATAGGAGGGAAAATTTACCTACTAAGTATACCACGCTGGTTAGATGTGTTGGTATAGGCTTATTGCGAGTTTGTCTTCTCTTGCTTAGATGTTATCTGCATATTATAATTCCTTAGTCGTCTTTTACGACACCCACGGGTAGGAAATGGAGTGATGAATTGTATTCTTACTCCGTTACTAGAGGGAAGTCAAAATAACAATAATAAAAATAAGTTTAAGTTGTTTTTTCAGTTTTAAATTTATAGTTTTCCGTTAATCGAGTCCATCTAACCATTAACCCCATAATCATGTATTAGATATCATCATCACAATAGTTTTACACCTACCGTTGGCAGTCCACGTGTGTTATGTGCAAACGTGGAGTGTCATTGCTAGACGTCCCAGCCCATTTTTACATTAAATTTCTCCAAAGGCCTCTGCGTGTTGGATCAATATCCCCATATAAGCCTTTCAAAGGACCTGGTATCTTGCCTTGGAAAATATCCGTGAACCAAAAGGAAGGATACAAGATAAAAATAAAATAAAAAGAATAATAAAACGGAAAATGGTGTTCATAAATGGGACCGTATGCCACCCTTCCTTATCCTCGAACGTTTTGGGGTCTCTCAAGACCATAGGCTACAAAAAGAAACGAAAGGCTACAAAAAAGATTACTCATGCCTACTCGTCTGCTAGTCCCTCAACCGGTTTTTTCGTCTCTCACAGGATATTAGTCATATTATACACTAATATGTCACTACAAGGAAAAACATTATTGCCTGCACAGTGTCGGCAGCTCAATCTTTATTTTTATATTATACATATTATATTTCTTGTGTACGTGTGTATGTCACTGAACTCTCCTAAACCGCTGGGCCGATGTGGATGAAATTTTTTGTGTGTGATCAAGGGGATTCGAGAATGGTTTAGATTAATAATTGGACCCGGTAGGTGGTACTGCGATCGATTTTATTTTATTTGAATAGAACAACGTCTGTTGGATCAGCTAGTATATATATATATATTTTGTTTTAGATGTCGCGGATTGAATATCCTCAGACAATCCCTCTGGCACCCCATAAAATCGGGGAAGGGGCCGCTATGATTCAAGTTATTTAATGCGTAAATTTATTTTCACCATCACTAAAAAAGAAAGGGAAAAACGTGTGGCACTCGGGGACTGTTGCGATAAAGCTATTGCATAGCATTTTTTATCAACTTATGCAATTATAATTATTTATTTTTTATTTATGCAGTATTTTTTCTTTGATATTAATTCAAGTTACACTTTTTGAGCGTGGTGCCCGATAAGAAAACAAATGTGCTATATGTATAACAGTAAAGGCGGTTTGGATTACCACTGTCATCCGCTGAAGATTGCTGGGACCGTTAGAAAACACTTTTGACGTAAGCTACGCAAAGCGGTGGCATGTGTGCGCACCGAGACGGACGAACGCAGAATGTCGACGACTGCCACACCGAACGCTCGGTTTTATTTTCGTTACGGAATTTCTTGATTCGGTCGCCGCTCTCAAAGCCCGCGATAAAAATTATGCAATAGTTTAAAAGGAGAACCTTTTGTATTATCCGAAACTTGAATATGCAGGGTGTATCAGGTTATAGGCCAACTGGACAAATGGGAGCTAGGCAATGGTGATAGGAACCCATGAAAAACATTTGAAATAAAAATATCGATTCGTTAAGGAATTCGAGACATGTAAATTTTTCAATTTTGTCATCGCTTTTTCGTGTAAATATGAAATGTATAAGGTCAGTGATACTTAATCTGCAACATATTCGTACTTTGTTAAATGCTCATTAGAAATTGAATAAATCACTGATCACGTTTCCACAAGCAAGACAAACTACGCTTTAAATCAGCTGATCGGCTGATGACCGTTGACGAGTCGCCTTTGTACCTACGTTACCATTGAAGCATTCGCGCAAATCATACCTATTTATATTGTCGAAGCTTTACATGCCTACATGTATCCTGTCTGTACATGCCTACATAATACGTAACATTTAAGGCATGTATAGACGCTTAGAAACACATTTTTATAATCACTATAACTTTTATGTTATCTTTTGTTGTAATAAACATTCTAATTATGATCTATGACCGTTAAACTACAATATACTTGAACAGTTGCCCTATAACCTGATACACGCTGTAATTTGTAGTCTTCTGCAATATAAAAATTATTTCCTTAGTGCAGTGTTGCCTATCGAAAAAAACAATTTAAAATAGATATAATGTATTCAAATCTTCAAATAAACGTTTATAAATACTGTTGACCGTCTTACGGCCATGGCCAGTGTCAATGCGCACGAGCCAACTCCACAGGGCATAATTATTACAGAATTATATTGTGTGAAAATTCTTTTCCGTCAGCCTCGCAACTGGTTGAGGTCAACCCGGGACCCCGAACGCCAACTTCAGAGGCGCCAAATTTAATTGAGGCAAATAAGTCATTCATTTTAGTATATATGCATCTCATTGTTCATTTGTTCATCTCTGGTCGTCTCCGAAATAGAGGGGAAATTTATTTACTACTAGCAACTTGCCCTCGCTTCGCTTTGGTTTCAGTCACCTTACGGGCATAATTCCCGTTCCCGTGGGCATACCGGGATAAAATATAACAGACAGCTACCTATCCTTTTGAAGTGTTTGTTTATAATGTCAAGATAATGAGCTTTTTTCATGCTGATACAGTTATTTGCAAAAGGCTTAAGTACCTAAAACCGTTCAAAAATATTTTGTCTGTCAGTCTGTTTGTTTTGGGTAATCTTCAAAACTGCTAAACGGATTTTGATAACATTTTACCACCAGGTAGCTGTCTGTGCAAGGAGTAACTTAGGATATATAGGCGGGTTGCTAGTAAAAAATATGTCTTAGCAATATATCACTTATATCCACAGCTATTCGCGATTGTATTGTGTATTCTTAGGTCATTTCATATACAATACAGTAACCTAGACCTCGTTTGAAACTATTATACGCCTTCACACGAAATAAGAACTTGTGACATAAACAAATATTGAAATTACTTTGTATATTTTTTAAACAACACTCGGCACTAAGGAAACGGGCGTCATTGTGTCGCGGGCGAATTTACAAACAGTTCCAGTACTTAATAATAATAGTTCCTCTCTTTGGAGCCATAACCACCATCGGGCTTGGTCCCAATATTCCTCGCTGGTGTGTTAAAAATGCATTTGTATTTTTAAATATATTTTTTATATAATATTTCAAAATGTATCTAGTAGTTAGAATATTAAATAAAGAAAACGATAATATTATTTTCTGATCGTACACATAATAGGGCAAATTAAAACTATTTTTAATATACAGTGGACCCCCGATAATCCGACAAACGTTTTGCACGGCATTGTCGGACTATCGAATTTTGTCGGATTATAGAGTACTGCATAAGAAAACCTTATAGTCCGGCTTTTTTTACAAAAGAGTACCTTGTAATCCGACAAGTACGCGTATACGTAATCCATACTAATATTATAAATGCGAAAGTAAGGATGTTTGTTTGTTTGTTTGTAACGCTTTCACGCTTAAACCACCGAAAGGTTTTCAAAAATTCTTTCACCAATGGAAAGCTATAATATCAGGAAGTAACATAGGCATAGACATTTTATCCCGGTATTCCCACGGGAACGGGAACTACGCGGGTAAGGCGACTAAAACCGAAACGAAGCGTGAAAACTAAAAAAATACGCTTTTAAAGAAAATCCAACTAAAAAATAGAAAATAAATTTTAAAAATTAGAATTAAGAATAGTGTATACAGGAAAAAAAAATATTGTAAAAAAAAAACGTGGGTTGCATGTTGTCAATGGTTATAAATATTTTATTGACAGATATGAGTAGAAGGATTATCATTTTGATAATATCTTAAAAAGCACCCCGCGCTTTTTTACAATAAAATATATTTTTTTCTTATATACACTATTCTTAATTCAAATTTATAAAATTTATTTTCTATTTTTTAGTTGGATTTTCGCTAATCCTGATTATCCTAGTAAAGATAACGGGTCAAACTGTTTAAAATATTGAATTGTCATCGGTCCTTAATAAGTGTGCCAAATTTCGAGTTAATCTGACGTTTTGAAGGGGGTCAAAATCATGTTCAAAGATTCCGTTACATACTAACATACATACGTCTGAAGCTAATAAAAGCGTATTAAAAATATTCAATAATACTAGACATGTCGGATTACAAGGGGTGCCGGATTAAACAGGGGCCGGATTACCGCGGGTCCACTGTACTTGCAAATAATTGCATTCTTACTCCGTCACCACACGGAAAGTTACTTTAATATATGTACATACAAAACATATCTAGGCTTAGATCAATCATTTATAGATCGCAGAAAGAATTTATCTGCGTGAGGATGGAATTCACGACACTCTGCTTAGAAGGTAGGTTGTTTGACCATTCATCTCATCATCTCAGCCCATATACGTCCCACTGTTGGGCTTGGGCCTTCTCCATTATGGGAGGGAAATTGATCAATATCGAATCTATGGGAAAGATATTGATCTACTATACGACGCTGGTCAAACGTGTTGATACAGGGTTTTATTTCGAGTTTTCCTTCTCGTGCCTAAATTTCATATAGTTATTATATCCCTTAGTCGTCTTTTACGACACCCACGGGCAAGATAATGGGTGGTAAATTGTATACTTACTCTGTCACCACACGGAACATTTGTTTGATCGTTCCATCCATCCATCAGTTATAGACGTCCACTGTTGGACATAGGCTTGCCCACGAGAATGCCACTCGGAACGGTCCTGCGGCATTTGCATTCAACGGTAAACTGAGACTTTCAACCCGTATAGTTTTGGCAATGCCATAATCGCCATGCTTGGCAGATGTTTTGCTAGGAGTTAGCTGCTTCCCATTCTCCTGGTGAGTCTTTTAGCCCATTTTTACGACTCCCAAGGATAAGTAGGGAGTGACGACAATTCTATTATATTCCGTAGCCACACGGGGATCATTACTGTGGAGAAATCTGAAGCCCAACGCTTGAAAGTATTGTAGTGCTAAGAAGGAAAGCTTACCTGAAAGGCGAACACTACGTATCCGGTGAGATGTGATTCGTGTAGTACATCGTGCATCGACCGCAGCGTGGAGCCGAGGTACACGTTGATTACCTGCGCCGGCAGCAGACCCAGCATCGTCGCCATGTGGTACCCGCAACCTCTTACGTCACTCACCTGCAAGTAAATTTTTGTTTATAATTAAATGTTATTTCTATACTAGCAACCCGCCCTCGCTTCGGTTTTAGTCGTTTTACCCGCGTAGTTCCCGTTCCCGTGGGAATACCGGAATAAAATATAGCCTAGTTTACGCGCTGATATTATAGACTCCTTCATCGCACGGAAAATATATGTAGACATGTAGGTAATATGATTAAGATGACTAATTTTATTGTCAGAAACACTTTATTTATTTATTTAAGGAAACTCAACAGCTTTTTAACACACACGGTTTCACATATATAAATATGCAAACAGACTCAGCTGTTTGCATTAACAATAAACAGAGCCAATTACAGAGTTCCACGACAATTTAAGGTGATATATACATCAATTTGTTAGTTACAATAATTATTAAAAAGAAAATAAAAAGAACAGATTATACCTACAACCTATTCTTGGATTATGGATTTGCTTGGATTTTAATCTTGCAGACACAAGACTGTAAGAACCTATATTAATATTTATAATAAAATAAATGATAGTTAAAAAAAAAACTAAAAACACGCTGACAAGTCAAGTAGTTCCTAGTAGTTTCCTTTCATTTCACAAGTTTTGAACGCAACTACCTTGAGATAGTCTTTGCTAGGGATGCTCTATGATCATCGATGTTGAAAGCAAAAACATCGATATTTTAACATCAATGTTGCTATACGAAAAATATCGTGACATCGATATTAGCGGAATTGATCATCGATGTTAACTCACGGCCTCGCACACAACCAATGCAACGAAACAAATTATGTCTTCTATGAACGCTGTTACGTCCTCGGGCGGGTAGCTATCTCCACCTGTTGATTATTTAATAAAACGAGGTAAAACGTAACGATTTCACTGTATTTTATTTCTTCAGCAATTATTAATGCAAAAATTACTGATGCTATCCAACATCGATGTTTGGTTTTCGATAAATATCGAGCATCGATGATGGGCTTTCGATGATGACATCGATGTCAACATCGATGTTTTTCTAATATCGATCATCCCTAGTCTTTGCTGTATTGTGCTGACAGGCCTGTCAGCCCTAGTCATAGAAGTTTGGAATTTCGCACATGCGTAGTTCGCACACTAGCTCTGTCTCTCTTGCTCTTATGCAAAAGATACGATTAGAAATTTCTAAATCCTGGCGAATCTAATCAGGATATTCGCCTATTTTGATCGAATTATTTTTTTATCGTGAGTCTTTGACGAGTGTGCAAAGTTTAAATAAAATCCTTTAGTTCAAAGTGGCGCAAAATAATGTTCAAACATTTCGTTGCATACATAGATACATACAGGTGAAATTAATACAAGCGAATTAAAAAAAATAAGGCCACGTGAAAAGTAATAATATAAAATTTATAATAACTACAAAGAGACACTTCAATTTTATTTATTTGTTTAGTTATGTCAGCGGAGCATATCAGTTTTATAATATCGCGTATAGTTTTCAAGTAGCCATGGAGGTTATCACAAGTTTCGTTGATATTGGCATTGATAATCAAAACGGGACTTTTTGTTGATAAATAGTGCAATTCTTTAAGTTCATCATTATGATTTCAGCTCATATACGTCCCACTGGTGGGTTCGACCCTCCTCCACAATAAGAGGGCAATTGATCTTACTATACCATGCTGGTCAGACAGATTGGTATAGTTTTATTTCGAATTTTCCTTCTCTTCATTACAGCTCATATACGTCCCACTGTTGGGCTCGTGCCTCCTCCATTATGGGAGGGAAATTGACCTTACTATACCATCTGGTCAGACAGGTTGGTATAGGATTTATTTCGAATTTTCCTTTTCTTGCATGGATATTACATGCGTATATATCTTTTAGTCGTCTCTTACGACACCCACGGGTAAGACAGGGAGTGGTAAATTGTAGTCTTAGCCGTGGCACCCCTTCTCTTACTCGTGGCTATCGTAAAAGATGACTAAGGGATTAACTATGCATATAACATCTATGTAAGACAAGGAAAACTCAAAATAAAATCCTATACCAAACCATCTGACCAGTGCGGTACAGTAGATCAATTTCCCTCCTATTGTGCAGGAGGCTGGATTCCAACTGTGGGACGTATTATGAGCTGAAATGGTGATGATAATGAGGTCTGGATGTAATTTGTATCCGTTAATTATATGTTTGTAAAGTCCCTCGTAAAACAAGGATATATTTTTAAGAAAGCTATGAATAGTTGAATACTTTATTATCGTGAATATGAAACACTAAATAATTATTTGCATAACGCCTTGTGATAAGCCGACGCCCATAGTTGTTATCGCGAAACACTAGTTAGAATTTTGTTCTACAATCAGCACACAGTCAATGGATATTTTATCTGTTGTAATCTAGAGTCTGTTTCCGTGTGTTGACGGAGTAAGAATACAATTTACCACTCCTTGTCTTGCCAGTGAATGTCGTTAATATAAATAAATATGCTTATAACATTTATGCAAGAAAACTCGTAATAAAACTCTATGCCAACATGTCTGACCTCTCTCTCATAATGGAGGAGGCACGAGCCTAACTCTGGGATGTATATGAGTTGAGATGATGATGAATGTAGAATCCCGTTTCCGTATGGTGACGGGGTAATATAATTTGACACCGCATCTCTTGTCCGTGGGGGTCGTTAAACACGGCTAAGGGATATGACATTCAGATGAAATCTATGTAAGAGATCGAGGAGTCCAAATAAAATCCTATACGAAACCGTCTGACCAGCATGGTATAGTGTGCCAGGAGGCGGAGATGCTCGCCGGACTTAACTGGCGGGTGTCAGAGACGCGAGCCCGCGGCGACATAGTCTTGACGAAGGAGATTGCGCCCTGGCGGGACGACGCCCGCCGAGACGTCATTGCCCGTTGGGTAGTCCGACTGGAGAGGCCTCGATTCGGTGTCCGGACCGTCGAGGCGAGTGCTGATGCAGTGGTTAGAGCGGCGGCACGGGGTGCTCTCCTTCCGACTGGTGCTGGTTTTGACGGGGCATGGTAGCTTCGCCAAATACCTGTACACGGTCGTCAGGAGGGAGAGTACACAGTCCTGCCACCACTGGGATTGCAACGAGGACACGGCGCAGCACACGCTCGAGGTGTGTACAGCTACCGAAATTCTCTTTAATACATTTTAAACCTGCAGCTAGTTATCGCTACGGGTAGCCCTGCTAGCAAATTTCATATAACAACCTGGATTCAATTTAGAAACGTAAATTTTCTTACAAAATATCTCTACAAATCTCAGAATTAGATATTCCACGTCAAAACGGAGATAAATAATTGCGTCCAGTCCTTTACGTATTCGTATCTACGCGTAACAATGTCAAGATTCGGCCTCATTTCTTATGACGTTACTTTATTAATAACGCGGTCGACATTCGCGTGATATACATACATTCAGATTTATTTATGTAAATATACATGGCAAACAATTCTACGTCAATCTCATTAGCATTGCTCAAGATTATAAACTTATGCACTGTTTAGATTAAAGGTCTGTTCACACACATCGGACCAATATTAATGTTTTTGTCTATAGGTTATATAGTTTGCGGTTAGATGATTTGAAATCAGCGTAACTTTAATGGTTATAATTTTTATCTTTAACACGTTAACTGACATAGTCTATTTTGAGAAATCGTAAAAAAAAAATTGCGGCTTTTTACTTAATATAGTGTAGAAAGCCTGAATATACCTCCCCACATTTTTACATAATTTATATTTACTCAATTTGACATATTGTATCTTTAAACGAGCAATATACTTTATGTCGAGCATATGACCCGACATAGCCTAAATGTAATAATTTTACTGCACATGTGGTTTTTATGCTCTTGGAGTCCGCGCGGATTCCACTGTTTAGATGAAATCGTTAAAAGTACGCTCGACGGGTTCGACGGAAACTTTGAATTACGTATGTTTTGTCGGTCATATAGCCCGACGTGGCATCTAACGTGTTAACTAGTATATAATTAAATCGAAATAAATTAACGAACGAATAAATCGAAAGATGCTATAAAATATACAGAAAATACGCCTGGTTAGGCATATTTTCCTCTATAGTTAACGGACCGTTACAGAAGATATGCGTGGTTAGGCATATTTTCTGTATATTTAACCTATAACCGAAAAAAACGTATATTATGTAAGTTTAGAAGAGAAAATGTGTTAGATGTTTAGTTTCCTGTAAGAGGTCTTTTAAATATAAATCGAAGCTCTATAGTTTGCTAACTATTCGTCGTTCGGTGAGCGAGAGAGCCGGAAGCCCAACTTGCCGAGGGTGTTTGCGTGTGGTGAGTTTTGGTGATGCCTTTAGTATCACCGAACCTCTTTGCACGCATTCACACTTCTTTCACTTTCTTCGCGATAGGCCGCCTTCCAAAGGTCCATGAGCAACAGCAACACTTACCATCAGGTGTACTGTTTGCTCGTTTGTCATCGATGGCAATAAAAAAAATTAACTACTTAAAGTTATAAGCCACCATGTCATCTCTCAGTGGTTTAAATTTATCTCCACAGTACATAAACATAACAAATGTAAATCTGGTAAGTTAAAATGACCAACCTCCTACATGCTATGAAGGCCTTTCATGTACATATGTACATAAAAAGCTTTCATAGCATGATTTTGAAAAAATAAACGGAAACAGGCGAAATGGCTAGAGATATTTTACACGGCACGTTTAAGATGGTTCCTAACTAGTCTGTGCCCTACAGAGGGCAAATTTCTAATAGACAGTTAAAAAAAAATAGTAAGATAATTGTCTATAAAATGTATTGTGTGAATAGACCCTTAGCGAATACAATTATGTTTAAGTGTTTATTTGCTAAACACGAAATCACAATAAGTAAAATGCTTTTGTAAATTCACATGAACTCCGACGTTAAATTGAACAAACTAGGCACGGCATCACCATCTATACCAATAAATAAAAGTGGAGTGTCTGGTTGTAATGTCAAAATAATAGGCTTTTTTTCATGCTCACACGGTTGTTTGCACGACACCTATGCCTAAAATAGCAATTAAAATTTTTTTGTCTGTCTGTTTGTTCCAGGTAATCTTCAAAACGGCTGGACCGATTTCAAAAATTCTTTCATCAATGGAAAGCTATAATATCAGGGCGTAAACTAGGCTATATTTTATCCCGGTATTCCCACGGGAACGGGAACTACGCGGGTAAAACGACTATAACCTATAACCGAAGCGAAGCGAGGGCGGGTTGCTAGTTTAAAATAAATTGTAAATGCTTGTTATAGCCATGTGATTTAGTACGTAGTAGAGCGAATTTTAATTTTCACACCATATATAACCATGATAAGAAGAGTATGGGTATTGTATGTTGCTTATACTACATGATACAAGCTATACCCGCAGATTCGTCTGCATTATTATAGGACCGCCGCCGTACCACTCTACATCCTTAGCCAATGTTGCCCATATGCCTTGTGAGTCCCATTTAGTGAGTTGGCGAGACACCTTCTGCCAACGCACAGTGTATTATGAAGATGAACCCAATTTTTGTTGCATGCTGTTTTTATAGTAGAAATAGATAGTTCTTATCATATTAAGCATTAGAGTAAAACTCCGGAGTGGCTACGGTAAGTAGTTTTTTTTTATAAAAATTCAAAGTTCACCATAATCGAGGTCCGAAACGTCATAAAAAATTAATAAAAAAAAAACTAAACAATTTATGTAAGTTTTGATTACAGTCAATAATTACACACATAATATTACATATTTACACAAATTTTCATTAGTTTAGTTTGGGGGCGTCCACAAATTACGTGAGGTGATTTTTTAAATTTTCTGTACCTCCCTCCCCCCCCTGGTCAGATGTCGTGAGATTTTATTCAACCCCCTCCCCCATCCCCCAATCTCACGTGAGATTTTTCAAAATGTGTGTGTGTGTGTGTTCTTACGTAAACGCGTTGGATTGTTATTGTAAAAAGCAAAAAAAAATGCCTTGTGCTTTTATTTACGACTAGTAATATGTACAGACTGGATTAAATGGACCAAAATAGTATAATTGTTTTTTGTTTCAATCAGAAAAAAATTGCGTGATATTTGCCAAGACCCCCCCTCTCTCCAACGTAAGATTAGATGAGATTTGACTCGACCCCCTCCCCCCTTAAACATCTCACGTATTTTATGAACGCCCTCTTTGATTAATTAAAAAGATATAATTTATTTAAGAACTACCTATTTCTACATTAAAACAGCATGCAACAAAAATGGGGTTCATAATACACTGTGCAACGCTGAATGCTGTGCAAAGGATTGAAGGTAGACGACAGAATAAAAATCAATAGTTTTAAGTGAAATCATTCCATCCAACCTCGCAACCCCATAATCAGGTTTGAGATATCACCATCACACAATAGTTTTACACCTACTGTTGGCAGTCCACGTGTTATGTGCAGACGTGGAGTGTCATCGGTAGACGTCCCATCATATTTTTAGACTAGCAACCCGCCCTCGCTTCGCTTCGATTTTAGTCGTTTTACCCGCGTAGTTACCGTTCCCGTGGGAAAACCGGGATAAAATATAGCCTAGTTTACACCCTGATATTGTAGATTTCCATTGGTGAAAGAATTTTTGAAATTGGTCCAGCCGTTTTGAAGATTACCCGGAACAAACAGACAGACAGACAGACAAAAATTTTTTAATCTGTATTTTAGGTATAGGTGTCGTGCAAATAACCATGTGAGCATGAAAAAAGCCTATTATTTTAACATTACAAACAGACACTCTAATTTTATTTATTGGTATAGATATACATAAAATTTTCCGTACAGTGTTGGATCCATATTCCCAGTTAAGTGTTTCAAAGGACCGGGTATCTTCCATTGGAAGATACCGTGAAGAAAAAGGAGATACAAGATACCTACATAATTTATTTCAACAAGAAATGCTATTTTACAGAATATGTTTATGTACATGAACTGGGCTAAAGTCTGTAACTCGGCATTCAGAGCTGCGAGTGTACAAGTATTAAACCAGTCATTAACAAATATGACATTTGTAATTAGGATTTTCGATGAAAAGCACTAAAATACTTATTTGTTATCTCAATGTTTCCCACAGCAGCAAAATACCTATGACGTAAGCATAATTAATATTATGAACTTATAATTAAAAAATAATTTGACGATTAATATTATAACGTTTTCGTTATCAGCCTTTTTTCCTCGAGTACGTTTCAGAGTAGGCACTTAACCTATTTGGATCGCACACGCGTCGTGACGACAATATGACATCCAAGGTCGGCGCTCTTGTTTATTTAAAAATTAAAAAAAAAACTGATTAAGCTTTATGCGTTTTTCTTTTTATTTTGGCATTCAGCTGCTAACAACTAGTTAAAATAAACTTTTTATTTTAACTATATATGTATACTAGTTATTGTTGCCAGTATATGTATAATAAGCTTTGGTGTTACAATTATGTATTTATTTTGTCTATTGATTGATGAATTACGTACTAGCAACCCGCCCTCGCTTTGGTTTCAGTTTTTCCTGCGTAGTTCCCGTTCCCGTGGGAATACTGGGATAAAATATAGCCTAGGTTACTCCCTGATATTATAGTTTTCCATTGGTGAAAGAATTTTTGAAATCGGTACAGTCGTTTTGAAGATTACCCGGAACAAACAGACAGACAAAAAAATATAAAGTGTATTTTAGGCATATGTATAGTGCAAATAACCGCGTGCGCATGAAAAAAGTCTATTAATTTGACATTACAAACAGACACTCCAATTTTATTTATTGGTATAGATTTATTTAAATAAAATTATAATAAAACTAGCAACCCGCCCTCGCTTCGCTTCGGTTATAGTCGTTTTACCCGCGTAGTTCCCGTTCCCGTGGGAATACCGGGATAAAATATAGCCTAGTTTACGCCCTGATATTATAGCTTTCCATTAGTGAAAGAATTTTTGAAATCGGTCCAGCCGTTTTGAAGATTACCCGGAACAAACAGACAGACAGACAAAAATTTTTTAATTGCTATTTTAGGCATAGGTGTCGTACAAATAACCGTGTGAGTATGAAAAAAGCCTATTATTTTGACATTACAAACAGACACTCCAATTATATTTATTGGTATAGATAAATACTAGGGCGTCGACATATATGTTATTAACACAGAGGCACAGAACGACAGCATTTCGGGGCAGTTTTAAATTTGCTGCAACTCGTTGCTGGCATGATCTGCCGCCTCCATTACGTGAAATAAAATCAGTTAATAATTTTAAACATAAATTCAAGGACTATTTGCTTAAAAACCAAAAAGAATCCTTGTAAGTTTGTTGAGTATACATGCTGTTTGTACCCTTGTTTTTCTTTAATGACCTACAACCAAACTTTGCGAGATCACAGAATGCGCTCTGGGATTTATGGATCCGTTCATATCGAGCACAACGATTGGATTGAACGAGCCCGATAGAGGACAGTACTCATGTGCAAAACGGCTCGGTTTGCCTATGAGTTGAGGATATTGTAGTAACAAATATTGTTAATGTGTTCGTTAATCTATGTATATGAAATTGAGTATTTAGTTATAATTATTAATTTTCTAATTTGTTGATCTTTTTACTTAATTTTTTATGCTCACTATTGTACATATATATGTTTATTGGTAATATTATTTATATATATTAATAATAATATGTATTATATTGCGATTTAATTGTATCGTGACGGCCCGTGCTCAACGTAATGGTTTTATCTGAAAACCAGCGCTGTAGCACCTCCGTGTTGCAGCTTATGCTGAGATAGAACCTTTTTTGGTCTACTACAGCATTTTAAATATTTGCTATTATTCGTATTCTTTTTAATAGTCTTTGTTTTTATAATAGTAATATCTAGTAAATAAGTTAGTTTTAAAAACATGCTGTAAAGCCCAAAATAAACATTCTTTCTTTCTTTCTATTTGTCATTGACAGGGTTTTTTTTATATCCAGGGGCCTATATTAATAAATTCGCATTTTGTAGAGAAATTTTGACTGCGCAGATGGCGTAGTGGTTAAGATATCGACCTGCCAGTGTCGTGGGTTCAATTCCCACGCAGGACATCACTTTGCTTTTTTTATGGTCCACAAATTGTTGTTCTGAGTTGGTACATAATTTGCGTCCGTTAATTCTGTGGCCATAGGTCAGAATATGATAAATACAAATTCATTCATCAATATCCACATGAATACTACGCATTGCACAATGAATTTTAAGTAATTTTACAAATTAGTAATACATTTCCTTAATTTTAAAAATATTTTTTTGTCATATACCGAGTGTCTCATATTTTAATAGTCCCTTCAAGATTTCTCAATAATTTAATTTGCTTGTCCTGTAAAGTAATGAATTTGTATTTATCATATTCTGACCTATGGCCACAGAATTATATGTTTGTAAAGTCCCCTGTAACACAAGGATTATTTCCTTAGTGTTGGGTGTTGTCCATTATTTAAAAAAAGAAATGGGTTTGCTATTAAAGTTTTCTTGTGATATTTGTACACTAATGTCTTTGTGGTGATGGGTTACGAATATAAAATATCATTACAATTTTATTGCTCGACTGCTATCATCGTCACAGCTCATGTACGTCCCACTGCTGAGCTGCAGCCTTCTCCACAATGTAAGGGCATTTGACTTAAAATATCAGGCTAGTTACACGGGTTAGTACGGGATTTTATTTAGTTTTTCTTCCTCTTGTATACCTATACGATTTGTCCCCATAGTCGTCGTTTACTGCATCCGCGGCACGGATAGGAACGGGGGTGGTGAATTTTATTCTTACTATGTCACCACAGCAGAAAATCATCTATATCAATAAATAAAATTGGAGTGTCTGTTTGTAATGTCAAAATAATAGGCCTTTTTCATGCTCACACGGTTATTTGCACTATACACATGCCTAAAAATCATTTTATATTTTTTGGTCTGTCTGGCTGTTTGTTCCGGGTAATCTTCAAAACGGCTGAACCGATTTCAAAAATTCTTTCACCAATGGAAAGCTGTAATATCAGGGCGTAAGCTAGGCTATATTTCATCCCGGTATTCCCACGGGAACGGAAACTACGCGGGTAAAACGACTAAAACCGAAGCGAAGCGAGAGCGGGTTGCTAGTTGTATATAATTGTCTGCTTACTCGGTAACAGATAACACTACTGCAAAATAAGAAAATCTCGAATTTAAACAATACATATGCCAAAACATTCGATAAGAGCGGTATATAGAAACAAATTTGCCATAGTTGTTTATAGAGAACAGTATAGTTCAATTTCGAGTTTTCCTTCCCTTGCAGTGATGTTATTTTTATTTATTTATTTATTAAAGACAACACCCTGCACTAAGGAAATAATCCTTGTATTGCGGGGGACTTTAGAAACATACAATTAACGGACACAAATTACATCCAGACTCAGAACAACAATTTGTGGATCGCACAAAGTGTTGTCCCGCGTGGGATTCGAACCCCCGACACTGGCGTTGTAGGTCGCTATCTTAAGCTCCCTCTACACGTCCGCGGATGCGTCCGTAGATGTCATCGGCGGACGCGTCCGCGGACGTGTAGAGGGGGTGATTTGCTCGTCTGTGGTAGGTATTTGACGTCCGCAGATGCATCCGGCACTCATCCGTTAGTTGTCGGTTTTTGTAGCACGGATCAAAGAGTTTCAGCGCCAGCGCTTGGCGCGAGCGAGTGATGCGTCCACACGTCTGACGACGGATCAGTGTTCATCGGAAAGCGGATGAGAATGCACGCGTGATTTCTACAGTATTTTTTCGTTCTTTCTTTTTTATTTGCTCGTTAAAATGGCTACCACGAGCACTGACGAAACATTCAAATTCCTGGAGCTGTATCAAGCAGAAATTCGACCAAAATAATCAAATTCTCCAGATGGCTCTGCATATAGTTCTAAAAGCTGGTTTTCCACGCTATTCCTGCGAAAAAAAATGGCGTCCAGGAGGATGTGTTAAAAAAAAATGCAATAAATCATCATCTTCATCATCTCAGCCCACAGCTCATATACGTTTCACTGTTGGGCTCGGGCCTCCTCCATAATGGAAGAGTATTTGACCTACTATACCACGCTGGTCAGACGTGTCGGTATAGGTTGGTATGTGGTTTTATTTCGAGTTTTCCTTCTCTCGCATAGATGTTATATGCGTTTTATATCCCTTAGTCGTCTCATACGATCACCCACGGGTAAGAATGAATGTGTGGGGGATGGTGGTGAATTGTATTCTTACTCCGTCACCACACGGAAGGCAAAAAATACATTATGGAAATGATTTTTTCCACATTATTCGGTTTCTATGTATGCTGATTACAGCGTCCACCAGGTTCCTCTTCTCCATTTTTTTTTAATAACTACTGCGATGGACACTTAAATAATACTTAAAGGTCCTAAATAAATAAATAGCTGCACCAGCTACGGTCTCAATATACATTTCGCGTGCGTACGCACATACGTGTTGCGTCCGTCAAGAATCAATACAGACTGATCGACCTACAGACCTGTGGACGGCGCACAGAGATCCATCCGCGGATGCATCTGACGACGTCTGCGGACGCATCCGCCGACGTGTAGAGGGTGCTTTAGACATTTTTACGGCCTTTACCTCTCTTACGGGAAAGAGAGGGATGGTGAATTGTATTGCTAATCCGTCAGCGCACGAGGACGGCACGCCTCTTAACAGGAACGTAACCCCACCACGACGATTTATACGAGAACCACTGTTGGGCTCAGACCTCCCCTAGAATGGCATGATAGAATGAATGAAAGGCAATTTGACCTACTATACCGGGCTGGGCAGATGGGTTGATATAGGGTTTTGTTTCGCTTTCCTTTGTACATAGATGACACCTGAATATTATCCTTTAGTCGTTTTTTACGACGGGCAACAAAGGGAGGTGGTGAATTGTATTCTTACACCATCATCAGCATCACAGCTCACATACGTCCCACTGTTGGGCTCGAGCCTCCTCCACAATGGGAGGGAAATTGGCCTATTACACCACGCTGGTTAGACGTGTTGGTATAGGGTTTTATTTCGAGTTTTCCATCTCTTGCATAGATGGTATAAACACGGCAAAAGTTGATGTAATGTAGCACTAGTATTTAAAACAAAAATAACCAAGCGGGCGAACAAGCTATTCATCTTTCAACAAACTGCATTTCGTATAATTTTTATGCGAGTCCATAATAAGACCGCCCCAGCTAACGCAATGTAAATATTCCTTGAAGTAAAATAAACATTTAACGAGCGCATGTCGATGTATATTTGGCGTAGATCGCGTCATGTTTACTGCATAACTTGCCGATGTTTAAAAAAATAAAAAAGTGAGCCGTCGCTCAAAACGCCTGGCGGATGTGAAACATCGAAATTATTTTGTACAAGTACATATGCATAATAGAACAGATTACGACAGGAACTAATATGGCAGAATGTATAAATAATATATTACGATCTTTTTGCAGAAAATGATGATTTTTGATTCAATAAACATTTATTTTCAATAAAAACAAGAATTAAAAATTCAACAATATTTCAAATAGTGCCTCAATTCTTTTAATTAGTGATTTCTGTAATAATATACTGTGCTCCTAGGTATATACTACGTATAGTACATATATTACGTCATATAGCGTGGCGTTGCGTCGCCACGGCCTTTTTACGCCACGCTAAAGATCAGGTTCGGAAAAACAATATTTAATGGCTAATAAACTAGAATGACTCACGAAATTCTATGATATTCAATAATGAAAGACGCTTGCAAGAGCTGCTTTGGATTTAACAGCTGTTCCCACGCTTATTCTTCGCCTTATAATGGCATTCAGGGCGAGTTAGTCTTCCGATTAACTACCTTCGGTGTAGTAAGGCATTAGGAAAACGACTCTTACTTTCCCGTAGGCAGTGATTCTATGAACTTCTATGATATTTGATAGCGAAAGATCTTTGCAAGAGTAGTTTTGGATGGATTTTAGAGGCATTCAGGGCGGGTTAGTCTTTCGGCTAATTAGGAGATGATCGGAGATGATGACAATGATGTCATGATATTTTTAGAGAGTCAAGTTTCGGACTTAAGATCAAAAACTCAAATTTCATTTCACGCTTGAAATACTTCAATAACATTATGGGGTTGTGGGGCATTAAATAAAAATATAATAATTCATTGCGCATCTTCATTTAGTTACAAACAAATGCTTGGCTGAAAGCCAAGGCTCCCGGCGACACAAGTTTACTGCCCCACACCAGATAAAAACAAGTTTCTATTAAGATAATAAAACGTAAGCGCGTAATAATCTTTCATAGTTTGATTCTATTCGAATCAATGGCTTTTTTTTTTTTTTTTTTTTATGGGTGGGCTATGGTAAGCGCACGCGCGGTCCAGTCCGTCCGGGGCGATGAAAGGACGGCGCGCGGGCCCATAACCCACCCGTACCCACGTCACCTCGTTGTTGGGCCGACCACCGGAGCAGATGTGACTTGTCGTCAGTGGTCGGCCCGACGGAATACCCTTTCAGGTACCCTCACCTCTCGACATCCTGGGACGTCGGTCGCCATCGCGCGGTTAGCCACACTGCGGGTGACGGACAATTCCCCGGTCCGATCACCCGCGGCCTCGGCTAGGGCGGCATTAGGCGCAGATACTCGCGCCTGCGCCGCCCGAGTCGCCGGCGGCGGAACGTGTCGCCGAATAGGAGCTCTACTCGCACACGATCCGCCGCCTCCTTCCGTGAGATAACGGCCTCACAGAAGGCGGCGACCGCGTCCCAGTTCCTGACGCTGACGAGCATCTCCCTGGCGATGGTCGGCAGCGCCAGGTCGGCACCGATAATCGCGACGAGTTCACGGCGCTCTCTCTCCCACGCAGCACACTCCTCGAGCGTGTGCTGCGCCGTGTCCTCGTCACAACTGCAGTGGTGGCAGGACGGTGTGCTCTCCCTCCTGACAATCTTGTGCAGGTACTTTGCGAAGCATCCGTGCCCCGTCAGCACCTGCACCAGTCGGAAGGAAAGCACCCCGTGCGTCCGCTCCAACCACTCCATCAGCACCGGTCGGAAGGCCTCGACGGTCCTGACACCGTACCGAGGACTCTCCAGCCGGACTGCCCAACGGGCAATGACTCCACGGCGGGCGTCGACCCGCCAGGCGGTGATCTCCTGCAGGGAGACCATACCGCCGCGGGCGCGCGTCTCCGACACCCGCCGATAAATGTCGGCGAGCATCTCCGCCTCCAGGTCCCACGGGGGAGTTCCGGCCAAGAGGCACGCTGCCTCCGTCGACATGGTGCGGTAACCGCGTATGGCCCTGACCGCCATTACCCTCTGTGGTCGCCTCAAGAGGGCCCTCAGCCGGACGGTCAGGGACCCCGCCCACACCGGTGCGCCGTACAGAGCCATCGACCGGATCACATTCGAATCAATGGCTTAGGAATTGCCTTAATTACAAGTAGTTACAAACACACAGAGACACATAACATACATCATCTTAGTCCATACATATCCCACTGCTGGGCTCGGGCCTCCTCCTTTATGAGGGGACATTTCGATGGCTCCTAAGTATGGTGAGTCACTGCGAGGCGGTGATCCCGCAGAAGGAGGCCGTGGGTCGCGCGTGCGAGGAGCGCATCCTCGACGAGGCGACTGGGGCGGCGCAGGCGCGACTACCTGCGCGTCATGTCGCCCTAGCTGAGGCCGCGGGTGACGTGACCGGGGAGTTAGTCCATCACCCGCCGAGAGGCCGACCGCGTGAGGAAAGACCAATGTCCTCCCCAAGGGGGGGACGTCGGTCGATGGGAGGGTACCCCACTAGGGGGTATTCCGTCGGGCCGACCACTGATGACAAGTAACCCTGCTCCGGTGATCGGTCCAACGACTAAGGCGACATGGTGTTCGGGAGGGTTGCGGGTGTGCGTGCTTACGCCTCTCTGTCGCCCCGGATGGAGTGGTGCGGGGAGTGCGCCGACCGCAGCCCACCCCCAAAAAAAAAGTATAGTGAGTCAACTAACATTTTTAGGTATTTTAACTTTTTAGATTAAATGATAAAAAAATAACCTTATTTATCAATCTCTGTCATAAAAATTAAAACAATCATTGAAGCTTTTTCACCCGTGGAAGCTCATTACACCCGCAAAAATACAAATCGTAAATATTTGGGTGGATCCTTGTTGTTTCCCAAGATGTTTGACATCTATAAAGAATGGTTTGATCCCGTTAACTATTTAAATGAATGAATCTAAATCTGAACTAATTAATGAATCACGTCGTAATCAATACAAAAACTTAAAAATCCTAGAACAAGAATTTGAAAAAATGTAAACATTTTATCTTTGACACGCTCCCCTGTAAAATTGGAATTTTTCAGATGTTTCACTCTTCGTAGGAGCTATCGATTTGGCCTACACTACGCTGGTCAAACGTGGTGGCATAGGGTTTAATTGCGAATTTTTCGTTAAGGATATCTGCATATTACATACCAGTCAATTGTTGGAATAAGAGCACGACGATGATTTCGTGTGGTGACGGAATAAGCATACAATTCATCACCCTCTTAATCCGTAAATAAGAAGCAAGAGCAGGAAACCAAGAAATAACACTCAAATCCGCCTGACCAACGTCTATAGGTCATAAGGATTTCTGATGTTTACGCGAGCACTACACATTGTAAATGGACGGTCACCGCGGTCAGTCCGCCAGTGAACATGAATGCTGTAAAGTGTTCGAAACGTCGGGCAATCATAAATCAATTACAAACGCGACAAAATTCGTAAAAGTAGTTTTATTTACAACTAGCAGCGCCCTGCGGTTTCACCCGCAGTTCCTCTTACGTGGGAATATCGGGATAAATTATAGCCTATGTGTTATTCTGGTATGCAAGCTATATTATTGTGAAGTTTCATCAAAATTCATTCAGTAGTTTTGGCGTGAAAGAGCAACAAACATCTTCACATCCTCACATACAAACTTTCGCGTTTATAATGTTAGTAAGGATGTCTATAGGTCAATTTCCCTCCCATTATGGAGGAAGCTCAAGACCAACACAGGGTCATATTTGAGTTTTAATCGAGAGGATGATCACTTTAAGAACAAAACAGAAGCTCCGATAAAGGCATTTGCGCTCTAAAATCATACAACGTTATCATGAGTATTGTATTGGATAATTATCAATAGGAATGTATTGCTTATCAGCGATATCTGGTACTCAATCGGCAATGATTACTCAATTCTGTTTATCGTTGCCTTTCGTAGAATATTTATATAGGCATGTTACAATGACACTTATATTACTGCGTATTTATTTTATCATCATCATCTTTCTATCTCAACTCTTAACTGCACAGATAGCGTAGTTGTTAAACCCCAGCCAGTGTCAGGGGGTCCGAATCCATTTGTGTCCGTTAATTCAATCCATCCATCCATCAGCCTACAGACGTCCACTGCTGGACATAGACCTCCCCACGAAAATGCCACTCGGCACGGTCCTGCGCCACTTGCATCCAACGGTTATCTGCGACTTTGAGAATGTCGTTAATCCACTTAGTGGGGGGTCGTCCTACGCTGCGCCGTCCGATTCGTGGTCGCCACTCAAGAACCTTTCTTCCCCAACGATTATCGATTCCACGAGCGATGTGGCCTGCCCATTGCCATTTCAACGTGCTAATTCTGCGGTCTATGTCGGTTACACCCGTTCTTCTACGGATTTCGGTGTTCCGGATTTTACCACGTAGAGAAATACCGAGCATAGCCCTCTCCATAGCACGCTGAGCGACTTTGAGCTTTTTTATGAGGCCGACATTTAGAGACCACGTTTCAGTGCCGTAAGTCATCGCTGGTAACACACACACACACACACCGTCCGTTAATTATATGTTTGTACTAGCAATCGCTTCGTTTCGGTTTCAGTTGTTTTTCGGGCGTAGTTCCCGTTCCCGTGGGAATACCGGGATAAAATATAGCCTAGTTTACTTCCTGATATTATAACTTGCCATTGGTGAAAGAATTTTTGAAATCGGTCCAGCCGTTTTGAAGATTACCCGGAACAAACAGACAGACAGAAAAAAAAATATAAAGTGTATTTTAGGCATATGCATAGTGCAAATAACCGTGTGAGCATAAAAAAAGCCCATTATTTTGACATTACAAACAGACACTCCAATTTTATTTATTGGAACGAAGTGCCTTACGGCAGGCTTGGAGGAGATAGGGATTTTGCTGCGCGACCGAACTGAAAAAAATGTGATAGTAAAACCGTAAGAAAAAGTGCGTGGAATAAAACCGTTAAATGAGACGAAGTTCCTTATGGCAGGCTTGGAGGAGATAGGGATTTTGCTGCGCAACCGAACTGAAAAAAATGTGATAGTAATAAACCGTAAGAAAAAGTGCGTGGAATAAAACCGTTAAATGAGACGAAGTTCCTTATGGCAGGCTTGGAGGAGATAGGGATTTTGCTGCGCGACCGAACTGAAAAAAATGTGATAGTAATAAACCGTAAGAAAAAGTGCGTGGAATAAAACCGTTAAATGAGACGAAGTTCCTTATGGCAGGCTTGGAGGAGATAGGGATTTTGCTGCGCGACCGAACTGAAAAAAATGTGATAGTAATAAACCGTAAGAAAAAGTGCGTGGAATAAAACCGTTAAATGAGACGAAGTTCCTTATGGCAGGCTTGGAGGAGATAGGGATTTTGATGCGCGACCGAACTGAAAAAAATGTGATAGTAATAAACCGTAAGAAAAAGTGCGTGGAATAAAACCGTTAAATGAGACGAAGTTCCTTATGGCAGGCTTGGAGGAGATAGGGATTTTGCTGCGCGACCGAACTGAAAAAAATGTGATAGTAATAAACCGTAAGAAAAAGTGCGTGGAATAAAACCGTTAAATGAGACGAAGTTCCTTATGGCAGGCTTGGAGGAGATAGGGATTTTGATGCGCGACCGAACTGAAAAAAATGTGATAGTAATAAACCGTAAGAAAAAGTGCGTGGAATAAAACCGTTAAATGAGACGAAGTTCCTTATGGCAGGCTTGGAGGAGATAGGGATTTTGCTGCGCGACCGAACTGAAAAAAATGTGATAGTAATAAACCGTAAGAAAAAGTGCGTGGAATAAAACCGTTAAATGAGACGTGCGCAGGCGCTACAGTCGTATACACAAGCGAGTAGTGTATAATACCTTTCTCTTTCTCCTTCTTTCTTTTCGTTCTCAAATCCCTTCTCTCTCTATTACCACTCCACCCCGCCAATGCATAGTATATACTCATGAATTCATGGACAAGCACGTGGCGAATACTCACATTATAGATACATTTTACTTGTGAGTAGCCACGTTTATTTTTTGTAATTATTTCTATTTCTATGTAATTTTATCTTGTCAAACAAAAATAAAGAGACATATTTTGTTATTTTAATTGATAATTTGAATTACGATTTTGTTTTTTATTTAACGTAATTTATTATTTCCTAAAATACTGAATTTCCTAAATACTTTTCTGTACTTAATTAAAAACTAATCAGCAAAATTTAAGAGAAAAATCAAGAAAACCTACATAAAATTGAGCACGATTTTTTTTTTGTATATTGTGTCGATTCTACATTAGCCGAAGGAACTTCGTTCCTACCTGGTGTCCCACGACACCACATTTCTTTTTGGTATAGATATAGATATTCCCCCGCAATACAACGACTATTTCCTTAATGCAAGAAGACGTCATTAAAAAAAGCATTATCGTTCCACTGTTATGCTCGAGCCTCCTCCACAATAAGAAGGAAATTGACCGACTATACGCTGTTCAAACGTGTTGACATTGATGTATAAATATTATATGCATATTCTCCATAGTCGTCTTCTATGATACAGTAAAATAGGGGGATGCTGAATTATATTTTAACGTGTAGTAACGAAGTAATAATACAATTCATCTTTCCCGTGGATATCGTATAAGAAGACTATGAGGTATAATATGCACATAACATCTGTAAAAGAGAAGGAAAACTCGAAATGATACCAACATGACCAAATGGTATATATAGTAAGTCAAGTTCCCTCCCATTGTGGAGGAGCCAAACAGTAGGGCGTATGTGGGCTGCGATGATGATGATGACCCCATAGAAAAGCCTGCTTATACGGCAATTATTTTGTGAGGACGCAATATGTACTCCACTTCCTTTGTACGTATCGCACGCTGGCCTAATTGGTAAGGCGGTCGGAACGGGTCTCCACTAGAAGCCACATGCTTCAAGTCCTACGCGTGATAATATTATTCGCTAGCAAATTAGTATAAAAAAATTGTAATTGTATTTAATGATTTAGAGACGTTGAGGATAATAAAAAATATAATACTATAGACTCGATCTCTTAATTTATTGGAGACTAGCAACCCACCCTCGCTTCGCTTCGGTTTCTATCGCCTTATCCCCGTAGTTCCCGTGGGAATACCGGGATAAAATATAGCCTAGTTTACTCCCTGATATTATAGTTTTCTATTGGTGAAAGAGTTTTTGAAATCGGTCCAGCCGTTTTGAAGATTACCCGGAACAAACAGACAGACAGAAAGGCAAAAAAAATATAAAGTGATTTTTAGGCATAGGTATCGTCCAAATAACCGTGTGAGCATGAAAAAAGCCTATTATTTTGACATTACAAACAGACACTCCAATTTTATTTATTGGTATAGATGGTAAAAAAATATATAAATGAGTTGGCTGAGTTGGATGACTTAGAAATTTCGAGTAAATTCCATAATGATGAAATAAATTGTATTATAGTGTACTATTTAATGAGGTCTTTTCATTCAAATAGATAACAATTCAAGCCAAAGTTTAGTTCTAATTATTTTAATCCAACGAATTTAAAATGGCATACGAATAAGGATGGAGTATAAAAAGTGTTATTTCGTGTGGTAAAGGATTAAGAATAAAATTCACCACTCCCTATCTTGCCCGTGGATGTTGTAAAAGATGACTAAGGGATATAATATGCATATAATATATATGCAAGGGAAGGTAAATTCAAAACAAAACCCTATATTAACTTGTCTGACCAGCATGGCATAGTAAGGTTAATTTCCCTCCCATTGTGCATGAGTCGAAATGATGATGATGTCGACTATTCCTTTCCTGCGGAGAAGGCTCTTGGCCCAATAAAAAACTTATATAAAGCTAGCATGGAGAATGAGAATTCGTATTTCATTAACGGGGTTAGTATCATAATTTGAAGCGACTTGTGTCTCCGCGAGAAGTTCTATTGTATCATCCTCAATGTGTTATCATTCATCATTTCAGCTGATATACGTCCCAGTGTAGGGCTTTTTTTTTTGGGTGGGCTGCGGTCGGCGCACTCCTTGCACTACTCCGTCCGATAGAGGGGCGCAAGCACGCACACCCGCAACCCACCCGAACACCACGTCGCCTTCGTCGTTGGGCCGACCACCGGAGCAGGGTTACTTGTCATCAGTGGTCGGCCCGACGGAATACCCATAGGGGGTACAATCTTCAATGAGACTGAAGAAGAGCGAAAGTAGCGTTAGGAGGCAAGCAGAATTTTTGACTGCATTGATGGCGCAGTGGTTGAGATAGATAGATAGCGTAGACCTACTGTGTCCATGTTATCAGTTGGAATCCCACACAGGACAACCAATCCACAAATTGTTATTCTGAGCCTGTTTTGTGTAATAATTTTATGTTTGTAAAGTCCCATGCAATACAAGGGCATATTATCATTAAGTCATTAAGTTTCAAATTAGTCGTGATATCTTAGAATAATAACGTATAGAAGGTAAGTTCGCGCACAAAAAGTGAAGCATTTCAATTGGAGCTTAATGGAGCTTACGCCGAAACCGTTCTGTAATGTACAAGGTCATTGTACTGCACGTACTTACGCAACTCTTAAAAGATAAATAGGTAATTATGACGGTTCGTGCATTCAAATGGTGTCACAACACATTTGAAAAACATTAAAAGTTTTTAACATTACTTTTATAAGTATTTCGACGATTTATATTAATAAAAACAAAATTTGAATTCATAATTTGTATAGTGGTGTGCGTGTGTACGTGTGTAATCGCCATCGCGCATGTAGTATTGTTTGCTTCATATTTTTGATGGCTTACGTATGGACACTATCCTTCTATACGTTATTATTCTAAGCGTGATATTTTAGTTATTATTTCTATGTGATGACAGGTTAAGAATACAATTCACCCTTTTTACAGACGCCATAATGGTATTTAACAGTATAAAATAATGACGACACACATGGTTTCTGTATGGTGACAGAATAAGAATACAATTCACCACTCTTTCGTGGATGTAGTAAAAACGATTAAGGGACATAATACGCATATAAATCCATGCAAGAGAAGAGAATCTCAAAACCCTATATCAACCTGCCCAGCATGGTATAATAAGGTTGATTTCCCACCTATTGTGGAGAAGGTTTCTAACCCAATAGTGGGACGTGTATTGGCTGAGATGATGATGATATGGTCACTAGACCATAGACTACTAAGTCTAAGTAGGAACCTTCCAGAAAACATAGTGGCTTCACCCACGTCATATGCAATGAAATATTTTAATAAACACGTATCGATTTTTTCATTATCGTTACTGTTTTATTGCAGCCATTTTCGGACACGACGGATGACGGTATAGCAATAAATTAAACAGCTATCGGTACGATCTAATCATATTAATCATTGACATTCTAAATAATTACAAATTTATTTATTATGAAATGGACTTTATTCCTTATTATGAAAACAAATCTAATCTATAATCCTAATTAATATTATAATACGCATGTAAGTTTGTTGGGCTGTTTCTTTTTTGACGTGATAGCGTCTTAAAATTCGATGAACGCCGGTTGCACGCACGAAAAAGAAGAACTCATTGTCACGTTCCACATGAGCCAAGCGCTAGAGCGAGAGTGCGGCACAAGTGATAGAGAAGCACAATGAGCCTAATCCTTCGGCTTGTGACACAAATATCTCTAATTTAAGTAACAAACTATTTGAATTAACGAGTGCAAAAAAATGTTAAATTATCGAAGAAATCGTAATTTTCAATTTTCAAGTATGATAATTCAGTGATAATAATTCAATTCAAGTATGCAAATTTGCAGCAATACTTTTTTTAGGGTTCCGTACCCAAAGAGTAAAAGCGGGACCCTATTACTGAGAATTCGCTGTCCGTCCGTCTGTCACCAGGCTGTATCTCAAGAACGGTGATAGCTAGACAGTTGAAATTTTCACAGATGATGTATTGCCGCTATAACAACAAATAAAATAAATATTTAAGGGGGCTCCCATACAACAAACTTGATTTTTTTACCGTTTCTTGCTCGATACTAATAACGGTGACTGGTAGACGCTTTAATTATTCACAGAATATTTAGTTTCATGTTTTCTTTAAATATAATAAAATAAATAATTAAGGGGGCTCCCATACAATAAAAGAGGTTTTTTTCATAGATAATGGTTCGGAACCCTTCGTACGCGACTCGACTCGCACTTAGCCGGTTTATGACCTTATCACGCAAAATTATCGTCCATAAACCGACTGTACAGACAACCAATTTTTTTTTTCATTGTTTTTGTGTGACTGTAATTGTTAGACGCAGATGGCCGTGACAATTAAACCAGATTTTGGTGTGGGAGCTAAGGGCTCTCAACCCGATAAAGTTTAGACGACTGATCACGAGGGCACCTCCTATGGGGAACGATCGAACGAACGGTCCTCGATTCGTAAGATCGCTGACAAAATTGGCACTCCCAAGTTTATGACTTTACCGCGGCACGATTTCCGTCCACGGGCAGAATCGTGGATATTTGCGTGTTTTTACGCTTTCAAGTGTAATCACTAAACCGATTTTAAAATTTCTTTCAACAATGAAAAGCTATCTTCTTTCAATTAAAAAGTAAAGCTCCTGAAACATAATGATTCCTGATTTTATCCTTACTTAATATTATAAACGCGAAAGTTTATGAGTGTGTGAAGATATTTGTTGCTCTTTCACGCAAAAACTACTGAATGGATTTTAATGAAACTTCAAAATAATATAGCTTACATATCAGAATAAAACATACCCACGGGAAGAAAAACTGCGGGTGAAACCGCAGGGCGCTGCTAGTTTGAAATAAAATTATTTACCGATGTAATCGCGTAGTCATATAGGACTGCCTGTCCTGTCAAAAACGCTTAAATTAAACGTTAGCAAATTAAAAATCAAATACAAAAGCAATAGAATCTGCAAAAATAATGTTATTCTAGATATTCAGATATCTGAAAACTGGCTCAGAGCAATGCAATGACTAGCCCAGACATGGCTAATCCAGCGACGATTATTAGCGCTTTATCAGGTTGAAACTGCAATGTTCACTGATAGGTGAATAAACAGATTACTTATTTACTCAACTAACGATTACTTGGTATATATAGATATACTAGCAGACCCGGCCACGCGTTGCTGTGGCTAATGTTTTTGTTATATTACATTTAAACTATTTAAGTGGAACTGTAGGAGAACATCAGTCACGGGGACCATCATGCTTTTTTACATAGATGCCATTTGTAAAAAAATTTGACGACCTCCATGACAGTTTTAAAATAAATTTAACTTATACTTTAGCTTCAACAACACGTGGTGGTCATGCTATTGAATTGTAGCTTATATGACACGTTTATAGGTTTGACATAGCAGCGCCATCTATTAATTACTTACTCAATCCAGTCAACAGATATCGCCATCTGTTAAAATCGTTTGGAGTTAACAGATAATTGTAAATGTCAAATACCTAATAGACAAATAAGTTGCAATAAAATAATATTGCTACTATAAATTAAGATGTAAGCTACCCTATCTTTCAAGTTGGAGCAAACTGCACACGGTGTGCAAATTTAATTAAAATCGGTTACGTAGTTTAGAAGTCCATCGCAGACAAACAACGTGACAGGTAATTTATATATATTAAGATATAGTGGAATATATTACATAGAGATATATATGTAAATATCTTTAAAGCCATTGTTCTTGGCATGGCGTGGTATCTAGGACGTTCAACTGCTTGTCCGTTTCGCTTTCACTGTTTGCGTGATAATGTTAGTGACACTTTTCATCTTATATTACAGTTTTTTTATGTTAGTTTTCTATAAAACAATGGTTAAAAAAACGCCGTTTTAACAATGCGATATATGACGGAAATCCTGCCACGCTAGCTGAATTATTCAGCAGTTGAATCGCATTTAAAAATCGGCATTGGTTAAAATCTCGTGCATGGTAATCATTGCTTCGGGCCAACCGGTGAAGTCAAGGAACTCTGCACCGATGGTCGGCCCAATGACGAAGGCGACGTGCTACAGGGTGGGTTACGGGGCACCTCTGTCGCTTCAGACGGAGCCGGGCGGCCAAAATTAAAAGTACGAGATAATGTCGTATGGTAAAAAAATAAAACAATTCCTTCATCATCATTATTTCAGCTCATAAACGTCCCACTGTCGGGCTCGAGCCTCCTCCACGATAGGAAGGAAATTGACCATACTATACCATGCTGGTCAGACAGGTTGGTATAGGTTTTGATGACGACATTTCCTTCTCTTGCATAGATGTTATATGTATCCCTTAGTCGTTTTTTACGACATCCAGAGGCAAGATAGGGAGTGATGAATTGTTCTTATTCCGTCACCACACGGATAAATGGTGAATTGTATTCTTATAATACAAATCCTTAGTACGGGATAATGTGGCATGAAAAAAGTCTAGAAAGTTCTCAAGGACTGTTTTCTATTGCGTTATTCTATTCTGCAATTTATACCGTACGCTCCTACATAGGTAATAGCTAGTTACTTGCGTAACAGAAAACTATGGTTAGTACGTAAACATGTTTTCATTTATGCAATAGGTGGAAGTGGAACTTCAAATGAAGAAATTGTCGGACAGACCTTTTATTTCCTACTTATTAGTTGATCTTCCGTGTAGTGACGAAGAAGTGGGTGTCACAAAAGTCGAGTAGGTAAGGAATATAATAAGCATATAACATCTATGCAAAAGGAAAACTTGAAATAAAACACTACTAACACGTCTGAGTAGCGTGGTATAGTCGGTCCTCCTATTGTGGAAGAGGATCGAGCCTAGCAATGGTACGCATGGAGGCGAGATAATAAGAATACATATTACTATCTGATCCAGGCTTTGTAACAATATTTTTATCCATCATCTTATCGACGTACACTGTTGAGAATAAGCATTTAGAAGAGAAATTTGCCATTATACGTTTATCAGGAGACTATTGTTGAAGAATGACGAAATAAAACTCCTTATGGCTATGACAACCAGCAGCGGGTTAAGATCAAGAAAATTTGAAAGAATCGAAATATCATGAAAGCCACAACGACGAGGCTCTTATAAGCCTTTCCTCATACTTCTCTATGCTGTAAGAACGGAGTTAGGAGAAATGGGAAGGAAATAGATAAACGCTCTAAATATGTGGTGCTGGACAATAATGTTTGAAGTATCGTGGGTTGAGTTTCGAACCAATATTTCGATATTTCAAACACTACAACGTCTTTAAAAAATCCAAGATGGCAGCTGTCAAATGTCAAAAAGTTGCTCAAGGCTTATTTTTCAATACACCGATATGGATATCAAAAAAAAATCTTGAACACGGAATACTTGACTGTTTTTGAACCTAGGTTTAGATTTCTGTCTAAAATATTCTCTTATTTCGCATGTTTTATATATCACATTGTGTGTGGTCCTTTAAACGAATACAGTTTGATGACATCGAACGGGGCAAGACGGTGAGACGTCATGAAGCGCGTATAGGGATGCAAATATCGAAACCAAGAACATCAATGTTTCAGAACAAACATCAATGTACAAAAAACATCGATGTATCGAAACATCAATGGTTTTTTAGAGATCTATGCGATGAGCTTTTCTTTTTAGTTAAATCAAGCATACTTCTTACTCTTTTAAATGAAACACCAACATTTGCGTGACGTGATGAGAGTTTGTAGTTATTTAGAAACAGAGTACGTCAAGCGCTGCACAGGCTCTTCTAAAAGTACCATACATTTTAAATCATGCAGGCAAAACATTGTATAAAATAACATCGATGGCAAGCAACGATGTTTTTTATTGAAACATCGATGTATCGTATGCTAAGCGCATAGCATCAGCCCCTTCCAATACCACATGTTGTTCACGAGCGTTCTGTTCATAGAGTATCAACTAAGAAGAACTGTTGCCTATTCTAGTAGCGCTTCCCTTCTACGATTTCTACAATAATTTAAGGGGTGATGACACATAGTATGCTTGTTTAAACAAGCATACTATGTGTCATCACCCCTACATCATATAAACAATGTCGGTTCTTCAAATTGTAATCTAGTACACTATACTCGTGATGTGATATCCATACTAATATTATAAATGCGAAAGTAAGGATGTTTGTTTGTTTGTTTGTAACGTTTTCACGCTTAAACCACCAAACCGATTTCAAAAATTCTTTCACCAATGGAAAGCTATAATATCAGGGAGTAACATAGGCTATATTTTATCCCGGTATTCCCACAGGAACGGGAACTATGCGGGTTTAAGCGACTGAAACCGAAGCGAAGCGAGGGCGGGTTGCTAGTAATTTAATAAAAAAAGTTAATTGGTTGACGCTGCCCCGTACGATACGGTCCGGGCGTATTCAGACCAAACAAAAAATATCTCCCACAATGCGAAGGAAAATCGTTTAATCAGCATGATATAGTGGGCGAATAGGGTCTAACAGTGGGCTGTAATTTTTTTAATATAGTAAAAATATTGGTGTCCGTGTGGTGACGGAGTAAGAATACAAATCACCACTCCCTATCTTGCCCGTGGATGTCGTAAAAGTCTATTTAAGGGATATCATACGCATATAACAACTATGCAAGAGAAGGAAAACTCAAAATAAAACCCCTATACCAATCTGTCTGACCAGTATGGTAAGGTTAATTTCCCTCCTATTGTGGAGGCGGCTCTAGCCCAACAGTGGAACGTAGAGCAAAAATGAAGTGAAAATTACAAAAAACTTTTAAAAGTATAAATGACGTTATGTTTACAGACGCGGTAACGAAAATATCATCACATTTAGTGCTGGCATTTCGAGGAATTACAGCGACAGTAAATTATATGTTTATTTTATGGTCTCGCAGAAATAGCATTCTCACTCGATTATAACGTACGATGGGTGTTATATGGTTAGTAAATCTATCAAGTCTGAAAATACTGTCTATACAATACTTCCCCCCTTAAATTTCCTTGGGAGTCGTAAAATTGTCTAAGGGATCAACAGGACAATCGCCAGCAGCACTCTTCGGCGGGTTACACTTCCAGTATCGTCTCTTGGGTAACCACGGCTTGGGGTATTACCAAGGACAATGTGGAAGTTTACACTTTGACAGAGTTCTGAGTTTATTACTTACGCGACACGGTTTTGCACCTCGACGGGGAGGACGGAACCGTGGTTGGTATTTCTTTGATATAGCCTCGGGGGCCGTGTTTTATGTTATCTGAAATGGAGTTAGGGACACGAAAAAAGTATCGATACTTTAAGGTATCGAGTACTTTTCTTTCGATACCAATACTTTGACTAATGAGTACTTTTTGGCAGGTATCGTATCGAATAAATTATAAAAGTTATCTACTTTAAAATTGACCTTACGGCTAGTTCAAACGTAACGAACCTTCTAAAACCTGGCTCGAAATATTTTCATCCGTTCAGACGTTCAATTCCTAAAAAAAACTTATTAAAAGCAGGTTCTATGAAAAGCACTGGAGTACTCGATACTTTTATGAGTACGTTACTTTTTTTCAATACTACTCATGAGTACAGAATTCGCGTGTTAACCTATATTGAAAGAGCCAGAAAAGTTTATTTCGCTTACTTTCAGTCTTATGTCATACGGCGTATTATTGTGGGGTTACTTCGCGGAAATGAATGGAATCTGTTTTACAAAAAAGGGCTGACAGCAAAATTTATAAGGCGCAAGAGTTTCTACAGGGAAGAAATTTAAGGAAGTGAACATTTTGACTGATGTATGTATGAAAAATATCGATTATTATCTATACCAATAAATAAAATTGGAGTGTCTGTTTGTAATATCAAAATAATAGGCTTTTTTCATGCTCACACGGTTATTTGCACGACACCTATGCCTAAAATAGCAATTAAAAAATTTTTGTCTGTCTGTCTGTTTGTTCCGGGTAATCTTCAAAACGGCTGGACCGATTTCAAAAATTCTTTCACCAATGGAAAGCTATAATATCAGGGCGTAAACTAGGCTATATTTTATCCCGGTATTCCCACGGGAACGGAAACTACGCGGGTAAAACGACTATAACCTATAACCGAAGCGAAGCGAGGGCGGGTTGCTAGTTTATTATAAAATCTTGCACTACCTAGATGATAATACAGACTGGTTATGAGCAGCTCCCCATCCACCTATTTCCTCAATATTCGAACGAAAGAGTTACACATGTTTATTTTGTTGCTACTACTATGATTGTAGAGCGCAACGTATTTTGACAAACGAATTTTGTTATTTTGTCTGTGATTTATGTTTGTGACAAATGGTCATTATGATATTAGTCCGTGTGCTTACGGAGTAAGAATACGGACCACCCCCTCTCTTACCCATGGGTGTCGTAAAAGACGACTAAAAAATTATAATACGTAAGACGATTTTCTATCTCTTGCATAGTAATGCAAGAGATAGAAAACTCGATATAAAACCCTATTCCAACACGTCTGACCAGTGTAGTCAAATTCCCTCCCATTGTAGAGGAGGCCTGAGCCCAATGGGACTTATATGTATAGGCTGAGATGATAATGATGGTATTGGTCATGCTCATTGAAAGGTATACTTGTGATAACTACGAGGAGCAAGTCTCTCCTTTCCCTTCATTGTGATTGAGTGATGGCTGCTCTAGTGGTTAATATGTGATCGGGTGCCACTTATGAGATCTAGTCCACCAATAATATTTGGCATTGTATTTGAGAACTATATTATACCGTGGTTCGAACGATCATCGCATTGGAGCTATTAATAGACATGTTTTTTTAAATTAAATTTAGAAGTCATTAAAAAAATACAAATTACCAAACCCACTGGAGTCTCTTGCCGGATTTTCTCAATGCGGTCGCGTGCCGATCCGTTAGTTGTTTGAAATAATTTAGGATAAAATGTAAAAATTGGCAATATCTACTGCGCGGGATTTATACATAATTTGAATTTGTACATGACATTAGAAGAAAAAAAAAATACTATATTAATCCACCTGACCAGTATGTTGTACTAGGTCGATTTCTCTTCGATTGTGGAGGGAGCCTGAGTCCATCAGTGGGGCGTATACGAGCCGAGATGATGATACATTACAGCACCGGGGTAATACCACATTGGTTAGTGGTAGGTGCACAATGTTGGCAGTTGTCTGTCTACAGCCGCGGGCCGGTCCGTCCGGGGTAGTACCACACTGAGCAGAAAATCGACGTACGAGTAATAGCAAGTTATTACTGCGCTTCGTTCGGTGAGCGAGACAGCCGGCAGACCAATTTTCTGAGGGTTTCCGCGTGTGGTGGGTTTTGGTAATGCCTTTAGTATCGCCGAACCTCATTGCACGCATTCACACTCTCTTCACTTTCTTCACGGTAGGCAGCGAGCCAGCGACCTTGCAGAGGACCATGAGCGGTAGCACCAACATTAGGTGTACTGTTTGCTCGTTTGTATAATAAAAAAAAAAAAAAGTACGTACCTAAAGATTGTATTATAATACTAGCAACCAGCCCTCGCTTCGCTTCGGTTTCAGTCGCTTAAACCCGCGTAGTTCCCGTTCCTATGGGAATACCGGGATAAAATATAGCCTATGTTACTCCCTGATATTATAGCTTTCCATTGGTGAAAGAATTTTTGAAATCGGCTCGGTGGTTTAAGCGTGAAAGCGTTACAAACAAACAAACATCCTTACTTTCGCATTTATAATATTAGTATGGATTAAATTATCGATGACGACGACAATATTTGGATATTTTATCAATAGAATATAATCTATCTACTTATATTTTTAGACACGTTATTGAAAACTGCCGTGTGATAATTGAGATAACAATATCACCAAGTATATAAATATATCAGTATCCGTGTGGTGACGGAATAAGAATACAATTCATCACTCCCTGTCTTGCCCGTGGATATCGTAAAAGACGACTAAGGGATATCATACGCATATAACATCTTTGCAAGAGAAGGAAACTCGAAACAAAATCCTATTACAACAAGTCTGACCAGTGTGGAATAGTATGTCAATTCAACCCCAATTATGGAGGCGCTTGAGCGTAACAGTGGGACATATATAGGCTGAGATGATGATGACAGTATAAATATAATATGCATTCAATGATAACTCAATGTTGGTAGGGGATTCTGCTAATTGAGATGTCTCATCTTATGGCATTATCCTGCCTGTTAGTTGGGGTTAAATGGACGGAAATTGGCATACTATGCTTACAATGATTTCTGATGTAAATAAAAATACAGATTTTATCGCGTTTCTAACACTTTGCAGTGTTCGAAACGTCGGGCAATCAAACGTCAAATACAAACGCGATAAAATCCGTAAAATAGTTTTATTTACAATACTGTGCTACTGTGCTTGTTTCGAGTTTTACTTCTCTGACTCACATATGCCAAACAATCTGGTCAACATGGTGCATAACATTAATTTCCCTCATCTGAACATTATCCGCCGGCGTATACAAGAAGAACGATAGAATTTTTTGAGCTATTAAAAGAAATATTTAATTTAAAAAAAATACTATTAGAATCACATGGTGTCAGAATAGGAATACAATTTACCACCCCTATTGTACTTGTTGGTGTAGTAAATGAGGAGTTAAGGATATAATATGCATATAACATGCAGCAAGAAAAGGAGAAACTCAAAATAAGACCTACTAAAACATCTCATGAGCATGCGGTAGGTAAATTTCCCTCTTATTGCGGAGAAGGCTTGAGCCCAACAGTGAAATGTATATGAATCTAGGTAAACATAATTATAGCTATTACGCACTCATAAACTCAAATAATTACTTTATTGCCAAAATAAATTCACAATATTTTAACACCAAGTTGAGTTCCCGAGTTACCTAGTGGTAGGACCACACTGTCGGCAGTTATCTGTCTACAGCCGCGGGCCGGTCCGGCCGGGGTAGTACCACACTGAGCAGAAAATCGACGTCTGAGTAGTAGCAATTTGTTACTGAGCTTCGTTCGGTGAGCGAGAGAGCCGGAAGCCCAACTTACCGAGTGTGTTGCGTGATGGCTTTGGTATCACCGAGCCTCAATGCTCGCATTCACACTTCCTTCACTTTCTTCGCGGTAGGCAGCGGCCTTGTAAAGGTCCATGAGTGGCAGCAACACTTACCATCAGGTGTACTGTTTGCTCGTTTGCCACTGCTAGCAATGAAAAAAAAAACCTGTGTGGTGACAGAATAAGATTATAATTCGTCACTCACACATCTTGACCCTGGATGTTGTAAAATGCGACTAATGGATATAATATGCATATAACATCTATGTAAGTCCTCTTACTGAAAACTCAAGGACACTATGCCAAAGTGACTGACCAACGTGATATAGTAGGTCAATTTTCTTCCCATAGTGGAGGAGGCCCGAGCCCAACAGTGTGATGCCTATGGATTGATATGATGATGATGAAATTGAGTCCACCCGTGACTGTTAACGCTGCAGTGTTTGAAACGGCAGGCAATCAAAAATCAAATACAAACGTAATAAAATCCGTAGTTTTATTTACGATGAAATTGAGTTGCCATTAAGTTATAAAGTATTTAGATCTTGGGCCTCCAAACTCAGGTTAAACTTGAGTTATGGGTGCCAAGTCTCTCTAACCGCCTGGTCACGACTTTAGTCTTAGCGGCGAGCGACGCGGCGTGCCGAGCGGCGCACGCTGGTAAAGCCCCATACAAAACCGTTTCATGTGAAAGTCATAATGGAATAAAATTTATAAATTAATATATAATACATAATCATCATCATCATCATCTCAGCCCACATACGTCCCACTGTTGGGCTCGGGCCTCCTCCACAATGGAAGGGTAATTGACCTACTATTATACCACGCTGGTCAGACGTGTTGGTATAGGGTTTTATTTCGAGTTTTCCTTCTCTCGCATAGATGTTATATGCGTTTTATATCCCTTAGTCGTCTCGTACGATCACCCACGGGTAAGATAGGGGGTGGTGAATTGTATTCTTACTCCGTCACCACACGGAGAAATACATAATATATATAAATAATTAATACAAACGCGATATAATCCGTAAAAGTAGTTTTATTTAAAAAAAAATTTCTAGTTTGGTCTGTCATTTTAGTATATATAGTATCTAGTAGTAGTGTAGTATACGTTTATAATATGTTATTGCTATGTTCTACCATTTTATGTAAATTAAACAAACATATTTTGTATTTTTTTCTTATATAATTCATGTATTTTTAATTAATTTATAAAAGATTTTTTTAAATCAAAGTTGTTTCATTTAAACTTTAAACATTCTAGTATATGTGTGCAAAATTACTGCTCATTTAGTTTTGAGACAACTGAGATACGGAGTTTTGAGACGAAACATACGCGATTTTCCCACTGTGCGCCGCTCCGCGCTTAGCGGCAAGGTCGTGAACGGGCTGTAAAGCTGATTAGAAGACAAAAACCCAGTATCACTTTATTATACATACTAATGCAAATGACTATGTCAGTATTACTCTTGTCTCGTATTTAAAATCGATCCTTACAAAATATAAAATGTGTAGTGTAGGCGAGTGTGTTGGGGTATCCTAATAAGTGTTTAGCCGAGCGATCCGACCGGGGAATAGTCCGTCACCCGCAAAAAGGCTGAGCGCACGACAGCGATCAATGTCCTGGACATCGGAAGGAGAGGGTACCTCACAGGATATTCAATCGGGCCGACCACGGAGGGCAAGGAACTCTGTACCGATGATCGGCCCAATGTTGTGCAACAAAAACATATCCATATTGAATCATGGTTATGAATAGGCGTTTCTTATGAAATTTACACTCAGATAATACATAAAAGTATAAAACAATCCACTACATAGTAAAGATAACATTTATATTATCTTCATATCGCTTATTCATGATGATCTTCATAATTCAGTTGGTTTAAATAATTACAAGAGTATAAAAAAAAATGTGTTGAATTGTATTCTTACTCTGTCACTACATGGAGTCATTATAATTTTCACATATGTTGGTGGAGACTCATAATTACTTCTTTTACCTTAATATAAAACAATTATAGGTAATAATACTAATATCTCAAACGTTGAAGTTAGTCATTGTATACAATTGTTCTCTCCAGACAATAACAGACCAATAGACTTCATTAAAAGCAGCAATTAAGATTGCTTATATCTTTAGTTCAAACATAAGTTGATATTTCTATAATAGAAAATTGGCTCTTCTTGTGAGATTGTCTTGTATATTTTATGTAAACCAAGCTCCAGAGACAAGCCAATTTCAGTATTCAATCAAATATTCCTTAAATAGATAGAACAAAAACCGGTTAAGTGCGAGACAGGGTCACCCACGAAGGGTTCTGTACCATTTTCTATTAAAAGTACAAAAGAATCGCGTTTGTTGTATAGGAGCCGCCCTTAAATATTTATATTATTTTGTTTTTAGTATGCGTTGTTATAGCGGCAACAGAAATTCATCATTTGTGACAATTTCAACTGTCTAGCTATTGCGTTCTTGAGATACAGCCTGGTGACAGACAGACGGACGGACGGACGGACGGACGGACAGACAGACAGCGAAGTCTTAGTAATAGGTCCCGTTTTTACCCTTTGGGTAGAGAACCCTAAAAAAGAGGTAGATAGGACACAATATGTATACATGACCAATTACAGAGTTATATTGGCAATGAATATCCTTAAAATATTTAGTTACAAATTTACATTTACAATATTGAATCACATATTTGGTCCTTATTAGTTGTATAAGGACAATTCAATATTATGAATTCTTACATTATCCTTGTGCAGATGCTATAAAAAACTAAACTCGACAAAAGAGACCATATTTTATTATTTATTTTACAGTGCTCTTTTTCATTTCTAAAACGTAATTCATCATAGCAAATGCAGGATATAAAGTTTTTTTTTATTAAAGATTAATTTGTGTTTCAGGTTGAATATAAAAACTGGATGAAAGTGTGTTACATCTGAGTGTCATTTCTTTTAAAAAAATATTTATTAGGTACATAATATCTTAAGCATAGTGTGATAAGTGGAAAATAAACAAATATTAAAACTTACAGCAAATATAGTGTTCTGCAATCCAAAGGGTATTGGAGTCAATCTCGCAAAGAAAACGATTTTGAACGCTTGTGGCCCCGAGATCACCTTCAACAGTGCTCTTGCAGTTTCATTCTTTAATAACCGGTCGAGCGGCAAATAATTTCGGAGAGCTTTTAGCGTAAAATGTGCTACCGCCACACCAAAGTTTGCACTCACTAAAACAGTACCTAATCCCTTAACGATGCCGAATAAATAACCACTAGTAATTATCAACACTAGATAACCAATCGTCACAGGAAAACTGACCACTAAAAACAAACCCATAAATAACAAAAATATTATCCACGGATCTTGCGCATCTACCCAATATAAAATCGTCTTTAGATACTCTTTGAAGAAATACAGCACCAGTACGAGACAAGTAAGTAACAATATTGATATTATAATGTTAAACAAATAACTGTACGTTGTTCTATTGTTAATTTTAGTCCATAAACTTTTCTTTCTCGTCACCGCTACGGGGTCAGGCTGGCATTCTTCAACGTCGATATTTTCCATTGTGACTTTCTATGACGAAAGTGAACACGGTCTATTTCAGATTGTTCCGTTTAAATATAAACGATGTGTTCTCTGCCATGACCCAATTCAAAAATATTTTTTATTTCACATTTACGCACGATTACAATTAATCTACGAAACAACCATCCACAACTATTACCGGAGAACTATTCAATTACTTCTATTCACCACACTTCAGGTCACTTCATCACAAACTGTCACTGTCAGCTGTCAATGCAGTCCTGACAATTGACATTAATTTTTTTTGTTTGGATCGCCCTTACGGGTAGGCTAAAGTATTTTTGACCATACTGCCTTGTCTTAAGTAGCTTAGAAAGAAAATTATTTATTTTCTTTACATATTATTTACATCTTCATGTTGTATAACTTTACATTAGTCATTGTCCGTCAGTAAGTCAAGTCGTTATCATTAATTAGGCGCTGAAAACCTAATTAAATGATTGCTCTGGGCATTCCGGTAGAATATGCAAATCACGTAAACCACTCTTATATCACATTCACCACACTTCAGCACCTTAATTGTATTATATTACATAAAACTTCAGCAAAAGTATTCAATATAACACTATAAAACACTTAAATATAATGAATATAATACAAGAGCTTTAACATGAAATTTCCATATTCGCGCCGAAACTCCCAATTGACAATACGTCAGTGTCACCGTCATTTTTTGTTCTGCTTGTGCATTCGGACCCGTAAGGAAACAAAGTCCATATAGCAAATCTAAAAAATTGTTTAATTTTCTTCATATATTATTTAACACTTCTTCATATAGAATAACTTATATATCGTCATCGGAGTTTCGGCGCGAATATGGAAATGTCATGTTAAACTCTTGTATTATATTCATTTTTTTAATGTTTTATAGTGTTTTATTGAATAATTTTGCTGATATTTTACCTAATATAATACCGTTAAGGTGCTGAAGTGTCGTGAATATGATATAAGAGTGGTTTACGTGTCCTTCCTCCTTATAATAACATTTATTATATCGTTAAGTGTGTGTGTTAACAGTGACGACTTACGACACGGAAACGTGGTCCCTAAGTGTAGGCCTAATAACCAAGCTCAAAATCGCTCAGCGTGCTATGGAGCGGACTATGATCGGGGTTTCTCTGCGAAATAGAATCCGAAATACGGAAACGGCAGAAGAACGGGTGTAACCGATATAGCACGAAGAATTAGCACGCTGAAGTGGCAATGGGTAGGCCACATTGCTCGACAAACCGTCAACAGCTGGGGTAGAGAAGAAAGGTTCTCGAGTGGCGACCACGTATCAGACGATACAGTGTATGTGTGATGATCAGTGATCGGAGTAGGTATATTGATTTTTGCTACTTGCGTCGGTAATGTTCATGTAAAGATTAGCATGGATACGCCATTTTTCCGGAACGTCATTCCGGCACTTCTGGAATCACTGAAGTATTGTCTACAAATTCAAATAATTAATATAATTTGTTTTTTTTTTTAAGATTGCATTAAACAGATTTCAAAAGCTTTTATTTATCTTGTAATGTTATACGTGTTCGACACTAATTTTGAAAGCTAAGTTAGAATCACTCCTCTATGTGTCCGTATGGGCTCAAATCTTATGTACCTTCGGTGAAAATACAATAACATGGTACCATGGAGCTGTTCTGTTTGTGGAGCCGGAAGAAAGCCATTGGAACTTTTTTTTCTATGTTAATGTGTAACGGGACGAGCAGATCGCTCGTCTGATGGTAAGCGTCACGTCTGCCTATGGACAGATGCAGTGCCAATCAGTAACTAAATAGTTCTGTCTGGCACTGCCCAGCGCCCGCTACACCGAGACGACAGTTATTTATTAGGTCTCATATACCCAGTAATTGCACTAGCTTCAATGCCCTTTCCCCGAAACATAAAAGTGTTGAACACACTCCCATTTTAGGATGAAATGTCTGGAAAATCAGTGGTACCCACCTAGACGGCCCAGTACAGGAACCTACCACCTGGTACCACCTTAACTAAATACTATAAACCCATCGACTTTGGACTTAATTGTTTTGTCTATGTAAGTACTTGGTGCTACCTGATAGCCATACTGTAATGCCCATTTAGAGTAACGTTTTCACAACACAATAACAAAGATGCGCACTCTACGAATCGAAGTAAACGAGTGAGCTAGCTACCTGTGGGGCTACCCTCCGCGTCGCGGTATGCATTGTTTTCGTAACCGGTTTGTGCACTATCTACAATCCTGTGTTCTGATTGGTCACTGAGTCATGTTGAGGGCACAGATTAAGAGTAAGACAGAAATTTAACCGCGTCTTTTGTGAGTGAAATATTTTGAGTCCAATTCACGCTTATACTAGTTTGAGTATTTGTTTTACTCGATATATACTAAAATCATACCAAGTTTGAAGCTTCTATCTGTTACCGTTTTTATGATAGAGCTAAAACAAACAAATATGCAAAAAATGTTTCTTGTATGGAATCGGTAATTTTTAACTTTTTGATTTTTATTGTATGTTCTTATGTCGGCCATAGTTATAAACGCTTTTTGAAAAATAGAATTGTGCATCTGCTAATGTTCGAAAGAAAAAGCTCAGTGAGTGACAGACATACAGCGGAGTCTTAGCAATAGGGTCCCGTTTTCAACCTTTGGGTACGGAACCCCAAAAAAACTATTTTGCAGCGGGATGGCGATAAATTATTAAGAAGATACTATTGGTCATATGGTTACATTGTAAAATTCCGAAAAAAAAAATTATATTCCTGAGGAATATCCATATTATATATACGTTTCAGATTATTGACCCTAATTCAATATACCTACTCCGATCACTGGTGATGATGAATATAAATTATATTCATCATCATCATTTCAACCTATCGTATTAGATTATATAATTAACATAAATATTGCCACAAGTGAATAAAGATTATCAGTATATTGAAAAAGCTATAATACTGAATATGTAATTAATAAATGGAAAGCATTTTTAACCAGAGAAGCTTAAATAAAACATAGTTTATCTTATAATCAGTGTGACTTTTGTTATTCTGTTAATAATTTTTTACAAATATATCTTGAGGAAACAACAAATCAGTAAAAGCAATTAAGTAAAATAAACTTTCATAAAAAGAAAAAATAATATTTATTTCAGTTAACTTTTGACATGCGATATCGACGAAGAAACAAAAATATTGTTTCATGAAATTCGTGACGGAAAATGTATTGTTTAGACTGCAATCTGCATCCATTTTGCTTTCTTTGTCTGGCCGACCAGAGATAACACACAAAAAAATAAATCAATCATTATGGCCTTAATGACGTATGACGTTCTGTGTTGGTGTGCTGTAGGATTTTCTCGATTCTTTTATATGAAAATAGGCATGAAATTTAACGTTACAGGAATTCGCATTAGTTTATCTATTTAAATTCCTTCCTATCTGGAAATAGTAACGAGGGTATTTATATTTGGAGATTTGATATAAAATATAACCATGCCTCCGAAGAAAGCTGCTGCACCTGGTAGCAGCAAGAAGACGGAGCAAAAGAAGAAAGAGAAAGTTATTGAGGTAACACTATCTTAATTAACCTTATATATTTTTACTGTAGATATAGGTTCGGAATAGTTCTCTCAACTGTAGTCAATATTGTTGTAGTTAGACATTTTTTTTTGGGCCGGCTGTGGTCAGCATACACTTCGTCAACTCGAGGGACGTAAGCGCGCACGCCCGTAACCCTCCCGCAGGTGACTTGACTTCAGTGGTCGGATCGGCGGAAAAAGTGCCACATTTTCGTTAGTCGAGCACCCCACGCTTTTTTCACAATAATATTAATATATTTCGTTCATTATTATTTTCTGCCTATATTGAAAATTATTTTATACTTTTTAGTTGAAAGCGTGTTTTTTAGTTTTTTTTAAACTATATTTATACAGCAATATCTGGCGCTAAGAAAATAATCCTTGTATTAGGGGGGACTTTACAAACATATAATTAACAAACACAAATTACATCCAGATAGTGATGTCCTGCATAGGATTTGAACCCGCGACACTGGCACTATAGATTGGTATCTTAACCACTATGCCCTCTGTGCACTCATAACTATAACTATATGATAAATAGTTTAGTGATACCTGTGTGCCTACTCTTGAAAACAATTCTAATTTCGAATCCGATTAAATTCCAATCTCACCAAACTTATATTTGGTATTCTTGAACAAAATCGAGAATGAATTCTTCGCGTTCGCCATTGTTATTTTCACCAAATGTGCCGTATTTTCTTACTTTAAATTAATAACGTTATCAAACTGGGTCACCACAAAGATGCTTTCTTGAAATTGTGCAACATTAACGATTTTAAACTACGTCAAAATCACGTCGGGAGTAGCAAATATTTGACATAATCGACGAGAGTCGAATTCATTTAGTTTAGAAACGTTCCACCGATTTTGATACCAATCGTGCGCTAGTGTCGCTTTCAAGAGTACCAAATTTGCTCAAATTCGAGCTGCAATTGAATTTAGGATTGGAATCGAGATTCAAGAGTAGGCACACTGAGGTCATCACAATAAGTAATCATATTTTTAAGCCACAAAGCATCCAGTTCTCAAAAAATCTTAATCCTTTTACAGGATAAAACATTTGGACTCAAGAATAAAAAGGGTGCAAAACAACAAAGATTTATACAGCAAGTAGAGAAGCAGGTCAAAAGTGGCGGTATCCATCCCGCCAAGCCTATGGATGACAAGAAGAAAGACAAAGAAAGTAAAATGAAGGAGCAAAAAGAACTAGCAATGTTGTTCAAGCCAGTACAGACCCAGAAGGTTGAGAAAGGTATGCTATGTAAATCTTTGGTAATATTTTGTGGATTTCAATGACATCTTTATATATATTATTATCTCTTCTGTTTGCATGTTTGTAATTGAACTTCTTAACGACTGGACCGATTTTGATGAAATAATTTGTATGTGCTCCACTGGTTTTGAGAATAGTTTTGATTAACAATTGGATCCGGTAGGTGGCGCTGCTATCGATTTCATGATTTATCCCTTTTAATTTTTTTTTAATAGAACAACATCTTTTGGGCCATCTAATTATACTGTATATAGTATGACTGGTAAAAGATTATACATATTGAAGGAAACAATAGATAATGGCCACATGTAACTAATAAAAGTGTAAAAAGAAGATAATATTAATTAACTACATAGTAAACATAGTAAATAAAAAATAAACATACTAAGTAGTAATAAACATACTACATACACTAGTAATAAACATACTACATAGTAAACATCAACAATATTAGTGTTACAAGACTTCCAAAAATATTGTCACCCTACTGGCGATACACCGATACCGATATCGAGTAACAGTTTTGTTAGTACTGTTGTCAAGATTTTGGATATTTATTACTAGAATTACTAAAACTAGGTGTAGGAATAATGTCATAAAAAAACACTACAGTTATTTGCAGATTCATAGCTCTTACCAATCCTGAGATAAAGTGATTTGTTTCTAATCAAAACAATAGGTTTGCCAGCGTACGTTGACCTTTGTCTGCGGCCCGCGACGCAAAAAAATACCTACTGGGTCGAGTCGCATAGGTAGAATATTTACCTAAAATGTAAAGGACCACACTGTAGACAGTCTTTTGTCTTCAGTCGCGGGCCGGTCCGTCCGGGGCAGTACCACACTCTCTCGCAGAAGATCGACGTTTGAGTAGTAGCAATTTGCTGCTGCACTTCGTTCGGTGAGCGAGAGAGCCGGGAGCCCAACTTTCTGGGTGTGTGTGTGTGCGGCGGGTTTTGGTGAGGCCTGAAACCTGCGGTGGTGAGGTCTTGGTCGGGGTATTGAGCGTGAGGGGCTGGCATGGTGTACAGGGAGACCCGATGGGAATGGTCACCGCCGGCCACCTGCCGGTCAGCAGGGGACCCGAACCCAGGAAAATCCTCCCTGGGAGGCTGTCCCACCAACCGGCGAAAATCCCGTTGGGTAGTCGTCGTGCCGGTATGAAAAACCGGAGTGGAGCTCGGTGGCTACGCACGGGGGCGCATCGGCGGCCCTTCCGTGCATCGTGTCAGCTCCTCACAAAACTCACTCCTCGACCATGCACTATGCCCCGCCCATTTTTTTTTTTGGTATCACTGAACTCCGTTGTACACATTCACACTCCCTTCCTCCTCTTTTTATACAATAACTCATGGCCAAGAAAAATAAAAAGAGAACGTTTTCTACGGCGGTCCCCTTATCCACATTTGATGTGGATTTTTGCAATATCAGGGGTCTACATAGCAATCTCGACGCCGTCCACCATGACCTCGAGACGGCGCAGCCTGCCTTACTCTTTTTAACGGAGACGCAAATAGGTGCTCCGGTAGACATTTCGTACCTAAATTACCCCGGCTACGAGTTGGAGCATACCTTCTGTCGTAAAGCCGGGGTGTGCGTATTCATCCGAGGTGATATCTGCTGTCGCCGCCTTCGGGCCCTCGAACATGGTGACTTGTCAATCCTGTGGCTACGCGTAGACTATGGAGGCCTTACCCGCATCTACGCATGCCTCTACAGGTCCCATGGCAGTGATCCGGGGTCAATTCAATTATTTGAGAACGTCCAATGGGGGATTGACGAAATATTGGAGCAGTGTCCGTCAGCGGAGGTGGTGGTTCTTGGAGACTTCAACACTCATCATAAAGAGTGGCTGGGGTCCCGAACCACTGACCTCCAGGGTCGACATCTCTTCAATATGGTCTCGGCCTATGGTCTCTCACAACTGGTGACACAGCCCACCCGTATCCCAGATATTTAGAGCCATGAGTCTTCTTTACTGGATCTTCTGCTGACTACACACCAGCACGGATATCAGGTAGTGGTTGAAGCCCCTCTTGGATCTTCTGACCACTGCTTGGTTCGTAGCAGTGCCCCTGTTGTAAGGCCTAGTCGTTCTAAGGTGACTGAGACTCGCAGACTCTGGCAATATAAGTCAGCAGATTGGGATGGACTCCGCGAGTTTTACGCATCCTACCCATGGAAGCGGCTTTGCTTCGCCTCTGGGGACCCTGGCATCTGTGCGGACTGCGTTACCGAAACGGTTATTACGGGGATGGAATTATTCATCCCCAACACCAAAATACCCGTCGGTGGCCGCAGCCGACCCTGGTTTAACAAAACCTGCAGGACGGCTGCATGCCAGAAACAGTCCGCATGTCGGGCCTGGAATAGGGCCAAAAAATGCCAGGACCCGAACGCCAAAGAGGTGAAGCGGAAATTTAACACCGCTTCTAAATCTAGTAAGAAGGCTATTGCCAGAGCCAAGGCGGAACATGTTGCCAGAATTGGCGAGCGATTGCAAAGCTATCCCGCTGGGAGTCGTGCATTCTGGTCGCTTGCCAAGGCTGCCCAAACCAACTTTTGCCAGCCCAATCTCCCACCACTGCAGAAACACGATGGTAGTCTGGCCCACAGCGCAAAGGAGAAGGCCGATCTTCTAGGTCAATTCTTTGCCTGTAACTCGACTTTGGATGCCGGAGCTGCCACACCACCTACTATCCCACGGTGTGAAAGCTCACTGCCCGAAATCCGCATCACGCAGCGAGCGGTTAGGCGGGAGCTGCGGCTTTTAGACGTCCATAAGTCGAGTGAACCGGATGGCATCCCTGCAGTGGTACTAAAGACGTGCGCCCCTGAATTGACTCCCATCCTCACGCGCCTATACCGACTTTCCTACGCTACTAATAGGGTTCCGTCTTCGTGGAAGGTAGCCCATGTCCACCCGATCCCTAAAAAGGGAGACCGGTCTGACCCATCGAATTACAGGCCAATTGCGATAACATCCTTGCACTCCAAGATAATGGAGAAGGTTATAAACCGCCAGCTTCTGCAGTACCTTGAGGATCGCCAGCTTATCAGCGATCGCCAATACGGCTTTCGTCATGGTCGGTCGGCTGGTGATCTTCTTGTGTACCTCACACACCGTTGGGCAGAGGCCTTGGAGGGCAAGGGTGAGGCGCTGGCGTTCAGCCTAGATATCGCAAAGGCGTTCGATAGGGTCTGGCACAAGGCACTTCTATCGAAGCTACCATCATACGGAATCCCCGAGGGACTCTGTAATTGAATCGCCAGCTTTTTGGATGGTCGGACTATAAAAGTCGTCGTAGATGGCTCCTGCTCCGATACCATGACCATTAATGCTGGTGTACCACAAGGCTCGGTGCTTTCCCCGACGTTGTTTATCCTACATATCAATGACATGCTCTCTATCGAGAGTATGCGTTGCTATGCGGATGACAGCACGGGTGATGAGCGGTACACTGAGCAACGGAATATCCCTCGGAGTACTCAGGAAAGAAGGGTTCAACTTGTGTCTGAAGTCGAGCGCTCTCTGGGGCGGGCCTCGGAATGGGGTGAACGGAACCTAGTCCAGTTCAACCCACAAAGACACAAGTTTGCGCGTTCACTGCAAAGAAGGACCCGTTTGTCATGGCGCCACAGTTCCAAGGAGTAACTCTCCCAATTTCTGAGAGTATTGGGATTCTCGGCGTCAAAATATCGAGCTAAGTCCAGCTTGGGAGTCATTTGGAGGACAAAGCCAAATTGGCAAGCAAAAAGTTGGGTGTCCTGAACAGAGCCAGGCGGTACTTCACACCGAGACAGCGTCTTGTGCTATACAAAGCACAAGTTCGTCCTCATGTGGAGTACTGCTCACATCTCTGGGCAGGTGCGCCCAAATATCAGCTAGACCCACTTGACTCCCTGCAAAGACGGGCTGTTCGAATCGTCGGGGATCCCAATCTTACGGACAGATTGGAGTCGCTGGAGCAGCGGAGAGACTTTGGGTCACTCTGTGTACTCTACCGACTCTTTCACGGGGAGTGCTCCGAGGAACTGTTTGACTTACTACCACCGTCACCATTCTACCAACGTACCATTCGACATCGTAGCAGGGTTCATCCATTTCACCTGGAAACGTTATGGTCTTCAACTGTACGTTTCCAGCGATCATTTCTACCACGTACGTGCCAGCTCTGGAATGAACTACCTGCTGCTGTGTTTCCCGAGCGCTATGACATGTCCTTCTTTAAACGAGGTTTAAGAAGAGTATTTCCTTCACGGTAGGCAGCGGCCTAGCTGTGCCCCTGGTATTGCAAAGGTCCTTGTGCAGCAGTTTCACTTACCATCAGGTGTGCTGCTTGCTCGTTTGCCACCGTTGGCAATAGAAAAAAATAAAAAAAAAAAAATGTTACGCGAACTGTTTAGTACCTACAAGTGCTAACGTACGTTGACCTATCCCATGTGTCCATAACTAAATATTTTTATAAGATAATTAGTTCAAAATTTAAGTACCAATTTTTTTATATATTCGGTATCAGAATCGAGTACTGAATATCCTCCTTCAATATGTACAATCTTTTACCAGTCACCCTGTATATTTATACTCAAATAAGTTGTTTAGTAGAAACTATGAATATTATGAACCTTTAAATTGTTTGTGGGTGTCATAAAAGACGAGTAAAAGCTTTATATGGCTTTACACCAACTTCATCTGATGGTGTCTGCTCAAGGGCTCTGCTGAGGTTCGGCATGAGGCAAATGGCTAGTCATAAAACTATTGCCAACACTTGCAATATGTACTATGAAAAAAGAGTACATATTGAATCAATCCCAAGCAATTGGGATTTTTGTTTTGGGTGGCCTACAGTCAGCGCACCCGCTGCCCGGTTTCGTCTGGAGTGACAGAGAGGCAGCGCGCGGCCGCGTAACCCACCCGATAGCACGTCGTCTTCGTCGTTGGGCCAACACCAATGCAGAGTTCCTTGACATCAGTGGTCGGTCCGACGGAGGGATAAGAGCAGGTTGATGATGATATCAACACTCAAATAAGCAACATTTAGTTAACTGTTACTATCATAATTGAATGCTTGATAGGTTCGTTGACCACAGAAGGTGTTACATGTTTTTCAATAGAGTACTGTTGCCAATTCCCTTGGTGGTCCATCAGCCCGTTATTATCACACCTATGGGTACACAAATAGTTGTGACTGAATATATTTTTAACCAGTCAACACATGGAACCCTTATAAAAAAAGTTTAATACCTTTTCGTATTTCAGGCACTGATCCCAAATCCGTGGTTTGTGCGTTCTTCAAACAGGGCCAGTGTACAAAAGGAGATAAGTGTAAATTCTCTCATGATTTGACTATTGAAAGAAAGGTATGTTTTAAGGGGCAAATTCATTGATGTTATGAATTTTCTGTGTGGTGATGGAATACAATTCATCACCTATATTGGCCATGGTTGTCATAAATGACGACTAAGGGATATAATGTACAGATAATATCTATGTAAGAGAACTGTTCTGACCGGTGTTGAATAGTAGGTAAATTCCTCTGCTATTTTGTGGAGGAGGCTTGAGGTCAACAGTGGAATTTATATAGGCTGAGATGAATGATGAAAAGAAGGTAAACTCTAAATAAAACCCTATACCAACCCGCTTCACCAGCATGTTATAGTAAATCAATTTCTCTCCCACTGCGGAGGAAGCTTTAGCCCATCAGTGGAACACATATGAGCTGAGACGATGAATGATCAACAAAGATGCATTTAATTCTCGAGTAATATTAATACGTCTTTCAAATGAAAACCTTAAATGGCAATAATAGGAAGCAAGAATATGGGCGAAAAAGAAGAATTCAGATGCATTCATTACTCTATCCTTTTAAGATTATACATACTTATTTGAAATTATCAAATAATTCTTGAGGTTTACTTTTTTTATGGGACTGGTTTATGGATCGGCTGCGCCCTGCCCAAGACATCCAGTGGAAATTTAAAAGTGCAAAATTACTCTATTAATTACCCGCCATATTATCTCATACACGAGGTAATCCTCACACTACCAGTTGACATTTGTGTAAAATCATCTATCCTTGTCGACGTACAAGTCGTCGTCGATATCGTCGGTAAGAGTCGCCCTCACGTGGTTGGTATTCGTACGTGTGCTATCGTCTTACCACCGATTGGTGACTGGGCGACGTTAGGCGCAAGTTTTTGTACCTGCTTTACTCCAAATAAATTATGTAGAAAATAGAATTTGTCATTTTGTATTTTTAGGCCGAGAAACGTTCCTTGTATGTTGATATGAGAGATGACGATGATAACATGGCTAATTGGGATGAAGATAAGCTCAAGGAGGTGGTGGAGAAGAAGCATGGTGAAGGAAACAAGCAGAGGCCTTCTACGGACATTGTTAGTAATATTTTTTTTTCTTAAATTAAATAAGAGATTTAGTTAAACATTTTAAAGAAATGCCTCCTTAGGTCCAATAAATAAATAGAACCGCTTCTTAATGCGTGCGTTTGAACATTTTTGTGGAAGTATGCAGCAGGAGACACGGAGAGGATATCTGAAAAGAAACTTGAACATATTTCATGCAATATTTGAAAATATTTTAATATTTATTGCCGAAGAAATCCTATAAAATATAACCATACTATGTTCATAATGATTCCTGATGTTTACGCGAGTATTACACAACAAATTTTACGGATTTTTCGGAATTTTACGGATCGCGTTTGTATTTCAATAAATTTGTATCAAACTGTGGGTCAAAATTTAATAAGTAACTATGTAGCGGGTAGATATAAAATTGTGTAATAACACTGACTTGTTGGACGTGAGACATTTTATTTCGCCCGTGATCGTTCATGGTCACTGAGAAATGCTCAGAAATGGCTGAGAAATATTCAGAAAAATCAAATAAAAACGTGATAAAATTCGAAAGAATATTTGTATTAGTAACATGCAGTCTTCATTAAGACCATAAATGTTGGTAAATATTGAAATATCACCATTGTGGTGTGAATGGGAAATATGAGGTGAACACACTATACTCGTTCCAACCATTTATTTTACTTTTGGCAGGTCGAATTCTGATCAATTAGTGTTGTACCAATGTATTACGGATACTATGTTTTGTAATAATCGATTTTAGTCAGGAAGAACTTTTAATCGATTTAACACGGATATTTTATTTTTGCTTAAATACATATTTCATATTATTTAAAAACTTCACTTCTGTAAATATATTTGTTATTTGAGCACATTAATTTTTGCATACCCACTAATTCAGTCCTCCCAAAATATTTTACTTTGTACTTTGCAAAATAAAAAATAACTACTTTATGAAGCATTTTTCCATTAAGCGGGGTCCGCTGCTCCAAACTTTACTTAGAGACAATGGCGCCCTCGTCTGCGGTAGTAAATCACTAATTTTCTCATCCAGCCTACCCCTTTTTTTTAAGCCGAATTGGCAACACTGAACGGCGCGCCGGCGACGCCATTTTGTTGTGTTGTCTGTCACTCGCAACAAGACTCCCGTGCTAGTCACATTTCTGTTCGCTGAGTGCTCTTTCATATTTTTCATATGCTGTGTTGAGTATTTATATTCCACCGTATTGATTTCATTGTTCTTACTTTGATTGAGTTGAGCGTATCGTTCCTCCCAGTAAGATTTTACTTGCAAAATGCCGAAAGGTATGGTGCTTAAAGGACAATCCAGAGAGTTAGTGCTGCGGCTTCGTGAATTTTTTGAAAAGGAAAGCCGCAATGGCGGATTCCTTATACCAGTAACAACCCAAGTTAGAGACCGTGTTGCAGCAGCATTAGGTATTAGTGCTCCAACGGTGGCGAAAATTACTAAAGAAGCCTATGGTAGTAGTGGTATTGAACAGAACAAGCTATCTACGCCTAAGAAAAAACGTCAGCCCCGTAAAGTGACAGCAATTGACAGTTTTGTTACTGATGCTATTCGTCGTCATATATACAATTATTACACAAGCAAAGAGATTCCTACTTTGAAAAAATTAGTAGCGTCTCTACGAAATTGTGGCTTGTTTCGTGGTCAAAAATCTTCTTTGTCAAAGGTGCTGCACCAAATCGGGTTCTTGTATAAGAAATCCGACAAAAGAAAAATTTTAATGGAACGTCGTGATATAGCCTTGTCTCGCTGTGAATTTTTAAGACAAGCGAAGAAAATAGAAGACTGGTCGAATGTCGTTTTCACAGATGAAACTTGGCTCAATGCCAATCATTCCATACCAAAAGGTTGGACTGACGATACTGCTGCTTCTACTTCTGCAGTGCCAATGGGGAAAGGTGAACGCCTCATCATTTGCCATGCGGGAACTACAAAGGGATTTGTACCAGACGCTCTGTTAGCGTTCAAATAAAAAAAAACAGGAGACTATCATGAGGAGATGAATGCGGACGTGTATGAAAAGTGGTTCAGAGAAATGCTTACATCACTTGAAGAGCCATCAACAATATTTATTGATAATGCACCCTATCACTCTCGCCAAATTAATAAAATGCCAACACAGGCCAACAAAAAACACGAGATTATAAACTGGCTTCGTGATAATGGGGAAGATGTGGACGAATCCCTACTAAAAGTAGAATTACTTAAAATATTAAAAAGTAAAAAGCAGCCAAAACGATATGTCATCGACGAAATGGCAGCAGAATATGGGCATGTTGTAATCAGAATTCCTCCGTACCACTGTCAATATAATCCAATTGAAATTATCTGGGCACAAGTCAAAGGACACGCCGCAAGAAACAATACAACTCCTCCTTTCACAGCAAATAAAATGCTTGAACTTTTAAAAAACGCATGTGCTAGTGTGACGCCTGAAAACTGGGCGAGTGTCGTCAACAAGACAAAAAATATAATATTCTCTGATTGGGATCGGGAAATTGAATTTGACAACATACCTACACAAGAGTTAATAATAAACACTGCAGATGATTCAAGCGACGATTCGAGTTCGTATGAAGAATCCGACGATTCGTTATAATAAAATAATATTAAAATATTTTGGTTGTTTTATTTCATGTTATAGGTGTGATGAGAAGATTTTTATATCTCCCTGATACAATTTTAACGTATTGTCTATTACAACAATTCAAAACTCAGTTGTCAGCTGACTTAACTGCAAATAAGTGTAATCGATTATTTGCGATTCATTAGTTTGCACCGAATACTTTTGATCCTGTCACTAGATGCGATAGAACGTAACTTTTTTTATAACGGAAATTAATTATCACTTAAATTTTATGAATAGAGCTATTTACGGCATATTAATGTATTTAGTGGGTAATAATTAAGATATATAAATATTATTGGACAGTTTATATATTTCTCTGTTCACTCGTTTCAAAGTTAATAATTGCGTATAATGAAACAGTTACGTCCTAAAGCATGTGTCAAAAGTAAAATAAATGGTTGGAACGAGTATAGTTACTATAGTAATCACAAAATAAAAGGCCCGTTTTGACAGTTCACGCCCAAGAAGTTTTCTATTTTTACCGATCAAGCTGTTTTGAAGGTAATTACATTTTTCATTAACGGGTACCGCCCACTGGGCTAAGTGCTGTGGCATAACGATTTTTTTCATATCGTCCACAGACTATTAATAATCGGTTAAGAAAAAATAAATTGATCAAGATATATTTTTTAAGGCGGACTCGTACTTGCCTTACTTATTAATTTGAATACTAGTATTTAGACCAACCATTTACAGAATTTCACCAGCTGTGTAGTGATTTTTACTGAAAATTCGAGACGTCAATATTGACAATATGAAAATGAAATAATATTTATATGGGTAACGATAACTCAACTGACAATTTTGGATCATCATCTTAAGAAAATGATTAATTGAAGATTCACTTTTTCTCGATATTTTTGTGATTGAGTGAATGTTATTGCATCCGAAAAATATTAAATGATAGAAAAATGGCCATTCGTAACATTGTATCATTTCAGAATATCTACAATATCACAGTTTAAGTAAATTTTCAAATCAGAACTTTAATCCAATGCACTTTACAATACATATTCAAATCGATTATATACTCATATAAACTTGATTCGATTTATCGTGAGTATCAAGTACTGAATCGTATGGCTCATCACTAAATACATCGGTAAGACCAAGTGTCAAAACCGGCCTCTTATTTTGTGACAACTATAGTTAGCATACTATGCCAGTTTTCTAAAATGTATCTTAAATCATTACAGATCTGTAAACATTTCCTTGAAGCTGTTGAGAAATCTAAATATGGTTGGTTCTGGGAGTGTCCATCAGGCACCAAGTGTATATACAGACACGCATTACCACCAGGTTTTGTATTGAAGAGAGATAAGAAGAAAATGGAAGAGAAAAAGAATGAAATATCCTTGGTTGACTTGATCGAAAGAGAAAGAGCAGCATTAGGACCCAATCAGACTAAAATCACGTTAGAAACATTCTTGGCTTGGAAGAAAAAGAAAATTAAGGAGAAACAGGTAAGCGTTTTGTGCATTTTCAAATTATTTTTAGAGAAGACCAATGCGTCAAATGAAAGATTTTTTGTAAATACAGTAGAATCCGGATATAGCGACCTTTAAGGGACCGGCGATACTATGTCGTACTAACCGGATGACGTACAAAACGGCAGGATTATTTCTTAAGTACATAAGTATACCTAACTTACAAATACATATGTACACGTGTATTATAATTGAGAAAGTTAGTTTGGTTGCATTTGATTCACCGGCTTCTAATTGGTGTAATATTGCACTTTTTTCTTCAATTGTAAAACACTTTTGCTTCACAGAACTCATTTTGTCGAGCTTTGAGAACTTTTCATAGTAAGTGATAAACACTAACTGTGATTTACGCGCGCCAATAAGGAAAGGTGAAGCGCGCGGGGCGGGATGAAGTCGGGGCGCCGAAGTATTGGTTCGTAGGTTGTATAAACAAAACATTGCGCGTCGTTTTAACCGGACGTATTATCATAAAAAATGGTCGCTATAAGCAGTTGGTCGTTTAAACCGGAGTCGCACTAAACGGTTATATTTTCTCAGTACCTAACTATGAAACCTAACTTGAGTAAACAATAGCGTCGTTAAAAACGGTTGGTCGTTATAAGCGAAGTCGTTATATATGAATTCTACTGTAGTAACATTTTTAAAATTTATAAATGTAGGCTTCATAGCCAAGTTTAAATTCGCACAGCGTGCTACAAAACGGGATATGCTCGGGATTTCTTTGCGCGATAGAAGAAAGACAGTTGTCTGTCTACAGTCGCGGGCCGGTCCGTCCGGGGTAGTACCACGCTGAGCAGAAAATCCACATCCGAGTAGTAGCAATTTGTTATTGCGCTTTGTTCGGTGAGTGAGAGAGTCGGAAGCCCAACTTTCTGACGGTTTTTTTCGATGTTATGGGTTTTGGTGATGCCTTAGGTTAGAAACACCGAACCTCATTGCACACATTTACACTCTTTTCACTTTCTTCGCGGTAGGCAGCGACCTTACAAAGGTCCATAAGCGGCAGCAACACTTACCATTAGGTGTACTGTATGCTCGTTTGCCACCGTTAGCAATAAACAACAGCTGTGACCAACATAGCACGAAGAATTACTGCACTAAAGTGGCAATGGGTAGGCCACATCGCTCGATGAACCGACCACCGCCGGCGAAGAAAGGTTATCGAGTGGAGACCACGTATCTAACCACGCAGTTTAGTACTCCCCCACCAGGTGGACCTACGACACACATATAGAAGAATAATATACCTACCTACATATATCTATAAAGATGATAGGTTAACCTTTTGAAAGGAAATTATCTGCAATGTCCATTTAGATACGAAACGAAAATAAGTAATTATTTTCGTTTTATTTCGAATATTCCTCCTCTTGCTAAATACGACACCAAGGGGTAAGATAGGGAGTAGTGGATTCTATTCTACTGTCATTTCACAGAAAAATAAGAGTTCGATTTTTATCAATTTGTTAATAGGTGGGTCTTCCGTGTGGTGACGGAGTAAGAACACAATTCACTTGCCCGTGGATGTAGCAAAAGACGACAATGGGATGTAATATGCACATAATATATGTGCAAGAGAAGAAAAACTCGAAATGAAACCCTATACCAACTTGCCCTCCCCAATGGGAGGGAATTTGACCTACTATACCATACTGGTCAGAGGCCCGAGCCCAACACTGGGACGTATATGAGGTGCGATAATAAATAAGTGGGATGGATATAGAGAAATTTTTTATTATATTAATGAAGGCACAATAATGATGATTACATCTTTACACAGGACGCCGTGAATAAAGCTGATGAACAGAGGCGCAGTGACTATAAAGCTGGACGCGCCGTGGGACTGTCAGGCCGAGAGATGTTCTCGTTCGATCCTGCGCTGGCGGCTGATGCGGATGAGGAAGACGACGAGGCTGTTGACCTCGCCAACTATGGAGGGGAAGAAGACGACCTCACGCAGTACAGAGAAGTGCAACTGGACCTCATTGGAATGGAAGCGTCAGAGGTAAAGTCTACTCACACATATATCTCATATTCTTCTTCTGCCATATAAGCCCAACTTTCTGAGGGTGATTGCGTGTGGAGGGTTTTGGTGGTGCCCTTGGTATCACCGAGCCTCAATGCACGCATTCACACTCCCTTCGCTTTCTTCGCGGTAGGCAATGGCCTTGTAAAGGTCCATGAGCGGCAGCAACACTTACCATCAGGTGTACTGTTTGCTCGTTTGCCACCGTTTGCAATAAAAAAAAAATACATCTTACTAGGAAGCAGAAGTCTTGCAGTTATGCCATAATGTTGCCACACCCTGTTTCCTGGAAAAGAGCTAGTGTCCACTCTTCTGCATAAGACACTCAGCCGATTCACAGGCAAGAGAACCTGTTGAACTACCAGAGAATTCTGTAAAATATAGTACGAAGTCTTCAAGCGTTATGCGCCGTCGCCGTTTTCATAACAACAGTTAGGATAACAATAATGGCTCTATTATGGATATTGTTAAAGTTGAAATTATAACTTTTTTACTAGGTTAATGTGAGCGCTGAATTAAAAAAAAACATTAAATATAGTAATAAATATATCAAAGTAATACATAAAAAATATTCTATAGGTCGATGACACGGGTACCAAAGCAACAGAAGATCGTCTTCAACAACTCGGCCATGGTCTCGAAAACGGAAACGGTGGCTCTGATGCTGAAGCATCCAAAGAAGGTTCTCCACAAGCGCAAGACACGGGTGGCGATGTTCCTATTAACGAGAATCTGTTCCTCGACGAAGATCTTGACGAGGAACTCCAAAACCTCGACTTAGAAGACTAACATAAGATGTGTGATTAAATCAATGGTCTTGTCATATCATTTCACTATACGAATAAAAATATTGAAATTGGACATCCCTGTACATATAACTACACTATTCCTGAAATACATCTCCGATTTTGTATGTAAAATCGTGTAAAACGAAATAAACTCCCAATGTGTGCTTATATTAGTTATTTATTTAAGTGAAACTAAATAAAATATTTTAAAAAACCTATCTATTAAATTCATTATAGATTAGGAACAAAAAAGTTGATTGTCTGTTGGTCAGTCGGTTTACGGATGATTATTTTACTTGATAAAGTCATAACAAAACATTGAAGAAAAATATTATGAATTATTATCATTATTTTGTAAAACAAAGGAGTTAATTTGAGTGGGTAAATTAAAATGTATTTGCTCTCGTTATTTTTTTTTTTATTTAACTTGGAGATAGATGCGTCATAAGCCAAACGCTTAGATCGATCGTGCCTCATTATCGCTTATTCCGCGTTCTCGCTTGCACACTAGGCGGAATGTGAAGCCTGTGTGTCTAACCACTCTACTCCTGAATCTCGATTCCAATCCTAAATCCAATCGCAGCTCGAATTTGAGCAAATTTGGTACTCTTGAAAGCGACACAATAAATAAATAGACACTAGCGCACGATTGGAATCAAATTCGGTGGATTTTTTTAAACTAAATGAATTAAGACTCTCGTCGATTAAGTCAAATATTTGCTACTCCCGAATGATTTTGTACGTAGTTTAAAATAGTTAATGTTGCACAATTTCATGAAAGCGTCTTTGTGGTGATCGAGTTCGATAACGTCATTAATTTAAAGTAAGACAATACGGCACATTTGGTGAAAATAACAACGGCAAACGTGAAGAATTCATTCTCGATTTTGTTGAAGAGTACCAAATATAAGTTTGGTGAGATTGAAATTGAATCGGATTCGAAATTAGAATTGATTTCAAGAGCGTCTGGCGTCGACTACAGCAGAAACGCGTCGAATCGAAGCGAGTCGCATTTATTCCTAGTGCGTCCATCTCTGAAGAATCTAATCGATTTGTATTTCATGGCTACTTTTCATCAAATTAGGATGTTTTTGCGTGATTGACAGCTTGAACGAAGAGATGTTTTTATTTCAAATACTTTTAGTAGTAGTATTCTTATCATTGATGAAATAACTATGGCGAATTTCATTATTTATATCCAGATTTGAAAGGGGATCCTGTTAATTTTTTTTTAATATTTGCTTTTATCCTATAAATATTGTTGAGCCAGTGATGTCAATACCTCTTTCTTCATTTTTAATCAAACAAAGACTTTTACGACAAAATTCAGACTTTTTTTTTTTTTGTGGGTGGGTCGCGGTCGGCGCGCCTCCGCACCACTCCGTCCGGGGCGACAGAGGGGCTTAAGCACGCAACTCCCGCGACCCACCCAAAAACCACGTCGCCTTCGTCGTTGGGCCGACCACTGGAGCAGCGTTAACTTGTCGTCAGTGGTCGGCCCGACGGAACAAAATTCAGACTTACAGAAATAATAAAAGTACGTTGGTGCGCAATCGATTCTCCGTGTCGACTGAGGCGCGCCGAGTCAAATCGAATCGCATCGGCGAAGAAATTCGCCTGTCGAGGAATTCGCGCGGTGGATTCGATTCGGCGCGCCGAGACTCGTCACTAATGGACACAGTTTCATAGTAAATATAGGGAGGCGACTTTTTGCGATTCAATTCGACTCGGCTCGGCGAACCTATTGGACGCTGGTCTTGACAATGATTCTTGCTTTTTCGTACGTGCAGCCGGCCTTCACCGATTTAAAAGACGTTATCATATCAAAAACATTTATTCGCTGTCATCAATTACATTAATTAATTTGTGTTTAAGTATGTACATATTTCCTTAAATGTATGTATATGTATTGTATTTTACAATACGGGGAAATCCTCGTTATGGTCATCAGTGTTGCCAAATGAACGTGACCCAAAAATATTTTTAACGATATGTAAATGTGAATACGCTATCATATATTTTAAAAGTTTTAAAAAGTTTATTAATTTATAAACCCTTTAAAAACGAATCGTGGAAACAGGTACCGTGTAAATAGCAAGATAATTGACAAAAATAAATTATTAATACCTAATATTTTTGTAGTCCATTTAAGTTTAAGAATAAAAATTGTCATTAATGTGCCAGTTACAAGGTTTTGAAGTTATTAGTGGAGACATATTCTATAGCTTGCTCGCATAACGATGATTGATTGGGGCAGAATCGGGCAGACAGTAGACACAGATTGGTATGGCAGTTATTATTTTGACATCACGATGTTTGTATTGCTCTCTCTTTCTAATTTTTCTATAACTTGTTCAACGTGAAAATAAATGTTATCGCAAATTAATATAGTTTTTAGTCTATTTTATACATCCTAACTTATCCATACATAGACGCGAAGGCAGGTTTGTTTGATACGTTTTTACGGCAAAACCACTAAATCAATTATAAAAATTCAGTAATGGTAGTTACATTATCAGCGAGTTACATAGGCTACATTTTATTTCCGTATTCCCACGGGAATGGGCAATACGCGGGTGAAACCGTGTACAGTTGCTAGTATGCTGTATAAAGTAGTCAACATATAGTAGTAGTCGACATAGCCTATCACTGTTTATTGCTGGACAACACCTTCCCACGAAGGGAGACAAAGTTATAATGGCCACGTAGTCTACCAGCGATCACAGTTGGTGGAGTTTTCTAGGCAGTGTTGCTACCTCCTGGAGTTCTCTTATCCGCTCTTTACGACAACATAGCATCTTACAGGACAGCACACAAAATATTGTGCTATCCACAAATTGTTGTTCAGAATCTTAGGCGATACCGTTATTGTTTCTAAAGCCCTTCGCCATAGAAGGATTATTTCCTTAGTGCATGGCATAAAAACCAAAAAAGTAAATGCATAAATATATTGACCATATTTTTTTTATTGACGTGCATTGGCTTTGGCAAAGCTCAATAGCCACAAGAAGTATTGTATACACTTATCAACTGCAAAACCTAAATAGATAATGGCATTACCATAGCGACAAGAATGTTGTTTACTCGAGTTATTATCACTGGCTTATTGTTTCGGGTGTAAAGTATAATAATAAAAATGCCTATTTTAGTAAAAGACTATACTTGGTCGCAAACAAATAATGTAGTACACATTAGGATACCGCTAAATCCAGTGAACCATGAAAAAGTAGATCTATTTACGACAGATAAATATATCAAAGCACATTTTAGCCCTTTTCTTTTCGAAGTATTCTTATCATACGATGTTGATATAAAAAATAGCAAATGTTTAGTGAAAGATGATTTAATAGTGCTAGATTTAATTAAAAAAGAAGAAACCGAATGGGCTTGCTTACAAAAAGAAGTAACAAAAGAAGATAAAATGAAAATAAGGGAAGAAGTCATTCGGGAATGCCAGGAACAAGCAAAACAAGAAGCTGAAGACAGAAAAATAAAGAAAAGTCAGTTAGACAGGTTCACAGTTCAACAAGCAATGGAGATAGACACCAAACAACATGATTTAATGGATTCTAGACGTGATATGGCAAGAAAGCAAGCTATGAACGCATTAGAGGATTGGAGAGTTAGTAAAGAAGATAATTTCAAAGAAAAACATGTAACAGATCCTGTGCACGAGGAAACTGGTGTAATAATAACTGAATTGTTTTCTGGTGATGAGATTGATAGAGATGATAACAAGACAGTCTTTAATCAAGATCAGAAAGATATTACAAATAAAGATATTTTGATAGAAAACTCTGTGCTCACACAAATAAAAAAGCCGCCTACTAGGAAACCAACTAAAACACCTGTAAAATCAGAATATGTGGATGTTAAAAAACAGGAGGCCGCCAAGCGGGTTTTGCCAAAATTGAGGCAGTGTATCCAGTTTGAGATTACACATACGCCAAGATCATTTCCTACACCTAGTCGTGAATCCCAAGCTGAAGAAGAACAAGCTTGGTTGAAGAATACTTCATTAGCGCGAAGAGCAACAGGTAATTTCCAGTACTTATCATCATTTTTGTCGGAGAAGACAAAAGTGCTTCGTAGAGCCCTGAATCTACCATTCTGTGATACCATCTTGTCTGAGGAATATATTCTGATCGTCGTAGTAGCATTTTTTATTCTAAGTGTGCTTAAATTGTCGGCACAGTTTTTTCATCTAATAGCCATTATATATTCCAATAAGATTTATGAATTACATATCATTCTATAGTTGCTCTAATGTCATCGTTATCTCGACTTATATACATCCCACTACCGGGGTCAAGCTTCCTCCACAATAGGAAGGAAATTGACATACTATACCACGCTGATCAGGCGGGTTGGTAAAGGGTTTTATTTAGAGAATTCCTCTCTTACATAGATGCTACCTGTATATTCTATCTCTTAGTCGTCTTTAAAACACTCATGGACAAAATAGAGAATGGAATTTGTATTCTTACTCTGTCACCACAGGGAGAACTAACAACATCAACATATAATAACTTCTGTTCTTATGAGCTATTTAGATATACGTAATATAGTAGACGAGATTTGATTATTAGCGTACTCGCAGCTCTAAGATTTGTGAAACATTCGTAGGCTTCGTGTCTGAAGATCTTCGGCCCGAAGAACAGGATCCTCAGTGGTGCAAAGAAAAAGGCGACGAATTTTTTCGCAGCGGCAATTTCTTAGGTGCTGTAAGCGCTTATAGCCATGGGATCACCCTATCGGACAAATTGCCCAGCCTTTATGCTAATAGATCTGCTACGCATTTCGCTCTTGGCAATTTCAATAAATGTGTAAGTACTGACTAATCCGAACACCATCAATTATAAATCAACATCAACCTGTTAACACAATGATTCATTGTTTTTTTTTTATAGTTGCACGGATATTGCCATGAAAAAACACGTAATACAGCCATATTTCGCCATACAATTCTTTATCATCAATATCTTTACTCATATATTATGACCTGCTGTTGGGCTCTATCTTCTTTAACAATAGAAGGGAAATTGACCTACAGTGTCATGCTGGTCAAACGATTTGGTACAGTGTTTTATTTCGACCTTTCCTCCTCTTGCAAAATTGTTATACGTATATTAGGTATATCCCTAAGCCATCTTTTACGACAACCACGCACAAGATAGGGGGCGTTAAATTGTATTCTTACTCCGTCACCGTGGATATTACCTAAAACTCTGTTTTTTTTATCTAAACCAGTATTGAAAAAATTATGATTATGAACAGCTGTTTCCCATTTTTTAACCGACTTCAAAAAAGGAGGAGGTTCTCAATTCGTCGGAATATTTTTTTTTAATGTATGTTCACCGATTACTCACAGACGCCTGGACTGATTTGCAAAATTCTTTTTTTGTTTGATAGGGTATACTTCCCAGGATAGTCATCAGGTCAGGATCTGATGATGGTATCCTTGAGAAATTGGTGAAATTTTTAAAATTTTATAGGCAGTTTTAACGTTTTTCTTATACTTCGTAAAGCTATTTAGGTATTTGCGCCTGGTAGTCATCATCTCGTTGCAGAGCTGATGATGGAAGATACTTTTTCATTAAAAAAATATAGATTATTTGCAATACATCATTGATGCCCCGCTCCTAATGGTCGTAGCCTATAGCCTTCTTCGATAAATTGAATATCCCATACTAAAACATTTTTGTAATTCGATCCAGTACTTTCTTAGATTAGCGGGTACAAACAAACTCTTTCGCTACATAATATGTATTAGTATAAAAAACATGTCTCGATAAAAACGCATTCAAACACATAATATTTTTTGGGATACAGGTAGTAGTTCAAGAGATTAGTGCGTTCAAACTCTTTATCTTTAAAATAATGATATAAATTACTTGGTTTTAGGTGCAAGATTGTTCCAATGCATTGGATTTAATGAAACCGGCCTGCGAAAGCAATCGTCGTAGTCGGGCGAAATGTCTCGCTCGTCGTGCGGCCGCGCTTGCTCGGCTAGGTCATCTAAACAAAGCTATTGATGAAATGAAGGCTGCAGCAAGAATATTACCAGACGACGAAAATATAAAACGAGATATCTATGACATGGAGAGGGCTTGGGAACAAAATCCTGATTCCGATTGAGTAAAAAAGAATTTGTAACAATTTGTGTTACTAATTTTTTGACTTGTTTTGCTTGATTTCCAAAATTCTTTCACCAATGCAATATCAGGCAGTAACATAGGCTATATTTAATCCTGATATTCCCACGGGAATGGGAACTACGCGGGTAAAGTGAAGCACCCGAAGCGAAGCGAGGGCGGGATGGTAGTTGTTCTATAAAAATGTTTCCAATATATATATTTTTATTGCCTTTTGTGGTATATGAACACGCAGTCCTTTTGATGGTCGAGTTATTGGTTTAGGGTTTTATTTCGAGTATTCCTTTTCTTGCATCGAAGTTATTTGCACATGATATCCCTTAGTCATATTAACTATACCCTCAGGTGTAAGAGAAATATAGTTGATTTGTATATTTTTACTCCATCACCACATAGAAAAATTAAGTCGAGGCTGCCACAGCCATTAAAGTAGCGATCATATTCGTTTTTGGGTTTGCCAGAATGGTGTCACACAACTCAGTACAACTTTTAAAGAGAGATTTAGATTAATTGAAGCAAGGGTAAAATTCGGTTTCAGTCTCTTTACCCGCGTAGTTGCCGTTCTCGTGAGAATACCGGGATAGAATATAGCCTAGGTTACTCCCTGATATTATAGCTTTTCATTGGTTAAAGAATTTTTGAAATCGGTTCGGTGGTTTAAGCGTGAAAGCGTAACAAACAAACTTTCGCATTTATAATATTCGTAAGGATATTCAAAACATTTAGTGTTTTCATTAATATGCAAGTATAAATAATATTTTCTACATATCCAGGCATAAATCAGCCTATAGACATCCACTATTGGACATAGGCCTCCCTATAAGAATGCCACTGTGAACAATCCTGTGCTACTTGCATCCAACGGTTTCCTGCGACTTTCAAGATGTTGTCAGTCCACCTAGTAGGAGATCGTGCTACGCTACGTTCAATTCGTGGTCGCACCTCGCGAAGCTTTCTTTAACAACGGTTGTCGGTGCGATGAATAATACATATACAGGATGTATCAGGTTATGGGGCATCTGGTCAAACGGGAACTAGGCAATGGTGGGAGGAGCCCATGAAAAAAATTTTAAATAAAAATATCGATTCGTTAATGAATTAGAGACATGTAAAGTTTTAAATTTTGCATCGCTCTTTCGTATAAATCTGATTGAAATGTATAAATACTTAATTTGCAACATATTCGTACTTTGTTAAATGTTCATTAGAAATTGAATAAATCAATGATTACGTTCGCATAAGCAAGACAAACTTCGCTTTAAATCAACTGATCGGCCGATAACCGTTGACGAGTCGCCTTTGTACCTACGTTACCATTGAAGTGTTTGCGCAAATCATACCAATTTATACTGTCAAAGCTTTACATGCCTACATGTGTCCTGTCTGTACATGTCTACATAATACGTCACAGACTCTTAGACACACATTTTTGTAATCACTATAACTTTTATGTTTTATTGTTTTTTGTGTAATACACATTTTAATTACGATCTATGACCGTTAAACTACAACATATTTGAACAGTTGCCCCATAACCTGATACAACCTGTATAACATGACTATAGGATATGGCGAATATTAAATCCAACATATAAAAAAATAAAGTACCTAATCACAACAGAAACACTATTTATAATATTAGGAATAATTTTGTAATACATCATTTGAATTCATAATTTACTCTTCTATTATTTTTTTTGGCAAGCCGAGGTTTTTCAACAGAGCATGAGGTGAGGGGTCTCTGCCACGGAACCTTCTGAACACCTCACTAGGATGACAACCACCTCCCACAGCCAAGAATGTGTCTCTATACCTCTTGCCTACAGCTAAAACATCCTGGTCCGACTGTCTGGCTTCTTCAAATGCACTATAGATATCGGCGGCAATCATTTTTGACCATAAACGGCAATAGTATGCCGCTCCCCATTCCTCGCAGAAAATTTTAGTAAATGAAAGAGGATGGGAATCATATTTATCGAATGGTAATGTGTGATATTTGGGCCACATCTCTCGTACAATATCTCTCCAGAATGTCTTCTTTGAATAAAGTTCTAGATCAAGTTTAGACAGGTACAGTTCTTCACAAAGATTATAACCAGACATGTGTCCCCTAATATTCTGTATGTTATTAATAATTTCATCAGACAATGGCTCCTCTGTAGTATAGTGCCCACTGACTGATTTTACAGTTTGAGGGTCATATAACCAATGAGTCATAACTTGACCACAAACTTCAGCTGCATCCCATTCCACATTAGACAGTCCAGCGACTTCAGAATAGTTGGCTTTTGTCAGCAAATGTCGAAGTGAATGTCCAAATCTTTGGAATAATATGGCAACTTCATTAAATGTTAGTAAAGATGGCTTTCCATCAGTAGGAGTTTGGAAATTAAATATTAAAGCTGATAGTGGAGTGGTTTTCATTGATGCGCATTTATTGCGGATGGTAACGTGCCAGCCGGCATCGTCGTAAATACGAATCTTTTCATCCTGGCGGGCATAAGGATCCAGGTAGAAGTTTGCGATGGGTTTATTTCCAGATTCATCAAATATATCATAAAATTTTACATCTTTATGCCATGTATGGGAACCTGTTCTCTCGACAATTTGAATGTTAAACAGATTACTGCATAAACTAAAGAGACTGTTCATCACTTTTGGCAATGGGAAATATTCTCGAATTTTTTCTTCATCAAAACCATACAATGACCATTTTTGTTTTCGTTGCCAGTATGGGATATCCCAATATTCTAACTTGTCATCGAAACCTCTTTCTCTTGCATATCTTTGTAATAATTCAATTTCTACATCTTGCATTGTTCTTGCGCTTTCTAATAAACTATCTAGAACATTGTATACATTTTCGACTGATCCAGCCATTTTAGTCTCCATACTCATATCAGCATATGAATCAAAGCCCAAGATAGTAGCTTGTTCCCTCCTCAACTTTCTTATATTTTCTAAATTTGTTGCAGTCTCAATTTCTTTGTTCATGTATCCAGAACATCTTTGTACATGAGCCTGCCATATATTCCAACGCATATCTCTATCAGGGCAGTACTGCATAAACGGTTCATAAATATGTGGTTGCAAAGTAACCTTCCATGGTCCATTATCAGAATCAATACCCATAGCCATGTCTTTGATTAGAGCCTCTGGGAATTCTCTTATTATATTTCTGTCTTTAATAGTGCTTGTGAATATCTTATTAGCGATATTTACTTTATCTCTGAAAATCTGCTTATCTTTCTGTAAACTCGTAAGGACATTATTCAATCTCTCTCTTTTGATGCCTTTGACATCTAAACCGTTAAGTTTACCTTCTAGAATATATTTATCTAATAGTCTTTGCTCTTCATCTGTTAACTTTTTGAGTCGACTTTTTTCAGTAACAGCAGCTTGGAAGATAGGACCACTAGTAAATTTGGCTGATCGAGCTTTGTGGGCCCTCTCGTGCAATTGAATATATGATTTTGTAGGCATAAGTGAACTGTTTCCTAAGTATAAGGTCTTTGCCATGCCCCATGTCAGCTCCAACTGACTATCGAGTGCTTCTAAAGGTTGGAATACATCAACAAATGCATTTTTACTATTGATCGATGAATGTTCTATTTGACGGACACCATTTTCATATTCCATACTCTGTTGGCTGATAGTTGCAATGCATTTCTCTATGGTAATATCATTGAATTCAGGTAATCCATTTTCTGAGAGTAAAGTGTTCTCCGCATCTTCGCCAATTTCTGGTATACTAGAAAGTTAAAATTAAATAAGTAATATTACACAATATTAATTAAAATTTTATGGCATGTTATTTTAGTAAAAGCACTTATCAAATTATTAATCATTCTGGCTTCTAAATATTACGTAAAAACAACCAAATTTAAGAAATCTTGGCACGTAAATTTTGATGTATTCTTTTTGATATCTTCAACTATATTGAACTTATAAACGCAAATATTTACGAAATTCGTTTCAGGATAGTTTTTGTTACTGAAGTCATTTCTAGTGCTTGATGCTATTTACATTTAATTTATTGATTACTTACAGTACAACGTATCCAGCATTGCGTTTATTTTGGTAAAGCTGTCTTTTTACATGTCGAGCAATTACGTTACTGCGTAAGAGCGATAAGGCCATTATATAATGTTACCTCGATATAATGGTTATTTTTATGAAAATAAACTATTGATTTTTTTATATTGATAAATTCCTATAAATGCCGCACATTAGGAAATTCACAATTGACAGCTTTTTGACAAATGAAAATTTTTTTTTGGTTCTGTTTGTCCATATGGGCAGACAAAGGGATCAAAGCCATACAGCCAAGTCTGATACAGTTTTTCTTTACATATTATTTACTTTTTCATATTGTATAACTTATTTATAGTCATTGTCCGTCAGTAAGTCGTCGTTATCATTAATTAGGCGCTGAAAACCTAATTAGATTATTTCTCTGGGAATAGGCGTGACGACAGTATAAAAGAATCGATGCATTAATGATTTTAGGGGAAAATACATATCAAAAAAATTTAATACGCTACTTTAGATTTATCTAAATAATTGAGATTATTAAGATTTTCAATAAATTAAATCATTAAAATACTGCATTCGGCCATTTTGGCTGAAACACCAATCACAGTGTATTACGTCACGTTAAGGTAAACTACTCTGTTTGTTGTTCTCAGTACTACTGATTATGCATTTGGATTGATTTTTTATTTGTTTACGTGTGATTTACCGACTCCACTCGATTATTACAATGGAACCAAGCTTTGTTAAAGCAAACAGCTCAAATTTGCCCAGTATTGATGTATTGATGTTGGGTGATTTCCTCGCTACAAATAAAGAATTTTGCTCGCCTGAGTTTAGAAACGTAAAATCTTCTTTGTAAGTAAATTTTTGTTTATCTTTACTACCATGTTTCTAGTAACCTAATCTCTAGTACCAACTTAGATATAATTTAACTCGTTTTGAACTGATGTGAGTCTATTTTATTTTCATAGCTTATTTTTACATTAAACTTGTCATTGTTTATTCTTGAGGTTAGCTCCCTCACAGCTTTGGGAGCTTCAACCACTTACCTCTTATTATTTTCTTGTTAGGAACATGTACAAATACTTTGTTGGGGGTTTTTATTGATGTATTTTTGCACTGAGCTACTGCACACCACTTATAAACTTTGGAATTCATTTTTATCGCAAGAATTAATTTAATGTTTTGCTTACTTTCTGCGCTAAACATAGACACAAGGACGTGTTTACCTTAACGTGACATAACAGCCGACGCCATGACACCGGCGAGCTGTTCTCGCGCTATATTTAAAAAATATTAGAAAATTGTTTTAAACTTCTTTAAACATAAATTTATTACCGAAATATAGGTTTTTTCGTAAATAGTAAGTGTGTGCCCACATTACGGAAAAGGATTTTAAAATCTTTCGTAACGCCTATTACGGTTGAATATGAAAATACACATAAACCACTCTTATATCACATTCACCACACTTCAGCACCTTAATTATATTATATTACATAAAATATCAGCAAAATTATTCAATATAACACTATAAAACACTAAAAAATGAATATAATACAAAAGCTTAACATGACATCTCCAAATTCGCGCCGAAACTCTCCGACAACTGAAATTTATGGAGGGTAGAAGTAAGGAGAATCATCTCGGTGTATTAAAAAGTGTCTGTTGAAAGGGAGCAAATTAAGGTGGCGCTATAGTAACAAGTGGAAGAATTTTAAAGTACCTCGTAACGTTACTTTCAAACCAATTGAAGTACTTTTTGACACTGGTTATTTTTTTTCAAGATTTTCCCCATTTTGAAATACGTAAATAATTGAGATTTTAAATACCGCATATTGCTACACTAGCGCTATTTCGCGAACAATAATTTGCTGTTTACAAGTGAACACTTTTTCGACTAATCCCCCATACAAGACGGTCCTCCTTACTTCTACCCTCCATACTGAAATTTGAAAGAAAACGTCTCTATGATTTTTTTTTTGGTTCTGTTTGTCCATTCGGTCGGCAAAGGCATCTAAGTCCACACAGTCAAGTTTTAAACAACTTTCTTTTTTTTATTGCTCTTGTTGTCAAACGAGCAAACAGCACACCCGGTGGTAAGTGATACTTCCACTCATGGATCTTTGCTAGGCTGCTACTTACCATGAAGAAAGTGAAGTGGGGTTTTGGTGACCACCACACTTCTTCATTTTGGCTGCCGCCTCTCTCATTCACGAACGAAGTGCAGTAACAAATTGGTTCTACTATGACGTAGATTTTCTGCGAGATTGTGGCACTACCACGCACGAACCGGTCCGCGGCTATAGACAGGCGACTATCGACCACTCTTAACATATGTTTAACATTTCTTCATAAGGAGTAGCTACAGTCAATTTCCGTAAGGAAGTAAAGTCGTTATCATTAATCGGGTACTAAAAACAAAATTATGGTTTTTCTGGAATGATGATGATGATTATATTTCCATTTCGTTTCAGCTCATATACGTCCCACTGTTGGGTTCGAGCTTCCTCCATAATAGGAGGGAGATTGACCTTACTGTATTATGCTGGTCAGACAGGTTGATATAGGGTTTTGTTTCGAGTTTTCCTTCTCTTGCATAGATGTTCATGCATATTGTATCCCTTAGTCGTCTTTTACGACATCCACGGGCAAGATTGGGAGTGGTGGATTATAATTAAGTTACAAGAATAGACCTTACCTTAGAATACGCCTTGTATTAAAATAAATTCTTGATTTTCGGTGACAGTAGGTATACAATTTGAGAACACAATAGGTTTCTTTGATATGTGAGAATGCTGTAACTACAAAATAATAAGAACAAGTTCTTGTTTTAACGTCTAAATTTATTTTTCAATATTTCTATGCTTTGAAAATAGAAGTCGCAGATCTTAATTTAGAATTTTGAAATTGTATGTGTGTAAACGGCTGATGACATTCTAAATATATAAAGATACTAGCTGACCCAACAGACGTTGTTCTGTTCAAATAAAGCGCCACCTACCGGGTCCAATTGTGAATCTAAACCATTCTCGAATCTCATTGAGCACACACAAATTACTTAAATTACTTAAATCCAGTCAATAGATATCGCCATCTGTTAGAATCTTTTGGAGTTAACAGATAATTGTGACTGTCAATTAATTATAGACAAATAATTTGTAATAAAATAAAATTGCGACTATAATTAAAGATCTAAGCTATCCTATTTCTCAAGTTGGACCAGACTGCTCACGGTGTGCCAATTTAATTTAAAATCGGTTAAGTAGTTTAGGAATCCATCGCGGACAAACATCGTGACAGGAGATTTATATATATAAGATGTAACAATACAAATGAGCAGATGGTAGAGATAATTAGGTCACGCTAAAAAGGTAAAGCTTTAGCTATTTCCTTATTTTAAGCCGGTCACTAAGAGGCGTAATTATTCGTTCATAGAATAATCGCCCCCGTCTTTGTCATCACACTTCTCCACTTTGTTTCTTTTTTCGTTCTCCTTAACTCTTGATGCAAAACAGCCTGTAGTTAGGATCTCTAATAGGCGCTATATTTTCATATCATTCATCATTATCATGCGGTCATTTAGACTCCACACGAACATACAAAATAATACTAGAACGCATACAAAATAAGTTCCTTAGGTTTTTATTTATGAAGCGGTATGGTGTTTTTCCTGGGTATCCACTGCTGTATCCTTCATTATTTGAGTGAGAAGGAAATTAGCTCTTGCCACCTACATATTCAATGTAATGCGGGGTAAGATTCACAATCCGTGTATCTTAAAGGAGGTTCAGCTGTGCGTTCCGGACGAACCAAACTCCTGCAGTGCGCACCGCTGGTGCAGGCGCTGCGTGTGCTTAACACTCTCACACCGAATAGATCTGTTCTCGTGTTCACTGAACGTATTCGCAAAGGCCGCTTACGTCCTCTGTAGTTTAGAGTAACTTTTTTATTTTTATCTTTTATTTTTTTTTTCTTTTTAGATAGTAGGAAGATAACGCTAGGTATAATATAGATTAAGATAGTTCACTACTCTGTCGCATGGGCTTGCTGTCTGTAATGATAGATGTAAGTTTTTATAGCAAATAAATAAATAAATAATCAGCCCATATACGTCACAGGATTGGGCTCACGCCTCCTTCTCTTGCATAGTTGTTATATCCCTTCGTCGTCTTTTACGACACCTACGGGCAATACGTAGTGTCGAAGAAAGAATATAACTCACCACCTCTTTCTCTCTTGCCTGTGAGTGCCTTAAAAGACGATTAAGGGCTTAAATATGTATATGTCACCGTATTATTGTACGAGCCGTTAGTTTATAAACTATCTAGTGAGATTATAAACTATTGATAGATTGTGAACGGACACAAAAATTTACAATGTAACGCTTATATTTTTTTATATAAGATTATAAACTAACTACCTATGTTCAACCGTCAAATTGTGATTTTAATACTTTTAACCATTAGTTCAAAAAGAAATGACCCAATCACAGCACTGACTTACAATTTCTCGCCTGCGAATTTGTGAACCGTCCTCTGATTGGTTGGCGTTATAGATAGCACGTGTTCTTGTGCATAGAGTTACAAACATAATTATCAGCAATTAAAAAGCTCATTGTCAGGAAATATTAACGTACATTATTAAATACCACCAAAAAACTGTTTTTAATATCTTTAAATTGATGTAATGTAGTAATGTCGCTAAAATAATAATGGCGGCGGGGCAGCGTGTGAAAACAATGATTCGTTGAACTAATCAGTGTGCACTTTGCGTTTTGTTCACAATTTGACGGTTGAACATAGTCAGTTTATAAACTTACGAAAATATAAGCGTTAGATTGTAAATTTTTGTGTCCGTTCACAATCTGTCGGTAGTTTATAATCTTACTAGATAGTTTATAAACTAACGGTTCGTACAATTTTACGGTGACATATATAACATATTTTTTATTTTTTTTGAGGAAAGAAAGAAGGGTTTAAATATGTATACGTATGTTATATAATATTTTTTAAAATTTCTGAGCAATAGTTTTTGGTGAGTTCATAATTAAACCACTCTCTCTGCCTGCACAGCTGGCATAGTGATTAAGATACCCACCTATTCCAAGTGTCATGTCAAGGTTCGACTAACATGCAGAATATATATAATTATAATACGATCCATAAGCTATTGTTCCGAATCTACTATGCAGACAAAGTACATGCATATTCTGCATTTATTTTGTTAGTCACATGCAGGTGATACCCATTTTTAAATTATGAATTGCTATGGATCAAGTCAGCTTATTTTATTTACATGGATTATTCCCCTTAATACATCCTGTATTAAGGGGAATAATCGTGTGTGTCATAAAAGTGTGGAATAAAAGTGTCGTCATCAAAATAATAAATAAAAAACCTAATTTACATATTTTATTTCTTTACATTTTATAAATTTAAAATATATATACCTTAGAATAATAACATATAGAAGGTAAGTTCAAGCACAAAATCTGAGGCATTTCAATTGGAGCCTAATCGAGCTTACGCCGGAACAGTCCCGTACTGTACAAGTCATTGCACTGCACGAACGTACGCAACTCTTAAAAAATAAATAGGTAATTATGACGGCTTGTGCATTCAAATGGTGCCACAACACATTTGAAAAACATAAAAAGGTTTTTAACATTACTTTTAAAAGTATTTCGACAATTTATATTAATAAAAACAAAATTTGATTTCATAATTTGTATAGAGGTTTCCGTGTGTACGTGTGTAATTGTCTGCCCGCCATTAGTATTTTTAGATTCAAATTTTTAAAGTTCGAAGTACTGACACTATCCTTCTATGCGTTATTATTCTAAGATATATACATATTTAAGTTTTATATTATATTTAGAAGACAGCGTCACTTTAAAGAAATAATATCTAAGTTTTCATTGTCCTTCTCAATTACATCTGTGATTTTGACGACAAGAGGAACATTCACCATTTGACAAGAGCATAAAGTATTACAAGAGATGCATTGGTTTTGTTCTGTTGTAGCCTTTTTTACTTTCCGTTTGATGTTTGTTTTAGTTTCTTTGACTGGTGGATTGCAGCAGAAGTCAGTATCTAGTCCCATTTTCTCACCATCCTCTAAACTTTGGGGCAGATGTTGGTTTAGGGTTTCTGGTAGAAGTAAGCTGGCTATACCACCCGCCACTAACAATGCTCCCATTATTATCAATGGCAGAACCATGATGTCTGAACCCTAGAATCGTAGTAATAATTTTAATTCGATTAATTAAAATATTATGTAATCATTATTTTTTTGCAAAAAAATGTTACGAAAAATTGTAATCGATTTTTGTGCAAACACGATACAATTTATTAGAGATGACTACTCACTTTCGTTCTTATGCGTACTCGTTTTAAAGAAAATATTTAACGACGAAATGACCCGATAATCAGTTAGGGCATCAGACGTATGATACGTGTTGACATTAAAACTAATTAGGATGAGGGTTAACTTTTTCGGTAGGTAAGGTTAATTCTTATATTTTCCTTATTTATTTCTTATGTTATGTCCAAGCAATCTATACTCCTCTTCCACCGTAAATATTGCAAAAGTTCTTGGTAATAATTTCCTGACCGGTCGCCTCCTTGATTTCAACCCTCCTTGGGAATTGTAATCGTTGACCAGACAGCATCAGACGGTGATGTAAAACTGAGCTGACGGGGCTTTATATCAATAAAGTCCAAGTTGATGTAAATATCTTAGTCATCTTTTGACACCCATGAGCAATATAAGAGTTGATACTATTCGTAGCTGCTACCTCACAGCAAAGACAATAATAGTATATAGTAGTGATGTAACGAATGTTAGGATTGAGACATTCGCGAATGCGAATGTGAGTGCGAATATTTATCTCCAACATACGCGAATGCGAATGCGAATATGCGAATATAATATATATGAATGTTGACTTTCAAATAAAGCGCGTGCAAAATATCATACGGGTTTAACATTTCGTACCAGCCATGTTTAAGCCAAATATAGCAAAGGCTAACCGTTACAAGTTGAACGAATGAAACTAATCAGATTCGTTCGAAAATATTCGTTGTAATTTGAGATTAGTTTATAATTATTATTGTATATTCTCAAATTTACAAACATAAGTAAAGCACATGTTACTGAAGTGTGGAGTTATTTCACAATTTGTGACGCTGAGAGTGTTAAATGCATGGTATGTCAAAAAAGTTTAATGATTATTTAACAAAAATAATGTAATTTTTTCATATAGAATCATGTTCTTTTTTTATTGGCAAAATTCATTATTCATTCACACAAAAAATCGGTTGTGTGTAAAGTCGGTTTACTGACGATAGTTGAACGTGACAACGTCATAAGAAAATACTGATGGAATGGTTTCGTTTTCAAAAGAAAATTTTAATTTTATTTGTTTGATAGATATTTTGTACGGCAAGCCTTAAATGGAACTGGAGGCGGCAGTGCTTGCCGAATTGTATCGGCGGGTGTCGGGGGTGCGAGGGGAGGGCGGTGTTGTTTCCTTAAGGGAGCTCACCGCCTGGCGCGTCGACGCCCGCCGAGATGTCTTCGCAGGTTGGGCACACCGGCTGGAGAGGCCTCGATACGGTGTCTGGACCGTGGAGGCCTTCCAGCCGGTGCTGATGCAGTGGTTGGAACGGCGGCACGGTGTGCTCTCCTTCCGACTCGTGCAGGTCTTGACGGGGCATGGATGCTTCGGCAAGTACCTGTACAGGGTCGCTAGGAGGGAGAGAATACCGTCCTGCCACCACTGCGATTGCGACGAGGACACGGCGCAGCATACGCTCGAGGTCTGTGCCGCTTGGGCAGAGCAGCGCCGTGAACTCGTCGCAATCATCGGTGCCGACCTGACGCTGCCGACCATCGCTAGGGAGATGCTCGGCAGCATCAGGAACTGGGACGCGGTTGCGTTCTTCTGCGAGGCAGTTATCTCGCAGAAGGAGGCGGCGGGTCGTGAACGCGAGGAGCACAGCCTCGACGAAGCGACCCGCCGCCAGCGACTGGGGCGGCGCAGGCACGACTACCTGCGTCCCATGCCGCCCTAACCGAGGCCGTGGGTGACGTGACCGGGGAGTTAGTCCGTCACCCGCCGAGAGGCCGAGCGGGGGACGTCGAACGATGGGGGACCCCGGGTAGGGGGTATTCTGTCGGGCCGACCACTGATGACAAGTAACCCTGCTCCGGTGGTCGGTCAAACGACGAAGGGGACATGGTGTTCGGGTGGGTTGCGGGTGTTGCGTGCTTAAGCCCCTCTGTCGCCCCGGATAGAGTGGTGCGGAAGCGCGCTGACCGCAGCCCACCCCAAAAAAAAAGCCTTAAATGGAACGCCTCAGAGCGAGGTAACGCCGCATAAGTCATGTTTTTTCATGTGTGCAGCTAGCTGGCTCCATCGAATTATAAGACGTTTTCACGTCAAAAACAAATATAAATTCCGGATAAGTATTCACCAACATATCATATACTAAATCTTTCTCCGAAACATGCTGCATCTTATGGTATAAATATTATTCTGATCGTTCAGTGGTTTTCGCAGTATAACCGAACAAGAAACCGGCTCCCCATTCATTAGTTTATATTAGACTGACAAAGATAAGAGGGCCAGTATTTGTAATTTAGTTGCCGACCTGAGTGTTCATAAATATTATCATATCATTACACAATTACATATATAATTTGCTTTTAGTTTGTCAAATATATTCGCCAAACATTCGCATCGTTCCTTGCGAATGCGATTGCGAATGTCAGAAACATATGCGAATATTCGCGATGCGAATGCGAATGCGAATATTCGTTACATCACTATTATATAGTAACATAATATACTGGTAGATATAAGAATGATTATTTCTCGACTAGTGATTGGTTTAGAACAAACGTTTCGCCATTCCTTACTTGCTCGTGGGAGCTGTAGAAACCAACTAAAACTGCATTAGAAAAGTTAACTGTAAACGTTTACCCGCCACTCAAGTATATCTAACTATTACCATATTATATTTCCTATGCATAGATTTGTAGCCAACAGAATAGGTCAATAAGCTAGTGAATGGTTAAATAGTTATAAGACTAGTGAGTACACTAGTCTTATAACTTCTTATTATAGTCTACTTTAACAGATTTTAGATACTTACTAAATAATTTACTAGAGGTATAAATATAGGTCCAAGCATGCCTACCACGGAGCTCAGACTCATTCCAAGACCTCTGACTACGGTTGGATAGAGTTCAGAGGCCATCAGTGGTAGCACAACGAACGATGAAGATATACCCATCTTGCCAACACAGTATAACGCCAGGGTCACGTTAGCTTCTGAAAAAATATGATAACTCATAATCCATTTGCGAAGTTATGGTAGAGTTGCCAACCGTCCTGTTTTTCCAGGACACGTGGTATTTTTTTGTCACTTCCTGGGCTGACCTGGATGGGTTGTAAGCAGCGTCCTATATTTTTAATGCGTATATTTCAAAACTTGTGCGCCACCATTACAAATCACAAATGTTTGCGTTTTCATGTTGTTTTAAAATTAAGGCGTTGCGTCTTAGTTTACGTTTAGTAGACGCATTAACTAGACTTTCATTTTCTTATTTACAAAGTTAGCTAGCGAAATATTGGTAGGTGTACCCTGCCTTCTTGTCAAAGTCAATGAAATCCTGTTATAAAAATTCAAATTTTTTTTTTTTTTGGGTGGGTTACGGTCGGCGCGCTCCTCGCACCACTCCGTCCGGGGCGACAGAGGGGCGTATAGCACGCAACACCCGCAACCCACCCGAACACCACGTCGCCTTCGTCGTTGGGCCGACCACCGGAGCAGGGTTACTTGTCATCAGTGGTCGGCCTGACGGAATACCCCCTACGTGGGGTACCCTCCCATTGACCGACGTCCCCCCCTCGGGGAGGACGTCGGTCTTTCGAAAATTCAAATCTAAAGTTCTGAGCAGATTCTATTATTAGTTTTTACGAAAGATTACTCCCAACTTATCAAAATACGGTCCATGTTTCAGGGACTAGAACTACAGTATATACCAGCTTTTTATTTAGTCAGTTCATGGATTCTATAATAAGATGAAAGGTCTTCCGGTAAATGTGATCACTTTATCAAGTTTCTTTTTGGGCTTAGGTATTATCCTAACTACGTTTATGACTTGATGACAGTATACAATTATAAAGCCACTTTAAAGCTGTTTGTTGCATCCACCTCTCGTATATAAATAATAAAATTCTAACCGTGTTGTACCAGGAATGTTGTCAAACAAGCTATTCCTCCAACCACCATACTCATGCACAGCGTCCACCTTCTACCCAGCCTCTCCATTGACGGCCACAAAAACAAATAAGTAGGCAATTCAACAATTCCAGCAAGAAAGAAATTCAAGAATTCGTCTCCTCCCAAAACAGGTGCATAATATGATAGACCAACATACACACTGGTGTTTGTGAACCAAATAAATGTTATGATAATAGTCTTCTTCCTTAAATTGGGTGTTCGAAATAGATCTAATATACCATACTTTCTAGATTTGGCTTTCTCTATATCTTGGTTCAGTTTATCTGTTTCGTATTTTCTATGTAATTGTATCATGTAATTAGCTGGTAGAGATTTGCCGTTGATCCTGTGGATTAAGATGATAAAATTAATATGTTTCTAACGACATTTAAGCCAAATTTGGAAGAAGATGTAAAGTAATATTCACCGTGCTATGTTCTTTAGTATAACTTCAGCCTTCTCGAATTCGCCTCTAGCAAGAAGCCATCGTGGACTTTCTGGCATTAACCACAGATATAGGAAGAAGCATACAAATGGTAGTGTGGTAACTAGAGCTAAATGTCGCCAGTCCCTGACTAAGTAGACCACACCAGCTAGCAGAATGAGTCCAGTGGAGTATGCGATATTAGATAGGATAGTGCATAGAGTTCTATATTTTGGTCCAACTAGTTCTATAGCTGTAACAAAACTATATTTATAGAGAAGGTACATTTAGTTAAAGATCTGTCTTTGTCAATGGCTCTACCGCGACACTTGTTAGTGCCAGAGTCTCGCAGAAAATCTGAGTTTTAGTAATTTGCGGTTGATTTGTTGAATGAGAGACTCGGAGAAACAAACCCCACCTGTATTATCCCACCTTTCAAACCTTGAGCAATAGTTACAATTACCAGTCATAGTTACAGTTAATGATCAGTTGGTCTTCTTGATCTTCTGCCATCAGAAGCAATTAAAAAAATCTACAAATTGAGTAATAAACGTCCGTGTAATGACGCAGTAAGAACGTAATTCATCTTGTCCATGGGTGTCGTAAAAGACGAATAATGAATGTAATGACCAGATAACAATAGTTATTACTGCAAAAGAAGGTAAATCTATATCAATAAATAAAATTGGAGTGTCTATTTGTAATGTCGTATATACCTAACGGCTGGACCGATTTCAAAAATTCTTTCACCAATAGAAAGCTATAATATCAGGGAGTAAACTAGGCTATATTTTATCTCGGTATTCCCGTGGGAACGGGAACTACGCAGGAAAGACTGAAACCGAAGCGAAGCGAGGGCGGGTTGCTAGTTTGAAATAATACCCTATACCGAATCGTCTGACAAGCGTTCTATAAAAAGTCAATTTTCCTTTCTAACGTGGAGGAGACTCGAACCCAGCGATAGGACGTACATGAGCTGCGATCATGATGATCATAAGTAAAAAAGTACCTTCTAATCTTCACATTTATTTTATTCCAATATTATAAAGTAAGTAAAGCTTTCTGTGTGGTGACAGATTAAGAATACAAATCACCACTCCCTATCTTGCCTGTGAATGTCGTAAAAGACGACTATGGGATATAATACGCGTATAACATCTACGCAAGCGAAGGAACACTCGTAATAAAACCCTATACCAACCTGTCTGACCAGCATGGTATATTAAGATCAATTTCCCTCCTATTGTGGAGGAGGCTCGAGCCCAACAGTGGGACGTATATAAGCTGAAATGATGATTACAAAGTACAATTTCAAAATTGCTTTTTCTTTTCAGCCTGCATACGTTAAATTGCTCAAGCTCGGCTTTTTCTCCATAGCGGCAGAGATTTTGATCAACTCTAGTAAGATAGAGATAATTAAAGTTGACATTCCTTCTTATTTATTACGGTGTTATCTGCATATCGCCGTCCCCGACGAACACTATGGTAATCGCTATTACGATAGAATCGGGTTTATTAAGGATTCGTTATCTACACACCCTATTACAATCATTGAGATTTTTTTATGATCGGACGATGAATACCTACTTTTGGATTTATCCATTCAATAATGATCTTTATGTTTTTGTTCAACGGATAACATAAGTGAAAAATTTACGCGATCAATAACCTATTACCAAATCTCAAAAGTCAACATTTTAGAGTAAGCGGTTAGTACCATATTGTTCAAGGGAAAAATGACAGAGCCGTACCCGGTAAGCGGCAACACAATATCGTTCGGGTGATAGTGCTGCTTACCTTACATAGCACCTAAAAATGATCATCGAATAAGCATGTAATTTATGTTTATCGTAATATTAAGGTCAGTTATATCATCGAATACGATTGCAATGTCATTTTACGAATAGAAACTATATTAATATTTACCATGGAACAATGAACGATTACCATAGCAACACCGATTTATGATTACAGTCGAACACTATCGTAAAGTTAGTTTGCGTTAATTTTTTCCATAGCTTATTTCAGTAATGGACATTTTCACAATTTTCTTACTGATAAAGAAAAATTATAATAAAAATTTAGGAAAAAATCTAGTGCAAAAAAAAATCCCTATTTTTAATAAAAGAATCTTCTTTTTAGTCTTGATAGTTCTCAAGATATTCAGTTTTTATTTGCTCCTGTAAAATTGTCATTTTCCTATTACGATTTTGTTCGTCGGGGACGGCGATATGGTGACCCTTAACCATAACCCTTAATGGTTAATGGTCTTTTGCGACACCCACTAGTGAGAAACGAGGTGATGAACTGTATTCTTACTCCGTCATCACACAGACACCAAAATAGTTAAGGAATAAAAGTACTTACCTAATACGTATGGTGTGGTCATAATCGCAGGCACAGTAAATCCAACACCGACTCTATAGATAATCCAAATAATGTAATTTTGTGCGAAAGCAGTTGCCACTCCGAAGATGCATTCTATTAAAAGATATATGAAGAACGAAGGTTTTCTGCCGAAGGTATCTTGTAGATAGCCGAAGATATAGTTCCCAATAATGCCACCTACTGCGAGAAGAACTAAGCCAAGAGTTGGAAAGAAATCTCTGGCGCAGACTAGATCCCACTGCGTAACAGAAAATCCTTTATTTAATAAAATGCAATTTAAAAACAAGAAAAGTTAAACTGTGGCCCTATCTTGTTCGTGGGTGTTGTAAAAGACAATTAAAAATACCCAAGAGAAGGAAGACTTAAAATAAAACCCTATAACAATTAATAGTTATGCGGAAGAAATATTGCGAATTTTTAGCAAATAGATAATAGATTGCAACTGAAGTCCCGAGCAAAGTTTCAGCCCGCCTGACAGAAGCTTAACCATAAATTTGCCTGGTACAAAATAAAGCGTTGATCTTCAATCTCCTAAATAGCATCATCGTTAACCATATTCTAAGCTTCTTCTTTTACTGAGATGTTTTCATTCCTTAATGGTCATGGCACCCGCGACCGAAAACTCAGTATAATCTTACATCCACTCCAACCCTCAGTCTGTAGTATTGTCATTAATCAATTCATCTACGCGCCACTGCTGACCTCTAGCTATGCTGGTCAGATGGGTTAGTAGCTGCAGGTTTTTGTTACGAGCTCACCTTTTCTTGCTTAGATGTTATATGCATTAAATCCCTTAGTAGTCGTTTATAACATTCAGGGACAAATGGGGGTATTATAGGGGTATTATAATCTTATTCCGTCATCGCTTGTATCCGCGAGGTGTCGGATCCGAAGTTTGGATCCAGGAATAATGATGCAATCTTTTTTTACTTATTAATTACAAGCACTTACTTCAGTTACTACAGTATTCTTATACACATTTCGATTATAATTCCAGCCGTTGGTGCAAGTGACGGTCTCTGACGGCGTTTCCTTCAAGAATGCGTCTTCCATACTCCTGTAGCTCCTAGCAATGTCACTATAGTTAAGCTTATACATGCTGCATTGTGAGTATTGCAGTATTCCGTTCTTCAATTCCAAGGGAATACTGTAAGAATATTATTTTATTTGAGAATACAAATAAATATATTAAAATTACTTTGAAATAACAATTGTTTTGAATTTTATTGGTGGTAGGACCACACTGTAGACAGTCTTTTGTCTGCAGTCGCGGGCCGGTCCGTCCGGGGCAGTACCACACTCTCGCAGAAGATCGACGTTTGAGTAGTAGCAATTTGCTGCTGCACTTCGTTCGGTGAGCGAGAGAGCCGGGAGCCCAACTTTCTGGGTGTGTTTGTGTGTGGCGGGTTTTGGTGAGGCCTGAAACCAGCGGTGGTGAGGTCTTGGTCGGGGTATTGAGCGTGAGGGGCTGGCATGGTGTACAGGGAGACCCGATGGGAATGGTCACCGCCGGCCACCTGCCGGTCAGCAGGGGACCCGAACCCAGGATCATCCTCCCTGGGAGGCTGTCCCACCAACCGGCGAAAATCCCGTTGGGTAGTCGTCGTGCCGGTGTGGGAAACCGGAGTGGACCTCGGCGGCTACACACGGTGGGGCATCGGGGGCCCTTCCGTGCTTCGTGTCAGCTCCTCACAACACTCACTCCTCGACCATGCACTATGCCCTGCCTTTTTTTTTGTTATCACCGAACTCCGTTATACACATTCACACTCCCTTCCTCCTCTTCTTAAATTAAAAATCATGGCCAAGAAAATTAAAAAGAGACGATTTTCTACGGCGGTCCCCTTATCCACATTTGATGTGGATTTTTGCAATATCAGGGGTTTACATAGCAATCTCGACGTCGTCCACCATCACCTCGAGACGGCGCGGCCTGCCTTACTCTTTTTAACGGAGACGCAGATAGGTGCTCCGGATGACATTTCGTACCTAAATTACCCCGGCTACGAGTTGGAGCATACCTTCCGTCGTAAAGCCGGGGTGTGCGTATTCATCCGAGGTGATATCTGCTGTCGCCGCCTTCGGGCCCTCGAACATGGTGACTTGTCAATCCTGTGGCTACGCGTAGACTATGGAGGGCTTACCCGCATCTACGCATGCCTCTACAGGTCCCATGGCAGTGATCCGGGGTCAATTTAATTATTTGAGAACGTCCAATGGGGGATTGACGAAATATTGGAGCAGTGTCCATCAGCGGAGGTGGTGGTTCTTGGAGACTTCAACGCTCATCATAAAGAGTGGCTGGGGTCCCGACTCCACTGACCACCAGGGTCGACATCTCTTCAATATGGTCTCGGCCTATGGTCTCTCACAACTGGTGACACAGCCCACCCGTATCCCAGATATTGAGAGCCATGAGTCTTCTTTACTGGATCTTCTGCTGGCTACACACCAGCACGGATATCAGGTAGTGGTTGAAGCGCCTCTTGGGTCTTCTGACCACTGCTTGGTCCGTAGCAGTGCCCCTGTTGTAAGGCCTAGTCGTTCTAAGGCGACTGGGACTCGCAGAGTCTGGCAATATAAGTCAGCAGATTGGGATGGACTGCGCGAGTTTTACGCATCCTACCCATGGAAGCGGCTTTGCTTCGCCTCTGGGGACCCTGGCGTCTGTGCGGACTGCGTTACCGAAACGGTTATTACGGGGATGGAATTATTCATCCCCAACACCAAAATACCCGTCGGTGGCCGCAGCCGACCCTGGTTTAACAAAACCTGCAGGACGGCTGCATGCCAGAAACAGTCCGCATATCGGGCCTGGAATAGGGCCAAAAAATGCCAGGACCCGAACGCCAAAGAGGTGAAGCGGAAATTTAACGCCGCTTCTAGATCTAGTAAGAAGGCTATTGCCAGAGCCAAGGCGGAGCATGTTGCCAGAATTGGCGAGCGATTGCAAAGCTATCCCGCTGGGAGTCGTGCATTCTGGTCGCTCGCCAAGGCTGCACAAGGCAACTTCTGCCAGCCCAATCTCCCACCACTGCAGAAACACGATGGTAATCTGGCCCACAGCGCAAAGGAGAAGGCCGATCTTCTAGGTCAATTCTTTGCCTGTAACTCGACTTTGGATGCCGGAGCTGCCACACCACCTACCATCCCACGGTGTGAAAGCTCACTGCCCGAAATCCGCATCACGCAGCGAGCGGTTAGGCGGGAGCTGCGGCTTTTAGACGTCCATAAGTCGAGTGGACCGGATGGCATCCCTGCAGTGGTACTAAAGACGTGCGCCCCTGAATTGACTCCCATCCTCACGCGCCTATACCGACTTTCCTACGCTACTAATAGGGTTCCGTCTTCGTGGAAGGTAGCCCATGTCCACCCGATCCCTAAAAAGGGAGACCGGTCTGACCCATCGAATTACAGGCCAATTGCGATAACATCCTTGCTCTCCACGATAATGGAGAAGGTTATAAACCGCCAGCTTCTGCAGTACCTTGAGGATCGCCAGCTTATCAGTGATCGCCAATACGGCTTTCGTCATGGTCGGTCGGCTGGTGATCTTCTTGTGTACCTCACACACCGTTGGGCAGAGGCCTTGGAGGGCAAGGGTGAGGCGCTGGCGTTCAGCCTAGATATCGCAAAGGCGTTCGATAGGGTCTGGCACAGGGCACTTCTATCGAAGCTACCATCATACGGAATCCCCGAGGGACTCTGTAATTGGATTGCCAGCTTTTTGGATGGTCGGAGTATAAAAGTCGTCGTAGATGGCTCCTGCTCCGATACCATGACCATTAATGCTGGTGTACCACAAGGCTCGGTGCTCTCCCCGACGTTGTTTATCCTGCATATCAATGACATGCTCTCTATCGAGAGTATGCGTTGCTATGCGGATGACAGTACGGGTGATGAGCGGTACACTGAGCAACGGAATATCCCTCGGAGTATTCAGGAAAGAAGGGTTCAACTTGTGTCTGAAGTCGAGCGCTCTCTGGGGCGGGCCTCGGAATGGGGTGAACGGAACCTAGTCCAGTTCAACCCCACAAAGACACAAGTTTGCGCGTTCACTGCAAAGAAGGACCCATTTGTCATGGCGCCTCAGTTCCAAGGAGTAACTCTTCCAATTTCTGAGAGTATTGGGATTCTCGGCGTCAAAATATCGAGCAAAGTCCAGTTTGGGAGTCATTTGGAGGACAAAGCCAAATTGGCAAGCAAAAAGTTGGGCGTCCTGAACAGAGCCAGGCGGTACTTCACACCGAGACAGCGTCTTGTGCTATACAAAGCACAAGTTCGTCCTCATGTGGAGTACCGCTCACATCTCTGGGCAGGTGCGCCCAAATATCAGCTAGACCCACTTGACTCCCTACAAAGACGGGCTGTTCGAATCGTCGGGGATCCCAATCTTACGGACAGATTGGAGTCGCTGGAGCAGCGGAGAGACTTTGGGTCACTCTGTGTACTCTACCGACTCTTTCACGGGGAGTGCTCCGAGGAACTGTTTGACTTGGTACCACCGTCACCATTCTACCAACGTACCACTCGACATCGCAGCAGGGTTCATCCATTTCACCTGGAAACGTTATGGTCTTCAACTGTACGTTTTCAGCGATCATTTCTCCCACGTACGTGCAAGCTCTGGAATGAACTACCTGCTGCTGTGTTTCCCGAGCGCTATGACATGTCCTTCTTTAAACGAGGTTTAAGAAGAGTATTTCCTTCACGGTAGGCAGCGGCCTGGCTGTGCCCCTGGTATTGCAATGGTCCATGTGCAGCAGTTTCACTTACCATCAGGTGTGCTGCTTGCTCGTTTGCCACCGTTGGCAATAAAAAAAAAAAAAAAAAAAAAATTTGATTGTTACCTATATGTAATTTTTTAAGGACTATCGTGCACTGAGGAATAGATTTTTGTGTTGCAGTGGACTTTTCAAACGGAATAAACGGACGTGGACGTGGATAAATAGTGTGGTCCAGACATGGAATGATCATTTGTTGATCGTAAATAGAATTTATAAGTACTAGCTGACCCAACAGAGGTTGTTCTGTTCAAGTAAAATAAAAGGAATTCTCAGCACCTACCAGTTGCAATTGTGAATCTAAAGCATTCTCGAATCCCCTCCAAGACACACAAAAATTTTTATCATAATCGGTCCCGCCGAATTTATATACAAAGAAGATTACTAATATATAAATTTACTAGCAACCCGCCCTCGCTTCGCTTCGGTTATAGGTTATAGTCGTTTTACCCGCGTAGTTCCCGTTCCCGTGGGAATACCGGGATAAAATATAGCCTAGTTTACGCCCTGATATTATAGCTTTCCATTGGTGACAAAACAATTATGAACAAAGGGAGAGCGACTCGAACACCGTCCGCCTTTACAAAACAAAACAATCGTAATATCGAATAACTCGTGTCGATTATTACGATAGAACGAAGTACGAAACTACGAACATACAAAACAAACGTACAACGAAATTACGATATTTTCGATTATGAGGTATCTATCAACAACAACAACCATGCGAACGAAACAACCGAAACCAATAACCAACTGACATGTAATTTTTAGAACTCCAACTAACGACAACGTGGGCATAATAATTCGAGAGGGTCATCAATCCACGGAAAGTCTTAACACCGCGATTCAGAAAAATGACGTCATTGCAGAACGCCATCTATGGGCAAATAGGTAAAACGTCTGCACAATGAAAGTTATGCTAGGGTCATTTTGCGTTTTAGTAATTTTATATTATCTCCGAAACTGTATGACCAATTGATATACTGTAAATGGCAAATCTTATCTGTATGATGTTCCTGTGATACTGAAATAATTTATTGTCATAAGAATTAATATTTTGTTGCTCAAATAATCAACCAAACGTAACAATGCCGAAAAAAAAATTTTTTAATGCAATAATAGAAGTATAAAAGATAAAATATAAAAGATAGAGATATGGTATCGCTGACTTTTTTGTAGAAATAATTAAGATGAACCAGGTAGCCATACATTCTTTTTAATTTTAAGCAACTGTTTAGGCAGCGCACGCAAATAATTCTGTTTTACGAGGTATTTTTTTCCGACTTGCCAGACAAAAGTTGTGATAGCTCGGTTAATATACATGTTATAGAAACAATTTATAGCCTATAGCACTCAGGAATAATGTAGCTTTCTGCCAGTTAAAATAAAATTAGAATTAGATTATGAGTTCCAGAGATTACCCCCTGCATACAAACTTACAAATTTTACCTCTTTATAATATTAGTATAGATATAAGAAATTTATAAAATAGAGCAAATATTAAATGTGAGATTAATTTATATCTATTTGTCTTGGCGTTTTTTATTTTATTATCATTTCACCTCATATACGTTCCACTGTTACGCTCGAACCTCCTCCACACTAGGAGGGCAATTGACCTTACTTATACCATGCTGATCAGACAGATTGATATAGGGTTTTATTTCGAGTTTTTCTTCTCTTGCATAGATGTTATATGCGTATTATATCCTTTAGTCGTCTTTTACGACATCCACGGGTAAAGGGAGTGGTGAATTGTATTCATAGTCCGTCACCACACGTTTTTTTTATTTATTATAGGATTTTTCACTTCCCGAACATAAAGAATGAACCGTTTGTTTATAATATAACATTTGGTTCAATCTTTGTACAATACTACGATACAGACTGACTTTTAGTATGGATACTCAATGTTTACTCAAAATGGCAGACGTATAGGCTATGTGTTGTTCATTAAAGTTACTTTACTTTTTTTTTAAAGAAGAAAAGAACAGCACGATTTAGTATATGCATCCAATCTGTGTCAAAAAAGAAATGAAAATGGTAGAAGGAATCTAATAAATATTCTTAGAAAAATAGTATAGGGAGAGCAGGTAGGATTCGTACACTTTTTACATTAGGTCATATAAAAGCAAAACTAATCGCTATTTCCAGATAAATTTAATGGTACTGAATTGTCTACCTATCTGGCTTTAACAGTAATGTAGTTCAGATTTGATATAATGTAACATGACAACGCTATGAAAAAAATTGCGAAAAATGGAAATCGTACGAAAGCACCCCACACGCGGGGTAGCTTCGTACAGTGAAGAGGGTATATTCGTACATAGTGGGGAGCTTCCGTACACAGAAACTGAGAACGCTATTTGTATGAAATTAAACTTTTATTGAGATCCAAATTACGACAGAATACACCTTAAACGTCGTGATAATTAACAATAAGTATAAGTTACTTATATTCTTTAACAAACAGCTTTTTAAAATGTACGTCATAAAATCAATATTTAAATTAACGATTAGGGTAATATTAAAATCACATAACAAATCTAATGCACATTGTACAACATAGTAAGATCTTTTTAAATACATAAATATTAGCTGTTTTTGCTGTAGCAGCAGATTTTGGCAGCGGCAATACATAGACCACGTCTGATAAGTATACTGTGCTGTCGTCTTGGTATCAGGAAAAACAAATATCCTAGCACACTTCTTTCTCAAAAATGAACTTTATATTCCATGGAACTGTATTTCATTAGAACCTGTCCTATATAATGTAAAACAGTCTTTTTCTTCTCAAATTTACCCAAAACAAAGCTTTTTCTTTAATATTTACCGTCATAACTGGCTTTTCGTTCTCAATATCAAAACCTTCAGACATTTTTTCGAAGAAATAACACTAACATTCTCTCAAACTTATATCTGTCTGGTCTTCACTGTCATTTTCTATAGTTTTTTATGCTTCTTTGGTTTGGTTTCTTTATTATCCAATAGCAAATTCAGCGCTCATTTCATTTTCTTAGCCTTAGCTTTTCTCTCTTGCTCCTGTTTCTTCATCGTTTTTGATTTTTTTATTTCTATCAGTCTATTTTTCTCAGGAGTATCTGTATATATCCTGGCATGATCCTAAAATGATAATATTTTAACTTAACGAATTTTCTGAACTAACGCAGGGTGCATTCGTACAGCACGAATCCACCCCATTTACGCTGTACGAAGGTACCTCAAACGAAACATTCATAATATAATTTCAAAATAAAAATAACAATTGAAGTTACTACAAAATTTATGTTTACATATTAATCTAAGGTACTTATTCAAAAACTATTATAAATTACTTTAACAATTTTAGCATAACTTATTGATAATAAATGTTTTCAAAGATGAATCAAAAAATTACTTACGCTGTCTAAAAACATGTATCGCCTTGTTTCAACGAAGTACAGTGCGGCAGTGCTACCTGGTATCCCCGGGGGCCTTTGTGCATATGTGGGCCTTACATGCACACAAATAAAAACGCGTCAACATGTAGAATAGTATAGATATGAATCCTGTACGAATGCTCCCTCTGTACGAATCCTACCTGCTCTCCCCTTACCGAAATATTGTAAAAATATCGTTGACAAATTTTAAGCTACACTGATTAGTAGGTAATGGAAATCAAAGGGATTCGCGAAATAGCCGATTGTCGAGTGGACGTGGCTCTTACCGTGAATTTCGAATAGCATTATAAATGTTTTTTGAATTACTAAAACCGTTATACTACAATTCAAATTCTTGTAAGTCGGTCTCCAGTTTCAGCTAGTCCCTGGTCTGACTATGCATGACCTCAGCTATTCTCATACATGCTCTACTCCGCCGTCTCCTTCCGCAAGAAAACTGACTCACAGACAGCGGCGACGGAGTCCTAGTTCCTAATATTGACGACATAAGAGTAATGTTAAAACTTTGACTGCACAGATGACATAGTGGTTAAGATATCGACCTACCGTGACTGTGACCTTACTTATACCATGCTGGTCAGACATATTGATGTAGGGTTTAATTTCGAGTTTTCCTTCTCTTGCACAGATGTTATGTGCATATTATATCCCATAGTCGTCTTTTACGACATCCACGGGCAAGATAGGGAGTGGTGAATTGTATTCTTACTCCGTCACCACACCGGTTATATATGTATATATACTTTTTTTATTAAATCAACAATTTAATCTATCGAGCTCACAAGTTGTTTTTCGTTTTGTTTTGATCTACTTACCTCAAGTTTTTGACCACATTAACGTCAGAAATAATATCCAATTCAGGCACTCTACACCAGTGTTCCACATCAGCCGCCATAAATAGTTGCGCGTATGCATGAAAGCCACAAGGTATGACAGCAGGCAGCAGAATCAAATAGATCACCAGCTTTTGATAAAGACCAAAGGCACCCACGTCTTCTAATATGGCGTCAAAATCCATTTTGGAGATAGAAAATTGTAGAAGGATTATATGTTCTGTCGGAAAAATGATTCAATTTAATGTGTAAATCAGCACTTAATTTTTGAATATCGACAACAATATGACCGTTGTCGCTGTTATGCTACGCAAGATATTTTATTGGGATTAATCCATTACTGTAACTCCTGTAAGCCAGGCTCTATAAAATTTCGCCTAAATGACACCAAGGTTTCAGCCCAGGAAGTCCCGACGAACGTCTTTAATTATCTTGAGACCGCAACGAATTTAATTAAAAAGGAAAAACATGAAGATTTGTTAAACTTCACCTCTCTCTCATGCGAATTTTTTTTTTGGGGCTGGGTTACGGTTGGCGCACTCCTCGCTCCACTTCGTCTGGGGCGACAGAGGGGCGTAAGCACGCACACCCGTACCCCACCCGTGACACGTCGCCTTCGTCGTTGGGCCGACCACCGGAGTAGGGTGACTTGACGTCAGCGATCGGCCCGACGGAATACCCCTTGAGGAGTACCCTCTCCTCGACCGACGTCGGTGAAGCGGAAGGCATGAGGCAAAGTTGACTAAATAAAAGGATTTAAAGCTATGAGAAGCGCAGTCAATGTGATGTACGTCGGCCATGTATAATAATATAAATTAACTGTATGTATTTATAAGATAATTAAAAACAGTCATTTTTAATTGTATAAAAATAATTTAATATTATTTAAATAACGTTATTTCATACATAATTTGCAATATAATAAAATTTTCATTAGTTAGCAATTAAGTCACAAAAGAGTACATTTTAGTGTTAACCTAATTCGGATCTCAATTTAATTTTCTTGCAATTTAATTCACTATACTTATATGTATTTGAACCTAATATCGTATCAATTTATTTAAGTATAATTTTGAAGAGTACGAAACTTCAAAATTCTAATGTCGATCGATAGGAATTGGATTGTGGGCTGGGGTATTCATTGATGGTTTTTTTGCAGTACTTCCTCGTTTGCAGTTAGGTATACTTTTTATTACTCATTTAAATATGGGCTAATAATAATACAACGTGTTGCCACCCTTTGGCTATGAGTGTCCTAAAAACCGGCTGAGGCTCTCCTGGCAGCTCAAAATTCAAATTCAGACTATTACGGCATGAAAATATATGGATGTCAGTACATTGAACCATGGATGTCAATAGTCTGCTCCAATTATGATAATTAAAACAATTTTTACGACTTTTATCGCATTTGTATTTGATTTTTAATTGTCAGCCGTTTTGAACACTTTGCAGAATTCGTGGTCTCAGGAGGACAAAGGTGTCTCACGACTTCGTTATTACGGAGTCGTTATTATTCTGTAGCGGGTGGATTTATCTCTTATTGAAGGTTTCCCAGATCAGCTTCGTGAAATATTCAGTGGTATTTAAGGTGTTAAAACAATAATGCGATTGTCAAACCTCAATGGTATTATCCTATTTGGTGAGTCCACTTTCTAAAGGTTCGCTTAGAATTGCTGATAGATAAATGAAAGTATGTTTACTATCGATAAACTTACCTTATTAAAATTTAAATTTTCAGAAATATTTGCCAATCATTGCTTCACAGGTCTGTACATTATTCTGACTGTTCGTTTTGAATAAACGGTTACTAACATACATCAACATAGTAGGGACCCTCAATACTGTCGCGTATACAGGTTGATGTGTTATGTATTTTGACAATATATTCGTTTATTTATTGTAATTTACTTGTTAAATTAGTTTAAACGAATAAGGTTTTAAATCAAGATTCCTTCTCTTGCTTCAAGGGTATTTACATATCCTGTCCGTAGCCGTCTTTTACACCTAAGGGCAAGAAAGAGAGTAGTGAATATTGTTATTCCGTCACCAGAGGGATAATTCGATTTATTGTTATCGTCAGACCGGATTTTATTTTCCTCTCTGAGGGGGGGACGTCGGTAGATGGGAGGGTACCCCTTAAGGGGTATTCCATCGGGCCGACCACTGACGTCAAGTCACCCTACTCCGGTGGTCGGCCCAACGACGAAGGCGACGTGTCATGGGTGGGTTACGGGTGTGCGTGCTTATGCCCCTCTGTCGTCCCGGACGGAGTGGTGCGAGGAGCGCGCCGACCGTAACCCATCACCAAAAAAAAGACAGGATTTTATTTTGATTATTATGATAGAGTTATTAAAAAACAATGTAAAAAATAGGTCATGTAGTAGGTATTATACTTAAGTTCCCTTAATTTATACGCAAGGGGTAAATGGGGAATTTGTCTTAGAAAATTATGGCGTTTTGTCACAAATGTAACTTATTTTGTTTACCTAATCTACTCTGACTTAAATTATGGTTGAATGAACTATCTTCAATAGAATTTCCTGAGAGTTATGATATAATGAGATGAGTTTTTAGGATCGACGGAGCTTACTATCCACGGAAACCAAAAAATATTTTAACAAAATATGTCGATGGCAAGATGTTAATTTTTTGCGAGAGTGTCCTATTAAGCCGGACCATGTGGCCCATTCATGATTGCCATCAGGTTACTGGACTTATCACTAGATCTTTGGCATTCTATTGGCCTTCCATTTGATATTATAGATACAAAAAAAAATATAGAAATAAAGAGATTTTTCTTTTTTTTTTGCATCTTGGCAGTGAACTACAACTAATAAGAGCCATTTTTGCCAGGGTCGAGTTTTCTTTACAAATTAACAGTTTCTTCATATTAATTACTGTCCGTCAGTAAGACAAACTGTTAACGGTTCTGAGAAGTTTGGTGGAAACAAAACGTTATGTAAAACACTTTTATATCATATTCACTACACCTCAGCAGTTCTGCCGCTACAAGCTTACTAATATTATAAATGCGAAAGTAAGTTTGTTACATTTTCGCGACGCGACTGAAACTGAAGAAAAGCGAAAGTGGTTTGCTAGTATTACATAAAATGCCTTCAAAATTATTTAATAGGTATAACACGTTAAAACCCTAAGATATTGAATATCACCGTATGACACTTCCATATTCCCGCCAAAAAGCATAAATTAAATCACTGCATGTAGATAAAATGGGATGCGCGTGTGCAATTATTCCATTAACCGTGGTCAGTCAATTCGATTAGTGGAATAATTGGAACAGAGCACAGTTCCCTGCCTTAACAAGGTCGGGAAACTGCGACAATATTTATTAACATCCATTGATGTCTGATAAACAAAAATGTCGAGGTTCATTACAGAGAAGACACATTGTACCTAATCGTCAATTATCTTCCAGCCTTTCAGCCTCCAAGGTAAGGTCATTTTGAAATTAGGTATATGTTTTATTGAATTTGTTTTGTCAATGTCTTTATAGCGAGTATATACATATATAAGAATTAAGTTTTTTTTTATTGCCGATGGTGGCAAATAAGCAAGCAGCACACCTGATGGTAAGTGATACTCCCACATGTAGACCTATGGAATACCAGGGGTATAGCTAGGCCGTCGCCTGCCGCGAAGAAAATCCTCTTCTTAAACCTCGTTTAAAAAAGGACATGTCACAACGTTCGGGAAAGACAGCAGCAGGTAATTCATCCCAGAGTCTGCACGTACGTGGAAAAAAATCATCACTGGAAACGTACAGTAGAAGACCATAACGTTTTCAGGTGAAAGGGATGAATTCTGCTACAGTGTCGAGTGGTACGTTGGTAAAACGGTGACGGTGGTACCAAGTCAAACAGTTCCTCAGAGCACTCCCCAGGAAACCGACGTTAAAGTACATAGAGTGACCCAAGGTCTCTCCGCTGCTCCAGTGACTTCAATCTGTCCGTAAGATTAGGATGCCTGATGATTTGTACAACACGCTTTTGCAGGGAGTCTATTGGTCATCTGGCATGGTCATGGAGGACGAACTTGTGCTTTGTATAACACAAGACGCTGTCTCGTTGTGAAGTAAAGCTCTATTCAGGACACCTAACTTTTTGCTTGCTAATTTGGCTGCCACTCGCCAGCTGTCACTCATCTCATTATCTCAGCCCACATAAACCCCACTGTTGGGCTCAGAACTCCTCCACAATGGGAGGGAAATTGACCTACTAAACTGGTCAAACGTGTTGACATAGGGTTTACATCGACTTTTCTTTGAATATGTATTTACTAAAACATTTTACTAGTACAATAAATAAGCATGTTTCACTGTCCATATATATTTTTTAATTGATTAAAAATTACAGTCAGCTCCTATAGACATTTTGATGCCACGTTAATCAAACAATTTAATCTAATCTAATCTAATTAAATGATTAGAATAAACATGTCATTCAAGCTCAATTCGTGTTAATAGTACTGCGAAACATTATTAAATAATAATATTACAATACAAAAGAAATTAATATTAAATCTTATGGCACATCTTTCTGTACCATTCGGGGTCATTCTTCGCGACGCTCTCTGGTCTGCCATCCTTGTGCCTATAATGGAATTCGGAGACGCCTCGTCCAGGGACTTTATTGACCACGAATTTGCAGAATCTCTCGCACATACGTGCGTCCCAATCTGATGATACGAAGTGGATGGATTCGTATTCAACTAGTACCTGAAAATAAAAATTTTCTTTTTAAAATTTAGTCGTTAAGGTTTATCATCATTATCATCATCAGAGCTCATATACGTCCCACTGTTGGGCTCGAGCTTCCTCCACAATAGGAGAGCAATTGACCTCACTATACCATGCTGCTCAGACAGGTTGGTATAGGGTTTTCATTCATTCATGCATTTCGAGTTTTCTTTCTCTTGTATAGACGTTATATGCATATTATATCCCTTGGTCGTCTTTTACTATACCCATGAGCAAGAAGTGGTGCATTGTATTCTTACTCTATCACCACTCTGCTATAGTCCAACATGTTGTCGTTCAATTCGCAGTATTAAGAAGTGTTTAACTTGTTGATTAGACTAATGGGAGAGTAGATATTGCGTCGACCCCAAACAATTACAATATGTGCAGGCTGATGACGATATACCTGAACTATGTACTCCTGGTCTGCAGCAATGAAGCCAAACGCATAATCACGCGGTGCATTGCCATCTTCTCCATGTTGATACAGCTTCATATCCACTGATTTCACAGGAACCATTTCACCACTTGGTAATCCAACTACGCCTACTTGAAATCTGTTGATAATATTCTTGATGATTACCAGCGAACTAATAGATAGTTTCCTGATTCGCGAGTATTACACATTGTAAATAAAAATATTTTACGGATTTTATCACGTTTGTGTTGCTGTAAAGCTTTCGAAATGTCTGGCAATCAAAAATCAAATACAAACGCGATGAAATCCGTAAAATAGTTTTATTCATTACTAGCAACCCGCCCTCGCTTCGCTTTGGTTTTAGTCGTTTTACCCGCGTAGTTCCCGTTCCCGTGGGAATACCGGGATAAAATATAGCCTAGGTTACTCCCTGATATTAAAGCTGTCCATTGGTGACAGAATTTTTGAAATCGGTCCAGTCGTTTTGAAGATTACCCGGAACAAACAGACAGACAGACAAAAAAATATAAAGTGATTTTTAGAAGAAGAAGAAGAAGAAAATCTGTTTATTGTGACGAACAAGACATACAATTGATTTGAAAGGTACAATAAGATAACAAATTGAGATTATTGTCCGTCCCAAAGCGTCCCCCAACTCAGCATATTGCAGGTTAAAAGAAACCTGCACTGATCTTCCGTGGAGGCGCTCTAATGAGAATTTTAGGCATATGTATGCTGCAAATAACCGTGTGAGCATGAAAAAAGCCTATTATTTTGACATTACAAACAGACACTCCAATTTTATTTATTGGTATAGATAGGTATTTATTGATCAAGGCTAAACTAAGCCGGTTTAGGGAAGACAAGTGGAATGTATCGAGTAAAACTAGTGTATTCTGACTGTATACTGTATTTCCATGTAGTGAAGAAGTAAGAATACAATACATCGCCCCCAATTTCTTGCCCATGGATCTCGTAAAAGACGACTAAGGGATTACAGCGTGCAGATGACAGTATGCAAGAGTAGGACATATCTAATACCGTATGCCAACCTGTGTTTCTCTGTAATAACGATGACTTATTGGACGTGAATCACGTATAGTATATATAGTCTTGCCGTGAACATGAACGCCGAAAAGTGTTATGGAGCGTCAGGAAATCAAAAAACCAAATGCATGATATTACGCAATGATACTAAAGAAATTAAAAACTACTACAAAAAATTGGTTGTTTGTAAAGTTGGTTTATGAACGATAATTTCATTAGAAATAATATACGAAAAATTGCATACTTTTATGAATTGAATTATCAATGAATTATCATTATTTTGTATAATACAAAAGAGTTAATTGAAAATTGCAATTTTATCGCTAAATTAATATTTATTTGCTTTCATTAAATTAAGTAATTTGAGAGATAGATGCGTCACAAGCCGAACGCTTAGGTCGATCGTGCCTCTCTTACTCTTGTTCCGAGCTTGCACGCTCGGCTCAAGCGGAACGTGTCAATGAGATATGCTTTTTCATGCGTGCAGCCGGGGTTCATCGATTTATAAGATGTTATTATGTCAAAAATACGACAACAGTATAAAAATTCTCTAAAGACACACGAATTTCGAACAAAGACCTGTGATAAAAAGTCAAAATGATAACTTACACAGAAGCAGTTGAAGGTTGGCAGATAACTCCTACGCTGATATTAGTGCCGTCCTCGAGGAATATATGATGAAAGGCATACCGATGCATCAAGGTCCAGTCGCGTTTTTGACCTGACCAAATAATACCAATAATTACCATCACCTTACCCTCACCTCTTATCTTAATTACTTGGAGTCAATATATACTCTTCTTTCATATTGCAAAAAACATAACGGGTCTGGGAGGAATTCCTGTACCATGACAGGTTCCGCTGCCGGCGCATTGGGCGGGTAGGTGCGAGTATCTGCGCTGACCTAACCGAGGTCGCACCCGCGACCTCGCAGGACAGCGCCGATACTCGCACCTCGCGAAACTGCGCGGGACAGGCCGGGGATTAGTCCGCTACCCGCAGAGAGGCCGACCGCGTGTGGACGACGCTGTCTTGCTGCCGGGGCCTCGAATGGGATGATACCCTAAAGTGTAATGGCTGGCCCGGCCACAGATGTCAAAGAATGGATACCAGCGGTCAGCTCAATGGCGATGAGGAGGGGATGCAGTGGGTTGTGGGGTCGCACGCTACCCATCCGTCACCCCGGGCGGATTGGGCTGGGTGTGTCCAGAACCGTAGCCTACCAAAAATAAAGGTATCGTGATCGTGCAGTTTGTAACACACTTTAATTTCATTTATTTATATAGATATAGATAATTTGCATAGATGGCGTAGTAGTTAAGATACCTAGCTACCGTGCCAGTTTCACGCATTCGAATTCCATGCAGGATAACACTGTGCAATCCACAAATTGTTATTCTGACTCTGGATGTAGTTTGTGTCCGTTAATTATAATATTTGTTTGTAACGTCCTCCACAATACAAGGATTATTGCCGTAGGTCAGGGCGTAATCTTTCTAAATAAAAAAAATATGTTATTAAAATGGCATAGTAATCTTACCAAAACTGTGGTCTCTAAACGATGGTAATGTGTACTCAAATGATTCATTTTCGATCTTGAATTTGCATTTCAATGTACCAAATTGCTCGTAGTGAGATTGATGAGCTCTGAAAATATATTGAAGTGGATAATTGGATTTTATTCCCGTGCGGTGACTGAATAAGTTAAAAGTTGCACGTATAGCTTAGTTGTTAAGATATGCATGTATCGTGGGTTAAATTCTCACGTAGAAAAATATTTTGTGTGATCTTCAAAATGTTTTTTTGAGACTGGATGTAATTTGTTTAATAATTATTTTATAATTATTACAAATTTAGTTTTTAATAATTTCCCCTAAAAATAATATATTTTTTTCATATAGAATCATTTTCTTCTTGTACTGGCAATAATTTTGTATGAAAATGTGGGTTAAAATTTAATAACTAATTCTGTAGCGGGTCGGTATAAATCTCTGTAATAACGATGACTTGTTGGACATGGGACATCTTAGTCCACCCGTGACCATGATCGTCAAAAATTGTTCGAAACGTCGGGCAATCAAAAATCAAATACAAACCCGATATAATCCGTAAAAATAGTTTTATTTCTGATGTAATTTGGGTCTATAAAATACATGTTTGTAATGCTCCACGTGATGACGGAGTAACAATAAAATTCACTTTCTTTTCTTCCCCGTGGGTGTCGTAAAAGACGACTACGGTGTTATTGCAGATAATATCTATGCAAGAGAAGGCTACGACTACGAAGGGACAGCTTGTTACCTCATAGCCTACCATGCCCGTTCTTGATTATCACCATTTTACCCACAAAGAGCGTATAAAATATACGCAGGAGAAGGAAATCTCGAAATAAAACCCTATGCCAACGTCTGACCAGCGTGGTATGATAGGTAAATTTTCCTTCCATAGTGAAGGAAGCCTGAACCCAACAGTGGGACGTATATGGGCTGAGATTATGATTACAAATTTTAAGCAAATAAAAAGTGAAATAGAAATCGGTATATTTTGTTTCTCACCCTTTGAGCCCTTCGAAGTAACTCCTGCTCCATTTCTCTCTAGCAATAGAGCTTATTATTGTCCCGGGATGTAAGTCAGTGTCGTAGTCAAAATGTTTGCTGGTAGCGTTCCATTCACCGAAGAAATCTACATCAACAACCTTATTGGGATCGTTTTGATACCTAAAGATTGAAAACATTTTATTACATGCCTAATTTCAGTGTGTTAACCGAATAAGTATATGATTCACCAATTTCTATCTTACCCGTATCTACGGGTAACAAAAATCTACGGTAAACATCTGTTTTAAAAGACGACTGAGGGATTTAATACCAATATAAGGTGGTGGTGAATGGTATTCTTAATTCGTCACCACACTTTTGCTGTATCTGGTATTAATAATGTACAATTTAAGCCAAAGATATTGAGTTACATATAAACATATGTTCGTGTGGTGACGGCAAGAATACAATCCACTACCTTCTATCTTGTCCGTGGGTTTCGTAGAATACAACTAAGGAATATAATACGCATATAACATCTATGCAATTTCGCTCCTATCGAACCCAATAGGGATTTATATGAGCTGTGATGATCATGATGTATAATCATATAAATTATATCTAGGTATTGTTTCTTCTATCACATTAAAAGAAATAAGAACTAACCACATTTGTCCTTTGTAAGACAAAGTCCATTTGACCATAGGAATGACGGGCGTGAACTTGATACCTTCAGCGCCAAACTCCCCAATTTGTGCTCCAAATAGCACAGTATCTGGGATCTTCTTACTGCATAGTAGGCCCTTGCCAGGTAACTGTTGAGGACATATTATAATTACCGATAAAAGAAAATTTTAATTCGCTTATTACCTTTCTAATTTAACACTTAAACCTGAATAATACTCTTAAAATAAGTTCAGTCAACTAGAGATCACGCTTTTGCAGTGAAATCTAATCCAACCATGATTGTTTAAACTATATTTTGAATATCCTGGTTCAAAGAGAATCAAACTGGAGCTAATTATTACTGTGGTTGTAGACAAATTTATATCGAAATAATTAAAAGTAAGGCCAGCCCTCTAATTCTTTATGCAGATCTTCTTAATGGTGGCTGCATTCAAATCCGGTAGTAGATTATTATTGGATTAATTTAAGTGAGTAATATAAAATTTATGGGTCCTGTTGGGTTTATACCTAATAATTAATTTTGAAATGGTTTAAATATTATTTGCTTTTAAGTTTGATGTGATATGTTTGATTTGCTATTTTTGGATTTGCTTTTTTATTTTAACGCTCGAGAATTTATTCTTCTAGCGATCACGAATATCATATTTTGATTAACTTCTATATATTGATTGTTAAAAATTAAGATAGCGGGATAATCGATACAATATTTAAAACTAGCATGGAGAATTATTGGAAACTGTGAGATTATTTAGGAATTCCATTCGGCAAACGATTCCAAACCATTCGGCAAACCACCGGCAATCATTCTTTATTGCTTTTCGCTTTATAACTTAGGCAAAAGGTCAGGTCAAAGCCCGTATCATGATAATCATTAAGACTCGCCATCCATTATTGTACGTAGTAAGCCCTAGGTATCAAAGAAAGCAACATAGGTGGAGTTTTTGCCATAATCATTACGCTTGACAAACGGGTTGGCGATCGCAGTAAGGTGTTCTGGTGATCAATTAGCCAATTTCTATGACTTCCATAGTAAGGGGCGGTGGTAAAATTGTATTTTTACTTTGATAGCTTCATTTTAGAATCACTTCATGTTAGCACTCACCCCAATATAAAATAGTCCATTGCACATTCCTAACGGTCTTCGTTCACATCCAGCGATAACATAAACACCTTTATCGCCTTCGCTTTTTGAAGATATGATGAAAACAGCATCGAAAGCCTGTAACGGTAAATGCTTTTGATTTAAAATGTCTTCTGCTATGCGAATCTGTCAATAGGAAAACAGCATAATAAATAACAATCATCTATATCGCAACTAATATACGTCTCATTGTTTTAAAGAATCATGCAAATATTCATAAGCTTGTACAGCAAAATGTCTATTTAAACGCTGGTCCTTAAGTTACTTTTAGCTCCCAGGTTTGATGTCTGTAATCCCCCTATGATGCGTGTGCTGGAAGGATATGGGAAGCTATATCTTATAGCTAATTTCTCCAATATAACTGATTTCTTGGCTTACCTTTGGATCATCGCTCAGTGGTTGAGCTCTATCCATGAGAGAGATATCAGCTATCGCCTTAACTCCTTGTCCCGCGCGACCATCGCTGCCCGCAGCGGCATTCTTACTGGAATACTGAAAATTAAATAATTGAAATATATACTAATGTACATATTAATTAATAATAAATCCTGTGTGATGACGGAGTAAGAATACAATTCTCCATCCCTCTCTGGCCCATGGGTAACGTAACAGACGACTGAGGGATATTAAATGTATATAACATCTATGCAAGATAAGGAATGCTCCAAACCAAACCCTATACTAACACGTCCTATACTAAAGCGTATAATATCCCTCAGTCGTCTTTTACAACATGCATGGACAAGATAGGGTGTGACGTTTTCAGCGGTCATTTCTCCCACGTACGTGCAAGCTCTGGAATGAACTACCTGCTGCTGTGTTTCCCGAGCGCTATGACATATCCTTCTTCAAACGAGGTTTAAGAAGAGCATTTACTTCACGGTAGGCAGCGGCCTGGCTGTGCCCCTGGTATTGCAAAGGTCCATGTGCAGCAGTTTCACTTGCCATCAGGTGTACTGCTTGCTCGTTTGCCACCGTTGGCAGTAAAAAAAAAATGTGTGAATAGTGATGAATTGTATTCTTAATCCGTTACTACACGGAAAAAAATTAAGAAATAACTTAGGCAGCTATTAAATTGTGTAACATGATTCATTATTTCCATTTACTCATTTAATTAAGATTATGTCTACAGATAATCTAAGCAGATAAATATATCAATATTAGTGTGGGCGACGCGTGATGAAAGGATTATTTTATATCTCTATGCGTAGACAGATAATTGCCCCCGAGTGTTCGATTGGACGAATTCGGAGGCACAAGGGCTTACAAGGTTAGATTATCATATCCATAATCCTGATGCTGTCTACTTGTGGATAACGCGTATCCTCCTGCTGTTATCCCGATTCTTAAGGTCAAAGCTATATGTTTCTTTTTTAAGCTATTGCATAGCTTTTATCGTGGGCTTTGAGCGCGGCGACCAAATCAAGAAATTCCGTAACGAAAATAAAACCTAATACCCCCCCACTCCGCCTACCATGTAGCTGCCGAGCGTTCGCTTAACGTGTATGTATATGGTACGACTGTACGAAGCTCGCACGGATCGAGACGAGCTGCTCCGAAATCGGACGAATACATAAGCAGCTGTTTGTGAGAAAGTATATAGGTATACACCTATATACTTTCTCACAAGCAGCTGCTTTAAACTTTCTCACAAACAGATACCTATACAGATATCTATCATATCTTTATAATGCCACACTCACCGCATGTGCGCCCCGTAAGTAGGTATACATGTAGGTATATATATATACATAGGTGTACCTATGTACAAAAGTGAATAGCAGTTTCTGGTGAATAGCTGTACGCGTAAAAGATATTAACTTCCCATTTATTCAATAAAAGAAAAAAAAAATGTTTTCTTTTCGGTCACCACGCTCAAAAAGTGTAACTTGAATTAATATCAAAGAAAAAAATACTGCATGAATAAAAAAAATAAATAATTATAATTGCATTAGTAGATAAAAAATGCTATACAATAGCTTTCCCGCGGTAGTCCCCGAGTGCCACACGTTTTTTTTTCTTACTTATTGTCAATGGGGGCAAACGAGCGAGCAGCACACCTGATGGTAAGTGACCCTGCCGCACATGGACCTTTGCCAGGGGCACATTGCATAAGGTGAAGAAAATACTCTTCTTAAACCTCGATTAAAGAAGGACATGTCATAGCGCAAGGGAAACAGCAGCAGGTAGTTCATTCCAGAGCTTGCACGTACGTGGGAGATATGATTGCTGGAAACGTACAGTTGAAGACCATAGTGCATGACCATGACTGCACAGATGGCGTAGTGGTTAAGATAGCGACCTACAGCGCCAGTGTCGGGGGTTCGAATCCCACGCGGGACAACACTTTGTGCGATCCACAAATTGTTGTTCTGAGTCTGGATGTAATTTATGTCCGTTAATTATATGTTTGTAAAGTCCCCCGCAATACAAGGATTATTTCCTTAGTGCAGGGTGTTGTCTTAAATAAATAAATAAAAATAAGGCTTCCAGGTGAAATGGATGAACCCTGCCATGGTGCCGAGTGGTACGTAGGTAAAACGGTGACATCTGCGCCTAATGCCGCCCTAGCCCATGCTGCGGGTGACTGGATCGGGGATTTGGTCCATCACCCGCAGAGAGGCTGACCGCGCGACGGCGACCGACGTCCCCGAGGAGGAACGTTGAGAGAAGAGGGTACCTCGCGACCGGGGTATTCCGTCAGGCCGACCACTGAAGACAAGTTACTCTGCACCGGTGGTCGGCCCAACGACGAAGGCGACGTGCCACGGGTGGGTCATGGGGCCGCGCGCCGCCTCTCCGTCGCCCCGAACGGAGCCGGGCGGCGGGTGTGCTGACCATGGCTTACCCCTAGTAAAAAAAGGTAAAACGGTGACGGTGGTACCAAGTCAAACAGTTCCCCGGAGCACTCCCCATGAAAGCATCGGTAGAAATCTATCCGTAAGATGGATTCTTCCATCTTAAATAATGACAATGTTATTGGCAATAGTTTTATGACCGGTCGCCTAATTGACGTCAATCCGGCTTGGGAATGTAAATTATGATCAAACAACTTAGACGGCGATTAAATTGTGTAATATGATTCATTACTTCCATATACCTATTTACTTAAGATTGTATCTTCAGATAATCTAAGCAGATATAAATTTCAATATCATAAATGTGGGCGACGCGTGAAGAATGGATTATATCATATCTTTGCGCCTTTTTTTGTTCACGCTCTGAAAATGCACTGTTGAGAGACAGATGGAGAGTGTGGGGTGTGGAGTGTGGAGTGTGACTCGCTAGCTTGCCTGGAATAACCAGTAAAAGCACAGTGGCCCCTGCCGCGCCTTTATGGATTGCCGAAGAGATCGTCTAAAATTCAATTCCCGACACCCCAATGTTTGGACGTCTGAACACTTCCTATCTTCATTCACAGCGGTGGAAGGACGGGCGCATAGCGGCGCCTCTTCCTCGCTGTTCGACGCCGACGAAGCGAGCGAGTCGGTGGATGCAAGCGCCTCACGTTCCCGCTCCACGACCTCCTTCCTCATTATAACGGCCTCACAAAATGAGGCCATCGACGACCAGCGTCGCCCGCATCCCGGCGCACCTATCTTTCCTCGAAATACGCCTCCAACTGTCTCCGGAGATATGGAGGCACTCCATAGCACCGGAGCGGGTGTTTCAGTGTCTTGTGTGGGAGACTGTGGAAGGTGTTCTTTATATCGAGCTACTACTACCAGAAGTACTTGCTTTTGGGCCACCGATACACATCTTTGCAACTAGATGGATTGCCCCCAAAGATTCGATTGAAAGAATTGGGAAGTGCAAGGGCTTATAGGTCCGATTATTGTATCTGAGTGCTGGTACTGTCCGCTTGTGAATTATGCGTATCCAGGGACTCATTCTCCATCATCATCCTACTGTTATCCCAATTACTTGAGGTCGAAACTATATATATTCCTCTTCTATCGTACATATTACAAAAGTTATTGGAAATAGTTTTATAACCGGCCGCCTGCCTGACCTCAATACTAGAAATTTAATTGTTGTACATGTAAGAGTTGGTAGTATTCGTAGCTGTTACCACACAGCACATCCAGGAATTAATTGGAGTGTAATAAATAAGATGACATACAGTTTCTAGGAAACAACAAGGGACTTTTGCCTGTGGACTGTAATAGAAACTGAAGGCCGTTCCGACTGCAGCAGGACTGCGATAGGAGTTAACTTAATCCTGTTTTAGTAATAAGGGAATTGCCCAAACGATAGATATGCGACCAATACTCGCTTCAGGCATGGCAGGTATTCGAGGACCACAACCGACAACCAGATGATCCGATTTGGTAACTGTCTTGAAAGTAATACTTTAAATATCCACCCCTTTTTTTTTGGGGTGGGTTGCGGTCGGCGCGCTCCTCGCACCACTCCGTCCGGGGCGACAGAGAGGCGTAAGCATGCACACCCGCAACCCACCCACGTGCACGTCGCCTTCGTCGTTGGGCCGACCACTGGAGCAGGGTTACTTGTCATCAGTGGTCGGCCCGACGGAATACCCCCTATTTGGGGTACCCTCCCATCGACCGACGTCCCCCCGCTCGAGGAGGACGTCGGTCTTTCCTCACGCGGTCGGCCTCTCAGCGGGTGATGGACTAATTCCCCGATCACGTCACCCGCGGCCTCGGCTAGGGCGGTATGGAAATATTCACTCCTGTCTAAGTTGTAATGCACAGAGTATATTCCTCTCTCATTATTGCTGTGTGGTTCTTTACGTCGTCTCGAAGGGATTGAACAGGGTGTGATCATAGCTTGGCACAAAAAAAGGGCACAATATGGGGCTTCCACAAGTCGTTCTACCCTCACCGCTGACGGCAAAAACGGATTATTTTAAAATCTAGATTCTTCTAGAGTATTATTTGTATGTTAATACTGAGAGAGTTAGATAGCGTCAAACATAAATTTAGAATTTTATGTATACGCCTTATTTCCTACTAATTATTATTTCTAATCTAAGGATTTGTTGATAAAACGTTTATTTATCAACACCTGCATCGTGACTTAGTAATTTATTTTAGTTTTATAATTTCATGGTGATATAGCAGTGATTTAAGTTTGATAGAGCTGGTGTTTTTGCTGTGCTTTTGCCGAATGTGGGCCCAACGCTATTTGTCGAAGACTCTACACGAGAGTGGTTCGGTCCATGATCGTGTATATGGGCGCATATCGCCCTCTATCGGCAATATTTGTAAATTGTTGATGTATGTGTTATCAATTATAGTTGTAAACGTGTTTGAAATATTTGCAACTAATATTTAAATAATTATTTGTAGTAACAACACTGCTATTTATCATGCTATGATATTTAAAAGACACTTTTTGAATGTATTTCTAGATATATTTGATTTAGTTGTTTAAATATTTATATAGTTGATTAAATTAAAATCGATTAGAATTAATGTAATTATTTGTAACCATATTTAGTTGTTTTTACACAATAAATATTGCAATTTATTTCTAGTTACAGCGCCGTCTGTTGAACAATATATGAGAACAATATTTCCTTTAATTACATTAATGTAAATTGTGTAAAATTGACTATTTGGAATTATGTTAAATGCATTAGAATATTTATCATTATTATTTAGCTATATGCCGATAGTTATTTAATAGTTGTTTTGTTTGTTATAAAAAGTAATTGTAGTTGCTAAGACTAGACCGTTTCATTGTAAAGCGGAGGTTATAAAAACATTGTAAGATTAGAATAGAGGACAGTTTTACTTCACTCACTTCTCCGGCAAGAACTCCTAATAAATACAGTGATTACATACTCGGTATTTTACTATCATCGTCCAAATTCCTGGCGCAACGCCGACATGTACGTCGCACCCGTGTGAGCAGAGTTGCTGAACGTCTGACTCACGACTCACGGCTTTTATATGACGACCACAGAAGGCCATGGCGGTCAGGGCCATATGGCAGAGGCAGGGGCAGAGGCAGAGGATACCACCCCACCACCATTGCAATAGCAACGAGGATACGACGCATCATACGTTTGAAGTGCGCGTGACCTGGGCAGAGCAGCGCCATGAACTTGTTGCAATCATCGGTGTCGACCTGACAATGTTCGACAGCGTCAAGAACTGGAGTGCGGTAGCCGCCTTCTGCGAGGGCGCTTGTCCGAGTACTTACGCCTGATGCCGCTCTATCCGAGGTCGTGGGTGGGCGGATTAGTATGGCTGTAGTAGAAAGGCCGACCACGTGAGGGCGACGCTCCGATAACACTGCCATCCGTCGCCTCGGACAGACTAGGAGGCGTGAGTCCAGACCATAGCTTACAAAAAAAAAAAAAAAAAATTGTGCGATCCACAAATTGTTGCTCGGAGTCTGGAGTCTTTGTGTCCGTTAATTATGTTTGCTAAAGCCCCTCGCAATACAAGGATTATTACCGTAGTACAGGGTGGTATTTGAGAGAAAAGGATATGAAAAACATCCAACAAAACCTTACACGATAGATCTAAATAGTTTACTACGGATTTATAAATTTCAAAAAGGTTTTACAGCATTCATAGTCACGGGTGGACTAAGATGTCTGACGTCCATCCACGTTGATATAGAGTTTTATAAAAGTTTTGCTTTTCTTACGTTATACACTATGATTCTTAATAAACATCCGCAATCATTGTAACACCTGTCTATCATCAAAATATATTGTCAAAGTCCAACTTCTTAACAGTTTTTAATAAGCTTGTCAATCAAAACTCTGATAACATCGATCTATTGATAACAAATGCATGATGAATGTATGTATTAAAATATAAAATTTACAGTTAATTATAGACAGTATATAAATATATTTTAAGTTTTCGTCATTACCACTTTGGATATAGGCTTTAATTATTTTGTATATTAATCTTCACATTAATAATTATCTAAATATACGAATAGAATCTTATTTGATAAAGTATCTATTAACAAATTAGTTACATTTAGTTTACATTGATCCAACATTTCCCTACAAACATAACTATTAGGGTCAGCGCAGACAGAGAGGAATAATCCCCGCGCGGTCTCGGGCATTTTCTTTACGGATCGCGTATGCTCGAACTTGCGCGCGACCTCGCGAGCCTGCGCGAGTAAACCGTTCTGTGTTACCACTCTAAAGTAAACATGCCAATTTGTCGCGAAAGTTCGTCAACGATGGTGGACTGGGATATGATTATAATTATGTTTTTGGCGGAACAGGAATAAATGGAAGAACATGTTAATAAAATAAGGCGTCAGAAAGTCAGACGAAGAATATGTGTCGAGGAATGTTGGCAAGAAATGAGTAGTTTTGGTGAATTTAAATAAACATTCATGAGATGATACTAAACATATTAATTTTTCTTTGTCCATTTTACTGTTCGTTATGTAGGTACTTCGGATTAAAAATCTAAAAAGTGATGTCTTTCCATTTAAACTCAGTGACAACACTGAAAGTACGCGTACGATGTGGGCGGCGACTCGACGATGCGGGCGGCTACTCGACGCCGCGCGGGGATGCCCGCGTATCTTCGAGGACGCGTTTGTAAGGTTCATCAAGCATTTATGCACTTTATTGTAATAATTGTAAAGTTTATTTTCAAGTGCGTTAATAAAATCCTCTCCGCTGCGCTCCGTTCTGTCTGCGCTGACCCTTAGCAATACGTCCTCTTAGCTTCGGTTTCTATGACTCGGTTCGGTGCTTTTTAAATCTCTAAAATCTTTTAAGATATTCATTTTAATGATACGCTGTAAAATTAATTTTGAACTCCATGAAATACGTATCGTAAGTATTTAATTGGATAAGAAATTGTAACTGTAACTGTATTGTTTAGAATAGCTTCGTAAATAATCAATTATTTTTTAGTAGTATGTAAAAGATGAAAATGGTTACTGTGAATTATCGTTAGGAGATAGAGATATACCTACAATCACGGAGATTTTTGTAGCTGTTCTTGAGATATACAATGCCGTAGTAAATTACTTTGATCTATCTCGTAAAGTGTTGCTGAATATTTTTCATATGCTTTTCTTTTTTAAAGACAACACCCTGCACTAAGGAAATAATCCTCGTATTGCGGGGTCTTTGCAAACATAATTAATAGACACAAATACACGCAGAGAACAACCATTTGTAGATCACACAAAGTATTTTTTTCCATGGAAATCGAATTCTCGACACTTGGCGCAGTAGTTTAGTATTAACTACCACGCCTTCTGTGCAATCAATACATCCACCACATTACAAATCTTTGAATGTCTTTGCTCTTTTACTATAATATGTATTAATAATAAAATCTTGCCCCTTTATCAGTGGCGTAGCGTATGTCACTGTCGCCCGGAGCGGAGTTATAATTTGCCGCCTTTTTGACATCGTAAAAATAATAATTGTTGGTGTTGGTAAGAAAAAATGTAACGAAATGAAAGAATTGAGTGAAAAAACTATGTAAGTACATGTGTAAGTAACATGACTGTATTAAAACTTTAATAATTTACACTATTTCATTTTTTATTTTTTTTTCGGGTGGGTTGCGGTCGGCGCGCTCCTCGCACCACTCCGTCCGGGGCGACAGAGGGGGGTAAGCACGCACATCCCCAACCCACCCACGTACATGTCGCCTTCGTTGTTGGGGACGACCACAATAATTTACACTATAAAATTAATGTTTAATAAAGTCTAAACAGTCTAAAACTCTACTTTTCGCGACTTATGCGCAGCGAAATCATTTATTCGGTCCTTGGACCCACTCTGTTTAACATCGGGTACGACTGGGCGTTGGAGGGGGAGCCTCCCGCCTGGGTTGGGCGTGATTTGGCGGGCTCGTCACAGCCCGCGGTAGGACGCTAGAGGAGGCGGCAAGCCTGGCGACTCTAGGCACCGAAGAGATCGTCAGGCGGATCGGGGCGTTGGGGTTGAGGGTAGCCCTGGACAAGATGGAGGCCATCCTGTTCCAAAGGCCCCGCATGGGCCCTCCCATCGACGTCTCGATCACCGCCAATTCGGTTGATATCAGCATCCGGGCGCATATGAAGTATTTGGGCCTGGTGTTCGACGGGCATTGGTGGTTCTGAGAGCATTTCCGCAGGCTTGCTCTACGGCTCATCGTATGTCGTCATCATATGTCAGAGCAGCCTGTGTTACTGCGGAGAGGAGGATGAATGTCTGGATCATGTGCTATGGCGATGCCCACTGTACGATGAAATCCGCATGAAGATGTTGGACGGGATTCAACGGGTCAATCCTGGACCCATACACTATTGTGATCTTGTTAACTCCGAGGCCAACTTTCGACGGTTGAGAGACTTTTCGCACCATTGGCATAACATCAGGAGCGGGCTCGAACTGGCGGAGAAGGGACAGGGTCCATGACGCAGTCGCCATCGTCGTGTCGTCGGAGGAGAGGGCTCGGGCAGACAATTTGTAGGGAGTCAAGAAAGTGCACGCCCGAAAGAGCACACGCAAGTAAGGCGTGCATCTCCCGTGATTCAGTCCATATAGCCAGGATGGCTAGAGGGACCATGGGCTGGTGGAGGGGTCTAGCCGTTGGGCAGTCCGGCTGGAGAGGCCTCGGTTCGGTGTGCGGACCATGGAGGCCTTCCAGCCGGTGTTGATGCAGTGGTTAAAACGGCGGCACGGGGTGCTCTCCTTCCTACTGGTGCAGGTTTTGACGGGGCAGGGATGCATCGCCAAATACCTGTACATGGTCGTTAGGAGGGAGAGTACACCGTCCTGCCACCACTGCGATTGCGACGAGGACACGGCGCAGCATACGCTCGAGGTTTGTGAGTTTGTGTTCGGTGCTGGGTGAACTGAGACGCGGTCTCAGCCTTTGCGAGGCGGTAGTCTCGCGGAAGGGGGCGGCGGAGCGCGTGCGCGAGGAGCGTCTCCTCGACGACGCGAACCGCCGCCGGTGTCTGGGGCGGCGTAGGCGCGACTACCTGCGCCTCATGTCGCCCCACTCGAGGCCGCAGGTGACTGGACCGGGCATTTAGTCTGTCACGGTCATGGGTTACGGGTGTGCGTGCTTATGCCCCTATGGCGCCCTGGACGGAGGAGTGCGCTGACCGTAACTTACCAAAATAAAAAAGTGTCCGCACAAAATATTTTTCTTCCAATTTTGCCGCCCTTCTAATAGTGACGCCCGGGGCGGTACGCCCCTAAGCCCCCCCCCCCTTGCTACGCCACTGCCCTTTATCACTCTTTTCATTGTTGAAAATTGCATTAAAATTTGTTGAGTAGTTAAAAATGGAGTATCTTCTATATGATATGATTTGCCTTTAAATACTGAGAGAGATAGCGACAAAAATATAATTAGAATATTGTGTATGGGCGTACCTATACATTATTTACTAAAATATTTATTATTTCAAATCTAGATATTTGTTGATAAAACATTTGTTGCAGGTGTTGATAACACCTGCATCGTGATTTATCAATTTATTTTAGTTTTATAATTTCACAGTGATACAGTAGTGAGAACTCGAGAAAAGTGTAATAGAGCAGTCTTTTCTTTTGTGACGTATTCTATAATATGATGACTCTATGTTTTTTGAGCTGACCAATGACACCGTATGTATTATTGTATTGATTAGTTTAGCCTCACGACGGCGATCGGCGTTCCGGTAGGGGACGTCTATGGGAGAGGGTACTTCCTCGGGGTATTCCGTCGAGTTGACCACTGAAGTCAAGGAACTCTGCACCGGTGGTCGGCCCAACGACGAAGGCGACGTGCTATATGGGTAGGTTACGGGGCTGCGCGCTAACCCTCTGTGGCCTGGGACGGAGCCAGGAGCCGGGTGCATTAGCCGTAAACCAAGCAAAAAAAAAATGTATTGATTAATTCTTGTTATTTTTTTTAGTTATTTCATATTTCTTTTCTGTCTTGAATATGTTACCGATTCTAAGCATGCTATAGCTTTCGAGGGCCCGCACACATACAATTGCAAGCTGGATGACTATCGTACGACTAAATTGCGTATATATACAATTTAGTTGGCCAACTTTATTGAATTGGTTATGCGCCGCAGACTTAACCGATTTAGTCGGTGCCAGTATTGCCAGCGCAGTGCGTGTGCGTAAAAATGCGGAAAAAACGTTTTAATTGCTCTATTAATAAAAAGAAGACGAAAACAAAAGAGAACATTTTGGATGCATGCCATATTAAATAACAAATTACAATATGGGATGCATCATACATTGCATTATTAACTCAGATATTGAACTTCCTCTATGAGCTCTTCTACTTTTTCGTTTGCAACAAGTGATCAGGAGACAGACATCGTACCCGTCGACGAAGATGCGAGCGTGGGGAAATCACGCGCACGCGTGTGGTCACCTTGCATCTTGTCGTACAACTGTCCAACAAAGTTGGATAGTGTGCGAACTTGCATAGGATAACCATGCTATACTCGTTCCAACCATTTATTTTACTTTTGACACATGCTTTAGGACGTAACTGTTTCATTATACGCAATTATTAACTTTGAAACGAGTGAACAGAGAAATATATAAACTGCCCAATAATATTTATATATCTTAATTATTACCCACTAAATACATTAATATGCCGTAAATAGCTCTATTCATAAAATTTAAGTGATAATTCATTTCCGTTATAAAAAAAGTTACGTTCTATCGCATCTAGTGACAGGATCAAAAGTATTCGGTGCAAACTAATGAATCGCAAATAATCGATTACACTTATTTGCAGTTAAGTCAGCTGACAACTGAGTTTTGAATTGTTGTAATAGACAACACGTTAAAATTGTATCAGGGAGATATAAAAATCTTCTCATCATACCTATATCATGAAATAAAACAACCAAAATATTTTAATATTATTTTATTATAACGAATCGTCGGATTCTTCATACGAACTCGAATCGTCGCTTGAATCATCTGCAGTGTTTATTATTAACTCTTGTGTAGGTATGTTGTCAAATTCAATTTCCCGATCCCAATCAGAGAATATTATATTTTTTGTCTTGTTGACGACACTCGCCCAGTTTTCAGGCGTCACACTAGCACATGCGTTTTTTAAAAGTTCAAGCATTTTATTTGCTGTGAAAGGAGGAGTTGTATTGTTTCTTGCGGCGTGTCCTTTGACTTGTGCCCAGATCATTTCAATTGGATTATATTGACAGTGGTACGGAGGAATTCTGATTACAACATGCCCATATTCTGCTGCCATTTCGTCGATGACATATCGTTTTGGCTGCTTTTTACTTTTTAATATTTTAAGTAATTCTACTTTTAGTAGGGATTCGTCCACATCTTCCCCATTATCACGAAGCCAGTTTATAATCTCGTGTTTTTTGTTGGCCTGTGTTGGCATTTTATTAATTTGGCGAGAGTGATAGGGTGCATTATCAATAAATATTGTTGATGGCTCTTCAAGTGATGTAAGCATTTCTCTGAACCACTTTTCATACACGTCCGCATTCATCTCCTCGTGATAGTCTCCTGTTTTTTTTTATTTGAACGCTAACAGAGCGTCTGGTACAAATCCCTTTGTAGTTCCCGCATGGCAAATGATGAGGCGTTCACCTTTCCCCATTGGCACTGCAGAAGTAGAAGCAGCAGTATCGTCAGTCCAACCTTTTGGTATGGAATAATTGGCATTGAGCCAAGTTTCATCTGTGAAAACGACATTCGACCAGTCTTCTATTTTCTTCGCTTGTCTTAAAAATTCACAGCGAGACAAGGCTATATCACAACGTTCCATTAAAATTTTTCTTTTGTCGGATTTCTTATACAAGAACCCGATTTGGTGCAGCACCTTTGACAAAGAAGATTTTTGACCACGAAACAAGCCACAATTTCGTAGAGACGCTACTAATTTTTTCAAAGTAGGAATCTCTTTGCTTGTGTAATAATTGTATATATGACGACGAATAGCATCAGTATCAAAACTGTCAATTGCTGTCACTTTACGGGGCTGACGTTTTTTCTTAGGCGTAGATAGCTTGTTCTGTTCAATACCACTACTACCATAGGCTTCTTTAGTGATTTTCGCCACCGTTGGAGCACTAATACCTAATGCTGCTGCAACACTGTCTCTAACTTGGGTTACTGGTATAAGGAATCCGCCATTGCGGCTTTCCTTTTCAAAAAATTCACGAAGCCGCAGCACTAACTCTCTGGATTGTCCTTTAAGCACCATACCTTTCGGCATTTTGCAAGTAAAATCTTACTGGGAGGAACGATACGCTCAACTCAATCAAAGTAAGAACAATGAAATCAATACGGTGGAATAGAAATACTCAACACAGCGTATGAACAGAAATGTGACTAGCACGGGAGTCTTGTTGCGAGTGACAGACAACACAACAAAATGGCGTCGCCGGCGCGCCGTTCAGTGTTGCCAATTCGGCTTAAAAAAAAGGGGTAGGCTGGATGAGAAAATTAGTGATTTACTACCGCAGACGAGGGCGCCATTGTCTCTAAGTAAAGTTTGGAGCAGCGGACCCCGCTTAATGGAAAAATGCTTCATAAAGTAGTTATTTTTTATTTTGCAAAGTACAAAGTAAAATATTTTGGGAGGACTGAATTAGTGGGTATGCAAAAATTAATGTGCCCAAATAACAAATATATTTACAGAAGTGAAGTTTTTAAATAATATGAAATATGTATTTAAGCAAAAATAAAATATCCGTGTTAAATCGATTAAAAGTTCTTCCTGACTAAAATCGAGTATTACAAAACATAGTATCCGTAATACATTGGTACAACACTAATTGATCAGAATTCGACCTGCCAAAAGTAAAATAAATGGTTGGAACGAGTATAACAAGCAGTTGGCCAATAGTTGGACAACTTTTTAATCGGAAGGGAATCGTGATTCTGATACGATCGGTGTCCAATTAATTAGTTGCACGATTTAGTTGGAGACGATGTGTGGGCTAGCATAAGTAACTACGCCTAATACACCTACTTGCGATTTAATCGGCCAACTTACAATTGTATGTCTGCGGCCGCTCTTAGTTATAATGTTACGTTAACATTATTTGTTATTATTAATGTACTAATTCTAAGTTATCCACAATAAATACAGAAATTTATCAGGCGGGTGATGAAAATTATGAAGAATGTTTACATAGTATAAAATAAAGCCGGTGGTCGCTGTCTGTACGTTTAGAATACAAAAAATCTAAACTTTAGATCTTTTAAGCTACGCAAAAAATACGCAATAAAGCAATTCAAGAGCAAGGTACACATGTAATAAAAAGTCAAGAAATTGGAAGATTTGTAATTTGATGAATGCTTTGATTGCACAGAAGGCGTAGTGGTTAATACTAAACTACTGCGCCAAGTGTCGAGAGTTCGATTTCTACGTAAGACAATACTTTGTGCGATCCACAAATCGTAGTTCTCAGTCTGCGTGTATTTGTGTCTATTAATTTTGTTTACCAAGATCCCGCAATGCAAGGATTATTTCCTTAGTGCAGAGTTTTGTTTCCTAAAAGAAAAGCATATGAAAAACATTTAGCAACACTGCGAGATAGATCAAAATAATTTACTACGTAATTATATATCTTAAAAAGATCTACAAGAAACTCCGTGATGGTATATCTCCTAAAGATAATTCACAGTAACCATTTTCATCTTTTATATACTACTAAAAATAATAGATTATTTACGAAGCTATTCTAAACAATACAGTATTATTTCTTATATCCAAAAAGAAACATAAATACGATATGTATTTCATGGAGTTTAAAATAAATTTTACAGCATATCATTAAAATTAATATCTTAGGAGATTTTAGAGATTTAAAATGCTGGAACAGAGTAATCGAAACCGAAGCTAAGAGAGGACGTGTTGCTAGTTACGTATATAGGAAAATGTTGGAACAATGTCTAATTTATAACTAATTTGTTAATAGATACATTATCAAACAAGATTCTATCCGTACACTTAGATAATTATTAATGTGAAGATTAATATATAAAATAATTAAAGCCTATATCCAAATTGATAATGACGTAAACTTAAAATATATTTATATACTGTTTATAATTAACTGTAAATTTTATATTTTAAAACATACATTCATCATGAATTTGTTATCAATAGATCGATGTTATCACAATATTAATTGACAAGCTTATTAACAACTGTTAAGAAGTTGGACTTTGACAATACATTATAGAGATAGACAGGTGTTACGATAATTGCGGATGTTAATTAAAGTTCATACTCTGTTATGTGAGAGAAGGCAAAATTTAAATAAAACGCTGTAGTTTTCCTTTGCTAGCATTGATGTTTACGACACCCACGGGTAAGAAAAGGAGGGGTGGGGGGCTAAGGGTGAATATTATTCTTAATCTGTCACCACGCGGATATACATATATAAATTGTTTCTACATATATCATAAGATGATTATGGACCAGTAATATAATGTGTTATGTCCATTCGGTCGATTTTGATAATGATTTTTGTTGTTTACGCGAGTAGGTATACAGGATGTATCAGGTTATAGGGCAACTGTTCGAGTATGCTGTAGTTTAACGGTCATAATTCATAATTAGAATGTATATTACATAAAAAACAATATAACATAAACGTTATGGTGGTTACAAAAATGTGTGTCCAAGAGTCTATACCTATATGTACAGATAGGATACATTGTAGGCATGTAAAGCTTCGACAGTATAAATAGATATGATTTGCGCGAACGCTTTAATGGTAACGTAGGTACAAAGGCGACTCGTCAACGATCATCGGTCGATCAGATGATTTAAAGCGAAGTTTGTCTTGCTTATGCTCATTGATTTATTCAATTTCTAATGAACATTTAAAAAAGTACTAATATGTTGCAGATTAATTATCACTGACTTTATACATTTCAATCAGATTTACACGAAAAAGCGATGACAAAATTGAAAACTTTACATGCCTTTAATTCATTAACGAATCCATATTTTTAATTCCAATTTTTTTCATGGGTTTCTACCACCATGCCCTAGCTAACGTTTGACTAGTTGCACCATAACCTGATACATTCTGTATATACATACGTACATTATAAATTAATTTATTTATAAAATAAAACTTTTTTTACGGATTTCATAGCGATTTTTGGTTCTCCGATGTTTCGAACACTTTACAGAGTTCATGGTCACGGGCGGACTGCATGCGACAAAATCCGCAAAAATAGTATTATTTATAATGTGAAATACTCGTGTAAACATCCTAAATCATTATGTAAACAAGTACGGAGTGAACTTTAGAAATAAAATACGCCGGTGAGAGTAGCCTCATAGGAAGGGCGCAAGACAACATCACTAAATGTTTTAAAGAGATGCCGAGACCATGATCTCATTCCTACCTCTGTAGGGATTCCTTCCAAGAAAAATATACGTGGAAGCGCTATGATAGGCGAGTAAAAAGATATTTCGATCGATAATTCATGAAACCCAATTCGATCTATACGATATTAACCGCGAAATCGAGAAAAAGTTTAATGTAGTCGAGTTATTTTATCGACTTTGGATTTTTTTTTTACTTCAGTTTATAAATTTAACTAAACCGAAGTGAAGTGAGGTCGAGTCGTTACTTCATTATATATTCGTTTTTAACATATTGAATGCTAATTACTTCACAAATTATTAGGTTATATGTAAACAGTGAATCGTTAAAGCAATGATGTAATCAACATTTGCTTTATACAAACTGATTGAGAATTTATGACTTTTATACATTTTTATTTTACGTGATTGTAGAGATCGTCTTAACATAAGGCTAGGTTTTAAGATTTAAATAAATGTTATTTGGCTTAAAAGTTTTCACGATACAAGAGATATTTGTAATATATTCCAAGCGAATATTCACTTTTATAATTTCAATTAAGTATAAGAGAACCGTTTCCGTGTGGTGACGGAGTAAGAATACAATTCACCACTCCCTATCTTGCCTCTCTGCGGGTGGCGGACTAATCTTTCGTTCGTCCATCCGCAACCGTACGGTATAATACGGGACCTATTATGAAAGAAACTGGTAGTGGAAATAACACATAAAAACTTATTCATCATCATCATCGTCATCGGAGTCCACATACGTCCCACTGTTGGGCTCGGGCCTCCTCCACAATGGGAGAGCATTTGACCTACTATACCATGCTGGTCAGACATATTGGTACAGGGTTTCATTTCGAGTGTTCCTTTTCTTGTACAGATCTTATGTGCATATTATATCCCTTAGTCGTCTGTCTTAGTCATCCACGGGCGAGATAGGGAGTGGCGGTGATATACCTACTGTATATAAGGTAAATAATCGTATATAATATATAAAATCGATCAATATTTGATTTTATATAAATTATATCACGTAGATAACATAAATATAATTTATTTCTGTATTCAAAGTTACGCTAATATTGAATATTGACCGTTTGAGGTAAAAATACTCATACTGAATATCAATTGACGGTTTTATATAAAAACATAATGATTTCTGATGTTTATCCGTACACATTGTTAATAAAACTACTTTACAAATTTTATCGCGTTTGTATTTGATTTTTGATTACCCGATGTTTCGAACATTTTACAGCATTTATAGTCACGGGCGGACTAAGATGTCTTACGTCTAACAAGTCATCGTTGGTCCAACGGCGTCTTGGTCCGCCCATGACCATGAACGCTGTAAAAATCAGTTTTATTTACAATTTGTAATATAATATTATTCGACCGTTTTAAATTCAGTTGTATTTTGTGATTGACGTCAATATATTATTAGATTAGGTTATATATTAACGGATATATATCTTCATAACTGTCGTTACAATCTAATTTACCATAATTTAATTGCAATTATGTCACGACAGTACAGAATATTGTAGTTATGTATTTCGTAAAATACACATAACATATGTGCAAGAGAAGGAAAACTCGGAATGAAACCCTATATCAACATGTCTGACCAGCAGATATAGTAGATCAAATTCCCTCCCATTGTGGAGGAAGACCGAGCCCAACAGTGGGACGTATGTGGGCTGCGATGTTGATGATGATGGTAAGACAATTCTTTTCTTATTGAATTTGCAACATTTCGTCATCTCAGCCTATATATGTCCCACTATTAGGCTCAGACCCCTCAACAATAGGAAGGGAACTAATTTACCTTTCCCCACCGGTCACACCTGTTAGAATTGGGTCCTGTTTCGAATGTTTGCTTCTCTTATACAGATGTTATATGCTTATTATATCACTTATTCATTCATCATCGTTTTAAATAATCGCATTTCTTTTGAACGTTTTAGATTTATTACGAACCGATGGTTATACAATATTTAAATTGTTTGTCACATTATCTTTACAGAACTCGCGATTTTTTCACAGTAATACAAATATTTTTCGTACATTATTTTATTTATATGTAAATTATGAATTATTTTTCACTTTTTAGTTTAATTTTTATTAAAGCATTTTTTTATTGTATTCTTTAGGCTTTAGATTTTCAATATACATATATGCAGTATTAAATATGGATATTAAAATATATGAAATATATAAAAAGATTTAATCTTTTTAAAAATGACAGCTCGCTGAGTTTCTAGCCGGATCTTCTCAGTTTGTGGCCGCGTTCCGATCCGGTGGTAGATTATTGCATTGTGTTCAAACGATGTGTAAATCTATACCAATAAATAAAATTGAAGTGTCTGTTTGTAATGTTAAAATAATAGGCTTTTTTCATGCTCACGCGGTTATTTGCACGACACCTATGCCTAAAATAGCAATTAAAAAATTTTTATCTGTCTGTCTGTCTGTTTGTTCCGGGTAATCTTCAAAACGGTTGGACCGATTTCAAAAATTCTTTCACCAATGGAAAGCTATAATATCAGGGCGTAAATTAGGCTATATTTTATCCCGGTATTCCCACGGGAACGGGAACTACGCGGGTAAAACGACTATAATCTATAACCGAAGCGAAGCGAGGGCGGGTTGCTAGTTTGACAATATGTAAGTGCACTTAAGGGGCTTATGCAGAATAAATAATTTGATTTGATGTGTAAAGAATAAAAAAAGATCGCACTATTTCTATCATTATAAAATTGCTAATTAACAGATAAGGCAATTGTTGTCAAATATTTATTTATCCGCATGGTGATAGAGTAAGAATACAATTCACCACTCCCTCTTCTACCCGTGGGTGTCGTAAGAGACGACTAAGGGATATATTACGCATATGATATCTATGCAAAAGATGGCAAACTCGATACAAAACCCTATAGCAAACTGTCTGACCAGCATGGTATAGTAAAGCCAATTTCCCTCCTATTGTGGAGGAGGCTCAAGCCCAACAGTGGGACGTATATGAGCCGAAATAATAATGATGACTTATTTCATAATTTAAGAAAAAAAAAATACTACGTGACGTGGACGATAGTGTTATTTTTTTTTAATACAACACTGCACTGAGGAAACTTTGTATTACGCGGAATTTAATAAATGTTTAAATATATACACTCAATTCAATAATGATTAAATATAGTTTGTGTTACTTTTTCCTTCCGTAAAATATTATAAATATATAAAAATATATTATAATACTGGCTTTTTTTTTTTTTGCGGTGGGCTGCGGTCGGCGCGCCTCCGCACCACTCCGTCCGGGGCGACAGAGGAGCTTAAGCACACAACTCCCGCAACCCACCCGAAAACCACGTTGCCTTCGTCGTTGGGCCGACCACCGGAGCAGAGTTAACTTGTCGTCAGTGGTCGGCCCGACGGAATACCCCCTACGTGGGGTACCCTCCCATCGACCGACATCCCTCCCTCGGGGAGGATGTCGGTCTTTCCTCTCGGCGGGTGACGGACTAATCCCCAGTCACGTCACCCGCGATTATAATACTGGCTACCCTCAGGATTTTTCTATGAGATAGAATCTGAAACACGAAAATCCGTAGAAGAATGGGTGTAACCTGCATTATCATCATCATTTCAGCCTATCGTCGTCTACTGCTGGACGTAGGCCTCCCTTATGTTACGCCACAAAGTGCGGTCCTGTGCCGCCTGCATCTAACGATGCCCAGCAACTTTCACCGATCGACCTGGTTGGGGGTGGTGCGTCCTACATTGCGTCGTCCAATACGTGGTCGCCACTCGAGAACCTTTCTTCCCCAGCGGTTGTCGGTTCGTCGAGCGATGTGGCCTGTTCATTGCCACTTCAGCATGCTAATTCTTCGTGCGATGTCGGTTACACCCGTTCTTCTGCAGGTTTCCGTAATCCGGATTCTATCTTGGGTAATCGGCATAGCACGAAGAATTAGACGACCTGGTAAAGTTACTGGGCGTCGTTGGATACAGGCCGCACAGAATCGCACTTTGTCGCGAAACGTGAGGGAAGCCCACGTCCAGCAATTGACTGAAACGATGATGATGATGATGACTAGCAAATGCATGTGGCATCACGCCCGTATTTACCGTGAAAGTAGCTTAAACCCCTCGCCATCACCGTCTCAGCCCATATAACTCCCACTGTTGTGCTCAAGCCTCCTTTACAATAGAAAGTAAATTGACTTATCATACCACGCTGGTCAGACGTGTTGGCATAGAGTTTTGTACCGAGTTTTCCTTCTCTTGGATAGATATTACCTGATTACCATATCCCTTAATCGTCTTTTATGACGGACAAGAGAGAGGATGAGCCCATGTTACTTGTTGATAATTGGTGAAAGAATTTTTAAAACCGATTTAGAGGTTTAGCCATGAAAACGTGACAAATCACACTTTTATTCAAATACTTAAGAGGATCTTCTCCTCCAACATACGTCAGTGTCTGAAAACACAGGTCTACGACCAGTGTGTGTTACCAGTGATGGCTTACGACACGGAAACGTGGTCCCTAAATGTAGGCCTCATAACAAGGCTCAAAGTCGCTCATATTGCTATGGAGCGGGCTATGCTCGGGATTTCTGCTGCTGCGAGATAGAATCCGTAATACGAAATTCCGCAGAAAAACGGGTGTAACCGACATAGCACGAAGAATTAGCACGCTGAAGTGACAATGGGCAGGCCACATCGCTCGACGAACCGGCAACCGGTGGGGAAGAAAGGTTCTCGAGTGGCGACCACGTATCGGACGACGCAGTGTAGGACGCCCCCCCACTAGGTGGACCGATGACATAGTGAAAGTTGCTGGGCGTCGTTGGATGCAGGCGGCATAGGACCGCACATTGTGGCGCAACATGAGGGAGGCCTACGTCCAGCAGTGGACGGCAATAGGCTGAAATGATGATGATGATGATGACTCCCTCTCCTACCCGTGGGTGTCGTAAGAGACGACTAAGACGACTAAGGGATATATTACGCATATGATATCTTTGCAAAAGATGGCAAACTCGATACAAACCCCTATACCAAACTGTCTGACCAGCATGGTATAGTAAAGCCAATTTCCCTCCTATTGTGGAGGAGGCTCGAGCCCAGCAGTGGGTCGTATTTGAGTCGAAATGATGATGATGACTTATGTCATAATTTAAGGAAAAAAATACTACGTGACGTGGACGATATTGTTATTTATTTGAAATACAACACTGCACTGATGAAACCTTGTATTATGCGGCATTTAATAAATGTATATCTAAACACTCAATTTAATAATGTACATATAAATATAGATCGTGTGACTTTTTCCTTCTTTAAAATATTATAAATATATAATAATATATTTATATATCATTATATACAATTATACTCTTATGGACAATTCAAGGGGAATACAAAAAATTTGTTAAATCGAAGAAGTCGTTAAATTAAGGTTCGTTATATTAAGGTTGTACTGTAATATTAGTTAGGATTCTGTTTATTTCTCTCATATTTAATCAAATTTGTTAATGGTTATTTAATCATCATCATTTCAGCTCATACACCTATCATTATTGGGCTCCAGCCTCCTCCACAATAGAAGGGAAATTGATGCTTGCATGCTGGTCAGACGTATTGGTATATAATTTCATTTCAAGCTTTCCTTCTCATACATGGAAACTATATGCACATTTAATCTCTTAGTCGCCTTTTATGACACCCATGAGCATAAGGACACGATATTGAAAAGAAAGTATCAATACTCATGAGTAGTATCGAAGAAAAAGTATCGTACTCGTTAAAATATCAAAACAAAAGTATCGATACTTCAAAGTGTCGAATACCGAGTAATTTTCCTAGAATGTATGTCCTATGTCATGATGAGCTTTTTTTTTTGGAATTTTTACCGAAATGTGTACGGATTAAATATTGCGAGCCACATTTTAGAAGGTTCATTGCGTTTGAACTAGATGGCGTTAACATAAAGATAAGCTGTAAGGTCAAGTTTAACATGGATACTATTTATTTGATACGGTACCTGCCAAAAAGTACTATATGTTTTAACACAAATTACACCCCGACTTAGGACAACAATTAATGCACGGCATTTTTTTTTTTTGGTGGGTTACGGTCGGCGCATTCCTCGCCCGACTCCGTCTAGGCCGACAGAGGGACGTAAGCACGCACACCCCCAACCCACCTGTATAGCACGTCGCCTTGGTCGTTGGGTCGACCACCGGTTAGGGGTGTCGAGGATCCAATGTCAAAAGACGACCTTTCCGGCGCACCGTAAAAGCGCAGAAGGAACCGCTGTGGTTTTAGTGGGTATTCCGGAAGTATAGCCGGCGAGTCCCACACTCCTCCTCGTCTGACATCGGCGGGGGATAATGCGTAAATTGCTTTGCCACAGCGAAAAAAAAAATAGGGTCGACCACCGGTGCAGAGTTCCTTGACTTCAGTGGTCGACCCGAATTAATGGAACGCATAAAGTATTATTCTGCGTGTGAATCGAACCGAATTTCAAGTTAATATTAACCGTGAAACCCGATGTCCCGATTTCAGAGTTTAGCGGAACCAAATATTAATTGTATACTAAGAAAAGAGTACGATTTAAGTATTTAAAACTTTTTAACATTAGCATATTGAAAAAACGAAACATTCTTTTTCCAGTAAAATATACTATTTTAAATTTAATCTTCTAGTGCATATGAATCAGTAACATTATAAAAGAACAAACTTTTTTATTAGTATGATATAGACTTAGTATAATGGCTGCTCTACTAGTTAACTCTTGTTCGGTGTCGCTTGTGGGGTCTAGACCAGCTTCAACCACTTGTATTATATATGTGAATTCTATTATGTATCTTATGGTTCGAAGAGCAACACACAGCAGCTAGATATGTTCTATATAATATTATACAAAAGTTAGTAATAAAAAAAAAACAACTATCCCACTGAGTTTCTTGCCAGATATTCCCAGTAGTGTCCACATTTCAGTGGTAGTTTAGTGAATTAATTTAATTGTGTTAAAATGATGTTTAACAAAATAATATTTGAAATAAAACGTATCTTTATAGATTTTACCGCGTTTGTGGACGACAGTCTGCCCGTGACCATAAACGCTGAAGTGTTCGAATCGTTGCGAAATGAAAAATCAAATACAAAAGTGATAAAATCCTCAAAAATAGTTTTATTTCAATGTAAACTAAATAAACAAAACTCTTACCTTTCTAAAATAATAAATACAGGCAAACAACACATATTTTAAATAATACCACTTCCCCGGTACCGCATATACACCGAAAATCGGTTCAGGATCTTTACGTCTTAACATATTAATAAATAAAATAATTGCGATACTAATCATGATCAATGCGAGCGACATTTTGTAGAGTCAAACTGAGAATGAAGCGATAAATGGTGATGAGACGTGTGATAAGGTTTAGATACTTATACAACGTAATAAGTTACAATGTAATAAATACTATAATCGTGTTTGTATGTCGATTATCAAGCAGGTGGTGTTAATAAGGACCGTTTTACATTTAGCGGTTATTTATATCTTTGTTCTTTTAAATAAATGCTTAACTTTTATATGATATTGAAAGGGCAAATGAAATTCACTTTTATTTAAATGATTTCATATATTTTTCGTGTAATTATGAAGCAAGAATGTGATGTGTCATAACATATCGATGATGGTAAGGCATAACGTATTTATTATACGCCTTTCAGTAAAATGATTAGTAGAGCTGATAAAAATTTTAAAAACGTCATAATTTTAAATGTGTTAAAGTTATATCTATTAAAAAAAACTTTATCTATACTAATATATAAAGTTGAAGAGTTTATTTGCTTGAACGCGCTAATCTCAGGAACTGCTGGCCCGATTTGAAAAGGAAGGCTATAGGCTGTATATCAGCATGCTAAGACACTAATGATTTCTAATGTTTAAGTGATTATTACACTTTATAAATACCTAGGGGAAATGAAAGTAAAATGGTATATTTAAGAGAAAATTAGCCGTAGTCAACAAAATATAGCTTTAATATAGAAAATTTTTAAAGAATGTACTTATTGGTAATCAGTCTACAATACTCACTCAATCACACTTTATTCAAATCATAGAATACGAAGATATTGGGTGATTACCAAAATCCCCATTTTGCCTGCACATGAAGGTAAATTCGACCACATTAAAGGGCATAATAGTGGGTCTATTATCTATGATTAAATTAGACTATGAATGGTCATGTGGTCCGGTGTGGCGGTATGTTATTTTAAGTTTCTTTCGATATGGCGAAGAAGTAATTAAGTATTGCTGTTTTGCCACGTCTTACATTTTCTTTTTGGAGGCAGATGTTTTTGGAACTTAAATCGGAATTTCGCTTTAAGAAATTTTCAACCCAATATCGAACGGCCAACTGGCCACACGGACCACATGGGGCGGGCGGGAGTAACTCACTACCCTACTCATTAATAGGTGGCCCTAATAGGTTCTAAGTAATCTCATAGTTCCGTTTTGCCTGCATATGCCGTTTTACCTTCAGGTACTTACCCCTACTTATTTTTCACTAAACAGTCCTCCTGTGACCATGAACGCTTACAGCGTGTTCGTAATGTCGTCGAGCAATCAAAAATCAAATACAAACGCGATAAAATCTGTAAAAATAATTTTATTTATTAATATAACAAACTTTAAGATGTGTTGGTATGATAAAGGGTTTTTCAACAAGAACTTTGTTTTCTAAAACAAAATAAAACAAGAAATTTAGATGAAGATGATTCAAATTTTTATTGTAAGTATTACGAAGAGAAAAGTTCGGCAATTATGAATAAAAAATTATATCTGGCAAATGTCCACCACGACCACGCTGAGAGATGTCGATACTTTCATCAAAGTTTTTAATCACTTTTTGGCAAAATGGCGGGTCTATTTCGTTAATCACATCACGGATTTTGAGTTTTAAGGCTGCAATCGATTCTATTGGCTCCGTATAGACTCTGTCCTTAACACAGCCCCACAAAAAATAATCCAGTGGTGTTAAATCAAACGATCTGGCTGGCCACATAACAGCTGATTTGATGTATATTTCGAATTTTCTCTTGCGTAGATGTTATTTACATTTTATATCCATTTGTTGTCTTTTACATACACGGGCAAGAAAGAAGGTGGAAAATTGTATTCTGTCATTAGACGCATAATAATTGCACACAATATAAAATGCACAATTAGTAGCAAATAAAAAAAAAAGGTCGAATGAAATATCAAAAGGTCGTTCAGTCCGCCCGTGACCATGAACGCCGTAAAGTGTTCGAAACGTCGGGCAATCAAAAATCAAATACAAACGCAATAGAATCCGTAAAATATTTTCTTTTTGCAACGTGTAATGCTCGAGTAATTATCAGAAATAATTATCAAAAACTTATTTTATATAAAAGTAATAAATTAATATTATCATCGTCTAGTGTGCTCCAAGCATATCAACAGATTTGCTAATCCAATTTAGTCGTATCGATTGATGAGTATTACACCCTTCCTGTGCGTGTAAAATAGATTTAAAAAATAAAACTCCGCCTGATCCGCTTTCCTTAGTTCGCCATTATCAAATAGTAATTTTTTTGGTTGGCTAAAGTTGTTAGCAGCTGATGGCTGTGACAAAACCCGAACTGTGTGCCTTTAAAGTAAGAGGTGTTTCAAAGCTGCATTAGTTTCATCATTTAGGTTTATATACGTCCCTTACAGGGTCTCCCGTAGGTAGACAGGTTGGTATTTTTTTTTTATAGGTGGGCTATGGTAAGCGCACACGCGGTCCATTCCGTTCCGGGCGACAGAAGGACGGCATGCGGGCACGTCGCCTTCGTCGTTGGGCCGACCACCGGAGCAGCGTGACTTGTCGTCAGTCGTAGGCCCGACGGAATACGCTTTCGCGTACCCTCACCTCTCGACGTCCCTGTTCCGGGGCGTCGGTCGCCGTCGCGCGGTCAGCCTCTCTGCGGGTGACGGACTAAATTCCCCGGTCCGGTCACCCGCGGCCTCGGCTAGGGCGGCATCAGGCGCAGGTAGACAGGTTGGTATAGGGTTTTGTTTCGAGTTTTCCATCTCTTGCATAGATGTCATATGCGTAATATATCCCTTAGTCGTCTTTTACGACACCCACGGGTATGAGAGGGCTTGTGAATTGTATTCTTACTCCGCGACCACACGGAACAATGATGTGTCAATGAGAACTATATTATCACTTAGGTCATTTCAGCTCATATAGGTACGTCCTGTTAAACTTGAGCCTCCTCCACAATATCAGGCAAATTGACCTACCACCCTGATCAAACGTGATGAAATTTTTTTTTGGCAAGCCTACGGACGCACATTTCCAGTCCCGTCCAGGGTGACAAAAAGGATGCGATACCCCATTACCCGCTGTATGCATCTGTATGTTATATGCATATTTAATCTCTTTGTTTTACAAGAGCAAGAGTGGCCGCTCGTAAAATGTTTTTTTTTTGCAAACGGTGGCAAACAGTACACCTGATGATAAGTGTTGCTGCCGCTCATGGCCCTTTGCAAGGCCGTTGCCTACCGCGAAGAAAGTGAAGGGAGTGTGAATGCGTGCAATGAGGTTCGATGATACTAAAGGCATCACTGAAAGCCATCACACGAATACACCCGCAGAAAGTTGGGCTACCGACTTTTTCGCTCACCGAACGCAGCGCAGTAACAAATTGCTACTACTCGGACGTCAATTTTCTGCGAGAGTGTAGTACTACCCCGACGGACCGGCCCGCGGCTGTAGACAGACAACTGTCAACAATGTGGTCCTACCACTACATGTATAATAATGATTTGATGCAAAAAAGAAACCGCCTTCAATAATGTAGACAACGTAGATAATTTTTTAGATATTTGTTGATTTTTCAAAAATCGCTAGTCCAATTTCGATATAATTTTCCTGGGACCATATGGGAAGTATACCCTTTCCAACAAAAAAAGAATCTTAAAAATCGGTTCATAAACAACGAAGTTATCCGGGAACAAACATAAAAAAAGCATATATACGGTCGAATTGAGAATCCTCCTCCTTTTTTGAAGTCGGTTTAACATGTATTCTTACTCAAGAGAAATTGACCTGGGTTTTATGTTCAGTTTTCCTTCTCTTGCATAGATATTATCTGCATATCTTTTAGTCGTCTTTTACGATACCAATGGGTAAGGGAAGATAATTAATTTCTTAAACTACGCAAGTCGAATGGCTTACTATTTATCTATTGTCTTTTTTGGCAAATGGGTCCACTTGATGGTAAATGGAAGCTGTCGCCCAAGACCTAAATGGGTGGCTATCGCAAGGTGCGATTTGGTCTACGAGCTTTTAGGTTTTACTGCGAATTTGCCGTCTTTTGCAGTCGTGTTATCTGCTAATACCATCATTAATCTTTTTTATGACACCCACATTCTTTTCAACCATCTCATCCTTAATCTTCTTTTGACATCCAAGGGCAAGGCTTTCATGGCCGTAAGTAGTAAATTATATTTTTAATCCGCCATACAATTTTCTACACCTCTTTTTTGAGACAAACTATGGTCGAGAGCGAAACGTCGGGCATTATAAATCAAATACAAACGCGATAAAATCCGTAAAAGTAGTTTTATTTACAATGTGTAGTGTAGTGAGAAAAGCTTGAAATTAAACCCTATACTAACTTATCTGACCAGCGTGGTATAGTGTGGTTAATTTTCCTTCTATTGTGGAGGAGGTTCGAGCCCAATAGTGGGACGTAAATGAGTTGAAATGATGATGATATTACTTTGTGCCATGTGGTAAGAGTGCAATTCACCACCTCCTTTCTTGCCCGTGTACGTCGTAAAAGCCGACTAACGGATTGTAAAATAACATATAATACTATAAGAAGCAGTCGCAGGGAACCGTTGGATGCAAGTGGCGTAGGACCGTTCTGAGTGGCATTCTTGTGGGGAGGCCTATGTCCAGCAGTGGACGTGCGTAGGCTGATGGATGGATGGACTATAAGAAGCGATAAGCATTGACACTAAATACATGTAAACTTTTTTATAGAATTTAATTTTTTTTTCACAGATTTTACTTTTTCCAATTAATATTCATAGCATCATTGCTATTAAAACAATTATATTCGTATCGTAATATTCATGATTCGAATTCTTTATTTGCTTGAAAATAGAGAGTAAACACACTAGCTTTGGAGGATTTTGAGAATTAAAACACATATTTAGCCATTGAACAATGGCATGTAATTACACCATTAAATTTTGGACTGTGTTGAAGATAATGAAAATATTATTTCTCTTTTTAGACCTTATTCTGTGTCATGACGAACATCATCATCTTAGCCCATACACATCCCACTATTGGGCTTCACTATGGGAAGGAAATTGACCTACTATACCACGCTGGTCAGACGTATTGGTATAGGGTATCATCATCATTTCAGCCTATATACTTCCCAATATTAAGCTCGAGCCTCTTCCACATCAGGAGGGAAATTGACCTTACATGCTGGTCTGACAGATTGGTATAGGGTTTTGACTTTCCCTTTTCTTGTATAAATGGGTTCATGCGTATCATATCCATTAGTCGTCTTTTACGACATCCACGGGCAAGATAGAGTGTCGAATTTTATTCTTTCTCCGTCACCCCACGAAACACAAATATACAATTAAAGGACGTAAAATGCACAGACTCAGAAAATAATGTGATAATCGCTCAAAAAATTGTCCCATCACTATGAAGTTGGTCCATATTCGTTATGAGCAATGCCGCGGGTAACTAGGCCAGGAAAGGCACCCGCAGAGAGGCAAACCGCGTGAGGGCGATGCCTCGAGAAGAACGTCGGGGAGAGACTTTACCCGAAAGGTTTAAACTTTAAAGGCTAACCCGAGGCTTTCAAGTGGCTCAAAAATCGTATTGAAAGATTCCGTTACTTATATACAGACGAAAGTAATAAAAACGTTTTAAAAAGAAAACAGGTTAGTTCTCACCCAGGAAATGTACTAAAGTTCACTAAGTATTACCGTGCCAAATGTCCCGTGTTTGATTGCCGCGCTGGACAATACTTTGTCCATACCAGAATTTCTAGGGTACAGAGTACATCTACATACTTAAAGTTGTAAGATTTGCAATAAAAGGCATATGGATAAAATAAAAAGAAAATCGTCTATTAATATTTAATTAAAGGAAAATAACAAAAAATCTTAATACACATTAATAACTAACCATAAATTACTCCATATTTTTTTAATTTAAAAGATTAAGCATAGTAAAGGCAACAAGTTTACAGCCAAAGGTGAAAAAGTAAACCCTTTGTACTATGTTTTAATGACTAAATACTTAGGATGCTTTGAAGTCACACTATGCCTATTTTCAGGCGTGATTATAATATTTATAATACAAGAAACATCACAAATACTGACACATATATAGTTCCAATTTGGGAATGCCAATTATTAAGTCAAAAGAAGAAAATTTCGTTAATTTTAAATGTTAATTATTATTTAATACTCTTTCTAAATATATTGTCTATATCGGTTATACACTATGAAACCTTTCAACCAATGTGCCTTAAATAGATTTCATTAAAAGGCAACTAATACGAAAATGGATTTGACTATTCGCATACAAACATTTTCCAGAATTTTGAAAATAAATTGTTATACTTCTTTTTTTAATGTACACGCCGAATATACGGTAGTATTTTAATGAAATGGTACTTTAAAAGGCTGCTTTTTCTATTGAATTAAATATAATTTTAAATGTTTCGATTATTCAAGTCATGAGGCATTGCTTCCGTGAATTTCGGCCATGGTATGTAAAAATGCTAATTATGAATACGAGCGCAGCTTTGGCGAAATATATGTACACTAGGGATGTTACGGAGCTTCGACTCCAGATCCGAAGAGGCGAAACTTCCGATTGATTTTACATCTCCGATTTCGGTGCCGACTTTTTTAAATCAGAGCTCTGATAAGCCAATAAGCATAAGGTGCAGGGTGGGCAGACGGATGACCACGGCCAACATGTTTAAACAAGTTTGTTTGTTGTGCGGAGTACCCTCCTTCATGTATTTTTGCGCTTAATTTTTCACTTGTTTCTTTGGAAATTGATTGGTAATGGTAATGGGTATTTTGTTTATTGCCTTTGCACTTGATTCATTATTAAGTCTTTTATGACTCTATAAATTAAAGAGACTGACTAATGTTTGTAATAATATTTTGTTTTATTAGATCTACCCTTGAAACATCATTCATCTGCCTCTGCTTTCGATTCCGACAAGTCAAATGTAAACACTCCGTTTCAGACTTTGGTTCTGATAAAATCACATCCGTTACATCCCTAATGTACACCGTAAATCCTTTAAAAATAAATCCAGTACCCATCTTCACCTCACGATATAAAGACTTAAAAAGGAAAATGGGAGAACTTAAATAAACAGAACACATCCATTTCTTTTCACGCTTGAAATTTAATTCTATTACGTAAACATACAAGTGCTTATCTTATTATCTATTATCTTTAAATATAATTCTTCTGTCCGTAGGTAAGTGACTGAACTTCTCCTAAACGATTCGGATCGATTTTAATGAATCTTTTCTTGGTGATTCGAGAATGGTTTAAATTAATAATTGGACCCGGTAAGTGGCACTGTGATCGATTTCGAGTTCGTAATCCATTTTTTTAGATTTCAGCTAGTATATATGTATATACAGTTCCTATAGGCGTGAGAGTGTGTGTGTATGTGTGTATGTGTGCGCGTGACTAAATTGTTCCTAAACCGCTGGGCCGATTTTGATGAAATAGTTTGTGTGCATGGATGTGATTCCAATAATAGTTTATATAAATAATTAGACCCGATCTAGGTGCGATCAATTTCAAGGTATTATGTTTTATTTTATATGTAGGAATAGAGTCTTGCGTGGGCTAGTTGTATTATATAATTGCTTATTTCAAAAAATGTCCCGGTTGAGTGTAAAAAAATGACTTGGCTAGTGGCACGCCATGCCTTTTTTTGGGTGGGTTATGGTCAGCACATATGCCATCCATTCCGCCCGTGATTCCATAATCTACAGTATTTCCTCCCTTTCGCCATTGAGCCGACCACTTCCTTATGGTTCGTAGCCAGCCCGGCAGCCAGTGGGCACGTCTATCGTTCATTGTTACAATCTGCGTTCGTATTCGGTACCACACATTAAATTTAAGAACCTCTGTAGATCACAGACTTTCTATTGGTCAACAGTTTGGTCGGTTTTACACTTAGTGTAAAGATGTAAGCAAATTTGTATATTTTGGACGACGCAATGTCGGACGGCCTCGGCATCTTCGTACGTGTATTAACTTAATTCGGCCAAACTATCGATTCATAGAAAGTCTGTGGTACGCGAGGCCTCTAACAGTATCATATAATATTGGCTCACACAAAAAGCAATAGCTATAAACAGTCGCGCAATTGTTGGGCAACATTTCACATAACAATGCTAATATAAAAATAAACTATGGAGTTGACAAACGGTTACATGGTAATAGATAACAGTAGATCAGTTCTCGTAATATAAATCGAAGTAATAATTGCTATAGTATTTAACTTTGTGGGATCTGTTCTAGTCATTCATTTAAATTATATTTTTGAAAAAAAAATTGCCTGGTTGGAGACATTACTCTGGAGCTAATACTTAATAAACATGGGCGAGTTTTTGGCCGGGTCTTCTCAGTGGTAATTACAGAAACATGTAAGATTCGTGAAATACATCTCGTGGTCGTACAGATTTTAAATTTAGAAGAAAATTTTAAGACGTAACCCATTAATATACACTACAAAAACTTGTATTTGGTCTTGTATACAAGGCCTTAAAACTTTTAGATTTCAAACCACGAGAATTGGTCTTCTGGTTAAAACTGTTGCGCAACAATTACGCAACTGAATGACAATTACATATTTTTTTTAATTGTATTAAATATATGATTACATATTACAATGCATAGGCGACCTATTCTATTGAGATATAAGACATATTTTGGAATGCCAGCCTCATTATATTCCAACTTTTTTGCCAGCGCATAGAATTTGTACATAGTTCTGACAATAAAGGCAAAATTACAAAGCGAAAGCGTTTAAGCCTTATAATTATATACAAAATATATTTTTAAAATGCAATTAATTTATTAACCATTTAATCTAATATTAAGTTAATAACATTTATGGTATAGATAGAGGTTTAGTCAGAAATATGTAAAATTCTATGATACATTCTTTTTGGGACGTCGGTCTATGCACCTTTCCAAATTAAATAGAATTAAATGAATATTAATAATAGCTTGGAATAAATTATCAAGTCAAAAAATTATGAAATACAAACTGCAGTGCTTTTGCAAACATTTTAATATTATTAAGATCAAATAATGAATTTATTAAAAATAATTACATCAAGGCTGTCTGCCAACTATTTCCTGAGACAGAGTTGCAAAGAAAAAATGAGAACAAAAAAAAATTCTAACTACCCACATAAAACACTGCAGTGAAATTAAGAACTTCACATCACAAGTTTAGACCAAAGTCCCGTTTTGATCCTAATCTCTGGCCACTCCGATAATGGTAAGAATGTACAAGAAGATGTTGATGATATCCAGGTATAAGTTCAAAGCGGCAAAGATGTATTCCTCTGGCGAGATGCTGTATTTGTGTTTGCCACCCATCATCAATTGGGTATCGTAAACCAGGTAAAGCGAGAAGATTAAGGCTCCAAGCGATGCGTAGACTAGAGTCACGATTCTGTTTCCAGGGAGGAAAATGGCGACAATTCCTAAAACGAAAATAATTATACGTTATTATTTTTCACTTATACCGCGCAATTATGCCTTTTCCATGTGGTGACAGAGTGAGAATATAATTCACCACCCCCTCTCATACCCCTGGGTCTCGTAATATTAATACAGTAAAATCCGTTTAAGACGATTTCGCAGGGAACCGACCAAAAACGCGTCTTAGGCGGGAAAGCGTATTATGCGGGCAATTATATTATTTATTATATTCTATTATTATTTTGAGCAACCCGCCCTCGCTTCGCTTCGGTTTCAGTCGTCTTTCCTGAATAGTTTCCGTTCCCGTGGGAATACCGGGATAAAATATAGCCTAAATTACTCCCTGATATTATAGCTTTCCATTGGTGAAAGAATTTTTAAAATAGGTCTAGCCGTTTTGAAGGTTACCCGGAACAAACAGACAGACAGGCAAAAAATTTTTTAATCTATATTTTAGGCATAGGTATCGTGCAAATAACCGCGTGAGCATGAACAAAGCTTATTATTTTGACATTACAAACAGACACTCCAATTTTATTTATTGGTATAGATACCTACGTATTGAATTTAACATTTAAAAATTACCTAAATAACATGTTGTTTATTTTCTTTATTTAATATACTTACTACTACTAGATACATTTTTAAATATTAAAAAATAAAATCGGAGTTGACTCATCTTCTTTTTGGTCATTATCACTTAGGGTCGCTCGACAGTCGTCATTTCGTCAGTCGCTGGCCTGCCGCAAGGGGTAATATGTGTATTTGAGTGGCACGTGTTGGCGTATTAAACGGGATGACGATCGTATTAAGCGTTAAGAAATGTATGAAAACACGTCTCAAGTTACTGGGACTGACGCAAAATGGCGTATTATGCGGGAAATCGTATTAAACGGGTTCTACTGTATAACATTTTTACTCCGTCATCACACGAAAAAAAGAGTTCTAATTACATACCAAATATAAACAATATGACGACAGCACATAGTAAAGCGCCTCCCATCACTGTGAAGTCCCATTTTGTTTGGAATGCGAATAACGTCAGCGCTAGGCACACCGCCGCTGTTATACCGACTGCCATCATAACCTGTTAAACATATCAAAGAATAACAAATCAATTTTTGAAACCAAAGTTTTATCTTATATATAAATCATTTCTTGTGTGCGTGTGTATGTCACTGAACTCCTCCTAAACGGCTGCACTGATGTTGATGAATTTTTTTTTTTGCCAAGGGGATTCGAGAATGGTTTAGATTTACAATTGGACCTGGTAGGTGGCGCTGTGCTTCAAGTAGAAATTCTTTTAATATATTTGAACAGAACAACGTCTGTTGGGTCAGCTAGTATGTTTTATATATGTGTGAGGAAAGACCGACGTCCTCCCCGAGGGGGGGACGTCGGTCGATGGGAGGTTACCCCAAATAGGGGGTATTCCGTCGGGCCGACCACTGGTGACAAGTAACCCTGCTCCGGTGGTCAGCCCAACGACGAAGGCGACGTGCATCGTGGGTGGGTTGCGGGTGTGCGTGCTTACGCCCCTCTGTCGCCCCGGACGGAGTGGTGCGAGGAGCGCGCCGACCGCAACCCACCCGAAAAAAAAAAAATGTTTTATACAGGTGTATCAGGTTATGGGGCAACTGTTCGAGTATGTTGTAGTATACCGGCCATAGATCGTTATTAAAATGTATATTACACAAAAAACAATATAACATAAAAATTATAGTGATTTTAAAAATGTGTGTCTAACAGTCTACGCCTTAAATGTTACGTATTATGTAGGCATAGATAGACAGGATACATGTAGGCATGTAAAGCTTCGACAGTATAATTTCATTCATACATACCTAGAATTGCGCAAACGCTTCAATGGTGCCGTAGGTACAAACGTGACTCGGCGACGGTAATCAGGCGATCAGCTGATTTAAAGCGAAGTTCGTTTTGCTTATGCGAACGTAATCATTGATTTTTTCAATTTCTATTGAACATTTAACAAAGTACGAATATGATGCAGATTAAGTATCACTGACTTTATACATTTCAATCAGATTTAAACGAAAAAACTATGACAAAATTGAAAACTTTACATGTCTCTAATTCCTTAACGAATCGATATTTTTCCTTAAAATTTTTTTTATGAGTTCCTACGACCATTGCCTACCTCCCGTTTGACTAGTTGCCCCATAACCTGATACACCCTGTATATGTCCATGTGGTGACAGAATAAGAATACAATTCACCACTCCCTAACTTGCCCATAGATGTTGTACTAAACGACTAAGGGATATAATACGCATATAACATCTATGCAAGAGAAAACTCGAAATAAATCCTTATACCAACCTGTCCGACCAGCATGGTATAGTACGGTCAATTGGCCTCCTATTGCGGATAAGGTTCAAGCCCAGCAGGGCAATTGACATATTCTACCACACTGGTTAGACATGTTGGTATCGAGGTTTTGTTTCGAGATATCCATCTCTTGAATAAATATAATCTGCATATCATATCCCTTAGTTACTTTTTATGACAACCACGGACAAGATAGGGAGCGGTGAACTGTACTCTTACTCCATCACTACACTGAAAAAAAAGAAAAAATAATAATAACTATAATTTTTAACAAAAACCCAAAACAAACGGTAAGAATTCCACCAATTTCTCAAGGATATCATCATCCGATCCTGACCTGATGACTATGGGACCACCTGGGAATTATACCCTATCAAACAAAAAAGAATTTTGCAAATCGGTTCAGGCGCCTTTGAGTAATCGGTGAACATACATAAAAAAAAAGATTCTGACGAATTGAGAACCTCCTCCTTTTTTGAAGTCGGTTAAAAAAGAAATTATAAATTATCGTTGACGTACCGCATCAGCAGCATATACACTGGAGGTGATACCAAGCAAGAAACTCTCTGCGATTGTGAATATCCCCAGGAATATGAAGTTCATAGGAGCTTGACGCCTAACGTTTTCACAGCACGCCATCACAATAAGACACACGAAGACTATTGCGAATGCAACCCAGCTGAAATAAACAAAATAGTTTGTGTAATTTTGATTTGTATATCATATCATACATGTCCCACTGCTGGGCTCGAGCCTCCTCCACGATGGGAGGGAAATTGACCTAGTATCCCATGCTGGTCAGACATATTGGTATAGGGTTTTATTTCAAGTTTTCCTTTTCATGCAAAGATTTTATCATCATCTCAGCCTATTGGTGGGCTCAGGCCTCGTCTATAATAGATGGAAAATGAACCTACTATACCGCGCTGGTCAGATGTGTTGATATACGATTTTATGTCGAGTTTGCCGCCTCTTGCATAGGCCTTTGCAGAACGACAAAAAAAAAACTCAATCTTTTTTTTTTCAATACATCCTAGATTTATAGTAGCTAAAGTATTTGGAAAAAAATTACAAAAAATTATATCATCTTTATTTTAGACTAGGACCCCCCCCCGCGATCGAAGCCGTTTCCACATGGTAAAACAAAATTTTGTACGCATTAGAATTTTCCAAAAGTGAACGCACGATTAGTGCAAGTCGTTCTGAAAGGGATAGATGTCATATGCATAACATATCCCTTAGTCGTATTTTAGGACACTCACGGGTAAATTGGAGGGTTACGTTGATGATGAACTGTATTCTTATTTCGTCACAACACGGAAAGATTTGTATTTATTTTTATATTATTTTAGCTGTTGGTGCTGTGTGCAGTAACGGCTTCAAATACTACCTTACATTGCTCGTGGGTGTCGTAAAAGACGACTAAGAGTTTTTCCGTCTACCTGGGCTGACTTTGGTGATACTAAAGGCATCATACGCAAACACCTTTATAAAGTTGGGCTTCCAGTTCTCTCGCTTCCACAATGGAGTACAGGAACAAATTGCTACTATTCAAACATCACCGGACCGGCCGCGGCTGTAAGGCTGTCATATTTAGTTTTGGAGAAATTGTGGAAGATTGTATTTATATTTCGTGTCCATTTAAATTTTTAATTGAGCTGTCCATATTTGGAAGCTGATTTCTCCATCTCTAATTTGAAAATAATAATGGCTTCACATCATAAGTCGTCTAATTAATTTTTTTAACTGCTCTAAGGAAATAATCCTTGTGTGTGAAGACTTTACAAACATATAACTTAACGGATATAAATTACATCCAGACTCGGAACAACAATTTGTGGATCGCAGTGTTGTCTTGCGTGGGTTTCGAACCCGCGACACTGTTATGATAGGTCGGTATCTTAACCACCATGCCATCTGTACAGTCAATTGATTTAAGATTTTGCAAGATGGTCGCGAAGTTTTATAAAATTACTTACAATAGCCAACCATTTCTTCGTGCCCACATCTTTGTGCCCTCGTGGAACACGAAGAGCGAAATGAAACCCATCGTAACCAGCAGCTGGCACATCAAGATGGCGTATACCTGTAAAATACAATAATTAATTCAATCAGTTTATTTCGTCATTTTTAATGCACTTTTATTAGCTTCAGACGTATGTATGTTAGTATGTAACGGAATCTTTGAACATGATTTTGATCCCCTTCAAAATGTCGGATTAACTCGAAATTTGGCATACTTATTAAGGACCGATGACAATTCAATATTTTAAACAGTTTGACCCGTTATCCTTACTAGGATAATCAGGATTAGCGATTTTTGTTTTCCTGACTCCAAGCGTATTTTATAGTTATAACTATAATGTTATTGCTTTAAAGACTGGCAGTTGGTCGAGACTGTGGGTAAATGGACCGGCTACCGGTGGCCCATTCAATAGACAGAGAAGGAAATTACGGCGGGTTATAAGGACCTAAAGCAACCTCGTCACTTTGGATGGTTAGGTAGCGCGAGACTACGCCATAGGCGACAACAGGCCTTCGCTCCGGAATGTACGCGAATTCTTATAAGCAATAGCAAACAAATATTTTTAACAAAGACAACAACCTGCACTAAGGCAATAATCCTTATATTGCCGGCATTAAAAACATAATTAACGGACATCAATTAGCCGTGTGGTGACTGAGTAAAAATACAATTCACCACTTCCTCTTGCCCGTGAATGTCGTAAAAGACGACTAAGGGATATAGTCATCATCATCATTCCAGCCTATCGCCGTCCACTGCTGGATGTAGGCCTCCCTCATGTTACGCTACAAAGTGCGGTCCTGTGCCGCCTGCATCCACCAACGCCCAGCAACTTTCACCAGGTCGTCGGTCCACCTAGTGGGGGGCGTCCTACACTGCGTCGTCCGATACGTGGTCGCCACTCGAGAACCTTTCTTCACCAGCGGTGGTCGGTTCGTCGAGCGATGTGGCCTGCCCATTGCCACTTCAGCGTGCTAATTCTTCGTGCTATGTCGGTTACACCCGTTCTTCTACGGATTTCGGATTCTATCTCGCAAAGAAATCCCGAGCATAGCGTTCCATAGCACGCTGAGCGACTTTGAGCATTGTTATGAGGCCTACATTTAGGGACCACGTTTCTGTGCGGTAAGTCATCACTGGTAATACACACTGGGATATGATATGCATATAATATTTATGCAAGAGAAGAAAAACTCAAACCCTATACCAACACTTCTGACCAGCGTGTAATAATGGGTCAATTTCCCTCCCTTAGCGGAGGAGGCCGGAGCCCAACAATGGGACGTGTATGGGCTGAGATGATGACGACGATAAATTACATTCAGACTCGGAGCAACAATTTGTGGATCGCACAAAGTATTGTCCTGCATAGCATTCGAATCAATAACGGTACGTCGGTATTTTAACCACTACGCCATACAGTCAATTTATTTAATAAACTGCATTAAATTAAAATAATATTCGTCATTTTTTTGGGGGGTGGGTTACGGTCGGCACACTCCTCGCACCACTCCGTCCGGGGCGACAGAGGGGCGTAAGCACGCACACCGGTATAGCACATCGCCTTCGTCGTTGAGTCGACCACCGGTGCAGAGTACCTTGACTTCAGTGGTCGATCCGATGGAATACCCTCTCCCGTCGACGTCCCCTACTGGGACGCCGATCACCGTCGCGAGGCTAACCTCTCCGCGGGTGCCCGGATTAAATCCCCGCACCCGCAGCGTCTGCTAGGGCGGCATCAGGCGAGTACGAGTTGAGATGAGTCAATAAATAGCCAAGATTCAATGTTATGTTGGTCACCTAAAATTTAGGTGCCGCCCATGAAAACAGGCATTAACAAACCTCACTATAACATACATATTTTCTTACTTCCTTTCTTTTGCATTTTTATATTAAGGTATAATTGTTAGAATAATAACGTATAGATGGATAGTGACGGTACTTAAGCGATCAAAAACGTAAAGCCAAAAACACTCCATGCGTGCAAGTGATTACACACGTATACCACGCAGTGACCTTGTACACCACGGAGCGGTCCGGTGTAGGGCTCCAATTTAAATGCTTAATTTTTTGTGCGCAGTGTTACCTTTTATGAGTTATTATTCTAAGGTATAACTGTATATGGTTATATTACCTTACGAATGAACGCCCTCCGTATGGATTTCTCAGTGAAATCGAAACCCTTGACCTCGCCATCTTCACCGACACCTCCCGGCGGTTGCGCGTACCCTGCTGCCTGGAAGAAAAATAAAAATCATCATTAATATGTATTCTTAAAAACTTAGATACCTAAAAAAAGAAATATAATTCGATGAACACCAGGCATATCTACAATTATTAATTTTTTAGAGCTGCATCATAATCATCAACATAACAAACCATATACGTCCGACTGTTGGGCTCGAGCTTCTTCCACAATAGAAGGAAAATTGATCTACTATACAGTGCTCGACAGACGGATTGGTAATGCCAGGCTGGCCATGGACGACAAGGAACTTTGTACAGGTGGCCCAGAGTGTACAGGTGGCCCAGAGTGTACAGGTGGCCCAGAGTGTACCGGTGGTCGGCCCAGTGGCGAAGTAGTTTGTTACGCTGCCGCCGTCGCCCTTTCGTCACCTAGGACGGAACGTAGTGTGCGCTGACCAGAACCCATACTAAAAAAAATAGATGGGTTGTGTTTTAAACAAAACTACTTTACGGATTTTATCGCGTTTTGTATTTGATTTTTGATTACCCGACGTTTCGAACACTTTCCAGCGTTCATGGTCACGGGCTGACTAAATAATTACTAACCATAAAGAATATAAAATTTTTTTTCATATAGAATCATTTTCTTCTTACACTGGCAATAAATTTGTATCAAAATGTCGGTCCATATTTAATAACAAATTTCTGTATCGGGTAGATAATTATAAATTTCCTGCAGTTTTTTTTTTTTTTGGGTGGGTCGCGGTCGGCGCGCCTCCGCACCACTCCGTCCGGGGCGACAGAGGGGCTTAAGCACGCAACTCCCGCAACCCACCCGAAAACCACCTCACCTTCGTCATTGGGCCGACCACCGGAGCAGGTTTACTTGTCGTCAGTGGTCGGCCCGACGGAATACCCCCTACGCGGGGTACCCTCCCATCGACCGACGTCCCCCCCTCGGGGAGGACGTCGGTAAATTTCCTGCAGTAACGATGACTTGTTGGACGTGAGACATCTTAGTCCGCCCGTAACCATGAACGCTGCAAAGTGTTCGAAACGTCGGGTAATCAGAAATCAAATACAAACGCGATAAAATCCGTAAAGTAGTTTTATTTAAAATGTGTAATACTCGCGTAAACATCAAAAATCATTAGATGGGTTATGGTATAAGGTTTTATTTCGAGATTATTTTCTCTTGCATAGATGTTTTGTATGCATTTTATAATCCCTTTTACTACACCCACTTTTGTGATGAATTATATTCTTACTCCGTCATCACACCCTTTAGGGAGCTATAAATTCTTGTTTTTTTTATGCGCTAACCTGAACTTCCATTAGGCCTCATTTACGGAGACGCGGCGCGTTGCGCGTCGCGATGGGCTGCGCGGCCCGCACTAAATTCAAATGTAGGGCGTTGGATGAGTGTGTTTACGGAGAAGCGATTTTACACGCGTTTGCTTGAAATGGAGCGTTTTTTACGGCCGAGCCCGCGGATGGCACCGTCACGTCTCACGCGGCGTTTATCGCAGCGGTGCACGCGGCGGCGCACGCAGCGGCGATTCTCGATGAAGCGATGCCTGTGGCGGAACCTTCTGCCAGTCTCATTTGTTAATCGTGCAACACAGACGTAGTCACCGTCGCAATGGAGTATGATATGATTGACTTTTTTTTAGAAGAAAATTGTATATTAAAAAGTGAATTATTTATTATAAGGAGTGGCCCAGTGTTTACAGCAGCAGAACATGAGAAGTTTGGGGAATATGCAACTCTTTATAAGTCAATAAGAGAAAGAGGTTATGATGTATTTCATGGTTATACACGAATGTCTAGTACAACTTTTGATTACATAGTAAACAAAATACAACACCGCATCCAATTCTAAGAATAATGACTTCATAACAAATAGCCAATTAAAGAAATTAATTTAATTGTAACATGATTATAGTTAAACACAATAAAGTCATATCTAAGCTTGTTAATAGTGGCCTGCCCATTGTCTATCATTTAAATGCAAAAAATATTTATGTATAAGACATACAAAAATATAAGTAATCTAAATTGAAATAATAATATATGCGGATGTATACGTATCAAAAATAATGATTTTCGAGAAATCTGCCAAATTCTGCCACTTTTTTTAATTCGTTAGCTTAATCTGCCACAACTAAAATTTTGGTGCAAAATCTGCCCAAATGGTAGAAATCTGCCACAAATGGTCACACTGCTGAGAACCCCGCGTGCGCCGCAGCGGTGCCCGCCGCGTGCTCGGCTACACGCTTGAGAATACGACGCGGGCGCAGCGGCGGGCATCGCCACTCTTCCCGCCTCGCGTCTCTATAAACAACATCGCATATTGCTATAAGTCTGTGTTTACGCGTGCGATGATACGTGCCGCTTCACGCGCCGCCGCTACGTAAACAATAAAAACCTCTGACGCGCCGCGAGACGCCACGCCACACGCGACGCGCGACACCCCGCGTCTCCGTAAATGAGGCCTTATACTAGCCTATTTATCGAAAAAAGTTATAGAGCATAAAACAAAACGATGTAACTTATACGAGCTAAGCTATGATAATAAATGTTAGCAAATCGAGCATAAATACTAATGGGTCATGTTATGGCGTTGCTAAGTAATCACTGTTGTCATAATAACCACCTCAATAACCAAATTGTCATTGAAGTATTTGTATACACGTATTATTTTCAAAGACAAAATAATTTATAATCTACTAGCAACCCGCCCTCGCTTCGGTTTCAGTCGCCTTATACGCGTAGTGGCCGTTCCCGTAGGAATACCAGGATAAAGAGAAGGAAAACTCCAAACAAAACCCTATACCAACACGTCTGACCAGCGTGGTATGGTAGGTCAATTTCCCTCCTATAACGGAGGAGGCCCGAGCCCAACAGTGAGACATACATATATGGGCTGAGATGATGATGAACGGGATAAAATATAGCCTGTTACTTCCCTGATATTATAGCTTTCCCTTGGTGAAAGAATTTTTGAAATCGGTTCAGTAAACAAGCGTAACAAACAAACAAACATTTATAATATTGGTAAGAGGGCAAATAAACTAAATTGAAGTGTTTTGTAATGTCAAAATAGTAGGATTTTTCATGCCAGTTAGATACCCATGTTTCCAGCCAGTTTAATTTTTTTTCTGTTAGTTTGTTCCGGGCAATCTTCAAAACGACTGGAGCAAGTTAATAATATTTTACTACCAGGTAGCTGTCTATATGAATAAGAAGTAACTTGGGCTATTTTTCCTCTCAGAAAAATCCTATAAAATTTTGCCGATACCGGGTATAAAACCCGCTCTGTATAAGCCTCAGGGACTGAAATTACATTTTTTTTTTATTTTATTGCAAACGAGCAAACAGTACACTTGATGGTAAGTGTTGCTGCCGCTCATGGACCACTGCAATGCCGCTGCCTACCTTGAAGAAAGTGAAGGGAGTGTGAATGCGTGCATTGAGATTCGGTGATACTAAAGGCATCACCAAAACCCACACGCAAACACCCTCAGAAAGTTGGGCTTCCGGCTCTCTCGTTCACCGAACGAAGCGCAATAACAAATTTCTACTACTTGGACGTCGATTTTCTGCTCAGTGTGGTACTACCCCGGGAGGACCGGTCCGCGGCTGTAGACAGACAACTGTCAACCGTGGGGTCCTACCACTATAGAATATATGGTAAGATCTTAGGAGATATTGGATATTTAAAAAGTGAGAGCAAAATTACTGAATCTACCGGGCGGGTCATTAATCCTTACAAATATTATAAATGAGCAAGTAAGTTTGTTTGTTTAGTACGTTTTCACGCTTAAACCACTGAACCAATTTCAAAAATTCTTTCACCGATGTCAAGCTATATTATCAGAGAGTAACATGGCTAAATTTTATCCCGGTAATAACTAGTTGTTTCACGCAGACGCACTTGGCATAGGCAATGTGAATGATTTGGCACAATTTATTTACTAAAATAGCTATAAAAGTAGCATTTGCGAAGTAGACATGGTGACGCCAAGAAATCGTGTCGACTCATGAAAGCATGGCGTCTTGGCGGCTGTAGCTCGATCGCACAAGTACATACAACACGAGATGTCAAGGTCGAAAAATATTATTATGCCGTTGGATCAAGACTGCATAATGTCATCGCTCCATTGATGAATTAAAAGGCTATCAAGTCAGAAAAGTGTTATTATTATTAGACTATCGAGTCGTCATCCATACTTAATATTATAAATGCGAAAGTAAGGATGTTTGTTTGTTTGTAACGCTTTCCCGCTTAAACCACCGAACCGATTTCAAAAATTCTTTCACCAATGGAAAGCTATAATATCAGGGAGTAACATAGGCTATATTTTATAACGGTATTCCCACAGGAACGGGAACTACGCCGCGGGTAAAGCGACTGAAACCGAAGCGAAGCGAGGGCGGGTTGCTAGTAATCTATACAAATAAATAAAATTAAAGTGTCGGTTTGTAATGTCAAAATAATGCGCTTTTTTAGGGTTCCGTACTCAAAGGGTAAAAACGGGTCCCTATTACTGAGACTTCGCTGTCCGTCCGTCTGTCTGTCACCAGACTATATCTCAAGAACGGTGATAGCTAGACAGTTGAAATTTTCACAGATGATGTATTTCTATTGCCGCTATAACAACAAATACTAAATATAAAAAGGGGGCCCTCCCATACATCAAATTTGATTTTTTTGCTTAATATCGATAATGGCAATAGGGAGGCACTTGTTTACCTAGTCAATGGTACGTTAACCCTTCGTGCGCGAGTCCGATTCGCACTTGGCCGATTTTTTTTCATGTTCACATGTTTACTTCATTGTTTCAGCTTATAAACGTCCCACTGTTGAGCTAAATCCTCCTCCAATAGGAGGGAAAATGACCTTACTATACCACGCCGGTCAAACGGGTTAGTATAGGATTTTATTTAGAATTTTCCTTCTCTAGCGCAGTTCTTATATCCATATTATAACCCTTATGACACCCAAGGGTAAGATGGTGGTGAATTGCGTTCTTACTCCGTTCACCACAGGGAAGAGTGTCGTATTTATGCGATCATCTTCTAACCAAAATCCCTTTGATTTTTGAGGAGACTCGAGCCCAAGAGTGGAAGCATATATTATACAGAGTAAGAATAGGTGTCGTCAAATCCAGCCTAAGGGATTTCAACTTAAAGACATTGAAGAGAAAAAAAATAAAAATCCGGCTAAGTGAGAGTCGGAGTCGCGCACGAAGGGTTCCGTACCATCTATACCAATAAATAAAATTGGAGTGTCTTTTTGTAATGCCAAAATAATAGGCTTTTATTATGCTCACACGGTTATTTGCACTATACCTATGCCTAAAATAGCAATTAAAAAATTTTTGTCTGTCTGTTTTGTTCCGGGTAATCTTCAAAACGGCTATACCGATTTCAAAAATTCTTTCACCAATGGAAAGCTATAATATCAGGTCGTAAACTAGGCTATATTTTATCCCGGTTTTCCCACAGGAACGGGAACTACGCGGGTAAAACGACTATAACCTATAAGCGAAGCGAGGGCGGATTGCTAGTTATCTATAAAAAATCGCGTTTGTTGTATGGGAGCCTCCCTCACATATTTATTTTATTTTGTTTTTAGTATTTGTTATTATAGCGGCAACAGAAATACATAATTTGTAGAAATTTCATCTAGCTATTGCGGTTCTTGAGATACAACCTGGTGAGAGACAGACGGACGGACGGACAGACAGCGAAGTCTTAGTAATAGGGTACCGTTTTTACCCTTTCGGTACGGAACCCTAGAAACCACCTAAGCTAGGCCGCCTAAATAGCGTGTCGTGTGTGTAAAAAGTAGGTTGATTTCTCGCCCATAATGGCCCTCCATTAGCAAATAGTGCAACATACATACATATGTGGGCTGAGAAGAACCAATGTAATTCTAAAATAAACAGTTTCTAAGGAGCAATTTTCTAGCCCAACTAAACTCCCTTTATGAATAGATTACTGTCCTATTAGACTATTTTAGTAAACGTCTTTACTAGATAGTACAGTAGACTCAAGTGACCTCGTTTACCGTCGACATAAAACAATGGTATAATTTAAATTATGGACACTTTCTTTAAATAAAATAGTTTTTATACACATTATAAAATAGTTTTTATGCTGTGTGGTAGCGGCTTCGAATACTACCAACCCTTGCTATGCTCGTGGGTGTCGTAAAAGACGACTAAGAGCCCTAGATTGACCCGGACCAACTCCATCTGGTACCATTTGGGTCAACGATTACATTCCCAAGGAGGGTTGACGTCAGGGAGGCGGCCGATCATAAAAGTCATTGCCGAAACTTTTTGCAATATGTCAAAACAGATGACATATTGCGTCGACCCCAAGTAATTGGGATAAGAGCAAGATGATGATGATGATGAGTTTTTATACACATACTTGTTATTTTTTGTACTCACAATCTATAACGATATCAAGGTATATTAAGAGACTAGCAACCCGCCCTCGCTTCGCTTCGGTTTCAGTCGTCTTTCCTGAATAGTTCCCGTTCCCGTGGGAATACCGGGATAAAATATAGCCTAGTTTACGCCCTGATATTATAGCTTTCCATTGGTGAAAGAATTTTTGAAATCGGTCCAGCCGTTTTGAAGATTACCCGGAACAAACAGACAGACAGACAAAAAAATATAAAGGGTATTTTAGGCATAAGTATAGTGCAAATAAACGTGTGAGCATGAAAAAAGCTTATTATTTTGACATTACGAACAGACACTCCAATTTTATTTATTGGTATAGATCAGTGGTTCTCAAACTTTTTAAATGACGGAACCCTTTTGGGAAGCAAAATACTTGACGGAACCCTACAATAAAACAATTATTTTTATAAGTGTATTCTATATTAATCAGCATAATAAAAGTACAATGTATCAGTTACTAATTATTATTTACTTCACCACTTGGTAAGGACAATAATAGAAAACATTAAAAAAGAAAAAATCTAACTAGTGGGAGGTATGAAACTGTTTTTTATTTTTCATCAATTGCTTGATATCAGGTTTGATGGAAGAAAGTTGGAGTCTCATATCAGCTTCGGCGTCCAGTCTATTGCGATATTTTGTTTTCGTGGCTGTGTAGGTAGAGAATCCGGTTTCGCACAAATATGTAGTTGGGAACGGGAGAAGAATATCCAGAGCCATTTGGCCAAGCATTGCATATTCATCTTGGATTCTGCACCAAAAATCATTAAGAGGCGTCGTTTTGAACAATGACTCCATACTTGTGTCTGATGACATTTCTAAAAGAGATTCATATATCTCATTTGACATGTTTTCAGGCTTTTCCAAGTTGGGTAAAAAAGGATTATGAATCCAGGAGTTCACTTTAATTTTTGTATTGTGTTCTTCGGGAAAATACTTTTCAAAAGATGCGCGCATCGAACTGAGATATTGGACCAATTCTTCAAACACATTATCTTCAAACATTTCTGAGTCGTTTTCGCTAACAAACTCACTGAGTAACGTAAAACTTTCTATTTCTTTCTTACCAATGCAAATGATCCAAAAATCTAATTTTCTTTTAAAAGCAGTTATTTTATTATAGGCCTGAAACACTGTTGTCTGTTTACCTTGCAACGATAAATTTAATTCGTTAAGTTTTTGAAAGATATCCGCCATAAAAGACAATCGGAACAACCAAGTTTTATCATACAAACGGTCCTTCAAATTAAAAGAAGTATCTGCTGAAAGAAACATTTGTAACTCGGCTCTAAGTTCAAATAGCCTTGTTAAAGTTTTTCCCCGAGACAGCCATCGCACTTCTGTATGGAGCAGCAGTGTTTTATGTTTGCTGCCATAATCTTCACACAATAATGAGAACAATCGGGATTGTAGTGGTCGTGATTTGATAAAATTAATTATTTTTACCGCTTCATCCATAACTAATTTTAGATTAGACGGCATTTGCTTCATCGCAAGTGCTTGTCTATGCAGAATACAATGACTGGAACTACAATTAGGCGCTTTATTTTTCATTCGTGACACTGCTCCTGCTGTTTTACCTGTCATCGCCTTGGCCCCATCTGTACAAATGTCAATGCAATTGTTCCAACTGAGATTATGTTCTTCAAAAAATATATTTATTTTATTAAAAATTTCTTCCCCGGTAGTGTTTGTAAGCAGCGATGAACACATAAGCATGTCTTCTTCAAAAGAACTTTTATATGGATATCTCACAATAACCAGCAGGATAGCCAAACCAGCGACATCAGTCGACTCGTCCATTTGCAAAGCGAATCGTGTATTTTGTAGACGTGTAACTAGTTCTTGTTTGACGTAGCTTGCCAGATCATGGATTCGTCGTGAAACAGTATCGTTTGATAGCGGAACAGTAGAAAGATGCTTTGCAGATTTTTCATCAAGCATACATTTTGTTATGTCTAATACACATGGTTTTATTAATTTCTCAGCGATAGTGTGCGCTTCACCTGCTTGTGCAATGCGATAGCTAACTAAGTATGATGCCTCCGTGGCCTTTTCGTTGGTAGTTTGTGTTACATGCATCATATTTTTTTGACTTTCTAATAACTGATCTTTTTTGCGAACAAAAAATTCTTTATTCTTGTCTTTAGTCTCGGGGTGTACGGTTTCTAAATGTCGATGCAATTTGGCAGGTGCCATGGAACTATTAGGAAGCAGTTTACTACAGAGCATGCAGAGAGGCGAGCCGTTGGAATCAACAAATCCGAAACTGATATAAGATTCATCATACTTCCTTTTCTTCGTCTTTGAAACCGTCGAGCTTGACGTCGTGGCACTCGTAGCATCATCTTCTGGATCGGTGATTGCTAAATTCTCCGCGCGCATTGCTTTTGAACATTCAGCGTCATTAGAAGATGTTGTTGGAACACGTTTAACACCTTTAAGCCAACGTTCCATTCTTCTTTATTTATAATGTTACAAGTCAGGATAGTGGGGGTTTAAATAATGCACAATCGTTACTGCGTATAAGAGACTAAATTTAGAACCTACAGGGAAGAAATGTATAAAACTGAGACAACAGAATACAGCAGGCAGTAAAACAATGAACACTAGTTTCTCGCTAGCGAGCTTGTAAGTAGGTAGTAACTTATCGCTCCGAACGCTAATCATCAACTGACGACGCCAACGCGCGATCGCCGCTTTTGTACTTAGTCCTAGACTCGATCTCAAATATTCTCGAAAATACTCGAGTCGGCACCTTTGATAAACAAAAAGCAAAAATAAAAACAGAAATTTAAAAATAGCGTTGTAAACAATATCTACTTTATCCTTTGAAGTTAGAGACGAAAGTCGCTAGTTGACAACTATAGCGTCTAATTCAGAGGCGGCTTTTATCAAAGAGACTGAGCGCTTACAAGTATACTACCCGCTCGTTTTAAGTTTGCCGCTGGCGATAGGTATGAGTGTATGACGTTCGAAATTTTTTATTTAATTGTAACAATAAAAATTGTGTACGTTAGATATTTGGGTAAAACTATGACACATTATAAGTTTTGTTGTCACGTGGGGGAGGGTACGCGCATTCCACAGACCGGCAAACTTAGAGCGAACGCGTTGTACAAGTATAAAATTGTTGAGACCAAACTTATGAGATATTGTACCAGCTAATGTAACACAAGCTTATACAAATACAAATAAATAAATAAATAACATTCATAGCGTTTTGTCTCCGCGCGGCCGCGGAGTCCGCACAGCCGCGGAGCGACCAGAGAGAGGTGTTTTGATTTTTTTATTTCTAAATTCTTGCGGAACCCCGACAGAGGTATCACGGAACCCTAGGGTTCCGCGGAACACACTTAGAGTATAGCTGGTATAGATAAACACGTTGAACGCCGAGGGAGTGAAAATACTATATAAATGTAATAGAACAGGAGTTGCCCCATGGCGTTGAACGTGTTAAACTTCATGGTTATTTCACTGAGGTGGAAAAACCGGGTTATTGGGAATCCGTAACTAAAGTCCAGATAATCAATTTAAGATTCTCGATTTAAAGAGGAATTAGGTAATAAAGCGACATTTGATTCAAAAATATTTTGGTTTAAATGGAGATTGTGACCAATTTACAAGATAATAATAATAATATTTATTACCAAAAAAAGTAATTACAAAAGATTACAAAATCAGAGATTCCCAAACTAGGCAACGGGGCCTGTATCTTGGGATTCAGAGCACAAGTTGATTGAGAGTAAGACATTTTAACATTTCTTGTTTAATTACATTGGAGAAGGTACCTTACAATAACATATATCTAGGCTTTTTGATATCAGCCAATGTGCATCAACATTGGCTAATATGCAGGTAGTGAAATACATTAAAACTATTAGTGTAAAGTGTGTGCGTATATGAATGTGTGTGTATGTGTGTGTGAGTGCGTGTGTGAGTGCGTGTGTGAGTGTGTATGTAAAGATTCGGGAGGCATTATCGTTTCAAACAGATAACGTAACGTTCATAGGTAGGGCGATTTGTGTTCTAAAAGATTTTCTGTCGCCTCATAAGATAGGGTAAGTAACCAACTTTTAACTAGTTTTTTACATGCTGATGCACTGCAGTCAAGGAGTGCACAGTATTTGCATACATTATTGTATATGTTAGGGTGTGAATAGATCGGGCTTCTGCGAGCAAATGAAGAGGACCATTTCGGAGTAGGTATCCTGAAAACTCGGCGTGCTGTAAGCAAGTCGAAATTCTCGCGGTTTAAAAGTTCCTTGTGTGTTTTGACCGCAGCGTTCAGAATGTAAAGTTGTCTCACGCGGAGAACTTTGAGTTCACCATAAACCCTATCCGTGGAGTACCTGAAAGGTCTTTTCAAAATAACTTTTAATATAGCTCGTTGGGCTATCTCAATTTTTATGATCTGAGTCTTGCAGGCTTCCCCATACCGAGATGCAGTACTGAAGAACCGACTGACAAAGGGCAAAATATATTTGTCTGATTAATTCAGGTGGCGTGCAGTCTCTGAGTTTTTTCATAAGGAATATCATTTTTCTTGCTCGATTTGCGAGAGATGCGATTTGGGCTTTATAATTAATATGTTCATCGATAATTACCCCTAGATAGTTTAAAGAGTTTTTGCGCTCTATTCGGGTGCAGGTACATGTGTTGTGATCTATAAATTTGACGGAGCTGCAAGAATGAAGTTTCAGATAGAAGTCGTCTATTGGGCCACTGGCCACCACCAGATAGGTTTATAGTTTTATTTACTAAAGTTGTTTACATATTTGAAATTAGAATATTTTTACAGATTTTATCGCATTTGCAATTCTCTTTCAGCATTCATATGCACTGAAGTACTTAGAAAATTAAAAATCAATTACAAACGCGATAAAGGCTGTAAAAATAGTTCTATTTCAAATATGTAAAATACACGCGTAAACACCATAAACCGTTAAATTGTTTACATATTTGAAAAAAGATAGAAATGATCACTGTTAAGGCATATGCAATTCTTAAACAAGGTTTATTTTGCATGCATGTTGAATTATTAAAATATTACCTGGGCCATGCTTTACTGGTGCAGGTGACTGTTTCACTGAGTCAAAAAATCTTTATCTGTCGTTATCAATATTATGATAAGCCCTATCCTGATGACACATTCTAGTTAAACACCATTGGTCGTTCGTTGATACCATATCAAATGCTATTTCTTAAAAGAGGACGTTTTTGTAAAGAATCAAGTCATTGGGTTATGACACACTATATTTTTAATCTGAGCTTACTGAGACTTAGCAATTAGCATACTAGATTTAAAAAGAACTTGCTTGCGAGCGAAAAATTATTGACACACATGGTATTGAAATGACCCAAATACAACATCGGCTCTGGATTCGAAACTTTTAACTCCACTAACTAGTTGTCAATCGTCCTGTTTTCCCAGGACATGTACCTGTTTTAGTAGTGTCCTGGGATGGTCCTGGATAGTTTTTATGCAGTGTCCTGTATCTTTAGAGCGCTCTAATTTTTATATTCGTGTGCCACAACACTTATTATACTCGTACTGTCGTCTCGTCTCGCGCTCTCGTTCTCGCCGCGGTTAGTCTCGGTCACCTGTCGGTTTTTTCCGCCCGAGTCAAAGGGTCTCATTAAGTCTCGCTATGAAAACGAGACGGAGCATGTACACACTCGATCTTTTAGTTGTCCGTTGACACCGTTTATGAGTACTATGAGTAGACGATGCATAACAATCATCCACCATCTTCTTTTTTTCTATGGCTTACGAATTTTCTTTTTATAGTAAAAGTTTAAACAATTATAATAGCTCACGGCACGGCACAAAGACAAATAGCAGCACCAGTTTCTACGTCCATTGTCTCAGGTATTTACAGTGCAACTGGCATAACGAGTGTGTACAGGGCATGCTCTCACTTAGAACCTCTTGGACGAAACTCGGCGAGAGGCTTTCGTCGAGTTTGTACAGCTGTTATTAGGTACGTTATAGACGGCCTCCCGCCTCACGAATATTCGCGTTGACGTGCTGTTTTAAAAGAAGCGTGACACTCTCTGCTACCTCTCTATTTCTGCGTCCTGTTTTTAAATTTTATTTTTCTTATAAACTAATCTATTTTTACGGATCTTGCCCAGGAAGTGGCCCGAAGGGAAGTAATCCGGCGGTGGAGAGAAGATCTGGAGTCCCCCGTAGCAGGGCGGGGGACTGTGGAGGCGGTCGCGCCACATCTTCATCGCTGGCTCAGGAGAAGGCACGGCAGCCTTACATTTAGGATGGTGCAGATGCTTATCGGACATGGGGTCTTCGGTAAGTACCTGCACAAAATTGGAAAAGAAGAGGCCCCAGGATGTCATGAGTGTGGCGCGGCAATTGTAGTGCGGCAATTGTTGAAGTATGCCCCGCCTGGGGGCCTCAGCACCACGTCCTGTCAACGGACATGGGAACAACAGACCTGTCGTAGCCGACCATCATCTCCAAGATGCTCGGCAGCGACAGCTGTTGGTCGTCGATGGCCTCCTTCTGTGAGGTTGTCATGACAAGGAAGGAGGCCGCGGAGCGGGCACGCGAGGCGCTTGCGTCCGCTGACTCGCTCCGCCGGCGACGACCAGGGAGGAGGAGACGCCGCTATGCTCCTCCACCCACCGCTCTGAATGACAGGACGTGGCCAGACGACCAAGCCTTGGAGTGTCGGGGATAGAATGTCACCAGACATTCTCTCCGGCACCCCGTAAAAGCGCGGAAGGGGCCGCTGTGGTTTTAGTAGGTATTTCGGTCACTTCTGTGGCCGGCGAGTCCCACACATACTCCCCTGTCTGTATCCGGCGGGGGGATAGTGCGTAAATGCATTTCCACAGCGTGAAAAAAAAAATACGGCTCTTATCGCGTTTGTATTTGATTTTTGATTGTCCTACGTTTCAAACACTTTACAGCGTTGATGGTCACGGGCGGACTAAGATATCTCAAGTCCAACAAGTCATCTTTATTACACAGATTTATATCTACCCGTTATATAATTAGCTATTAAATTTTGACACACATTTTGATAGAAAATTATTTGCACTGGCAATACATTTATATTATAAAACGCTGCAATGTTCGAAACGTCGGGCAATCAAATACAAACGCGATAAAATCCGTAAACATTGTTTTAATTATAATGTGTACTACATGAGTAAACATCAGAAGTAATTTTTAGAATTTTACTGGTTTTACCAAAGTAAATCCTAGTATTTTAGGGTGCCGTACCCAAACGGTAAAAACGGGACCCTATTACTAAGACTTCGCTGTCTGTCTGTCCGTCCATCCGTCTGTCTGTCACCAAGATGTTTGTCAAGAACCGCAGTTGATTTTTTTACAAATTATGTATTTCTGTTGCCGCTATAACAACAAATACTAAAAACAAAATAAATACACTCATTTGCAAAAAAAACGGGCACCTAAGCAATGAACCATTTCAAATGTTAATATTTCTTTGTTTGATAATTATAGGTAGTTTTATCCACACAATTTGCTAAATTAATAAGAAAATAATCGTTTTCATCAGTATTTCATAAAATTTAGATACAATTTATGGGAAATAATGCTAAACCTCGCTAGTAGTGTATATTCGCTAGTAGTGCATATGCTCATGAAGTAAAAATAAAAAAGTTTTTTTGTTTGTTTTTCTTTAATAAAGTAAAAGCAGATAAATGTTTAGTATCGAGTGTGACCCCCTCTAGCTAAAATCACAGCTTGAATTCGTCTGGGCATGCTAGCGAGTATATCCCGGATACTTGCTTGCGGAATACGTTCCCACTCCGCAGTAATCACATTCTTCATCTCTCTGATGGTCTGCGGAGCCGGGTGTACTGATCTCACACGCCGTTTCAGAACGTCCCAGACATGCTCTATGGGATTGAGGTCGGGACTTCGAGCTGGCCAATCCAAACGACGAATGCCGACCTCTTGCACATACGCATTAACATCGCGGGATCGGTGGGCGCGAGCATTGTCGTCCATAAAAATCGAGTCTTCACCTAGAGCGGCCAATGCGGGTTGTGCATGAGAAATTAGAACTTCCGTTATGTATCGATGCCCAGTCAGTGAGCCGTTTTCAATGAAGACTAACTCTGTACGATCCATTGAATTTATTCCTGCCCAAAACATAACAGAGCCCCCACCATAAGGTGTGATTTCTTCGAAACATGCCTCTGCAAAGCGTTCTCCTTGTCTTCTTAGCACTCGCCGACGTCGATCTTCACCGAACAGAGATATCCTGGCTTCATCAGAGAACAAAACCCTATTCCAATCGTCTTGAGTCCATGATTCACAATTTCTAGCGAACCTAAGCCTGTGAACTCTGTGCTCACGGAGTAATTTGGGGCCGCGGGCCGGGCGGTGACTGCGTATATTGGCAGCGAGAAGCCTCCTCCTGACCGTCCATAGACTAATATGCACATTTCTTACTTCTTGGAGGTTGTTCTTAAGATCCACATACGAAGATTTGCGATTTCTCAATGCGCGACTCACAAGAAAACGATCATCCCGTGGTTGGGTACATGGTTTTCTTCCAGAACCAGGCCTTCTCTCGACGGAACCAGTCTCCTGATATCGCTGCCAGGTCCTTTGGACTGTCGAGCGACTAACATTTAGCCTCCTAGCCACGAAACATTGGCTGCAACCCTCTTCAAGCAGCGCGATAATTTTGGTAGCTTTTACCACTTTATCTACCATTTTTGATACAGCCAAACAGCATTAAATAAAGCTTTGACAGTCAAGGATATGAAATTAATCGATAAAAATTGAATAAAAGTTATGAAAGTCGATGTTAACTTCTGGAACTTCGCGCCAAAAATGTAGGATAAAAAGGGGTTTTCTGTAAAAATGAACATCAAATGAAAAATTTAATTTAGAACGTACTTTTTTAAATACCACAGCATTTTTAAAACCGGCCAGTAACGTGTACAAACGATTGAAACCTTTTTGGTATTGTATCTTTTTAAATATGAATGAAAATCAAAACCGCCCGTTTTTTTTGCAAATGAGTTTATTTAAGGGGGACTTCTATACAACAAACGTCATTTTTGCCTATTTTTGTACCGATATCAATCAATTTGGGTATCTACTGTTGTTTACCTAGTCAATAGGTACGGAACCCTTCGTGCGCGAGTCCGACTCGCACTTGACCGGTTTTTATAGATAATGGTACGGAACCGTACGGGCGCGACTCCGACTGGCACTTAGCCGGTTTAGTTGGCAACCCAACACTAAACCAATAAGGTAATCAATAAAAGCAATGTAATGTATTAACGATAAAATAAAAGTACATGATACATTGTTTTCCACGAAATAATATATTTATATTCGACCTTATGTGTGTGTGTCTTATCTTTACATTCGTTTATACTAGTGATAGCGTCCGTCATAGTGACTGCGCAGATTCGATGGTCTGCAACTGGACGGATAGACCATGTTTTTTGGCTAAGATTCGGTTGCGCCTCGCCCAGACCGACCATGACGGCGGCAGGACGCAGGAAGGGCTCGAGCCCCACATTGGGTATATAAGTTCATCATTTCATGAACTGTCGACAGTGTGGTCCTACTAGTGGTAGGACCACACTGTCGACAGTTATCTGTCTACAGCCGCGGGCCGGTCCGCCCGGGGTAGTACCACGCTCTCGCAGAAAATCGACGTCCGAGTAGTAGCAATTTGTTACTGCGCTTCGTTCGGTGAGCGAGAGAGTCGGAAGCCCAACTTTCTGAGGGTGTTTGTGTGTGGAGGGTTTTGGTGATGCCTTTGGTATCACCGAGCCTCATTGCACGCATTCACACTCCCTTCACTTTCTTCAAGGTAGGCAGCGGCCTTGTAAAGGTGCATGAGCGGCAGCAACACTTACCATCAGGTGTACTGTTTGCTCGTTTTCCACAGCTTGCAAAAAAAAAAAGACGATATATGGCAAGTGTGCAATCTCCTCAAAATTCATTGCTGGACATAAGCCTTCATATGCAGTGGAATAATTCTATAATTGCCCCTTTCGAAGGCGAGTTGCCAATCGAACTTTATTTCCTATGACAGTGCTGCTGCTGCCGTATTCCCTTGGACTGTTCTTTACTATAGTTGGAACTGCTTAAGCTTAATGGCGGTTTCGTGTGGTGACGGAATAACAATACATTTCACCTCTCCCTATCTTGCCCGTGGATGTCGTGAAACATGACTAAGAGATATAATACGCGTATAACACTTATGCCAGAGAAGGGAAGCTCGAAATAAAACCCTATACCTACCTATCTGACCAGCATGGTCAAGGTAAGGTCAATTGCCCTCCTATTATGGAGGAAGTTTGAGTCCAGCAATGGGACGTATATGAGCCGAAATGATGAAATATAATGGGTAACGAGTAACGACATCAATAAAAAAAATTTTGCAATGCCAAAACTATAGCCAGGCAATGTTGGCTACAATTAAAATGTTTTTTAAAAACTATGAAAGCTTTATGGAGGTCTCCTTTAAAGAAAATGTTGCGAGACCAGAAAGCGTTACAGCCGATGATAGTTCGTTCGTCCTAAAATATATACGGTAAGAGAAAACGTACTTTATAACCATAATCTGGTATTCTTATCGTCATCTCGGCTCATATACGTCCCACTGTTGGGCTTAAGATTCTTCCACAATAGGAGAAAATTGACCTTACTATATACCATGGTGGTTATACAATTTGGTATAGGGTTTTGTTTCGAGATTACCTTCTGTTGCATAGATTTTATATTCGTATTATATCCCTTAGTCGTCTTTTACGACATCCACGGGCAAGATAGGGAGTGGTGAATTGTATTCTTATTCCGTCACCATATGGACAATTTGGGACACGTCACCACGGACAATAATCTGGAATAGACCTTAAAATTTAATATTTATAAAACTCTTAAGATTTGGTTTATTTTATAGAGCGACTTGATGGTCAAGAAATGCGACAGTTGAAGAGTCCACTGCATGTACCAAGAGATTATTGACCGAGATTGAATGAGAAATGACCGTATTAGAGAAAGTTTGAAAGTTGCACGCCACAGCAAAAACCTGACATGATGAGATAGAATGAAAGTAATGCTCTTAGGAAAGTTTTAAGTATGAATGACGAAGGCTTTAGGAATAATGGATAGCCAAATAAAAGATGGATTGGGTTACTCATGATTTAAATAAAGGAATGAACCCAAAGATGCATGTAAAATGAATTTGGTAAGTGAATCAGTTAAATTTTTATATTCTGCGTGTCGTGACGGTGTAAGGATACAATTTGCCACCGTCTTTCTTAGCCATGGTGTCGTAAGACGCCTAAGGGATATAATATGCATAAAATAAACATCTATGCAAGAGACGGAAAACTCGAAATGAATCCCTATACCACCAACCAACCAACCCGTCTCGGGCCGACCACTGAGGACAAGGAACTCTGCACTGGTGGTCGGCCCAACGACGAAGGCGACGACGTGGGTACGGGTGGGTTATGGGCCTGCGCGCGGTCCTTTCGTCGCCCCGGACGGAATGGACGGCGTGTGCGCTAACCATAACCCACCCATAAAAGAAATACCAACACGTCTGACCAATGTGATATAATAGGTCAATTTCCTTCCCTTTGTGGAGGAGGCTCAAGTTCAACAGCGGTATGTGTACGCAATTGACCCGCTCAGTTCGATGTAAAACTCTTGATCGTCGATAAGTGTTGGTAGTATTCTTAGCTAGCACAACAGCAATTATATACAACGAAAGCACTCTTTGAAGGCTCATATTTCGTCTCTCACAATGTAAAAGTATGTGTCGCGAGTTGCACAACTATGTACCAATCACAAACCAGTTTGCCACTTTTAATTTCGTCTTCAATCACGTAATATGTGTTAATGTATACATAGCTAGAGTATTTCTGATCCTTATCTCTTTTTTATCTCATAATAGTAGTATAATAAAATTGATACTATGTATCCTGTTTTGGGTTAGACTTGTTTCTGAAGTTTAAATAAATATTTCTAAAGATTACATATTTAAATAGATTTTTATCAACTTTAAAAACATAGTACCTTATTCAACTTATATATTTTTGGACGTTAATGCTCAATTTCTTGGTTTTGATTTGTGTGTGACTTAGTTGTTAGCCGCAGATGACTGTAACAACTTTACCCGGACTGTTGGGTGAGGGCTGAGGGCTCTCAAACCGTTCTTGGTTTATGAGCAGAAAACTTTTCTTATTGAAGAGCAGATTTTTAAACTATAATATATAAGTTCGGTTTCACTTCACCTAGTCGTCTTCAACAAGTCAACTAAATAGCTGGTCTTATTTACTCTCACTATCTACTAACCATTGAATCAAAATCCCGAATTTGGTGGCCTGCGTGACGGGTTACCTTTTCAAATCGCCTCATCGACAACCGACAAAAAATTGCCACACAAAATTTTCCGTGTGCTGACGGAGTAAGAATATAATTCACCATCCCAAGGTCTCAGATTCTAGAACGAAGTAGAAGTACAGGTAAAATCAAGATAGTCTTGATTTTACCCATTGAAACAAGCATCAATTATTTAAAAGGCACTTACAAATGTAAAAGCAGAAGGCGAGATTTGCATTTAGTTTTTCTAGTCGTTAGGTTAACCATATACGACATTTTAATCTTGTGTTGAGGTATGGCAGACGCTGCCTACTAGATTGATAAGTGCACAAGCGAAATATGACAGCCATGGCAACCAAGATTGATGAGTACATCCACTATGATTACACGTTAAAATACAATATATACCCACATTCACCGGTGGGAATCGTAATAACCAGCTAAGAAATTACTACAAAATCCCGCATCAACATTTTCTAGGCAATTTAACAACGGCATCTTTGGGAGGCCTCTGTTCAACAAAGTAGATAGACTGATAGATGGACATGCAGTAAAGGAGGGTCTATGTTATTTATATGCCCGCGCCGATTGTCGAAGTTCGATTTCCACGCAAAACAAGGTTTTATGCGATCCAAAAATAGTGTGATTTGTGTTCGCTGATTTTATCACACGATAGGTGATTTTTTAAGTGTCGCCATTATAGATTAGTGTCCGTCTATAAGGTGCATAATTGAATAAATTAGTAATGAACCTGACTGCATAAAAAAGTCGGTTCTTTCAGATATAAAATCAATTTATATTTATGTTATGAGGGGAGAAGATATCCGAGGTCCAATCCTTAAGGGAGAGTATACCGTCCTGCCACGATTGCGACTAGGACACCGCTTAGCACATAGTCAAGGTGTATGTCGAGTAGGCAGAGCAGCGCCGCGAGCTTGTCGTAATTATCGGTGCCGAACTGATGCTGCCGATTGTCGCTAGGGCGATGCTCGACAGCGTCAGGAACTAGGACGCGATCGCTGCCTTTTGTGAGGCGGCGGTTCGTGCGTGGTAGGAACTCCTCTAGGGCGACACGTGCCGCCCCCGACGACTTGGGCAGCGTAGGCGTCAGTACCTCCAACTGACGCTGCCCTAGCTGAGCCGCGCGCGGATGACTGAACTGGAGAGTAGTCAGTCACTCGCGGGGCTGACCGCGTGAGGGCGACGCCCCGGGAGGAGTGTCGTTTAGGAACGGCACCCGAAAAGTTGTCCCACCGGGATGGCCACGGATGTCAAGCAATTGGTACCTGTGCTAAGCACAATGGTAAAGGGGAGGGAATATGGTGGGTTATGAGGCCTCGCGCTATCTTTGCATCGCCCTATGTGCCTACTCTTGAATCTCAATCCAAATACTAAATCTAATCGCAGATCGAATTTGAGCAATTTGGTACCTACTTTTGATAGCGACACTAGGGCACGATTTGAATCAAATTCGGTGGAATTTTTTAAACCAAATGAATTCGACTCTCGTCGATTAAGTCATATATTTGCTACTCCCGACGTGATTTTGACAGAGTTTAAAATCATTAATGTTGTACAATTTCAAGAAAGCGTCTTTGTGGTGATCGAGTTCGGTAACGTTATTAATTTAAAATACTAAAATACGCCACATTTGGTGAAAATAACAACGGCAAACGAGAAAAATTAATTCTCGATTTTGTTTAAGAATACCAAATATAAGTTTGGTGATATTGGAATTGAATCGGATTCGAAATTAGAATTGATTTCAAGGGTAAGCCCACTGGACGGAGTGGAATCATAGTCTATGAAAAAAGGCCGAATCCATTTCAAATATTATTTCATTATTAGGTACTTTAAATTACATTGTACTTGAATGCTTGACTGTTATCTCGCGGCAAATGTGTAACTCCCAGAGGAAAACTCGAAGGAAAATCTATGTATATTTATTTTCGGTGCCCACAGGCAAAGCCGAAGGAAAATCTATATATAATACATATTTGCGGTATTAAATGTATGTTATTATTTAATCGTGAATTTAGCTCAAATATACGTTCTAGTGCTGGTCAAATCTGTTTCAAAATAGGAGGGAATTAGTATACCACACTGGTCGGTCGTGTTAGGCTTTATTTTCGAATTTATAGACTTATAGGCGACATTATAGGCTTTGATTTCCAGTTTGCCATCTCGTACAAAGTTGCTATATGCATATCAAATCCTTAAGTGGTCTTTTACGACACCCCATATGTAAGATTGTAACTATCTTTTCCGTGTGGTGACGGAGTAAGATCATGAATCACCACTCCCTATCTTGCCCGTGGGTGTCGTAAAAGACGACTAAGGAATATAATACGCATATAACATCTATGCAAGAGAAGGAAAACACCATATAAAACCCTATACCAGCATGGTATAGTGAGGTCAATTTCCCTCCTATTGTGGAGGAGACTCGAGTCCAGCAGTGGGACGTATATCAGCTGAAATAATGATGATGATGATGAAGGTGGTGAATTGTATTCTTAATTCGTCACCACACGGAAGTTTCGTTGTTTATTAAAACAAAAATTAACAAACGTATTATTAGGTTTTGATTTCGAGTTTCAATCTCTTACATTGTTGTACTTGTTATATACAAATCTGTGCGGGACAACGCAATCTTAGAATAAGTCTTAGAGTATAATTAAAACAAATACCGATTAGATATAAGTTGTAAATAATTGATGTAATAAAAGTTTTAAATATAGTTATAGAATTCAATAGTATAAGGTCAGGCAACATATATAAGGTCAGACAACATATGTAAAGTCAGACAATCGACCGGCTGACCAAACTAATGCAGCGCTCCGATTGGCTGAGCCAAACTTGCGTAATTTACAGTCAGCGTACCGCAACATATTGAAAGGGGATCGCTAAAAACCGCATCGATCAGTGGGATTGTCACTGCATTCGGGAGCTTCATGGAAACAACAACAAAAAGGAAAATAAAAACAAGAACTCTGAACACTTAAGAAAATATTTTATTTCTTCATCTTCACCAAAATCCTTTAGACGTCTTTTACAACACCCAAATGGTGAATTGTATTGTTAATCCGTCATACCACGCGGAACATTAGTTACATATTAAAACAAATATTGACATCTATACAAATAAATAAAATTGAAGTGTCTGTTTGTAATGTCAAAATGGCCTTTTTTCATGCTGATACGGTTATTTGCAATGATACCTATGCCTAGAAACCAGTTAAAATTTTTTTTTGTCTTATTGTTTTGGGTAATCTTCAAAACGGCTGGATGGATTTTAATAATATTTTACTACCAGATAGCTGTCTATAAGTAACTTAGGCTATATTTTATACCGGTATCGGTATTCCCACGGTAGCAAGAGCTTCGCGATTGGGGCGACTGAAACCGAAGCGAAGCGAGGGCGGGTTGCCATTGTACACATAAAAATAGACAGCACTTCTTATACGCAATCGTCACAGTTTCCCTTCATTTTCTACGTAATACAATGGTCACCTTGAACCATGTGTTATGCAAAATAATTTTATATCGATTAAATGATATATGTATTAGTACGTAATGTATAACAGCGTGTATATCCTATCCATTAAAAAAGTACGGTCAGCGTTGGAATTTTTTCTTAATATTTGGGTTTTTGGCGAGAATTTAAAAGTGGTCACGTGGTGGTCTTGTGTTGTATGCCTTATCTTTGTTTTTAAATGTTATCTATACCAATAAATAAAATTGAAGTGTCTGTTTGTAATGTCAAAATAATAGGCTTTTTTCATGCTCACACGGTTATTTGCACGACACCTATGCCTAAAATAGCAATTAAAAATTTTTTGTCTGTCTGTCTGTTTGTTCCGGGTAATCTTCAAAACGGCTGGACCGATTTCAAAAATTCTTTCACCAATGGAAAGCTATAATATCAGGGCATAAACTAGGCTATATTTTATCCCGGTATTCCCACGGGAACGGGAACTACGCGGGTAAAACGACTATAACCTATAACCGAAGTGAAGCGAGGGCGGGTTGCTAGTATTAAATAATTTTGATGGTATTTTATGTAATGTGATGCGGAGGATCTGCTGAGATACAGTGAATGCAATATAAACCACACAGGAAGCATCAGCGTTAAAAAAATCATCAAAATCGGTTCACCCAGTCGAAAGTTCTTAAGTAACAAAAGTAAAAAAAAATAAAATACAGTCAAACTGAGCACCTGCTCCATTTTTGAAATCGGTTAAAAACAATAACATCATAGTTAAAAATACTAGAGAATTACAGAACTTAGTTATATAAATGCAGTTTTAGTAATAACACTTTCATAATGCAAGGTCGATTTACACTTGACTTAAAAATATTTTTTCATTACCACAAATTAAAATATTACGAGTTATCGTAATATTTTCTACTTTAACACAGGTTTATGGGACTTAATACAATGACGGATGGGTAAATGTTCACGTGTATTTAAAAATACCAATGGTTTTTAAGGTTCCGTACCCAAAGGGTAAAAATGGGACCCTAATACTTCGCTGTTTGTCTGTCACCAGGCTGTATCTCAAAAACAGCGACAGCTAAACAGTTGAAATTTTTATTTTACCATTTGATGCCGTCCGGTTAACAATTATATTCCCAAACTAGCAACCCGCCCTCGCTTCGCTTCGGTTTTAGTCGTTTTACCCGCGTAGTTCCCGTTCCCGTGGGAATACCGGACTAAAATATAGCCTAGGTTACTCCCTGATATTATAGCTTTTCATTGGTGAAAGAATTTTTGAAATCGGTCCAGCCGTTTTGAAGATTACCCGGAACAAACAGACAGACAGACAAAAATTTTTTAATCTGTATTTTAGGCATAGATGTCGTGCAAATAACCGTGTGAGCATGAAAAAAACCAATTATTTTGACATTACAAACAGACACTCCAATTTTATTTATTAGTATAGAAAGGGTTGATGCCAGGCGGGCATTCGGTTAAAAAAATTTTGTAATATGTACTTACTATGAAAGAGAAGTAGATATAGAGTCGAACCTAAGTAATCGTGACAAGGGCAGGAGGATGATGATCCTCATGTGAACGAGAAATGTGGGTATTTACTAGTCTATATACATATATAAAAAATTAAGTTTGTCTAATGATATCTGATGTTTACGCGAGCACTACACGACACCTATGCCTAAAATAGCGATTAAAAAATTTTTGTCTGTCTGTCTGTTTGTTCCGGGTAATCTTTAAAACGGCTGGACCGATTACAAAAATTCTTTCACCAATGGAAAGCTATAATATCAGGGCGTAAACTAGGCTATATTTTATCCCGGTATTCCCACGGGAACGGGAACTACGCGGGTAAAACGACTATAACCGAAGCGATGCGAGGGCGGGTTGCTAGTTGTAAATAAAACTACTTTTACGGATTATATTGCGTTTGTATTTGATTTATGATTGCCCGACGTTTCGAACACTTTGCAGCATTCATGGTCACGGGCGGACTGTTTGTCTGTATGTCCTTTATAGAATCGTAAACTGTGCATTTGATCATGTGATGATCTTCGGCAAAGGTTGTCCACGAAGGTAGGTAGGTGGCGTGGTGGCGTGGTGATGGATTTCAGGGAGAATTACTTTTACTATTTTTTTTTTTAATTTGAACATATTGTCTTTTGGCTCAGCTAGTCCTACTAATATTATAAACGCAAAAGTTTGTGAGTGTGTGAGGATGTGAAGATGTTTGTTGCTCTTTCACACAAAAACTACTAAATGGATTTTGATGAAACTTCACAATAATATAGCTTACATATCAGAATAATACATAGACTATAATTTATCCCGATATTCCTACGGGAAGAGGAACTGCGGGTGAAACCGCAGTGCGCTGCTAGTAGGTGCGTAATAAATTCTCAACAAACGGTGCAAAGAATTAACACTAAGTAATTATTAATTGTAATTTTGAATATGTTGTAATTTCTATTTCACAATAGATTTTATTTCAAGTTTTCATTCTCTAAAATTAATTTTCAATTAAATAAAAGAATAACTTACCTCGCCATATGGTGCGCCGCCGTATCCGGCCTGGAAACCAGGTTGACCCGGGTAACCGCCTTGAGGAGGGTAGCCGCCTTGCGGTGGGTAGCCGCCTGGCGGTGGGTAGCCGCCTTGTGGGTATCCACCTTGAGGGTATCCACCTTGGGGATATCCACCTTGAGGGTAACCGCCTTGATTTTGATCTGAGGATGTCAATATTAGAATCATTAGTGGAATTTTATATTATGTATTATGTTAAACAGTCATGCCTACTAAAAATATAAATAATGCTATTTGCACGACAGAAATGAAACTTAAAACAGCATTACGCTTTTATGAAAAACTGGTGCACGAAAACAAATTGTGATATTGATTGAGATTGGAGGGTCACTTCTTTGGCAGACTCTGACTTTATACAATATGTCCGACATTTAAAGGTTTAAGTAGGCATGCCAGTTTAGACAACATACAAACAGATTTAAAGGCAAGACAATTAAACATAGTTGCGTCACAGACATTTTAAAATTAAAACATTAACACATAACTTTTTAAAATTAGGCACAGACAACAAACTTTAGCTATTACTAAACATTACAATAATAACATTTTTAATTGCAATTAAATATTGTTTTCAAAGAATTGAGGTAAAGTTAATTTAATAATTGATAAAAAGTTGTTTACGAGCAAAAATGATAGTATAATATTGGAAATCCGCTACAATCCTCCTATCAACTAGACTAGACTTCCACACTCCATTAACTCAATATTTTAAAAGTTTCGGTAACAATTGTATTAAACTATGTAATGGTGGTAATCGCCTATCAGGACGTCATTACCTAAATTATTGAGACTAAGCACTAATAAAAAAAAAACCGCTATCTTACACGTGGGTATCGTAAAAGACGCGTTAGGGTTATAATATCCATATAAGATCTGTGCAAGAAAAGGAAAACTCAAAATAAAACCCTTATACCGATACGTCAAACCAGCGTTGTCAGGCCAACTATCAAACTTATTGTGGAAGAGGCTCGTGCCCAATGGAGGCAGTATACTAGCTTTATTAAATGAATATGTTTATAGTGAGGGTGAGGGTGGAGGACGTGTTAGAATCCATCCACCATCTCTTAATTTACGAGTAGGAGACGTGAAAACCGTCTAGGTAATCACCAGGAGATTGGGCAATAAAGTTTTCCCTTGAGAAACTTATGAACGAATATCAAACGTGGGGATTATGCAAGGGAATATCTAATAAGTGGACTTCAATATGCTCATCTTCTTTATCTTATAAATTTCTAGCGTACGTGTGTATGTCACTGAACTCCTCCTAAACGGCTGGACTTATGTTGACGAAATTTTTTGTGTGTGTTCAAGGGGATTCGAGGATGGTTTAGATTCACAATTGGACCCGGTAGGCAGCGCTGTTGTCGATTTCAAGGAGAATTCCTTTTATTTTATTTCAACAAAACGATGTCGTCGGTCAGCTATGATGATATAAAATTACAGACCTTAGGTCCTTATAAATAAAAAAAAAGCCCATGTGTTTGTATTTTTGTTCCGGTTAATCTCGACATCTGAAGAACCGATTTCGACAGGACTTTCATTGCTAGTTCCCTGATATAATGAATTAGTAGTAACTAGAATTGGACCAGGCGATATTATTGGTTATGTATCAGACGACGCAGTGTAGCACGCCACTACACCAGGTGAACCGACGACCTGGTAAAACTTACTGGGCGTTGTTGGATACAGACGGCACAGGACTACACTTTGATTTCAAAACATGCGAGAGTCCTATGTCCAGCATTGGACGGTGATACCCTGAATGATGATGACGCTATAAGTAGTCTTTTACGACACCGACGAGCAATGTAAGGGTAGGTAGTATTTGCAGCCGGTACCACACAGCAATATATGTATAGATAGGGATATAATTATGGCTGAACTACAACGTGAGCGAAGTCGCGGTCAAAGTTTACTTCCAATGAACAAATGTTATAAGATAAAATAATTAATGTGCAAAAGTATGACGTAAAATATTGTACATAAGATGCATATTCGTGTTCGTGCATTAATCGACCTATATATGTATACACCCAGTGAAACAAAATATGAACGATAATAGTCTGCGTATTACGTTCCATAAAAATGTAATCAAAATTATGCAGTATTTTTATTCAATTTGCTTTATAATTATTTAAATTCAAAATGTAATGTAGAATCGAGAGTGATGAGGTTACATTCATTTAACGTATTATTATTTATTTACATTTGATATAACATAATTTGGATGATAATTTAATATAATGATCGATTATTTTGTTCGTATAACGATCACTTTCATATGGACCGCTATTCAGTGTGATAGTTAATGTCGGGGAATTCCCGGTAACATATTCGAGAGAGATAATCGTTTCACATGGATCATATTCAAGATTTATTTCTAGATACTTCCGCCCATTGTTAGAAGCAAATCTCTTACAGTGAAATAAGTCTAGCAGCTCTGTGCCACTTACAAGCAAAGATAACGTTCTACACAGAGTCGTCAGACCCCCTTGCCTTCCTTAGTCCTTTAATTCGGCTCCGGTGGTCGGCCCAACGACGAAGGCGACGTGTCACGGGTGGGTTACGGATGTGCGTGCTCACGCCCCTCTGTCGCCCCGGACGGAGCGGAGCGAGGAGTGCGCAAAAAAAGTCCTTTAATTTCGTAACAGTTATCGGCGAATACATGTGTTCTGCCCATTATAAATCCAAACTTTTATATTGCTTTTGATGACTAACCCCAGCCCACATGACGATACACAGCGACTAATGCTTCAAAAATTATATTTTCATGATCAGGAGAGACAGGTTGCTGTTTTCCATAGTGTGGTTTGGGCCATCGGCTCACCTAGGCATAAGGTATGAGTTGAATGGATTCCGCATTCCCAAGCTTACGTAAAGATCCTAATATTATAAATGCGAATGTGAATTTATTACGCTATCGAACCCACTACACGAATCACCAAAGCCCACCACACGTAAACATCCGCAGAAAATTAGATATATGGCTCTCTTACTTACTGAACGAAGCGCAGTAACAAATTGCTACTACTCAGACGTCGATTTTCGACCAGACCGCCGTTGTCGACACTGTGGTCCTACCATTTAATAAAACTAGGTTTTATAAAATTTAGAATTATCAGGAGAAATTTATTAGGAATATCAGTGTGCCTACTCTTGAATCTCGATTCCAATCCTAAATCCAATCGCAGCTCGAATTTGAGCAAATTTGGTACTCTTGAAAGCGACACTAGCGCCCGATTAGAATCAAATTAGGTGGAATGTTTCTAAACTAAATGAATTCGACTCGTCGATTAAGTCATTTGTTGCTACTCTCGACATGATTTTGACGTAGTTTAAAATAGTTAATGTTGCACAATTTCAAGAAAGCGTCTTTGTGGTGATCGAGTTCGATAACGTTATTAATTTAAAGTAAGAAAACATGGCACATTTGGTGAAAATAACAACGACGAACGCGAAAAATTCATTCTCGATTTTGTTCAAGAGTACCAAATATAAGTTTGGTGATATTAAAATCGAATCCGATTCGAAATTAGAATTAATTTCAAGAGTAGGCCCACAGGTCTTGTCTTGATATTTGACACCGAAAAAGTAGCATACTAAATGTCATATAGGCAGGTATAACAGTTTTTAGGTCTTGTTTGTTTTTTTAATGGAACTAATCCCTCTTCACATTACCGTCATTACAACTTATGTAACCCAAGATCTACAATGGCTTGCATACCTATATGACAATTGACGCCGACATTTGAACCTCACGGAGTTTCGGATAACACGAATATTGCTATAGCAATAGGACCACACTGACAGTTGTTTGTCTATAGCCGCGGGCCGGTCCGTCCGGGGTAGTACCACACTCTCGCAAAAAATCGACGGCTGAGTAGCAATTTGTTACTACGCTTCGTTCGGTGGGCGAGAGAGCTAGAAACCCAACTTTCTGAGGGTATTTGAGTGTGGTGAGTTTTTGTGATGCCTTTAGTATCATTGAACCATTTCATTTCACGCATTCACACTCCCTTCACTTTCTTCATGGTAGACAGCGGCAGCAATACTTACCATCAGGTGTACTGTTTGCTCGTTTGCAATCGTTTGCGATAAAAAAAAAGTTCGAACATTGAATAATTTTTTAGAAGTTGGACAAAATTTTTCATCTGATATGCAATGGAGGAGACGTAATAGAATCCTGACTAGATAGGCGGTAAAAAAACGGATAAGATATGGTAAGCGCAGCAGTAAGATTGATTTTAATAATGGATATGGAAAAACGGTTTACCGTAAACAGTGACAAAGTTATGGCACCCTTTTCTATCCAACATGCTAACAGATTCAAAACGTAACTACAGATGTGTCATTTTAATTAACACTATGTCATTCATTGTTTTCAGGGCCAGAATTCGCTAGGAACAAATAAATACTTAACACGGCTAGACGCGAAATCCATGTAAATACATTTATGTCAAATCTGTCACACTTGATTTGAATGTATGCAGGTAGTTTCTGCGCTGGACAGCGTTGTGCTTATTTGTTAATAAGGAATATGTACATGGCAACTGTAGCGAAATAAAATATAAATGATTTTCTAACCCACAAAAAATATAAAGTTCTAGCAACCCGCTTTCGCTTCGCTTCGGTTTCAGTCGCCTTACCCGCGTAGTTCCCGTTCCCGTGGAAATACCAAGATAAAATATAACCTATGTTACTCGGGGATAATGTAGCATTCTAATGGTGAAAGAATTATCGATATCCATCCAGTATTTTTTGAGTGTATTCGTAAAAAAATACGTTTTCTCTTTATAATATTAGTGTAGATTGAAGAATTCTTCTATTATAATTTTATTATTTTCTATTTTTAATAGTTATTATTTAATTTAAAATATATTTGGTGGTATAGCAATAAAACTTCCTTATTATTTAGAATTATTACTCTAATCGAATTGGTAAAATAATTGAATTTATACTACTATAGATATGTTTAACTACTCTGGATACATTTATAGGATACCAGCGCTCGAATTACGTCTGACTCACCGGAACTGTCCCCGTCCCGCTTATATATTTTAAATCGAATTTTTTCGTCATCTAGATTTATGACGCGATTTCCTTTGTTCCTAATCAATTGGCTATACCAACACGTCTGACCAGATATATAAATTATTTCTGCTCCACCCGTGGTTGACTGGCAGAAAATGCCTAAGGCATTAAGTCCGCCATGTATCTTATTTTTGTGTGCTAAAGTTTAAATAAATAAATAAATCTATTAGGTAATTTTTTCTCCTATTATGAAGAGGGCTCGAGCTCGAGTAGGAATTAAAATTATCAATATCTTTATCCGTATCCAAATCTGAAACTTTTCATTCGCACATCCTAACGATTATTAGATGTAGGTTAAAATCAACTTGCAAGATTTTATTACATTGTTAGTTAAAAACATCGTGGGATTGCCCGATAACAAAACAAATGGATCACTTCCGCTCATATACTTGATCGAGCCTGACTCAAAAATGTAGATGTGTCCGCTGTAGCAAAACGTAACCCAAATCGATTAACATGTCTCTAACGTATCGTATCGGTATTGATATAACTAATAATGACTTTCACTTATCTAGATAAAAACAACTGACGATGACGCGACGGCGACGTTGCCAAACTAACAACAACAATTAGTTTCATGTCGTGATTCTCGTTTTGCTATATTTGTAACTGAACGATCACAAATAAGTCAAATAACCAAAATAATTATGCCATCTCTTTCTTTCTACGTGATTCTTCAGGTGCAAAACCGAGAGGGGGCGGTTATTGGCTAGCGACTTAATAATAAGCAACACTTCACGAATATTGATGAACCAAAGACGCTCTTATTTCTAATGACCTAAGACTTAACCGTCATAAACTTTGATAAAATCAAACTGTAATGAAAAGTGATTTTGTTTCTCCTAGTTATCATATGCTACGAAAACTGTTCATTATAATTTGACCTATAAAAGGTTATAATGGTTAACCCGTTCGTGAATAGAAATAAGGTCGCGATTACATTACGTGTATTCATCAGCTTGAAACCCTTTTTGAAACTGATATTCGGCAACGGTTATCTATATCGGTATTGACACCCAGATATCGGTTGGTAGCCGTTGTCAGAAATAGCTGGTAACGCCCATGTCCACCAAAAAGGGAGTGAAAGTTTAATCTTCCTGCTCTTGCATAGACGTCATATGAATATTTAATACCTTAGTCGTCTTTTAACATCCGCGGATAGAAAAGGGAGTGGTGATTTATATTCTACTCCGTCACAAGATGAAGAACAAATAGATAATGCCTTGAAATATATAAACAACAGATACATGCCACAACATTAACACAAGCCCAATAAAAGCATATGCAAGTCAACACCAGTGCGATATTATCAATATTATTAAAAAAGTCTGAATGTGAGCGACGTTTATCTATACAAATAAATAAAATTGAAGTGTCTGTTTCTAATATCAAAATAATACTTTTTTTTCATGTGCATACAGTTATATTCATGATACCTATTCTTAAAAACGAGTTTAAATATTTTCATCTGTTTGTCTACTTGTTCCGGGTAATCTTCAAAACGGTTGGAACGATTTTTATAACAGTTTACTGCTATCTGTCTAAGGCATAACTTATACTATACTTTATCTTCATATTCCAATGGGAACGAGAACTAAGCGGGTGATAGCGCGGGAATAGGGTAATGTAATACATTACTTACTAATGTAACTTGTACTATATTACTTGTAATGTTTAAAAGTTTTTTCTATGTATCCTTACTCCGTCACCACACGGAAACCAAACCACATATTTCTTAGATAATTTTAAATCTCAAATTTAAGAGAAGCTGTTCATCTATTTTTAGATAGTGGGTATTTTTCGTCATTAGCCGGCACAATAAGAATTATTTTTATAAGGGGTAAACCATGTAGCATTTATTAAAGGTATAAGGAAAACCTTGCGCACCGATAAAAAAAATAGTAAATATACATAGAAATAATATACATATAAGTTCATCATAATCATACCAGAACATAACATACATCTCACTGTTGGGCTCGAGCCTCTTTTATAATGGGAACATAACCCGAAACAAATAACAAAAAAAATGTACCTTTTTTTTTATCATAAGTAGGTATACTTACAATTTAACTTAACAATCCCTTTGGGGGCGTTCATAAAATACGTGAGATGTTTAAGTTTATGATGGGGGAGGGGGTCGAGTCTTGGCAAATATCACGCAATTTTTTTTTTGATTGAAACAAAAAAAATTATACTATTTTGGTCCATTTAATCCAGATTGTACATGCTCAAGATTTAATCTTAAGCATTATTACATTTCACAGCTTTATTACACTTATTAAACTCTCAGCAATATTGATTACTAGTCTTAACTACATAGTCATAAATAAAAGCACGAAGCAAATATTTTTTTCTTTTTACAATTACAATCCAACACGTTTACGTAAGAAACCCACATTTTGAAAAATCTCACGTGAGATTGGGGGATGGGGGAGGGCGTTGAATAAAAACTCAGGACATCCCACCAGGGGGGGGAGGGAAGAGACAGAAAATTTAAAAAACACCTCACGTAATTTATGGACGCCCCCCCTTTCTTGTTTGTTGGTGTCGTAAAAGACGACTAAGAGATATAACACGCATATAATATCAATTCAAGAGCGGAAAACTCAAAATAAAACCCTCTACCAATCCGTCTGACCATGGTAAAATTCACTCGTATCCAGGCGAAGGCTCAACCCCAGCAGTGGAAAGTATATGAGCTAAAATGTTGACATAACTGCACTATAATGCAAGTTAAGTCGCGGGCGAAACTAGTTTTCAAATAACAATAGCATAATAATATATTGTTTCAATAACACGCATTTTTATTCATGTGTGTGTAAATGTATAGATAACAACGTTTGATATTAGTGTGCGTGTGACTAGCCATTTGAACGTCTTTTTAATGTGATTACCTCGAAGTCGACTTAATAGTGCTGGTTTTAATGTAATCTAATTGGTTTTGTTAACCCACTCATATTGAAGAGGCTTGAGTCAACATGTTTCTTGATAAAACTGTCTAGAGCAAATATTCGTCATAAGTTAGGGAATGTACCCATACTATGTGGTGTGTACAGGGGGTGGGGATAGGAGTTAGGGGGTTCTTTAAAAATATTACGCATGAACAAAATTGGTTCTAATGCGTAAAGGATTTGGGTTGGGCTCTAAAAGAGAAAGCAGCTTAGGCGTCTGTAAGGGACTGTACTTGAAAAGGTACTCTTATCAGGCCGTACACGGGCGTCAAGATTTCGGTGGCCGGTTCAATGACGAAGTGGAACAACAGTAGATTATGGGTTGCGTCGCACCGGATGGAGGGGATGACTGTGTGTTGATCATAGCCCCAAAAAAAAACTACTTATTTTCCGGCCGATCATAGTGCGTCGCTCACCGTTCGTTCTGTCCGACGTGACGAGAGAGGGGCGGCGAACGAGCGTATAGCCCGCCGGGTGCGTACTATAAAGCGCCAAGTGGGCGGGCCGGTTCCCTAATGATTCACCAAAAAACTATTGATAAATGGTCATTCGACAAACAACGTTTCACCAAATGATCATTTGGCAAACGATACATTTGACAAAAGTATCATCTTACAAAAACTTACTTAGCAAATGATCCATTAGCAAACACTACACTTGTTAAATGGGTTAAGTATTATAATGTCATTAACAAAAAGTTATTTCTACCCTCATATCGCCGTGACAGTCAGTTGTTAGTTATTTTTATTGCAAAATGGGTGATAAGGTTGTGTGCGAAGTGTTTAAATCTACCAATTAAATGTATAATCATCATCATCATGAATCATTATTAATGGGAGAAATGCCCTAAAGTCGCGTTTGGGGTTAAAGTTCTAACCCAACCTAATAAAATAAATATATCTCCAAAGATGAACGGGTTAATAAGTAATTATTTTCCAAATAATGTATAATATCATTTTTTTTTTTTCATTCTATCTATATATGTATAATAAAATATATCAATTAATACTTATAATATTTTCTTTTTAAAAAAATCCAGAGCAGTGGCTTTGCAAAAAAAGTTTTATCTGATAACATACATATTACATATAATCACGCCTCTTTCCCATAGGGGTAGGCAGAGACCACTTCCTTCCACTTGCTACGATCTTGACATACCACTTTCGCCTCGTCCACATTCATTAACCTCCTCATACATGTTCTTCGGTTCAGGGTACTCCTAACCTGGCCTTTCTTAAGAACGTCCCCGATTTGATTGTGGAACGTCCGCCTCGGTCTTCCCCTTCCAACACTTCCGTTCACATTCGCCTTATAAATTCTCCTTGTTAGTCTCCTTTCATTCATTCTCTCTACATGGCCGAACCAACTTAACATACCTTTCTCAATCCTTGTCACTACATCTACATTCATTTCACAACGTTCCCTAATTACTCTGTTTTTAATTCTATCACTCAATTTCACACCAATCATGCTCCTCAGCGCTCTCATTTCCACAGCATTTATTCTACTTTCGTGCTTCTTCTGCCATACCCAGCTCTCACTTCCATACATTAGAGTTGGTACAAGCACTCCCCTATGCACAGCCAAGCGAGCCTTCTTAGACAGGCTTTGGCTGCCCATAAAGGTGCGCAAAGCACCATTCACCATATTTCCCTTACACACTCTTCTTTCAATATCACTTTCACATTTACCATCTCTCGCAAATGTAGATCCCAGATATACAAACTCTTGCACTTGTTCTAATATTTCCTCTTCTATACGTATCTTGCATTCCGTCATAGCTTCTTCCCTTTCAAATACCATAACTTTCGTCTTCTTTACATTAATTTTCATTCCTTTTCTTTCAAAAGCCTCATGTACTGCTGTTACCATCTCTTGCAACTCATTCACCGACGAAGCAAGTAGAACTTGATCGTCAGCGTAGAGAAGACATTTGATAAGTAATCCATTCATTCTCAGTTCATATTCACTCTCTTTTAAATCTTTATCTGATAACTCAGTTGCTAAATGTTCGTTTTATAAAGTAATCATTTATCAAATGTAAATATAAGTGTTGATCATTTGGCAAAGTGAAACATTTGTAAAATGATCAGTAGTAAAATGATCAATAGGCGAATCCATTGTTTTGCCAAACATTATTTGTCAAGTGTAATTTTGCCAAATGACTTTTGGTCAAACAGCCGGACCCCAGGCGGGCCACCGGTAACCAAACTTGTCATCAGTAGCCCGTCCAGGCAAGTTATTCTTTCAGATGGAATCCACTCGTAAGTAAGCTTTGTTTATAGACAAATTTATAATATGTAACATTATCTTCAAATTCATCCAATGGAATGTGAAAAGTAAAAGCCATGTTGGGACTGTAATAAGTGGAAATTTGTGAACTTTTTAACCGTAAGAAATGAGTGTAAATTTAATAATGAAAATGGTGATTCAGTTTAGTTTTATATTTAGTTATACTTTTATGCATATCAACAATAATAGTGAGGACTTCATGGAATTGTCTCTCATTGTTAACATATGTGGGTAAAAGGGAAAATATTATACTAAATAATGTATGTATATGTATTTGAATATAATACATACAATAGTTATATAAGGAGAAAAAAATTGGAAGGGCATAACCTAAATATATAAATGAAGTAAGATACTGATACTTATGTGAAAGTGTAATAATAATATTATAGTGTATTAACATACAATTTTATGTAATGTAATGCAGATGAAGTGCCAAAGTGAAGTGAATATTATTTAACCGTGCTTTACATATTACATATATCCACAAATGCCAATTCCCCAAAAAAATACAATTACGGTTATGGTTTGACCACATGGCATTGTTGAAAATTACTTTAAATTACGTGGTAATTAATAAGTAAAGTTCATGTTTTTGTATAGAATATATAGAATAGGTAAGGTAATTAAAGTACTTCAATCCTAAAATTAAATTATAAATCGGAGTGCAATTTGTGCATTGTTATATGAAGTAGTTTTTTTGATCTATCTAGAGTAATCTTAGACCCCAAGCTACTGCTTTTATTTAGTTAAATAAGATAAACACTGAGTGGTAATTCCTGTTACGGAACCTTCTATGTCAAACTGAACTATCTATGTGTAATATATATTATTTCCTATTGTTGTCAAGTAAGAAACTTATAAAAAATTGAAACCTATGAAGAAATATTATCTATTAAAGATATAAGCGCGAAAAAATTATATAATCTCTTTCGATGTCGAGCATTTTTTTTAAACATGACACATGAATTTTGGGGATATTCTATTTAACTAAGATTTTGGCGACCGACGCCTTCAAAGTCGGTGTATGCCTTCAATTTAAGTGGCTTAACAAATAGTAAGTGCCAGCCCAAGACAGCGTGCTATATATATAATATTTAAATGATAAAAGATTTCACATTGCCAATATCATTGGTAAAGTTAGAACAATGACTTCAGATAATCTAAAAATTTTTATCTATGATAAAACTATGATATTTTGCTAAAGAAATTATCTTTTATCATTCAATATATATGGTGTATAATAAATAAGGTATTGACCTCCCGGATAAACTCCTGGGTTCTGCCACATTGTTGCAAGCTGTTAAAAGAAATAAAATAATGTTTAGAAATAATAAAAAAAAATATATACATACACATAGTGTTGTAATTCGGCTGGTCTTTGGATGTAAGCTTGTCGGTAGCCGTTTTCAAATGTTTGCACTTACTGAAACACTGATAATCTGGAACAATAAATAATTATAAGATAAGATTTCAATATATTGTTTTATTGTGTTGACGAAATATGGATTGTATTCACCACCCCCTATCATACCTATGGGTGTCGTAAAAGACGACTAAGGGATATAACATCTATAGCTAGAGGAGAAACTCGAAATAAAATGCTACACCAACCCATCTGACCAATATGGTATGTCAATTTCCCTTCTGTTGTGGAGGAGCCTTAAATCCAGCAGTCAGACCTACATGATCGGAGCTGACGATGAAATCGTTAATTAGTGGTGAAAACATACCTTACATTTTAACTAATTATAAAAAAATATCGACACCATTTGACCGTTGTACTTTACACACAGTTATTAAAATCTATGATTTTTTTTTATCGATTAGATATACAAAGAATTAATCACGATATACGCAATCGTTTTTGAATTTATTTAAATGAATGACTCAATAGTTACATAAATAGATTGCCCAAATAACATTGGACTTGTTTTTATAGATCATTAACATGATAACATGAAGTCGTGGTGCAATTTTTTTGGATTTATGGAAATAATGAACCTATGATCTATGCATTAATTTTCATTGCATACACTTACGTAAAAAATAATATTCGAATAACAAGAATCGTCAGATGGAAAATCTCTGGAAAGTACTAGACAGTGTGTCGCAACAAATGATCGATCTGTTAGTGTATAAAAAAGTATCGGAGTAAACAATAGATACCTGGCAAGGGTCTATCAGCTAAATACGAAGAAACTAACACTTCGAAATCTCACAACAAAAATTACAGGGAAATACCCTCTTAATGCTCGAATAATCACTAACACAGAACGACACAATTCACAAACCGATGATAACGAATGACTCAATGAGAACTTCAATCAACACGGAAATACAAATAACGCAGTGAACAATTTTTTTTTTTTTTTTTTTGTTTGGATCGCACTTACGGGCAGGCTAAAGTCTTTTCGACCATACTGCCTTGTCTTACGTAGCTTATTTCTTTACATATTATTTACTTCTTCATATTGTATAACTTATTAACAGTCATTGTCCGTCAGTAAGTCAAGTCGTTATCATTAATTAGGCGCTGAGAACCTAATTAGATGATTTCTCTGGGAATTTCGGTTGAATACGTAAATACACGTAAACCACTCTTATATCACATTCACCACACTTCAGTACCTTAATTATATTATATTACATAAAATATCAGCAAAATTATTTAATATAACACTATAAAACACTAAAAAAATGAACATAATACAAGAGCTTAGACATGTGTAACACTGCGCTGCGCCGCGCAATTGCGCCAACTCAGTTCACTGCGCTGGAAGTATCAACTCAATTCTAGAAAATGTGTTAGCGCACGGCGCAATCATCGCAGCACCGGCGAATCTGAATAACTTTTTTATTTATGCGCCTATAAGGCAGGCTATAGTCGACCTTACTGCCTTGTCTTACGTAGCTTACACATAATTTTCTTTACATATAATTTATTATTAGCGTAAGAGATAAGTAACATCCGTCAGTAAGTCGCTACCATTAATTGGGTGCTGAAAACCAAATACACTATTATACATATTAACGTAAATCACTATTATATGATATTCACAACACTTCAACTGTATTACATATTAAACTAGCTGACTCAATACAGATGTTGTTCTGTTCAAATAAAATAAAGGAATGCTCTTTGAAATCGACAGCAGTGCCACCTACCGAGTCCAGTTGTGAATCTAAACCATTCTCGTATCCCTTTGAACATACACAAAACATTTCATCAACATCGGTCCAGCCGTTTAAGAGGAGTTTCAGTGACGTACACAACAAATATATATAATGTAAATAAAGATAAAATATCAGCAAAATTATTTAAAATATAAAACTAAAAACAATAATTCATTCAAGAGCGTAACATGACACTCCCATATTCCCGCCGAAAAACTCAAGGTCGAACAACTCTGTGAAGTGTAAATAACTCTTTTAAAAATTGAGTTATACCTAGGTGCGCATTTAGTTGCTCATTCGGTTGTTTCATGTGTTGCGCCATGACGCAATGAGTTAGAAATGGAGTTATACCTGCAGTGGCGCAGATGGCGCACATTTCATTCGTAGCTCACTCGGTCGTGTTTACATTTTGTTGCGCCATGGCGCAATTTTGAGTTAGCGCAATGAGCCGGCGCAGTCTACTGCGCCTGAGTTACTGAGTTAACGCAAGGATTATCGTTGAGTTACCCATGCCTACAAGAGCTTAACATGACATCTCCAAATTCGCGCCGAAACCACGCAGTGAACAATTGAACATACATAGGGACACGAAATAAGTATCGATACTTTTAGATATCGAGTACTTGTCTTTCGATACCGATACTTTTGTACTCGATACTTTCTATTCGATACTTTTACTCAATGAGTTCATTTAGTCAGGTATCGTATCGAACAAATTGTAGAAGGTATCCATATTAAACTTGACCTTACGCCTCATGCTTATGGTAACGCCATCCAGTTAAAGTGTAATGAATCTTCTAAAAAGTGGCTCGACATATATTAATCCGAACACAGAAGGACAAATTCCTAAAAAAAAAAAACAAAAAGCTCATCACGACCTAGATTCTAGGAAAAGTACCCAGTACTCGACACTTTGGAGTATCGATACTTTTGTTTCGATACTTTATTGAGTATGATTCTTTTTCTCTAATACTACTCATGAGTACAGTATCGATACTTTTGTTTCGATATCGCGTCCCTAAACATACCATTGCCTAAATTTTTTTTTTTGTTATCTGGTAATTGATTTTGCAAAGAAAATACTTTGTAGTGCCCGCTGGGCATATTCTTTTCGTGCTACAATATCTCATTTACCGCAATTTTTTTGTCATATTCATGAAGTGTTTAAATGAGTACCTATGTACCTCAACTTGTAAAGTCTCTGGAAGCAAAATCGAGGTTTATGCGTAAGTTCAAATTTATCATACACATGAAGTCTTAAGCATCTATTAAAAATCATGAGTCCTGATAAGTATCCCTGCTTACATATAATAAATACCCGTAGGCAGTGGCGGCTGTACCTTAAGTGCGCTCGTGCGCTGAACCACCAAATCAAAATATTTAAAAACTACAAAATTTAACTTCATATTTATTTTTAATTTACCATTAATATTTATTCTTTGAACATAAAAAAACATATAACAAATAAAATTTCAAATTATGACGAAACAATATAAGCGCTTTACAAAACTATTAAAACTTATATTCCTTGTAAAAAAAATTTTGTGCGCTGCGGCGAGCGCACGGGGACTGCCCATACAACTTGTATTAGAAATTGAGTTAAAACGCCTGGTGCGTGAGACAGAAGATAGTTCATATAAATATGCTGGAAAATGAGTCTGTTCCCGTACGGCGCACGGGCGAACCGAACATTGCCGAGAGAACTCGACTTACGACGAAATTCGCTGATGATGTCTCGTTAAGTACAGTAAATAGGTATAGTTTTGATGCATCTGTGACGAGTTAAATATGGTTTGTTTACATTAATTGTTTTTTTTTTTATTTTGGTCTTAGTTCTATTTTACACTGCGTATACAGTGAGTGAAAATGAGCATAAATATAGACTATATTAAAGACAATAACAAAACTTTTTAAAATAAAGTTAATATAAATTGGCGGGACCGCCAAGGCCCTCTTTTATAAATATTTTTTGAAGTGTGAAAAACAAACAAAACACCTATTTTTCTTCGCAAGTACACCTACAAAATGTAATGCGTTCAAAAATAATTTAAAAAATTTTTTTTACGTAAATCCATTGCAATTTCTGATCTTAATACTTAGTGAGGAAGTAAAGTGAACCACCACTTTGATGACCCACCAGCCGCCACTGCCCGTAGGGACACGAAAAAAAATCGATATTTTTAGGTATTTTGCCTTCGATATCGATACTTTTGTACTCGATACTTTTATTCAATGTGTACTTTTTGGCAGGTATTGTATTGAATAAATAGGTAGTAGAAATTATTCATGTTAAACTTGACCTTACGACTCATATTTATGGTAACGTCAGCTAGTTCAAATGTTCTTCTAAAATGTGGCTCGAAATATTTTAATTCGTTCACAGACGGTTACTTTTTCTTCGACTACTCATGAGTACAATATCAATACTTTCTGTTCCATATCGTGTCCCTAAATACGCGCAAGTAGGATAACTGTATGTATTCATCAGTGTTTCCACTTTTAGGGATTTCGCCCTTTTTTAGGGTGAAACTACTAATTTAAATATGGCTTAGGGCTATTTCAAATTTTAATCAAATATAAATTCATGATTGGAGAATCCAGAGTTCAAAAATTGGCGAAATCGATCACGTAAAGGTGAAACGAACAACGAAAAACGTTGAGATTGCCACCTTACTTATGGTATGTCTGCATTATTGCGACACCAGAATTAGATAAAAGCTCCACAGCAAGAAATTGATAAATTTTAATCATATTGAATATAGTCATAATAAATTTTAATCATATCGGATCCACAAATTGCACGACATTGGAAAAAACGTTCTTTAAAGGATGTGTTAATCTATTTCAGTTTTGTGACGAATAAATTACAGAGACAATAAATGTCAATACCAAGCCCTCATTAAAGCGAATCATTTTAAGCTAAAAAGTATAGCGGGGATTATAAAGTTACCAACGAAAGTATACTGGAATAATGTGTTAAGCTTTTTTCTTTTTGTGGCCCATGGTCAACTCGTCCACCACCCGGCTCCGTCCGGGACGCCAAAAGGGACGGCGCGTAGCCCCATGACCCACACATCGCTTTCGTCGTTGGGTGGACCACCGGTGCCAAGTTCCTTGTCCTCAGTAGTCGGCCTACGGAATACCCCCGTGGGGTACCCTCTCCAATGTGGTAAACTTGAAAGATCAGCTTAGAAATTATAAGTACCAAAACCTGTGATAGTGCGATTTCACTTCTATTAGCTCTGCCATCATCGAACACTGAGGAATTCAATGAACTAAAAATGTAAAAACTGATAAAAAAAATCGGCTTCACAATGAAACCGTCAACGGTTTGTTGGACACCAAACTGACTGATGCTGCTGATGACAAATTGATGACACGCTCGATTTTAGGAATCAACAGAAAAATGATAAATGCAGCTAAAAACTCAAGCTTAGTGCTCCCGCTTCAGCAATGATACAGTAGATGGTGAACAATTAATGAAATGATTGTTCACCATCTACTTCTTCCATGGATTAAAATGAGTTTTGTTATGGTTAAAAAATAAAAATTCAAACCATCAAGGTTTGCTTTATTTCGAACTCATTTAAATTTTGCGCCCTAAATCAAGGATTTTCGGCGACTATTTAGGGTATTTAGGGCAATTAATGAAAAAATCTAGAGTAAAACTAAAATCTGATAGTGGAAGCACTGGTATTCATATAATACGCCCCTCGAACTAGTGACTAGGTGGACCAACAACCTGGTGAACGTTGCTGGTGTTGTTGGATGGATACGGCACAGAATCACGCTTTGTGGTAAAACATGAGGCACGACTACGTTCAGTAGTGGATGATTATGAAAATGAATAATAAAAGTAGTTAAATTTGGGATTATGACTTTGGTCTCTTTCATATTAGTCAAAATCAAAAATCTATAACTGATTAGCAGCAATTTGCAAGCACACATCATTGTGAGAAGGAGAGAGGTAGATGTTCAAATGTGTCATAGCTGTCGAAGAGCTAGCCAGTTTTATGCACTGGGGCTTTAAGCTCAACAGCCCTTAGACTTAATAAAGTGACTAAAACTATCCTACTATTGCAATGTAAATAAATTCAAATATGAAATTATTAGGGCAACATATTTGAAAAAGAATACCAAGGAATCCCCAAAATAGTTCTGAATTTGAATGTAATTTAAGTCAAGTTTAAAGTATGTATTGAATTTATATTTTTATAATGATACTGATACTGATACATATCTTTATATTTTACAACAAAACGCTCAGAAATAGTCCCCATTAAAAGTGGCAATCGTATTGCTGAAAGTGACAGTTTGGCTTACTGACGGACAATGTGTTAATAATTACTTGACTTAAAGGTTTTCGTAGCTATCCCATAAAATTCATAAAGAAAAGTACTGGACCCTATAGAACACAGAGTAGGTACTTTATTTATATAAACCAATATAAATATCGCAGTGGCTATTTTACAAAAGTGAGAATGCAGAAATGACAGTGACTGTCAATGATAACTGTCAATGCCTCTTCTTCTTCTTTTTTGTCTTGGCAATCAGCTACAAATACGAGCCATTTTTGCCAGTGTCGAGTTATAATTATCTTTTTAAGTTCTCAGTTTCTTCATGTCAGTAATGGTCTGTCAGTAAGTCAAAGTGTCGCCCTCAACAGTGTAATGGCCACTGTTAAGGGTATCTTCTGAGAATTTTGCTGGAAATAAAAAGGTATGTATAGCAGTTTTATATCATATTCACTACACCTCAGCAGTTCTGTCGCTATATATTACATAAAATGCCATCAAGATTATTTAACATAACACGTTAAAACACTAAGATATTGAATATAATACAAGAACACCACATGACACTTCAGATGCCCGCCAAAATTCCCTCTCTGTCCAACAGTGGGACATATATGGGCTGAGATGATGATGAGAATGAGAAAATGTTTGTAATTGATATTGTAATATGGCGTTACGTGCATGGATATTTAAAATAGACTTACATAACCCGTTCAGTTCATTTATTTGATACTAAAACACTTAATATATAAAAAATACATCGAGACAAAACACTCATAACCTGTTATCCTGTATAAATAGTGACATAATCTAGATTTAAACTAGCTGAGTTAATAATGGCAACATTATTCGTGAGATCGCTATTTTCATTAATTAAGGTAGCCATTGCGACGTATTTAAAGTCTAACTTTTTATTAGCTGCAGTAAAATGACGTTTCTAAATGTCATTCCGTAAAATAATGTTGACAGCCTAATCTCAATAGGGATGTGATTCAGTTCACAAAAGTTTACAGAATATCTAATCGTTCCATAGCTGACTCATAATGATCATACTAAATTCTATTTAATATTAATGTAAATAAAAGGCTGTATAAACGTTGATCCTTTTAGACATATACAAGGTAACACTCAAGAAAACGCTCTCTCAAGTTGGTAGTACTGGTTTTTGGTTACGGTGCTACGATGACGCTTGACCGTCATTTTGTTTCGGTTGTCATTCGCTCATTCGGCTTCATACTTCTGTTTTGAGTGCATGAATAACTTTGATTTGCCCACTGCGCGTTGTTTTTGTTATCATTATTGTTAAACTTATGTTACGTTGTGTTTGTTTTTCATTACCTGTTTTCGTTAATCGTGTTAGTTTTTTTTGTTTGATACATTGAAGACATGGATGCTCTGCCGAGCACATCGCAAGATGAAGACACATTTTTATCTTCTAAGAAAAAAAGGCCACGTGTAGCTCTAAGTGCAACTGAAAAACTTTGGGTCCAAACCGTTTACAAATATGTGTTTAAAGTGAAATCTTCAGAATCAAACATGTTCATCATCAAGTTCCAAAAACAAGTGAATGCGTTAACAAGGTGGCTGAAGTCTTAGGAATATCCGTCCGCACAGTTTATTCCGTTTTAAAGGAGCACAAGGAGAACGACAGCGAATCACCAAAACCTCCCGAAAAAACCGGCCCAAAACTTACATTTAAAGATAAACTTGATGATTTCACATTCACTGCTGTTAGACGAATTGTACATCAGTTCTTTCATAGAAATGAAATACCCACCATCGCAAAAGTTAGTTTACACATGTCGTCACTCATCTTTTTACTATACGTTATGTATTTTTTCTCCCATCCCATGTGTAATCTTAACCAATTAGGTAATAACTTTAATCATTTTTAGGTGCTGCAAGTTGTAAATGATGACCCAGGATTGCCCAACTTCTCGAAAGAGACATTGTGAAAAATTATGAAGCATCTTAATTTCGAATTCGCTACTCGATCACGCAAGAGTGTGCTTATTGATAGACAAGATATCATATCATGGCGCCAGCGCCACCTGCGTTTAATTAAACAATATCGTAGGGAGGGGAAATACATATATTATCAAGACGAGACCTGGGTCAACGCTAGTACGTGTCAACTCTTAGTTTCTTCTATTTGTTCCCTTTTTGTTTTGATGTCGAAACTTATGATTCTTTTTTGTTCTTTTCAGGTCATACTTCAAAAAAAACCTGGATTGACGGAAGTATTAAATCTTCTCGACAGGCATTTTTAGACGGCCTGACTACGGGATTAAAAAATCCCACAGGAAAGGGCAAACGACTCATAATTAGTTACATAGGCGGAGAAGAAGGCTTCCTGGTCGACGGACTTCTTATGTTTGAAGCAAAGAAAGGTACAGAAGACTACCATGATGAAATGAACGCGGAGTGTTTCGAGGATTGGTTCGGCGGTATTCTACCTAAACTCAAGCCGAATGCAGTAGTCGTAATGGACAATGCGCCCTATCACTCTCGGAAGATCGAAACAATCCCGAAGATGTCGTGGACGAAAGCACGAATTCAAGAGTGGCTGACTACTAAAAATATTGCGTTTGAACCAAATATGGTCAAGGCCACTCTCATAGATATTGTGAAACAACAAAATCATACTGAGAAATATGCCGTAGACGAGATGGCTGCACAAAAAGGTATCACACTTTTAAGACTGCCCCCTTATCACTGTGAATTGAACCCCATTGAGTTGGTATGGGCGCAGGTAAAGAGTCACGTCACAAACAATAATAAGACGTATAAAATGCAAGAAGTGAAAACTTTATTCCAAGAAGGAATCAAGAAAGTGACACTGGCTAAGTGGAGTGACTGTGTGTCTTACACTATTAAAGAGGAAGATAAAATGTGCCACCTCGATCATATTATAGACTAGCAATCCGCCCTCGCTTCGCTTCGGTTATAGGTTATAGTCGTTTTACCCGCGTAGTTCCCGTTCCCGTGGAAATAACGAGATAAAATATAGCCTAGTTTACGCCCTGATATTATAGCTTTCCATTGGTGAAAGAATTTTTGAAATCGGTCCAGCCGTTTTGAAGATTACCCGGAACAAACAGACAGACAGACAGACAAAAATTTTTTAATTGCTATTTTAGGCATAGGTGTCGTGCAAATAACCGTGTGAGCATGAAAAAAGCCTATTATTTTGACATTACAAACAGACACTCCAATTATATTTATTGTTATAGATGAAGTGACAGATAGATTTGTTATTAGTGTGACCGAAAGCGACAGCGACAGTGATTTCGAAAAAGATTAATTAAATAACATTATTATGACGTTTTTGTTTCATTTTGAATGTACCTCCCTATACTTCCACTAAAAAAGATCAATCCTCTAGTATAGTAATAATAATAGGTTAAAAAAACACATTACAACTTAATATTAAATCTCAAAAAAAAAACCAAACTGATTATTCATTTATGATTCACTCACTTAGCTACATCCCTATTTATTTTTCTTCAAAAACCGGCAATCCACAAAACGTCATTTTACTGCAGCTAATAAAAAGTTAGACTTTAGCTTGTTAATTCAACTAAATAGGTATTTAATAGTCTGTGGCACTTTTGTAAAATAGGCGTCGCCTATAAATATAGGTGCTATAGAATAACCTCAAAATTAATTTGTTTATTATACTGAACTGAATGCAGTTTATACGTTCGTTATGAGTATTGTATTAAGATATAATGGGATAATACCCAAAATTAGAGGTAACCTATAACAGTTAATCATAAGGAATAGCAAAAAAAAAATAAGCTAAAGTAATGTTTATTTGAATTCTTATGCAATTTCAGTATGTTCACGCGCCTTCTGTTGCGGTTTTGTATTAAACATGAAGGACTGGCGGGTAGAAAAGGGTCTACCGGTCAATCGCAACGCTGAAGGTGTTCTCACCGACACACCTGACTTCACGTATTTGGATGGCAGACCGACCCCAATTCTGGTATAAGCGTATGAAATTTCATCACAACATATACTAAAACCAAATAGTAAAATATTTACTAAAATTACTTATACGTCGTCATCATTATCACAGCTCATATACGCCTCCTAGTTGGGCTCAAGCCTCCTCTACAATGGGAGGAAAATTGACCTATTATACCACGCCAGTCAGACGTGTTGGGATAGCGTTTTATTTCAAGTTTTCCTTCTCTTGAATAGATGTTATATCCATATTATATCCTTAGACGTCTTTTACAGTATTCATGGGAAGGAAGGGGGGTAGTGAATTGTATTCTTACTCCTTCAACCCACGGTCACCACACTTATGTATGTATTATTGATGTAAAATAACCAATCAAAATTGTCAGTTCATATACAGGGTGTATCAGGTTATGGGGCAACTGGTCAAAAGGGGGCTAGGCAATGGTGGTAGGAACCCATAAAATTTTTTTTACGAAAAACATCAATTCGTTAAGAAATTAGAGACATGTAAAGTTTTCAATTTTGTCATCGCTTTTTCGAGTACATCTGATTGAAATTTATAAAGTCAATGATACTTCATACACAACATATTCATACTTTGTTAAATATTCATTAGAAATTTAATAAATCAATGATTACGTTCACATAAGCAAGACAAACTTCGCTTTAAAACAGCTGATTGGCCTATGGCCGTTGACCGCTTGCCGTTGTACCTACATGTCATTGAAGCATTTGAGCAATTCTAGGTATGAATGAATGAAATTATACAGTCGAAGCTTTACATGCCTACATGTATTCTGTCTGTACATGCCTACATAATACGTAACATTTAAGGCATAGACTCTTAGACACATTTTTTTGAAATCACTATAATTTTTATGTTATATTGTTTTTTGTGTAATGTACATTCTAATTACGATCTATGACCGTTAAACTACAACATACTCGAACAGTTGTCCCATAACCTGATACATCCTGTATATTAAGTGTGGTAACAGAGTAAGAGTACAATTCACCACCGTTTCTTGTTCATGTGTGTCATAGAAGACTTAATGGATATGATATGCAGATAACATTGATGCCAGAGAGGGGCAACTCGACACAAAACCCTATGCCAGTCATTTCAAAGATAAGATGGCCTGCGCTTTTATAACTTTGATAATTATGATTTTTAACAACCATATCGCACTATTCTTGTATAAAAGACGTAAATACATTTGCATCCAAAATGTTTTATTGCTTGAATAAAGCGAACATCATGGTTTACACCTTCTGTCAAAATCTCGTGAAGCTATCGACAAAACTAAAGGAATAAATGCAAAAATACTATAATTTTGCGATCTTAGAAAACATGAAATTCCAGCATAAAATAGAGGTATGCATATTTACATTTATATGCTTTACAATAATATCCCGTTCATAAAGTCATAATTATGTTTACATAAATTTTAAAGGAAGATTTACAAGAAAATGTATAACGCCAAGTATACTTAAATACTTGTTCCAGCTTTGTACAATCTAGGAATTATGTGTAATTCTAATTACTTATATCTTCTACGCAACTTTTAGATGAAAGTTTATGTGTTTATATACTTTTCATTTGTTTTATTTTCCATTAAAGAACAATGTGATTATACTTACAATGCTAGATTACAATGAAATTAAAGAGAGAGAATAAAGCCGTAGGTAGATTTAAATAAGTTCATATATTTGAAAATACATGATGACAAAGCAATAATTAAATTTACCCCTGCAAATATTCTTTGCGTTTCGTGGAATACAGAAGTAACAGAGATTATCTCGAAGTACATTAAGCTGTTCCTAAATTAAAAAAACAGGTGTAGTTGAAAGCAACTGTGACCTACGATTTTCTCTTTGAAACATATTTCTAGAACTCATAATTAAAAATATAGAACATGTTTTGAAGCTCCTGAAAAGTTGGCAAAAAACATTTACTTCTTTCTACCTGGAATAGCGCGGTATATAATTTAATAAATAAAATGTTATAATAATTCAGTTCATATTATTTTATTTTCAATCTGGGGCCGCCTATGAATTCAAAATTTAATATATGGCCCTCTGCAAAATTGAGTTTGACACCTCTGCCCTATGGTAACATGACTGACAGGTATTGTAGGTCATTTGCCGTCTCATTGTAGCGGAGGCCTGGGTCGAGAAGCAGGACTATGTGGATGTAGGTGATAATGATAATTGCCAGTAAGCCTATTTTAAGTAAATAATAATGAGAAAGATTATCATCACAGGTTGTATATGTCCCACTGCTGAGCTCAAACCTCCTCCACAAATGGAGGGAAATTGACCTACTGTACCATGCTGGTCAGACAGGTTGGTACATGGTTTTGTTTTGTGTTTACCCTCTTTTGCATAAATGTTATCTGCAGATTGTAATCCTTTAGTCATCTTTTACAATACCCAACAGGCAAGAAAGGCGGTGACAAATTGTATTTTTACTCCAAGTGATGCAATTGCCTTGAGTTATGAGGATATGTCAACCTCCTTGGGAATGTAATTGTTAACCAGTCACCATCAGATTGAGTTGACCCAGATTGATGTACAGCAGTTGCAGCAAGTTGAAGTAACGCTGATATTCTGCTGAGACCTAATGTGGAATCACGGACAGCCACAATTAATTAATGAAACCTTTTAATTAATGAAATCTAAATAACTGTGTGCATAATATAACAATAATGCGTAATCAATGTGAAACATACATATTTAATTACCTTGTACATAAGTCTATATAACATAAGTCCACAACATAAGTCTGTGTACAGACATACGTTCACAAATATACATACATATACATATATATATATATATATTAAGCCATCAGAACACAGGTTTATTTTCGGATTTCTTAGCCCTCAGCGCTCACCCAACTGTCTAGGTAAAGTTGACACAGGCATCTGCGGCTAACAACTACACTTACCCACAAAAGAAGCCCTTTTTTCGTAGCTTACTTCAGTAATTTAATTAAATTAGCCCTTTTCATTTAAATTTTCAGCATAAACAAAGGAAGCGAATGAAGATGCAAGAGGGATATGCATTGAAAATGATTGAATTATGTTCAGAATTACAATTTGCAAAAGACAGGTACGAACAAATGGAAAATGCTAAGGAGCAGGAAAGACAGCAAATTATTGCAAACAGACTAAAACCAAAAGGTCAAGCTATGTTACAAAGAAAGAAGAAATAATTTGTTTTACGTTTTAATTATTTTAATGTAGGGTAGTTGTATATAATATTATTAAATAATCGTTGTTTTATTGTATCTAGTACTTTCTGATCGATGTTTTTAGTTTGTGGATATTATTTTTATTTAGGTGTTTATTATATTGTTTATTTTATTTAGGTATTAGCTGTGTGGTAGCGGCTTCGAATACTACCAACCCTTGCTTTGCTCGTGGGTGTCGTAAAAGACGACTAAGAGCCCTAGATTGACCCGGACCAACTCCATCTGGTACCATTTGGGTCAACGATTACATTCCCAAGGAGGGTTGACGTCAGGCAGGCGGCCGGTCATAAAAGTCATTGCCGAAACTTTTTGCAATATGTCAAAACAGATGACATATTGCGTCGACCCCAAGTAATTGGGATAAGAGCAAGATGATGATGATTTTTATTTAGGTGTTTCTCTTGGATTATAAATGTATATTTGCCAAATCAATCTGGAGAATCTTTGTTCTAACAAAAAGACTATGTTTATGAACGCCTGAGACCATATTAACAAATATCTTTGAGTTGAACTTGGCCACCGTCAAGTTGCTATACTATTGCCATTTCTTTATTTTCTCGATGACAGTTCTAATTTGATAGTTGTAGTGTTGTGACCAAATAAGTAATGATATCGATCGCATATGTTTTGAACAAAGACAAATTCAACAAAAACATTCAAATATATTTTTTCAAGCTGGGAACACTCAATGACCCACCGCCATTTTGTATTTGTTTTAATCTGTCACTCGCAACAAGACGGTCGTGCTATATGGTCACTACATTTCTGTTCGCTGAATTTTTCACATTATCCATACGTTACGTTGTGTATTTTGTGTTCCTCCGTGTTCATTGCTGCCCAGCTGTCAAATATCAAAATGCCTAAAGGATCTGTTCTGAAAAGTCAGGCGAGAGAACTGGTGATCAAGGTTCGTAATTACTTTGAAGCAGAATATCAAAATGGTGGCCCGCTATTACCACTGTCGCAAGTGCGAGAGCGTGTTGCGGCCGCATTAGGAATTAGTGGACCTACTGTTTCAAAAATTACTACCGAAGCTTACGGTACAAGCGGCATGCAAGCAAATAAGCTTCGTACGCCGAAGAAGAAACGCCAACTACGTCGTCTGACATCGGTTGACAACTTCGACGCTGACGCTATTCGTCGTCATATATATGACTATTACTTGCGCAAAGAAATTCCAACACTTAAAAAACTTGTTGTTTCTTTACGTGAACGTGGTTTGTTCCATGTGCAAAAATCGTCATTAAGCTTAGTTTTGAAAGAAATTGGATTTTCTTATAAAAAATCGGACAAACGTAAAATATTGATGGAGCGTCACGATGTTGCTATGGCTCGTTGCGAATTTTTGAGCGAAGCCAAAAAGATATCAGATTGGTCAAATGTTATTTTCACTGACGAGACTTTGTTAAATGCAAACCACACAGTATCGAAGAACTGGACTGACGACACCGCCGCTTCCACTAGTTCACTGCCAATGGGAAAAGGTGAACGCCTTATCATATGCCATGCAGGGTCTGCGAAAGGATTCGTGTCAGATGCTTTACTGGCCTTTAAATCCAAGAAAACAGTGGACTACCACGAAGAAATGAACGCGGAGATTTACGAAGGATGGTTCAAAGAAATGGTGCAATCTCTGGAAGAACCGTCGATAATTATTATGGACAACGCTACATATCACTCTAGATAAATTGATAAAATGCCGACGCAGGCCAATAAAAAACAAGAGATAATTGACTGGCTCAAACGTCATGGCGAAAATGTGGATGATACTTTATTAAAAGTACAATTAGTGAATATTTTAAAATCTAAAAAAAGCCTCCCTAAAAGTTATATTACCGACGAAATAGCTGCCGAATGTGGTCATTTGGTTCTTCGACTTCCGCCGTATCATTGCCAGTACAATGCTATAGAACTAATATGGGCACAAATCAAAGGACACGCCGCTCGAAACAATACCCATCCCCCTTTTACGGCAAACAAGATGTTAGATTTATTAAAAAATGCATGTGCGGAAGTAACCGCCGAACACTGGGAAAAAATTGTGAGAAGAACCCAAAATATTATAGCTTCGGATTGGAAAATTCATGTGGCATTAGATAATATAGAAATACAGGAACTTATAATAAATGTTGAGGAGAGCTCATCGAGTGATAGTGGCGATTCATCAGATTTTGATTAAAATAAATAAATGAACAATCAACATAATATAATTACATCTTGTAATGAAATGTAATATTAGTTAATAAATTTGTATAAAATTATCCGGCAATAGTTTCTTACACTTTGTAAAAAAATATCGGGTCATTTATCGTGTTACGTTTATCGATAGCTCCATCCCTATCAGTTTCTCCGACACTGCTATGACCTTGTACGCGCGTAAGCGTCATATTTTTATTAAATAATGTATACATAATGTAAAAAAGACGCTCGTTCAAGTTTCCACAGGAGCTGTCATCGAGAAAATAAAGAAATTGAAATAGTATAATATGTATATATTAAGTGCATCGTAATAAATTAAGAAAAGGAAAACTCAAAACAAAACCTTACACTAACACGCTTGACCAACATGGTATAGTAGTTAATTTCCCTCCTATTGTGGAGGAGGCTCGATCCTTGTAGCATATTGTTAACAGCATATTTTAAACAGTACACCTGATGGTAAGTGTTGCCAGGCCCGCCGCTAACTGTTTCATCACCCGCGTGCAATACCGATTATGCCGCCCCTTTTTTTTGGTAGGCTATGTTCTGGGCACATCTCGCCCAATCCGTCCGGGGCGACGGATGAGCGTCGTGCGACTCCTACCCCCTCCCCGTTGCCAGTGGGCCGACCCCAGTGGTAACGATTCTTTGATACCCGTGGCCGGCTCGGCGGGTTACCCTTTAGAGTACAGTCGCCTTTGACGCTCCGGCAATATTGCAGTGTTGCCGGCCAGGGGATCGTCCTCATGCGGTCGGCTTCTCTGCGGGTGGCGGACTAATCCCTGGTCTGTCCATGCGCGACCTCAGTTAAGACGGCATCAGGTGCAGGTATTCGCGCATGCGCCGCCCAATCTGCCGGTGACTGAGCGTGTCGTGGTAGAGAAATTCCTCCTGGATTCGCCCCGCCGTCTCCCTCTGCGAGACGACTGCCCCGCAGAAGGCGAAAACTGCGTTCCAGTTCCTGACGTTGCCGAGCATCGTTCTAGCGATGGTCGACACCGGTGACTGCGACGATTTCGCGGTGCTGCTCTGCCCTGAAGACCTCAAGCGTATGCTGCGCTGTGTCCTCGTCGCAATCGCAGTGGTGGCAGGACGGCGTCCTCTCCCTCCTCGCGACCTTATGCAGGTACTTGCTGAAACAACGATATTGGAGCGCCTCTCCGGCGCAGCTGAATGGCAGACTATTAAATGCGTTGCTGATGTCTGACAGACCTTACTTACTACTACTAACCCTACGTACGTGCTGGCCGATGCGGCAGCTAGGATCCTTTCCAGTAGCTTACCCGCATCCTCGAGCAGCACGATGGGCCTGTAGGCCGCGGTCGACTATAAAGGCTGTCCCGGCTTCGGTAGGAGCACCAGCCTCCCTTCCGCCCAGCAACTAGGGAACTGCTCGGACGCCAAACAAGTGTCGAACAGTCCCCTGAGGCGTGGTCCCAATTGCTCGAGAACGGCCAGCGCACGGTTGGGAGTCTCCATCTCCGTGGCGGGCGGAACGCTTTCGTCGGCTTCCCGGCCGCTGTCCAGCGAAGTTATGACTGGGGGCGTGTGGTCCGCCTGGCATGGGAATACGTCCTCGACGACCCTGGTGAGGAGGCTGGACTGGAAAGTGTCTCAGGCCCGCGCGCGAATCTTGCTCAGCGCTGCGCGATAAGGGCGATCCCAGGAGTCACGCTTGAGCCTGTCCAGCATCTCCTGCTGACTTACGTCTTTGGCGAGACGGACGGCCAACCTGAAGGCATACTGCCCACTGTGGTAACCCTCGTATAGCTGGCTCTCCTGCTACGCGTCGCGTTGGTGCCGCCAGCTGCGGGGTGCGGCGTCGAGTGTACGAACATGGCCTGGAGATCTGCCAACTCCGGGACCACCAGGGGACCGCGCTGTTCGGAGGGAGACACTGCACACGGGGCATGACCGCATCGCAAAACTGCGTTAACGCACAGCAAATGTGGCCAGCCTTAGCGTCCACTCCGTCCGCCTGGGGCGTTGAGGAGTCACGAGTGAACGATGACTGCCTCCGCCAATGGGTTCCGAATCAGTCGATCCACAGCCCACCGCGGAAACATGGGAGCTGCATCTGCCATGTGACCCCTGCTGGGCTATCTGAGGGTCCGGGAGACCTCTATTTGAATGTACCTGTGGTCGGATAGGGTCTCGACCTCCTCCTGGAGGCACCAGCTCCTTATGTGTGCAGCGACATTGGGGTTAGCGAACGACAATCGATCCGCGACCAATTTGCCGCCCTCGTCCCTTTTCCGGCCGTCCCGCGGCCCCTCGTCGTTGGACGGCTCTGCCGTCCTCGTCCGTTGATATTTCCGAGGCCGTGTCGGTCCTCAGTTCTCCGAAGGCCCTGTGGCACCCGTCCCCGTCCTGCGACGGCTCTGCGGCAGAAATGTGGCCGCTTTCGTCGCTGGGGGGAACGACAGCAGCCTCTAGTGCCTACCGTTCCGCCGCGGGTCTCCGCGCAGCGCGTTCTGTTTTACACTGACGGATGATTGAAGTATAATCAGTTAATCACACTAGTTTAAATATTAATAATTTTGCCGAAACTATTAACAAAATAATTATCAAGAGAACTATTAACAAAATAATCGAAATTCAATGTACCATCGTTATTGTTAAGCCACCATAATGCTCTTCGAATGTGTACAAGTACCTAGATACTAATTGATGGCGGTGTTAATGCGAATCGCTCGGTTTTTTCATGCGATGAAATTTATTATACTTACTTACACACCGTCCTGCCATCACTGCAGTTGCGACGAGGATACGGCGCAGCACACGCTCGAGGAGTGTGCTGCATGGGAGGGGGATCGCCGTGAACTCGTCGCAATTATCGGTGCCGACCTGGAGCTGCCGACCATCGCCAGGGAGATGCTCGTCAGCGTCAGGAACTGGGACGCGGTCGCCGCCTTCTGTGAGGCCGTAATCTCACGGAAGGAGGCGACGGATCGTGTGCGAGTAGAGCTCCTATTCGGCGACACTTTCCGCCGCCGGCGACTCGGGCGGCGCAGGCGCGAGTATCTGCGCCTAATGCCGCCCTAGCCGAGGCCGCAGGTGATCGGACCGGGGAATTGTCCGTCACCCGCAGAGAGGCTGACCGCGCGACGGCGTCCGACGTTCCAGGACGTCGAGAGGTGAGGTTACCCGAAAGGGTATTCCGTCAGGCCGACCACTGACGACAAGTCACATCTGCTCCGGTGGTCGGCCCAACAACGAGGTGACGTGGGTACGGGTGGGTTATGGGCCCGCGCGCCGTCCTTTCATCGCCCCGGACGGATTGGACCGCGCGTGCGCTTGCCATAGCACACCCATAAAAATAAAAAAAAATAAAAAATTTTAGGGTAAATATTATGACATGAATTACGTAATGCGTCGCTCGATTTGCCGCCCCCCTGGACGTGCCGCCCGCGTGCGGTGCACGCCTTGCACGCCCGCTTACGGCGGGCCTGAGTGTTGCTGCCACTCATGGACCTTTTCTAGGCCGCTGCCTACCATGAAGAAAGTGAAGGGAGTGTGAATGCGTGCAATGAGTTTCGGTGAAAATAAAGTCATCACTAAAACCCAAACACCCTCAGAAAGTTGGGCACCCTAGCTCACGAAGTACAGTAACAAATTGTAAAACAGTACTACTCAGATGTGGATTTTCTGCGAGAGCGTGGTATTACCCCAGACGGACCGCCTCGCGGCTGTAGACAGTAATGTACTCTGAAACGTAGGTACTCAGAACGAGCAAATAAGGGGTCAGGACTAATATTGTTATCATATTGACTTGTAATTAATATGCTCTTCTCTGATTAATATTCAGGTTTTAGTGAGTAATTGCAGGTTTTTTTTCAAAATCATCAAGGGCGTACCCTGGATTTCAGATAGGAGGGGGCAGCTCATATGATGGTCATGATGGTCATATATATATATATATTTAAATATAAATTTAACAGTAATCTTCTCGGATTTGCCGAAAATTTGTCTATGACAGTCTTTTGAATAAACTCACTGTTTTCTTTTAAATCATTGCGATGTACGCTCATCAGACATAAACCCGTAAGCCTTTCTTCACCCATGGTGCTTCTAAGCCACGTTTTAACTCTTCGAAGCGTACTGAAGGACCGTTCTACGGTTGCCGTGGTGCATGGGATACTGCTTAAAATAATCAATGCCTTTCTGACAGCAGGGTAAAAAATGTTGGCTTCGTTGAACAGATCAACTACTTCTATGTCCCTTAATTGATTATCTGATAAAGCATTCTTCACCCATAAATTATGCCAAATGTTTAGTTCTCCGGTGATATCCAGGTTATAAAATTCTTGGAATGATCCTGCGTTCTTGTGCAAGTCTGTAATGCTGGTTTTGGTCATGTACAAGGGATGTAGCTTACTTAAAGCAAACGCCGGAGTATTTTCTTGGGAGAATCGAATATTCAACGATGAAATGTGTGAATCAATGTATGGTATTATCATTGTCTGATGGCAGGTTACTTCTATGTGTTTGCTTGTGAGCAAGACGTGGAACCGAAATTTCTATGTTCAAATCCATTGCAACAGATCGCGCTTTTTGAAGCATTTCATTACTTATTTTATCAGGAAACTCGCGGTCATTTCTGAGAATGTCCTTGATATTTTTGATGTGTTCCCCCACCGAGATCATATCGATCGATTTAGCTTGCAGTGCGTTAACTACCGGTTCTAAAACTGCTGAATATTTGGCTATTGTTTGTAGAGCAACAATAAACACTGGTTTGGTAACGACTGAATGCAACTGATATGCAGATTTTCTGGTGGCATAATTTCCCTCTACAGATAACGTTTCTAGAGATTTCACAAGCTCTAGGAAATGTCGATAAAACTTTCTGATTGATTTATATTTTTCGGACCATGTCGTCTTACACAATCGTGATAGGTTTGGAGCGTAGTTTCGACGAGTAGTCGATTCTCTGAAAAACGTTATAACATCCTTTACAGTGACGACAGTATTTTTAATTTCTGGCACTGCGTTCGCATCATTCACAACAAGGTTGAGTTTGTGACTTGAGCAATGAAAATATAAAGCACGAGGATATTTTTTTCTCAAAATGGCTTGTACGCCACCCTCTTCCCTTGCCATTGTAGAACAGCCATCGAATCCAAACCCTACGCAATCTTCGGTTGGGAGATTAGAACTAATCAAGAAATTGTCAATTGCTTCGGCAATTGCTGAAGCATTTTGTGCTTTTAGTTCAACGAACCCTACAAATTCTTCTCTGATTCTCCTTTTGCTTTCGTCGTAGAACCGCACGCCTATTGATAGCTGTTCTTTCCCAGCTACGTCTGCTGTTTCATCAGCTAAGACTGCGTAAGCCACGGTCTTCTGAACCTCACTTATTATATTCTCCTTAATAACTTCGCCACATAATTTAATCAATTCGTTTTGTATTTTTGGCGATGTGTAAACTGCATTGCGACGGACCTTTTCCAGGTGACTCTTTAATTTGTCGTCCCCTGAATTGATTCTCAACTTCAACAAATCTAATAAAACACCCTCATCTACTTGTTTTCCCCTAAGAGGCATACCATGTGTACCGCAAAATACTATACAAGAAATAATTGATGACAATATTTGTCTGTTTTCATCGATTGCTTTTTGGTGTCCACTTTGCAGTTAAATGTCTACAGGAACATTTTCAAGAAAATTTTTTGCAGCATTTGTCGCTGTTAGGTGAAGGTTAGTCGCTGCATGCTTTCGGCAGTCTTCATGCATATTTTTGAACGTTATATATGGCCTGACCATAAATGATCCCAAAATTCCTTTCACAGTGCTGATGGACGGAGTGAACAAAACACAATGCTTACAAAGAGTGCCTTTTTGTCGCTTGGAATTACTAGCCATGGTGCATATTGATCCAACCAAGCATGATTAAATTTTCTTTTCAAATGGCTTGCATCACTTTCAAAATCATAATTTCTGGGCGGGATCCAAGGATTTTGTAACAACTCCCTCTTCTTTTCCGTCGATAGCTGAGTAGCCAACCCAACATAACGACCCAGATCATTTTCATGATAGCCATCGTCCACTATAATTTCAGGATCGACGTTGACGCCATAAGTTTGTTGGGATGTCGATGGAGAAGAATAGTCGGCAACAGATATATTTACAGGTTCTGCTGGAGAATTTGACGCTTGACCAATGTTAGCATGCAATGATCTTGGCATTACATGAGTTTTATCACGGTTGTCATTTTCATCGCTTCCACTGCTACTTTCCCGACCTGTTTTTCTTTTTTCGCGTGTTGTCCCTAAAAAAAGGATACACAAACATAATTACTCTTACGGTGTTTAGGCATAGAACGAAAAAGAAATTAATATACCACGTTTTTAAAACGGACTAAAAAGTATAAAATAATATTTTCTAATGCCATATAAATTGACCTAAGCATTTTTAATTTATAACAGTTACAGAAATTCTTGATAAATTTAAAACGAAAAATGTGGGGCGCATGAAATAGATAGATACCTAAATTACAAATTTTATTCTACTGCAAATATATATGCATAAAAAGTAGCAGTCAATGAGAAAGCTCATCTAACATGAGGTTTCTCAACGACTGCTACTTTTTACACTTTTTATCATTACCTATCTTATTTTTTTTCTTGCGCCCCACGTTTTTCGTTATACTTTTTAGTCGGTTTTAAAAACGTGGTATATTAAAAAAAATATTTATCTTTTTATTTTCAGCTTTTTAGTCACAAAAAATGTGTAATGTTTTTTAAACTTTCAAACAAACAAACAAACAAGCAAACAAACGAACAAACATCCACTTCTGACCTACAGTACTACAGTCAAAATTTCAAGTCTCTAGCTCATCGGGAAGTTAGTTTAAAATCAATTGCAAGATTTGTACGGAACAGACAAACAAACAAACAGACAGACAAGAAAACAATCTAATATTGTATTGTTATCCACTTCTGACCTACAGTCAAAATTTTAAGTCTCTAGCTCATCGGGAGATCGGGAAGTTAGTTTAAAATCAATTGCCAGATTTGTACCGAACAGACAAACAGACAGACAAGAAAGCGACCAAATAAAAACGTGGTAATAAATAAAGATCAAGATACCTATAAAAACATCACATTCAAATATCATTTACTTCCTATACACTTACAAGAGAGCCCCCCTTAAGAGCGTTATCGGTAATAAGCGGCCGTAAACCCAAAAATGTAATTTTTTTTGAGGACTGGTTACTCGTTCATCATAATAGCTTACTAAAAATTTATATAACCACTACATTAAACACATCTTTATATTGTGCTTGTACAGAATTATAACTCAATATTGTAACTATTTTATTAAAAGGCAAGGGTATTTTGAACTTAAGTTCATGAGATTTTACGAAAACGCTGTTTTGAAGTTCAGGTACGAATAAACGATAAGTCGTGGCAGCTCGAAAAAAATTGTAGATGTTAGGAAAATTACTGTTCTTGGGTATGTATAAAATGAAATTCAAGATTTCTTCCTTTTAAAACTAAAAAAAAATATTTCCTTAACATTAATTTGACGAAAATGGCTCCTGTAAAACATTTAATTTTGTGAAATATTTAAAAAAATATCCACTATTTGTTCGACTATTGTAGAAGCAGTAAAAAAAAACCAAATTGAAATACGAATAGTCACCCTCGTAATTAAATTTTAAATATTACTATAAATTGAACGGCATAATTGTTCAGAAGCCAGTCGCGCCTTGGCGCTTAACGGAGTAGGGTCACGTCGCTCGAGCTCTCCGCTCACAGCGTAAAAGACGACAATACGAACTTGAGCGTATACTGCGACTGATCGGTTTTGATTCGTAAGTATTTATTACTACCTAATTCTTTTAATTACTTTCATGCGATCTCTATAAAGAATAATATAGAATCTTTTTACGTTTTTAGTCGTGACTTTTGCGCGGCGCGGTTTCGCACCTCGACGGCGAGGGCGGAACCGCGGATATTTATTTGTTAAGGCCTCGCGGGCCGTGTAGGCTCTTTGTTGAGCGAGTGTGATATTGTCGTCCTCTTCGTCGAGGACGTCGGATGGATGAGATTTTGGAGGGTCTATAGGAAGCCGCCCCAACCACTAGTTGGTTGGGGTGTGTCATGGCAGAGTCAAAGTAGCTCTGAGAGCACCGTTTCATAAACTGCTTGATGGTCGGCAGTTCGAGGTCGATGTGGAGATCGACGTTTCGTATGAACCACGGTGCTCCCGTAGCTCGGCGCATGAAACGATTTTGTAGTGTCTGTAGCCTGTGGATCCTGTGTGGCTTTACGTGCGCGAACACCACGCTGGCATAGGTCATGATAGGCCGTATGCAGGTGGTGTAAGTCGGTACTTTGAGAACACACGACAAAACTGTAAGGTACTTATAGTTTCAAAAGAGTAAACGAAAAGAGAAGTGAGCCGTCACTCAGGACGCCTGGCAGACGTGAAACATCAAAATTATTTTGAAGACGTTACTGCAAAGCGTGGCGTTAACGCCGCTTTTAATGCCACGCGACGATCAGGTTCACCCCGCTTATAGATATTTCACATCAAAAATCCGAACGGAACATTTATGCAGCCTCATCTTCTGAAGATTATCAGCTAACTCAAATTTAATGTTTAATAATTACTAACCATACACAATATAATTTTTTCATAGAGAATCATTTTCTTCTTGTACTAGCAATAAATATGTAGCAAAATGTGGATCAAAATTTAATAACTAATTTCTGTAGTGGGTAGATTTAAATCTCTGACTGGACTTGTTAGACATCCATGGCCATGGCGACTAGGGCCATACTCGACTACTGCACGGCAGCCACGGAGGCAGCGTGCCTCTTGGCCGGAACTCTCCGGTGGGACCTGCAGGCGGAGGTACTCGCCGAGCTTTACCTGCGAGTATCAGAGACGCGAGCCACATATAGCCTCAATCAAGGTGATTGCCGCCTGGCGGGTCGACGCCCGCCGAGACGCCATTGCTCGTTGGGCAATTGGTCTGGAGAAGCCTCAATACGGTATCAGGACCGTCGAGTCCTTTCAGCTGGTGCTGATGGGGTGGTTGGGTCGGCAGCACGGGGTACATTCCTTCCGACTGGTGCAGGTATTGATGGGTCACGATAGCCAAGTACCTGCGCAAGCTCGTTAGGAGGGAGAGCACACCATCCTGCCACCACTGCTATTGCGACGTGAGCACGGCGCAGCACAGGCTCGAGGTGTGTGCCTCGTGGGCACAGCAGCGCCGTGAACTCGTTGCAATCACCGGTGCCGACCGGACCCTGCCGACCATCACTAGGGAGATGCTCAGCAGCGTCAGGAACTGGAACGCGGTCACCTCCTTCTGTGAGGCTGTCATCTCACGAAAGGAGAAGCCGGCTCGTGTGTGATCAATCTTTGGTCACACGTTCCACCACCGACGACTCGGGCGGCGCAGATACGAGTATCCGCGCCTCACGGCGCCCTAGGTGAGTCCGCGGGTGACCGGACCGGGGACTTTAGTGTGTCACCCGCAGAGAGCCTGATCCTGTGACGGCGACCGACGTCCCGGGATAGGGACGTCGATTGGGGTTTTTTTATTTTCTTAAAATTATTACACAATAATGTGATAATTTAAAAAAAATAAGTTGTCGAGTCTCGAACCTGAGACCAGAGTTCCCGCCGGCGAGCACGTTACCACGAGATTACCGCTTGTTGGCGATTCGACTTTGAATTTTTCTAGTACATAAATTACCCATCCAACTTTGACCCTTAAAATCTTTTTAACGAGGGCCCAGTTGACCCTAATATTTGGTAGTTGTGATACCCTCGTGCCCCCTCTACCACCCCACCAAAAATCATGGAAATCCCCGACCCACACGTCTGAGGGTCTCCTTGTAAGTTATACTCTCTGCCTATATTTTACTATTTCCTGTACTTAGCATATTAAAAATACAATTTTAACCGTTTTACTGTTATGAGATTTGGTTTTTAATAAAAAAAATTTAAAATTTACATCATGTTGATTTTTGAAAATCTACTTCTCCGAAGAATATATTAGAGATTGATTATTGATTATTATAAGCGCCAAGGCTCAAGGCTGGTCATTCTATGAACTCGCGTGTATGTAGTGCATTAAGTGTGCGTCGATATCGGACCGTAGCAAAAAACCAAAAATGCGAGAAGTGCCGATTACCGATAACGCTCTTAAACAAATCAAATAACCATATTAGGCACATATGTGTTTTGTTTTGACTCACCTCTTTCAAAGAATTTCCTGATATCCATTTGACGGATTAATATTTCCAGTTGTTGCGCAGTAAACGTAAGTCTCGTGTCGCCGCAACTAAACTATAAGACACTATTATGGCGCATGAAATATTCGCTCGTATTAAACTCCGAACTGAATTGAATTGTATTCGAAATTTCGAACTGAATTGCCTTGCTCTGCCTTTTTTTTTTTTTTTTTTTTTGTTCTAACAAGGAGTGTTAGTCTCAGATGGCTGTTACACCCTTACGCGGACTAGTGGTGAGCGCTGAGGGCTCTCAACCCAAAAAATTTAAGCAACGGGTCCCAAGGGCACCCCCTGTGGGGTACGAACCTCGGCTCGGGGCGTTGCTGAGGGCAATGTGGGAGGTCCCACTTTAGATTTATTTATTTTTGCGCGGCACGGTTTCGCACCTCGACGGCGAGGACGGAACCGTGGTCTTTTCTTTGTTGCGGCTTCGCGGGCCGTGTATGCTGTATTCTGAGCTATCGTGATCTCGTCGTCGGCTCGTCGAGAGAAAGTCTCGGTCGAGTGACCTTCGAGATGCGGGACGGGATATAGTTGGTCGCAGCGACCACTAAGGGGTTGGGGTGTGTTGTGGCAGAATCAAAATATCTACGGGCACACTGTTTCATATATTGCCTGATGGTCGGCAAGTGCAAGTCGATGTGGAGATCGGCATTGCGTATGAACCACGGTGCGCCCGTAGCCTTACGCATGAACCTATTCTGAAGTGTTTGTAGGCTATGGATCCTGTGTGGCCTAACGTGAGCGAATACTACACTGGCATACAACATGATGGGGCGTATGCAGGCAGTGTAAAGACGGATTTTGCATTTGAGCGACAGCTTACTCTTTGGGTTGAGTAAGTTGTGTAAACGACCCATAACGAACGCTGCACGCGAGCGCACAGTGGTTATGTGTCGAGCGAAGCTGAGACGATTGTCAAGGGTAACGCCTAGGTACTTGGCATTTGCCGCCCAGGGGATGGGCTTGTCAAAAATGCGGACTGGAGTGAAGCTATCGGGGGGGCTTGCTCTGCCTCACGATCTCGCTTATATATTCAAATATTCTCGCTCCCGAAATACGTAGAAAATACTAGACTCTGTTTCCATCCTTGTCTCATACTTGCTATCACTGTCTTTCCTTTCCAGAATAGTCCATGCTAGAACGTTCTTCGTGGTATTGCTATTCAATACAAGATGTCGCTATTGACCGTATATTATAAAATAAATTGATGCTATTTCTCTTTACTGGAAAAAGTACTGTCGAGTGTCGTCCGTAACTAGATAGCGCTAGATGTTGTTTTCTCCAAATTATATTGGGCTTTAATCCTAGATGGCTCTGATTATCACGTCGCGAGCGGAAACTATGAGATACGACGGTTTCGCGGGAGATTTAAATTATATTGCGTCGCTAACAGTGTACTATAACGAATGTTGTAGAATATTTAATTATAGATAAAAAATATTAAATCAAAATATCTGACTGAAAAGATGTTTTGTTTCCAACACTTCATTTTGCGCAGAGTAGGTAACACGTTATTAATTCCCACTTGCCAGCTAAATTGACGTTTACTTTATCTTCTATCAGCTGCCCCCACTTGCCCCTACCTGGGTACGGCCATGAAAATCATAATGACCTCCGCACAAATGACTAACGAAAATAGATAACAGGCGGCAAGCTCTCGAATTCATAAACGTAACTTAATAACAATAACATTAGCTTTTAAGAACTGGGTGCAATTTTATTTGTCACTCGTCTCTCTGCCTATAAAGACTAATACTAAAAAGGTCGGCGATAGATTCTTTATTTAATTGATTTCATAGAGACGAGCGGTAAGCGTGTTTTTATACTTATTAGAATAGAAAATAACTGCCAGATTATATACTAAAATTGATATAAGATATTAGTTTTCCAGATATAAGCATACATTCCCCTGGTGACCCTTCAACCAAATCTTACGCCTCATGGGAAAGGAAGGTGGTGGTAACGTTGTACTCTTAACACGCCACCACACGAGAATAATTAGTACTGAAAATTAATTATCAATATCTTGATAATAGCGCCATCTGTTCTAAATGAGGAGAACCATTTCTGTGATTTCACTATTACAAAACTTCAAATGTTAATAAAAACAATATTTGATTTCATAATTTGTATAGTGATGTACGTGTATAATCGCTTGCACGTATGTAGTATTGTTTGCTTCATATTTTTGATGGCTTACGTATGGACATTATCCTTCTATACGTTATTATTCTAAGCTATACTCGTTCCAACCATTTATTTTACTTTTGACACATGCTTTAGGACGTAACTGTTTCATTATACGCAATTATTAACTTTGAAACGAGTGAACAGAGAAATATATAAACTACCCAATAATATTTATATATCTTAATTATTACCCACTAAATACATTAATATGCCGTAAATAGCTCTATTCATAAAATTTAAGTGATAATTCATTTCCGTTATAAAAAAAGTTACGTTCTATCGCATCTAGTGACAGGATCAAAAGTATTCGGTACAAACTAATGAATCGCAAATAATCGATTACACTTATTTGCAGTTAAGTCAGCTGACAACTGAGTTTTGAATTGTTGTAATAGACAACACGTTAAAATTGTACCAGGGAGATATAAAAATCTTCTCATCATACCTATATCATGAAATAAAACAACCAAAATATTTTAATATTATTTTATTATAACGAATCGTCGGATTCTTCATACGAACTCGAATCGTCGCTTGAATCATCTGCAGTGTTTATTATTAACTCTTGTGTAGGTATGTTGTCAAATTCAATTTCCCGATCCCAATCAGAGAATATTATATTTTTTGTCTTGTTGACGACACTCGCCCAGTTTTCAGGCGTTACACTAGCACATGCGTTTTTTAAAAGTTCAAGCATTTTATTTGCTGTGAAAGGAGGAGTTGTATTGTTTCTTGCGGCGTGTCCTTTGACTTGTGCCCAGATCATTTCAATTGGATTATATTGACAGTGGTACGGAGGAATTCTGATTACAACATGCCCATATTCTGCTGCCATTTCGTCGATGACATATCGTTTTGGCTGCTTTTTACTTTTTAATATTTTAAGTAATTCTACTTTTAGTAGGGATTCGTCCACATCTTCCCCATTATCACGAAGCCAGTTTATAATCTCGTGTTTTTTGTTGGCCTGTGTTGGCATTTTATTAATTTGGCGAGAGTGATAGGGTGCATTATCAATAAATATTGTTGATGGCTCTTCAAGTGATGTAAGCATTTCTCTGAACCACTTTTCATACACGTCCGCATTCATCTCCTCGTGATAGTCTGCTGTTTTTTTTTATTTGAACGCTAACAGAGTGTCTGGTACAAATCCCTTTGTAGTTCCCGCATGGCAAATGATGAGGCGTTCACCTTTCCCAATTGGCACTGCAGAAGTAGAAGCAGCAGTATCGTCAGTCCAACCTTTTGGTATGGAATGATTGGCATTGAGCCAAGTTTCATCTGTGAAAACGACATTCGACCAGTCTTCTATTTTCTTCGCTTGTCTTAAAAATTCACAGCGAGACAAGGCTATATCACGACGTTCCATTAAAATTTTTCTTTTGTCGGATTTCTTATACAAGAACCCGATTTGGTGCAGCACCTTTGACAAAGAAGATTTTTGACCACGAAACAAGCCACAATTTCGTAGAGACGCTACTAATTTTTTCAAAGTAGGAATCTCTTTGCTTGTGTAATAATTGTATATATGACGACGAATAGCATCAGTATCAAAACTGTCAATTGCTGTCACTTTACGGGGCTGACGTTTTTTCTTAGGCGTAGATAGCTTGTTCTGTTCAATACCACTACTACCATAGGCTTCTTTAGTGATTTTCGCCACCGTTGGAGCACTAATACCTAATGCTGCTGCAACACGGTCTCTAACTTGGGTTACTGGTATAAGGAATCCGCCATTGCGGCTTTCCTTTTCAAAAAATTCACGAAGCCGCAGCACTAACTCTCTGGATTGTCCTTTAAGCACCATACCTTTCGGCATTTTGCAAGTAAAATCTTACTAGGAGGAACGATACGCTCAACTCAATCAAAGTAAGAACAATGAAATCAATACGGTGGAATATAAATACTCAACACAGCGTATGAAAAATATGAAAGAGCACTCAGCGAACAGAAATGTGACTAGCACGGGAGTCTTGTTGCGAGTGACAGACAACACAACAAAATGGCGTCGCCGGCGCGCCGTTCAGTGTTGCCAATTCGGCTTAAAAAAAAAGGGGTAGGCTGGATGAGAAAATTAGTGATTTACTACCGCAGACGAGGGCGCCATTGTCTCTAAGTAAAGTTTGGAGCAGCGGACCCCGCTTAATGGAAAAATGCTTCATAAAGTAGTTATTTTTTATTTTGCAAAGTACAAAGTAAAATATTTTGGGAGGACTGAATTAGTGGGTATGCAAAAATTAATGTGCCCAAATAACAAATACATTTACAGAAGTGAAGTTTTTAAATAATATGAAATATGTATTTAAGCAAAAATAAAATATCCGTGTTAAATCGATTAAAAGTTCTTCCTGACTAAAATCGATTATTACAAAACATAGTATCCGTAATACATTGGTACAACACTAATTGATCAGAATTCGACCTGCCAAAAGTAAAATAAATGGTTGGAGCGAGTATAGTACGTTAAAACGGCAATTTCATATTTAAATCCCTATTATTTCACGTAATCTATATATATATAGGAGAGGCGGGTTTTGCGAGCGATATATTGACTCATCACCATATCTCTGGAACCATAAGGCGTGCAGACTTGAAATTTGGCATAAATATTCCTTTCGTTGAGTGGAGGTCAGTTAAGAACGGATTTTACGAAATTCCACCTGCAAAAGGTGTTGCGGGGGGGTTAACAATAATAGACATATAAAGGAACAGGGTGAGCCGAAGCTACTGAAGCTAGAAAAATGAAATTTGGACCGTAGTTTCATTTCGTGACGTAGACACCCACTAAGAAAAGATTTTTTGAAATTCCACCCCTAAAGGGGTGAAACGCAACGGTAAAGTTTGTATGGAAAGAAAAAAAAATCTTTAGCTACTGTCTTCAAATTAAGCACAAATACTCTTTAATAAAAATAAATACACACGTGTTTCAGCGTTTGTCCATTTTCATCCTCTAAGGGTGTAAAATAGGTAGAAAGATGTCAGTTTACTGACTTATCACATAGTCGAAAGTACTCATGCCAGAAACATGGAATTTTGATATTAGTTTCTTTGCGTGACGTAGAAACTCACTAAGAAAGGATTTTTTGAAATTCAATCCCTAGGGGGTAAACCGCAGTAACAACGTTTGTATAAGGAGAAAAAAAATCTACATCGATATTCTTCAAATTCTCCAAAAATACTCTTTAGTAAAAATAAATAAAGACGTGTTTCAGCATTTTTTAATTTTCACCCTCTAAGGGTGTAAATAGGTAGGAAGAAGTTGGTTGATTAACTCAACAACGCCGAGCTGAAACTACTGAAGCTAGAAAAATGTAATTTTGACCGTAATTTTATTTTGTGGCGTATGGATTCAATAAGACGGGATATTTTTTTAAATTCAGCCCCTTAGGGTGAACCGCAGTGGCAAAGTTTGTATGAGGAGACAAAATCGTCATCGATTTTCTTTAAATTTTGCATAAATACTCTTCAATAAAAATGAATAAACTGCATTTGTCTGATTTTACCTTCTAAGGGTGAATCTACACTTCTTTAATAATATTATAAATGCGAAAGTAATATTGTTTGTCTGTTTGTTACCCTTTCAAGTCTAAACCACAGAACTGATTTCAAAAATTATTTCACCAATGGAAAGCTATAATATCAGGGAGTAATATAGCCTATATTTTATCCCTCTATTCCCACGGGAACTACGTAGGCAAGTCGACTGAAGCCGAAGCGAAGCGAGGGCGGGTTGCTAGTACTATAATAAATGTGTAATTATATAGTCGATTAATTCTTTCTTTTTGTTACAAATAAACGGTGTAATTTGATTGATATCATATTAATAGTAATATGTACGTAAATAAATGCGCAGTTGAGTAATTCATTGGTTTCTTTACCTTATATAAATGTGAATAATTTCGATATCCCGCAAATACTGAGTTCCCGCGGGATTGAAAATTCGTAATCCCGCAAATATCGAGATTGGATTCAGACTGCGGGATTGGAAACCCTAGCTCAAACTTCAAAATGAGAGGATTTTTAAGACTGTCACTAAGGAAATATTTTTTGCGGAGCGTCGGACAGTTACAAATATGCTACTAACAGACACAAAACAAAATTCGTGGATCACACAAAATATTGGTTGAAATCGATTCCACGACACCTGACTCGGTAGGACGCTCTTACTTACTAAAGAGATGCTGGTAATTGTTCCTGCGTTTTTATATAAAACTAGCAACCCGCCCTCGCTTCGCTTCGGTTATAGGTTATAGTCGTTTTATCCGCGTAGTTCCCGTTCCCGTGGGAATACCGGGATAATATATAGCCTAGTTTACGCCCTGATATTGTAGCTTTCCATTGGTGAAAGAATTTTTGAAATTGGTCCAGTCGTTTTGAAGATTACCTGGAACAAACAGACAGACAGACAGACAGACAAAAATTTTTTAGTTGCTATTTTAGGCATAGGTGTCGTGCAAATAACCGTGTGAGCATGAAAAAAGCCTATTATTTTGACATTACAAACAGACACTCCAATTTTATTTATTGGTATAGATAAGTCATGAAATTTAATAAGATTTAAAAGGATTTAAGAGGAAGAGTCAGCGCCCTTGCCCGATAAATATAGCATAACTCGATCAAGGAAATGTATATATCAACATCCATCCTCCTTTAACATATAATTGAAAAATAAATGTAATTAATAGTTATTTGTTTAGATACCTTAATGAAGCCAAACATATGGTAATTTACTTATGTAAGCTTAGACTTGCATAAAGTTGACACCGGCAGTTGAGTCACCGGTAACAACCATTAACAGTTGAGTCACCGATAACAACCGCTATCAGTTGAGTCACTGATAACAAACGTTATCAGTTGAGTCACCGATGACAACCGTTATCAGTTGAGTCACAGATAGAAACCGTTATCAATTGAGTCACCGATGACAACCGTTATCAGTTGAGTCACCGATGACAACCGCTATCAGTTGAGTCACTAATAGCAAACGTTATCAGTTGAGTCACCGATAACAACCGTTATCAGTAGAGTCACCAATGACAACCGTTATCAGTTAAGTCACTGATAACAACCGTTATCAGTTGCGTCACCGATAACAACCGTTATAAGTTGAGTCACCAATAACAACTATTATCAGTTGAAACACCGATAACAACCGTTATCAGTAGAGTCACCAATGACAACCGTTATCAGTTGAGTCACCGATAACAACCGTCATCAGTTGAGTCACCGATAACAACCGTTATCAGTTGCGTCACCGATAACAACCGTTATCAGTTGCGTCACCGATAACAACCGTTATCAGTTGAGTCACCGATAACAGCTGTTATCAATTGAGTCATCGATAACAACCGTTATCAGGTGAGTCACCGATAACAGCCGTTATCAGTTGCGTCACCGATAACACTCGTTATCAGTTGAGTCACCGATGGCAGCTGTTATCAGTTGAGTCACCGATAACAACCGTTATCAGTTGCGTCACCGATAACAACCGTTATCAGTTGCGTCACCGATAACAACCGTTATCAGTTGAGTCACCGACAACAACCGTTATCAGTTGCGTCACCGATAACAAGCGTTATCAGTTGAGTCACTAAAAACAACCGTTATCAGTTGCGTCACCGATAACAACCGTTATCAATTGTGTCACTGATAACGGTCACCGATGACTACTGTTATCAGTTGAGTCAACGATGACAACCGTTATCAATTGCGTCACCGAAAACAACCGTTATCAGTTGAGTCACCGAAAACAACCGTTATCAATTGCGTCACCGAAAACAACTGTTATCAGTTGTGTCACTGATAACAACCTTTATCAGTTGAGTCACCGATGACTACCGGTATCAGTTGTGTCACTGATAACAACCTTTGTCAGTTGAGTCACCGATGACTACTGTTATCAGTTGTGTCACTGATAACAACCTTTATCAGTTGAGTCACCCATGACTACCGTTATCAGTTGTCACTAATAACAACCTTTATCAGCTGAGTCACCGATGACTATCGTTATCAGTTGTGTCACTGATAACAACCTTTATCAGTTGAGTCACCGATGACTACCGTTATCAGTTGCGTCACCGATAACAAACGTTATCTAGTTGAGTCACCGATAACGGGACAACGGGAATCAAGTGAAGGTTCTCAACGTTTGGCGACAAAAGTTTTAAAATAAATAAATCAATCCTGAAAGTCACTATACTCCCAAAGTTACCATTTCACGCGGACGAAGTCGCGGGCACTGCTAGTCTATATATATATATATATATATATATATATATATATATATATATATATAAGTTTTGCGAGCGATATATTGACTTGTCACCATATCTCTGGAACCATAAGGCGTACGGACTTGAAATTTGGCAGGAATATTCCTTTCGCTGAGTGTAGGTCAGCTAAGAACGGATTTTACGAAATTCCACCTGCACGGGGTGTTGCGGGGCTTATCTTTAGCTACTGTCTTCAAATTAAGCACAAATACTCTTTAATATAAATAAACACGTGTTTCAGCGTTTGTCCATTTTCTTCCTCGAAGGGTATAAAATAGGTATAAGGATGTCAGTTTACTGACTCATCACAGAGCCGAAACTACTGAAGCCAGAAGCATGAACTTTTGACATTAGTTTATTTGCGTGACGTAGAAATCCATTAAGAAAGGATTTTTTTTGAAATTCAACCCCTAGGGGGTAAACTGCAGTAACAAAGTTTGTATAGGGAGAAAAAAATCTACAACGATGTTCTTCAAATTCTCTACAAATACTATTTAATAAATATAAATGAACACGAGTTTCAGTATTTCTTAATTTTCACCCTCTAAGGGTGTAAATAGGTATGGAAAAGTTGATCGACTAACTCATTAACGCCGAGCTGTAACTACTGAAGCTAGAAACATGAAATTTTGACTGTAATTTTATTTTGTGACGTAGAGACCCATTAAGAAAGGATATTTTGGAATTCAACCCCTAAGAGGTGAACCGCAGTAGTATAGTTTGTATAAGGAGACAAAATTCGTCATCGATTACCTTCAATTTTTGCTTAAATACTCTTTATTAATCATTTGTTTCATCATTAAAACCCTTATACCTACATTCCATTGTTCGGCTCCTCCATAATGAGAGCGAAATGGACCTACTATACCACGCTGGTCAGACGTATTGCCATAGGTTTTAGTTTCGAACTTTTCTTATCTTGCATAGATGTAGTATGCATATTATAAACCCTTAGTCGTCGCCTACGACAGCCATGGGTAGGAGAAGGGGTGGTGAATTGTATCGATCCTATGGAAAAAAGGATGAGTACAAAAATTGTAGGAAATTTAATTCTGAACAACTTTGGTAATGACTATTTTTCGTGTAAAATTGAAAATAAACGAGTTATTTAAAAAACATAAAACCACCCTTAAAATCAAGATGGCGGAAAACGCAAGACCACTGGGAATTCGAAAACCGAAATGTAGACTCCCAGTGACTCCCCCTAACGAATTCCAAAGGAAAAATTCTACTTATAATTTTTCCTGGGTCCAAACAACAATTCGACTGGGCTACAAGGAATAAATTTATTTGGGGTGTAAATGCCCTATCTTATGATAAAACCTTTTTATTTGATACATCATCATCCAGCTTTTGCTGTCCACTGCTAGCGCAGGCTTCTCTAATACGCTACAAGGTACGGTCCTCTGCAGCCCGCATCTAAGGACATTCAGCATCATTCACCAAGTCATCGGTCCACCTGGATCGTCCTACACTGCGTCAACCGATACGTAGTCGCAACTCCAGAACCTTCTTCCCCCAGCGGTTGTCGGTTCGCCGAGGGATATGAATTTGAGTTTATTTAAAAGACCTACATTTAGAGAAAATTTAATAACCTTTATACGCTAAATAATAAGATTATTAATAATATTATTTAGCGTATAAGGTTATTAAATTTTTAATCATTGATTAAGTGGTAATTTTGATCACATACTGGCACAATATTAATTGATCCATTAGATTGTCAGTCTATAGTTTTGCTCATCAAAATGAGATTCTGTCCGCTGAACAGCTTCAATGCAGCTTATCTATGCTTTTCAATAGCATTTTCTGACCCGTACATAATTGAATTTGTGACTATAATGCTCCTATTTAATCGGATTTGCTTTGTAAATGTTCGTCAGTGTTGATCAATTTCCCAATTGCCCTCAATAATGTTAATAGACCCAGAAAATTTTAGTTAAAGTTCGGCAATTATGGTTTTTTTTGTATCTGTGTAGTGATAAGGATACAATTCGTCCCCTTTCTTATCGTGGGTGATCGTAAGAGAGGTCTAAGGGATACAAGGAGATAGCAACACACTGCAAGAGAAGGAAATTCGAAATAAAACCCTGTACCAACCCAACTCACCTGCGTGGTACAGTAGGTCAATTACCCTGTAACTATGGAGGAGGCATGAGCCCAGCAGTGGGATGTATATGAGCTGAGATAAATAGTTCTTTTTTTAAATAGTTGTTTCCGCAGCTTTATATGTCATAACGAAGGAAGAATACACTGGAATAATCCGCCACTGAATCGATGATAAGTTATAATGAGGAATATGGAATAACATGTTCGCTTGTACAGCAAAGTTCCTATAAGGACTTTGCCCGCGCAAGAAAGAAAAAAGCTTAAGACCCAGCACAGTCAGATTACGCATTTGATGATTTAAAAACAAAACCTTTAATCAAAGTGTTTGAATCTATTAGCAGTTAGATTATCTTTTGAATGTTATGTTTTTTTATATATCGAGTTTTCCTTTTTCTGGCATAGATGTTATATACGCATTATATCCTTTAGTCGTCTTTTACGACATCCACAGTCAAGATTGGAAGTGGTGAATCTATCACCACACCGAAAAAAGTGTTCCAAAATGTAATCTTTCGCTGACTTGGTGGCTGGCAAGCAAATACAGGTATTGTAAACAGACAAATTCATAAGGCAACTCTGCGTAACATCTATTCATCTTTTTAGGCATCGAATGGAACGGACGGCATGTACCCGACATGCCGTCCGTTCCGTTCGGGCGAAGAAAGGGCAGTGCCCTTCTCCATAGCCCACTGTATTCTTTCCCCTTCACTATTGGGCCAGTCACTGGTAGTGAATCCTCGACACCTGACCAGCCCGGCGGGATACCCTATTCAGTACCGCCCCTCCTGGTCAGTCTTTCCGCGGGAAACGGATTAGTCCCCTGTACAGTCACCCGCAGCGTCGGCTAGGATGGCATCAAGCGTAGATATTTCTGCTTGTGCCGCTCCGGGAGTCTGTGGCGTAGCGTGTTAGCGTGGTCTGACTCAGCCCTGAACCGCTCTCTCGCCGCCTTTTCATGACCGTGTGCAGGTATTTGGCAAAGCAATGCTCCATCAAAGCCTATCCCAGTCAGAAGAAAAGAAAGATGCTGCCGACCCAATCACTTCATCAGCATCGGATGGAGGGCTTCGACGGTCCGAGCATAGTACCGAGATCTATCCAGTCGGACTGCCCAGCGGACAATGACGTCACGGCGGGCGTTACCCGGCCAAGTGGCCATAGCGCTGAGCAAGACTGGGCCTCCCCTCGCCCGCGTCGTCAACACCCGCCGATAAAGTCAGGTGATTAGTCCACAAAAGTCAGCAGAATCGGTATGTCAGTTTTAACGCCAATTTTCGAAGATTGCGGTAAGCCGTTATAAGTGTTTATTTGATCATAACAAATCACGAACCTGTCTCCTTATCGTGTACGCAAGTTTCCTTATCATCATCGGAGCTCATATGTTCCACTGCTGGGCTCGAACCTTCCCCACAGTGGGAGGGAACTTAACCTACTATACTCTGGTCAAACGTATTGGTACAGGGTTTTATTTGGTGACTGGACGGGGGATTTTAGTTCGTCTCTCGCGGAGAGACTGACCGCGTGACGGCGACCGACGTCTTGGACGTCGAGGGGAGAGGGTACGCCTCAGCGTACTCCGTCGGGCCGACTACGAAGGGCAAGGAACTCGGTACTGGTGGTCGGCCCAACGACGAAGGCGACGTGCTAAGGTGGATTATGGGGCCACGCGCCTCCCCTCTGTCGCCCTGGACAGAGCCGGGCGGTGGGTGAGCTGAAAAACAGGGTTTTATTTCGAGTTTTCCTTTTCTTGCATAGAAATTGTATGCATATCATAATCCCTTAGTCGTCTTTTATTACATCCACAGACAAGAAAGGGAGCATGGATTATATTCTTACTGCGTTAACGCACGGAAATTTAAATGACTAATTTCGAGCATATCTCGGTCTGCCATAATAGAGTCATGTGGGGCAACTGTACGCAAATTTAGGCACTTTGCTTCTAGAATAAAAGGTACAGGTGATTGTGAAAAAAGCCACGTTTATTCTAATATAATAAACCTTTGACAGTAATAACAAAACATATATTTTTTGTTCTAATATTAATTAGTGCTTTTTTTGCAACTTTTAATCTTCTCGGGAAATGCGGATACTTACCCGCATCGGTGGGAAAGTGTACGCACTCCTTCAGTTAAGTGTACGCACTGTCGACAAAGGGTACGCACATCGAAAACTAACCTTCTACTATACAGAGATCACAAATTAATGTGTCGCTCTCGTAGCTGGTGCAAGCTTCAAGCCATCAAGACTTATATATTGAACACCAAATCCACACTTCAGTTGTATCGCCATACTTCTCTTGACATAACGGACAATAGTGCTCTTGTTCCAGTTGGAGCTCCATCTATAAGTTCACACATTCTTTTGCGAAGAAACATAAATAATTTGAGTTTCGAACGTTTTCTTAAAGTACTCTCATTGCTACTAACAATTTCTGTCATTGTTCATTTCGATTTTTCCTCTTCAATCAACTTTTTGGCTGTATTAATCTGCTCTTGAATAGGTACAGACTTTCCGATCGGGGCATTTTCTTATGTATTTCCGAGGCATTTTCAGTCTGGAAACTATAAAAACGAATTATTTTAAATTAATAGGGTAAGTATACGCACTATAATATACGCACACTTACCCCAAACCGTCGGAGGAAATAAATTTTATACAGAAAAAAATATTACTTACCTTAGATTAAATACACAAATTTACATAAAATATTGATTAGTTGCTCTTATTCCTGATCACTTATTCATCAACTAGAACTAATTAATAACCAATTAAAGTTTTTGAAAATAAATAAGAAAAGCATTCAAAACAAAATTTTATTTTTAAGTGCCTGTTGGTTTTAGCGATAAATCTGGGACGCGTTACTTTTGCTTGGTAGTCAAATGCGAACCAAACGCGATAGGTTTCGACCAGTTCTCAACCATGCCATATGCATAATATTCACTGCGTACACTTACCGCGTATGGTTACCCCACATGACTCTAATAGTCCTTATAAAATTGGGCCGTGAATTTCATAAATCGCTCATTTCGTCTTTGATTTTCATCAAAGTTAATTAAACTACATAGGTATGCTGTGAGATAGATAGATTCATCAAACTGTCGCCACGGTCCGTAATTAAAATCTCAGTTGGTTACGTCACGATCACAGGCCCGTACTCGGAGCATCAAGCTTATTAGGTAACCAGCAACCCGCCCTTGCTTCGCTTCGGTTTCAGTCGTCTTTCCTGCGTAGTTCTCGTTGCCGTGGGAATACCGAGATAAAATATAGCCTAGGTTACTCCTTGATATTGTAGCTTTCCATTGCTGAAAGAATTTTTGAAATCGGTCCAGCCGTTTTGAAGTAGGGATGTAACTTGGAGGGAAAATAATCCATTTTTTTTCTTTAAAATAAATCGATTATGAAATAATGAGTTTTCTTGCCGGATCTTTCTCAGTGTGGCCGCGTTCCGATTCGGTGGTAGTATATTAGTTTTGTTAGTTTTAAATCAACAAATTGTAACAATAATTGCTACAAATTTAATAATTAATAATTATTAACCATAAACAATATAATTTTTTCATGTAGAATCATTTTCTTCTTACACTGGCAATAAATCTGTACTAAAATGTGGGTCACAAAAAATAATTAAACAATAATTAAACACAAAAATAAATTTATAACTAATTTTCTGTATCGGGTAGATAATTATAAATGTCTGTAATAACGATTACTTGTTGGACGTGAGACACCTTAGTCCGCCCGTGACCATGAATGCTGCAAAGTGTTCGAAATGTCGGGCAATGATAAATCAAATACAAACGCGATATAATCCGTAAAAGTAGTTTTATTTACAAAATAATCGATTAATTAAAAATAATTATTTTATAATCAATTTTTCTCCTAACAGAATTATGATGACCTTTTTTTTAGGAAATCTGCTAGTGAAATAATCGATTAATTTAGATCGAATTTCGAATAATAAAAATCGATTAATAATCGATTTTTATTATTTTGATAATCGATTGTAAAAATCGATTATTACAATCAAATAATCGATTCATCATCATCATCATCATTTCAGCCTATTGCCGTCCACTGCTGGACGTAGGCCTCCCTCATATTGCACCACAATGTGCGGTCCTGTGCCGCCTGCATCCAACGACGCCCAGCAACTTTCACTAGGTCGTCGGTCCACCTAGTGGGGGGGGGGCGTCCTACACTGCGTCGTCCGATGCGTGGTCGCCACTCGAGAACCTTTCTTCCCCAGCGGTTGTCGGTTCGTCGAGCGATGTGGCCTGCCCATTGCCACTTCAGCGTGCTAATTCTTCGTGCTATGTCGGTTACACCCGTTCTTCTGCGGATTTCTGTATTCCGGATTCTATCTCGCAGAGAAATCCCGAGCATAGCCCGTTCCATAGCACGCTGAGCGACTTTGAGCCTTGATATGAGGCCTACATTTAGGGACCACGTTTCCGTGCCGTAAGTCATCACTGGTAACATACACTGGTCGTAGACCTGTGTTTTCAGACACTGAGGTATGTTGGACGAGAAGATCCTCTTAAGTTTCCCGAACGCTGCCCAACCGAGTTGGATTCGTCGGCTGATCTCTTTCTCGAAATTGGATCTACCTAACTGGACTGTTTGTCCTAGGTAAACATAGTGATTGACAACTTCGAGAATCGCATTGCCAACTAGGACCGGTACAGGAATGACATGGGTATTTGACATGACTTTCGTCTTGTCCATGTTCATTCGTAGACCCACTAGTTGGGATACCCTGCTGAGATCATTGAGCATAGTGCCAAGGTCCTCCATGGATTCTGTCATAACGACGATATCGTCTGCGAATCGAAGGTGAGTGTTGTATTCGCCGTTAATGTTGATGCCGAGTCCAGTCCAGTCTAAGAGCTTGAAGACATCTTCCAGTGCAGTGGTGAACAGTTTCGGAGAGATAACATCTCCCTGTCTCACGCCTTTCTGCAACTGGATCGGTTTCGTACTCTTATCCCGGATACGGACTGACATTGTGGCGTTCCTATACAAATACTTCAGCACTTTGATATAGCGATGGTCGATTTGGCACCGCTGAAGGGACAGGGTTTTTACAATAATCGATTAATAGTCGATTATTGTAAAAACCGATTATTTTTTCACACCCCTATTTTGAAGATTACGATTACCTATTATTGCGATTTAATACGAATGCTATGTCGTAGGCATTTGAGAATGACGTCAGTCCACCTAGAGGGAGATCGTCATACGCTGCATCGCCCGATTCCTGGTCGCCACTCAAGAACCTTTCTTCCCCAGCGGTTGTCGGTTCGACGAGTGATGTGGCCTGCCCATTGCCATTTCAACGTGCTAATTTGAATTGCTCTCTTTTGAATAGATATTATATATATATAGGATGTATCAGGTTATGGGGCAACTGGTCAAAAGGGAGATACGCAATGGTGGTAGGAACCCACGAAAAAAATTTGAACGAAAGATATCGATTCGTTAAGGAATTAGAGACATGTAAAGTTTTCAATTTTGTCATCGCTTTTTCGTGTAAATCTGATTGAAATGTATAAAGTCAATGATACTTAATACGCAACATATTCATACTTTGTTAAATATTAATTAGATATTTATAAATTAAATATTAATAAAATTGAAGAAATCAATGATTACGTTCACATAAGCAAAACAAACTTCGCTTTAAAACAGCTGATTGGCCTATGAGCGTTGACCGCTTGCCGTTGTAACTACATGTCATTGAAGCGTTTGCGCAATTCTAGGTATGAATGAATGAAATTATACTGTCGAAGCTTTACATGCCTACATGTATTCTGTCTGTACATGCCTACATAATACGTAACATTTAAGGCATAGACTCTTAGACACATTTTTTTGAAATCACTATAACTTTTATGTTATATTGTTTTTTGTGTAATGTACATTCTAATTATGATCTATGACCGTTATACTACAACATACTCGAACAGTTGTCCCATAACCTGATACAGCCTGTATATATATATATATATATATATTATCAACTATTTGTCTTTTTGACTTCCATGGACTAGGTAGGAGGTATTAAGTTGTATATTTACTTCGTCACCACACGGAAACTATATGTTCATTTAATACGAAGTTTGCATAGAATAACCATCGTTACCTTCAAGGGACTTGTAAAACATCAAGGGATTGTGTTTAAGGGTCCTGTCTCGTTACAAACTACTAATTGAATTAATGTCGAGTTGAATCACAATGCTCACTGTTCCTCGAAAACATAGAGGTAAAGGATTTTCAATATACTAGTTTCTAAGTTAAATGAAATACATTTAAATAAATCTATAGCCAGAGTTTATAACGCCCTTAGATAAGTTAGCGGTGGGGATACACAATGTGATAATACGTCTCATTTTGCACGGGACAGTACCGTTTTTAGGTTGTCTGTCCCGTTGTCAGTGCCGGATTAAGGTAACTTGATGGCCAAAAGCAATCTCTAATTGAAAAAATAAAATGTTACTACGTATTGTAGGTAAATATGTTTATATTGGTCCTCCTGCCCTTATTTCATGCTAGGTAGAGACGGCGTAACATGATTTCATATGATTAAAAATTCTAAGATTCGGCTATATTTTATAACCGTCTCCTTCATCATCATCCCAGCTCATATACGTCCTACTGCTAGGCTCAAGCCTCCTACACAATAAGGGGAAAATTGACCTTATTATAACATACTGGTCAACCAGGTTGGTATAGAGTTTTATTTCGAGTTTTCCTTTTCTTCCATAGATGTTATATGCTTATTATATCCCTTACTCGTTTTTGAAAACATCCACGGGCAAGATAGGGTGTAGTGAATTGTATTCTTACTCCGTCACTACACGGATAACCGTCTGCTAATCTTTTTTTTTTTTCACGCTGTGGAAATGCATTTACGCACTATTCCCCGCCGGTTAAAGACAGGGGAGTGTGTGTGGGACTCGCCGGCCACAGAGGTGAAGCCGTCTGCTTATCTGACGCTAATCATCTCGGGAACATCTTTCACAGCCAACATATGTGTTGGTCATATTTGACTGTGGGTAGGAATCGAAGACCCGACCCCCGGGCGTCGAAGGCAGGGTCACTACCAACTACGCCAACGGGACCCACGTATCCACTTACGAGCGAGCGAGCGAGCGGAAGTGAGGTTATGACTGCGACGAAACCGAAGGTTAATGACGATTTATAAAGCGCGGCTTTTGAAATTGTTTTAACTGTCGTGTGTTTTTATTTTTCAGTCGTCTCTGATATCCTAGTTAGGCTGCTCTAAGCAATTGGTTAAATAGCTTCTAGGTTAATCCAGGACTGCCCGTAGTCTCCAGCCGTACAAAATGCCCCGTTTTTATAAAAAGAGAATAAATGAACATTTGTTATAGTGATTGGCACGTGTCCTTGTTTTCTTTTTCAGGTGTTGATTTCATTTATCTACTCCTGCAAGATTTTTCACCTGTCGTCGATGACTTTGCTTTTAAATAGGCACGCAGAAAGAACCTAGTGATGCAATTTATGCCTATTTTTGGTTCGACAATTGCGGTAGTTCTATACGTATTTTTTTGGATTCTTTGCTTTTGTTTGATGCCGCACGTTTTATAACGGAAATTTGGATGAAACTATAAGGGTGAAATGAAGTCAAATTTATTATAAACTAGCAACCTACCCTCGCTTCGCTTCGGTTTCAGTCGTTTTATCCACATAGTGCCCGTTCTCGTGGGAATACCGGGATCAAATATAGCCTTAGATTAACTTCCTGATATTATAGCTTTCCATTGGTGAAAGAATTTTTGAAATCGATCCAGTAGTTTCGGTGCCTATTCAATACAAACAAACAAACAAATCTTTCCTCTTTAAAATACTAGTTGACCCGGCGAACTTCGTACCGCCATAATTTTTTTTCGTAAATATATTTTCTAAATTCCGAAAATATAGTCTCTGGAAGAACCATTACAGCTTTGTCCGGAAAGATTCGATCATCTTGGTCGCGGCATTGCTAATGATGATTCAAAGAGAATACAATAACTGTTTACTGATATCTGACAAAATTATCAAATTTCTTCTTCTTCTTCTTATTTAATGGCTATGAGCTACAATAATATGAGCTATTGGTGCCAGTGTCGAGTTATTATATTGATTATTCACGTCTTTAGTCTTCGTCTTTCAGTCAGTCATTAGCATGATTTGGTGCTGATAATCAAGTCATGCCTTCTCTGGGAATTTTGGCAGAATGTCAAAATGCATAATTGCGTAGTAGCTATTATATCATATTCACTACATTTCAGAATTATATCTGCATTACATTACATAAAATATCAGCAAAATTAGTCAATATAACACTGTAAAACACTAAAACAATGAATAAGTTATAAAAGCTCCATGACATTTTGGCATTCTAGTCAAAAGTCCCTCATCACATTTTCAACCATACTTAACTATAGACAAAATTACGTTTAACTGTCATTTGCGTTTTGTTATTACATATCAAATGCGTTTTTGTTATACTACATTTATTTGACATTTTATTGAACGGGAAACGGGAACGCGATCGAACGGGATAAAAAGTATCCTCTGTCTCCTGGTTCTAAGCTACCTCCCCACCAATTTTCAGCCAAATCAGTACAGTCGGTCCTGAGTTATAAATAGTGTAACTAACTTTTTTTTTGTGTGTGTATAGCTGTTGGTCGTAGATGACCTTGACAGCTTAACCCGGACTATGGGTGAGCGCTGATGGCTCTCAACCCGGAGTGTAACTAACACGACTTTTTTTTATATATATAGATTAGTATCGACGATAAATTGATCTACATAAATGCTGGAATTCATCACCCGAATTGTTAAGTGTAAATGTGGTCCAACAACTTTTCATAAAACCATAACTTTATCATTGTCTCAGCTCATATAAGTTCCACTGCTGGGATGAAACTTCGTACAAAATAGGGAGGAAATTGATCTATACCACGCTAGTCATACGTGTTGGTATAGGGTTTTGTTTCGTGTTTTCTATCCCTTATATCTATATGTTTTTTTTTTTTTTTTTTTTTGGGTGGGTCGCGGTCGGCGCGCCTCCGCACCACTCCGTCCGGGGCGACAGAGGGGCTTAAGCACGCAACTCCCGCAACCCACCCGAAAACCACTCGCCTTCGTCATTGGGCCGACCACCGGAGCAGGTTTACTTGTCGTCAGTGGTCGGCCCGACGGAATACCCCCTACGCGGGGTACCCTCCCATCGACCGACGTCCCCCCCTCGGGGAGGACGTCGGTCGTTATATCTATATGTACAAATGACATCTATATCTTAGAATAATAACGTATAGAATGATAGTGTCGCTACTTAAAGCGATCAAAACATGAACCCAAAAATACTATAAGCGCGCGGGCAATTACACGCGTACACACGCACATCACTATACAAATTATGAAATCAAATTTTGTTTTTATTAACATAAATCGTCGAAATACTTTTAAAAGTTAGTTAAAAACTTTTTTAAGTTTTTCAAATGTGTTATGACACTATTTGAATGCACAAACCGTCATAATTACCTATTTATTTTTTAAGAGTTGCGTACGTACATGCAGTACAATGACTTGTACATTACGGAACGGTTCCGATGTAAACTCCACTAGGCTGCAATTGAAATGCTTCACTTTTTGTGCGCGAACTTACCTTCTATACGTTATTATTCCAAGATCTATATGTTATTTGCTTATTAAGTATATCCCATAGCCGACTTTGACGACATCCACGAGCAAGCATCTCGCAACTGTCACGACACGGCAATTATAATTTACTACTACATTATTTTGAATATAAATTTAATTAAATATTGCATTAAAAATTAATTGTTTTCATTGTATAATACTTCCGCTTCTCCATTCTCCTCCTTCCTGTTCCTGAATCTGTTTCCGCGAAAAATTATGTATAAGTTTCCATTTCTGTTTGCATTATGAGATTGCCTGCATCAGTAAAAAGATTAAATATTAATGGATCCATTAAAAACGCAGATATTTATAAAAAAATTAAAAATTTAGATTTCTTCACGTAATAATTGATTTCTAAGCATCTTTAAGATTTGTATTTATGAATAGCAACCTAAGGCAGGCCCAAGGAGGACCTAAGGCAGTGTGGTGACAAAGTAAGAATATAATTCACCATCCTCTTTCTTGCCAGTGGGTGTCGTAAAAGACGACTAAGGGATATAATACTCGTATACAATCTATGTAAGGGAAGGAAAACTCGATATAAAACCCTATACCGACACTTCTGATTAGCGTAGTACAGTAGTTTAATTTACCTTCCATTGTAGAGGAGTCTCGAGCCCAACAGTGGGCCGTATATGAGCTGTGATGATGATGATGAAGGCAGTAGTATATATGACTCTTAACTCTCATAATGACAAACTCTCTCTCATAAATGATTATTCAAATAATCGTCTGGGTGTTCTGTTGATCTATATCAGATAAATACAGTGGATTTCGGTGATAACGACGGCGGAGGGACCTCTTTAATGTCGTCACTATATCCGGAAGTCTCTATATCCGAAATAATTATATTAACACTTTTTCTTTAACAGTAAATGTACGTCAAGGAACTATGTTCACAAGTTTAAGAAACACTGTTTACTCACTGGAAATTGGCTACGTAAATGATTCATAGTTTTAAATTCGTGTACATGCTAAGTAACATGAAAATGAGTCTTTTTTTTTTTTTGTGGGTTTGCTGCGATCGGCGCGCCTCCGCACCACTCCGTCTGGGGCGACAGAGGGGCTTAAGCACGCAACTCCCGCAACCCACCCGAAAACCACGTCGCCTTCGTCGTTGGGCCGACCACCGGAGCAGGGTTACTTGACATCAGTGGTCGGCCCGACGGAATACCCTCCCATCGACCGACGTCCCCCCCTCGGGGAGGACGTCGGTCTTTCCTCATGCGGTCGACCTCTCGGCGGGTGACGGACTAATCCCCGGTCACGTTACCCGCGATGAAAATGAGTCTTTGTGCCTGCGCCGACTCAGTTGCAACATCCGCAAGCAATTTCTAGAAATCTGTCCCAAATAGTTCATAAAAATAAGTCGGTATACCCGAATTCGGTGTTATTCGGAGTCGCTATTGCCGAATGTATTTCCTACAAAAGTATGCTTTAAATTCTAGGGACGTAAATTCGGTATCGCTATAACCGAAAAGTCGTTACAACCGAAGACGTTATAAATGAAATTCACTGTATATGTCAGTAAAGTTTCCAGCGACACAATACTTTATTCTTCAGTGCAAGCTGTTGTCATTGTAAAAAGATTATATTGTAAGGTTTTTGAATAAGTTTTTATTTTTTATTGCAAACGGTGGCAAACAGTACACTTGATGGTAAGTGTTGCTGCCGCTCATAGACCTTTGCAAGGCCGCTGCCTACCGTAAAGAAAGTGAAGGGAGTGTGAATGCGTGCAATGAGATTCGACGATACTAAAGGCATCACTAAAACCCTCCACACGCAAACACCCTCAGAAAGTTGAGCTTCCAGCTCTCTCGCTCACCGAACGAAGCGCAGTAACAAATTGCTACTACTCAGACGTCGATTTTCTGCGAGAGTGTGGTACTACTCCGGACGGACTGGCCCACGGTTGTAGACAGACAACTGTCGACAGTGTGGTCCTACTACTATGAAAGTCAGCAAGCCGTTTTCAAACCAAGTTTTCACGGCAATTTGACTAAATTACCACTAGTTCAATAAATAACTGATTTTTTTATTTAAAATTAAAATATTTTAACGAATTTTATAGCATTTATTTTCGATTTTAAAATTGCTGATATTTTGAACACTCTTCAGTGTTCATGGTCAGGGGAGAAGAGTCAAAAAAGTGTTCGAAACAACGGAAATGTAAAAATCAAATATAAGAACAATAAAATCAGTAAAATTAGTTGTATTTATATTACTTATATTTTTAAATTTCTTGTGGTACCCAAGTTCGACGCTGGATCTTGTTGCAATCTTGACACTTGTAATTAAAAAATATAAAAGTAAGGAGTATAGTGCAACTGCCATTATTAATGTTGTAAACTTAATTAACGTCGCCCATATTGAATTTATTATTAAATATAACTTGTCTTGGTTTACTTAAATTAAGTTTTTTTTAATGAAGTTAAAAAAACAAACTTCTGTTTGACTAAAGAGTAGCTATGCCATTCTTCCAAACAAATCTATTGTATTTTATTGTATTACTATCAACCCGCCTTCGCTTCGCTTGGGTTTCAGTCGTCTTTACTGCGTTGTTCCCGTTCCCGTGGGAATACCGGGATAAAATATAGCCTATGTTACTCCCTGATATTATAGCTTTCCATTGGTGAAGGAATTTTTGAAATCGGTCTAGCCGTTTTGAAGATTACCCGGCACAAACAGACCGACAAAAAAATATAAAGTGTATTTTAGACATCTGTATAGCGCAAATAACCGTATGAGCATGAAAAAAGCCTATTATTTTGACATTACAAACAAACACTCCAATTTTATTTATTGGTATAGATATTTCCTTTAATTATTTTTTTATTATCCGTGTGGTGACGCAGTAACAATACAATTCACCACTCCCTGTCTTGCCCATGGATGTCGTAAAAGACCACTAAGGGATTATAATAAGCATATAACATTAATGCAAGAGAAGGAAATCTTAAAACAAAACCTTATTCCAATACGCCTGACCAGCGTGAAATAGTAGGTCAATTCCCCTCCCATTATGGAGAAGGCCTGAGCCCAACAATGGGACATATAGGCTGAGATGATTTTTTTATATACAAGTATCCAAGTAATGTAAAATTTCCGTGTGGTGACGGAGTAAGAATACAGTTCACCACCCTCTCTCGTATCTGTGGGTGTCGTAAAAGACGACTAAGGCATATTATATACAAATAATGTCTATGCTGCTAATAGGAAAATTAAATCACACAACCACACCAATCCACAATCCAAGAATAGGTTATAAATAATATATACACATTTCTATTTTTCCTTTTGATTTTGTTTATTGCTTACTTTTTTAAATTGTTATTTTTGATTTTTTGAATAATTATTATTTTTTTATTTTTTTTATTTTTATTATATTTTTTTTATTTTTATTATAACTAAACAATTGCTATTTGTACCACCTCAAATTATCTTGTCGTGGAACTCTGTAATTGGCTCTGTTTATTGTTAATGCAAACAGCTGAGTCTGTTTGCATATTTATATATGTGAAACTGTGTGTGTTAAAAAGCTGTCCTTAAATAAATAAATAAAGTAATTCCAAATGAATTTAATTAATTGGACTAGTAGCAATGAACGGTGATGGATCGCTATCAATTTAAATATGGAACACGGAATCATTGACATGACAGTACGTTCCTAACTTAATTTTAATATGTCAAGCAATTGAGTGGTTTTATTGGCTGTCGGATATTACGTTAATTTAATGCACATGATAAATATGAATGAGTATTTTGGCCCGAACGTGAAAATATCATGCATTGCTTTAATTTGAAATTAAATATTTTAATGTTTTATGGTATTACAGGTACAAATAAATATACTACCCAAATATTATATCTTTACTTACATATTTCTTGTGTACGTGTGTATGTCACTGAACTCCTCCTAAACGGCTGGACCGATGTTGATGAATTTTTTTTTGTGTGTTCAAGATGTTTCGAGAGTGGTTTAGATTCACAATTGGACCCGGTGGGTGGCGCTGCGAAAGAGTTCAAGGAGAATTTTTTTATTTTATTTGAACAGAAAAACACCTGTTGGGTCAGCTAGTGTTTAATAAATATATTAGCCAAATATAAACCTAATATTTATGGATTGGATTTTGGGTCATGTAATGTCGAGAAAATGCTAAATTTATTACAATGCAATTGCAATATACTACTTTAAGCATATTTTCATGCTATACCGAAAATGCTAAGAAAATGTTTAGTACCTATCATACATGTCTTTAGATTTGAGATAAGCTACCGAATTTCTAAAAGCGATAATTTGGCCTACGAGAACTAAACAATAAGATAATGAATTGAAATAACGGTTAAACGAAATGAAACAATGGCAATGCGATCAATAATTTGGTTACTGCACGCAATTAACCACTCTAGCTAAATTGGTATTTTTTTATAGCGCACGGACTGGACACATCCTCCGTTTCGTCCAGGGCGACGAAATAGCGGCGCGGAACCACATAATTAGTTACGGACTCGCGGACTCTTAAGCTCTATTCTGAGCTTTGCTAATCTCATCATCTAGCTCGTCCAGAAGATTATCGGTCGAGCTCCTTCTAGATCCGGGACAAGATATATCTAGTTGGTCGTGGCGTCTATTATGGATTTGGGATGTGCCGTGGCAGAATCAAAATAATTTTGGACGCACTGTTTCGTATATTGCCTGATGGTCGCCAAGTTTAGGCAGATATGTAGATCGGCGTTGCGTGTGAACCACGGTGCACCTATACTAGCTTTACTCATGAATCTATATTGTAATATTTGCAGCATATGGATCCTGTGTGGACTAATTTAAATATTAAACTGGCATACGTCATGATAGGGCGTAAGCAGCTAGTGTAAAGTCGAACATTTGCGTTCCACTTTGCAAGCATGCGATTACCTATATAGCATTACAAGTTGATCTGCACAAACCATACCATACTGGTCAGACAGGTTGGTATAGGGTTTTATTTAGAGGTTTCCTTCTCTTACATAGATGTTATAATTGCGTATTATATCCCATAGTCGTCTTTTACGGCATCTACGGGCAAGATAGGAGTGGTGAATTGTATTCTTACTCCGTCACTACACGGATAACAATGGATCTATAGGATGGAATAAAACCTAGCCGAGGCCACGGGTGACTGGACCGGGGAATTAGTCCGTCACCCGCCGAGAGGCCGACCGCGTGAGGAAAGACCGACGTCCTCCCAGAGAGGGGAACGTCAGGGGTGGGTTACGGGTGTGCGTGCTTACGCCCCTCTGTCGCCCCGGACGGAGTGGTGCGAGGAGTGCGCCGACCGTAACTCACTCCAAAGAAAAAAAAGGATTGAATAAAACACTTTATAATTAATTACATTAAATTTAATGTGTTAATAGTAATCTCTTAATATGTAAACTTAACTCTTAGCATTTAAACTTATCGGGTGCCTCTTATGAAATCTGGTTCAGCCATTTTGTATTTGATTGTATATTGAAATAAAAAAGGTATCCTTGTTCGAAAAGCATGGTACACTCGAGCTTAAATCTTACTAAACATGGTACAAATGTTAAATTTCATTAAAAAAATAAATAAAAAAACAACGAGTTTGTCGAGTTTCTTGCCGGATCTTCTCAGCTTGTGGATCCGGAAGTAGATTTTTGGCCTTAATCTCAAACGTTGTAAAATTGACAATGTGCAAGTAGTAAACAGAACGTATACGAATTGAATTGATTAAACTCCATAGCTTCAAGGTTCAACCTCAAGTTCAGCCTTCATAGCTTCAAGGTTCGCCTAAAGCGGTGACTCGTCAAGCAAGCGTTTTATACTTATGACGAATTTTTAAAAATGTAGAAAATACCCAACGCGTTTACATGTTTTTGTTATTATTATTATTGTTTAACATCGTTTATTTATTTATTTTCAAATTGCTGATATATTCATATTGTTAAATTATAATCTTATTTATTAATTTGTATGTACCTAATGACATGTAAGAAACCCTTATGAATAAATGAGTTATGAGTTATAAATTTAAAATATTTAAAAAGTAATATTATATTTAAAATACAAACTCTAATAAATTATATTAATACTATTATAAATGTACTTATTGCAAATGTTAATATACTTATTATATTAATTACTAGGTCTAAAAGTAAAAGTTTAATTTAATTTACATTTGATTTTCATCCTTATTATTATGGTCATTTTGCTGTTATCCCAATGACTTGAGGGTCGACGCGATAGGTTTAAACATATCTGTAGTTAAAGTTTTATGACCAGTCGCCTGCCTGACATCAACTCTTCTCGTTAATTGTTTACCAGATGGCATTAAATAGTATAGGCGCGGGTCGATCACAGCAAATTGATTTCGTTTATATTAAATATATTATGTAAGAATATTTTATTAAATTACATTAAATTATCCATATTTGGGGAATTTTCAGTAATTTTATATCACCTATGTGCTTAAATAATTTAGTTCTTTTAGCAGTCCTGCCAGCAGTTTAGGCGCCTTTGGTTAAAAAGAACTTTCTCCATTGGTTGCCGTATTTCCAGCGATATTGCTGCCTTGATAACAGTGGCCCACATGCCGGTTTACCCTACATCGTACTTATACAATAAGCCTTAATTTAAATGGTGGAGTAATATAAAGACGAATAAATATGAAAATTAATGATTTCTGATATTCTTAAAAGACAACCTGTAGCAAGTACGAAAACTAATAAGTAATCCCTGCGTTGCTGAGGACTTCACAAAGGTACAATAAACGGACAATACTAGCAGCCTGCCTTCGCTTCGCTTCGGTTTCAGTCGTCTTACCCGCGTAGTTCCCGTTCCCATGGGAATACCGGGATAAAATATAGCCTATGTTACTCCCTGATATTATAGCTTTCCATCGGTGAAAGAATTTTTGAAATCGGTCTAGTAGTTTCGGAGCCTATTCAATACAAACAAATTTTTCCTCTTTATAATTAAAAAGATTTACGTAAATATTACACATACGAAATAAAATCTTACGGAGTTTGTCGTGTTACCCCGTGATCATGAACCCTGAAATTAGGTTAAAACGTCGCGAACAGATATAATAGTTTTGCCAAAATATAAATACCTACGCGTTATTATGACCGCGTCTACGATAAACTAGCTTCTGCCCGTATATGCGTAAAATTGAATTATTATCCTAAGACAACTTATTACACAGATAAAAAGTCCAGTAAAATTCAAGAATTGTTCTGTTCATGTGCCAATTTTCATGCAAATCTGTTCGCCAGTTTACGCGTGATCAAGTGAAAAACATGCAAGCATCTAAATATCTTCACAAATTTTCATATTTATAATGATATTTCTTATATAACTTTTTAGTTCTTAAATAGAGATCGATTTAGATAAATATTTGACAACAAACTAATTCATTTTACTAGCTAATTTATGATGGTTAATAATATAGTTGATCCCATTTTTGCCACCGATATTTGAACTGATAATCTTGCTTGCGTTCACTAAAGCCTTCGTGTTGTATTTCTTCATATTATAAGATTTTATATAGAAATCGCCAAATAGATACATGAAGAATATTGTGTTCGCGCATACTGAAGACAAAAGGTAGTACGCTGGTTGGCACTCGGAAATATTGTGGCATATCACGACGTGTAAAAACATCATAACAAATTGCACCTGGAAAGAAGGTTTTGCTTTTTTAATATATTTTTTCTTTTTTTTTGGGGGGGCTATGGTTTTAGTATATATAGGCTGTGATTTTAGTATATATTTTCATATATATAGAGTTCATATAGTGAATTCTTCTCGGGGCATAACAGTTCAACTTTTTGGACATTACATTGTCATTAGGAGAAAAGAAGTCTACTTTCCAAGACTCATCCTTGGCTGCTAGATTCTGTGATAAAGAAAAAAAAATACTCTGTTAATTAGCACAGGCCCGATTGTTTATTATGGAGTTTTATTTCGAGTTTACCTTCTCTGAGCGTGGCTTTATCTATTAACATTCCTTAAATGTCTTTTATTGCAACGGTTAATCCAACTGGGGATTATGCCGTCACTCGCAGAGATGCCAATCGCGTCGGGACATTAACTAGAAACTGTACCGCAAAGGCTAACCCGCTTGGACGGATTCTACTGATGACAAAATCGGGTAACTGGGACCCAAATGCAGCTAGAGAGAGTTACACGCATGACTGATTCTTAGGTCACGCGCCATCCCCTCAGTCGAACGACGGATCGGGCGGGGAGCGTGTCTTTATCACAGCAAATCGCCAAAAAAAGGCTTTTTATTTACATCTCTGAGCAAAAATCATGCGAAAGAATCCAAAAATAATACTGAATAATACAGAAATCCATAGGAGAATCTCGTGTTTGGTGTAACCGACATAGCCCGCAGAATTAGCTCGTTGAAATGGCAATGGGCAGGCCACATCGCTCGTCAAAGCGATAACCCTAACCAATAGGAGGACGCCGGGTAGGACGACATTTTGAAAATCGCAGGGAACCGTTGGATACAAGTGACACAGGATCGTTCCAAGTGGCATTCTCGTATGGAGGCCCATGTCCAACATTGAATGTCTACGGGCTGACGGATGGATGATTAATGGAACCAAGAGACTACTCCTTTTCTAATCGTATTTTTCCTCTGTTAATATATGGAAGATACTAATAGTCCTAGTCTATTTCAAGTCATAATGTTTGTAATGAGTATTTCAAATATCTCATCATCATCATCACAGCTCATATATATCCCACTACTGGGTTTCAGCTTATATATACATATCGGGAAAGAAATTGACCCACCATACCACGCTGGTCAGGCGGGTTGGTACTAGGATTTTATTTAGAGTTTTCCTTCTCCTGCATAATTGTTATATGTATATCATATCCCTTAGTCGTCTTTTACGACTCCCACGGCAAGAAAGGGGGTGATGAATTGTATTCTTACTCCATCACCACACCGATAAATACTAATTTCAAATACTTACTAATTGCATTATAGTGATATATTTCTTCCACCACAAATATTTTGTCAGGTGAGGGAATGCCGATAGCCCATAATATGAATACATTACAACATGGACTAGAGAGTTTATCGTTCCTAGGAATATTATGGTATCATTCCTGGAGTATTTGGCTATGAGCCAAGTCGCTATGACCATGAGCGTGTGATGATAAACGTGGAGGAAGGTGACTTGACGCTGCTTCTTGCGAAGAACGAAGAACACTGTGTCTATTAGCTCGATGATTTTCGTTAGGAAGTAGTAGTGGGAGCCGTCTATCACCTGAAAAAAGAGAAACAGAAATGAACAAAAATTTGCCATTTTTTATTAAAGAAGAGTTTCTTAAAAGTGGCTACACTAAGTTAAGCGCTAACCAATTTAGAATAATAACGTTTAGAAGGATAGTATCGATACTTCAGCGATCAAAAACGTGAAGCTAAAAATACTACATGCGTAGAAGCGATTACACACATACACACGCACAGCATTATATAATAGTCTTGCCTAGCGTACGCAGTGACCTTGTACACTACGAAACGGTCCGGCGTATGGCTCCAATAGGCTTTAAATTAGGCATTTAAATGCTTCATTTTTTGTGGGCGGCGTTACCTGAGTTATTATTCTAAGGTTACACTAAGCTACTTAGATATATTTATATTTCAGTGTAACTTAGTGTATAAAGAGAATAAGAAGACAAATATTATAAAGAGAAGGAAAATTCTAAATAAATCCCTATACTGTCTGATCAGGCGACCACGTATCGGACGACGCAGTGTAGGACGCCCCCCCACTAGGCGGATCGACGACCTGGTGAAGGTTGCTGGGCGTCGTTGGATGCAGGTGACACAGGACCGTACTTTGTGGCGTAACTTGAGGGAGGCCTACGTCCAACAGTGGACAGGGATAGGCTGAAATGATGATGATGACTGTCTGATCAGTATGATATAGTAGGTCAATTTCTCTCCTATTGTGGAGGAGGCTCGAGCCTAGCAGTAGGACATGAATGAACCGAGTTTTCGTAGATTAGCTTAGTGTAGCCCTCCTGCTACAAACATACATTTAATGGTTAACAAAACCCCCCATACAGAAGTTACGAAACCTACATCATGATTTCATAATATGAATTGCACAGAAAATCGAGATGTTAACTACTTTTATAGCACACATATATACATATACTAGCAACCCGCCCTCGCTTCGCTTCGGTTTCATTCGCTTTACCCGCGGCGTAGTTCCCTTTCCTGTGGGAATACCGGGATAAAATATAGCCTATGTTACTCCCTGATATTATAATAATATAACATTCTAAAGAATAGCTTTCTATTGGTGAAAGAATTTTTTAAATCGGTTCGGTGGTTTAAGCGTGAAAGCGTTACAAACAAACAAACATCCTTACTTTCGCATTTATAATATTAGTATGGATATATTAAATTTATAATTATTTTTTAAATATATAATAATAAATAAATTAATAATAATAAAGTCAGAGAGAGCAATATTTATATTGTGACGCAATCTCCACATCAAACGGGGTCTGCCCAAAACAAACATCATTTAAAAGCTTATAATTTATGTAATTGTGTATATTTTGAATTATTACTGTTTTTTTTTAGTTAAAATGCATTTTAAAATGTCTTAAATATACTAATGTCGTAAAAGCGAATGCGAGTCCTTCCGAAAAGTGATAAAGAGACTAAAAGTCACTGTTCTCTTTCGTGCCCGCGGGTGTTGCAATAGATGGCTAAGGGATATAATATCCATGCATGCATATAAGATCTACGCAAGAGAAGATTATTGTAAATAAAACTATTTTACGGATTTTATCGCCTTTGTATTTAATTTTTGATTGCCCGACATTTCGAATAATTTACCGAGTCCAGCCATGACCAGAATCCGTAAAATTGTTTTATTTACAACTAGCAACCCGCCCTCGCTTCGCTTTGGTTTTAGTAGTTTTACCCGCGTAGTTCCCGTTCCCGTGGGAATACCGGGATAAAATATAGCCTAGTTTACGCCTTGATATTATAGCTTTCCATTGGTGAAAGAATTTTTGAATCGGTCCAGCCATTTTGAAGATTACCCGGAACGTTTGTTCCGGGTAATCTTCAAGACAGACAGACATACAAAATTTTTTTAATCTGTATTTTAGGCATAGGTGTCGTGCAAATAACCGTGTGAGCATGAAAAAAGCCTATTATTTTGACATTACAAACAGACACTCCAATTTTATTTATTGGTATAGATTAAGGAACATGTTTCATGCATGTACCACATCCCTTCAGTGTATTCATTTACCTAAATCTTAGTAAATACGAGATAACAGTTTCATAATTACAATATTACAGCGATTAATTTAAATTCTGTTCCCAGAAGGAAATGCTTGATTATCATTTATATGCATAGTGTAACGTGTAGGGTAGATAAACCAATTTATCGCCATGAGATTTTGCAAGTGGTAACTAATGTGCATATACTTTTAATAATATTAGGCTAGGGGTTAATTTTTTTGTTTAAAATTAGGCAGGCCTCTGCCCGTCCAATTGACCCGAATAACGAGTATGGGGATCGGTTCTTTGCCTGAGGTAGCCTACCCAGTGGGTTAACCTTTCGATCTCCTTCTCATGTTCTGGTAGGATATTTCAGGCAATTTCAATTTCAAGACATCCTCATGCCCCTCTGTGAGTGGTGGCTAATCTACGATCCGTCCACCCACAGTAGGATACTGACCAGGTACAGCTAAGCTACATTAAGCTACAACCTAGAAAGATCTTAATTTTTTGAAAGATATAAGATTTCATTCCTAATGTCAAATATAGGCCAATAGGGTTATTTATTTTCAGAATAAATAGCTTGCTCAATTGCAAACTTTACTAATATTTTTTTTTATAATCGTCTTTATTAGCAGAGAGGGAAATTGTAAAATATCCATCATTTTATCACGTAAATTTTAGTGTTAAGTAATTCGGAATCACTGTTTCAGTCTCACTGTTATCGATAATGGGGTATTTCTATCGAAATTTCTATTAAGCTAAAATTCATTTTTATTACGTTTGATGGCAGACAAATAAGCTGCCCACCTAATCGTAAGTAGTAACAGTAGTTACTATAGCTTACGCAAAATTAGGGTCCATAAGCAAGTAGCTTATTGACCCTATATTTGCCTAAGCTATGGTTTGGACACACCCCATCCATTCCGTTAGGGGCGATGGAAGGGCAGCGTTTGGTCTCATAACCTATCGTTTTCTTTCCTTGTCACCATTGGGCTGAATACTGACACTGATTTCTTAATAACTGTGGCTGGCCCGGCGGGCTACAATTGCGAGTAGCATCTTAGTCGATGCACCAACAACAACAACAGTGTTGCCGGGGTGTTGCCCTCATGTGATGGACCTTTTTGCGGCTGGCGGACTAATCCTCGGTCGGTCCATCCGCGACCTCGTCTAGGTCGGCATCCGGCGCAGTTACTCGCACCTGTCGCTGCGCGCCAACGGCGAAGCCTGTCGCGATAGAAAAATTCCTCCTGGACCCGCTCCACCACCACCTTGTCATGAGGCAGTCCTTTTAATGGAAGTCGGTGGCGTCAGGTCAGCAGCGATGATTGCGACGAGCTTACAAAGCTGCTCTGTCCAGGATACGCAGACCTTGAGTTGCGTATATTCGTCGAATTCGCAGTGGTAGCAGGACTGTATCCTCTCACTTCTCGCGACCGTGTGCCTGTACTTGCCAAAGCAACCACGCTCCGTCAAGACCTGCACCAGTCGGAAGAAGAGGACCCGTGCTGCTCATGGACTTAAACAATATCAGGGGTCGAGTCATTGTTTACTGTGAGAAAAGCGCTCTTCTTTCTTCTTATACCTCGCACAAAAAATTGGATAATAGAACCAGAACCTGTATATTCATAGAAGAATGGACACCGAAAACGTACTATTGAGTTTGATATCATTTCTCAATAAAAACATTAAGGAAATCTGTGGCAAACTCCAGCACCTTTTGGCTAATCTAGAATTACAGTATTCAAATACCCAGAACCACATAATAAGCTGTAGTATACTACGCCACTGAGTGAACAACGGAGTCAATATTAAGAACGAATATATATTTCGAATACCAGCAACTGGTTAATTTACCTCATATGAAATATATGAAGACATAGCGTATCTACACACGTATAATCTGATTAAGTTACAGAGATTCATTATAATAATTATTAAATTAAATACGCGAGCTTTGCTTTCAAACCCAATTATTGTGATTTATACACAAGAGCTATCCGTCTCGGCTTTACGTGAGAAAGACATTGTCTAGTAAATTCATCATCATCATCATTTCAGCCTATTGCCGTCTACTGCTGGACGTAGGCCTCCCTCATGTTACGCCACAATGTGCGGTCCTGTGCCGCCTGCATCCAACGACGCCCAGCAACTTTCACTAAGTCATCGGTCCACCTAGTGGGGGGGCGTTCTACACTGCGTTATCCGGTACGTGGTCGCCACTCGAGAACCTTTCTTCCCCAGCGGTTGTCGGTTCGTCGAGCGATGTGGCCTGCCCATTGCCACTTCAGCGTGCTAATTCTTCGTGCTACGTCGGTTACACCCGTTCTTCTGCGGATTGCCGCGTTCCGGATTCTATCTCGCAGAGAAATCCCGAGCATAGCCCGCTCCATAGCACGCTAAACGACTTTGAGCCTTGTTATGAGGCCTACATTTAGGGACCACGTTTCCGTGCCCTAAGTCTAGTAAATTATTTTGAGATAGCTAGGTAAAGAGGATGTAACTATATATCTATAATACTTGTATACTTGCTGTATGTAAAACCTTTTTAGACCATTTCGGGACCCTTGGGCACACACGTTTTTGTACCAATATTTGAAAATTTATACATGTATACAATTTCGAAGGGCATCACACTGGAACTAATACCATATGTTGTACTAAGAGAAAGCGATTGAAACCGAAGCGAAGTGAGGGCGGGTTGCTAGTAAGTTTACGAGTATATAGAAGGGTTAATACTTACCTTTTGCCTAATTTCGATACTTTTATCAGTCATGCACGGAGTATGCCAAAGACCGTAGCGCCATATTAATTGTGTACCCTGAAATTGGAAAAATAATATATAAACAAAATGTTTTGGTAATGTCTTGGTAATTTTTCCATTCACATTTCCGTGTGGTGATGAAGTATGACTACAAATCACTGTTACCTATCTTGCCAGTAGATGTTATAAAAGACGACTACGGGATATAATATGCACATAACATCTGTGCAAGAGTAGGAAAAGTCGAAATTAAACCCTATATCAACCAGTCTGACCTGCATGGTATAGTAGGTCAAATGCATTGTGGAGGAGGCCCAAGCCCAAAAGTGGGACGTATATGAGCTGAAATGACGATGATTTGTGTAAGACGCAAGTAGGATATAGTTCTACCTATAAAAATGAAGGGATAGCAATATACTCATAATGCTTGGGGGTTTATTTAATAATAATAATATATTCCACATTTAAGATAACCATATGCCCTGTTATCAAAAGAACAGTTCTGTTTTCAGGCGGTCTATCCCGTTGTTTCGAGAGCCGTAATAAAATTTTCTGTTTATTTTTTTGCCAACAGACGTGTTCTTGTTTCTTTTTAGGTTTTGAGTTTATATATACGGCCATGAAAAGATTTTTCATGTGTCTGTTTTTATCATTTTTGTTCATATTTTTGCCTATTTTTAGCAAGTGTTCTGTTCTAACACAAAGGACAACAGCCACGTTATACAAGCGTCTCGTTTTGATGTAAAAATGTGGCCACATTATTCATAGCCCTCGGGTGACTGTGAATGCTGAAAATTATTTGAAACATCGGTAAAGTATAAAAAAGTTAAAAGCCGACGAAAAGCGTAATACAATTTTAGGTATTTCATACCATCAAAACTTTTAAGCAATATAAAAATTGCCAACATAAAAAAAAAAAACAAACGAGATTATATTTTACAAATTTATTATAAAAACATATTTGTTTGCTTTAAAAATATATTTACAAAAGCAAACATCAGGTGATATGAAACAAAATTACCATTTCCCTTAGCAGTTCGGTAAGTGAATTTTCAGAAAACCACCGAAAGAACTCGAGGAGTGTCTTAAATATTAAGGACCAACTTTGCGATAATGTTTATTAAATGATATGCGTGCGTACTGGCTTACATACGTTAACGTATCTTGAACGCACGTGTTAAAATGTATTTGAAATTTATGGTTTTGCAATATTTTAGAAAAAAAATCATCGCAGCTCATATACGTTTCACTACGTTACGTTGGAGCTTCCTCCACAATGGGAGAGAAGTTAATTTATACCACGCTGGCCAGACTGATTGGTATAGGGCAGAGGTGGCGAACCATTGGGATGCGTGTTATTTAGGGCACGCAATAAATGCATTAGGAATGATACCGATCACAAAGGTCATATACTTAGTAAAAAAAACCTGTATTTAGTATCTAATCTAATCTTTAATAACAGAAGTCACCTTTCATCATCATCATCATCATCATCACAGCCACATCATACCTCCCACTGTTGGGCTCGGGCCTCCTCCATAATGGAAGGGTAATTGACCTACTATACCACGCTGGTCAGACGTGTTGGTATAGAGTTTTATTTCGAGTTTTCCTTCTCTCGCATAGATGTTATATGCGTTTTATATCCCTTAGTCGTCTCGTACGATCACCCACGGGTAAGATAGGGGGTGGTGAATTGTATTCTTACTCCGTCACCACACGGAATAAGTCACCTTTATGTCCAATTAATTTAAACTTGCGCATATAACTGACATTACATTTTGTGTACAAAATTGTTTTTTGTTGATAGCATATTTGCCGTAATAACGAAATCAAAATTATTTGCTTTTTATCAAAATTTTTGGTTATTATACGTGCCGTTTATGACTTAAAGCATATCCTTAAAAATGGCACGTTGATAGATAAAGGTTCGCCACGTCTGGTATAAGTAAAGTGACCATACGTCCCGACCATATGTTTCGAACGGGACAGTGCCGCTTTCAAGTGGTCTGTCCCGTTGTCCCGAACTGTACAAAAATGTTCCGATTTACAAACAAAGCCTGATTGATAATCTATACCAATAAATAAAATTGGAGTGTCTATTTGTAATGTCAAAATAATAGGCTTTTTTCATGCTCACACGGTTATTTGCACACCTATGCCTAAAATACAAATTAAAAAATTTTTGTCTGTCTGTCTGTTTGTTCCGGGTAATCTTCAAAACGGCTGGACCGATTTCAAAAATTCTTTCGCCAATGGAAAGCTATAATATCAGGGCGTAAACTAGGCTATATTTTATCCTAGTATTCCCACGGGAACGGGAACTACGCGGGTAAAACGACTAAAACCGAAGCGAAGCGAGGGCGGGTTGCGAGTTTATTATAATGACAGAGACGTTTTTTTTTGTTTTCAGTCCATATTTAAAATTGTTGACTCTTTACGTGTTCCTGATTTTTTAGCTTTACATTTCACAAGTTTACTTATTTTTGCAAGTGACCCATTTTGATCAATGAATTTTTCAAGCGTCGCGTTTTGAGTTACAAAAAATATGGTGACCTTAGGTATTGGTTATTATTACGAGATTTTCTTTACTTGCCTAGATGATCTGCGTGTTATAATCCCTAAGTAGTCTTTTACAAGATCCAAGGGCAATAAAGGTGGTGAATTCTTACTTCGTCATCACACGGAAAATTACAAATATAAATATTATTTTATTTTTAGTAGCAGTAGCTACCAGCGATTTTTATTAGCCTGCTTGTAATATATTTTGTATTGTAATACTCGTTATAAATACATTGTCTTTTTTTTGGGGGGATGGGTCGCGGTCGGTACGTAACCCACCCGTGACACGTCGCCTTCGTCGTTGGAACGACCACCGGAGCAGGGTGACTTGACGTCAGTGGTTGGCCCGACGGAATACCCCTATTTGAGGTACCCTCCCATCGACCAACGTCCTCCCTGAGGGGGTTCACGACACCCATAAGAAACAGTTATTCAAGTGTTCCGCTTTGAGATAAAAAAAACATGGTTATATAATGTATTTCTCCTTATCATCTTACTACTATATAATCGAGTGAAGACAGCCTCGTTTAGCCGCCATTTTCATGTTAACATCATACAAATTATGTTAACATATGATTAATAATATTATAAGAGCTGTCTGTCAAGTCAAATCGTTAGCTGTATTCAATTATTTTCGTCTTTAGCTTGTCATCTTAAGGAAATGAAAGTTTAATAACCATGTAATTTATGTTTTAAAACAATTTTACGGTTTACATCAGATTTTCCGTGTGATGATTGAGCAAGAATACAAATTGTTACCCTCTTTCCTGTCCAGGGGTAACTTAAAAGACGACTATGGGATTATAATATTCGGGCGGACCACTGAAGTCAAGGAATTCTGTACCGGTGGTCGGTCCAACGACGAAGGCGACGTGCTATAGGGTGGGTTATGGGGTGGCGCGCTGCCTCTCTGTCGCCCCGGACGGAGCTGGGCGGCGGGTGCGCTGACCGTAGCCCACCCCAAAGAAAAAGGGATTATAATATGCATACTACGTCTATGCAAGAGAAGGAAAACTTGAAATAAAACTGTACCAACCCGTTGGACCAGTGCAGCGTGGTATAATTGGCTCGAGCCCAGCTTATATGAGCAGAGATGATGATGATGATGAAAAACCATTTTATGCTCTAAAACATTTGACGGACTGTATATCGTTTTAATTTGTATTTAATATTCCCACGTTTCTCAGGTCCCATTGCTAGATTCGAGCCTGCACCGTAATGGGAAGGATATCGACCTATTATATCGCGCTGATCTATGGAAGGTGTATATACCTGTGTCGGTCGTGATTGATCGAATCAAAAAGATGAAATAATGACCGATTCGATTACCAATAATTTAAGACCGGATCATTCGTGATCGATCGATCGCGACCGACCGACAAGACCCGCCCACGAGGATCGTCGTGAACGCTGTTCAATTCAATTGGTCTGGCAGACAACGCGATTCGATCTTTTTAGTTCGATCAATCACCACCGACACAGGTATATTATACATATTGCGTCGTGATGAAGATGAGGTCAAGGCGTTACGTTTTAACAAGTCACCTTTTAGCAATTGATTCTTTCGCGTGTAAGTATCCAAATTTACCGTTTATTGGTCAAAGTGCATATCTATATTGTCGCTACGTTACAGTTAGGCATATACGTAGTAAATTCTTTGCTAACAGTGCAAAGTATTTGCAAGAGTCTTCTAGTGTATAATTTTAGAGCGGCATATTATTTTCCGTGTGGTGACAGAATAAGAATACAATTCACCATCCTCTTTATTGCTCGCGGGTGTCGGCCTTTTTTTTTGGGACTAATCCTACCACCCTAACTCCTGTAAGCCAGGATCCACAATGGTCTCCGTATAAGACACCGAGGTTTGACCCTCTGGAAGTCCCGGGAAACGCTTTTAATTGTCTTGCGACCCGCAACAAATTTAATTAGAAAAGGAAAACAGGAGGAATTGGAAAGATACCACTTCCCTCCTATGCAAAGCGGGAGACATGAAGCAAAGTTGGCTAATAAGCCAGTAAATAAGAATTTGTACAACTACGTGAAACGCAGCGGACAGTACCACGGATTGAAAAGAGCTTAATGGACCTATTTGTGAGCTTTAGGTTTGGTTACAATAGTAGGTATGGCAAAAGCGTCTAAACGCACGGAACTTTTCTCGAGTTGCTACAAGGTCCGAATAGCATATTACCTCAGACGTGACATGCATATCTAACATATGCACACATGCATGTCTAACGCGAGGTCCCGCTCGTTGCGCCAGGGAATGCACTCCCAAAGGATGTGATGAGCTGTTTGTTCAAAATCGGAGTTTGAAGTCGAACATTGACAAAATGGTGAATCTATTAGTTTAAAATAGAATAATTTACTTCTAAAATTCCTATGGCCTGTGAGGAATTGGGCTACATAGTGGTCAATTTCAAGCCAAGTTCTCTCCAAATTTTCACGAATAGATGGAAAGAATAGATATAGATGGCGACCCTTTGTTGACGAATCCCACCTTTCCTGCCATTCGGTCAGGAGCTTAACGTAAGCGGGTGTCGGCCTACAATATGCAGATAACATATATAAAAAACATGGTAAAACTTATGCCAATCCACCTGACCAGTGTGGTATTGCAGGTCCATTTTCCTCCCACTGTGAAAGAGGCTCAAGCAGTGGGACGTATATACAGAATGTATCAAGTTATGGGGCAACTGGTCAAAAGGGAGCTACGCAATGGTGGTAGGAACCCACGAAAAAAATTTGAACGAAAGATATCGATTCGTTAAGGAATTAGAGACATGTAAAGTTTTCAATTTTGTCATCGCTTTTTCGTGTAAATCTGATTGAAAAGTATAAAGTCAATGATAGTTAATACGCAACATATTCATACTTTGTTAAATGTTCATTAGAAATTGAATAAATCAATGATTACATTCACATAAGCAAGACAAACTTCGCTTTAAAACAGCTGATCGGCCTATGACCTTTGACCGCTCGCCGTTGTACCTACGATGTCATTGAAACGTTTGCGCAATTCTAGGTATGAATGAATGAAATTATACTGTCGAAGCTTTACATGTCTACATGTATTCTGTCTGTACATGCCTACATAATACGTAACATTTAAGGCATAGACTCTTAGACACATTTTTTTGAAATCACTATAGCTTTTATGTTATATTGTTTTTTGTGTAATGTACATTCTAATTACTATCTGTGACCGTTAAACTACAACATACTCGAATAGTTGCCCCATAACCTGATACACTCTGTATATAATTATTATAAATAGAAAATGTAGTAAATTAAAAGCAGGTTGTTAGTACTTACTGCAGCAAATGTAGCGAAGGTTATAAGAACTTGCACAGCATTGTAAGCGACGAGCAAATTGCGTAAATTGAATGGGGCCCGATTTTTCATGTAATCAGGACCAAATTTCAGCACGAACCACAGGTACGAGATTAAAATAAAAATAACTGCATATGGCGTTGATATCATCAGTTTTCTGTCATTGTATTCATCTGTGAAATATATTTTCATCATCATCATTTCAGCTCACATATGTCCCACTGTTGGGCTCGAGCCTCCTTCACAATAGGGGGGTAATTGATTTTACCATACCATGCTAGGTCAAACAGGTTGGTATAGGGTTTCATTTCGAGTTTTCCTTCTCTTGCATAGATGTTATATGCATATTTTATTCCTTAGTCGTCTTTTACGACATCTACAGGCAAGATAGAGAGTGGTGAATAATATTCTTACTCCGTCAATCCGAATCCCCTTAAATACACACAAAAATTTTGTTGATATCGGTCCAGCTATTTAGGACGAGTTCAGTGACATACACTCCTTTATAAAGGATATATAATATACTAGTTGACCCAACAGACGTTGTTCTGTTCAAATAAAATTTTCAGTTCAAAAACCTACCGGGTCCAATTTTAAATCTAAACCATTCTTGAATCCTCTTGAACTTGCACAAAAAAATTCATCAACATCGGTCCAGCCGTTTAAGAGTTCAGTGACATACACACGTACACAAGAAATTTATATATAAAGATATCTAGTTTAATCACTTTTCCTATTACTAAACGGCGCTAGTATTAAATTAAATATTTATATGCCGTCTATATAATTATAAGAGAAGGAAAACTCGAAACAAAACCCTATTCTTGCATGTCTTATTGCGGAGGAGACCTGAGCTGAGAATAACAGTAGGATTATGTAAGTTGAAATGATGATATACCTAATTAAAGTTACGTCGATTAGGTGAAAATTTGCGTGTGTTCGGTACCGTACCAGTAAAATGCATCGCGACATTGCCAGCCAGTTAGCGTGCGTTGAAATTACTTGAAAATAAGCGATACTGCACTCTGATTGGCCCACATCTTTTTTTTTTGGGGTCGGCGCGCTCCTCGCACCACTCCGTCCGGGCGACAGAGGGGCGTAAGCACGCACAACCCACCCGAACACCACGTCGCCTTCGTCGTTGGGCCGACCACCGGAGCAGGGTTACTTGTCATCAGTGGTTGGCCCGACGGAATACCCCCTACTTGGGGTACCCTCCCATCGACCAACGTCCCTCCCTCGAGGAGGACGTCAGTCTTTCCTCACGCGGTCGGCCTCTCGGCGGGTGACGGACTAATCCCCGGTCACGTCATCCGCGGCCTCGGCTAGGGCAGCATGGCACGCAGGTAGTCGCGCCTGCGCCGCCCCAGTCGCTGGCGGCGGGTCGCTTCGTCGAGGCTGTGCTCCTCGCGCGCGCGATCCGCCGCCTCCTTCTGCGAGATCACTGCCTCGCAGAAGGCTGCGACCGCGTCCCAGTTGATTGGCCCACATAGTGTCTTAGACCACACTTTTAATATTCCACCTCTGTTTTATTATTACTATTTTTTTATAGTGGTCACCGTGTGGTCGAAATTCGGCCATAATTCATTTTAATTAATTTTTCTGCTACACAATTTTATTTAATTCTATTTATGTATGATTGTTAATTGAGCAAGCTGTATTTCACTAATAACTAATATATAAAGTACTAAGTACAAATGTCTATAAAACATTGTCATCATAATTATGATTATTTGACATTCGGTTAGAGCAGAGATTTTAACCGTAAACAAAAGTGTATAAGCGGGCGATTACGCACAAATTGTGTGCAAAATACGTTTTACAGCGTGAACAAATTTATTACTTACATATTGAAAATTAAAAACTAAACCACTTTTAATATGAATAATTAATATAAGCAAACACTTAATAAATGCATTATGCTTTTACCTTAATATAAACATTGATAATAAATTTATTTTAATTCAATACGTACCTATGCCTTTGAAATCCCAAAAAGCTGCACCACTTGTCGCCATATTGAAAAACGTAACTCTCCGTGAAAACTCTTTAGTCCCCAATCCCAGGATAATGGCGGTTAATACTAGAGATTCTGTTTTAATACTTGGGCTTAAATAAGGTTGCTGTAATCGATTTTCAATGAAACAGGGCGTGGGTCGACTGGAAGCGGGTAGTAAATTATTTTACATATGTAATTTGTCTTAATTTACAAATCATTTGGCTTAATTTTTGTTGCAAATCAATTACCAACGCGATAAATAGATAAAAAAATCCGTTTAATTTACAAATGTGTAATACTCGCGGCAACATCAGAAATTAATTTGACTGCACAGATGGCGTACTGGTTAAGATAGCGGCCTACAGTGCCAGTGTCGGGGGTTCGAATCCCACGCAGGACAACACTTGTGGCATCCACAAATTATAATATCTATAACGGCAAAACACTCGCGTACTGAGATCGCTAACATCGACCCGAGCATATCCCATGCTCCAGCCGTCGAAAATCGGTCAAGCCGTTTAGGAGATTAGTCACGTACACATACACAGCTGATATACGTTGCGCTCGAACCTCCACAACAATGGGACAGAAATCGACCTAACCACGCTGGACAAACGAGTTGTTTCAGTGTTTTATTTCGAGATTTTTCTACTCTTGCATAGATGTTGTTTGCATATTATAATCCCTTAGTCGTCTTTTACGACATCCCACGGGCTAGAAAGGGGGTTGCGACGAGAACACGGCGTAACACATAGCCGTGGTGAGAGCGATGGTTGATATCGTTGGAAACGGAATCGGACGCGGTTGCGACCTTTTACAAGGCGGTGGTCTCGTGAAAGAGGCGGTGGGGCGTCAGCGTGAGGAAATCCACCATGACGAACCGCTCCACCATCAGTGACTTGGGCGGCGTAGGCGTGAGTAACTGGGCTCAGTCCCTCGCGCCTCTATAAGCGCCGTCACCTGCTGCCTTAGCCTTGGCGACGGTGCTTACAGAGGCGACGCCAGAGCATCGACTGGAGACGGTACCCGAAAAAGTATTCCACCTGGATGGGCTACTGATGACCGTCCCCTCTCATCGCCCCGAACAAATCGGACGGTGCGCGACACACAATGGTCTGCCACCAAAAAAAAAACAATACGGGCTAGAAAGGAGGTGGTGAATTGTATTCTTATTCCGTCACCATACAGAAAAGAGTGAAGAGAAATATACATATATAATATATAAAGATAATAATTTCAAATGTAATTCGCTGACATTAGGACCGCATACAATCAATGAACCCTATTGAAATTCTAATTAAACACACAATGCAAATTGAGCAAACAACGAACTTGGCATTGTTTTATTGACAAAAAAGTCATAAATAATATATTCATTTAAGGTTAAATTTTGTAACGAGACTGAATCCTCAGGGTTATTGAATAGAGAAACAGCTGAGCTCACACACGTAGCTTCCGAATAATGTGCATTGGAGCGGTTCTCTGTCTTCCTCTTAATAGCGGAGAGTGGTGGCTATTTTAGTAGTTAACCCTTTTTTCTTCTCGAAAGAAAAAGAAAACATTCTGTTCTAGTTAAATGTCCAACATAACTAAAGAAATGAACTTCTTATATGCAATATTTTAATTTTAACAAGAAACAAAAAAGGGCTATTAGTTCCACTCGTGTACTTCTCTTTAAAGAAATAGCGCTGCCAACACCTGGGTATATACATTTTAAAAATAGTTATCAAAACTTAACTAGTACGTGAATGTGCATGTGTGTACGTGCGTCTGTGTTTGTATGTGTATATCTGTGCAAGGATGAAATTACTTTTGAATATTTTGCATACAAATATGATATAGATAAAATGGGTAATACTTAAAAAATTATGTTATTGTATTGATATTGATTTTAACTGACACTTCAAACACCTTTCAGTGTTTATGGTCACTAGGACTATAAATACCTTTTACTTTTTAAATCAGTATTAAAATTCGACACTAAATAGGACAAAGAAATAGCGCAAGTAGTAAGTGTTCTTTCAATCCTTTTTTTTAACACGCTTTTATTAGCTTCACCTGTATGTTTGTTTGTAACGTCCACCTTTGAGCTCGATTTTGCCCTACTGTGAGAGATCAGATTTTCTTTAAAATTTGCACACCTATCAAAGACCGATGACAATGCAATTATCCGCTTTTTTTTTGGGTTGGTTTTTTGGAGATGGGTTACGGTCGGTGCACTCCTGCTCTGTCCGAGGCGACAGAGGGATGTAAGCACGCACGCCCGTAACCCACCCGCAGATGACTTGACGTCAGTGGTCGGATGCAATAATCCGCTTAAAAAAATCGATTGTCCTAATTAGATTCGCCAGGATTCATCAACTTCTTTCCGCATCCTTTTCATGAGAGTAAGAGAGATAGAGCTAGTCGGGCACTCAGCACAACACAAACGCGTAGAAACTTTGTTGACGGTTGTCTATAAAAAAGACTTTATAAGGCAAGGTTAATAATGTGAAATTCAACTATGTTTTGTCGTAGATATAACATGCGTCTAACATCTATGTAAGCGAAGGAAAACTCAAAATAAAGCACTAGGTATATCAACTGTTTCACCAATATGATATTGTAGGTTAATTTCTCTCCTATTGTGGACGGGGTTCGGGCCCAGCAGTGGGAGACCTAAGAAATGAGATGATAAGTTAATTTGTTTTATTGAAATTAATCTTCATTTGTATTGAATTATAAAAATGCTGCCATAGACGACGAGAATGGACTTTATTTGAACAATAATTATTTAGCTGAGCGTGACGGCTGTGTCTCATTCGATACCCACAAAATACTACAAAGTGCGTCTAAAGAAGTTTTCCCTTCAAAAGTAAAAAATAATTTGTATTTAATGTAGCTGTCATACGCATCCATTCAGTAGTCGGACTTTAAAATAACTTTAACACCATTTATTAAAACAACTCTTTTGACAACGTTCAAGACTTTTCAACAACGAATCTTTAAATAATACATTATTCACAGTTGAAGTGAGCTAAAAATAAAAAAAAATATATTTGAAAAGATAAATTTTCCGATGGGAACTGAGTTTGCATACAAAGTAACAGTTTTATTTGACGTAGAGTATTTGCGATTTTGCACATTTTTGATTTGATATTCCCTTCAATTCGTTGTTATTTGATTTATCCCAATGTTTAAATTCGTTTAGATCGAGTGACATTAACGCGACAAACGTTTGTGTCGTTATGCATTATAAAATTGGCAAGGGATATTGTATTTTTGATTTTCTTGAACTATTCATTTTTTAGGGTTCCGTACCCAAAGGGTAAAAACGGGACCCTATTACTAAGACTTCGCTGTCTGTCCGTCCGTCTGCTTTTCATCAGGCTGCATATCAAGAACCGCCGCAGCTAGACAGTTGAAAATTTTACAAATTATGTATATTTTACATATTATATATATATTACAATAAAAAAAAAAAAAAAAAAAAAAATTAAGGGGGCTCTCATACAACAAACGCGATTTTTATAGATAATTGTACGGAACCCTACGTGCGCGACTCTGACTCGCACTTAGTCGGTTCTTATTTTAAAGTGATAAAACGTTTTAATTTGCCCTTAAGAGGTATATGTAGAATAAATGATTTTATTTGATTATGGAAAAGACAACTGAGAGATGTAGGTATACAGACAATAAAAACCATAGAGCTGGCAAGCAATTCTTGGCTTGCAACCTGTAATAACAATGCAATAAGGCTTATTAGGCGCACTTGCTGGCAATATCCGACGGCCATATTTGTGCCAAGATAACAGTCCAATTTTCCAAAAGTTAAATGTTTATTTTTTTCATTCCGTGCAGTGACGGAGTAAGAAAATAATTCACCACGCCCTATGTTGTCCGTCGTAAAAGACGATTAAGGGATAATATCCATATACTATCTATTCAAGAGAAGGAAAACTCGGAACAAAACCCATTTGACCAATGTGGTTTAGCAAGTTAATTTCCCTCCCATTGTGGAGGAGGCTCAAGTCAAACAATGTGACGTATAGGAGCTGTGATGATGGTTTTTCTGGTCGCTAAACGTGTCGATGCCTTTTATTATATTCATAACAATTTGTATTCTCCTTTCTCTTTCTTTTTTATTGCTCCAGCCATGTGGGTTGAGTAAGTCCGGACTGTTGCTAGGCCTGGTCTATAACCTTCTTTTCTAGTTAAATTTTCCAGTTTTGTTGGGACAGTAATAAATAGCAATTTTCAGCTTCCAAATAGTAAACGAAATAATATTAAATCAGATTATTTTAATGAATTCTGTAATTTTATACAATTTACACTGCGTCGTCCGATGAAGTATGTAGGATGAGAAGATCCTCTTAACTTTCCCGAACGTTGTCCAGCCGAGTTGGATTCGGACGTATCAGAGGACGGCTCCTCACTACGTGGACCGACAAACAGGTGAAAGTTGCTGGGCATCGTTGAATGCAGGCGGCTCAGAACCGCACTTTTAGGCGAAACATGAGGGAGGCCTACGTCCAGCCGTGGACAGCGATGGGTTGAATGATAATGATGATTTTACAAGTTTATATGGTAGTACCACCTTGTCGGCAGACGTCTGTTTACAGTCATGAGCTGATCCGTCTGCGGTAAATCGACAGTTACAGAAAATCTACGTTCGAGTAGGAGCAATTTGTTGATGCACTTCGTTCGGTGAGCGAGAGAGCTGAAAGCCCAACAAAACTCACCACACGCAAATACCCTCAGTTAGTGTTGCCCAAAAAAGTCTTGGTCTTGGTCTTGCGAGAAATGCGAGACCGAGACCAAGACCAAGACCGCTTAATTTTTGCAAGACCAAGACCAAGACTGGCCCTGCAAGACTTGAGCAAGACCAAGACTGGGCCTGCAAGAGTCTCGCGGTCTTGCATTTAATTCAAGTCACCATTTCAACTTATATACGGTTGAGCTCGTGTCTTCTACATAACAGGAGGGAAATCGGGCGTGGGCGGAGGGGAATCGCCACGGTGATCGGTCGTGTTGTTACAGGTCATACATGTCAAGTTTTCCTTCTCTTGCACCGGTGTTATATATTATAGCCTTTAGTCGTGGGTTCGCAGTCGCGGGTAAAATAGGGGGTGATGAATTATATTCTTACTCCGTCACTACACGGCTAGTCAAATCAGTCTTGAGATATCCATCTATTGACCAAAGGTATTGGTCATGCTCACTGAAGGGTCTTCTAGCGGTAGCTATGAGGAGCGGGTCACTCCCTTCCCTCCATTATGGTTGAGGGGAGTGATGGCTGCTCTAGTAGTTAACTCGTGATCGGGTGGCGCTTGCGGGACCTGGTCTAACCATAATTTTTTCATTACATTTGTGATTATTATTATATTTGTGAACTATATTATATAATATTTCGAATGGCATTACACTGGAACTATTAATAAGCATGTTGTAAGATGTAATTTTATTTAAAAGAAATTAGAAAAATAAATAAAAAATAGACAATCCTGCTGAGTTTCTTGCCGGATCTTCTCAGTGCGGTCGCGTTACGATCCGGCGGTAATTATAACTTTAAGAAAAATGTAAAAAAAATGACAATATTTAAGTGCCCCCGCGGGGTTTATACAAAATAAATGATTTGAATTTGAATCGATTCCCAATGTTGGTGTTGGCTTTTCAGAATTACCTTTCGGAAAGGCTTAAGGACAAAAATACCGTAATCACGAGAGTGCTCTTGCCCATTATACATATTTATATATCCGTTTATTCATTAGCCTAACGACGTTCACTGTTGGACATAGAAATATGCCTACAATTAATTTACATAAATGTCCATGTAGGGACAGAGTACGAATATAATTCACCACTCTCTTACCCGTGGATATCGTATCAAATCGGATCGGGCAATGGTGTTAGGAACCCATGAAAAAAAATTGAAATAAAAATATCTATTCGTTAATGAATTGAGAGACATGTAAGTTCTCAATATTGTCATCGTTTTTTCGTGTAAATTTTATTAAAATGTATAAAGCAATGATACTTAATCTACAACATATTCGTATTTTGTTAAATGTTCATTAGAATTTGAATAAATCAATGATTACGTTTGCATAAGTAAGACAAACTTCGCTTTAACATAAATCAGCTGATCGGCCGATAACTGTTGATGAGCCGCCTTTGTACCTACATAACCATTGAAAGGTTCGCGCAAATCTAATACCTATTTATACTGGCGAAATTTTACATGCTTACATATATCCTGTCTGTACATACCGACATAATGCATAAAATTTAAAGCATAAACTCTTAGACACACATTTTTGTAATCACTATAACTTTTACGTTATATTGTTTTTGTGTAATATACATTCTAATTATGATCTATGACCGTTGAACTACAACATACACGAACAGTTGCCCCATAACCTGATACACCTGTGTATATAACATATGTGCAAGAGAAGTGAAATTTGAAATAAAACCCTATAACAACATGTCTGACCAGCGTGGTATAGTAGATCAATTTTCCTCTTACTGGAAGGAAGCTTAAGCCCAGCAGTGGCACTTTTATGAGCTGTGACGATGACGACGAATATCATACATTTTACAAGTATTAAAACCATAAAATTTTAAATCAGTTTTATATGTTCTTGAATAAATAATATATTAAGAGCTACATGGATCCAGCGGCCAAAATATATATATAGGCAATAGAGCAACAGGTTTTTTCAAGTATCCAGAGTATCAGTAACTAAACTGGAAATACAATAGATACATACCACTTAACTTGAAGGGGAATATAAACAATCGCATTAATTGTAAAAATATCGCATTGATTATAAAATGACATAAAATTTATTGTATCAACTGCCTCGTATGGTGAGGTCTTAAGAAAATAGGGTCGAAAGTCCTGTCACAAGAGTAGTAACGCTGTCTAATGGAACAACAGGGGAATAGGAGAGTAATTTTCCCCAGTGGTAAGTATTGTATTCAATAGTGAACTGTAGGCTAGCAGATGGATAGATAGGATAGGATGCTATTTGATTAATTTAGTTGGATTTTTCATTGCCATGATAAATGACTGTTACGTTATTCCAACTGCAAGACTTGCAAGACTTTGCGAGACTCTTGCTGCAATACCAAGACCAAGACCAAGACTCGGGTGCGCAAGACCAAGACCAAGACGAGACCAGGTGTGATGTTGCAAGACCAAGACCAAGACTGGTCCAAGTCTCGTCTTGGTCTTGCATTTGGGCAACACTACCCTCAGTATTTCGGTAGGCAACAGCCCAGCAAAGGTCCATAAGCGGCAGTATGACTCACCATCAGGTGTGCTATTTGCCCGTTTGCAACCAATCGTCATAGTATAAAAAAGTGAGCCGTCGCTCAGGACGCCTGGCAGATGTGAAACTTCGAAATTATTTTGTACAAGTATATATTAGGCTTGTTGAAAAAATATCGATATATGTATATTTTTTGGTAGAAATATCGATATTTTTAACAGATATATTTTGAGCTGATATATTGATATTAAATATCCAATATCGAAATCGAATCAAAAACGATGTTTTTTTTTGTTTGTGTAAATCAAGTCCAGTTTTCCGTGTGGTGACGGAGTAAGAATACAATTCACCACCCCCTATCTTACTCGTGGGTGATCGTACGAGACGACTAAGGGATATAAAACGCATATAACATCTATGCGAGAGAAGGAAAACTCGAAATAAAACCCTATACCAACACGTCTGACCAGCGTGGTATAGTAGGTCAATTGCCCTTCCATTATGGAGGAGGCCCGAGCCCAACAGTGGGACGTATATGGGCTGATATGATGATGATGATGATGATGAAATCAAGTCTAGAATTTAGAACCGTAAGAGATAGGAAATATAAAAGTATAGCATTAACTGTATACATACTCTGTGATTAGTATGTTTTGATTGCCACTACATTAGTATGTTTTGATTGCCATTTGATTGTCACTTTTTATTAAGGACAATTATTGTTATTGACACACATGATAATCGAATTATTCCAATACATATATCCAACTGTCGCTTAGAATTCAAATGATAAATCGTTAACCGAATAGTTTTATATCACTTATTTTTATCTATATAATTGACTTGTTATTAAAAAAAAAAAAATAGACATAATTCCCCGGCAATTAAAGTGATTTCGTTTTTAGTAATTTGATCTTAACTAAGTTACGTATGGCGTCGGGTTAAGAATATAATTGTCACCACCCCTTTCGAGTCGTAAAAATCGTATAAGTGTTTACCAGAAGAGCGGGCAGTAGCTCTCTCCTGGGATATGTATAAATATATAATATAGGTATAAATATATAATATGGGATATGAATAAATATATAATATATAATAAGTTGAAAAATATTGGTTCGAAAATAGCTTTTTGTTTTTGATATTTTTGTGATTATTGCTTAATAAAAAAGAATTTTGATTGAACTAAATACATTATTATTTTAAAAACACAAAATCTTTTAAAAATTTGACCTATATATCGATATTTTTCCTTAATATATCGACGTCGATATTGATATTTTGATAAATATAGATATATCTATATATTGATATGTTTTTTCATTTCCGACATCCCTACTAAATACTGTACTATTTAATAAACGCATATTTTTAAAGACCGATATATCGATATTTCTTTTTCGATATATCGATGTCGATATTGATATTTTTATAAATATCGATATTTTTTTCACTTCCGACATCCCATATATATGAATAAAAGCATAGATTACGACAGGAACTAATATGTAAAGTATTGAATAGAATAATACGATTTCTACTATTATCTAAGATATTACAAAGAAATGATATTAATTCACCGCTCGGCCGCTTACGACCTAACATAGCGTCGCTACGTCTCCCTCACACACTTCTGCGTAGTTCAAATCAAAAGAATCGGTTAAGAAAGTGTGATTTCGCAAACAAAAATAACGACATCTATCGAGCTAAGGCTAAATCTCAGCTACAAAATATATTTTATAAAGAAATCTCTAATCCTGTAATGATGATGATGATAATGAGACAAGCTATTTAAATTATTTTATCGTCAGTGGTTCTTGTTAAATTAACAAATTTTAAATGAAATCTGAATGTTGAAAGTGGGTCAAGATCCAATTCCTAGGAGTCTGTAACATACAAACAAATAAATATACATCTGAAACTAATAAAACACCTATAAAAAGCGATTGTCCAGTTTTTGTACATGAAAGTACTGTAAGTAGGTATGGTATACTTATATTGGCAAGTTAGAGAATTATACATTATTTTATAGATTAAGTATATATGCATAAAAGAATAGATTACGACAGGCACTAAAATAGCACATTAATAAAAATAATATTACGATTTTTTCCAAGAAAATGATGATTTTTATTCAATAAACATTTATTTTCATTAGTATACATTATAGGTAACAATTTACTTTAAGCGCACTAGATGGCGTTGTACAAATTTTAAATCGCACTATGGTTTCGTTACAAAAATGTACACATATGTATTCGGATTTTTATTATATTAAAGGATATTAAAGGGTGCCGCGAAGCGTGGCGTTAACGCCACGCGATGATCGGGATCACCCTCGCCTATAGATGTTTCACATCAAAAAAAGCAAAACATACTGCACCTCAAAGTGAAAGTAAGGGGTTGATTTTGATAGACGTTTTAATTTAATCCAAACGAGGCTTCCTTAACGAAAGTCGACGGTAATTATTTATATAGTACTGTGACTATGATTTTTGCAGGACATATTATACTTAATTAATTACGTCCGCCTGAACGGAGTAAGAATACTATTCACCACCCCCTGGCCCGTGGAAGTCGTAAAAGACTACAAAGGGGATACAACACGCATATTACATCTACGCAAGAGAAAGAAAACTTGACATAAATCCCTATACCAACCCGTCTGACCACCGTGGTATAATCGGTCAATTTCCCTTTGTGGAGGAGGCTCGAGCCCAGTAGTGGGACGCATATAGGCTGTAATAATGATAATAATGAATTACAAAAATAACTCATTAACTTGCACCTTACTTTGGTATTAACTTCAAGAATTCATAGTGATATAGGTAGATAAAGAACAAATTATTTATTTTTGTAGAAGACATCTCAAAAATGGAATGAACAAAGTACATTAAAATAGGAAAACTGTTTGTTCATAGTTTAATTTATCTGTATCTGTAATATTATCCTGTGGGGTATCCAAACCAAGCTAATGTTTGGTAATACTTGTAATGAATAAAATATATATCAAGTAGGAATACAATTAACAATGCCCTTTCTTGCTCGTGCATGTCCCAGAGGACGACTAAGGAATATACTCGTATTTATGTAGGTAACATCGATGCAAAATGATCAGTGATTAATTTGCTATTTCATAGTAGATTAATTTTATTTTCTTCCAATTATGAAGGAGGCCCGAGCCCAGGATTTATATAGATGGAGAATGGAGATGGTGAGAGAGAGATAGAGAATGAATAGATGGAGATGATGAACTACAATATGTATGTGGTAATGAAGTAAGACCACCTATGTCTTTCCTGAGGGTATCGTAAAGGACGCCTAATGTATAGAGCCGATAACATCACGGCAAAGCAAATTTGATTAAAAATCCTATCACAATTAGTCTAGAATAGTGGGCTACTTATCCTCTAGTTGTAGAGGAGGCTAGTATAAGTAAGTATAAGCTAGTATAAGTAGGGACTGACGGCTGCTCTAGTAGTTTACTCGTGATTGTGTGGTGCTTTCAGGATCTAGTCCTGCCATATTATGTTTGTTCTTGTATTTATAAATAATGTATATAGTTTGAACTGGAGCTAATACTATATATATATGGTATATTAAATTCCTAAATATTAAATATTGAAAATAAATTGATACAATATAAAAAAAAAAACGGTTTTTATTTTAATGATCAGAAAAGTAGAAAATAATAAATGTAATGTAATGTATATATACTTCTGTAAGGTAATTCGTTATTTTACATATATGTATTTTTTCTTTGTTACCACACAAATGAATCTCGTGATAATCTTTTATCTATACCAATAAATAAAATTGGAGTGTCTGTTTGTAATGTCAAAATAATAGGCTTTTTTCATGCTCACACGGTTATTTGCACGACACCTATGCCTAAAACAGCATTTAAAATTTTTTTATCTGTCTGTCTGACTGTCTGTTTGTTCCGGGTAATCTTCAAAACGGCTGGACCGATTTCAAAAATTCTTCCACCAATGGAAAGCTATAATATCAGGGCGTAAACTAGGCTATATTTTATCCCGGTATTCCCACGGGAACGGGAACTACGCGGGTAAAACGACTATAACCTATAACCGAAGCGAAGCGAGGGCTGGTTGCTAGTATTATATAAATTGAGTAATTCATTTCATTTAAATAATTTCATTTCATTTTAATGTAATAAATTAATTGGCTTCATTACGTTTAAAGTTTATTTTCTCTTTTTATAGTTTTTTAATAAAAACTTGTTTTTTAGAATGTTTTTACTATTGATTTCTTTTTTATCTATACCAATAAATAAAATTGGAGTGTCTGTTTGTAATGTCAAAATAATAGGCTTTTTTCATGCTCACACGGTTATTTGCACGACACCTATGCCTAAAACAGCATTTAAAATTTTTTTATCTGTCTGTCTGACTGTCTGACTGTCTGTTTGTTCCAGGTAATCTTCAAAACGGCTGGGCTGATTTCAAAAATTCTTCCACCAATGGAAAGCTATAATATCAGGGCGTAAACTAGGCTATATTTTATCCCGGTATTCCCACGGGAACGGGAACTACGCGGGTAAAACGACTATAACCGAAGCGAAGCGAGGGTGGGTTGCTAGTTAGACATATTTAGGAATCTTTTTATCTCATTAACGGCATCATTGTAGTACGCTCGTTAGCTTGCCGATTAAGTACAGTCTAAATCTTCAATATGAAGATTTTTCTGTATCAGGAGTACGACGAGGATCTTATCCGATCCTTTAGGAATGATTGAAGAGTAGAATGCGGCCCAATTACCTGGTCTTATTACCTTGCCATCCCCATGGTTAGCTTAGGGATTTCTCTTTTAAACAGTGTTGCCAGGTCGTCGCCCTCACTCGGCGTGCCGCTCTGAAAAGTGCTCGATATTCGGGACATAGGTAAAGAATAAAATATAAAAGCGATAAAATCCGTGAAAATAGTTTTATTTAAAATCTTTTCACTTTTTATTACTACTATTACTTTTTCTTTTTTTTAAATTTCTTATCCCCAAACTAACGTAAAAAATCATGGAGTCCCTACTCTTACGCAAAAGTCAAGGGTGTAAGGAATTCTCAAATCAATTTCTTTCCATGGCTTCACGCCGATTTCTAATAAATTATTTGCCGCCATTTTCAGCCTTTCTGTCGCGGCTGCCGTATAAATCACATTCAATTAATTAGTTTTGCTATAAGTCGTATATATACAATATTATGTAAAGAAGATATCCAATAGGAGGCAACCTTGAAATAAATTCCTTGTACATTTCTAGTTCACTCCTGTAAATATATCTAAAGGTAAGGAAAACTGCTCTTTGTTAGTTCGTGATAATCTCCATTTTTTTTTCTTGTTCTATATTCAATGTAATATTTAAATATTAAAATACATAGTAGTTCGATCTACCAATGAGTTTTTATGTTCTACGCATAACACAATATTATCAAATATTGAAATTAGTGCCATCTAGTTACACCATACGTATTATATTAAACAATCCTGTTGTAGAGGCGGTTCGAGTTCAGCAGTAGGAGGTATATGATGATGATGTAATTTATTCATGGACCGTTGTAATGACCTAAGTAGTGTATTACTTAATTTTTACGTGGGATTACTTCTTAAGTGATGCATAAATAGTTATTATGACATTATGGAATTTGTCTTGTTTAACTATGACACGATTTCATAAATTTAATAATCATTGATTCCTACTTCGTACAAACAATACAAAACATAATTTAAAATACAAGCTATGTTTATTACCCATAATATTATCTACTAGCAATCCGCCCTCGCTTCGCTTCGGTTATAGGTTATAGTCGTTTTACCCGCGTAGTTCCCGTTCCCGTGGGAATACCGGGATAACATATAGCCTAGTTTACGCCCTGATATTATAGCTTTCCATTGGTGAAAGAATTTTTGAAATCTGTCCATCCGTTTTGAAGATTACCCGGAACAAACAGACAGACAGACAAAAAATTTTTAATTGCTATTTTAGGCAAATAACCGTGTGAGCATGAAAAAAGCCTATTATTTTGACATTACAAACAGACACTCCAATTTTATTTATTGGTATAGATAAATAGGTAAGTCTTTAGAATAAGGAGGGTGTAGATTAGAGGAATTAAAATTATATTTAACAGTTAATTTTACTTAATTTGTAAAGTTATTACGTTACGTTAACTGCAGTAAGTTATTAAGAAACAAAGTTTAAACTAATGCTTTTTAACAGACAAGTCATCATGTTATTATGTCAGCATCAGTCAATAATGGTTTTGACAGACAGTGGTGATACTTCTTCTTCTTATTTAATGGCAATGAGCTATAATAATATAAGCTATTGGTGCCAGTGTCGAGTTATTACATTGATTATTCACGTCTTTAGTCTTAGTCTTTCAGTCAGTCGTTAGCATGACTTGGTGCTGATATCCAAGTCATGTCTTCTCTGGGAATTTTGACAGAATGTGAAAATGCACGCAATTCACTATTATATCGTATTCACTACATTTCAGAATTTTATCTGCATTATAATACATAAAATATCAGCAAAATTATTCAATATAACACTTCAAAATACTAAAATAATGAAAGAAATATAAAAGCGCTACGTGACATTTTGACATTCGCGTCAAAAATCCGACAGTGGTAATTATAGTGCCATGCAAGCTTTGCTAAAAGTAGCAAACATTTCAAAAAGATGACAGTTCATCCTAATGACAGTTCTTGTGACTGGTACAGACCTTGACTAGAATAGAATCATATATCATGGGGACTTATAATCCTTACTAATATTATAAATGCGAAAGTAAGGATGTTTGTTTGTTTGTTACGCTTTCACGCTTAAACCACCGAACCGATTTCAAAAATTCTTTCACCAATGGAAAGCTATATAATATCAGGGAGTAACATAGGCTATATTTTATCCCAGTAGTCCCACGGGAACGGGTACTACGCCGCGGGTAAAGCGACTGAAACCGAAGCGAAGGGAGGGTGGGTTACTAGTTATATATAATTTATAGACACAACTCACCAATAATTATTTATGAATCATACTTTCAATCCGTGTGGTGATGGAGTAATAATACAATTGACCACCCTTACCAGTGGGTATCGTAAAAGACGACTAAGGGTTTAATTAATTATCCATATAACATTTATGTAAGAGAAGGTAAACTTGAAATAAAAACCTATACCAACCCTCTGACCAGCGTGGTATAGTAGATCAATTTCCCTCTTATTGTGGAGGAGGCTGGTGCCCAACAGTGGGACGTATTATGAGCTGAAATGATGATGACGACTGAGGTACTGTCGTAAAAACCCATTATGATTATATCAAGTCTTACAAGCTTCAACATTCTGATCTAGGTCAACTGTATCTGATGTCATTTGCTCAACAATTATATTCACAAGCAGAGTTAGCGTCAGAAAGTCATCGTCAGTCACAAAATTATTGTCAAAACTTTGGCAATATGCATCATAAAAGATAACACTTATTGAATCACCTCCAGATAATTAGGATAAAAGCACAATGATGATAACTAAATAATATGCAAGAGGTGGAAAACTGGAAATAAAATCCTTTACCAAACCGTCTGTCTAGCGTAGTATAGTATCAATTAGCGGAGGAGGCCCGAGCCCAACAGTGGGACGTATATGGGCTTAGATGATGATAATAATACTCTCTTCATTGCCTGTGTTGACTATCAGTACCCATGCCTTGAATTGTGTGGTGCGGACTATTTAGCTCATCGGTAGCTAGGTCATTATCAAAAGATATATGTAAGTTTTAACGTTACCTTATTGTCAACCCTTTTCAACATATAAAATACCTTTTTTATATCCGTTCTAATTTTTTGTTTTACTATTCACTAGGGACAGTTGAGGTCTTGGAAAGTACTTACTTTACATAACGTAAGGGAGGCACTTCTATCCCACCGCATTCCTTCATCCTCGGCATTGGCCCGGTCATTGGTACTGATTTCTTGATATCTGAGGCCGGCCTGGTGGATACCGGTGGACCTGGTGGAGACCCGTTCGGGTGCCGTCCCCTTCGACGCCCCGGCAAGAAGGCTGTGTTGCTGGTGCGTCACTCGCACGCGGTCACTTCTCTGTGGGTGGGGGTCTAATCCCCGGTCCGTTTACCCCCAAACTCGGCTAGGGCGGTATCAGGCGCAGATAGTTGCGCCGGTGGCGGACCGTGTCGTGGTAGAAGAATTCATGCCGAGCCCGCTTCGTGGCCTTCTTCTGCGAGACAACTGCCTCGCAAAATTTGACGACCGCGTTCCACCCTTAGGCAAGTTTTACAAACATTTAAAACTTTTAGTTTCTAGATAAAAATATATGACTGTATTCAATAGTAATGATATTAAGGCATAAAATGTTAATGGTTTTTTTTTGTACTATATTACCACAGAAATTTCTTTGATATTCTTATAAGCCATGATTGGCTTAAATTTGTGACGAAAATCTTTTTGAATTTATTCACGCGGGACATTACCAGCTATTTTCGAATCACTCGATGTGAAAAACTGATTTTGACAGTATTAATAAAAACATTTCAATAGAATACTGAAGCAAAATTTGTTTCAATATGAACTATAAAATATGCTCTTTCTGCTGCTGTCAACTATACCTAATACGCTCTTAATTTTAGGAATAGATTACTTTAAAATTTTCATTACTTCTAAAACAAAATAAAAATTAACGTGTACCTATATTCTTACTCCGTCAATTTACCACTCCCTATCTTGCCCGTGGATGTCGTAAAAGACGACTAAGGGATACATTATGCACATAACATCTGTGCACGAGAAGGGAAACTCGAAATGAAACCCTATACTATCATGTCTGACCAGCATTGTATAGTAGGTAAAATTCCCTCCCAATGTGGAGGAGGCCCGAGCCCAACAGTGGGACGTATGTGTGCTACGATGATGATAATGATATACTTATTTTTTTACTTTTTAGTGTTATTTGATACCCCACCACACATTCCCACCACTGTAACTTGTAAGCCAGGATCCACAATGGTCTCCGTATAAGAGACCAAGGTTTGATCCTCAGAAAGTACCGGGAAACGCTTTTGTCTTGAGACCCGCAACAAATTTAATTAGAAAAGAAAAACAAGAAGAGTTGAAAAGTTTGCACTTCCTTCCCATGCAGGGAGATATGAAGTGAGATTGGCTAATAAGTCAGTAGATAAGGGAGTGTACAATCACGTGAAGGGGATGTACACCATCTGAATAGCCATATTGGATTCTGTGTGTTATTTCTAACTATTTCGTTTGTTCGTTTTCTACTCTACAATTGCTTTAATTTGATACTGATATTAAAAGGGTTGTAAATATAATTCGCTTTTTAAAAAAGATGGCCATATTGAATTGTGATATTACTAATTGTAAAGTATTTTATTCAAGCATTCTACTAACCTTTTCATTTGATATTCATATTCACAGGGTGAAAAAAAAAAGAAATTCACTGTCTTGGAAGGGTAACCATACTGCCAACCATTAAAATTTTCACAATTTAGTACAGTACAAAAAAAATATTAAAGAAAGGAAAGAAAATATGGCTGGACTAGATCCCACAAACAGCACCCGATCACGAGTTAACTACTAAAGAAATTATATATCGTTAAAGAGAAGAAATATATGTATGTCGTTAAAGAGAAGAATTGACACGAAACCACTGAAATACATTACAATAATAATATATAATCTATGTAAGCTTTTAAGTAATTAACACTTGACACGAGCTGTGAAAATGTTTGAACTGAATATTTAATATAACAAGCATTTTCATGTTTTAATTTTAATCTAGGATGAGTGACGTCAAGAGACCTTTTCTTACAACGTCGTTGAAGTTATCCCCTTTAATGGTTATTGTTATTACTTTTTAATGTATTCATAGGTCCCTAGCAGAAGAATCATTTTGGTGTTATATAATTTTATAAGTTTTTGTGCATATATTTTTAGTATCTCTAAAAGTATAAGAATATTGTAAATAAAACTACGAATTTTATCGCATTTGTATTTGATTTTGATTGCACGACGTTTCAAACACTTTCATGGTCACGATAGGAAGAATATTCTTATACTTGCAACAGATTTGTACCAAAATGTGAGTCGAATTCAGTATCTGATTTTTGATTGCGCGACGTTTCGAACACTTTCATGGTCAAGATAAGAAAAATATTCTTATACTGGTATTGCCAAAATGTAGGTTAAAATTTAATATCTCATTTTCTGTAGCGGGTAGATAATTAGAAATCTCTATAATAACGATGATTTGTTGGACGTGTGACATCTTAGTCCGCTCGTGAGCATGGACGCTGCAGTGTTCGAAACGTCGGACAATCAAAAATCAAATACAAACGCGATAAAATCCGTAAAGTAGTTTCATTTACAATGTGTAATACTCGCGTAAACATTAGATACATAGTGTAAGAATACATTTCACCTATGTATTATTTATCATCATCTCAGCCCACATAAGCCTCCAATGTTAGTATTGAACCTCCTGCATAATGGCAGTGAAATTGACCTACTATACGACGCTGATCAGACGTGTTGGTATAGCGTTTTATGTGCTGCGGGTGACCGGACCGGGAATTTAGTCCGGCTCCCGCAGAGAGGTTAGTCTCGCGACGGCGATCGGCGTCCCGGTAGGGGACGTCGATGGGAGAGGGTACTCCCTCGGGGTATTCCGTTGGGTCAACCACTAAAGTCAAGGAACGCTGCACCGGTGGTCAGCCCAACGACAAAGGCGACGTGCTATATGGATGGATTACGGGGCTGCGCGCCGCTCCTTTATCGCCCTGTACGGATCGGGACAAAAAAAAAAAGAAAAAAAATTGCGTTTTATGTCGATTGACCTTCTTTTCCATTGATGGTATCTGCATATCATATAAAAATACAAAAATTTATTTAAGTATAATAAATAACACGTAAAGCATTAATTATTAACACTTCCTGAACACCAACTCATCTGGAGTTAGAAGAGGCTGGCAATATCATAGACAGATTATTCTTTGTACAGATGCTAGTCTCTCACACAGATGTTCACAATATTGTAAAAAACAACTTAAATACTTATTTTCGTTGCTTTTCTGTGTTAGAGAAAATAAATAAATATTCTTAGAATAATAACGTATAGAAGGATAGTGTCAGTACTTCGAACTTTCGAAATTTGAATTTAAAAATATTAATGGCGCGCAGATTACACACGTACACATGCAAATCACTATACAAATTATGAAATCAAATTTTGTTTTTATTAACATTAATCGTCGAAATACTTTTAAAAGTAATGTTAAACTTTTTTAAGTTTTTCAAATGTGTTGTGACACCATTTGAATACACAAACCGTCATAATTACGTATTTATTTTTTAAGAGTTGCGTACGTTCGTTCAGTACAATGACTTGTACATTACGGAACGATTCCGGCGTAAGCTCCATTAGGCTCCAATTGAAATGCGTCACTTTTTGTGCGTGAACTTACCTTCTATACGTTATTATTCTAAGTAAATATTATTATTATTGTATCGCTCTGTATTTTACGATACCCACGGGTAAGAGAGGGGGGCTGGTGAATTGTATTCTTACTCTGTCACCACAAGGACGAAGTCATTCGATGACATGGCTATGTATTATTAAAGATAATTAATTCCAATTTACATTTCATTATTTTAGTCTATCGCAGATCACTACTGGACGTAGGCCTCCCTCATGTTATGCCACAGAGAGCGGTCTTGTACCACCTGCATTCTATGACGCCCAGCAATTTTCACCAGGTCGTGGGTTCACGGGGGATGTTCTACATTGCGTCGTCCAATACGTGGTCGCCACTCTAGAACCTTTCTTCTTCAGTGGTTGTCGGGTCGTCGAGCAATGTGGCCTGTCCATTGCCACTTCAGCGTGCTAATTCTTCATGCGATGTCAGTTACACTCGTTCTTCTTCATTTTCATTCACAATTTTTTTACTTTATGCCACATACTAGCAACCTACCCTCGCTTCGCTTCGGTTTCAGTCGCTTTGCCCGCGGAGTAGTTCCCGTTCCTGTGGGAATACCGGGATAAAATGTAGCCTATGTTACTCCCTGATATTATAGCTTTCCATTGGTGAAAGAATTTTTGAAATTGGTTCGGTGGTTTAAGCGTGAAAGCGTTACAAACAAACAAACAAACATCCTTACTTTCGCATTTATAATATTAGTATGGATTGTAGGATTACATATTGCGTCGACCCCTAACTATTGGGATAAGAACAGGATGATGATGATTGATTAATATAAAAAATAATAATCTCAATATGTCATTTTTATTATCTTAAGTATTACCTAAAATATAGGGATAGTTGATGAAAAAGGGCGTACGTGATGTAAACAGATAACTCATTGTAAGAAATCAGCATCACAGCTCATATACGTCCCACTACTGGGTTCGAGCTCTTCCACAAAGGGAGAGAAATTTCAAGTCAAGAAAGGGGGTGGTGAATTGTATTCTTACTCCGTCACCACACGGAAAGCTTGTTATTTACTATTCAACTAAATCGCACACTGTTTTTGTAGTATTTTGAAATATTACAATAACTACATTATTATGTTTAGAAAATAAATGAAATGAAGTAAAGACCAAAGTAAATTATAATGTTGAAAAGTGTGTAACGTGAAACAATTTCAAAATCATTATTTTTTAATGAATGTAATTATTAATAAAGCAATTTGATGCTCAAAGCGTAACATCAAATGTACCTGTAAATATTCTATGTATTACTAGCTGACCCGGCGAACTTCGTACCACCATAATTTTTTTCGTAAATATATTTTAAAATTTTCCGAAAATATTGTCTCTAATGGAAGAATCATTACGGCTTTGTCGGGCAATATTCGATCGTCTAGGTCGTGGCATTGTTAATGATGATTCAAAGACAATATAAATTACTGATTATTGACGTCTGCTAAAATTGCGCTGTGTGGTAGCGGCTTCGAATACTACCAACCCTTGCTTTGCTCGTGGGTGTCGTGAAAGACGACTAAGAGCCCTAGATTGACCCGGACCAACTCCATCTGGTACCATTTGGGTCAACGATTACATTCCCAAGGAGGGTTGACGTCAGCCAGGCGGCCGGTCATAAAAGTCATTGCTGAAACTTTTTGCAATATGTCAAAACAGATGACATATTGCGTCGACCCCAAGTAATTGGGATAAGAGCAAGATGATGATGATGTCTGCTAAAATTATAATTATCAAATTTTTAACCATACTTAATCATAGACAAAATTACGTTTAGCTGTCATTTGCGTTTTGTTATTACATATCAAATACGTATCTTTTATATCACGTTTTATAGTGACTTATATTCTCTTTGACATTTTATGTCACGTCACACGGGTACTCGATCGAACGGGATAAATAGTATTCTATGTCCGTCTCCTGGTTCTAAGCTACCTCCCCGTAAATTTTCAGCCAAATCAGTATAGCCGTTCTTGAGTTATAAATAGTGTAACTAACACGACTTTCTTTTTTATATATATATATATAGATTATAAGTACAAAAAGAAAGATCGTCTGTACAAAGTACGCATGGCAGAAGTGAAACTTCTTTATCCTTTATCATCCTTTAACCTTTATCTCATTCTCTCGCCGGCTGAATCCTATACATTTATGTGTTTGTGTCTCTATGGACTTGCTTTTTCGTTTCATTGAGTTTGAAATCACAACGATTCTAAAGAAATTTCACTTTAAAAAGAATTTAAAAAAGCATCAGTTATTAAACGTAATAATATGTCATCATCATACTGTTGAGCTCGGGGCCTCTGCCACTATGGGTGAGAAAATGACCTACACATCACGCTAGTCAAACGTGTTGGTATAGATGTTTCGAGTTTTCCTTCTCCCGAATAGATATGTCGTATTATTTGACTACCCTCTCTTGCCCGTGGCTGTCATAAAAGACGACTAAGGGATATATTATGCAAATAACATCTATTCGAGATAGGGCTTCCAATCCCGAAGCCTGAATTCAATCTCGATATTTGCGGGATTATAAATTTTCAATCCCGCGGGATCTCGTTATTTGCGGGATCCCGCAATTTTAAAATATTCACATTTATATAAGGCAAATATCACACTGAATTAATCAATTCCATATTTATTTACGTACATATTACTATTAATATGAGATCAATCAAAGTACACCGTTTTTCCTTCCTAAAAACAGTAACAAATACTGAATAAAAACAAATAATACACAAAGAAAATTAAAAAATCAACCAAAAAAGGAAACACATTTTAAACTGTAAATTTATATAGGGTATGTCACTGTTTGAGTTTGAGATTTTATTAAGTTTGAGGTTCTGTGCACGCTTTTTTTCAGTACCGCAAATCCCGCGGATCCCGCGACCGTAATCCCGCATCATGCGGGACTGGAAAATGGCGCGGGATCCCGCAATAGCGAGATCTCGATTGGAAGCCCTAATACGAGAGAAGGAAAACTAGACATAAAACGCTATGCCAATACGTTTGATCAGCTTGGTATAGTAGGTAACATTCTCTCCCATTTTGGAGGAGCTTCCAGCACAACAGTAAGATTTTTGTGGAGTGAGTTGACGATGATTTGATTATAATGCTTCGTATTCATAACTTTAAGTAATGTTAATAATATGTTGAGGTTATTGGAATTTAATTAATCAAGTAGTAAGTTAGATATTGTTAATTATAGAATATTAGATGTTAATTGGAAACTATAGATTATGGTGAAATTTAAGTGAATTTTACAAATGAAAATTTTATAACGCTCTTTGTGACAGCGGTAGTAAGAGAATGAACATTATTAGAAAAAAACTTAACTGTCTAAATTATATTATAAGATTAGCAACATACCCTCGTGTAGCGGATACAGGTATGCGTGGAGTGGTTGTGGGTTCGAAATGAGACGACACTTCTAACTTTTATAAACACCTTTTAACTTGCTAACCGAGTGTGACGTGATGTTGCGCATATCGTCGTCGGCAAGGGAAGAACAGCGCCATCTGCGCGTTAAACATAAAATTCGCACATCGGAATGCAAGCAAAGGGCGATGCATTTATTCATAAATGTTTATATAATATATAGGTAAAAGTACATGTTATAGGTACAAGAAGAAAGTACAAATAATCTTATAAGGTAAGTACATACATATTATTATAGTTTAACTGTGTAAGTATATTAGATTTAAGAATTGTTGTTACTATAGTTATTTAATAATATTACTTTTATTTTTCAGATGCCGATCGTACAACTCGCGTTATACGTCGTTTACACCTCGCTTCGCTTCGGTTTCAGTCGCCTTACCCTCATCGTTTTCGTTCACGTGGGAACATCGGGATAAAAATATAGCCTAAGTTACTTCTTATATTGACAGCTACCTGGTAGTAAAATATGATCAAAATCTGTCCAGCTGTTTTGAAGATTATTTATTTATTTATTTTTTATTTATTTATTCATCATTCAGTTATTTTTTATTGCTAACAGCGTACCATGCGCAATAAAAAGTAATAATACAAAACAAGAAGGAGTTAAAAAAAAGAATAAAAGTTATCACAAAAATATTAATAAGTTATAACATAAAGAAAATTATTTTACTATACATATATGTGTAATGATTAATAATATAATAACTTTGGATTAGCATACACTGCTGGCAATGGACAGCGACTCCACATAACTTTCTGCTATACACATGAAACATCTCTCTGTACACGAAAATAAGTCGAGTGTAGGTTCAGAGACTATGATCTCATTGATATAGTGCAATGCGCGAGGAAGCGGTGCGAATTGGCCTATGCTAGTGCGCGCCGTGTGTGACGCCAATAGAGGTCTCTGTCGTTCGCGCAACTTACCTACGACCTGGCGAGGCACATTGAAATTGATTTCGGCTAGTAGTAAAGGATTGTATTCGGAACCACGTATCAGTCTGAAGAAATATTTAACTAGTGCTATATTGCGACGCGTCGCCAGCATTTGATGGTCTACCATACCTATTATATATAACGTGGGATAGAGATACGGATAATAAAAGTAAGTCCTTTTGTACAGATACCGAATAAACATTTTTTGTATTCTCTCAACTTTTTGAGTTAGTTGTAATGTGTTAGGATTCCAAATAATGGCATTAGTCTCTATAGTAGTACGAACATATGCATTGTATAAAATATTAAGCGTTAGCTTGTTATTAAATTTTTTTGACTGTCGCAGTACAAAACCTAAGTTCCTCCTAGCTTGGTCACATATTTTAGAAATGTGGTTTTTAAATGTAAACTTGCTATCAAACCATGTGCCTAAATCCCTTACGGTGTCAGCACGTTTCAATTGTTTGGTAGCAATGTGATAGTTTTGACATATTGGAGAACGGATACGGCCATATGTTACCACAACACATTTATTAATGTTTAGTTTCAAGCTGTTGAGTTTGCCCCATTCGTGAACACTATTAATATCCGCTTGCAATAGCGCGCAGTCAGAAGGTGAGTTGATGGTCAATGCAAGTTTGACATCGTCCGCAAACATCAAACAGAGGCTATGTTCAATTTTGTATGGTAGATCATTAATCAGGATTAAAAAGAGTAATGGGCCCACACAACAACAGCTGCCCTGACCTATACCAGAATTTACACTATATGTGGAAGATGAGCATCGTTTGTACGCAACATATTGTTTGCGGTCCGCCAAGTAGTTACAGAAAAAGAAGATGAGTTGTTCCGAGAATCCTATTGATGCCATTTTACATTACTCGTAATAAAAAGACAAAGCGACAGACAGACAAACAAAACTTCTTTAAAGTGGTTTTTAATCAAGGTTAAGAAACTATCATAACCAGATATATATAAGGAGTAAGTTGGCTACTTTTTCATTCAGAAAAACGTTATAAGTTTTTGCGCATGCCGGGAATCGAATCCGAGGCTACATCGACTTAGTAGATATTGTACGTTTACAATGTAGGGGCAAAGCGCTTGAAATCGAAACGAGGCGAGGGGTCGTTCATTTATAATTCTGAGCAAAAAAAAAAACGAATTTAACCGTTTTCCCGCGGATACCATTGTCAACCATGGAGCAAATAGAAATGAGACTTCTCTGGTTATCGTTGAAGTCCTATAAAGAGTCACGGTGACACTTTGCGGTAAACCCTTCTAATAACAAATAATGATCGGTTAGGGGTAAGTAGGAAATATGACAGGTTATGGGAGCCGAAAACGTTTTTCCGTCGCTACCTATGTTTGGATGAAGCGCGGCGGTATATTAAGCATATTACTATTTTCCCAATACTTTTTATCTTTGCCTACTAAAATTCACTAGTTTTTCTAGGAACTGCTGAGCTGGGAATTAACAAAATAATCTTTATTTTGTTAGAGTTAAATCATTTTTAATTTTGTTGCCAACGAGTTAAAGTTCAGAATCAAACAAAGTTCTCATCAAACAAATATTTTTCTTAAAAGCTTAGTTAATTTGAAGGAAAATTACTGAAATTATTAGAAATTCTAATAAAAGCTTTGTTTAAAAGCGAACTTTAAAGCAACATTTGATAGCAAATAAAGTCCAAATTGCAAATTAACTTTGAAATATTACTTTCCGTCCGGCATGATACTGTTAGCGAAGTTGATTTTCTGAATGCCATTCGGTTTTTTAATATTATTATGACGGCTTTTATCTGCGTGGGTTGAATTAGATTTTTAAGAAGATAAAATTGGTTTAGGCGTCTTGGTCCAGCAATTTCCTTAATTCGTTTACATTATATCCGCTAATGTGATCAATCTTATTTTTAGTTCGCATAAAATTTTGGGTAATTGATGAAGACAATGTAAAATCTATATCATGAAGTAATGAGCTAAATATATAATGAACTAACTTTTGCCCGCGATTTCGTCCGCGTAGAAAGCATGTGACGGAAGTAAACACTGATGGCTGCGGCCTGCGCAGCGTGGTGATTAGGTCCTACGGGATTATTGCCACATGATATACGCAAGTTGGAGCGACTCCGGGCTGCTCCAATTTCATTCTATCGTACGCTTTGTTCCATTTTCTGAAGATGCATTCACCACACGGAAGTACTTGAAGAGTATTTGTGGTTAAGTTCACTCACGTTCACACACATTTTTTTTTTTTTTTTTTTTTTGGGGTGGGCTGCGGTCGGCGCGCCTCCACACCACTCCGTCCGGGGCGACAGAGGGGCTTAAGCACGCAACACCCGCAACCCACCCGAACACCACGTCGCCTTCGTCACGTTCACACACATCACGAATCTATGGGTTTACGCATAGTTGTGTGTGTCTTGTGATTCTTTCTGGAAAGCTCAAGGTACATTTATAAAACCGTATTGTTAATAAGTTTCATAAAAAATCTAACTCAATATCTTGATTCACTTTGGCTGGAGTCTACCCTTCTTTTTCACAAAACGCAGTTATGTGACCTCTTGATAAGACCACCCAGCCAAACTATGACTGACGCAGGATGATGATAACGTTGCGTTTTCGCGACCCCTTGTGAGGTTTCTTTGGAGCTATAAGCGGATATTTTGTCATTTTGCTTGCTTTAGAGCTCTTCAATTGTAAAATGTTTTCCATCACTTCTATGCTTTTCACCAGCGTATCGGGATATCAAATATTTTAATCAAGACACTTTCTTTAATTGTAAAAGGTAAGTCGGTTTTGGGTATGTCCACCTATAATAAGCGTCAAGATTTAGTCCTGCGTGATATTAATGCGAAAGAGTCCCGGCGGAATCTTAGTTTCTCACGATAAAAGATTTCGTTTCTTTATTCTGCGGATCTCGGCGAATTCCGGCTTCAATAACATTAACCGCCTTTTTAGTTCTAACAGCATGTGGCCGTCCGAACCACTTATAGTTTTTGGACAGAAAATATGTTGATATGTCTATTGATACTACGATATACGATCATTTAATTGATTTGCCTTTAATGTATCTTGAAAATGAGTGACAGTACGTACCTGTTTTGTCTAAGGCAACAACTGTATTTCCATTTTCTGTAATAAACAATTACATATATGATTATGAGATTACTAACGTCGTAAATTAAATAATATTATCTATAATATTATCATCATCTTGCTCTTATCCTAATTAGTTAGGGTTCACTCACTATATATGTACTCTGATAAGGTAAATATCATATTTGTATTTATAGCTATATTTTTTATTTTATTAAACTTGAAATATTTGTATGTATTTACGTTCAGGTTTTTACCTAAATTCTTAATTCCACCCATTTCTTGGCGTTCGATCCACCTGAAATTTGGTACACCTATGTAAATTGGAAGACAGTGTAATACATATGAAAACATGTAAATTGGAAGACAGTGTAATAAATATGAAAACATGGTGTTGATCTGGTGAGGGGTCAGGTAGTTACAGTAATTAATGAACGCAACGATACAAATCGTAGAAAAACTAGAATCATAAAATCGTAATAATTTTCTAAGCTAGATTTTAATTTGTTTTCAGTTTAAAATCATCACTAAACTCAAAAGTACCTAAGTACACCTGACCTTGCCTTGCTTACGCTTGTATAAATTAAAAATCTACGTATTTCTTGCAAAATTAAAATGATTACAAGATAACTTAACATTTTAATTAATGTTATTAGTTTTCGCAATGATGTAAATGCTTTGTCTTCATTACTATTATAATGCTATATAATTTGTTTGAATTAGGAAGTACTAATTGGACTAGAGGAAATCTTATTACGTAAGATACCCTGGTTATTGAAAAAGGTTACCAGAAACATGGGATAATGAAATCCCTCGAAATTATCCAAGCGAAGCGCCTGTTGGTTCAACTATTATTAGCTGCTGGCTATTATAATTAATATAATTTAAAGTATTAAATTTGAATTACAACAAATGAGCTACCACTAGGTTTATTTATGTATATAAATGATTTATTTCATATGTTTAACAAACAGCTTAATCCTGATTGCGATTGTAATAAAAGATGATAAATACAGCTGTGACCTGCTAGTATAGTGGATCAATTTCCCTCTCATAACGGAAGAGACCCGTGACTAATAGTTGGCAGTACATGAATTGATGAAGATGACATATTTAAATAGCGGTAGACTATAGTGTCTGCTATTATAATCAATAAGCTTATGGATAATTTTAGAAATTATCGTTAAGAAAATACAATATAATTGTAGCTTGTATCAAGTATCCAGACACACTGCAGCTATTTTGCTATTATCTTTAGGTCGTAGAGTACACGATCTTACTTTTTTACATATTGATAGTCAACATTTTATAGATAACACTGATTCTACTACATTGCATCCCGTTGCCGAATCGAAGATTGACTCGTCTTCATATAAACAATCTATTTGATCATTTTTATCGGCACCAGATAAGAGCATCGATGTAGTATATTGGTTACACACTCTAGTAACACAACTAGGGCAGATATAACCAATTTATTCTTAACAACTAGAAGTCCTATGCTGCTGCAACCAGCTAGTGCAGCGATGTTGGGCGGGAGGATAAAGAAGCCTCTGACTGATCCCGATAATCATGTGCCAGCCAGAAGTTTCATATCAGAAGGCTCATCTTTAAATTGGATAAAAAACTACCACATTAAAGATAACTTAGCTAAAGCAAATTGGAGACAGCAATAGGGTGTATCAGGTTATGGGGCAACTGGTCTAACGGGAGTTAGGCAATGGTGGTAGGAACTCATGAAAAAAATTTAAAGGAAAAATATCGATTCGTTAATGAGTTAGAGAAATGTAAAGTTTTCAATTTTGTCATCGCTTTTTCGTGTAAATCTGATTGAAATGTATAGTCAATGATTCTTAATCTGCAACATATTTCTGCTTTGTTAAATGTTCATTAGAAATTGAATAAATCAATGATCACGTTCGTATAACCAAGATAAACTTATCTTTAAACCAGCTGATCGGTCAATGACTGTTGACGAGACGCCTTTGTACCTACGTTACCATTGAAGCGTTCGCACTAATGATACCTATTTATACTGTCGAAGCTTTGCATGCCTACATGAATCCTGCTTGTACATGCCTACATAATACGTAACATGTAAGGCATAGACTATTAGACACACATTTTTGTAATCACTGTAACTTTTATGTTATATTGTTTTTTTTTGTGTAATATACATTCTAATTATCATTTATGACCGTTAAACTACAACATACTCGAACTGTTGCCCCATAACCTGATATAACCTGTATAACTACTATAATTACCTGAGCGATATAATTACCTAAAACAAATTAATCTGTCGAATAGAAATACGTCAGAAAAATCTCTGTCTCGGTATTTTCAGCCTGATTATTAATACTTATAGTTCATAATAATTCTTATATTTCATAATACTTATACGTTGATTTATACAAGGCACCTTAGTCAATTAAGATTACATATAATACAAATCGTATTAATCATATTGTTGCATTTTAAGTTATAATTACCAAATATACCTGGCACCAGGAGATAACAAACAGTCTTTTTGTGGGACTAATCCCACCACACATTCCCACCATTGTAACTCCTGTAAGCCAGGATCCACAATGGTCTCCATAAATAACACCGAGGTTTGACCCTCAGGCAGTCCCGGGATATGATTTTAATTGTCTTGGGACCCGCAACAAATTTAATTAGAAAAGATTAAAGAGGAGGAGTTGGAAAGAGAGATTCCACTTCCCTCCTAGGCAAAGCGGGAGACAGGAAAACAAAATGACTAGTCAGCCAATAAGTGAAAAGGTGTACAGCTACGATAGCGCAGCAGTACGGCACCACGGATACGGAAGAGCTTAACGGGGCCTATATGTGAGCGTTAAGATTGATTGCTACAGTAGGTATGGCAGAAACGCATGAACGCACGGAAATTTTCTCGAGTTGCTACAAGGTCCGTATAGTATACTACCCCACAGGTGACTTGCAAACTGTTTAACATAAGGTTACGCTCGTTTCGCCAGAGATCGCACTCCCAGAGAATGTGATGTGCTGATTGTTCATACTCGTGGTCAGATGTGGAACATTGACATAATGGTGATGGTACGAGTTTAAAAGAAAATAATTTACTCTTAAAGTTGCCATGGCCAGTTAAAAATTGGGCCACGAAGTGGTCAACCTCCAGCCACACCTTCTCCAGGCGCTCCCGGATGCATGGAAAAATAGATAAAGATGACGACCTTTCGATGATGAATCCCATCTTTCTTGCCATTCAGTTAAAAGTTCCTCATAGACAATGGATTGTGGTGCAAACAATCTAGCAATTTTATTTCGGTCGCGCGGTAGAAGGAAATCTGTATTCATAGTTTCCTTTGTGGTGTAATACATTGACGCTCGTCTCTGAATCTCCAAATCAACCGGAAGTACACCCGCGAGTACTGGTAAGGCCTCGGTACTAACCGTTCTATAGGCTTTACATAAGAATATTAGGGCCATACGTTGGCTCTGTAGTAATTTAAGGCGAGCCGCCCCTATGGTGGCCCTATCGGCCCATACAGGTGCAGCGTAACAAATACACCCCAAATATGTGGCCATGTATATGGTTTTAAGTGTATTAAAACGAAGGCCCCAAGTAGATGTGGATATTCTAGTAAGCGCGTAGAAATTCCGTTTCGCTTTTTCGCCTACAGTTTTAATATGCTCAATAAATGAAAATTTTTTTTCTAAGACTAGGCCGAGATAGCAAACTGATTCTTTCTTTTTGACAGTCATATTATTGAATTTTATACGCGGCGCCGATTGTAAATGTTCTTTTAATAAAAGATGATATGTTTTTTGTGGTGCAAAGGCAAGCCGGTTTCGTATACCCCAATCGAATATATCATTGAGGCATGTTTCCGCTAATTGCTCTAAACCATCCCTTGTGTTCGATTGTATAAGTAAAAGTCCGTCGTCTGCATAGCCGATCAGTAGACAATTTTTCGGTAGAGGTAACTCGAGAAAATCGTCAAAACCTACATTCCATAGATATGGACTTAATACCGAACCTTGAGGGCAGACAAAGTTAGGCCAAGGTAGGCCACTGTAGGCCAGACCTAAAAAAATTTCAAATAGTCATAACTCAGGCCACAGACCACTTAGAAGACTGGGACCTTCGGTGAGGTCATTAGCGGATGCTAGAGAATCGACTCCCGAGGGTAGTTCGGCAACCCCACCCCAAAATTTCCTTCGTAAGCCAGGGGTGCGACCGCGTTCTTGGGGCGGAGAACATCACAACAGTCCAATCCCGGACTTTCTGCGGTCAGTGGAACGGGAGTTATCGGCAACCGAAGATTCCCTGGGTGTGTTGGAGGTGTTGGGGGTAATTCTTTGGACGCCCGTAGCTGCGGAACTACTGATCGTAGCGACTTGGGGTTTTCTCCGTCGTCAATCGCGCGGATATTACTTCTTAAGGCTGAAACCGGCTTCCTTCTTACTCTTCTGCTTCCTTCTTCTTCTTCTTCTTTATACTTCTTTTTCGTTCTTTTTTCTTCTTTTGGATTTGGGACGAGCTCCGGACCCTCCGGGCCTCTCCCCGGGCTGTACCGCGGCAATCAGGGAAAAGGGAAAATACCTAGTTTTACTAATTAGAATTTAGGCATCTTACTTAAGAACTTTTTGACATTATTTTAAAATTAGACAACCTTAGCGCGGTCTTTGGGCCGGCGGCAACAATTGGCTTTTGCACTTGGCAAACAGTCCATTTTGTGCCGCAGCCGAGGGGCCGGCTTAGGAACATTTTTACTATTATACTGCTATTGTTATCTATATATAGTATTAAGCTTGTACGACTTGGGATAATATACCCAAACTTAGCAATTAAGATATAACGACTTTGGGCCTTACACCCAATTTTATAGTAGTTATTTATTGACCATTGGCATTTTACACCAAACTAGTAATTAAGTTTTAACGACCTTGGGCCTTACACCCAATTTTATTGTATTATAATCCTATTCTATCTCGTTTGATTTTAATTTAAATCATACAATTATCTAGTTAATTTGATTTTAAGACGATTTATTTATTGACTACCGCGGTCTTTGTACCTACCTATTGATACACATCAACGATCGGAGCCTTAGTCTCCAGGAACACTGACGCAATTTACTATATTGAACTCTCTACACTCAATATAATATACTACAACATAAATTGAACGGGTACACAATTACAATAACAGGCCGCGACACTGAGCTTATTGACCTAGCGGAACCACTTCTCAACGTTTTACACTGAGGAGTGGTGCTGCACGGCACCGCAATAAATAAAATGATACGCTCGCCACCACCTAGCAAGATGACCGACAGGAATTCACTGGAACTACAACATAAATAAAAACAGGAACAACAACACGGCCATACAACACAACACATTCAAGTTACACAAGAGCAGGACCAGCAAGTTCTACAACAGCAACAACAAGGCTACCCACTAACACAAACACATCAACACGATCACCCAGTAATACAAATACAGCCACTACACGATTAACCACAACAGCTACACATAGAGGAAACATATCAACAACAGACACCCATAAACACGAACCCGGTGAAATCCCACGTTAATCGAATCGAAAGGTTAAGTGGAGGCAAAGGCGACAAAACTTTTAGTATACACAGCAATGAAAATACGTCAACCCCGAAACCGGCTCAAAACGATAATAACAGGAAGAAAGGAAATAGTAATCAAATAAAAAAACTACAATTGCATAATATAAAGGGTGAAGGCAAGCCCGAAACTACAAACTCCGGACCAAAGATATCAGAAGGGGTGATCAAACAGACAACTCAGGCTGTTCCGATCAACCCAGGAAAGAGCGGAAAGGAGCAAAGTATAGATAACAATAAAACCATCGCCGGAACAATTCAGAAATGCTGTAACATCATAGGTGAAAACATCAACCTATCAAGAAACTTTAAAGCGGAACTGAAAGAAGCAATCTTAAAACAATTGATAGAGCTCAAAGGGGTTGTAAGCAAAGTAAAACAAGAACTAGAAGAAACAGGAACAATACTAATGCACAATGGGGAAGAAGAGGGTCACACAAGGCAACTGAGCAGAGAAATCCAAACAATATTGCAAACCGAAAGAGACCAAATACACAAAATACTTAAGGAGCATACTAAGGCTATAGCGGAGAACATGCAGGCAATTAACGCATACAAAAATGCCGCAGAGACTGCTCCGGTAACATATCAGTGTGGAGGTGACTGCGCTGGCGGCAAAACTGTGATTCAAGAAATGGCTCAAATCAAGGAGGTCACTCAAAACATCCACAAAGTTGTGACTAAAGTTGCGAACACGTTACCAACCTATGCGGACATAGCATCAGGAGCGAAGAGCACCCAAGGCAACATCCCGAAACCCACACACAGCATTATTGTAGCTACGGACGCGGTCACACCCACATATGAGGATACCAGGGAGCAAATCAAAAACAACCTTAAGGCGAAGGAAACGGGACTCCAAATCGATGGAATAAGAGGCATTAGGAATGGCAGAGTTGTCCTCACCTGCGCCACCAAAGCCCAAATGGATAAAACCACAGAAAGGCTGAAACAAAACTCTGGGTTGAAAATTGTCGAAGCCAAATCAAACAACCCACTAATTATTCTAAAGAATATTATATACGGAAGAGGATATTAAAACGGCAATTAAGACTCAGAACAAGGACTTGGTGGCAGGGCTGACTCCAGAAGATCTTAAAATGGAGGAGTGTTCGAAGAAAGGCCCGAAATTCTCACCAGAGCCATGTTGTCCTCAGAGTAACTCCCAAGTTCTGGCAGAGAGTAACGGACAAGGGAAGACTCTATACAGACATCCAACAGGTGACCGTCGAAGATCAGACGCCCTTGATTCAATGTTCGCGATGTCTGGAATATGGACATGGCAAGAAAAATTGTAGAGAGACGGACAACCGCTGCCACTATTGCGGCGATCACCATAACAAAGCCCAGTGCCCAAACAAACAAGCCGGACTACCACCAACGTGCTCTGACTGCAAAAAACGCGATCATCTGAACGCGGAACATGCAGTTTTTAGCATGGACTGCACAATAAGACAGAAAAACGATGAGTTAGCACGAAAAAATATTAGATATTGCTAAGGGCACCGCATGCAATAACGGGCAATCAACCATTCCCACATCCATCACCTTCCAGGCAAATCTACAGAGAAAGGAGTTGGCCACTACCGAACTAATACGGGAGGCCGATAAAAGAAAGGCCATCTTTGCACTGGTTCATGAACCGTATGTCGGTGGGACCAAAAGGATGAGGACGTATGGCACTGCAAGGACGTACCAGAACGTGAACAGTGGTGAAGGCACAGTCAAGGCAGCGATAGTGGTCTTCAATCAAGATGTTTCCGTCACGCTGTGCCACAAATACACCACTAATAACATAGTCACTGCGATAATTAAGACCGGCGCCTGGGAAATCCTTGTAGTGTCATACTACTTCGAACCCGACGCAGAGATTGAGCCATACATAAAACAACTCATCAAAATTCGCGAAAACTTTATGCAAGCAAATATTTTAATGGGCGGCGACGCAAATGCGAAGTGCATTTTGTGGGGTGGCCACCACACTGATAAAAGGGGCCGCGCAATGATGAGCGCTCTGGCAGAAATGGGTCTTCAGGTGCTGAACGTCGGCGACACCCCGACTTTTGATACTATAAGAGGTGACAGAAGATTCACCAGCTACGTTGACATCACCGCCTGCACCGAGGAAATGCTCAACATGGTAGCCGACTGGAGGGTAGCCGAGGACCTAACTGGCTCCGACCACAACGGTATTATACTGAAGTTATACCTTCATAAGGCACGTGGCATGCAGATTCACAGGACAACACGCAAATTTAATACAAAAAAGGTTAACTGGGCTCAATTTCATAGTAAATTGGACCAGTTAAAAATGGCGAATAGTATTAACCAAGACAGGATTCAACAAATAAAAAACAAAATAGACATAGATAATATAGTAACCAAATTCACAACCATAATAGTCCAAGCCTGCGAAGAACTGATGCCAAAGAAAAAAGCAAGTGAGAACCTGCGCATGCCGTGGTGGTCGGAGGAGTTAGAGGCTCTCAAGCGGGGGGTCGCTATCAGTAAGAGGAGAATCCGTAGTGCGTCCCTCAAATTTCGGGGGGAAGCCATCGAGCAGTACCTGAAGGCCAAAGATGAATACGAGAGCCGTGCCAAAAAAGCCCAGATTACCAGCTGGAAGGACTTCTGCACAAAACAGAATAGAGAAGGGATGTGGGAAGGAATATACAGGGTGATCAGAACAACAAAGAAAAGAGAAGAGGACGTGCCGTTGGTCGAAAACGGCGTACAGTTGGGCCCCAAAGAATCAGTCCAGTTGCTGGCAAGGACGTTTTACCCCAGAGACAGGGAGGAGGAGGATAATCTCGACCACAGCCGGATCAGGAAAATGGCAAACAGTATAAAGTTCCAGGCAAGTGTTACACACGAACCGGACTGTACTGAAGCCGAACTGAAATCGGCTGTGGCCGATTTTAATCCCAAGAAAGCTCCTGTGGGCGATGGCCTAACGGCCGACATATGTCAACAAATAATTCAACATGACACCAAAACGTACCTTGCCCTTTTCAACAAATGCTGGCAACTAGAACATTTCCCTAAGGACTTGAAAGAAGCCGTCGTGATCGTGCTACGTAAACCGGGGAAGGACACTTATACGCACCCCAAATCTTACAGGCCCATCGGACTATTACCCATAATGGGTAAGGTGTTCGAAAAAATGCTTGTGAGGCTGACACATCACCTGGTGCCCAGAATCAGCCCCCGTCAGTTTGGCTTTACGCCCCAACGCTCTACTGAGGACGCCCTCTACAGTTTGGTGACCCATTTGAGAAGCGAACTTCGTAAGAAGAAGCTGATCTCAATGGTGTCGCTGGACATTGAGGGTGCATTCGACAGCGCTTGGTGGCCAGCTATCAAGGTCAGACTAAAGGAGGAGCAGTGCCCAGGTAGACTGCAAGGGACGATGACCAGCTATCTGAACGACAGAATAGTCAGAGTAAGATACGCCGGTCACGAACACGTCTAGAGCACCAGCATGGGGTGCGTACAGGGATCCATAGGAGGCCCGATTCTCTGGAATCTTCTTCTAGACCCTCTACTCAAGGACCTCGCGAAGGGGGGGGAAGTATTGTCAGGCTTTTGCCGACGACATCGTTCTCGTCTTCTCGGGGGATACGGCTGAGGAGATAGAAAGACGGGGAAATTCAACCCTCGAGCATGTTCGGAAGTGGGGTGTCGCTAACAGGCTAAGGTTTGCACCACACAAAACCGTGGCTATGGTGCTGACCAATAAGCTGAAATACAACACTCCACGGCTGAGCATGGGCGGGGTGGGAATAGCCTTGTCCAAGGAGATTAAAACCTTGGGGCTGACGATAGACAGCAGACTGACGTTCGGTGCCCACGTTGCAAACGTTTGCGCGAAGGCGCTGGGCATCTACAAGCAGCTGTCGCGAGCCGCCAGGGTGAGTTGGGGTCTCCACCCGGAGATTGTACGCACGATCTATAACGCGGTTGTGGAGCCCATCATTACGTATGCCGCAAGCGCCTGGGCCCCAGCTACGAACAAGAAATGCATTCAAAAGCATCTAAATACGGTACAGAGGCTTTTTGCGCAGAGGACGATTAAAGCCTTATCGCACGGTGTCTCTGAATTCGGCGTTGGTACTGGCGGGAGTGCTCCCTCTTGACATTCGTATTAGGGAAAATGCTTCCCTATACGCGGTTAGGAGGGGCTTGCTGCCGCCGATGCCTCACAGGGAGGTCGAGACACCGTTGCCATATGTTGAAAGACCCCACCCAGCGGGACATATCGACCAAGGATTTTTATTAATTAGTAGTTCTCAAGAAATCGGGAATATGGTAAGCAGTGCAGTACATATATACACAGATGGCAGTAAGATCGAGGGTAAAGTCGGTGCAGCGATCTCAATTTGGAAGGGAGCCACCGAACTAAAGAACATTAAGATGAACTTGCCAACATACTGCACTGTTTACCAAGCTGAATTGCTGGCAATATGCGAAGCCGCTAGGGTGGCGACACAAGAATTTCACGAGCCCTGCGCTTTGCTCAGTGACTCCAGAGCGCCTCTGCAAGCTATTACAAATAACAACTCCACACATAGACTTGCCGCCAAAACAAGAGCATACATGGCAGAAGCCCGAGAACATCACAGGGCAATTGAGCTGCTCTGGATTAAGGCCCATATCGAAATAGCTGGAAATGAGCGCGCCGACCAACTGACGAAGGATGCCGCACTCCGCTCAAAAAGGAGACCACTCTACGATAAGTGTCCCGTTTCCTATGCCAAGAGAGAGATTCGCAACAGGGCGCTCCACGAATGGAATAAAAGGTACCAGGAAGGAGTAACAGCAGAGGTAACTAGACTGTTCCTTTCTAATGCAATTGACGCTTATACGCGTCAATTGCATTAGAAAGGAACAAAATTATCCGGAAATTGGAAGTTAACCCAATAAAAACGTAAGTCCTAACAGGGCACGGCGGCTATGCCGCATACTTACACCGTTTCAAATGCATCGACAACCCATCCTGCGCCTGCGACCGGGAGGTAGAGGAAACGGTGTCGCACCTTGTATTTAACTGCCCTATACACAGCAATGCAAGGTGGGACACCGAAAATCTTCTGGACGCGCAAATCTCGCCTCAAACAGTCTCAGAATTAATGAAGGAAGAAAAAAGTAGAGATACATTCCTAGACTTTTGTATATTGATTACGCAAAAAACACTAGCCAAAAACAAAACATAACTCTGCATTACACAAAACATATAATGAAGGTACTCAAATAAAAATATTTTGAAATAAGATTACGAAATAGAATAGTTTTATGAATGAAAACTAAATATTGTGTAAATCAACGACATTCATAATTAGGTTAATAATAATAAGACATGTAACAATAAAGATAAGTAACCCCGAACGGGGTACTGAATAACTCATTATCCTGTTAGTAAGATAAGAGTAGGCAATCTCTGATTAAGTCAGAGGCTAGGCGGTGCCGGATAAGCCGGTGCAAAAAAAAAAAAAAAACCTTGAGGGCAGCCCATCGTCAGTGGTTTCGACACAGCACGGTGACCAAGTTTCAATTTAGTCGAGCCATTTAAAAAGTACGACTGTATGATTTGGTAGATATTTCTATAGCAACCACGTGCCTTTAATTTAAGAAGTAGCATTGGCCACCAGGCGTTATCGAAAGCACCTGAGATGTCCAGGAAGACACCTAGTACGTATTTAAAAACGGATGCGCTAATAACACGTCTTACCGCAACGGCCGCGTCGATAGTTGATTTGCCGTGAGTGAAGCCGAATTGTTTATGATTGAACGTTGGTCCACCCGGCAATAAACGAGGAACAATGAGACGTTCTAAGAGCTTGCCTAATGAAGGCAGTAAAGTGATTGGTCGATATGACTTCGGGTCGTCTGGTGGCTTATCACCGCCTTTAGGAATTATACGTATATAACCGCGACGCCATATACGAGGAAAAATGCCTTCAGTTATGCAACGATTAAAAATTATTAACATTGAGTCGCCCGATGCTCGACTAGCTTCTTTGATCATTTTATTTGATATTTTATCTTCGCCAGCAGCCTTATTGAGGGGAAGAGTTCTAACGGTATTCATAAACTCGGCAAGAGATGGAAGGTCAGACATAGGCAAGAGAGGTGGCTCGGCGGCCCATGCACGTATTTGTTTATGATGTTCACTGTCGACTGAGATGTCATCGTCTGGGATTAACGTATTTAATAAAACTTTAATATAACAAACAGTCTCTCATAATTAACTTCTGACGTCAAACGGAAAGAATAATATGTATAAACATTTTACCTTCGAATAAAATTATGCTTCCAAGGACGTCCGAAGTCGCAGTTATGTCTTCCTGTTGCTATACTATTATGGGCTAAACAATGTCGAAGCTGGTGGCTTGTGTTTGGAAAGTATGAATCCGGCAGTGATAGGTGGCGATGGGAGTGAATCTAGATAGCAGAAGTTTAGGAAGTAGCGACATCTAACGACAAAGCAAGGGAAAGGAGGCGATATACTCTCATAATCAATTAACTTTGGGCGGGGTTCCTGACCGTCCGTCTTATGGCTGTTCTGTGGCGTCCACAGAATAGCCATAAGACAGACGGCAGCTATGACGGTCAGGGCCATACGCAGATACCACGCGGTGGCGACGGACCGTCGGTGCTGATGGAGTAGTTGGATGGCGGCACGGGGTCCTCACCCTTCAACTGGTGTAGGTGTTGACGGAGCACGCTTGCTTTGACAAGTACCTGCACGCGGTCGTGAGGAGGGAGAGCACACGTCCTGCCACCACTGCGATTGAGACGAGGAGATGCTCGACAGCGTCAGAAACTGGGTCGTGGTCGCCGCCTTCTGCGAGGCAGTCATCTCGCGGAAAAGGCAGCGGACCGTGTGCGTGAGGAACGTCTCCACGACGACACAGTCCGCCACCGGTGACTCGTTTGGCGTATGCGCGAGTATCTGCGTCTGATGCCGCCCTAGCTGAGGTCGCGGGTGAACGGATCGGGGATTAATCCGTCACCCGACGAGAGGCGCGTAACGGCGACTTGGACGTCGGAAGCTGACCTCTACTCGGCGAAAGCAATATTCCTACCAAATTTCTAGTCTATAGGTCTATTGCGCTTTCGTGGATTTGGAAAAGGCCTATGATAGAGTGGTGCACACAATCCCTTCACTTTCTTCGCGATAGGCAGCGGCCTTGTAAAGGTCCATGAGCGGCAGCAACACTTACCACCAGGTGTACTGTCTGCTCGTTTGCCACTGCTTGCAAAAAAAAAGACGAAAGTTATGGTATTTGAAAGGAAAGAAGTTATGATGGAATGCAAGATACGTATATGTAGAAGAGGAAATATTAGAACAAGTGCAAGAGTTTGTATATCTGGGATCTACATTTGCGAGAGATGGTAAATGTGAAAGTGATGTTGAAAGAAGAGTGTGTAAGGGAAATATGGTGAATGGTGCTTTGCGCACCTTTATAGGCAGCCAAAGCCTGTCTAAGAAGGCTCGTCTAGCTGTGCATAGGGCAGTGCTTGTACCAACTCTAATGTATGAAAGTGAGAGATGGGTATGGCAGAAGAAGCACGAAAGTAGAATAAATGCTGTGGAAATGAGAGCGCTGAGGAGCATGATTGGTGTGAAATTGAGTGATAGAATTAAAAACAGAGTGATTAGGGAACGTTGTGGAATGAATGTAGATGTAGTGACAAGGATTGAGAAAGGTATGTTAAGTTGGTTCGGCCATGTAGAGAGAATGAATGAAAGGGGACTAATACAGAGAATTTATAGGGCGAATGTGAACGGAAGTGTTGGAAGGGGAAGACCGAGGCGGACGTTCCACAATCAAATCGTTCTTAAGAAAGGCCAGTTTAGGAGTACCCTGAACCGAAGAACATGTATGAGGAGATTAATGAATGTGGAGGAGGCGAAAGTGGTATGTCAAGATCGTAGCAAGTGTAAGGAAGTAGTCTCTGCCTACCCCCATGGGAAAGAGGCGTGATTATATATATGTATGTATGTTTCTAGTCTCTTCGTCTCATACTTCCAAATATGATGATGAGTCAATAGAAATCTGGAAAAATGATGAAAATGTCAATGATGGAAATCTCTTTTATATATATAGATTTCTTAAGTGGTGACGAAGTAAGAATACAATTCATCCCCCTCTACTCTCTCGTAGATATCGTAAAAGACAACAAAGGAATATACTAGGTAGATATCATTAAAAGTTACCGAAGATCGTGGCCGAATTCAGAGACGATCCTCGCTTTACATGCGTCTTGTAGACGTCAACTTGCATCTTTCGCGCGGGCAGTTTGATATTTTGATTTGATTGATTGAACTCGGCATTATATGTATGATACTGTTGGAATGGTGAAGACTTTATTGATGATACTCATAATATTATTAAACTTTATTTTAATATAAATAAACTTAAAATACATCATACATGTTGAACGTAGAGCATAAAGAGAGAGAAGGCGGCGACGAGAAGGCAGAATGGCAGATTATAAAACTAATTGAGCCGATATTGATGGGCCAACAGATGGCGCTATATTCAAAATATTAAGTTCAAGAGTATTACATTTATTATTACAAATTACAACAGATACAGCCAACCTTTCGTTACGATATCACATGGCCTTCACTTTTTTCAAAGCTTGATTGCGTCCCTCGTCTAAATTCTATGCAGTGCGTCATTTTCCGTGTGGTTGCGGAGTAAGAATATATTTGACTACCCTTAACTCTCCCGTGGGTGTCGCAAAAGACAACTAAGGGATAAAATAAAAGAAGAAAATTTCGAAATAAAAACCTGTACCAACACCTCAAATCAGCGTGGTGTAATCGTGACAAATCAGTTCTCTTCTGTCGTGAAGGAAGCTCACGTGGAACGTATTAGGGCTTCCAATCCCGCAATAGCGAGATCTCGGTATTGCGGGATCCCGCGCCATTTTCCAGTCCCGCAGCGGGATTACGGTAGCGGGATCCGCGGGATTTGCGGGACTGAAAAAAAGCGTGCATGGAATCTCAAACTTAATAAAATCTCAAACTCAAACAGTGACGTACCCTATATAAATTTACAGTTTAAAATGTGTTTCTTTTTTGGTTGATTTTTTAATTTTCTTTGTGTATTATTTGGTTTTTATTCAGTATTTGTTACTGTTTTTGGGAAGGAAAAACGGTGTACTTTGATTGATCTCATATTAATAGTAATATGTACGTAAATAAATGTGGAGTTGATTAATATGTACGTAAATAAACATGGAATTGATTAATTCATTGTGTTATTTGCCTTATATAAATGTGCAAATACCGAGATTCCGCGGGATTGAAAATTCATAATCCCGCAAATACCGGGATTGAATTCAGGCTGCGGGATTGGAAGTCCTAGAACGTATATCACTTGAGATGATAATGATTAAAACTTATTAATTTATCTATTTAAATTTAAATTTTTCATAATATAATCGTCGGATATCATCAATCTCGGAGCAACAATTTAAGTATTACATAAACAATTATTCTGGATGGACATTGAAATTAGATAATTAGCACAAAGCGCTACTGAATGTGTAAGTAAGTATATATATTGATGTTAGTGGACGCGGTTACCTGCAACATCAAGTATATAGATATTCTTCCTAATCGCGGCTGGCTTGTGGCTAGAGGCATAGTGAGGTTTATATCTCGAATAGAACTGAGATAACTAATTTTGTCTGTTTTTTTTTTGGTAGAGAACGAACGAAGAAAAAGAGACCCCAAGAAAAAAATTATGTCAAGGGAATCTCAATTTAATGCGTCTTACTGCTGACGCGAATCTCCGCCACAATGGAAATTACTGTTATACCACGCTACTCAGACGGATTGGTTTGAAGTACAGTAAAAGTAGCAGTAGCAGTAAATGCTTTGGTTGAGAGCGATAATGCCTTCGAATATGTCTCAATTTTGTAACGTATACGTATTCCGCCCTCTAAGTGTAGTGAAAGTAGGCAATACGAAGTATTTTCAAGCGACTATCGTCAACGTGATACGATTCTGCGCGTGACGTTATGCTAACATTACAAATGTTGGACCTATATAGACTTCTGTAAATGAGACAATTATAAATTCAGACCTAGATTTTAGGCTTAAAGGGCATAACTGGATTAATATGTGAATTCTGCCCCATGGCTATTTTGACTAATACTTAGGGTAGGGTAATATGAGTTTTTATTTTTTTTAATTCTTCATCCAAAAAATTCTGAGTATAGAGGAATATAAAAGACATGTTCTGGCGAATTTTGGTAGTGCCCCATATTTCAAAAATACTAAAAAAAGATTATAATTTTCTTATCTTCGTTAAAAATCGGCATTTGAGAATCATGATCACATGATTTTTTCAAGCTTTTGACTCGTAGGAATTGGAATAAATCACCATGGATTAATTCCGAATTTTACTATAAAAATAAAAATAACTTCGAAAACAGGGTTTTTTGATTTTCTCGAACATCGTTTGAGTTAAGAGTTATAAATTGAGGTGAATTATTTTCATTCGACATCAAAACGATCCCCTATGAGTCAAAAAAGCCATGGGGCAGCATTCCCATATTAATCTGGCTATGACCTATATTAAATGGTTAACAATTACATTCTCAAGGAGAGTTGATTTCAAGCAGGAGGTCGGTTTTATAGCTATTTTACAATATGCACAATTTACAAAACTACTTTGCTACATGTCTCCCGCTTCGCATAGCAGTGAAGTGCAATATTTCCAACTCTTCCTGTATTTCTTTCTAATTAAATTTGTTGCGGGTCCCGAGACAATTAAAAGCGTTGTCCGGAATTTACTGAGGATCAAACCTCGGTTATACGGAGACTATTGTAGATCTTAGCTTACAGGAGTTACAGTGGTGGGATTAGTCGAAAAAAAAAATAAGCCCAATTGAAGAAGACTATTTATTTCATAGACTAAGTAATTGGAATGAAAATGCTCTCATTCCAATCGTGCGAAGGGAACTTTACCATCATCATAATGCAATGACGATGGTAAAATACTCTTCGCACACAGCTAAAATACAAAACGTTTTTAGACAGAGTTCTGGACATTGCTCATAGGCCGAATGATCTTGCCATTTATAAATTTTCCCAGAAATCAGAGATGGGTGTAATTTTTATGAATAAAAGGAGGTAGAGATTGAATCAGCACGCTCCCATGACTATGACTTGTACGAAACATCGGGCAATAAAAAAATTAATATACTGTAAAAAAGAAAATATATTTATTGGACGCTGAACCACGCGCCACAATTTATATGGTTACACATACATACGTCTGAAATAAACATTAAAACAATTATAATAACAAAATAAATAGCCTACCTATTTGTTTTGTTATTATAGGTAGTTACTGTACTCGCATAAACATCAGAAATCAATAGTATTTCACTATTAATGTGATACAAAAAAAAAGTCGGTTGTCTGTAAAATCGGTTTACTGACGATAGTTGAACGTGACAACGTCATAAAAAAATACTGATGGAATGGTTTCATTTTTCAAAAGAAAATTTTAATTTTATTTGTTTGATAGATATTTTGTATGGATCAAGCCTTAAATGAAACGCCTCAGAGCGAGGTAACGCCGCATACGTCATGTTTTTTCGTGTGTGCAGCCGGCTCCATCGAATTATAAGACGTTGTCACGTCAAAAATCAACTTGTTCCAACTATTACTTCAGTAATAGTAGTAAAGTTATATAAAAATGTCAAAAAAAAATACAATATATTATATTTTATTTTGTGTCATTGATATTATCTTCTATGTTCTAATTTCACTTGAAACTTGTCCACATCCTTCATCATTAGATCGTATTGTAAACGTATGGGTGGTTGTTCAGAGCAAGGCAGGTCGTTTGGTGGTAATATTTTGAAGTTACGTAGAATTGTTGATATTGCTAATTTCATTGACATCATTGCATATTGATAACCTGTAAGCAAATTGAACAACTGGTTTTAATTCAGTCTTCAAGAGCCGAATTTAGTTGTCAACAATAGATCAATACCATTCAATATATGCAACAAGTTTGCCATGAAAAGTTACAAAATATAATAAGATATTAGATCTAGAGGAGTAAAGTCATATCAAATATTTTAAATAAAACTACTTTACGGATTTTTTCACGTCCAACAAGTCATCGTTACTACATCAGTAACGATGACTTGTTGGACGTGAGACATCTTAGTCCACCCGTGATCATGAACGCTGTAAAGTGTTCGAAACGTCGGATAATCAAAAATCAAATACAAACCCGATAAAATCCGTAAAGTAGTTTTATTTAAAATGTATAATACTCGCGTAAACATCAGAAATCATATCAAATATTTTACTTTTTTGGCTTTTTTGCACCTTCATGGGAGCAATTTCGACATGCGACATGACATTTTGACATTAATTGATAATTATTAGTCGCGGTCGATACATGATATACTTACATTTATTTTTTGAAGTTATACTTCTTTAGGCGCGTTATGAAAAAATGATGAGAGTGAAATTTTAAGATGCGCGCGCATCTGTGACACAAAATTAACAGTATGAAGTTGTCTGCTTAACCGCTCATTGAGTGAAATTTTAAGATGCGCGCGCATCTGTGACACAAAATTAACAGTATGAAACTGTCTGCTTAACCTTAAATTCAATTTGTGAATTTATTTTTAAAATATTAAATAATCAATAATAAACATTTAAAATTAAGAATCTTATAATATTTAGTACAAATTATGTCTTATATATTTATTACCTATTCTCTAAATTTTGTTTTTAATAATATATATATATATATATATATATATATATATATATATATATATATATATATATATATATATATATATATATATATATATATATATATATATATATATATATATATATATTAATTATATATTATATAAATTTATATTAAATATATATATTTGAAATATATATATTACATATATCATTATATAAATATATTAATTTTCAATTTTTAATATTAATTATTGATATCTAAGATCAATCTAAGATTCTTTTAGTTTAAATTTGATGACTATTAAACTGAACTTTGTTGATTATCCTTTTCCAATCCTTCTATTATTTTATTGTAATTAATTATTTGCATGCAATTAAAAACTATTTTTTAATGATGCCAAAGAAGTATAACTTCTCACGCGCGTACATAAGTACACGCACCCATTAATTTATAAAAGATTAAAACGAACGAATAAATTTAATTTTACCTGTACAATTCCTCGGACCAAGGCCAAATGGAATAAATGCTGCAGGATGCTTCAGTGGCGTATCTATAAAACGCTCCGGTCGAAACTGTTCTGCGTCTTCACCCCAATAGTGGCGATTGCGGTGTATAGCCCAAATGTTGATTATGGCTCCAGTACCAGAAACTATTTTAAAATCCGATGCTGAAAATATTGAAAAGATAGATATATTAAGTCCAGGTAAAGAGAGATGGGTGTAAATTGTAAATTTAGGTGCGCCAATTCATGTTTTTCACGTGCTATTTAAATATATATTTTAATTAATTATTTATAGATCGTACTTTAACAATATATCTATAGAAAATGCACGTTTTGGAAATTCAAAGGGGTTTTGATCGTATCTTCATGTTGGCTTTTATACATACAAATAATAGCTAAGATTCAATAGTAAGATCAGTGAATTATGTCACTCAATTGCAATAATAAAGTATGTTTCGTGAAACTATTAACTTACGTAAGATTAGGTCTTTATTAATCTGCCTTGCTATTAAGGGTCCGGGTGTGTAAAGTCTCAAAGTCTCTTTAATCACAGCCTCCAAGTATTTAAGATGAACTAAATCATCTAACGTTGGAGTCCTATCCGAATTTCCAAATACATCTTGCAACCTGTGAGAGAATTCCATTTTATTTTTATTATAAATATTAAAGTTTCATTGTAATAAATTAATAACAATAAAATACGTGCACCTCTTGTGCATAAAATATGATCGATGACTTCAGTAGTAACGAAAACAGATTTGATTTTATATGGATGTTGTATAATGGACGACACTCGTAAACTTTGATTTTTGCATCACATGATGAAATCCTTTATGGGTTCGGTAGAAATTTTATGCCAGACGAACCGTTACCGCTTACCATAGGTTACCGCTTATCAGATTAAGCCTCACGGTGTTTCTGTCGTTTACCTATTGATCAATAGGTGGTTTAATAGACTTTCTTGGATATATGGAGAACTTGTGATGCGTTTGGGCGATATTATTTGACAGCAACAAGCTGATTTTTTAAGCCTTTTACTTCTTCAGTTACACTTTGAAACTTTTAAATGATTAAATGGTTTATTAGTTTGTTATCAATGATGTTAATTAACATCACTGCTCGTAAACTAAATTAAAAAGAGCAGTATTACATAACAGAGAGCTATACAGTTCTTTACATTTGCCAATTTCTTTTTTGGGCATATTGATTAATTTACAGTATATTACTTACTCCTCGCAAACCTTCTGTTGTACATCAGGGTACCTCGAAAGCATCAAACATGTGAAGGAGGATGCAACTGCAGAAGTATCAATACCAGCTACCAAGATCAATAGCAAATCCTCTTTAATCTCCATATTAGTGTAGCTTTTGCTGTCTTTCGAAGTTTGTATTAACATCTCCAAAAACGTTGAGTAATCTTTCTCCATTGGCACTTCAATTTAAACAAAATATTCGTCAATACTTGTTTTAAAATACTTTATCTTGTTAAATGTTCCATATTAATAGATATGAAAGAGCTTTTATTTATAAGCATTTGACATTTAAATATGCTATCGAGAAAATTGAGTGATCAGCCCAATGTACCAGTTAAGATGTACGAAGCTTGTATTAAAAATAAGAGATTTTTGATGTTTATGTGTAACGTAAAACACAATCCTGGTAACCTAATAATAATAATAATCCTCATAACCATTTCAATTTATATTAAATTTCTATCTAAAAAATTACCGTTATATATGGAATAAAATAAAATAAAATTTTAAATATGATTTTTAACCACGTGATATCAGGTTAAAGATGCTTTCTGAAAGACATCATCTGTGGTGTGGTACTTGGAAAGTGGTAGGCGTTCCAAATAATCAACCGCGCGACGGCGACCCCGAGGGGGGACGTCTTAATGGAGGGTACCCCACGAACGGGTTATGCCGTCGGGCCAATTAGGGATGATCATCATCATCATCTTGCTCTTATCCCAATTACTTGGGGTCGACGCAATATGTCATCTGTTTTGACATATTGCAAAAAGTTTCGGCAATGATTTTTATGACCGGCCGCCTGCCTGACGTCAACCCTCCTTGGGAGGGTTGACGTCAGGCAGGTGGGAGGATGTAATCGTTGACCCAAATGGTACCAGATGGAGTTGGTCCGGGTCAATCTAGAGCTCTTAGTCGTCTTTTACGACACCCACGAGCAAAGCAAGGGTTGGTAGTATTCGAAGCCGCTACCACACAGCACCCGATTAGGGATGATCGATGTTAGAAAAACATCCATGTTAATATCGATGTCATAATCGAAAGCCTAACATCGATGTTCGATATTTATCGAAAACCGAACATCGATGTTGACATCGATGTTAATATCGATGTTAACATCGATGTTAGAAAAACATCGATGTTTTGTATCGAAAGTCTATAACATCGATCGATGTTACGTTTTAATATTTGACAAAGAAATAAAATTCTCCAGGTAAAATTGTGATTAGCTTTTTTTTTAGGAAATCTGAGTCGGATGTTATAATGTATAGGGTGACTACTAACATCGATGTTACAAAGACGTCGATGTCATTATCCATTATCCCTAAATTTCTCCAGAGAGAATTTTGATGATCTTTTTTTTTAGGAAAATTTGGAGTCGGACTTTATAATATAGGGTTAAACCCCAGTAGCAGTAAGTACTTTTCTCAGCCCAAAATTTTATTTAGGACAAAGTCGGATCTTATACATAGAATGACTTCAGGGTAGTAGTCAGTACTTTTCTACGAGCTGAACTGTGATGAGCTTTTTTTTAGGACATCGATGAATGCTCATTATGTTATGTGTATGCTCAGTATGTAATACTCATCGTTCCGTTAACATCGATGTTACGATATTGAATTATCATCGATGATCAGTTCCGTTAACATCGATGATTTTCCTTTCAACATCGATGTTAAAAACATCGATGATGAATGCCGTTAACATCGATGTTACGATGTTTTGCTTATAGCAACATCGATGTTTTAACATCCTTTCAACATCGATGATCATCGAACATCGATGTTCATCGATCATCCCTAGGGCCGATCACTGAATACAAGGAACTCTGCACCGGTGGTCGGCCCAACGACGAAGGCGACGTGCCACGGTGGGTCATGGGCACCTCTCTGTCACCCCAGACGGAGCCGGGCAGCGAGTGTGCTGACCATGACCCACCTGAAAAGAAAAACAAAAAATAAAAATGGTGTTCAAAATAATAAAATGTCAAACTTACAATTAATATTGCCATTACTGTTTCTGTGCAGAATCTCTTTTCGTTTTGAGATAATCAACTAAAAATCAGAAACCTCATCAATAAAATAAGTTTGTACACAAAGACACTACGTGATGTTGCCTTTTGTATTTCAGAGAATAATGTATATTGGGGAGTCCTAGGCTCTTGGAATAAAAGAACAAGACGACTGTAGGATATAATATACACATTTTTTTTTTGGGACTAATCCCACCACACATTCCCACCATTGTTACTCCTGTAAGCCAGGATCCACAATGGTCTCCATAAATGACACCGAGGTTTGACCCTCAGGCAGTCCCGGGATATGATTTTAATTGTCTTGGGACCCGCAACAAATTTAATTAGAAAAGATTAAAGAGGAGGAGTTGGAAAGAGAGATTCCACTTCCCTCCTAGGCAAAGCGGGAGACAGGAAAACAAAATGACTAGTCAGCCAATAAGTAAAAAGGTGTACAGCTATGATAGCGCAGCAGTACGGCACCACGGATACGGGAGAGCTTAACGGGGCCTATATGTGAGCGTTAAGATTGATTGCTACAGTAGGTATGGCAGAAACGCATGAACGCACGGAAATTTTCTCGAGTTGCTACAAGATCCGTATAGTATACTACCCCACAGGTGACTTGCAAACTGTTTAACATAAGGTTACGCTCGTTACATAAGGTTACGCACATAATATACACATAACATCTGTGGAAGAGAAACATAACTCGAAATGAAACCCTATTCCAACATGCTTGACCAGCATGGTAGAGTAGGTCAAATTCCCTCCCATTGTGGAGGAGGCCCGAGCCTAACAGTGGGACGTATGTGGGCTGTGATGATGATGATGATATGACGTTTAACTGAAACTGTTTTCCATGCTATTTGTTTTAATAAATATCTTACCTTAAGGAGAAATTGGCTTATATATCTTGCCATCCGTAATGCTTTTTTGGTAGCAGGTAGATTACAATAAATCAGATCACTATAAAGCCAAGGTGAACAAACGCGTTTGGCTATGCTTTGGAGATTGATATCTAATGCAGTTAGGAATGGATGAACTGAATCATTCTGTGCATGTACTTCATAGCCCAAAGTTGTTTCTAGAAATAATTAAACATTTCTGTTCAGTAACTAAAAACAGTTTTCACTTATAAGTGAAAACTGTTTTTATTTTACTTATAGGAAAACCTTTACTAATCTATATATCTATATAATCTGTGAAACTAGACGAAGAGTCTATTTTAGTGTTGCCAAAAATTGAACACCATGTCCCAGCCAGAATGCCATATCCCAGTGGGAAGGCTTATCTAAAGACTTGCCATCAGTGGTGTCAAACACAAGTGCGGGCTGGAGATATTGAATGATCTTGGCGTCTCGCTCCTGATTTTGCCTGTCTTGTATGGTGCTGAGTAGTTTTCGTGGGTTTTTGCACATTTTTAACTCTTTCACAAGTCAACTGTCTGACTGTTTCAGAGAGGCGTTCGGTTACCATGAGGTATCCGGCTGACGGCTGGTACTGATAGCGACAGACTCTTGGGAGAAACGAAATATCCACTACCTAACTAGTGGACGTCGAAGCTGAGCCTTTGGAATAGCAGTTACGGTTATACGTAGCGGGAGCACCTCTATACTGGATTAAAGGCAATCTTTGGCTTTCGTATGGTGATGGAGTAATAATACAGTTCACCACTCCCTATCTTGCCCGTGGATGTCGTAAAAGACGACTAAGGGATATAATAAGCATATAGCATCTGTCCAAGAAATGGAACACTCGAAAAAAACTCTATTCCAACACGTCTGACCAGCATGGAACAGCTGGGTAATTATGTGTATACAAAAGAAAACAACATTTATTTTTTTTATAAATTAAGCAAGTTTTTTAAAAATAAATTTATGCCATGGATTTCATGAGGTATAAAACGTATTCGTAAGAGAAGAGGTTCCACCATGAAAGGTTACTTAATGTTTTTTAGGTACTTTAATATCAAATATGTTTACATACTTGGTCGGGGAGGGAGGGTATTCGATTACGTTGGGATGGCCACAGAAGTTAAGGATTCAGTACCCGTGGTCGTGGTATAAAAGCGAAGCGGCGGATTATGGGGTCGCACGCCGTCTTTTCGTCACCCCGGATGGGACAGGCGACATGCGTCCGTATTACAGCGTTTAAAAAAATAAGTTTTTGTCGTTATAGTCGACAACCACAGTACACTTGTCATAATATTAGACCTGGCTCCCATTTTCACTATTATGTTGTTACTGGAATTAATATCTTACCCGAAGCATTGTCCATAGTAAAAGATGTTAAGTATTTCCAAATAGATATTGTGCCTTTGCCAGCGACCTTATCCAATTGTTGAATAAGTACCTTATTGTTTTTAATGAATATAGGGAAAAATTTTTTTACATTTGTTGGTGTGAAGCAATGTGTCAATATTTTACGCCGTGGTTTCCAACCACCTGAAATGAGATCAGTGTTTTTAGTTTTCAGAAATTGGTGCGAAGAGATGTTATTATTTCTTATTGCCAGCTGGCGACAGATGGGCAAGCAGTCCACCTGCTGGTAAGTGACAAATACTGTCCATGAATGCTACGCTGAAGACGTATAGTCGAGCACGATATCGTTTTCAGGTGGTATGGGTAAATCATACTGCAGTGTAGAGTGGTATGATGGTAAAAAGTATATATTGGTACTAAGTCAAATAGTTCCTTAGAGTACTTCCCATTATAGAGTGGACAGAGCACATGGAGGGAGCTAAAGTCTCTCTGCTGCTCTAAAGATGGTTGATCCATCCGTAGATTGGCATCAAAGACAATTAGAATAGCACGTCTTTGCAGCACCGCCATCGGCCCCCGTGCAGTTCCGCACCTTCCAGAGGGCACTTGCTCGGTGCCAACAGTGGGTCAAGCTGATATTTAAGTGCAATCGCCCAGAGGTGTGAGCAGTACTTCACGCGCTGATGAACTTGTACGTTGTACAAGATAACTCGTCTCGGCGTGAAATACCGCTTGGTTTCGTACAGGATCCCTGGCTAGCTCATGAATTCGGCCTTGTTCTCCGAATAACGTTCAAAATAAATGGAACCCTCTTTGGGGTGAATGCAGAAACTTGCGTCTTCATGGGTTTGAACTGAATTTAGTTTATTCCATCCCGAGGTCTGCTTCAAAGAGCCCATGACATGAGATACAAGTTAAGCCCTGCTTTTCTTTAATATGATTCAAGAGGTATTCTGTTGCCAGGTGTACTGCTCGTTCCGGAGGCGGCATAGTCTCCATCAAGGAGATTGCCGCCTGGAGGGTCGACGTCCGACGATACATCATTGCCCGTTAGGCAGGCCGGATGGAAAGGCCTCGGTACGGTGTCAGGACCGTCGAGGACTTCCGACCGGTGCTGATGGAGTGGTTGGGTCGGCAGCACGGGGTGCTTTCCTTCCGACTGGTGCAGGTATTGACGGGGCACGGTAGCTTCATGAAGTACCTGCACAGAGTCGCTAGAAGGGAGAGTAGACAGTTCGCCCACCACTGCGATTGTGACGAGGACACGGCGAAGCACACGCTCGAGGTGTGTGCCGCGTGGGCAGAGCAGCGCCGTGAATTCGTCGCAATCATCGGTGTTGAGCTGATGCTGCCGACCATCGCTAGGGAGATGCTCGGCAACATCAGGTACTGGGACGCGGCCGCCGCCTTCTGTGAGACCAACATCTCAAGTCGGCAGTCGGAAGGAGGCGGCGGATCGTGCACGAGAAGAACTCCTCTTCGGCGACATGGTCCACCGCCGGCGAATCTGGCGGCGCAGGCGCGAGTACTTGCGCCTGATGTCACCCTAGCCAAGGCCGCGGGTGACCGGACTGGGGACTTTAACCCGCCACCCGCAAAGAGGCTGACCACGCGATGGCGACCGACGTCCCGGGGCAGGGACGTCGAGAGGGGAGGGTGCCCGAAACAGTATTTCATCGGGCCGACTACTGAGAACAAGAAACTCGGCACTGGCGGTCGGTCCAGCGTCGAAGGGGACGTGGGAACGGGTGGGCTATGGACCCGCGCGCCGTCATTTCGTCGCCCTGGACGAAATGGATGGCATGTGCGCTGACCATAGTCCACGCATAAAAAAAGGTGTATTGCTCGTTACTCATGTGTCAACCGCGCGTAAGAAAGGGGTACAATTCAGGCGCACTTCTTTATGACCACTGCAAGAATATAATAATCTGTTCCGTTTATGGATTTGCAAACTACAGCAATTGTCGTGCCATCTGTGTAATGTGAATTGAGTTTTAATAGCGTGGTATGGTAGGTGGTGTAGCACTCACTGCTACTCCAGAGTTAAGTTAGAGGCAAAGAGTTGGCTCAGAATATCTCCCTTCTCCTTTGCACTGTAAGCCAGACTAACATTGTATTTCTGCAAAGATAGCAGATTCGACTGGCAAAATTTCCTTGAGCAGCCTTAGCGAGCAGACATAATGCATGACTCCCAGTGGTAAAGCTTTCGATTATCAATTCTGGCAATATATTCTGTTTTGGCTCTGGCAATAGACTTCTTACAGGTAACAAGCGACTTTTTATATTCAAATTCAAATCATTTATTATGCATAGACCCCGAGAGGTGTAAGTGCCCTCTCGCCTGCCCTCTATTGTCAATTTTACAAAATAAAATTAAATTATCCAATAAAAATAAACTACCACCGGATCGGAACGCGACCGCTACTGAGAAGATCCGGCAAGAAACTCAGCGGGCTTGTCTATTATTTTATTTTTTTTTTCTTCTTACTAGATATAAATTTGTATACATGTAAGACCTAGCTCCGGTGTGATGCCCTTCGAACTGCAAGATACTTAATATAATTCAAATGATTATGGCTGGACCAGATCCCACAAGCGGCACCCGATCACGAGTTAACTACTAGAGCAGCCATCACTCCCCTCAACCACTATGGAGGGAAGGGAGAGACCCGCTCCACGCAGCTACCGCAAGTAGATCCTTCAGTGAGCATGACCAAGACCACATGTTACAAACGACGAAAATGCAAAATTTCGTTAGGCAAAACACGCTACGCTTTACAATATTAGAGTTAATAAAAAAGAGTTTATTTAAAACAACAAGGAAATTGCGTAATGAGGAGCTGCTCACAACCAATCAGTATTATCATCTACATAATCCGAGATTTTATAATAAGCTTTCTTACAAAGTCTTGATAGCTTTTTTAAACTTTTTTGTTGGCAGGTCTCGGATATCTTTAGGTAATCTATTGTGGAAACGTATACATTGCCCCATGAATGATTTGCTAATTTTTTGGAGACGAGTAGTATGTACAACTAGTTTGTCCTTATTCCGAGTATTCATTTCATGAATGTCACAATATCTTTTGAAGTTAGCGATATTTTTTTTGACATATAATATATTTTCGTATATATATATATATATATATTGTATCTACTATATCTATGCGTAGTCATGAAATAATAGCGTACACCCCGGCTTTACGACGGTAGAAGAACTCTAGCTTGTATTATCTGGGTAACTATCTGGGTCGCCGTTAAAAAGAGCAGGGCAGACCGCACAATCTCGAGATGTTGGTGGATATCATTGGGGTTGCTATGAAGAGCTCTGGAATTGCAAGAGTTCAATGAATTGTGCATGGTTGAACGGTGAGTTCTGTGAGGAGCTGAGGACCTAGCAGCCAAGGTCCGCTGCGGTTTCCCCACTCCGGCACGACGACTACGCAATGAGATTTTCACGGAATAGCCTCTCAGGTGGAATAATAGCCCTAGCTTGATAATCAAAGAAGCAGTTCTGAACCATAGCAGTACTGTGGATACAATGTAAGACACAATTGAATCCTCAATGAGATCTCCGAATAGCTTTTTTAAAAACTCTCGGCAAATAAGAGGATCTAATAATTATACTTAGTCTGGCCATAAATACTGTTACAATTATAAATCAACAAATTATTACATTTGAATTTGGAATCTGTCATTTGTATATCATTGTTCATTGTGTTTTCTCATTTTGGCGCCAATACATTGTACAATATTTGGCGATATGAAAATGGAGCGGAGTGATAAAGAGAACTGGATCGATGTGATTGCATTACACAAAGTAGGCATGGAGCCAAATGCAATTTTTAAAACTCTCCATACGCTTGGTATTAGTAAAATGTTTGTATACCGGGCTATTAATAAGTACAATGAGACCTCCTCTGTTTGTGACAGAAAAAGATGTAGCCGTCGACGTACGGTTCGTGTGAAAAAGGCGGTCAAAGCAACAAGGGAAAAATTCGAAGAAATCCTGTCCGAAAGCAAAAGATTTTATCTCGGGAGATGAAGATAGCACCTAGAACCCCGTAGCGTATTTTAAAAGATGACTTAAGACTTGCAGTCTATAGGAAACGTACTGGTCATTTCTTAATTGCTAATTTAAAAAAGAATAGGGTGGTAAAATCGAAACAGCTACTGACACGATGCGCAAAGGGAGCTCACAGAAAATTTTTACGGATCAAAAAATTTTTACAAGCGAGTAACATTTTAACAAAAAAATTACCGTATTTATGCCCAAAGCTTTAAGGAAGTTTTCCAGTTAATCAAAAGAGTGCAACGTGGGCATTATACTAGTTCAGTGATGGTTTGGTGAGGCATTAACTATGAAGGAGTGACTGAGCCATACTTTTGTGAAAAAGGTATCAAAATATCGGCACAAGTGTATCAAGATACTATTGCTGAGCAGGTAATGAAGCCCCTTAACAACACCATGTTCAATAACTAAGAGTAGTTCTTCCAGCAAGACTCGGCGCCGGGTCATAAAGCTCGGTCTACGCAGTCTTGGTTGGAAACGAACGTTTCGGACTTCATCAGAGCTGAAGACTGGCTGTCGTCTAGTCCCAATCTTAATCCGCTGGATTATGATTTATGGTCAGTTTTAGAGAGTATAGCTTGCACTAAACGCCATGATAATTTGGAGTCCCTAAAGCGTGCCGAAAGCGTGCGTGCTTCTATTGACAACAGGCTCAAAATTTAAAGGACTGTATTGCAACCAATGGAGACTACTTCGAATAACCTATTTATATTTTAAATTGTTTTATATTTATGTATTACACTAACACACTGTAACAGTAATAAATGTTATTTGCAACAGAAAAAAATGTTTTTCTTTGTTACAGTATTTATGGCAAGACAGGTGTATAGTATTCTTAACTGATCATCACGCGAGGGTCACCTTCAGTAAAACGGTAATGTATTACAAAATTAAAAGAACGTACCTGGAGCCAAGATTGACGTTTCGAAGTGCAGCCTCGTCACATCCATAACACTGTCTTTCTCATGACTAAATTTCGTAATAAATTCCGCAGCCACTGGATCGGCCACAACTGTTAGAGAACTCAAAAACTGAATATATTGTGTAAATGTATTGTAATATATATATATATATATTAGTGATGTAACGAATATTCGCATTCGCATTCGCGAATATTCGCATATTTTTTGCATATTCGCATTCGCATTCGCGAAATTATTGCGAATGTTTTTGCGAATATTTTATATATTAGTGATGTAACAAATATTCGCATTCGCGAATATTCGCATATTTTTTGCATTTTCGCATTCGCATTCGCGAAATTATTGCGGATGTTTTTGCGAATATTTTTGCGTGTATAATTTTTTATTAATTAGGTAACAATAGTTGGTTAATATAAGAAAATCCAATTCCATTCATTTCTTATGTTTTTAATGCAATAAAAATAACTTAACCTCGTAATCACATTATCGGTCTTCACTTTATCGATTGGTATTAGTAAAACTATATACTAAATGGCCTAAATGCTGTGTGGTAGCGGCTTCGAATACTACCAACCCTTGCTTTGCTCGTGGGTGTCGTAAAAGACGACTAAGAGCCCTAGATTGACCCGGACCAACTCCATCTGGTACCATTTGGGTCAACGATTACATTCCCAAGGAGGGTTGACGTCAGGAAGGCGGCCGGTCATAAAAGTCATTGCCGAAACTTTTTGCAATATGTCAAAACAGATGACATATTGCGTCGACCCCAAGTAATTGGGATAAGAGCAAGTTGATGATGATGATATGTTGTTTTCATTTAATATTAACCTTGAAAATATATATATGGCGGGAAATTTATCGAAGTTTCCAACATAAACAACGCATTCCAAATTTGAATTCAAATAATTTAAAGATCGTAAATTTTAAGTTGTAACCTTAGAATAATAACATATAGAAGCTAAGTTCACGCACAAAAAGTGAGGCATTTCAATTGGAGCCTAATGGAGCTTACGCCGGAACCGTTCCGTAATGTACAAGTCATTGTACTGCAAGAACGTAGCAACTCTTAAAAAATAAATAGGTAATTATGAAGGTTTGTGCATTCAAATGATGTCACAACATTTGAAAAACTTAAAAAGGTTTTTAACATTAATTTTAAAAGTATTTCGACGATTTATGTTAATAAAAACAAAATTTGATTACATAATTTGTATAGTGGTTTGCGTGTGTACGTGTGTAATCGTCTGCACGCCATTAGTATTTTTAGATTCAAATTTCGAAAGTTCGAAGTACTGACACTATCCTTCTATACGTTATTATTCTAAGGTTGTAACAATATTTTGGGTGGTAGTTGCGTAATTAAGATACTTACCAGTGTAAAGATTGGACCCTAGCCACAAGGCTGTCAAACCATTTTTATGTTTGAGTGCATCACGGCCCACGTCTTGAAATGTTTTCATTCGAGCTAAAATATGGATACAATTATAACTTCACAAAAGCTGTCATGACATAGTTTTGCTTTCTTTACGATTAATATTATGATAACATTATTTTCTAATAAAGTAATTATTTCATTAGTTTCGGCTCGCGTAGCGTAGCGCTGCTATACTATGTTAGTAAGACGGGCTGGCATAGAATTTTATTTCCAGTTTTTCTTCTATTGCATAGACAACATCTATGCATGCATTTTATATAGAGTATAGAGAGTCCTTCACAAAACCCACAGATAAAAATGAATCTTTGAAAATAACTATGTATTTAAAAAAATGACTGTTTGTTAGGCTAGTATAGGCTGTAGTTTCTAAAAAAAAATTGGCTAAAACAATAAATAAGTACAAGGAAGTATCTATAAAAAAATAATAGACAGGTGGTTCCTTACAATGCTATTTTCTATTGGACTGACTCATTTACGCGTTAATTAAAATGAATATCTAGAAATAGAATAATATATTACTAGTGTTACCAGTTTGTTGACAGATTTGTCTGCGATCATAAAAGCCAAAAAAGGTAGTATTAAAAATTGGCAATTTATTATTGCCTATCTCCTTTATTTTGTAAACGATAAAGGTAGAGATAACAAACCCCAACCTTGCATGTACTGCAAAATTTTATGAGTGGCAGTTATCACTTACCATCAAGTGCACTGCCGGCTTATTTTCCACCAAGGCCAATAAAAATTGCTGTAACACTTTTGTATTTAGCAATTACAATAAATTAAGAAGATTCACTTACTTTCATTATTACCTATAAATAAATAACCGTGTCCAAGTATAGGCAAGCTTCTCAGTCCAGAATTAAGGCGTCTTCCCATTTCATATATATGTCTGTTTTTCCATTGTTGGTGAAGGTAGAATATAATAATGAAAATTAATGTGTACACGACTAACATTGTGTGCAATTAAAGGAGATTTGAAGAAATATTATTTTAATATGCGGTTTTGAGCAGATGCAACTAATGAATGGGCTTGAGAATAATAATTATAAAAGTCAAAAAGATATAACAAGAATAGTACATTGTTCAAGGTAAAGCTTATTTTGACACGGTCCGTTTATTTTATTTAACTTTCAGTATTTGTATGTACGTGTGTATGTTTAAACATCTATTGGAAATCCTAATTCGTCACACTGCCCGACGTTCAATTGACTAGATATTTGGTACACTTATGCAATTTGAATACACCTATGCAATATTAGCCTTTACAATTAAGTACTTTATCTTTATACTATTACTAGCTTTTGCTCGCGACTTCGTCCGCGTAGAAAGCATTTGTGACAGAAGTTAACACAGATAGTTGTGAAGGGTGTTCTAGGTTCTACGAGCTCACTGTTACATCATCAGATGTACGTAAGTTGAAGAGAATCCTGGCTGTCTGCGTCACCCGTAGCAAGTTTAATTCCATTCCATCGGACGTCTGGTTCTGTTTTAGGAAGAGATATTCGACGACTGCGACCTTACTGCGTCTAAGGCTCATTGTAGCAGAGGCGATCAGCGGCGTCGAGGCTGGACTTCGAGCGATCCTACATGTTGTGCGGTGCCGTGGTTGGTCTGGGCCCAACCCTCTAGGATATTGGATACGACTGGACATTGCGAGCACCCGAACTCACGGGGTGGGGCTTAATCTCTTGTACTGATGGTGAAGCTGATTGCTCCCTAGCTTGTCGACAGTTATATGCGGGGATGGTGCTATTCGGTATACCTATGTGGGTGAAATCCTTCCCTAAGAATCATTCCCTATCGAAAATTCGACAACATTGATTACAACCGGGGCGTTGATGGGGATTGATACCAACCGAGAGAGCCATAGACACCCAGGAATTACTGGTGGTCAGTCTAAACGGATATGTAAATGTAAATGTAATACGGCGGGTTGTGGGTCCACACACCGCCCTTCTGTTGGCCTGAACGGCATGGGTAAAAATACCGCATTTTCATGAGATAACCTGTCAAAAAAATCAATGTTCAAGGTACCCTAAATAGGTCATAAGCAAGGTACCCCGCTCCATTTCTATTCTTTTTACAAACTATATCACCTATTGTTATAGGCTGTTCCTGCTCTATAAAGAGGTTAACTTACATACGTCAATATGGAATCTCCAACTACAGAAATCCCGGTGCAAAAATTATCATACTACTGAGTGAAAAACATTATGTCTTAACTAAACTGAAGAGTATTTTTTGGTTAAAAAAAGAACTGCTAAAATCACACGCTGCTGGCTTCAATAGTTTCGGCTCGGCTCTCTCTCGGAGCTCTCTGCCTGTAAAAGCGCGGAAGGGACCACTGTGGTTTTAGTGGGTATTCCGGCAGCATAGGCAGCGGGCGAGTCTCACACTCCCCCCCGTCTGTTACCGGTGCGTAAACAGCATTTCCACAGCGTCAAAAAAAAAAAAGGTTAAATTGCACGATGGGCGCGCTGACTATAGTCAGCGCGCCCGTCGTGCAACTTCATCTGGGGCCCCATAACCCACCGTATCTCCACGCGTTCGTCGTTGGGCTGATCTGGTATCGAATTTCCTGTCCTCCGCGGTCGGCCCGACGGAATACCGGTCACGGTCGCGCGGTCAGCCTCTCTACGGGTGACGGACTAATCCCCGATCTGGTCACCCGCGGCCTCAGTTAGGGCGGCATCAGACGCAGGTACTCACGCCTGCGCCGTCCGAGTCGTCGGCGGCAGACCGTATCGTCGTGGAGGCGTTCCTCCCGTGCACGCTCCGCCGCCTCCTTCAGCGGGATGACTATCTCACAGAAGGCGGCAACCGCGTCCCAGCTCCTGACGTTGCCGATTATCTGTCTAGCGATGGTCGGCAGCGTTATTGATTTTTTTTAAAGAGTATTTGTGCTAAATTTGAAGACAGTGGATGATGATAATTTTTTCTCTTCATGTAAACTTTGCTCCTGCGCTTCATCTCCTCTGGGGTTGAATTTTATAAAATACGTTACTAAAAATATAAGCTATAAACTAGTTTAGATTTAGGCTTTTACAAAGTCTGGAACGTTAACTTCGAGCTTGGGTTATTCGTGCCTTGGGAGGAGGTGCAGAGTGTTGTAGTCAGAATCCGTATTGCTAAGGGTATTTCAGAACAGATTTAACACAGTCTCTTGATCCATTCTGGCTGAAGTCTTCTCTCCTTTTTCACAAAATGAAGCTCTGTGATTCCTTGATAGAACAACCGCTATCTAACCATGACCGACGCAGGATGATGACCACATTTTTGTGACCCATTGTGAGGTTTCTTTGGGGCTATAAGCGATATTTAATCATTTTGCTTGTTTTTAATTACTTTTTGCTTTTTATCAACATAGCTATCTAACCATGACCGACGCAGGATGATGACCACATTTTTGTGACCCATTGTGAGGTTTCTTTGGGGCTATAAGCGATATTTAATCATTTTGCTTGTTTTTAATTACTTCTTGCTTTTTATCAACATAGCCCGACCTTTTACCGACATAACCGACATAGCCCACAGAATAAGCACGTTGAAATTGCAATGATCAGGCCACATCGCTCATCGAATGGATAACCGTTGGGGAAGAAAGGTTCTCGAGTGGCGACCATAAATTTGGTGACGCTGCGTAGGATGACTCCCTACTAAATGGACTGACGACATGTTGAAAGTAGCAGGGAACTATTGGATCCAAATGGTAAAGGATTGTTTCGAGTAGTATGTTCGTGGAGCGGCCTATGTCCAACAGACCATTAATGCTGGTGTACCACAAGGCTCGGTGCTCTCCCCGACGTTGTTTATCCTGCATATCAATGACATGCTCTCTATCGAGAATATGCGTTGCTATGCGGGTGACAGCACGGGTGACGAGCGGTACAAGCGCTCTCTAGGGCGGGCCTCTGAATGGGGTGAATGGAACTTAGTCTAGTTCAATCCCACAAAGACACAAGTTTGCGCGTTCACTGCAAAGAATGACCCGTTTGTCATGGCGCCTCAGTTCCAAGGCGTAACTCTCCCAATTTCTGAGAGTATTGGGATTCCCGGCGACGAAATATTGAGCAAAGTCCAGGTTGGGTACTTCACACCGAGACAGCGTCTTGCTATACAAAGCACAAGTCAGTTCTCATGTGGGGTACTGCTTCCATCTCTGGGCAGGTGCGCCTAAATATCAGCTAGACCCACTTGACTCCCTGCAAAGACGGGCTGTTCGAATCGTCGGGGATTCCAATCTTACGGACAGATTGGAGTCGCTGGAGCAGCGGAGAGACTTTGGGTCACTCTGTGTACTCTACCGACTCTTTCACGGGGAGTGCTCCGAGGCAATGGCGGACTAAGCCCGTCAGAGGCCCGGGGCGGCAAAGTTGAATAAGGCCAAAACTTTAAAACATAATAGTTTTACAAGCTTTTTATTCAGTTCATATTTGTATGTCTAAATAAGTTTTTATGTAATGATTTCTGATGTTAACGCGAGTATTACACATTTTAAATAAAACTACTTACGGATTTTATCGCGTTTGTATTTGATTTTTGATTACCCGACGTTTCGAACACTTTGCAGCGTTCATGGTCACGGGCGGACTAAGATGTCTCACGTCCAACAAGTCATCGTTATTGCAGAAAAGGGGCGGGACGGCCCATCGACCGGGCCAGTCCCCGCTCCGAGCGCGGCCCGATCGCCCGTCAGCGCGGAGGAGGTGACGATGGATACGGACCGTTAATGGACCCCGTATCCATTCGTCTCCTCCAGGCCAACCTCAACCACACCGCCGGTGCGCAGGACGTGTTCCTGCAAGCCATGGCGGAGTGGTTGATAGGAGTAGCCGTAGCCGCGGAGCCGTACGTGGTGCCCGACCGGCCTAACTGGTTGGGTAGCACCGATGGCACCGTGGCAATCGTCGCCTCCACGTCGTGGCCTTCGTCGCCTCTGACCCTTAGGGACAGGGGCGTCGGATACGTCGCGGCGGACTGGGGAGAGATTACGCTCCTCGGAGTCTATCTCTCCCCTAACTAGAGTGTGACCGATTTCGAGGCCTCCCTCACCATCATGGGGGCCTCGTTACGGCGAATGGCATCGCGCCAGGTCTTCGTCTTGGGGGACTTCAACGTCAAGTCCGTGGCGTGGGGGTCTCCCCGGACGAACGACCGAGGACGGGCGATCGAGGAGTGGGCGGCGGCACTGGGCCTCTGTTTGCTGAACAGGGGCTCGGTGCATACGTGCATGCGACAACGGGGCGGGTCGATAGTGGACCTTTCGTTCGCTAGCCCCGAGGTCGCCGCACGAGTGGGGAGCTGGCGCGTCGTGGAGGAGGTGGAGACCTTGTCGGACCACCGGTATATCCGGATGGAGGTCTCCCCGGCAATCCCGACGCCCAGAAGGGGTCACGGGGCGGATGGACGTCCTGCGTTCCCGCGATGGGCTGTGGGTCGCTTAGACCGGGACCAGCTGGCGGAGACAGCCATCGTTTACTCGTGGCTGTCCTCTACCAACCAGTCGGACGGGGTGGACGCCGAGGCTGGTCGCATCCGCAGTGCGGCCAGCCATGGCCCGGGTACGGCGTCCGCCCCCGAGGAGGGCGGTCCACTGGTGGTCCCGGGAGCTGGCGGATCTCCGGGCCGCGTGCATTCGCGCCCGGATGGCCTACACCCGCAGCCGGCGGCGCCAACGCGACGCGGAGCGGGAGGCCTTACTGTATGAGGGCTACCGCAATGCGCGGTCGGCCTTCAGGCTGGCCGTCCGCTCCGCCAAGGACGTCAGTCGGCAGGAGATGCTGGACGGTCTCGACCGTGACCCCTGGGGATGCCCCTATCGCGCGGTGCTGAATAAGCTCCGCGCGCGGGGCCTTCCCCTCACCGAGACTCTCCAGCCCAGCCTTCTCATTCGGGTCGTCGGGGACCTGTTCCCGCGGCGGGCGGAACACACGCCCCCGGTCATGGCTCCGCCAGACACTGACCGGGAGGCCGACGACGACAGTGTTCCGCCCATTACGGAACCCGAGATGGGAGTGGCGGTGGCGCGCATGTGCGCAAAGTCCACTGCCCCCGGGCCCGACGGTGTTCCTAACCGCGTGTTGGGCCTGGTCCTCGAACACCTGGGTCCCCGCCTCAGAGAGCTGTTCGACGCGTGTTTAGCGTCCGGATGGTTCCCTGGGTGCTGGAAGGAGGGAAGGCTGGTGCTCCTGCCGAAGCCGGGACGGTCTCCGGGGTCGCCTTCGGCCTACAGGCCTATCGTGCTACTCTATGACACGGGCTAGCTACTGGAGAGGGTGGTAGCTGCCCGCATCGAGCGGCACCTCGTCGCCACGGGGCCCGATCTGTCGGACGCCCAGTTTGGGTTTAGGAGGGGTCGTTCGACGATCGCGGCTCTGTTGCGCCTGAGGGCCGTGGCGACTGAGGCCGTCACCGGTGGGGGAGTGCTGTTGGCGGTGTCCCTAGACATCGCCAACGCATTCAATAGTCTGCCATTCAGCTGCATCTGGGAGGCGCTCCGGTATCACGGAGTGCCAGCTTACCTGAGGCGGCTAGTGGCAGACTATTTGGTGGGGCGCAGCGTCCTCTGTACCAACCGAGCAGGGGACGTTGTGCGAACGCCCATGACGTGCGGTGTCCCACAGGGGTCGGTCCTCGGACCCACCCTGTGGAACATCGGCTACGACTGGGCGTTGCGGAGGAGCCTCCCGCCCGGGCTGGGCGTGATTTGTTACGCTGACGACACGCTCGTCACAGCCCGCGGTGGGACGCTAGAAGAGGCAGTAAGCCTGGCGACCTATGGCACCGAAGAGGTCGTCAGGCGGATCGAGGCGCTGGGGTTGAGGGTCGCCCTGGACAAGACGGAGGCCCTCTTGTTCCATGGGCGCCTTATGAGCCCTCCCATCGGCGTCTCGATCACCGTCCGATCGGTTGACATCAGCATCCGGGCCCATATGAGGTACTTGGGCCTGGTGCTCAACGGGCAATGGTGGTTCCGGGAGCATTTCCGCAGGCTCGCTCCGCGGCTCGTCGGCGCGGCGTCCGCCCTATCGTGGCTAATGCCGAACGTGGGCGGACCGAGCGCTACGTGCCGACGGCTGTACACGGGGGTCATCCGGTCGATGGCCCTGTACGGCGCACCGGTGTGGGCGGGGTCCTTGACCGTCCGACTTAGGGCCCTTCTGTGGCGACCACAGAGGGTCATGGCGGTCAGGGCCATCCGCGGATACCGCACGGTGGCGACGAAGGCAGCGTGCCTATTGGCTGGGACTCCCCCGTGGGACCTGGAGGCGGAGATGATTGTATCGGCGGGTGACGGGGGTGCGAGCGGAGGGCGGTGAGATCTCGTTAAGGGAGCTCACCGCCTGGCGCGTCGACGCCCGCCGAGACGTCATTGCCCGTTGGGCAGTCCGGCTGGAGAGGCCTCGGTTCGGGGTGCGAACCATGGAGGCCTTCCGGCCGGTGCTGATGCAGTGGTTGGAAAGGCGGCACGGGGTGCTCTCCTTCCGACTAGTGCAGGTGTTGACGGGGCACGGGAGCTTCGCCAAATACCTGCACAGGGTCGTAAGGAGGGAGAGTACACCGTCCTGCCACCACTGCGATTGCGACGAGGACACGGCGCGCCACACGCTCGAGGCCTGCGCGGCTTGGGCAGTGCAGCGCCGTGAACTCGTCGCAATCATCAGTGCCGACCTGACGCTGCCGGCCATCGCTAGGGCGATGGTCGACAGCGTCGGGAATTGGGACGCGGTCGCAGCCTTCTGCGAGACAGTGATCTTGCAGAAGGAGGCGGCGGATCGTCTGCGCGTGGAGCGCAGCCTCGATGAGGAGATCCGCCGCCGGCGACTGGGGCGGCGCAGGCGCAACTACCTGCGCCTCATGCCGCTCTAGCCGAGGCCGCGGGTGACGTGACCGAGGCTTAGTCCGTCAGCCGCCGAGAGGCCGACCGCGTGGAGAAAGACCGACGTCCTCCCCGAGGGGGGGACGTCGGCCCAAGCTCTGGAATGAACTACCTGCTGCTGTGTTTGCGGAGCGCTATGACATGTCCTTCTTCAAACGAGGTTTAAGAAGAGTATTTTCTTTACGGTAGGCAACGGCCTGGCTGTGCCTCTGGTATTCAAATTCAAATCATTTATTATGTATAAACCCCGCGGGGGCACTTACATATTCTCATTTTTTTACATTTTTCTTAAAATTACCGCCGGATCGGAACGCAACCGCACTGAGAAGATCCAGCAAGAAACTTAGCGGGCATGTCTATTTTTTATAAATTATTTTCTAATTTCACTTAAATAAAATTACATCTTACAACATGCTTATTAATAGTTCCAGTGTGATGCCATTCGAAATATTATATAATACAATTCACAAATATAATAATAATCACATGTATAATGATGAGACTATGGCTGGACTAGATCCCGCAAGCGGCACCCGATCACGAGTTAACCACTAGATCAGCCATCACTCCCCTCAACCATAATGGAGGGAAGGGAGTGATCCGCTCCTCGTAGCAGTACGAGGAGCGGATCACTCCTGGGTCTGCATGACCAACACCATTTGCCATAAACATAAAACACAGGTCCGATAAAAAATCGTTTGGCAAAACATGCTACGCTTTACAACTATAGTAGCAACAATAAAAAAATAAACATGTGCGCTATTTCTAACATTAAAATAATAAGGAAATTCCTGTATGAGGAGCTGTTCATTGCCAGTCAGCCAGATAAAATTTAAACTTGATTGCTTTTTTGCTCTTATTTCAAAGGTCCATGTGCGGCAGCGTCACTTACTATCAGGTGCTGCTTCCTCATTTGCCATCGTTGGCAATAATATATATACGGGCTGATGAATTGATGAATAACCGCGTAAATAATATCATCACCCTGCTCTTATCCCAATTACTTAGGGTTGACTCATTAAAAGTACTTTCAAGGCAAAGATTATATTTGTATTCATCGTTTTTATTCTATTTATCTATGTATACTCAGGTTTTTACCTGAAAGCCTAAATCCACCCACTTCTTGGCGGTTGATTAAGTTGAAATTTGGTATACCTATGTAAATTGGATGACAGTGCATTAAATATAGAAGCATAGTGTTGATTTGGTTATGGAGGGGTCAGGTAATAACAATGATTAATGAACGCAATAGGACAAATCGCAGGATAATTAAAAACTAGAAATATTACATTTCATTTATTTTCTAAGCTAGATTTCAATTTTTCTCTTTAAACATTTTACCAAACTGAAACAAAGTACACACGACCTTGACTCGCTTACCCTGGTATAAATTTAAAATATTCGTATTTCTTGTAAAATTAAAATGATTACAATCTTAAGATTCAGCATGATATTTAATTAATTTTATTAGTGTTTGCAATAATTTAAATGCTTTATCTCTGTTATTTATACTAGCAGACCCGGCCACGCGTTGCTATGGCTAATGTTTTTGTTATATTACATTTTATTAAACCATTTAAGTGGAACTGTAGGAGAACATCTGTCATGGAGGTTGTCATATTTTTTTACAAATGGCATCTATGTAAAAAAGCAAGTGAAAATCGTATATGGCACGTTTGTAGGTTTGACATAGCAGCGCCACCTATTAATTAATTACTCAATCCAGTCAACAGATATCGCCATCTGTTAAAATCTTTTGGAGTTAACAGATAATTGTGAATTTCAAATAATATATATATAGGTAATACAAATAATTTGCAATAAAATAATATTGCGACTATAATTTAAGATGTAAGCTATTCTATCATTCAAGTTGGATCAAACTGCACACGGTGTGCAAATTTGATTAAAATTGGTTAAGTAGTTTAGGAGTCCATCGCGGACAAACAACATGACACCTAATTTATATGTATTAAGATGTTGCAGTCAAACTGTTCACAGTTTGTTTGACTGTTTGAATGCTTGAATTTGATTGTTTGAATCAGAAACTACCAATTGGACTAGAAAAATCTTATTACGTAGATAACCTGTTTATCGAAAAAGGTTTCAAGATACACGTTGTCATAACAACTGCTGAGATAACGATTACCCATTACATCATCCAAGCGAAGCGTCTGCTGCTTCAACTCTTATTAGCTGCTAGCTATTATTATTAAAAAAAATATCCAAAATTTAATGAACTACGATATAATTGTAACAAATGAGCTATCACTAGTTTTCTATACAAATTATTCATTTCATATGGTAATGGTTTAACAAAACAACTAAGTCATGACCGTGGTTGTAGTAAAATTAATAAGTAACTAACAAATAAAGCGAATTTGTAATGAAATACCGTACCAACTTATCTGACCTGCTAGTATAGTGGACCAATGTTCCTCCTCCCCAATAGGAGGGAAATTGATCTACTATACCATGCTGGTTAGACATTTTGGTATAGGGTTTTGTTTCGAGTTTACATTCTCTTGTATAAATGTTACATGCATATTATTTCCCTTAATCGTCTCTTACAGCATCCACAGGCAAGATAGGGAGTGGTGAATTGTATTCTTATTCCATCAGCACACAGAATTTATGTACTCGTCCTTAATTCATTTAATATTTTTGTATAACCGAAACAAGATTTTAATCACGAAACTTTTTTTAGGTTTGTTATTATTATAGTTTTAATTGCCATTATTCGAATATAATTATTTTTAATTACTGCAATGCATCTCTTAAATTCCCACACATATATTTCATTTTACACAAATTTTTTCCTCAAACACATAATCGATAAAAATAAGTAAGTATTAATTAAGAGAAATTTAATAGAAACAAGCTTAAAGTCAATTAATAGATTTTCGTGAATAAATATGTAAAACAGTTCAATGTGTAATACCCACTTAAACATCAGAAATTCTTATTTAAAGGCTGTCCGATTCATAACAAAAAAAAAAATTAAAAAATCAGCGTCCCTTACGCGGTCTACTTCTCTGCGGGTAACGGACTATTTCCCAGTTCAGTCACACACCGCTTCGGTTAGGGTGGCATCAGGTGCCAGTGTTTTCGCCTACGCTGCTCCAGGCACTGGCGGTGGAACTTATTGTCATAGAGGAGTTCTTTCCGCATACACCCCGCCACTTCCTTCCTACGAACACGAGGCTACTGTTTCGCAAAAGGCGCTATTTTCCTAACGCTGTTGATCGTACCTGGCGAAGTAACCATGCCCTGTGAGTATCTGCATGGCTCGAAAGGCAATCATCCATCCGTGTTACCAACTTAACCACTCTATCAGTACCGGTTGGAAGGCCTCGACGGTTTGAACATCGTACTGAGTTGGAGAGGTCAGCTGGACTGCCCAACGGTCAATGACGGCCCGGCTGGCGTCCGAAAATTGTCATTCGAAATTTCCGCTACATACCAACCAAACTTGCCGTGTGGCAATGGAGTAAGAATACAACTACGCCCTTTCTGCTCGCGGGTCCCGTAAAAGACGATATAATATGCATACACTATGCAAGAGAAGGTTGACATGAAATTAAAGCCGTTTGATAATTCGATTGATAATTGACTAAGTCGTTTGACCAGCGTAGTTTAAAAGGTCAGTATCCCTCCCACTGTGGAGGAGGCTCGAGCTCAGCAGTGGGACCTATATAAGGTGATGATGATGACGCTGATGAAAAACCAAGAATTTCATTCATGACATTAAAAGTTAGCGTAAAAATTTTTAATTAAATTATATTTTGAGTGCAATTAAACACATTTTGTAACAATTATATAATTAATTTCCAACTTAAGAAAACGTTGTCGTTTGTTTACCTATAACTTTACCTATGAAATTGCCATTATGTATGAAAAAAATTAAACGATTTTTTTCATGTATTTTTTATTTGTATTAATCGAAATAATCACCCATGCAATCACTGCATCTTTGCCAATGCAGCGGCAGTTTATTGGTGCCCTTCTTAAAGAAATCAGCTGGACGGGAACCAACAAATTCTTCAAAGGCATTTTGTACTGCCTCTCGGATATTGAATTTATTTCCCGCCAAGTAGTTATCCAAATTCTGGAAAAAGAAGTAGTCTGTAGGCGCAAGGTCTGGTGAGTATGGCGGATGACGGAGAGCTTCCAACCAGTTCTTGCAACTTGGAGACCGTCTGCTGTGCAGTATGAAGTCACGCATTGTCGTGCAGGAGCAGCGGAGACGAGCGATTAGCCAATGCTGGTTGGAGATGTGCCAGCTTCTCCATCATTGTGTTCCGTTCTTTACAGTACACATCTGCAGTAATGCTCACCCCATTTGGTAAGAAGCTGTGATGAATCACACCGGCGCTAGACCACCAAACAGTGACCATCACTTTTCTAGGGGTAAGTTTTCGTTTAGGGCATTGTTTAGGTGCTGAACCAGGATCCAACCAACTTGCTAAGCGCTTATGGTTATTAAACAGAATCCATTTTTCATCGCAAGTAACAATGCGTTTCAAAATTCCTTCATTTGTGTGTCTGTTGAGCAATGCAAGGCATGTCTCAACGCGTACTTCGCGCTGGCGATCATTGAGTTCGTGGGGTACCCATTTGTCAAGCTTTCTTACCTTGCCAATTTGACGCAAATAGACCAATATTGTTTTGACGTTAACGTTGAAAGCTGCTGCTAATTCAGCCGTAGATTGTGTATCATCGGCTTCCACAATCGTCTTTAATTCGTCATTGTCGACCAAAGTCTTCGGACGACCGCGAGGTTCATTTTTCGTTGGTTTGTAGTGTTAGCTCCGTAAACGTCATTGATGTTGCGTGCCGCTTGTGCCGCGTTGCTGCCACGACGATACTCATATTCCATAATTACTCGAATTTTTAACGTATCCATGATGACGAAAAAGATTGAAATGCGATGAAAACGCAACACTAATCAATAAACAAATGACTACTTTTGGAAAATGAATTCCATGTTTTAAAATAAAATTAATTTGAAATTAGATTTCTTAGCCAAACAAAAATTATTTTGATTTGAAATGGCCAGTACTGCAGAACGGCAATTACATAGGTAAAGACCTATTATTCGCGTAAACATCAGAAATTATTAATACTGTGAAAGCAAATTTATTTGATAATTTTGTAAAGAGAAAGTATATCCGGGTGCTTAAGACGTCAGATCTTGGTGCATGGGATGGTTCGTGGAGCCAACACGTCATGGTTGCGGCTGACCGTGACCGCGCGTTGGTAACGAGAAATCTATTGAGTTCTGACTGTGGGCTAGCGATGACCTTAGTGTATCCGTACATAATACAACGCTATGATGTATGGCATGATCTACAAGTTTGTCTCCTTTTATGCTTTCTTAAGAGTACATTTTCCCATCACCATATACTTGTCCATGGGAGTCGGTCGAGCCAGCCAAGAGAGCATGAGAGGATTGGAGAATTCCTCAAGTTTACTCATACTCCAACTGCAATGGCTAATATGAATAATATATAAACTGTGACGTTGTTAGTTCTGAGGTTACTTATTGTTATAAGTTTCTTTAATCACAATAATACAGTACACGCAAACATAAATAGACACACAAATAAAGAATCTGGGCGATTAACCCATCAGGCCGAGTGGAAACTACATTAGTTTTTTTTTGTGACGCAGTAACTCACTTAGAAAAGATTTTACGAAGTCCAACCCTTGAGGGGATGAAACGTAAAGTTTCGCATGTCATAGTCTGTATTGGGAGAAACAATATTCCATTGTATTCAAATTAGATAAGAACAAATTATATTCTTCATTAAAAAAAAACAGATTTTTTTGAAGCGCCTACGCCAATATATATTGCAAGATGTCGCCATACGTGAGATTCGCTGCTACTAGTTTTAAACACATGTTGTGTGAAAATAAAGGACCTTTTGCCAGGAAAACTGTGAAAGTATTTAAAAATTAAAGAAGAACATACTTTTATCGTGCGAGCGACTAGTAAGTCAAGGTCTATCACAAGGCGATCCGTCTTCTCTATTATTATTTAAAGTCGCCACACATAATATTTGTAAATCTTTCCATTGTCATTATCCATTGTAAATCATTTCCGAGTATGCAGATGACTTCGTGTTGTACGCTTCCAAAAAGCATCTAGAAGGTTAATTAGACATCTTATTGACGTCATCATAAAATTAAGGGTGAAATAGCTCCTCTACAAAAAGTAAAATAGGCATATTTAAAAAAGATACCTGAATATTTTAAAAGTATTAGCACGCCCCGGCTGGGACCGTTATGGGGCATAGGCACCCTAAACACTTTAGACATATATATTTCTATTATTAGGAGTGGAATGGATTACGATAGTTTTTTATAGAATAATTATTGTAAATCAAAGTTATACAAGTTAGACAAAGTACAAAACGCATCTATGCGTATGTGGTGGCTTCACAAAAAGCATTCCAATTCACGTGAAGGCGAGTAAATTATGTGTCCCCTTACAAATTAGATGTCATTTTCTTGCAAGTAAATTTTATTTAAAAGCACGGTCATTGTTCGATAATAGTACTATTGATGTCTTAGACTTAGAGGAACTAACATTATTTATTTCATTCAGATATTGCAGACGTAAAAGTATATACATATAGTAAAATATTCCAATTTTTGTCATAACACATTTAAAATTCTAAAAATCATAAATAGTTACCGATTCTCGCGCGGATAATGTACTCATTGGAATCATTGAATAAATTGGAATGATTCAAATAGAATAGTAAAACAAAATATTGAATTTATTACTTTAGCCAAATGAACTACCTTACTCCTTGAAAATTGTTCCTTATATCTCAAAAATAAATATTCAGTACTTTATAAAATACTAGCTGACCCGCCGAACTTCGTACCGCCTGTTTTCATAATTATTATGTTTTAGTATTATCCGTGCCAAGACGGAGTAAAAATACAATTCACCACCCGTGAGTGTCGTAAATGACGACTAAGGGATATAATATGCATATAATATCTATGCAAGAAAAGAAAACTCGAAACAAAACTCTATATTAACACGTCTGACCAGCGTGGTATAGTAGATCGGTTTCACTCCCATAGTGGAGGAGGTGTGAGCCCAATAGTTGGACGTGTATGGGCTGAGATGATGATGGTGCGGACTAAGGGAATATAACACTTTCCGTAAATATCAAATGTTTGACAGGTAAGAACAGTTTGTATGGGAAAATAAAATAGTTGTTTTTAGTATTTTACTCGCAATTTTTTCATATTTTCTGACCGTATAAACCTTTCCTGGACTTTCACAAATAATTCAAGACCAAATTTAGCCAAATTGGTCCAGCCGTTCTCAAGTTTTAGCGAGACTAACGAACAGCAATTCAATTTTATATATATATATAGAAGATTTACTGAGAGGTCCAAAGTACAGTTACATAATTTCTCGATCTATAGTCAAAGCGGAAAATTCTAAATTGCAATATATAACTAATATTCAACTAATTGCCATCTCTGAAATTCTCGTTTACAGAAAGTAAAACAGACTTCAATAAATTTGCTATTTTTAGTGCTCTTCAAGAAGTAGCACGGTGTACCTTTTATTTAAAAAGCAATTCGATAGTTTATGAAATTATGAAAATACTTTTAGTGATGACATTAGCTTCGAAAAAAATATTCTTCAATGGATTTCATCACACATTGTGCTCGCAGGTAATGAACAAGCTGATGTATTAGCAAAACAAACTTGTAGCGGTATTATTTTAAATTAATAGTAGCAATACTGTTCTTCACAGATTGTTTACACTTAGCGCGAAAACTCTGCTGTAAATTGTGGAAGGTTCATTTTGATGAGCGATCTGTGGAGAGAAATATCTGGTATAAAATGATGGATGCAAACTGAAAAGAAAGATACTACATACAGCCTTTTAACTGCATTCCGGTCACATATGTGGGATTTTTATATTTCTTTAAATAAAGCTTTATTTATAGATTAGATAGAAGCCACGGAAGGGTATATTAGAAATAATAAAAGGCCCGTGTTAATAAAAGGTTATTGTAAAAGTTTTTAATAAGAATAAAATTATTAATTTTAATTTACAAAATATTTATGATATGAATTTGAAAGTGCTTCAATGCATTCTAGATATAATAGACTTGTAAATATAATGACGTTCTGGCTTAAGGTTATTTTAAAATATGTACTATTCTTCCATTATAATATTGTAAAACACTTTTATAACCGATCGCCTGCTTGACATCAACCCTTCATAAGAATGTAATTTTTAACCAGATGACATCAGATGAAGTACACCCAAGTTGATCTATAGATCTTAGTTTTTACGATCATCATCATCATCATCTCAGCCCACATACGTGCCACTGTTGGGCTCGGGCCTCCTCCATAATGGAAGGGTAATTGACCTACTATACCACGCTGGTCAGACGTGTTGGTATAGGGTTTTATTTCGAGTTTTCCTTCTCTCGCATAGATGCTATATTTATTTATTTATTTATTTAAGACAACACCCTGCACTAAGGAAATAATCCTTGTATTGCGGGGGACTTTACAAACATATAATTAACGGACACAAATTACATCCAGACTCAGAACAACAATTTGTGGTTCGCACAAAGTGTTGTCCCGCGTTATATGCGTTTTATATCCCTTAGTCGTCTCGTACGATCACCCACGGGTAAGATAGGGGGTGGTGAATTGTATTCTTACTCCGTCACCACACGGGAAGTTTTTACGATACCCACAAAAAATGTCTCTTACTTAGAATACCAATCAAGAATACTAATTCGTAACCGCCACCATACAGTAAAAGGTGCGTAATTTTTTCCACAATGGAATAGGATGTCGCTTCTTGATTGCTTCTTTAGAACTTTACTAAGTGCAACGAGTAAACAATTGGTGGTGTACCACTCAGTATTGATACTCCTCTAATCGTTAAGGGCAATCATTAAGACAAAACTCTCACAAGATAGAAAACTTCATTTTTTTTTTGGTCATGATTTCTGATGTTTACGCGAGCAAAACACTTTGTAAATAAAACTGTTTTTACGGATTTTAACACTTTTATGTTTGATTTTTGATTGCTCGATGATTCAAACACTTTAGAACATTCATGATCATGGGCGGACTAAGCCGTCTTAGGTTAAACAAGTCATCGTTATTACAGAGCTTTATATAGTGGTCTCATTTACTTTGGCCAAATAAAGAGATCCGTAAGAACTCTGATCAAAGAACACATAGCTGATATGAAGTACCGTCACATGCTACATTCTGTGACCACAAAATAACGCCGATATCTGCCTAGAATGGCACGCGAGGCTATTGAGATTAAAAATATAAGAATTTCAATATAGAAGATGACTGGGTATTACCATCAAGATAGGATTTTGTTATAAACATAATTAACAATTAAACCAATAAGAATACTATAGAGTCCAAGACATCGTGAGCGCTAATTGTTTAGATTTGACCCACATAATAGTTTTTGGTAAGAATAAGATGTAAATAATCAAATGTGATATGGAACCAAACAGTTTAACTATGTTACGTTGCTGTACCATCGGTGGTTCAAATGTACTGTCGCATTCAGAGGGTTTTATAAATCCGGGTTGCTTGCACAGGGTGGAAACTGTCTCTCCAGAATATTAATTACAATTTTGGAGTAAATTTCAAATCATTCCTACTACTGTTAGCGTCGCTAACTGAGAACCCTTTCTATTGACGCATGCGCAATGGCTTTAAATACTCGCACAGCTGGCACACGCCATCCTCTTTTAACAAGTAGCGTTGCGCGCTAAATCTCTTTCATTTTATCTCGAATACCTCGAATGTTTAACAGCTAGCAGCCCTAATTTGCGGCCATTTGTTTACAGGCAGTGATATATCATCATATAAAAAAAAAATTAGCTTTAATTTGATATAAAAACCAAGTGTGTACGTCATGAACGTATAAATACAAAATATTACCTGTTTACACCTGGCTGCGAAATAGTTGCGGCCGAGTGTGCAACGGCACCCATCGATTTTCGAATTCTTTACATACATTGCTATGATGTGGATGATATTTTATTTAAAAAACAAGTGAACGAAATTTTTTTCGAAAATTTATTAACATTAATTTAATTAAACTTACTTGCGGCCGCTTATTGACTGGCACCCTGTTATCAATGTATTCTCCTAATCATAAATGTATGTAAGAATCTGAGTTTTTTTTTTCTTTTTTATTGCTAACGGTGGCAAACGAGCAAGCAGCACACCTGATGGTAAGTGAAACTGCTGCACATGAACCTTTGCAATACCAGGGGCACAGCTAGGCCGCTGCCTACCGTGAAGGAAATACTCTTCTTAAACCTCGTTTAAAGAAGGACATGTCATAGCGCTCGGGAAACACAGCAGTAGGTAGTTCATTCCAGAGCTTGCACGTAAGTGGGAGAAATGATCGCTGAAAACGTACAGTTGAAGACCATAACGTGTTTGATTATCTACGCGATGAACGTAGTGATTTTGCAGCCGGATCTTAGTCTAGAAGTGGTATAGGAAGTCATTTTCGCCCGCATTTTTGTAGAGAGTGCTCGAATCTAACAGTAGGAAGTGAAGCTGAAATGACGATGAATAATTAGCGAAATATAAATTTCGGAGTAATATAATATATACTAACGTATAATCTATACTAATATATAATGTATACTAATATATAAAGCTAAAGAGTTTGTTTGCTTCAAAGCGAATTAATCCTAAGAACAACTGGTCCGATTTGAAAAATTCTTTCAGTGTTAGATAGCCTATTAATCGAGTTAGGCCATAGGCTATATCATCAGCTAAGACCAATAGGAGCGGAACACCAATGAAAAATATTTCAAAATCGTTTTTTTTTTCTTTTCAGAGCGAGTCCGTTGCGTGCGCTGCGTAGACGGTTATAGTTTCGAAAAAATCATCTGTGACAGAAGTATATTATGTATTTAAAAATGTTTTCACCTTCTACGTAAACGAAGTCGCGGGTCAAAGTTAGCGATAGTCCAATATATTTATTTCACGCGGACGAAGTCGCGGGCGGCAGCTAGTAAATAATATTTGTTTAACGATACAATTTGACAGGTTAAAGTAATTTCATAGGCTATGCAGTAAAGAGACTGCTTGATAAACTTACGCTTTATGACGCTTACAAACAAATATCAATTATGCAAATAATAAATGGTTTTTAAAAAGCCTTTCAAGGAACACTACTTGTCGCTGTAATTTATTTTGAAATTGTACATTTATATCTATATAAAAGTTTTATGGTTCTAATTAGATTTGTGTGTTTGTGTTAGATATGTTTTCGAATATAACTTTCTAAGAATAATTATTTTATTATCATAATCTTGCTCTCATTCCAATTATTTGTGGTTGACGCAATTTCTTCTTATTTTATACCTATTAGACGACATCTCTGTGGTCACTCCCTGTCTAGCCCTGTCATGCTTCACGCAGTCCATATAAATCATCGAAATTCTATAATATTTTATTAAATGATTACCCTTTAAAAGTAATGTTAATACACTTTTTATATCTTTCAAATATGTTGTGGCACCATTTTAATGCACAAACCGTCATAATTACCTATTTATTTTTTAAAAGTTGCGTACGTACAGTATTCTACGTAACTTTAAAATTTTACCAGTGAACGACCTGCCCTGTCTTGAACAGGAACCCATACGTCCGCAGTTCGATATAACGATGAAAGATGTGAACCAATTTCAACTGAGATTGGAACACAGATCGAAATATCAGTGATGCAAAATAATAGAAAGAAAGAAAGAAAGAAGACAGAAAAATGCATTTATTCGGCGTAGGACATGCTAAAGATAATTATCATCAGAAGTAATAGATTTATGCTTAATTTAAAATGAGAAAAAAATAAGGTATACTAAATAAAAATTATAAAAACAAAAATTAAAAATTATAAAAAACAAAAATTATTAAAATAAAAATACATTTAAAGTTGTTTATTTACATTAATATCTATATTATTGAGTAAAATCAATTTTCCATATATTTATGTGGTATAAAACCAAGTTACTTACCGTTGCTTCTACCTATAAAATTCATATTATAGCATACTTAAATATTCTACACAACGAATTTTAAGGTGGTTTTCATATAATTTCTTCTGAATGGTTTTATACCTATAAACCCATCCATTCTCTCCCCTCCGGACCTCGATATCGAGTAGACGTTCGTACAAGCTACACTGCAATTCAATTAAATATTTATTAAAATTAAAATACCTAATCAAATATTAGGAGTTCATAAGTAGTAAGGAGCTCAACGATATTCCGTGAAAAGAAGCCCCGCTTACGGGTGAGCGAGATAAATATATTTATTACAACAATATTTTCTATCGCAAAGTACCAGGATACTAGAACTGTTTAAGAGATTAATCTTCAATATATTGAAGCGCTGTTTTGCATATGATTGTAACCGTCGATTTGGCAGAGTGGTCAAGGCACTGACTTTCATACAGTGTGGCGCGAGTTCGCAACTACTGAGAGTTCTGCACTTTTTGCTAATCTTTTTGTAATTTTTATCTTAATGCTGCAAAATTGTATAATAATATATTATTATACTATTTAAATTATATATTGAAAACATATATTAAAAATATATATATAGAAAGCATAATTTGTTATCATGGCGACGTATCAACCTACATCATGTTCTAAGGAAACTGGCACCACACAGGACTCCGACACGGCTTCTGAAAAAGTGCATTATGAAAAGGAAAAAGCCATCAACATCTCCAGGAGGCCAAAACGGAAACATGGCGATGTAGCAAATGCCGAGCTTAAAGAACTTCTTTGTGATATCCAAAGGAAACAAGAAGCGGACTTTTTAACTTTAAAACACGACATGGAGGCGATTAAACATCAAAACATGGAATCTCAAAAATCACTACAGTTTCTATCGGATATGTACGATGGCTTGTTACAAAAATTTGAAACGGTCGCAAAAGAAAATGCAGCTCATAAAAGCCAAATAAAAGTACTCGAGTCTAAGGTGGAGCAATTGGAACGCAATATAAAAGCATCATCTATTGAAATTCGGAACATTCCTATGCATAAACCGGAAACTAAACAGGATCTGAAAACCCTTGTGTTACGCCTTGGTGAAGTGGTGAAGCAGCCAATTCAGGACGCTGAAATTCGTGATACTTTTAGAATAAAAACCAAAAATGAACCAGGACCTATAATAGTAGAATTTACAAGCACATTGCGCAAGGAGAATTTAATGAAATCTATAATTAGCTTCAATAAAGAGAGAGCGAGGGATCAAAAAATCAATACCACTCATCTTGAACTTCAAGAAAAGGCTGTTCCAGTCTATGTTACAGATAATTTAACAACCAAAACGAGACGGCTCTATTATTTGGCTAGAGAATTCACAAAACTTCATCATCAAGCTAGCTGCTGGACCGCCTTCGGAAAGGTCTTTATACGAGTCGGTGCAGGGCAACCCTCTGTACGCATAGATTGTGACAACGATATTACTAAACTGGTCACACAAAAGTGACTGGAACTTATCTCAATTAATTTGAATTTTTATATTAATTTATTTTTTCTTTTTGTCTTTTTAAAACACATTTATTCAACATATACACTATTAAAAACTTACATTCCACCTCTCAAAACCCATTTATACCTCAAAACATATATACACCCCACAAATTTAGTAGTTTTAATAATACCAATAGCATCTTTTAAAATATACCCATTGCTGTATCATTTAATGTTTAAAATAAATGAATCCAGAATATCATATACAATACATTATATTAAATCTGGCTACACCATGTTACAATTAATTATTGTAATGGTAAAGTACTTATCGCTTAAAATTCGATCAACATAATAACTATATTAACTATGACTTGGACAATATAACACCTGCCAACAGTACAAGCTGTGACTTAGAAAATATATCAGAAAATATACTTTACCCAAGTAACAAATCACTTAATTTTATAGTACAAAATATTCGTAGCGTTTATTGTAATATATCTCATTTTGAAACACTGTTGCACATTACTAATATTCATTGGGATCTACTTATATTGACTGAATGTTGGCTACACAAAAATAATAATGTACCGTATTTGGAGGGATATGTGCATGCCTCTACAAAAAATAATATGACCCAAAATGAGGGCGTTATAGTTTACTACAAATCCACACATAGCTACAATATATCGGAACCACCACTTGTGGACGCCAATTGCCTCATGGTAAAAATTAGTAACAGTACCGTTATTCTTGCCATATATCGTCGGCCTGGTGAGAGAAACATCTCTAACTTCTTAGAATCTCTAGACAATACACTCACTAAGCTAGCATCGTATAAAAATATCATTATAGCTGGGGATATTAACCTAGATATCGCTATTAAGTCCAAAGACTCAAGGGCCGAGTCGTATTTAAATCTTCTGGCTGTTCATGGTATGTTACCCGCCCATATTATTCCAACTCATACATACTCGTGCCTCGATCACGTCATTCTTAAGACCAAATTGCCTGCGAAGTTTTTCGTAGCTCACACTACAATAACTGACCATTACAGCGTGATACTTAGCCTCAATCTTATTCCCAGTATCCCCAAATCTATTAAAACAATAAAAAGGACAGACTATGTGTCTCTGGACAAGCACCTTACTTCATTAGATCTCGAACCGATATTATCGATGTCAGATGTCAACGACGCTGTTAATTTTCTTATAAATACTTTAACTAACAAGCTGCATATTTGTACTACAATTTCACCTGTGCCTAAGCGTCAGCAAATTCTCAAACCATGGATTACAAAAGGCATATTAAAGTGTATAAGAAATAGAAATAAACTACATACAAAATTAAAAAAAGATCCAACAAACGAAATCAACAAATTAATTTACACACGTTATCGGAATTACTGCAACTCTTTAATTAAATCAGCCAAAATAGAATATGAAAAGATGGAAATCAACAATGCAAAACATGACACTAAAAAGCTCTGGAAGGTCATAAAAAACATTACCCATACAAATAAAATAAAAACTCCAACATCTGATTTGATAATTTCTGATAATCCTGTAGATTCAGCTAATTCAGTTAACCGTTATTTTGTAAGCATTGGGCAAACTTTGGCTAGTAAAATAAGTTGTTCATTGGATACACATTCATTTTTGCGTACATATCCTACACTATCATACTCATTTGCTCTCTATACAACTGATGCTAAGGAAATAGAACAAACGATAAATAATCTGAAGGATGATTGTGCCGTAGGCCTGGACGATATTTCTAATCATTTTATTAAAAGATATAGAAGTATCCTAGCGGAACCTCTAGCGTACATTTGTAACTTATCCTTTGCATCGGGTATCTTTCCTGTTGCATTTAAACGGGCACTTATCCATCCCATACATAAAGGCGGTGAAAAAAATATTGTCAGCAATTATCGACCCATATCTATCCTACCAGCACTATCAAAAATTATTGAAAAAATTGTAAATAAAAGACTTGTCAATTATCTCGAAAAGAAAAATCTTTTATCTAAGTCACAATTTGGTTTTCGTAGAAGTAAGTCAACGGATGATGCAGTTCATGAGCTTACTAATGCAGTGGTTACTAGTTTAGATGCAAAGAAAAAAGTGATCGCGGTATTTCTAGACTTGACCAAGGCGTTCGACACGGTGTCTATTCCACTGTTACTAGACAAATTGGAACGGATGGGTATCCGTGGAATTCAAAGGCAATTCTTTGCAAGCTACCTCACGGACCGCACACAGTGTGTACAACTAAAGAACACTCGTAGTGCTGACCTTCCTATTGGAATTGGTGTGCCACAAGGCAGTATTCTTGGGCCGACTTTGTTTCTGACCTTTATAAATGACCTATGTCAATTAGAACTATTAAACGGGCAGATTATTGCAGACATTTGCAGATGACACCGCAATAATTTTCCAGGGTGACACTTGGGATAATACATACCATCACGTTCAGAATGGTATGAACGTCATTACTAGGTGGCTCAGCTCCAATAACCTTTCTCTAAATGCTACTAAATCAAGATACGTAGCTTTTAGGTTGAAGAATGACAATTTATTTCCAATAGTTCCTATACCTATCAAAGCGCATTTTTGTAGTAGTTGCGGGGCTTTGACTAATCAATGTACATGTGAGGAACTACAATCCATCGATACTATTAAATATCTTGGTATTTTAATTGATAAAAACTTAAGTTTCCAAGCCCACATAGATTTATTGACATCCAGGATTAGAAAGCTTATTTTTGTATTCAAAAATTTACGTCACGTAGCCGATAACAAAGTGTTAAGATTAACGTATTTGGCCTTATGTCAATCATTATTAACGTACTGTATTACATCATGGGGAGGCGCGGCGAAAACCATTTTACTAACACTTGAACGCGCACAAAGAGCAGTCCTAAAAGTGGCCCTTTTTCTTCCTTTTTGGCATCCTACATTTGAATTATATCAGAAATTTAATGTCCTTACAGTTCGACAACTTTTTATACTTCGTTTAGTCTACAGGTCTCATTCACTCTCTATCTACGATCCTTTAAATATCGCAAAAAAACGTCGTAAATACACCATTTATGATACTAGTATAATTTTTAAGACGGCACTGTCGCATAGATTTTATTGTTTCTTAGGTCCATATCTCTACAATAAAATTAATTCACATCTTCATATATATTCTCAGAATAAATATAAACTAAAAATATTGATAACAAAGTGGCTACAAACATTGTCATATAGTGACACAGAGAATTTACTTACTCCACTGACATAATAAATGGGTAAGAGACACGGACTCACTCAAACATACGCGCACACATCCGCACAGATACAGATACACACACACGCACGCACGCACGCTCGCACGCACGCACGCACGCACGCACGCACGCACGCACGCACGCACGCACGCACGCACGCACGCACGCACGCACGCACGCACGCACGCACGCACGCACGCACACACACACACACACACACACACACACCCACACACTAAACTATATGATTTTCTTCACACAACTAACACGAAATATGTAATATCTAGATCCGTTATTATTTTTGCTATTTATCCTGGAGGTGTGAGAGCCTGGTGATCTGTGACACAGAGGGTTCCCTATTATAGACACCAGCCTCTCATAAAGGAAAGTTTGCCACCTATTTATGTTGTACCTGTATAATCTGTGTACCTTTGTGAAGGAGAAATAAATAAACTATTATTATTATTACTCTACATTTACAAATAATATAAAAAAATATCACTAAATGAGGCCGACCGTTCGTTCCTTAAATTTTGCAAGTATTACGTTCGTAAAATAATACACCTATATATACATTAATAGATAATGTTTTAAACTCTATTTAAAAACATTATATCTTGCCATTCCTTCTTTATCTATTGAGTGCTGGACATGCAAACCTTTTCTCATAGATGTATTAAACTGTCCTTAAGACTGTTCCTTAAAATGAGAATGCGGCTGACTATTAGGTTACTACTCAGAAAGGCAACACTAGCTAAGTTGCTACAGCGATTAGGATAAAAGTTTACTACTAATAGATTAGCTAGATTGGATTCAGAGCCAGGTATTTTGTTTTGCTTTTTGTTATTCGTACAGTACAGAACTGGGCTGAGAGCACTCAGCGCTCACCCATAGTAATTTACCCATAGTATTAACCCAAGCGGGGCTAAGCTGTGAAAGCCATCTGTGGCTAACAGCTACATAAAATTGACTGCACAAATGGCGTAGTGGTTAAGATAGCGACCTACAGCGCCAGTGTCAGGGGTTCGAATCCCACGCGGGACAACACTTTGTGCGAACCACAAATTGTTGTTCTGAGTCTGGATGTAATTTGTGTCCGTTAATTATATGTTTGTAAAGTCCCCCGCAATACAAGGATTATTTCCTTAGTGCAGGGTGTTGTCTTAAATAAATAAAAAAAAAAAAAGTACAAAACACAAATTTTTAAATTAAACTAAACTAAATTAAACATAAAAGAAAAAGAAAACGTACAGAACAATATCTGTTAGGTCAGCTACCAGCTTATGACAGCTGGAACAGACTTGATATGTTGCAAGAGGCATAGTCATGTGGCTGACATTTTTCTGCTCATCCATAGTATTACACTTTTGCAGAATTGGGATTGGTCGGGAAACGGGATTGGTCAATCGCTCTAGGCCACTGCTGCTTCACGACAACGCAAGACCACACACTACACAACAAATAACCACTAAGTTAGATGAGCTACAAATGGAATGTCTGCGACATCCACCGTATTCCCCGGACCTTGGTCCAACAGATTACCATTTTGCCGGCATTGGGATAACTTCTTACAAGGAAAAAAAATCAACACCGATGCGACAGTCCAAATTGCCTTCAGAGTTTATTGATTCTCGCCCCCATGGTTTTTTTTAGTAAAGGGATCAATGAACTACCTATGAGATGGCTTAAGTGCATAGATAACAATGCTGCATACTTTGATTAATTAAATATATTTTACAAAAAAAAAATTACCTTATATTCCTCCCGTACAAAACGCCAATTTCATATGTAAGGACCTAATATAAGAAATAGACAAATATGTGTGTGTACTGTATAATTAGTAAATAACACAACTTTCTTTATCACAATTTAAAAAAAAAAAAAATTATTACCTTATGGTAAGTGTTGGTGCCACTCATAGAGCTTTGCTAGGCCGCTGCCTACCGTGGAGAAAGTGAAGGGAGTGTGAATGCGTGCAATGACGTTCGGCTTCCGGCTCTCTCGCTCACCGAACGAAGCGCAGTAACAAATTGCTACTACTCAGATGTCGATATTCTGCGAGAGTGTGCTACTACCCCGGACAGACCGGCCCGCGGCTGTAGACAACTGTCAACAATGTTGTCCTACCACTAACATTAATAGTTAACATAAAAATATTTTTTTAAAACAAATAATCTGTTGTATATCCCATCATTTTAGTCCTAAAGTCTCTGATATCCACCTCAAAAAGAAGAAGTTCGGCAATATGCTCCCGTATAACAAAAGGTGAGGGATAACCCTCTGGTCAGTAAATGGAGTGATCGATGATGGTAAAACAATAACTGTAATCACAAAATTATGGCCTTATAATGATTAAATGGACACGGAAAAAGCTTCGGGAAGGAGTAGGAAATTAAGAGGTGATACACGAAGTGTGTAGTTTGACTTTATTCCTATAGCCCTCCACATATTCTCTGGATCAATCTTTCATACTTAAAATAATAACGAATAGAAGGATAGTGTCGGTACCTCGAACGTTCGAAACATGAATCTAAAAATACTACATGCGCGCAGACGATTACACACATACACACGCACACCACTATACAAATTATGAAATCAAATTTTATCGTCGAAATACCTTTAAAAGTAATGTTAAAAACCTTTTTATGTTTTTCAAATGTGTTGTGACACAATTTGAATGCACAAATCGTCATAATTACCTATTTATTTTTTAAGAGTTGCGTACGTACGTGCAGTACAGTGACCTTGTACATTACGGAAAGGTTCCAGCGTAAGCTCCATTAGGCTCCAATTGAAATGCTTAATTTTTTGTGCGCGGACTTCCCTTCTATACGTTATTATTCTAAGCTCTCATATTTAAAAGCTTTTATTTAACTTACCCTGTTAGTATGGAATAAATCTTGTGAGTTAAATTAGAACCACTTTCTGTCGTGAGATTAGGTTAAAATTTGGTTTACTTACGTAACTTCGGTCACAATGCAATAATATGGTACCATGAAGCTGGTCTTCTGGTCTCAAGATGGCGTCGGAAGGTGGCCATAGGAACTCCTAAACTAAACGCGTGAAAACCATCGAGTTTGGACTCGTTTGAATAGTCTTGACAAGCACTCTTGTGCTACATGACAGCCAGGGTCTTTAAATAAAAGATTGTTTTTTTTTTTTAATTAATATTTTACTTTCTTTAAACCTGGCGAAACGAGGCGTGTAGAAATAAATTTGACCATGACTTACCGGTCACGTTTCTACCCGTTGATGGTTTATTGAATTACTTTTTGAAATGCTAATATTTATAATATTTACATATTATCTGTGAATATTATCAACTTTTAGTATTTTAATTTAAGATCAAATAATTTATTTAAATATTCAAATATAATAATTATTATTTTAAGTTTTCACTTTTGTCGGCTGTCCTCATCACTGTTTTGTGTTCGTCTGGATAACTTAGAGCACCGATAGATGTTATCTCAGCTTATATACCTCCCACTGTAGGGCTCGAGCCTCCTACATAATAGGGAGGAAATTGACCTAATATACCGCACTGGTCAGACGGGTGGGTACCGGGTTTTATTTCGAGTTTTCCTTTACTAGCATATATTATATGCATATTTAATCCCATATTCGTTTTGTATGACTCCCACAGGGAACGTAGGAGGTTGTGAATTATATTCTTATTCACCACACGGATAGATGTTATAATTGCTGTTTATTATAATTAAGGAAATTACGTAACACATAAAGTAATAAAATTTATTGTCAATCATTTATTTACAATAAACACTAAACTACATTATGTTACAATATTGATAATATTCTTAAAGGCCTACGCATGATTTTCAATATTAGAGTGGGTAATTACATAGCAACATATTTCATAAAGAATTACTATAAATAAATCATATTATCATTGATATTTGAATAAAAAAATTAACAATTGATTATAAGTATATTCATATTAAGAACAGATACGTACGGTATTATTATAAAAATAAAATATAAATTATAGTTTAAGAAACTAAAAAACACGCTTACATTTTATGAGTCATGTAGGTACTAGTAGTTTACTTTCATCTTACAAGTTTTGAGCGCAACTATCTTGAGATAGCCTTTACTGTAGTGTGCTAAGCTATCTCCCTTGCTCTTATACAAAGCATACGATTAGAAATTTCTAAGTCCTGGCGAACCTGATCAGGATATGCTGTTTTGATCGAATTATTACATTGTCATGGGCCTTTCACGAGTGTGAAAAATTTAAATAAAATATGTTCCTTCAAAGTGGGGTAAAATGACATTCAGATTCCGTTACATACATAGATACATACATATAGGTGTAACTAATAATATCGTGTTAAAAATACTCTAAAATAATAATTTGTATTATTATGCCAAACGTAATACCACTCGCATATTGCATGCATAGGACTGATAATACAATTAAAAAGCTCATACATTTTACAAAATGCATAATAAACACTAGTTATACACCATTTACTCACGACAAATATAACTAACACACAATTACTATAAAATCTGCTTTATATTCACTATATAATAATGGAACTGGTAAAGCGACCAAGATATTAAATTCCATCTTAATATAATGTAAAAGTTAATACTCTATATTTATCTGTATAGACATAAAACGTTAAAATAAGCGACGTTACATGATAAAGAAATAATTAGGATTAAATAACTTTGGCAAAAATACATTGAAATAACAACAATACCACCTATATTTTTGATAATAAATTACTTTTAACGTAGCACATATCATTATTTTAATAATAAAAAGGCACTGGTTTTGAATAATAATCGAAAATGTTTAAACAGGTTTTTTGACATGATTAGTCATGGTATCATTTTCAAGAAATTTGTTTCTTTTCTTTTTATTTCAAATTTGAAAAAATTTTACGGACGCTTTACAGCATTTGTATTTGATTTTTAATTCCTCAAAGTTTAGAACCAAATGTGGGTGAAAATTGTATAACTGATACGCTTAAATTAGCATTGCCGATGGTGGCAATCGAGCAAGCAGCACTTCTGATGATAAGCGATACTGCCGCACATGGACTTTTGCAATACCAGGGGCACGTCTAGGCCGTTGCCTACCAAGAAAAATGCCCTTCTTAAACCTCGTTTAAAGAAGGACATGTCATAGCGCTCGGGCAACACAGCAGCAGGTACTTCACTCCAAAACCTGCATGTACTTGGGATAAATGATAGCTGGAAACGTACAGTTGAAGATCATAACGTTTCCAGGTGAAATTAATTGGGTAGTTAATATAAATATTGTGTAACGTGTACCTAGATATCATAGATATAAATCACTGTAATAACGATGACTTGTTGGTCGTAAGATATCTCCACCCTTACGGGATCATGAACAGTTCAGTGTTCAAAACGTCGAATTATTAAAAATCGAATACGCGAAAATCCGTAAAAATAGTTCTATTGATAATGTGCAATATTCGCGTAAACATCAAAAATAATTACACATATACAAAGTTAAAATAATATGAAGGCAATAATAACTGTGAACTAATTCTTGGTTTTACTTAACTAGTAAGATAAACATTTGACACAAATACTAGTATCTATTTATACAAGGCACGATGCTAATAAATCATACTTACACAAATAATTTGTAATCGGTATATTTTCCGGTGTGGCGTCGGAGTAAGGATACAATTCATCACCCCCTTTCTTGCCTGTGGGTGTCATAAAAGACGATAAAGGGATTATAATATGTAGAATATCTATATAAGAAGGGGAACTCGAAATAAAACTCTATACCAACACGTCTGACTAGCGTAGTACAGTAGGTCAATTTCTCTTTTATTTCGGAGGAGGCTAGGGTTGCCACCTTTTATTTGTGTAAATAAAGTACATTGCTTAATGAATGAAGAAAAAAAAAGTACTTTGTGTCCAAATAGCGTACGGTTTGCTATATGTTTTACTTTTAAAGATATTGTTGATTATATTTAGAGAATTTGAAATGAAGAGAATTTAAAATAAAGTATTTTCGCGTACTTTATTATTCACATAAAGTATAAAGTACAGTTACCCGAAATAACGTACAATACTTTATAATAAAGTACGGGTGGCAACCCTAGAGGAGGCTCGTGACAAGGAGACATGTGGAACGTGTTTAATCTGTGATAATGATGATGATATTGTCTCTTTTACTGTTAGTGCTAATTTATACACTTGTAATTTTTTTTATCATCATTATAATAATTGTTTTAGATGATTGTATTTATATATAAACAGAGAAAATATAGAAGAACGGCAATGGACTAAGAGCGGCAATGTGCAAATAACGTCTGTGCAGGAGTAGGAAAACTAGACAAAATACTATACTCGTCGTAACTCGTCTGATCAGCGTGGTCAATGGTATCCCAGTTCAGCTAAAAAAGTTTCACTTCAATAAACAAATTACACAACAGTAAATATTTTAATATCTATTTATAATTTATACTAAATTTACAAATATTATTTACGATCATTTTTGTTTTCACATTATTTGAAATAAAACTATATTTACGGACGTTATCGCCTTTGTATTTCATTTTTAACGCTCTGATATTTCGAATAGTTTTTTTTTGCATTCATGGTCATGTGAGGGTTGTGATTCTGCGATAAAACCCGTAAAAATGGTTTTATTTCAAATATGTAATATTTGCGTAAACATCTAAAGTCATTGCGTTATAATTATAAATTTAACAATCACACCATTAAAATGATTAACTGTCCCAATATATTGATATTAGTGATGCAACAGATATCGGCTTCTTCATCCGCAACTCTGAAAATTTTACGAGTTTTTTGCGTCCAATTCTATTTCTGTTGCCGTAACTTTTATAACGGACATTTAAATGGAACTTTACAACAGCAAACGTGGTAAAGTTCCGGGGAGAAGGCAATCCAATTTGTGTTATTTCCAATCATAAATTCATTATTATATTAAAAAAAACAATCATCTAGAGTATTAGCAGTAAAAGTGGGCTAACTGCTTTTCAAAAAAATTTATCATACAATTAAAAAAATCTCTCAGGAGTGTGGTGGTGCTGTTCTTCAAGAAGGGTGACAAAGCTCTTCTAAAGAACTACAGACCCATCTCACTCCTGAGCCATGTTTATAAGTTGTTCTCGAGGGTCATTACCAATCGACTCTCGCGCAAGCTCGATGATTTCCAGCCGCCCGAACAAGCCGGCTTCCGAAAAGGCTATAGCACCATAGACCATATCCTCACGCTTCGGCAGATTATACAAAAGACCGAGGAGTATAATCGGCCCCTGTGCTTAGCGTTTGTGGACTATGAGAAAGCCTTTGATTCAGTCGAAACTTGGGCGGTGCTGCAGTCCCTTCAGCGGTGCCAAATCGACTATCGCTATATCGAAGTGCTGAAGTGTTTGTATAGGAACGCCACAATGTCAGTCCGTATCCGGGATAAGAGTACGAAACCGATCCAGTTGCAGAAAGGCGTGAGACAGGGAGATGTTATCTCTCCGAAACTGTTCACCACTGCACTGGAAGATGTCTTCAAGCTCTTAGACTGGACTGGACTCGGCATCAACATTAACGGCGAATACATCACTCACCTTCGATTTGCGGACGATATAGTCGTTATGGCAGAATCCATGGAGGACCTTGGCACAATGCTCAATGATCTCAGCAGGGTATCCCAACTAGTGGGTTTACGAATGAACATGGACAAGACGAAAGTCATGTCAAATGCCCATGTCATTCCTGTACCGGTCCTAGTTGGCAATGCGATTCTTGAAGTTGTCGATCACTATGTTTACCTAGGACAAACAGTCCAGTTAGGTAGATCCAATTTCGAGAAAGAGATCAGGCGACGAATCCAACTCGGTTGGGCAGCGTTCGGGAAACTTAAGAGGATCTTTTCGTCCAACATACCTCAGTGTCTGAAAACACAGGTCTTTGACCAGTGATGACTTACGGCACGGAAACGTGGTCCCTAAATGTAGGCCTCATATCAAGGCTCAAAGTCGCTCAGCGTGCTATGGAGCGGGCTATGCTCGGGATTTCTCTGCGAGATAGAATCCGGAATACGGAAATCCGCAGAAGAACGGGTATAACCGACATAGCACGAAGAATTAGCACGCTGAAGTGGCAATGGGCAGGCCACATCGCTCGACGAACCGACAACCGCTGGGGAAGAAAGGTTCTCGAGTGGCGACCACGTATCGGACGACGCAGTGTAGGACGCCCCCCCACTAGGTGGACCGATGACCTAGTGAAAGTAGCTGGGCATCGTTGGATGCAGGCGGCACAGAACCGCTCATTGTGGCGCAACATGAGGGAGGCCTACGTCCAGCAGTGGACGGTGATAGGCTGAAATGATGATGATGATGATGATGATGAATTAAAAAATGTATAATTATTTTTTTGAAAAACAGTTAGACTTTACATTAGCCGTTACATTTTTTATATTTAGAAAATTGAATTTATGTCATCATCCCAGCCCACAAGAGGAGAGAAATTAACCTTACTATATCATGCTAGTCAGACAGGGTGGTATAGGGTTTTATTCCGAGTTTTCCTTCTATTGCATAGATGTTATACGTCAATTATATCTCTTGGTCGTCTTTTACATATCACCGGGCATGATAGGGAGTGGTGTTTTGTATTCTTATTCCGTCACCACACGGAAATGTTCATCATCATTGTAAATTAAACTATTTTTACGGATTTTATCGCGTTTGCAAAATACAAATGATTTGTCGACGTTTCGAACACTTTACACCATTCATGGTTTCGGGCGGACCGACCGACTTCTTTCATTATATTGAAACTTCTGATTACGCGATTCTGTTTCCGTTAAAATTTATTTTACGCATTTGTTTCCGTTATAACACTTCTGTTCCATCACTAGTTAATAATAAATACGTACAGTGTTTAAGTGTGATATCACTTAAGTATTTATATATAATATTTAAAACATCAAATCCTTATGTGCATTAGCATTGATATATTACATTTTACATAACATTTACAAAATCTTGACTATTTTATATTATAAGATTAGATGTAAAGTTATTAGGTATGTATATGGGGAGGTATACTTATAGATTATACTGGTCGTGTTTTTAAATAGGTTTCAAATTATTTTACTGTTTTGTAAACGATATAGCAAAGTTTTGATACTTAATGATACTTAAATAAGGGTTTTGAAACACAAATTACTGAAATCTATCTAAAAATTACTTGTCCTTAAATCATTTATACAATTCAATTATTAGAGCTTAGAGCGAGTCCAAGAAATGATAATGAAAAGATTTAGAATAAAAAAAGTAGAGATGAAAATTTTCATAAAATATAATTTAAAAAATCCACGCGTAAGTCAAGCCCGACAAGGTAGTGTCTGTTTTATGTGATAATAATTTAAACACCAATGTTTAAAAGCTATATTAAGAGGGTAAAATTAATAATTTATACATTTAATTAGATTAAATCAATATAATTATATAAATTAAAACTGATTGAAAATTTGATGACGACTTTTTTAATGTAGGCACCTATTCTAGTAATTTTAGTGTGTAGGTACCTAATTTCATTTTAAAGTAGATATCTCATATAAAATAACGTTTATGAAATACATAATATTGCGACAAGGAGCTTGAGTATTGTTGTAAGAAAACGCAAGGTATTTATTAAATTATGTTCAATATTTCATTTTTCAATATTATATTCAATAATTGCGATGAAATTTTATGTAATATAGAGAAAATATTTATCACTTTTTACATAATATTACAAAGCCTAATGAAGAAAACAACCCAGCAAGTTACTATTTATACATTGCCAAAATTGTTAAACTAATATTTCGGCAAGGTGTCATTGTTTGACTGGGGCGGCGCAGGCGCGAGTACCTGCGCCTGACGCCGCCCTAGCAGAGGCTGTGAGTGACCGCACCGGGGATTTAGTCCGGACACCCGCGGAGAGGTTAGCCTTGCGACGGCGATCGGCGTCCCGATAGGGGACGTTACGCCCCCCTGTCGCCCCGGATGGAGTCGGGCGAGAAGTGCGGCGACCGTAAAAAAAAAAAGGCGTAATTGTTTATCTAAACATAAACACTTGACTCGCTAACTTGCAAGAAAGTCAATTTAGAAGACAGAATCTGGAAACGAACTATTAGCGAATTTCCAAAACCAAAAATAAGAACAAGGGATTTGAATTAATTACGCGCGGCAAGAAGTTGTAAATTATTAAATATAGATTTATACTTACATTACAGATTCTATTCTATTCTTTTATATAAAATACGTTATATATTGTTCTATCTAATTATGCTATTTGACGAAATACAATATTAGTCACGAGTATATAATAATAAGTACGTACAGATATATAATATGTACCTAATAATATGGTCCAATAACATTAGGATATAAATATAGTAGGTATAATATGTTCATATGATATTATGTTGGCAAAGCTGGCGAATAAAACACAGTTATGAGTACATATTCTCTTAAACGTATTTTTCTGTGATAGAAAATGATTATCATTGTTTGATATATAGTAAAGAAAGTTTGTCAAAATCAGTTTAATTTGATTAATATGGCGGTAATTTGTTTAGTGCTATACACGTTAAATAGACTGAAAACTATATCGATTTAGGAAACAACTTTATTTTCACATCAAGCTAGTTACAAGAATTTTAATATAATGAATTAGAAAGAGAGAACAATACAAACAATGTGACGTAAATATCGTACTTTTCATAATAAGCTCTGTCTGCCTTAAGCAAAGGTCACTGTGATAGGAAGGGATAAAATATGCTGCCTAATAACTTTAAATCTTGAAACGTCTTTAATTGAATGTAATTTAAAATTTTTACAGCATAAAATTTTGTACATATCATCAATATTTCATTCAGCTTACATTCATCCCACTGCTGGGCTTATGCCTGCTCCACAATAAGTCAGACGGGTTGATATAGGGTTTTATTTCAAGTTTTCTTCTCTTACATAAATATTAACTGCATGTTACAATCGCTTAATCGACTTTTACGACATCCACGATTAAATATGTCACAAATACCGATTTTATTCGTCAGCTATTGAATTATTACTTACATATTGCTGATACGTTATATTTATATTAATAGTAGGTATTATTTAAAAGTATTTGAGAAAATACTGATATCTCACTTATACTTGTAACTTAATTATGTGAACTTAATAACTATAATAATATTATTAAATTCTCTCAAATTGGCACGTAACGACTAGTAAATACCAATTTTATATTTGGTATATTTTTTTTTTGGTTGGCAACACAGCTGGTTATGTCAACTGATATTTATAATCGATATTTAAAACTAGACCAAAGTATCGTTTCTGTATTAATGATTGTAATATGCCGCGCTTTATTGAAATATATTGCTAAGCAGAGATAATGTACTAACCTTAGAGGGGTTTAAAGGCCTATTTCCAAGAGTAGAGCGTCAATAGACATAGTCATAGTATTGTCTATAAATAATTATTTTTTGCAAAAAGAAACAGACCCCCTTCAATAATGTAGACACAGTAGATATTTTTTTTAAATTATTGTTGATTTTTCAAAAGCCGCTTGTCCGATTTCAATAAATTTTTCATGAGACCATTTGGGAAGTTGCCAACAAAAAAATAATCATTAAAATCGACTGATAAACAACGAAGTTATCCGCGAACAAACATAAAAAAAGCATATATACGATCGAATTGAGTAACCTCCTCTTTTGAAGTTGAAAAGAAAAATTCATCGAAAAATTTCATTTTAAGACTCATTTAAATAAGCTATTTTGTTTTTCTGGCTCTTAAATAAACAATTGGTATAACCAGCTGCTGTTTATTTTTTTCACATATAAGGACAAACATAACACTAATACCACAATATCGTCACAAAAGTCATTATTATGGTCTAGACGAACACAGGTCCGTCATTTTCCACTCACAGGACGTGGAGATTCTCACAATTTTTGAACTTGGAGTCCTCTTTACCGAAGATCCAAGTGAGCATTTGTCTTGCCTTCATACTCGCTCTTACAACACCTCGTGATTTGTACCAGTGTGCCGGAGATGATTCCCTGCCACCTTCCGCGGAGTACTGCTGCTGTTTGAGTCGGATTTGATTCAAGATGCCAACCACCAGCTCGTCTACGTTATGATTTATGCCCACTGATACTTCGATGAACTTCGCTTTATAGGTGCACGCCAGGCATTTGCCGTCTGTTAAAAAAATATTTGTTTAATTAAGAATAATCATAATAACTTAAAAATAATTATAATTAGTTAAACATAGCTGTGATTAGTTGAAAATAATTATGATTAGTTAAGAATAATTAAGATTTTTTGTGTGGTAATGGAGTAAGAATACAATAATTCACCAACCCCCTTTTACCCGTGGGTTTTGAAAAAGACGACTGAGGGATTTATTAAGATTATACCATTTGTCTTCCATCTATTCATACATACAGATTCCGTATTTCATCATCAACATCATCATCTCAGCCTATAAAACCCCCACTGTAGGGTCCAGGTCTCCTACACACAATGGGAGGGAAATTGATCTACTATTCCCCGCAGGTCAGAGGTGTAGGAGTTTTATATCGAGTTTGCAAGAGAGGGGGGTGCTTAATTGAATTCATACTTCGTAACCACATAGAAATTTAAAAATTCCATATTTCTTTATCAATTTTTTTTACGTCCACGATACCTTTATTATAAAAAACGAAACTTTGCTTTTAAAACTTTCTCAGAATCATAACATTATAAGAAAAATGATGCTAAGCCCTCTTATATTTAATGTGGTATAAAAATAATTAAATAAGGCTTGCTACGGATATTACGTCGTGGTTTATTAGAAGACCCAAGGGAAATCAATACCGTATCTTACAAAGATAATGAGTTGATTGAATTTATATAATAACTAGCAATCCGCCCTCGCTTCGCTTCGGTTATAGGTTATAGTCGTTTTACCCGCGTAGTTCCCGTTCCCGTGGGAATACCGGAATAAAATATAACCTAGTTTACGCACTGATATTATAGCTTTCCATTGGTGAAACAATTTTTGAAATCGGTCCAGCCGTTTTGAAGATTACCTGGAACAAACAGACAGACAGACAAAAATTTTTTAATTGCTATTTTAGGCATATGTGTCGTGCAAATAACCGTGTAAGCATGAAAAAAGCTCATTATTTTGACATTACAAACAGACACTCCAATTTTATTTATTGGTATAGATATAGATAAAGATTTACTGTAAATAATAAACTTTATTATATTTATTACGTGTAGAGAGACATATTCAGGCATATAAATATACTAGTTGACCCAATATACGTTGTTCTGTTCAAATAAAATAAAAGGAATTCTCCTTGAAATCGACAGCAGCGCCACCTAGCGGGTCCAATTGTGAATGGAATGGGAATGAAAACCATTCTCGAATTCCCTTGACACACACAAAAAAAATCATCAACATCGATCCAGCCGTTTAGGAGGAGTTCAGTTACATACACACGTACACAAGAAATTTATATATAACGATATAAACGCGCGGGAAAGGAAGGAGTGGTCATATATATTAATATGACCACTCCTTTATGATCTTGCGTGGGATATAAATCCCACAATTGGTATATAAATCCCACACAAGATCATAAAACACAGCTAAAGAACTCATTAGATTACACCTTATCATCATCATCATCTCATCCCATATACGTCCAACTATTAGGCTCCGGCCTCCTTAACTATGGGAGAAAAATCTATCTTACTATACTATACTATGCTGGTCAGATAAGTTGGTACAGGATTTTGAATCGAGTTTTCCTTCTCTTGCATAGATATTATATGCATATTATACTCCTTAGTCGTCTTTATGACATCCACAGACAAAAAAAAAGGCAAGATAGAGAATGGTGAATTGTATTCTTATTCCGTCACAACACGGACATTATACCTAATACTTCAAAACAAATATCCAAATATATCAATTAGTTTTTATCTTAAAAATCTCAATTTAATTGTCCATCATTTATACACGAAGCGGCCGTCATATTGTAGTCATCAGAAAGTAATTTGTGAGGAGGTATAACGCCATTATCTCGGTATAAAGACCTTGTTAACGGGACGTAGATAGGTACTCGTAACATGTGTGAGATACGGGTCTATTGTATGTAACAAAGACTTTGATCAAGTAGATTATTGTGTCTCCTTTGTAAGCTAAACGCAATCAGATAGCAAACGATTATTTTTAAATTAAAGAATTTGATATTATTTTTCGTTGATGGAATTTTAAATTGAGATATCTTGGATTTCCCTTTTTCTTTGATTCAGATCGAATCAACACAGTTGGTGGAAATATATAAACGCAATTTCCCGTTCTGGATCATCGTGGGTTCAATTCGCATGCATAATAAATCTTTATCACAGAAAGGGATAAACTATTTTATGTAGCTATAGAAACCGGGCAACATTTGGTATATAAAATATAACATAAAAAAATTAAACTTAAAAAAAAGATAGAAATGAATATAACATATCGACAGAAAAACTAAATAAAAATAATTATGCCGTTTATTGATTTAATAAGGTTTAATGGTACATTTTTCTTCATTGTGATGAGAATGGTAATAAATGAGTTATGTAGTTCGATTTCAATCTATTATTTGTCGAATTCGTAAATGATTGTATTGAGTCATTGTTTATATAAGCCACTTTTGACAAAATATTTTTTCTGTACTGTTAAATAAATTTAACTGACCTTGTGTAGAAACGGCTCGACTTCTTGCCAAGTCGATCTTGTTGCCGACTAATAGCGCGGGCCTGGAGCGTAGCATATCTGAATCCAGCAACTTGGCTAACTCCTGCTCAGCCTTCAGAAACGAAGCCTTATCCACAACAGAATAAATGACCACGAATGCGTCTGGAGGTTCCGCGCGTTCAATTTCCTCCTACAATTTATAAGTAAGTATTATTCACGGAAGTTCATTTTCTTTGTCCGTTTGATGAGAGAATAAATACAAAAATCACTGCTATCTTTCACCTGTGGGTGTCGCTAAATTAGCTAGAGATTCTGACTCAAATAAAATTATTATTAAAGAAGGTAATTTATTAGAGAGGCTTGTTAATCTACTTGATATGATAGGTCGTTTTACCTCCCTTTGTGCTGGTGGCTCGTGTACACGTACATCAGTTAAAGATAAAGATAAAGTTGGACTTGATATGATGTCTTCTATAAATTATATTTGTGAAACCGAAGATTTCTGCAGTAAGGATGAGCAGGTAAGCTTAAAGTTGGTTATTACGAGTGGGCAATAGGAACATTTCATCTGATGATAATGAAATCGGACACCACATACGACCCACTGTTGGGCTCGAGCTTCCTCCACAATAGGAGGCAAATTGACCTACTATAACCACGCTGGTCAGACGGGTTTGTATAGGGTTCTATTTCGAGATTTCCTTTTCTTGCATAGATGTCATATGCATATTATATCCCTTAGTCTTATACGACACCCACTAGCAAGGTAGGGGGAGGTGAATAGTATTCTTACTCCGTCATTACACGGAACATTTATTTGTCCTATAATTCCAGTTTTACTTACAGTTATTGTAAATATTTTTATTATGTTTAAATTTTTATGTTATATTTTGAATTTATTAAGTGTAATCAGTAAACTCGAAAGATAACCCTTAGCTAAAGCGTCTGGCCAGTCTTCTCGCAGAAGGTTACTTCTATACTATTTATTGTCTTCACCTGAAGAAACTAGATGCCTAGTAATGTATGTATATTGTATATATATATGAACCGTATCCCAAGCCTATTGCTTGGGATACGGTTTTCACCACAGCACCTAATTAAATTGGTAAATTTGGAATGAATTCACAATAATTATAACTGCAAGTCACACCTGTGATATTTTTTTCCAGTTTCACAAATTAATGTTGACAGAAATTAGCGTTAAAAAGAAAGAAAATATAAATACCTTCGCACTAGTGCAATTAACGAAGTATAATTCAGATTCCTCGCCATTTAGCATGATCGACACTTTCTGATCTGTTCCATCGGGATCTGAAAGAGAATAAAAAATATTGAGTTTGATATTGAGTTTAAACAAAATTGACATTTTCACATTTTATACTTTTCTAACTAAAGCAAGTAGTGATAACACGACAATTCTGTTTAATTTATCACTGACGACAAGTCACCCTGCTTCGGTGGTCGGTTTTTTTTGGGGTGGGTTGCGTTCGGCGCGCTCCTTGCACCACTCCGTCCGGGGCGACAGAGGGGCGTAAGCACGCAACTCCCGCAACCCACCCACGATGCACGTCGCCTTCGTCGTTGGGCCGACCACCGGAGTAGGGTTACTTGTCATCAGTGGTCGGCCCGACGGAATACCCCCTACTTGAGGTACCCTCCCATCGACCGACGTCCTCCCCTCGGGGAGGACGTCGGTCTTTCCTCACGCGGTCGGCCTCACGGTGGGTGAGAATATAAGTGGTTGAGGGGAGTGATGGCTGATCTAGTAGTGGCACTCGTGATCGGGTGCTGCTTGTGGGCTCTGGTCCAACCATATCGTCCTTTCTTTTTTATTACAAATCAAATCATTTATTCTGCATAGGCCCCTTAAGAGCACTTACATATTGTCAAATTTCTTAACGTTTGAACACAATACAATAATCTACCACCGGATCGGAACGCGGCCACAAACTGAGAAGATCTGGCAAGAAACTCAGCAGGCAGTAATTTTTTCTTTAATATTTTAAATATACATAATTTTATGCTTCGTACAACATATAGATAGGGTATTAGCTCCAGTGTGATGCCCTTCGAAATTGTATATATGTAAAAATTTTCAAACTTTAGTACAATACCAAAAAATAATTAAAGGAAGAAAATATGGCTGAACCAGATCCCACAAGCAGCACCCGATCACGAGTTAACTACTAGAGCAGCCACCATCATCATCATCATTTGATCTAAATTACAAAAAAAAGTACACATTGTGTCTCGAGGGGTATCACACTGGAGTTATAATTTTATACAAAAGATAGAAAAAAAAATGCCAGCCCGGTAAGTTTCTAGCCGGATCTTCTTAACTTGTGGCCGCGTTCCGATTCCAGTGGTAGATTATTGTATTGAGTTCAAATTATATGTAAATTTGACAATATGTGAGTGCCCTTAAGGGGTCTATGCAGAATAAATTAATTGATTTGGTATGAGGCAGCTGATATACATTCACCATCATCATCATCATTTCAGCCTATCGCCGTCTACTGCTGGACGTAGGCTCACTTCATGTTACGCTACAGAGTGCGGTCCTGTGCCGCCTGCATCCAACGATGCCCAGCAACTTTCACAAGGTCGTCGGACCTACACTGTGTCGTCCGATATGTGGTCGCCACTCTAGAAAGTTTCTTCCCTAGCGATTGTCGGTTTGTCGAGCGATGTGGCCTGACCATTGCCATTTCTGATATACATACATTATATGTATGAATATAATTCCAGTAAATTATATCTTTAGAGGATAAAATGGTGCAAAATAAAAGTCCCAATGAGTTTAAATATCTAGTCTTATATATTAATTTCTAGCGTACGTGTTATGTCACTAAACTCCTCCAAAGCGGCTGGACTGATGTTGACGAAATTTTTTGTGTGTGTTCAAAGGCATTCGAGGATGGTTTAGATTCAGAATTGGACCCGGTAGGTGGCGCTGTTCGGGCAGGACAATAACATAACTTGAGAACGACTTTATCGATTTCGTCCATCTTTTTTTTAAAGTTTTCTAATATTTTAAAAAAGGCCTTTACGGAAAAAAAAGTAGGAAAGTTGCGCAGAAGATTAAAAAATTTAAGAAAACTTAACGTTTATAGGTATATACTTTCTAATGTAACCTTTTTTTCGACTATACAAACTTTTCGATCTTTATATACATAAATCTTCTATTCGTGTGTTTATAATTGTACTCCTTCTAAACGGCTGGACCAATTTTGATGACTTTTTGTGGCCATTCTGATGGATATGAATTCTCATATGCATCGGAATAGTCATTCGGAACATCCAAACCATTCTGTTTAGATTGATAATTGGAACCGGTAGGTAAGCGCTGAGATCGATTTCAAGTAGAAATCAATTTTCTATTTTTAACAGATTTGAACAGAACAACGTCTGTTGAATCAGCTAATATATTATAAAATTACGTCATACAAATTGTGAGTTTACTTATCAATATGATAAGTGAAGTGGCAATATTTCTGTCACGTTGAAATGTATGACACCTATTTTATTTAATATATTATACCCCGTCCACATGTTGACCGAGCGTTATTATATTTTCAAATTTGCATCACTACTTCTAGATATGCGACGTAAATAATTAGATCCAAGTCACTCTGTATGTTACCTATAGTATCAAAATGTATCTTAATCGTTCATCATCATTGCAGCTCATATACATCCTACTGTTGATCTCAAGCCTCCTCCATAATTTATACGAATTATAATATACATACTTTATACGAATTATAAACTGCTTGAATAATAAATGTTGTATGTACGTAAATTTATAATTTACGCTTTCAACGGAACATCAAGTTTGGTCAACAGCACTCATGTTTAATTGTAACATATTTAATTTTGGCACCACCCTACTTGCATTACGTAGAAAATTAGTAAAGGTTTGTGAGGAAAATACATAAGTATATTTTGCTATCAGAGAAACCTTTATTCGTTGTACGATGTGGGTAGAAGAATGCATTGGTTCATCAAATCCAATTTAATCGACGGAGTTGTAAAAACTGATTGAGAGGGTCATCAAGTGAATGTGCAACAATATCTTCTCAGAGAAGTATCTCAGAAGATTACTGTTGTAGATAATGATTTCTGATGTTTATGCGAGCATTACACAATGTAAATAATCTATTTTACGGATTTTATCGCTTTTATATTTGATTTTTGATTGCCCGACGTTTCGAATACTCTGCAGCGTTCATGGTTACGGGCAGACTAAGATATTTCACGTCCAAAAAGTCATCGTTATTATAGAGATTTATATCTACTCGGACAGAAGTTAGTTATAAAATGTTGACTCTCATTTTGGCAGAAATTTATTGCCAGTACAAGAAGAAAATGATTCTATATGAAAAAATATGTTTTTTATGGTTAGTAATTATTAAACATTAAAATTGTAGTAATTGTTATGACAATTTGTTAATTTAAACGACGCTACGCTGACGCTCTGGCCGGTAACATAACATGTTGCCGGGGCGTTGAAGAGGAGGTTGTCCAGACCAAGGCCTTCCAAAAGACAATAAATTATAGTTTAAAAAAACTAAAAAACACGCTTACAAGTTACAAATCAAGTGTTTGACTGCACAGATGGCGTAGTGGTTAAGTATAGCGACTTACAACGGCAGTATCGGGGTTCGAATCCCACGCAGGACAACACTTTGTGCGATCCACAAATTGTTGCCCTGAGTCTGGATGTAATTTGTGACCGTTAGTTACATGTTTGTAAAATCCCTCGCAATATAAGGATTATTTCCTTAGTGCGTACCCTACGCACACTTTCTCGCGCGTCTTGTCTAAAAAAAAATAAGTTACTATTTTCCAATTTCACACACGCATAGTTCGCAAACTAGCTCCATATCTGCCTTGCTCTTATGCAAAGGAAACAATTAGAAATTTCCGAATCCTGGCGTATCTAATCAGGATATTCGACTATTTTGATCAATTATTGCATTGTCATTTGACGAGTGTGCAAAGTTTATAATCTGTTAGTTCTAAGTGGGGCAAAATGACATTCAAAGATTTCGTTACATTCATAGATACATATGTGTGTGTGAAAATAATAAAAGATTGTTAAAAAGGTTTTTAAATAAGATTATTTTGTTTCGGCAGTTATTTTGTTTAGTTAATGCCTGCTTTTAATTCTACTTTCATTCTTACAGAATAAAAGTAGAATAAATATGTTTAATCGTTTTTTTTATTCAATTACTAGGGAACGGTCTCCGTTGATACGGCTTCACGCTGTGACCATTCACGTAATTTTCATGAAATTTTAAATACACTTTATTAAGGGTAAAATACAAGTAACGAGATATGACTTATTTAGGGCCGAGCCACACGGTGCGGTGCGGCTCCGGCACGACGCCTGCGCGGTGCCGCAACGGTTGCCTACATATAAAAATTTATGGTATTTCACACGGCGTGTCTGGTTCCGCTCCGGCACCGCCAGTTGTTTGTACTTTTACTAATAAGCCAAGCTAATCCTGTTGCACTACCGTAGCGGCGCTGGGGCTGGGCAGCAGGAACGTTACGACGCCGCACTGCTTATATGGCTGCCAGTGCGGTGCCGAGTAATGCGGTGCGGTGCGGCGCCGCGCCGTGTGGCCCGGCCCTTAGATAACAATAGTTATTGTTTTCTAGGTTTCTCAACAGATGGCAAAATATTTTTTTAATGATAATCCAAATAGATAATCCGTGTGGTGACGAAGTAAGAATACTATTCATCACCCCCTTTCTTGCCCGTGGGTGTCGTAAAAGACGACTAAGTGATAGAATATGCATATAAAATCTATGCAAGAGAAGGAAAACTCGAAATGAAACCCTATACCAACACGTCTGACCAGCGTGGTATAGTAGGCCAATAACCCTCAGAGTGGTAGGACCACACTGTCGACAATTATCTGTCTACAGCCGCGGGCCGGTTCGTCCGGGGCAGTACCACACTCTCGCAGAAAATCGACGTCTGAGTAGTAGCAATTTGTTACTGCGCTTCGTTCGGTGAGCGAGAGAGCCAGAAGCCCAACTTTCTGAGGGTGTTTGTGTGTGGAGGGTTTTGGTGGTGCACTTGGTATCACCGAGCCTCAATGCACACATTCACACTCCCTTCACTTTCTTCGCGGTAGGCAACGGCCTTGTAAAGGTCCATGAGTGGCAGCAACACTTACCATCAGGTGTACTGTTTGCTCGTTTGCCACCATTTGCAATAAAAAGAAAAAAAAAACCCTCTCATAGTGGAGGAGGTCCGAGCCCAACAGTGGGACGTGTATGGGCTGAGATGATGATGATGATAATCTAGAACACGCGAGGCTCTTGTTGAGGGAATGAAACTATGGATGCTTAAATCTTATATTCATTACATAAAGAGATATATATATTAAATGTCGTATTTTAAAATACTGCAATATTTATTAAGAAAAAATAAAAATACAAATAATTTTCTCGTTATCATCAAAATTCATAGTCTGTATTCACAGCTCTACATACTATAAGATATAAAACCTCTCTTTTAAAATTGCCCATAAAGAGAGGATGGTTATAATAAAAAAAAACAATATTAAACAGTAAATGAGAAAAGTCAAAATTGCAATATTATTGAAGCTCGTAACTCGTAATTTATTATACTTTTCGATGTCAAATGTCTATTTATTACGTTTGAATTTACAAAAATAAAAAATTAAATGTAATTGATTAAGTAAAACAGTCGTTTTAATATTTAATTTATGAATTACAAATTCATAAAATAACAAAGATAATAATAAAATTTATGAATAAATATTATACAATATACAGTGGATTGCCTTAATAACGACCTCGGTTGTAACGTCTTTTCGGTTATAGCGACGACTTCCCTCGAATTTAAAGCATACTTTCGTAGGAAATTCATTCGGCAATAGCGACGCCGGATATAACGCCTAATTCGGGTATACCGACTTGTTTTTATGAACTATTTGAGACAGATTCCTAGAAATTCCTTGCTGTTATTGAGACTGAGTCGTCAAAGGCACAAAGACTCATTCATACTTTAACTATTAAGCTTTCTTATCCTTTGTTTACATTCGCAGATGGTCAAATGCTTTGTTTGTGCAGGGTGACTTAGTATGTGCATGTCGGCGTTGCGCCAGGAATTAGGTTGTCCATATTAAAATATCGAGTATGTAATCACTGTATTTATTAGGAGTTATTGCTGGAGAAGTGAGTGAAGTAAAACTGTCCTCTATTCTAATCTTACAATGTTTTTATAACCTCCGCTTTACAATGAAACGGTCTAGTCTTAATAACTACAATTACTTTTTATAACAAATAAATAAAACAACTACTTTTACTATCGGAATATAGCTAAATAATAATGATAAATATTCTAATGCATTTAACATAATTCCAAATAGTCAATTTTACACAATTTACATTAATGTAATTAAAGGAAATATTGTTCTCATATATTGTTCAACAGACGGCGCTCTAACTAGAAATAAATTACAATCTTTATTGTGTAAAAACAACTAAATATGGTTACAAATAATTACATTAATTCTAATCGATTTTAATTTGATCAATTATATAAATATTTAAACAATTAAATCAAAGATTTCTAGAAATACATTCAAAAAGTGTCTTAAATATCATAGCATGGTAAATAGCAGTGTTGTTACTACAAATAATTATTTAAATATTAGTTGCAAATATTTCAAACATGTTTATAACTATAATTGATAACACATACATCAACAATTTACAAATATTGCCAATAGAGGGCGATATGCGCCCATATGCATGAAGTCAAAATTATGAATCAGTTACGTAGTAATTACCAGTGATAGAACAGTGTTTCTTAAACTTGTGAACATGGTTCCTAGACGTACATTTACTGTTAAAGAAAAAGTGTATAATGTAATTTCGGATATAGAGACCTTCGGATATAGCGACAACATTTAAATGGTCCCTCCGTCGTCGTTATACCGAAATTCACTGTATTTGAAGTAAAATGAAAAATGTTAATATTTTATTCAATTAATATATTTTTGTATTGTAAATAAAACTACGGATTTTATTGCGTTTGTATTTGATTTTAGATTACGAACACTTTGCAGCTGTATTGTATCCTATATATGTGTGTGTGTGTGTTTAGTATATAAGTTACATATAAGTACATGTATCCCCTATATAAGCCAACACAATTGAATAAACTAACAGTTATTATACAGCAGTCAGATCGTATTATTGCATCCCAACGCCCAACCTTACATGGCGACCCTGCCATGTTTGGTGGAGCGGTTTTGGGTTACATTTCGCGTGCGCGTCACATAATGAACTTTGATCTTCAGCAGTAAAAGTTAAAATAATATTTTCGACTGGACCGGAGCGTATTTGCTTAGATTCGACAGAAAATCTCGACACCATGTCGACCATTCATGGTCACGGATGGACTAAGATGTCTCACGTCCAACAAGTCATCGTTATTACAGGTTGCTTCAAAGTGTTCGAAACATCGGGCAATCAAAAATCAAATACAAACGCGATAACATCCGTATAGTGTTATTTACAATGTGTATACTCGCGTAAACATCAGAAATCATTATTTTTGTATTGTTCTTATATACCGTTCCGTATGGTGATGGTGTAAGAATACAATTCACCCCTCTCTATCTTGCCCGTGGATGTCGTAAAAGACGACCAAGGGACAAGGACCAGTGCACATAACATCTGTGCAAGAGAAGGAACATTCGAATATACCAACATATCTGACCAGCATGGTTATAGTAGGTCAGTTGCCCTCCTATTGTGGAGAAGGCCCGAGCCCAACAGTGGGACGTATGTGGGCTGCGATGATGATGAAGATTGTTCTTATATTTCAAACTAGCAACCCGCCCTCGCTTCGCTTCGGTTATAGGTTATAGTCGTTTTACCCGCGTAGTTCCCGTTCCCGTGGGAATACCGGGATAAAATATAACCTAGTTTACGCCCTGATATTATAGCTTTCCATTGCTGAAAGAATTTTTGAAATCGGTCCAGCCGTTTTGAAGATTACCCGGAACAAACAGACAGACAGACAGACAAAAATTTTTTAATTGCTATTTTAGGCATAGGTGTCGTGCAAATAACCGTGTGAGCATGTAAAAAGCCTATTATTTTGACATTACAAACAGACACTCCAATTTTATTTATTGGTATAGATTAGCTTCTTAACACTTTATATATTTTAATATAAGTATTTTAAATTACTTTGACGTATAAAAAATTACTTCGTTAGTTTATTGGTGAAACCGAAAACAATATTGCGGTTCATAAATTAAATCATCATCATCAGCTCAGCCCATATACGTCCCACTGTTGGTTTCGGGCCTCCACTGCTATAGCAGGGAATTTGATCTATTACGCTGGTCAGATATATTGGCATATAGTTTTGTTTGGAGTTTTCCTTCTATTGGATATATATTATACTAGCAACCCGCCCTCGCTTCACTTCGGTTTCAGTCGCCTTGCCCGCGGCGTAGTTCCCGTTCCCGTAGGAATATCGGTATAAAATATAGCCTATGTTACGCCCTGATATTATAGCTTTCCATTGGTGAAAGAATTTTTGAAATCAGTTCGGTGGTTTAAGCGTGAAAGCGTAACAAACAAACAAACAAACATCCTTACTTTCGCATTTATAATATTGGTAATATATTGTATGCATATTGTATCCATTTGTCGTCTTTTACGATACCCATGGGCAAGAAAGGGAGTGTTGAATTATATTCTTACTCCGTCACCACATGGAAAATTAATAAATTTTAAAGTTTATGATAACTGTTACGATGGAGGGGTGGTCTAAGCAGCTACCTTTTGTAAGGATCAATCTTTAGGACAATTCTTTGGGTGATACACAAATTATTGTTAAGCCTTTGGGTGTAAGTGTTGTACGGTTCATGGCCCTTTGCCATTACACTGCCTACTGCGAAGAGATTGAAGGGAGTGTAAATGCGTGCAATGAAGTTCAATAATACTAAAAGCATCATTAAACGCGCGAAAGTTGGGCTTCCGGCTCTTCCGCTCACCGAACGAAGCGCAATAATAAATTGCTACTACTCGTATTTTCTGCGGGAGTGTGGTACTACCCCGGACGGACCGGCCCACGGCTGTAGACAGACAACTGTCCACAGTGTGGTCCTCTACAGTAATGATATTTTTTATCCTAGTGAAATAGGTAATTCCCATCGGCAGAAAGAAAATCTACGCGGATAATTTAGTATTGAATAAAAATAGATTATCCAACCTGGTAAAGAACGTTTCAGAGCGATAAGGATTGTTATTATAATCACAATTGGATTGCTCATAATTCATCGCTGTCAAATGTATGCCAAATTGAGAGTATTGACGTATGTGCTGACGTCATTACATGAGATTTACATACAAATTTGAGGCCGGGATTTCGGCGTGTAAATAAATAAAAGTTTGATATATTTCATAACGAATCCATGGACACCTATCCTTTGAGAACTCAAAATAGACTTTCACCTATTTGCCATGGCCATCAAAGTATTAATATTTCTTCAGGCACGCTGCCTACCGCGCGACGGCGGCCGACATCCCGGGACAGGGACGTCGAGAGGTGAGGGTACCCAAAAGGGTATTCCGTCGGGTCGACCACTGAGGACAAGGAACTCGGCATTGGTGGTTGGCGCAATGACGAAGGCGTCGTGGGTACGGGTGGGTTATGGGCCCGCGCGCCGTTCTTTCGTCGCCCCGGATAGAATGGATGATAGCTGTGTGTTTGCTGACCATAGTCCACCCATAAAAAAAAGGTATGTTACTTGCCAAGAATTGATAATTCTAGAAACAGTAGCAGAGGAAGAACGACTCTGGTGGAATAGATAGATGAAGACTGCATTGAACGCGGAGTGGTCTAAATACTGATACTTCGTGCCAAGCGTGGATTTGATTCTCATGCGGGATGATTCTTTCTATGGTCCACTAATGATTGTACTGAATGTGTACGCAAGTATGAATGTCACGCCCATGACATGCGGTGTCCCACAGGGGTCGGTTCTGGGTCCGACCCTGTGGAACATCGGCTACGACTGGGCGTTGAGAGGAAGCCTCCCACCCGGGCTGGGCGTAATTTGCTACGCCGACGATACACTCGTCACAGCCCGGGGTGGGACTCTAGAGGAGGCGGCACGCCTGGCAACTCTCGGCACCGAGGAGATTGTCAGGCGGATCGAAGCGCTGGGGTTGAGGGTAGCCCTGGAAAAGACGGAGGCCCTTTTGTTCCATGGCCTCCGTACCGCCTAGCCTCCCGCCGGCGCTTCGATCACCGTAAAGTCGGTCACCATCAGCATCCAGGCCCACATGAAGTACTTGGGCCTGGTGCTCGACGGGCATTTTTGGTTCCGGGAGCATCTCCATCGACTTGTTCCCCGGCTTGTCGGCGCGGCGTCCGCCCTTTCGCGGCTGATGCCGAATGTGGGCGGACCCAGCGCTACGTGCCGACAGCTGTACGTGGGGGTGATCCGGTCGATGGCCCTGTACGGCGCACCGGTGTGGGCGGGGTCCCTGACCGTCCGTCTTAGGGCCCTCCTGTGGCGACCACAGAGGGTCATGGCAATCAGGGCCATACGGGGTTACCGCACGGTGGCAACGGAGGCAGCGTGCCTCCTGGCCGGAACTCCCCCGTGGGACCTGGAGGCGGAGATGCTCGCCGAAATTTATCGGCGGGTGTCGGAGACGCGCGCCCGCGGCGGCATGGTCTCCATCAAAGAGATCACCGCCTGGCGGGTCGACGCCCGCCGTGGAGTCATTGCCCATTGGGCAGTCCGGCTGGAGAGTCCTCGGTACGGTGTCAGGACCGTCGAGGCCCTCCGGCCGGTGCTGATGGAGTGGTTGGAGCAGACACACGGGATGCTTTCCTTCCGACTGGTGCAGGTGCTGACGGGGCACGGTTGCTTCGGGAAGTACCTGCACAAGATTGTCAGGAGGGAGAGCACTCCGTCCTGCCACCACTGCAGTTGCGACGAGGACACGGCGCAGCACATCGGTCGGTATCGGTGCCGACCATCGCCAGGGAGATGCTCGTCAGCGTCAGGAACTGGGACGCGGTCGCCGCCTTCTGTGAGGCCGTAATCTCACGGAAGGAGGCGGCGGATCGTGTGCGAGTAGAGCTCCTATTCGGCGACACGTTCCGCCGCCGGCGACTCGGGAGGCGCAGGCGCGAGTATCTGCGCCTAATGCCGCCCTAGCCGAGGCCGCGGGTGATCGGACCGGGGAATTGTCCGTCACCCGCAGAGAGGCTGACCGCGCGACGGCGACCGACGTCCCAGGACGTCGAGAGGTGAGGTTACCCGAAAGGGTATTCCGTTGGGCCGACCACTGACGACAAGTCACATCTGCTCCGGTGGTCGGCCCAACAACGAGGTGACGTGGGTACGGGTGGGTTATGGGCCCGCGCGCTGTCTTTTCATCGCCCCGGACGGACTGGACCGCGCGTGCGCTTACCATAGCCCACCCAAAAAAAAAAAAAAAATAGGCAATACGTCTGACCAGCGTGTTGTAGTAGCACAATTTCCCTCCTATAGTGGAGGAGGGCCGAGCCCAACAGTGGGACGTGTATGGACTGAGATGTTGATGATGAATTGTATGTTCTTACTGTCGCGACGCAAGAAAGATATTAAAAAAAGATTAAAATTCTGGACCACATGAACTGATAGTGTATGTAGATGTATCTAGGAGGTGATACCCATTCCGACCCGCACAGTTAATTTTAGAGGCTATTACCCTTAGCCATGAGGATACGACGAAGCAGGAAATTGTAAATAAATCAAAATCATGAATGAAGGGCGGTTTGGTCATATAACTCACCGTATACATTTATGATATCAGCTGTAAAAACTTGTTTTCGAGTGGAAGTCTCGAACCCAAAACTATTGGAATTACGATCCAACGATGAATTTGAGTAATAATTTATTAGAAAATGTTTGCACATTATACCGGTCTACTACTCTTAACTGAAAAGTTAAAATATTAGACCCTTCTTTACTATACTGCATAGACGTGTTGGCATAGAGTTTTATATCGAGTTTTCCTTCCGTTGCATAGATATTATCTGCATATGACATCCCTTAGTTGTCTTTTACGACATTCACGGGTAGAAGAGGGAGGGTGGTGAGTTGTATTCTTACTCCGTCATCACACGGATCCTACTCATACCACATAGAAATTCGTCCCAGTAATTTTTTATGTGATTCGCTGACACATTAGCATACTGACAAAAATGCCAAAAATAATCGCAATGAGTTCTGTTAATGAATTATCCTTTTTTGGATTGATCCTGCGACTTTCTCACTGGCCAAACAAAGCACAGTAGCGAATTATTACTAGTCAGATGTCAATTATTTGCGAGAGTATAGTTCTAACCCAGACGAGCTGGTCTATTTATGTATGTCTGCACGCAGCAAACTGTATCACAGATAAATGAGCCCATATTTATTTGTACGTTACTAAGAGCTATTTTGATTAATTGGTTTCCCTCGCAAATAGACAGAATATTCGCTGCGTAATCACAAAATGGCATGAGTAATTAATTTGTCCGCATAGTAATTAATATTAAACTAATTTCATGTTAACATCAGACAATATTACAAAGCGTGTTTGGCTCAGTTTGGTACCCGACATAATTAGGTTCTGCAATGTTAGCCTGTTCATACGAACTACGGCAACTTGTACTTATATTACAAATATTGCATTTTAGTTAGAGATAAGGTTATTTTGGGGTAATTAGCATGAAAGATAACTCAATGTATGAAAAATTAAAGACAGCTATGGTGTCTGTCCTACTTTACTCAAAATCTGGAGGTTGCAGGGCATGGTATGGGACTTTATCATTATTATGATCACAGCTTTTATAGAGAGCCGGAAGCCCAATTTTCTGAGGTGCGGTTTGCTGCGTGTGGGTTGTGGTGAAACTTTTAGTATCACAGAACCCGGACAACAAGGAACTCGGTGGTCGGCTCAACGATGAGGGCGACATGCTACGGTGCGTTATGGGGCCGCGTGCTACCATCTGTTGCCCTGGAAGGAGCTGGGTGGCAGGTGCGCTGGCCATGGTCCACCACAAAAAAAGTATCACCGAATCTCATTGCATGCATTCACACTCCCTTCCCTTTTTTTCACGGTGTGAGTAGCCTAGTAAAGGTCCATGAGCGACAGCATCACTTACCATCGGGTGTCCTGTTTGCTCGTTTGCCACCGTTTGCAATATCAACAAAAGTCCTGGGTTCGGGCCTCCTCCATAGTGGGAAGGAAATTGACCTGGTATGCTACGCTGGTCAGACTGGTTCGTATGGACTCTCTTGGAGTCTACGGAGTTTCTTGCATAAAATGTATTGCATATTATAATTTTGTGTTTACGACACCCATGGGCAAGAAGGCGATTGGTGTTTTATAGGTCGGGGAAATGTCTTATCGAATATAGTCTGCATAAGCTTTTAATAAAATCTCTTTGGCTGCACTCGTTGCTAGTTTTGATAAAGTTAGTTTGCTATCTCGGCCTAGTCTTAGAAAAAAATTTTTCATTTATTGAGCATATTAAAACTGTAGGCGAAAAAGCGAAACGGAATTTCTACGCGCGTACTAGAATATCCACATCTACTTGGGGCCTTCGTTTTAATACGCTTAAAACCATATACATGGCCACATATTTGGGGTGTATTTGTTACGCTGCACCTGTATGGGCCGATAGGGCCACCATAGGGGCGGCTCGCCTTAAATTACTACAGAGCCAACGATTGGCACTAATATTCTTATGTAAAGCCTATAATAGAACGGTTAGTACCGAGGCCTTACCAGTACTCGCGGGTGTACTTCCGGTTGATTTGGAGATTCAGAGACGAGCGTCAATGTATTACACCACAAAGGAAACTATGAATACAGATTTCCTTCTACCGCGCGACCGAAATAAAATTGCTAGATTGTTTGCACCACAATCCATTGTATATGAGGAACTTTTAACTGAATGGCAAGAAAGATGGGATTCATCATCGAAAGGTTGTCATCTTTATCTATTTTTCCATGCATCCGGGAGCGCCTGGAGAAGGTGTGGCTGGAGGTTGACCACTTCGTGGCCCAATTTTTAACTGGCCATGGCAACTTTAAAAGTAAATTATTTTCTTTTAAACTCGTACCATCACCATTATGTCAATGTTCCACATCTGACCACGAGTATGAACAATCAGCACATCACATTCTCTGGGAGTGCGATCTCTGGCGAAACGAGCGTAACCTTATGTTAAACAGTTTGCAAGTCACCTGTGGGGTAGTATACTATACGGACCTTGTAGCAACTCGAGAAAATTTCCGTGCGTTCATGCGTTTCTGCCATACCTACTGTAGCAATCAATCTTAACGCTCACATATAGGCCCCGTTAAGCTCTTCCGTATCCGTGGTGCCGTACTGCTGCGCTATCGTAGCTGTACACCTTTTTACTTATTGACTGACTAGTCATTTTGTTTTCCTGTCTCCCGCTTTGCCTAGGTGGGAAGTGGAATCTCTCTTTCCAACTCCTCCTCTTTAATCTTTTCTAATTAAATTTATTGCGGGTCCCAAGACAATTAAAATCATATCCCGGGACTGCCTGAGGGTCAAACCTCGGTGTCATTTATGGAGACCATTGTGGATCCTGGCTTACAGGAGTTACAATGGTGGGAATGTGTGGTGGGATTAGTCCCACATTTAAAAAAAAATTCAAAATAAGAAACAATTTAGTAAAATGTTGTTTCTCGTCGTTTTTCATTTGTTTTTCTTTCTGTCAAAACGAGTGATTAGTAATCATGAAGACATTAGATACACTTTAAAATATTATTACGAAAAAGGAAAACTTACAACGCAAACCGCGAAAAAAAAATTGTGATGTTTATGGACCTAATGTAGTGTCAGTAAGAGTAGCACAAAGTTGGTTTAAGTGTTTTTAATCCGGGAAATTTGATGACCTAAATGCACGTCGCTCTAGTCGCCCTGTCACTGTTAAAATGGACACCTTTTTAAAAAAGTGAGGCAAAATCGATATATTATTAGTCACGATGTAGTTGAAGATTAGGGTATTGACCAAAAAATAGTTTTACTTATTTGAACAAAGCTACCTATACAAACCTATACATTTTGGGCTTGGGTCTCCTCCACAATGGGAGGGAAATTGACCTACTATACCATGCTGGTCCGACGTCAAGGTATAGGGTTTCATTTCGAGTTTTCTTCCTCTTGATCTTATGCTTATTATATCCCTTAGTACTCTTTTACGACATCCATGGGCAGTGGTGAATTATATCCTTATTCCGTTACCACACGGAGTCGTATTATAGCATAGCATAGCTAGTATTATATGTAACAAAATGTATGATTTGTAAGTTTAAAAATATACACTTTATCAAGAAAAAAATATTTTTTGTAACGACGAAATTCTTTCTATTGCTCCCGAAACATGTGAATAGCTGAAGAAATAACATAATTGTATCAACTGCTTTTAGGTCTACATCATCATGCTTGCATATTATATCCATTAGTCGTCTTTTACGACATCCACAGGCAAGATAGGGAGTGTCGAATTGTATTCTTACTCTCCGTATGGTGATGCCATACGGATTAGTAGTAGTATTATTAATAGGTAGTATTTTTATGACTACTATTTTAGGTAAATTTGACGCTTGCAACATTTAGTTGTCTATCTACTGGCCTCTAAATTCTTTAGCTCACTAAATTCATATAATTGTACAACGTGTTTGGATGGCGAGTTTATGCGTGTTTTTCATGTTGGTATTATTTTAACCGGGAACGTGAAATGTCAAGTGGCACTCATATTTTATCTGAATACACGAATGTTTGTTTGGGGTTTTTAAAATCGATGAAATTTAATCTGTCGTTCTGTTTATTGCACATAGTGGCAAACAACCAAGCAGCACGCCTGATGGTAAGTGATCCTGCCGCACATGGACCCTTGCAATTTCATACCGGGGTACAGCCAGGCCGTTGCCTACCGTGAAAAAAATACTCTACTTAAACCTTGTTTAAAGAAAGACATGTCATAGCGCTCGGGAAACACAGCAGCAGGTAATTCATTCCAGAGCTTGCATGTATGTGGGAGAAACGATCGCTGGAAACATACAGTTGAAGACCATAATGTTACCAGATGAAATGGATGAAGTCATAATTCGTCATAATAAATGGCCCAATTTGTTTTTGTAAAATCTAACTTACCACTACTCATCATTGATCACTATTTCAGCATGAGCTGAATATGAATACATCCCATTATTGGGCTCGAGATTCCTCCACAATAAGAGGAAAATTGACTTTTTATACCACGCTTGACGTGTTGGTATTTTTTTTTATCGGTGGACTATGGTAACTGCGCACGCGGTCCATTTTGTCCGGGGCGGCGAAAGGACGGCGCGCGGGCCCATAATCCACCCGTACCCACATCGACCACCGGAGCAGGGTGACTTGTCGTCAGTAGTCGGCCCGACGGAATACCCTTTCGGGTACCCTCACCTCTCGACGTCCCTGCCCCGGGACGTCGGTCGCCGTCGCGCGGTCAGCAGCTTTTTTTTTTGCTTGTATAGATGCTAGATGTGGTGGGTGTACCACCACCGAGCACGCAAGCGTCTCGCGTGCCCGCCCTGCGGCCTCCTTCCTGGTCAGAAATGACCTACTATGCCGGTCAGATGTGTTGGTATAAGAGTTTATTTTAAGTTTTCCTTCTCTTGAATAGATGTTAAATGCATATTATATCTCTTAGTCGTCTTTTACGAAACCCACGGGTAAGACAGGAAGTGGTGAAATGTATTATTACTCCGTCATCACACGGAGAAGAGTGTGATGTAAGTTGTGACGGAATTGTTATCTATACCAATAAATAAAATTGGAGTGTCTGTTTGTAATGTCAAAATAATAGACTTTTTCATGCTCACACGGTTATTTGCACGACGCCTATGCCTAAAATAGCAATTAAAAAATTTTTGTCTGTCTGTCTGTCTGTTTGTTCCGGGTAATCTTGAAAACGGCTGGACCGATTTCAAAAATTCTTTCACCAATAGAAAGCTATAATATCAGGGCGTAAACTAGGCTATATTTTATCCCGGTATTCCCACGGGAACGGGAACTACGCGGGTAAAACGACTATAACCTATAACCGAAGCGGAGCGAGGGCCGGTTGCTAGTATTATACCTATGAATGAAATTGAAATTAATAAGATTATAAAACCATTTTCGATGTCTCTTCTTTATACTTATAGCCTAAATAAATAAAAAATATACTTAGAAAATGCTAGTAACTCTGCTAGTTCTACTTCACTGGTGCTCTCTAATAACTCTCTCTCTCTCTTTCCTTTTCATCCCATATCTATACTACAGTAGACGCAGATCTCTGATTTTTTAAGTTAGTGATACAACTCTCTGACTGCCTCCATCTATCAGCTAATCAACGTCGACTATTGTTGGTTTCTCAAGAAAGTAGAACGGTCATTGCACCCGCCGCCCGGCTCCGTCCGGGGCAACAGAGGGGCGGTGCGCGGCCCCGTAACCCACCCATAAAGCACGTCGCCGTCGTCGTTGGGCCGAACACCGGTGGAGAGTCCCTTGATTTCAGTGACCCGACGGAATACCCCGAGTACCCTCTCTCATCCACTTCCCCCCCGGGACGTCGATCGTCGTCGCGAGGTTAACCTCTCGCCGGACTAAATCCCCGGTCCAGTCACAGTCAGTCAGTCGCCGCCGGCGGAGGACCGTGTCCGCGTGGAGTGATTCCTCCCGCACACGAGAATGTCATGATCATAATGTTTGACGTGAAAAATTTCCTTGCCATCTACAAATGCAAGTTCCGCTAGGCGAGTTAAATTCATTTCACATTTTTGCATCGTTCTAATAATCTTATGGATTAATTTATCGCGGTTTTTTTAAGCGACTGCGATACTAATCTTCATCAAAAGGTAGGTGATACGTAACCTCCTAAATTCAACAAATGTTTTTTTTATCGTATAGAAATAAGCCGCTATAAACCATCATACTAGGTCACAGATGTGGATCGAGCAATATTTCATTCAATAAATCGATTATTTGTCAGTTTTATTTTAGTAGAGCATTTTTTTCTTGTTAATTATTGTGTTGTTAACGGGATTGTAATGTGAGTATTATAAATGGTTGCCTGCCTGACGTCAACCATCCTTATGGAATGTAATTGTTGATGCATCCACCCTGTAGAACATCGGCTACGACTGGGCGTTGAGAGGGAGCCTCCCGCCCGGGCCTGGCGTAATCAGTTACGCCGACGATACGCTCGTCACAGCCTGCGGTGGGACGCTGGAGGAGGTGACAAGCCTGGCGACTCTATGCACCGAAGAGATCATCAGGCGAATCGAAGCGCTGGGGCTGAGGGTGGCCCTGGATAAGACGGAGGCTCTCTTGTTTCATGGGCCCCGCATGGGCCCTCCCATCGGCGTCTCGATCATCGTCAACTCGGTTGAAATCAGCATACGGGCTCATATGAGGTACTTGGGCCTGGTGCTCGACGAGCATTGATGGTTCCGGGAGTATCTCCGCCGACTTGCTCCACGGCTCGTCAGCGCGGCGTCCGCCCTCTCTGGACTCATGCCAAACGTAGGCGAACCCGGCGCTGCATGTCGACGGCTTTACGCGGGGGTCATCCGGTCGATGGCCCTGTACAGCGCACCGGTGTGGTCGGGGCCTCTGACCGTCCATCTTAAAGCTCTTCTACGGCGTCCGCAGAGAGCTATGGCGGTCAGGGCCGTACGCGTTTACTGCACGGTGGCGGCCGAGGCAGCGTGCTTGTTGGCCAGGACTCCTCCCGTGGGACCTGAAGGCGGAGAAGCTCACCAGCTTGTATCGGTGGGTGTCGGAGACGCGAGCTGTAGGCGATATGGTTTCCTTGAGCGAGCTCACCGCCTGCGCTTACACAAGCGAATAAAGATTGTTTTTACCTATTTGTATTTAAACAACATACTTGAAGCTAGCCCATATCATTAATGATTTTGACGTTAACGTGGTTAGTACATTCATTCATCCCTCCATCTGTTATCTGACTTCGACTTTTTGACTTAGGCCCACTCGCGCATACATTATGATGTTAATAATTGCCTCAATCAGGCGGCTTGGCGATCGCAGTTGGTGTATTGGGAGCACTGCTGCTCGCTCTTATGATGCTCATTGTGTTGGTTTTTATGACTCCTATGAGGAAATAAGGGATGACAACATAATTTATTATTAACTCCTCTCTATATGGTCCAATAAACTAAATGGCTAAAAATAGAATAATATTTAAGAGTGGTAGGACCACACTATCGACAGTTATCTGTGTACCACGCTCTCGCAGAAAATCGACGTCTGAGTAGTAGCAATTTGTTACTGCGCTTCGTTCGGTGAGCGAGAGAGCCGGAAGTCCAACTTTCTGAGGGTGTTTGCGTGTGGAGGGTTTTGATGGTGCCTTTAGTATCACCGAGCCTCAATGCACGCATTCACACTCCCTTCACTTTTTTCGCGGTAGGCAGCGGCCTTGTAAAGGTCCATGAGCGGCAGCAACACCTATCATCAGTTGTACTGTTTGCTCGTTTGCCACTGCTTGCACTAAAAAAAAAAATATTAACAATATTCCTCATTGCATTTCCCTATAAAATACTAGTTAATATCAAATTTCGTTGCCCATAGAGGGGGATATTAGGACAGGATATTGTAGAGGCAAGAACGGTAATAACGGAACTAGATGCGGAAACGACCATCCGACCTGGAAAATCTTCTATAGAGTTAATACTTCAACCTGTTCAAAAATTTATTGGCAGCACATAGATATTAAGCTTTAGTCATAATAATGTTATTATCTATCGGCGTTAATGTACGATAAGAAAATTTATATTATTTGTATCTCTGATCATTAGTGGATGCAGCTAAGAATATTTATGTGATATTGAGGACAGTTGAAGGAGTTAGAAATATTTATTTTATGGTAAGGCTTCGCATCTTCCAAGCTTTTCTTATTCTTTCAATTTTTTCTGAATCTGCGGATAATTTGTATCCGTTAATTTATATGCTTATAAAGTCCCTCAAGATATATGAATTTATTAGGACCATTGCTTCATGCAGTTTCAGGTATTTTGGAAGTAAACTTTTTTCTTGATTCTACTATAATTTTTTTATTGTTATTTACATGCGATGATGGAATCGCTGTCTGATGATAAATAATATGATTCATTACCCCATTATCGTGTCTGTAGGTGTCGTAAAAGGTGACTTAGTGATATAATATGGGGATAATACCTATGCAGAAGGCAAACTTTATACCAACAATTATGACCAGCGTGGTATAATAGGTTAATGTTAGGCTGTGTGAGGCTCGCGTCCAAGAATGGGACTCGAGCCGATAGACAACCCGGCTTTTACTAGTTTAACTTTATGATACAACGGAGTCGTAGATTAATAGCTTATAAGTGTATTCTCGCTAAAGCCATCCTGTGCCCACTCCCCGCCGCGCGCACGCTTTTTATAGCACTTACGCCTACCAATTGCTTTCAACACAAACAGCGGGGTGGTCTTTATTATAAAAACAATAAAAAATATTGTTGTAGATGAATTTATTTCAGCATGAGCGAGGAATTAACTTACTTTTAGAAAACTCACGAATTCAAAAGACTACAAGTCTTCTCTTGTATAGTATAATTAGCAACCTGCCCTTGCTTCGCTTCGGTTTCAGTCGTTTTACCCGCGTAGTTCCCGTGTGAATACCGAGATAATAGCGTATGTTTCTCCCTGATATTATAGCTTTCCATTGGCGAAAGAATTTTTGAAATCGTTCCAGTAGTTTCGGAGCCTATTCAATACAAACAAACAAATCTTTTCTCTTTATAATATTAGTATAGATTGTAATGTGCAAGCCTTTTATTCTTTTGTTTAAAACCCATAAAATAGGAACGGCTGGTGATATTTTGTATTATCACTTATCTGTTATGATTTACATCGCATTTGCATCAGATTCCAAGTTTAAGCAATTACGTCAGAATATCAATTTTTCATCGATCATCTGCCTTCTGATATCCAAAACATAAAGAGATAATAATATTCTTGAATTAATATTCAAATGTATTGATAGCGATTCTTATTGACATTCATATGAAATTCATGAATACATTTCGAGAACATTTTTTATGAAGAAACATTTTGTTTTAAATATATCGGTTTTTATGTGTATTTAATTTATTTAGAACTAACTAAATTAACACTATTCTGTATCGCTGTTATACACAATTATAAAAATGGAATTCGTAGGACGATCCCCCATTAGCAGGACTGGCAACAAAAGGTCGCAAGGAAATGTTGCATGCACATGGCATAGGAGCTCTTTTTTTTGAGTGGCATTCTCGTGGGGAGACTTCTGTCCAACAGTGGACGCCTATGGGCTGAGGGATATAGAATTCCTTAACACCGATTACAGCGAAATCTATCGAGCTCTGAGCCTCGTTTAGTGGTCTAGAAACTTCGAATTATCACCTTTTTAATGAAAATCGGTTTGGGGCTCATCGATTAGATGGCTTCAAATTCTATAACTGATGTATAAACATTTTTTTTTTGTATTTTGTATATATTGTTGTATGCTGTATGGTAGCGGCTTCGAATACTACCAACCCTTGCTTTACTCGTGGGTGTCGTAAAAGACGACTAAGAGCCCTAGATTGACTTGGACCAACTCCATCTGGTACCTTTTGGGTCAACGATTACATTCCCAAGGAGGGTTGACGTCAGGCATGCGGCCGGTCATAAAAGTCATTGCCGAAACGTTTTGCAATATGTCAAAACAGATGACATATTGCGTCGACCCCAAGTAATTGGGATAAGAGCAAGATGATGATGATTTATTACTAGCAACCCGCCCTCGCTTCGCTTCGGTTTTAGTCGTTTTACCCGCGTAGTTCCCGTTCCCGTGGGTATACCGGGATAAAATATAGCCTAGTTTACGCCCTGATATTATAGCTTTCCATTGGTGAAAGAATTTTTGAAATCGGTCCAGCCGTTTTGAAGATTACCCGGAACAAACAAACAGACAGACAGACAAAAATTTTTTAATCTGTATTTTAGGCATAGGTGTCGTGCAAATAACCGTGTGAGCATGAAAAAAGCCTATTATTTTGACATTACAAACAGACACTCCAATTTTATTTATTGGTATAGATACTCCATTTTAATGAGATCTATATAAATTATTTACAAACGAAAACTGATTACGTTGTCCAGCCGGGTTAAATTTGTCGCTCGACTTCTTTAAATACGATTTTGTTAATTATTTTATTCAAAATACTAGCAACCCGCCCTCGCTTCGCTTCGGTTTCTGTCGCCTTATCCCCGTGGTTCCCGTTCCCGTGGGAATACCGGGAAATATAGCCTAGTTTTCTCCCTGATATTATAGCTTTCCATTGGTGAAAGAATTTTTAAATCGGTCCAGCCGTTTTGAAGATCACCCGGAACAAACAGACAGACAGAAAGACAGACAAAAAAATTATAAAATGATTTTAGGCATATGTATAGTGCAAATAACTGTGTGAGCATGAAAAAAGTCTATTATTTTGATATTACAATCAGACATTGCAATTTTATTTATTGGTATTGATTTTAATTTAATTAATTGAATTAGGAGATACATGGTACGTTTTACGATTTTAATTTAATTAATTGAATTAGGAGATACACGCACCTAAAAGCAAGGTTATGAGATGAATTTACATACGTGCATAGTATGGTCATACTATTTTGATTTTGTGTGTGACCGTAATCTTCGTTCCTCCAATAATCTTATCCTTCACTGTCCTTCTCATTACTCTAATTTCGTACACTCTTCTTTTTATATCCAGGCTATTCTCCTCTGGAATGCGTTACCATTAGAGATCAGAATGGCCGCTAGTCGTGATGGTTTTAGAGCTATGGTCAAACGTCGATACCTAGATTTTCTAACGGAGTCAATTCATCAACGATGGCTCTCCTCTACATTTTATAAAATTTCTTTGTATGCATATGTCTATTTATGTATGTTTATATGTATTTATATGTGTATATATGGTATATATATATATATATATATATATATATATATATATATATATATATATATACATATATATATATACATATATATATATATATATATATATACATATATATTGTGTGTATGTATTGAGTATAAGAATAAATTTGCCATATTTGGATAACCAAATTTTATAAATCACCAATTATATGAATTGCACCTGCCTAAATTATTTCTGCTCCACCCTAGGTTGGCTGGTAGAAAATGCCTAAGGCATTAAGTCCGCCTTGTACCTTATTTTTGTGTGCTAAAGTTTGAATAAATAAATAAATAAAACTTTTGGACCAGCATCGATGTGCATTGATAAATCAAATGAACAATATATCAATTAGTGACGGCATATATTGATGTATTGCTGAAACGGTGAATTTGGTACAGTGACTTAATGACACACCGATGACGTATTTGTATTAATATAGGCTCTGTTATAGTCCTAGCTGAGGCTGCGGGTGATTGGATCGGGGAATTAGTCCGTCACCTGTCGAGAGGCCGACCGCGTGAGGAAAGACCAACGTCCTCCCCGAGGGAGGGACGACGGTCGAGGAGAGGGTACTCCTCAGGGGGTATTCCGTCGGGCCGACCACTGACGTCAAGTCACCCTGCTCCGGTGGTCGGCCCAACGACGAAGGCGACGTGTTACGGGTGGGTTACGGGTGTGCGTGCTTACGCCCCTCTGTCGCCCCGAACGGAGTGGCGCGAGGAGTGCGCCGGCGCCGACCATAACACAACCCAAAAAAAAACCTCTCTCATAGTGAACCTTCTGTCTTTAGACGACTTTGCGAAGATCTTGTTTTGTATTCTATACAAGTATTATAAAGCGGAAACGTTGTATTTTTTATGTTTGTTACGAATTAACTAAAAAACTATTAGACGGATTTCGATAACTCTTTCACTATTAGAATGCTATATTATCCCTGAGTAACATAGACTATATTTTATCCCGGTATTCCCACGGGAATGGGCACTACGCGGGTAAGGCGACTGAAACCGAAGCGAAGCGAGGGCGGGTTGCTAATGTTAAACAAAGATTTTTTTTTTCGTGTTTCTTCATCATCATCACATTGCTTTTGCCCCAATTACATGTGGTCGTCTCTATATGCACTTTTTTCATAGTACATATTACAAAAGTTATTGGCAATACTTGTATGATTGGCCGCCTAACTGATCTCAACCCTCCTTGGAAAATAATTGTTGACCAGATCAGATGGAGCTGGCCCCATTTTATATAAAGCTCTTCATCATCATCATCATCATCGCAGCCCACATACGTCCCACTGTTGGGCTCGGGCCTCCTCCACAATGGGAGGGAATTTGACCTATTATACCATGCTGGTCAGACATGTTGGTTGGTATAGGGTTTCATTTCGAGTTTTCCTTCTGTTAAATATATAATAAAGCTCTTAGTTGTAATGATTTCTGATATTTACGCGAGTATAACACATCCTTACTAATATTATAAATGCGAAAGTAAGTTTGTTTGTTACGCTTTCACGCTTAAACTACCGAACCGATACCAAAAATTCCTTCACCAATGGAAAGCCATAATATCAGGGAGTAACATAGGTTATATTGTATCCCGGTATTCCTACGGGAACGGGAACTACGCGGGTAAGATGACTGAAACCGAAGCGAAGCGAGGACGGGTTGCTAGTTGTAAATAAAATTATTCTACGGATATTATCACGTATGAATTTACTTTTTGTTTGCCCGACGTTTCGAATACTTTATACAGTTGGTCACGGGCAGGCTGTAAAGTGTTCGAAACGTTGGGCAATCAAACATCAAATTCAAATGCGGTAAAATCTATAAAAGAATTCTTAGTCGTCTTTTATAATACTCACGAGCGTTGAAAGGATTATAGTACTTATTCGTAACCGTCACAAAGTTTTTACATAATTATAACTAAAATTATTAAATAACTTATCACTTTTAACATCAAAGAATAAAAAATGACAAAATATTCTTGTTTTTGCTTGTGAATCAGCTTAGGTAATATATCGGATTATTTATATTAAAGAAACCAAAAAATATTAGCAATATTTACTCACGAAACGGCAAAATATATCTTGAAAAGGCAAGGAAAAAGTTGTTGATAAATAATCGCATGAAGTAAGCTCTATCAATGAGAGTTTGACAAGTCCAATTAGGCGTTTTTACGAAATGATGATGCAATTGTGGAAAACTCTGTCAAATAAAATATTTTCGCCTCTAACTTTTCCTAAAGTGAAATTATTTCACAGATAACTTTCATCTTTGTTGTAATAAAAATATACCTTTTTTAATAATTAAGTATTACAAAATTATCCATATGGTGACGGATTAAGAGTACAATTCACCACTGATCATTATACATCTTGCCTGTGGATGTCGTAAAAGACGACTTGGGGATATAGTGCGAATGTGGTATCTATGTAAGAGAGGGAAAACTCGAAACAAAATCATATACAAACCTGTATGACCGGCATAGTATAGTAAGGTTAATCTCCCTCCTATCGTGTAGGAGGCTCGAGCCCAGCAGTGGGAAGTGTACGAGGCATGCCTTTTAAGTTTTGTCGTTTGAAGAAAAAAAACACAACTAGAACCTTTTAGTACTTTTTATTGTTTTTCAAAGTATTCACCACATAGCTTAATACACTTTTCCATTCACTCAAACCAGTTATTATAATGGAATTAGAGGGGCATAAATTCCCCTCTAAAGTGGGGGTGTTCAAAATGGTCGACTTGAAAGCGTCGACTGCTTCTTCACGTGAATGCACAAACCGTCATAATTACCTATTTATTTTTAAAGAGTTCCGTACATACGTGCAGTACAATGACCTTGTACACTACGGAACGGTGCCGGACCGTTCCGTAGGGTACAAGGTCATAATAGGTGTTTCCAACTGTTATTAACTTATTAAGTTATTTAACCCACTATTAATAAAGTTATTTTACCAAACAATGCTATTCATATTCCGTAATTCTAGTAATTACGTAAGTAATATAATCCAAAATTGATTACTTTCTAGTTTCTTAGATGAAAATTATGAAAAAAAAATAAAAAGCGCTTTCTTACTGCTCGCAGCTCATGCCGTAGCTGTTGACAGCCGCGCGGGCTAGTGGGGTCAGGTCGCGCGACTTAGGCGGTCGTGGCGTTTAGCTGCTGTGGCCTGCCGCTGTTGTCAAAGCTCGAGAATCATACTCTTATAGGTCACGTGTATTAGCGGGTACCCTGGCTCAGTCCCGCAACAGCAGCCAAATGCCTTGCCAAATTGAAGATATTAATATTTCTGCTCATAATACGACTCACTGCTGAGATCAAGCCTCCTCCAGATTTCGTTGGTTTGGTGGATTTTTTTAAGACTGATGAGTTGTTTGTATATACTTCTTGTAACCACCATTGCTGAAGCAATCCCTAAAGACGACAAAATATGAAAGACAAAAACTAATATGTAATCTAATGAAAGTTTGCGTCAATGCTCGCGTAATTTGATTCGGGATTATCTATATTTACTAACATATATTCATTTAGTAAACGTATTTATAGTACATACTAGCAAAAATCGGTGCTTTAGAAGGGCTTGAAAAGTTTTTTACCTAGTAATAATTTTGAAGCTTTTTAAAGCCTTTTAAGACGTTTCATGCAATTGAATTATTGATATATTATTATTATTATTTTTAAATAATTTTTACGGCAAATAATTACAATTCATTTTTTTTTATTTTATTCAAACATAAAATTTCTTATACGGCTTTACTTATATATATTTTGACATGTGTGAGATTTTAATACTACTTAATCTATTATACAGGTATTGATAATATAATACTATATTATTTATATAATGCTTTATATCCTTTAAATGTTGTAAACGCGTATATAAAATTAATCACAGAGATGTTTCTTAATCTTTAAAATCTACATCAGCCTTATCTAAGGTTAAGCCTTGTAAATTATGAATTGTTATCTCGAAAGCTAATTGTAATGAGAATTGTTTTCTGGAACAATTAATATTTTCACTTTTCCAAAATGGCGGTATTGAAACACAGACGCTATTGCCAAAAGTTGAATGAGAAAAATTTTGAAGTCGCACCCTTATTACTACATAGATTTTCTTCAAAAAGTGTAATTTTTAAAAACCTCAGATTTTGGTCCATCTATATTATGTAAATAAAATATATTTAATGATTTTTTTTTTACTTGAAATTGGATGTCTTTTTAATATGCAAAGGATGATGACATAAATTACAGTATCTCAGTTCCCAATTTTTCTGAACAATTACGATATTCCGTATACTTAAAAAAAACGAGAAATTTTGACGATTAAAATTTAATTTTACGCCTCTAACTTTTTTCTGACGTTCTCTTACTCAAGGAAAGACTTAGTTTACTTTTTACAGCCAGTTAGCGTGCGTCTTAGTAGCATTTTGCTGTAACAATAACATAAATATCAATATTGTTGACATTTTTATTTAGATAACACATCTTTATGATTCCATTATCGCAGGCGCAACTATCTGCGCCTCATGCCGCCCTAGCCGAGGCCGCGGGTGACGTGACCGGGGATTAGTCCGTCACCCGCCGAGAGGCCGACCGCGTGAGGAAAGACCGACATCCTCCCCGAGGGGGGGACGTCGGTCGATGGGAGGGTACCCCAATAGGGGGTATTCCGTCGGGCCGACCACTGACGACAAGTTAACGCTGCTCCAGTGGTCGGCCCAATGACGAAGGCGACGTGGTTTTTGGGTGGGTCGCGGGAGTTGCGTGCTTAAGCCCCTCTGTCGCCCCGGACGGAGTGGTGCGGAGGCGCGCCAACCGCGGACCACCCACAAAAAAAAAATGATTCCATTATAGACATCTGTTATAGGTATTTAACCTTATATTAATTAAAATTATCTTACACATTACACTAAATATCCCTAAAATAATTACGTAACAAACAACACATAAATATTCAACGATTTTATTTATTATATTGCTACTCCGTTTCGTTGAAAGATGTAAAAAATTAAAGGGACACAATTTAGGCCTAGTCCACTAAGTTTAATTATCTCGGTCGGCAAAAAATCTATTATCATACGTTAAACTCAACTCTCTTTTAAAAAGTAATTAATTGTTATTTGTACTTAACCAAAAATGCGGCGTATTTTTATCTATACATTTTGTTCACATCGATATTTGTTCTTTAGTTTTCTAAAACATGACGTTAGTAATATCTACAATAAGATTCTAAATAATAAAAATTTTTGCATTTTATATTTCTTAAAAATATAGTTAAAATAGTATTTTTATGATTGACGTGGATAAAAATTATTATGTCAAAGTCCAAACTTAAAATGAGATAGTTTTTCTCTAAAGCGTACCGCTAAAATGCATAGATGGAGGAATAGTGAAGATTGATTATGATACGATGGTTAGCTGATAATTTTCTGACATGTGCTTTAATATTCATCTCGGCTCATATACGCTGGGCTCGAGCCTCCTCCGTAATAGGAGGGAAATTGACCTTAACATTCTAGTTAGACAGGTTGGTATAGGGATTTTTTTGAGTTTTCCTTCTCTTACATAGACGTTTTATACGTATCCCTTAGTCGTCTTTTACGACACCCATGGGCAAGATAGAGAGTGGTGAATTTTATTCTTGAATTTCCGTGTGGTGACGGAGTAAAAGACTACTAAGGGTTATAATATGCACATAACATCTGCTGAAGAGAAGGAAAACTCCACCTACCTGTCTGACCAGTATGGTATAGTAGGTCAAATTTCTTTCCATTATGGAGGAGGCCTGAGCCCAACAGTGGGACGTATATGGGCTGAGATGATGATTATATAGAGCGGTGAATTGTATTCTACGTCGTCACACGGACAACTTTATTATTAAAAAGAAGAATATCTAATTAATGTGTCGCTTATATTTATTAGATATTTTTGCTATGCAAATTTATTAAGGCTAGTCATTGCTATCACTACCGGCAAATATATTATTGGACAGTTAGTTAAAAAATTTGTTGACTAAGAGCTCCGTTAATACCACTTTTTGAATTTATCGAGTAAACAAAATAAAATATTGTTTACCTCATAATATTGGATATTTAAAATGTGCTGATAAAGTTATTTCTGTCGTTTGATACCGAACAGCTCACTATTTAACTTTTTTTTATAAATTTAAGACTTAAAATCAAATATTATTTTGTGTGACGTCTAAGCCTATCACTATAGCATACAATTAAAAAGCTTCTAATGTCATATCATTTGTCAAATTATGATAAGTAAACAAATACTATTAGACAACAGAGGAACATACATTTATTCATTAGGGAACAGATGAATAATTTATATACCATAGTGAAGCACACAACTCTCATTTATAGTTCAGTAAAAATAGAAAATACTATATTAATGCACAAAAAAAGTTAAACGGAACGTCGATGTAGGGCATATGTCTTAGGAACGTTGATTGAATTTGCCGCTGTCAACAGCATGTTTTGAGGCCATAAAAAGCTCAGTTTTATTGATTAGAAAAAGAAACAGCTGCACAAGACACAAGTTTGCGCGTTCACTGCAAAGAAGGACCCGTTTGTCATGGCGCCACAGTTCCAAGGAGTAACTCTCCCAATTTCTGAGAGTATTGGGATTCTCGCCGTCAAAATATCGAGCAAAGTCCAGTTTGGGAGTCATTTGGAGGACAAAGCCAAATTGGCAAGCAAAAAGTTGGGTGTCCTGAACAGAGCCAGGCGGTACTTCACACCGAGACAGCGTCTTGTGCTATACAAAGCACAAGTTCGTCCTCATGTGGAGTACTGCTCACATCTCTGGGCAGGTGCGCCCAAATATCAGCTAGACCCACTTGACTCCTTGCAAAGACGGGCTGTTCGAATCGTCGGGGATCCCAATCTTACGGACAGATTGGAGTCGCTGGAGCAGCGGAGAGACTTTGGATCACTCTGCGTACTCTACCGACTCTTTCACGGGGAGTGTTCCGAGGAACTGTTTGACTTGGTACCACCGTCACCATTCTACCAACGTACCACTCGACATCGTAGCAGGGTTCATCCATTTCACCTGGAAACGTTATGGTCTTCAACTGTACGTTTCCAGCGATCATTTCTTCCACGTACGTGCAAGCTCTGGAATGAACTACCTGCTGCTGTGTTTCCCGAGCGCTATGACATGTCCTTCTTTAAACGAGGTTTAAGAAGAGTATTTCCTTACGGTAGGCAGCGGCCTAGCTGTGCCCCTGGTATTGCAAAGGCCCATGTGCAGCAGTTTCACTTACCATCAGGTGTGCTGCTTGCTCGTTTGCCACCGTTGGCAATAAAAAAAAAAAAAAAAAAACTGATATAATAGTGAGAAATAGCTTTATGATATCATTGCTTTTAAGCCTCGAACAATAATTTTTCGTGTTATGTCGGTTACACTCGTTCTTCTGTGGATTTTCGTATTTTGGATTCTATCTCGCAGAGACATGCCGAGAATAGCCATGGAGCGCTATAGTACGCTGAATGACTTTGGTTATGAGGCCTACATTTAAGGACCACGTAACCGTGCCGTAAGTCATAATTGGTAACACACACCTAACGTTTTACAGATTTCATTATGTTTTAATTTTGTTTTTCCTGTCCCGACGTTTTGGATATCAGTAGTGACATAAATAGGTAAGTATTCAAAACGTCGGGATAATATTAAAAAAGAATAAAGAAAAGGGTGTAAAATTAAAAAGTGTTCTTCAAATTACTAATTTGCCCTTATAATTGTCTAAATCAATATTCAAAAAATTCTTTATGACTTTGAATAAGATAATAAAAGTAAATTATAGTTTAAAAAAACTAAAAAAACGCACTTACAAGTTACAAGTCAAGCAGTTATTAGAAATAATTAGTCAAATCTGTCTACCTGTTTTCGAGTACCATATTTACAACAAACAATAATTTAACATTTATTTTCTACTGTGTAAAATATGAACAAACAAACCTCAGTATGTTCGCCATAGATATTAAAACGGAAGAATTAGTTATATTAATATTAATTTTGACGTAATAGGTTCAATATAAATGTAAATATCAAGTAGTATAATTGGCATTTGCACTTTCACGGGAAACTTATAATAGCTACTGTGATTACTAAATTGTCTGCCAAACATGGCAATTCATGGGTCGTATGTCTAATAGTAAACATGAATAGGGGGATAGATAGATTTCTAAGTTTATGTCATGTCATCACAAAAATTTTTCCCGCTGGTTTCAGGGCCTTAGTACAATGTCTACATAACACATTCAGTATTAATGGATGTTTTTTTTTTCGTCGCTTGCAAAATAAGAAATAATATACCCAGATATTTTTCTCATCTGTTTATAGATATGTCATCGCCACGCTTGGCGTTAGTAAACACAGATGGTGTTATACATTTTGTAGAAGAGCGCTGCTGCTCATTATCCTCGCGTATTTACTCGGTTTTTACGACTTCATAGAGAAAATATGGGATGTCGGTGGGTTCTGAACCCATCAACATCATCGTAGTCCACATTAGGGATGTAAAAAAATTATCGATTTTTATAAAAATCGATAATTAATCGATTATTTTTTTGTAATAATCGATTTTTACAATCAATTATCAAAATAAGAAAAATCGTTTATTAATCGATTTTTTACTATCGATTATTAATCGATTATTCACGGCCAGATTTCCTAAAAAAAAGTTATCACGATTGTTTCATACTATATTAGAAAATAAAGCTCACATTTCCTAAAAAAAGGGCATCACAATGCTATTGGGAGAAAAATCGATTATTTTATAATCAATCATTTATTTTTAATTAATCGATTATTTTATAATCGATTTATTTTAAAGAACAAAAAATCGATTATTGAAAAATCGATTACTTTCCCTCCAAGTCCCATCCCTAGTCCACATACGCTCTACTCGGGTCTTTTCCTCCATTGGTGAGAGATTAATCTACTACACCACGTCAGTCAGACGTGTTGATATAGAGTTTTATTTTGTGTTTTCCTTCTCCTACATAGATGTTATCTACTTATCATATCTCTTTGTCATGACGACGGTGACTATCAAGAATGCTTGAGTTATTAATTTTATTAATTTTTATTCGACTTACTAACATTTATAGGTAAACCTGCGCTTATTTTCGTAGTAGCGTTACTTATTACAGTATAATAAGTTTTTCAATTTCAAATAGTTATTATCAAGATCAACACGCTAGTGTTCAAATAAACAAATAGTTATACTCTATCTTTATAATACTAATTTAAACGAATGTCGGATACATTTCCAAGTAAAACTTTATGAGTAGACTATAAAGTTTATTTTGTAACTTTACCGTATATATTAAGTTAACATTTTGTGGATTTTTTTATTAACTGAATAGAAATGAATATATTTCAATAGTTTGGCAGAAGACTCAATAATCTATCACATTAGGTAAGAGCACTAGTAATTGACCATGTACCAGCAGTTGACCACTAATGCCCATAAATCGATAAAATAAGAATATACGAATACGAGTTTTTAAATTAATGCCATATTAAATAGTAGATAATCCAGTCATCGAATCGTGCAAACTACGTATCCTCTATTTTTTTTAATGTTCCAAATGCACTCCAATTTATTTCACTGTAAGTAAACAATTTCCTTTTTTTTCAATTTTTCTAAGGATAGTATATTTTTAAAATGATATATTAACAAGATCACTAAATTGTTAATATTTCATTTTAAAAATTTACAATTATTAACAATTTAGTGATCTTGTTAATAGTAAATAGCTTTTTTTTTGTTTGGTATTAATTAAGGAAACGTATGTGAAATATGAAAAAAAAAAATATTTAAGGCACTATGCACTATGGTCAACTACTGATACTCAATTTTTTTTTATTTTATTCCATCATTGTACAAGTAAATCACTAGTTTAATGTTGGAAAGCTGCCGCAGAGCTCGGAACAAGAAACATTAATTGAATTCGGGTGAAAATTAAGATTGAACAAGAATAAAGGAAATTTTAAGACCTTAAATACAACTACTAGTGCTTTTACCTTAACGCTATAAACTTCGGCAGCGTCAGGAACTGGGACACAGTCGCAGCTTTCTGCGAGGCAGTAGTCTCGCGGAAGGAGGCGGCGGATCGCCTGCGCGAGGAGCGCAGCCTCGGTGAGATGATCCGCCGCCGGCGACTGGGGTGGTATAGGCGCGAATATCTGCGCCTCATGCCGTCCTAGCCGAGGCCGTGGGTGACGTGACCGGGGAATTAGTCCGTCATCCGCCGAGAGGCCGACTGCGTGAGGAAAGACCGACGTCCTCCCCGAGGGGCACCACTGACGTCAAGTCACCCTACTGCGGTGGTCGACCCAACGAGGAAGGCGACGTGCATCGTGGGTGGGTTGTGGGTGTGCGTGCTTACGCCCCTCTGTCGCCCCGGACGGAGTGGTGCGAGGAGCGCGCCGACCGCAGCCCACCCCCAAAGAAAAAAAAAAAACGCTATAAAATTGAAAATAAAATATACACAAATAGATTATTATTATTATATTTTCCGTGTGGTGACGGAGTAAGAATACAATTCACTCTCTATCTTGCCCGTGGATGTCATAAAAGATGACTACGGGATATAATATGCACATAACATCTGTGCAAGAGACGGAAAACTCGAAATGAAATCCTATACCAAGATGCCTGACCAGTATAGTATAGTAGATCAGATTCTCTCCTAATGTGGAGGAAGCCCGGGCCCTACCGTGGGACGTATGTGGAATACGACGATGATGATTATGATGAAATAGTTTAAACAACAAATTTTTGATAAAATCTAAAATATAATAAAACCGAAATAGAAACGTGTTACATGTAACACGTCTTATTTTAGTAATAGATTATTTTTAACTTTTTAATTCTTTCCGTGTGGTGACGGAGTAAGAATATAATTCACCATTCGCTATTTTACCCATGGGTATCGTAACGCGTAATGCTGACGTATGAACATCTAAGAGAAGGAAAACTACAAAATAAAACCTTTTTGTTTTTGGGTGTGAGCTACGGTCGGCGCGCTCCTCGCACCACTCCGTCCAGGGCGATAGAGGGGCGTAAGCACGGCACATCCGTAATCCACCCGTGTACCGTCGCCTTCGTCGTTCGACCGACCACCAGAGCAGGGTGACTTGTCGTCAATGGTCGGCCCGACGGAATATCCCCTGAGGAGTACCCTCCCATCGACCGACGTCCCCCTCGAGGAGGACGTCGGTCTTTCCTCACGCGGTCGGCCTCTCGGCGGGTGACGGAATAACTCCCCGGTTCAGTCACCTGCGGCCTCGTCAAAATAAAACCCTACACCAATAATAATAATAAGTCTGATCCCTACACCAATAATACGTTGATCAGAATCAACGTGGTTATAGTAGGTCAATTGCCCTTCTTTTACAGATGAGGCTCGAGGTTAACAGTGGAACATATATGAGTGGCGATGAATGATGAATGAATGATGATTTCTTAGAATAATAGCGTATAGAAGGTAAGTCCGCGCACAAAAAAATTAAGCATTTAAATTGGAGCTTAATGGAGCTTACGCCAGACCTTTCCATAGTGTACAAAGTCACTGTACTGCACGTACGAACGCAACTCTTAAAAAGTAAATAGGTAATTATGACGGCTTGTACATTCAAATTGTGTCACAACACATTTGAAAAACATGAAAAGTATTAATATTACTTTTAAAAGTATTTCGACATAATTTGTATAGTGGTGTGCGTGTGTACGTGTGTAATCGCTTGCACGCATGTAGTATTTTTGGCTTCCTATTTTTGATCGCTTAAGTACCGACTCGATTCATCTATAAGTTATTATTCTAAGTGATGATTTCTTTTAAACAAATTTAAAACAAAGTAAATAGAAGTATATAATTGATTGGATACATCAACATCTATTAGGTCAACTAGCTTAATAAGAATAAATGATGTCAACGAGAATCTCGTCGAAAACATTTAAGTGGCCCTTACGCCCAACTTTCTCTTAACTTCGATAAAGTAATGGTTTCAGAGATTAGTTATCTACCAAACCTTTATAAGTTAGGTATTAATGATTAAAGTTTATGACATGGCAAAAGCAATTAAATATATAAATTTATGTACATAGTCATTTGGATTTATTTACATAAGGTAATCTTTCTCTTCTCTTCTTTCTCTCCTAAGGGATTTTCCTTACGTACATAATATCTATGCAAGAGGAGGAACATTTGAAATAAAACCCTATATCAACCTGTCTGACCATTGTGATATAGTAAAATCAATTTCCCTCCTATTGTGGAGAAGGCTCGAGCCCAACAGTGGGACGTATATGAGCTAAGATGTGACATGTAAAGTTACTCGGATTTATTTCAAGGTACAAAGTATTATCTTAAAAGAAATAATAGTCTATACTACTTCCCCAGCGTTTATCGGTTCGTCGAGCGATGTGGCCTGCCCATTGTCAGTTCAGCGTACTAATTCTTCGCGCTATGTCGTTTACACCCGTTCTTCTGCGGATTTCCGTATCTCGAATTCTATCTCGTAGAGAATTCCCAAGCATACCTATCCAGCTCCATAGCACGCTGAGCCACTTCAAGCTTGGTTATGAGGCTTCACTGGTCATCATTGGTAACACATACTGGTCGTAGACTTGTGTTTTCAGACACTAAGGTACATTGGAAGAGCAGGAGAAGATAGGTTCTCGACCACGTATCGGACGACACAGTGTAGGACGCCTCCCCACTAGGTGGACCGACGACCTGGTGAAAGTTGCAGGCGGCACAGGACAGCACTCAGTGGCGTAACATGAGGGAGGCCTACGTTAGAAATGACGATGATGAGGATATACTTAATTACTTATACTTGATAGGATATACTGTATTAATACTTTTATACGATTATTATCACTTTTATTACTACTTACTTTTATTTTTACTACTACGTTTATACTAATTTTATCTATACTTATTATTTATACTTCATATCTGTCGCGATACAGTTTATTATGTAAAAGGCGAGGGAGTATATTATTATGGTTTAATATGGTTGGTTTGCCCAATATTAATCATCTTGTGTGTGGTAGCTAAGATAAGAAACAAAACCGGACCGGGATATAAATATAGAATACAATATGCACAGCAGAATAGAATAATGACACTTTGTATTTTTAGTCTGTAATAACGCGGACAAAGGGAGTTAGGTTACTAATTACCAGTTGTATCATCCGTGAGTAATATTTTTCAACTACTTTCTAAGAGAACAAAGCCTTTAGGATTCTTTAGTAAGAAATAACTTAGCATTTTGTAAGTAAAAACATACCGCAAGATATTTCAAACTTTACCTACGAGGTTTTGAACTAATTAAGTTACAATATCAATTTACTTTCAAAAGAATAGAAAATACTCCATGTATTTTTATACATTTAAAATCGTGAAAAAAATTTCTCTTCATGTTTTAGATTCTTTTTCGGTCTCAAAAGTTAGTCACAAAGCTTTATCGTTACAAAATAAATTATAATTATACTAATTCACTTGGCCCTAAAAATATAAAGAAATATTTTTTTATAAAATTGTTAGCTTAACATTTTTTGTAGAGGTCTAAAAACTTTATTCCTAGCAACTACTAGCGTAGATAAGTTAAAAATAAGCCGATTTTAACACAATCGTCTGAAGTAAAATAAGTATTATGATTTTTTATTATTTCGAAGCAGCTCGGAGGGGTATCTTCTCCGCTCAAATAAGCCACATTGTTAGGCTCGGTCAATAGGAGACCCGCAACCCACCCACGTGCACGTCGCCTTCGTCGTTGGGCCGACCACCGGAGCAGGGTTACTTGTCATCAGTGGTCGGCCCGACGGAATACCCCCTATTTGGGGTACCCTCCCATCGATCGACGTCCCACGACGATAGTCGGCAGCGTCAGGTCGGCACCGATGACTGCGACGAGTTCACGGCGCTGCGTGGTCCAAGCGGCGCAGGCCTCGAGCGTATGCTGCACCGTGTCCTCGTCGCAATCGCAGTGGTGGCAGGACGGTGTACTCTCCCTCCTAACGACCTTGTGCAGGTATTTGGCGAAGCACCCATGCCCCGTCAACACCTGCACTAGGCGGAAGGAGAGCACCCCGTGCCGCTTTTCCAACCACTGCATCGGCACCGGCCGGAAGGCCACCACGATTCGCAGCCCGAACCGAGGCCTCTCCAGCCGGACTGCCCAATGGGCAATTACGTCTCGGCGGGCGTCGACGCGCCAGGCGGTGAGCTCCCTCAATGAGACCACACCGCCCTCCGCTCGCACCCCCGTCACTCGCCGATACAATCCGGCGAGCATTTCCGCTTCCAGGTCCCACGGGGGGGTCCCGGCCAATAGGCACGCTGCCTCCGTCGCCACCGTGCCCTATCCGCGGATGGTCCTGACCGCCATGGCCCTCTGTGGTCGCCACAGAAGAGCCCTGAGTCGGACGGTCATGGACCCCGCCCACACCGGTGCGCCGTACAGGACCATCGACCGGATGACTCCCGCGTACAGCCGTCGGCACGTAGCGCTCGGTCCGCCCACGTTCGGCATAAGCCACGATAGGGCGGACGCCGCGCCGAGGAGCCGTGGAACGAGCCTGCGGAAATGCTTCCGGAACCACCATTGCCCGTCGAGCACCAGGCCCCAGTACCTCATATGGGCCCGGATGCTGATCTCAACCGAGTAGACGGCGATCGAGACGCCAATGGGAGGGCTCATACGGCGCCCATGAAACAAGAGGGCCTCCGTTTTGTCCAGGGCGACGAAATTGACCTACTAAGTATATCGCGCAGGTCAAACGTATTGATATAGGGTTTTATTTTGAGCATTCCTTCTTATAGATGTTATATGCATATTATTTTTTTCCTTACTTGTCTTTTACGACTAAAAAATAAATAAAAATGTCATTAGAGCTGTCGTCGTGACGAATGAGAGAAGACTGCATTCTACTGAGATGCGTATGTTAAGATGAATGTGTGGAGTTACAAAGTTGGATAAAATAAGAAATGAGTATATTAGGGGAAGGCTGAAAGTGGACCAGTGGTAGAGAAGATTAGGAGCGCGAGATTGTTTTGGTATGGGCACTTGATGACGAGGGATGAAAAGCACGTGACGAAAAGCGTTGTCAATATGTTTGTGGATGGACGTAAGAATCGTGGGAGACCCACAAAGAGACGGATGGATTGTGTGAATGAGGATATGCGTATGAAATTAGTGAGTGTAGATGTGACGGATGACAGGTGCCTATGGAAGATAAAAACATGTTGTGCCAACCCCACTTAGCGTGAGTCATCTCACGCAAATGATAACTTGTTTTTTATGACACCCATAAGTGTGATAGGGGTAGTGAATTATCTATATATTAATACCTGAAGCAAAAACTTTGTACCCCTTTTTACGAAAATTATGTGGATGGACAAGTATGAAATTTGGCACAGTTGAAATATATAATGAGAAGAGGTGCATAAAATTGAAATTTCATATAATAATGGATTAGAAATACATTAAATTCATTAAAAAAGGCATTACGCACACTTCTGTGTAATCGCTACACACACACACACACACACACGCATGCTTCTACACTTTTGTTTATGGGGAAAATTTCTGGTCGAACTGAATGTCAAACAATCATAATTATGATGACAATGTCTAATAGATTCGTAAATAATCGTAAAAGACTTGAATAATCAATGTAATAACTCGACACTGGCACCAATATCTCATTGCCATTAAACAAGAAGAAGAAGAAGCAATGTCTAATAGACATTTGTACTTATATATTATAGTCCATAAAATATAGCTTGATCTCTGTGACAACTGTCAACGAAACCGACGAAGTAAGTTTGAACGAGCGACATGTTTACAATTTCATTTTGTATCACATGTATTTTCATTTTTTTCGTGCCAGTTTTATTGCAGTTGAAGTGCAATATATCATAAATATAAAAATATTAATATTCATGCCTAAAATTTACCTCGTAAGTACTGAAAGACCTAGTAAATATTTAATAGAAAAATGACAGTTACACACATACAAGGTCAACCTGGATTGAAAATATAAAAGAGATGGAACAGTCGATATACGTCAATCGATAACCGATCTTTATTAAATTATTCATTAAAGAAATAAACCCAATACAGTACCTAAATAAAACTTTCAACATATTTTTTACAATTACAACCAACAGTTACATTATAAAATACATAAATTAAATTAATTAAACATTAAAAACTACTTTTTGTCTCAGAGTAAATGTTAATATTTTATACGCATTATTGTCATTATTGTCAAAACAGTTGATCGATTGATCGAACGACTGTCCCTATTTTGGCAAAAAAGTGATAAATTTTCTAGCAGAAACGCTCCAGTGATGACGACAATAGTGCCGTAGACCTACCTTGATTGTACTCCTTTTGAATAATCAAAATAGTCAAAAAACAGTTTATGTTTGAAATAAATTAAAAAAGATTTTGATTGATTGTATTTCAATTATAATATAAAATCACAATTTTAAAAATAAAGAGTTTTATTGATAAAAAAGTACGGACTTCATCGTAAGCGCACGGGTTGAGAGCCCTCAGCCCTCACCCACCAGTCCGGGTAAAGTTGTCACAGCCATCTGAGGCTAACAACTAAGTCACAAAAAAAAAAATTCGTAAGTGTGACAGCACTAGGGACAACTGTCACAGAGATCAAGCTATATTTTATGGACTATAGTGAAATACAGCTTGCTCAATATACAATTATACATAAATAAAAATTAAAAGAAAATTGTGCAATAAAAAAAATTATTTGAACGATTCATGGCCGAATTTCGACCACTCAGCGACCTATTATATTCTTTAATCCGTCACCACACAGATTTTTGGTTTTGATTTTTGCGTATTAGGACTATATATTGTCATATCTATGAAAAACCTACCTATATAGTTAATAAAAAAATTCCCTTCCATTGTGGAGGAGTCTTGAATGATGATGATAATTAATACTAAAACTTGACTACACGTCAATGCTGCACTCGCTTTCTTGCTCGTGAGAGTATTCTTTTGCGGTACCTTCATTTTAAGGGTATTTTTTTTGGGTGTGCTGCGGTCGGCGCCCTCCTCGCACCACCCGAACACCACGTCGCCTTCGTCGTTGGACTGACCACCGGTGCAAGGTTACTTTCAGTGGTCGGCCATTTTAAGGGTATTAGATAACATCCATTGTAAGTAAAACTCTAAATAAGATTCTTTATCTATGTGACCAGCTACAATAATGTCAATTACTTACAAATTTAGTGCTATGTATTTTAAGTACAAGGTATTTATTTTGGGTCATTATAAATTATTTTTATAGTATACAAACATAATTTAATATGATATTGTTATTACAACAATTGTTGTGGCGGCAATTTGTAATTAGGTACGCCTTACCTACGTTTCGTTGTTACTATTACCCAGATTGTGAAAATGTTAAGATTTTTATGGTCGCAGCTGAACTTTTATACATTGTAGTCTTAGAATAATAACGTATAAAAGGATAGTGTCAATACTTCGAACTTTCAAAATTTGAATCTAAAAATACTTATGGCGCGCAGACGATTAGACACATACACACGCACACCACTATACAAATTATGAAATCAAATTTTGTTTTTATTAACATAAATCGTCGAATTACCTTTAAAAGTAATTTTAATAATCTTTTTATATTATTCAAATGTGTTGTGACACCATTTGAATGCACAAACCGTCATAATTACCTACTTATTTTTTAAGAGTTGCGTACGTTCGTGCAGTAAAATGACTTGTACATTACGGAACGGTTTCGGTGTAAGCTCCATTAGGCTCCAATTGAAATACCTCACTTTTTGTGCGTGAACTTACCTTCTATACGTTATTATTCTAAGATTGTAGTGTTATAAATCTTATAAACTTTCTCGATAAACAGGTTAAGAAGTAACGAAAAATTTTTCATCATCATCATCGCGGCCCACATACGTCCTACTGTTGGGCTCGGACCTTCTCCATAATGGGAGGGAATTTGACCTACTATACCATGCTGGTCGGACATGTTGATATAGGGTTTCATTTCGAGTTTTCCTTCTCTTGCACAGATTTTATGTGCATATTATATACCGTAGTCGTCTTTAACGACATCGACAAGATAGGGTGTGATGAACTGTATTCTTATTCCGTCACCACACGGAACATAAAAAAAAAAACGGAATATATATTTTTTTCAAATAGGTACAAATTATGGTTCGTCATACCGTTATTATAGTAATAAAGAGCAAAAATATTACAGTATAACTGTGTTTTAACATCGAAAACCTTCAGGGTAGAAAATTAGTGCCAAAAGGGCGCGAAACCGACACCCAGCTAATTAATTTAATTTAGACATTTTATTTGATAACCCTCCCCGTATAACAGAGACGTATTTATTTAAAATTTTTACAAGAAAAATACATTAAACAGTATTGAGGAGTCGTGAAAATTATCATTGATTTGGTATTTATTAACATTTTAAGGAATTTCCATAAATAGGGACTTTTTATTTATTGCTAACGGTGGCAAATGAGCAAATAGTACACCTAATGGTAAGTGTTGCTGCCGCTCATGGACCTTTGTTAGGCCGCTGCCTACCGCGAAGAAAGTGAAGGGAGTGTGAATGCGTGCAATGAGGTTCGGTAATATAACCCTCAGAAAGTTGAGCTTCCAGCTCTCTCGCTCACCGAACGAAGCGCAGTAATAAATTGCTATTACTCGGACGTAAATTTTTTGCGAGAATGTAGTACTACCCCGGGCAGACCGGGCCGCGGTTGTAGACAGACAACTGTCAACAGTGTGGTCCAACCACATCTAAATAGCTTACAAAATAAGGTATTTTAAATAAATATTTGATTTATTATGATAAATACATACATTCCTGTGTGGTGACGGAGTTGGAATACAATTTACCACCCCCTATCTTACCCGTGGATGTCGTAAAAGACGACTAAAGGGATTACTCTTAGTCGTCTTTTACAACACTAACATTAGGCATGCAAAACTATGCAAGAGAAGTAAAACTCGAAATAAAACCCTATATCAATCCGCCTGACCAGCGTGGTGTAGTAGGACAATCCCTCCTATTTTGGAGGAGGCTCGAGCCGAGAATTAGGACGTATATGAGCTGTGATGATGATGATAAAATACCTATATCATTAGGCTTTCTGGTAGCGGGTATGAATTCAATCAACCCTTACATTGTTCGTAGATATCGTAAAACCTGACTAAGAATGCTTTATCGACCTGGGCCAACTCCATCTAATGCTGTCTGGTCAACAATGACATTCCCAAGGAATGTCATTATTGACCAGACAATCAGGCTAGGTATTGCTGAAACCCTTAGCAATGTATCTAATAGGAGACAATGCGTCGACTCCAAGTAATTGCGATGCGAGCAGGATGTTGACTATGAAATATATTAGTCATCCAGCTTATACATCAGCTTATCAACGGTTACCGTTAAACATAGACCTCTCTAAGGGGAGATAATACCAATGCCAGCATAATGCTACTGCCTATTTTGTTTGTTATGTTTCAGCTCAATTTACACATGGACTAGAAAATGGAGGCGACGTATTATATTCTTAACCCACACTCATGTGGCTAATCTTTCGCACTAGTGTTTAATAAAACTCCAGCAGTGAAATAAGACAAATATCGATTGAATGTTAGATGTTTAATGTGTTGATGAATGTTAGATGTTTAATGTGTTTAGTTGGTAACCCTATAGTTGACTATGTTTTATGTTAGTTTGTTTACACCTGTAAAGTTTGTTTGCTGATAAGGTCTGTAAATGCGGTAAACTAGTTTATTAAGTGACAGAAACTAAGTAAATTAAAGATCCAGCTCTCCTAATAGTAAGTATCACTAAAGCTAAATATCTCACAGAGGGTCATGGCGGTCAGGGCCATCCGCGGATACCGCACGGTGGCGACGGAGTCAGCGTGCCTATTGGCCGGGACTCCCCCGTGGGACCTGGAGGCGGAAATGCTCACCGAGTTGTATCGGCGGGTGTCGGGGGTGCGCGGGGAGGGCGGTGTTGTTTCCTTGAGGGAGCTCACCGCCTGGCGCGTCGACGCCCGCCGAGACGTCATTGCCCGTTGGGCGGTCTGACTGGAGAGGCCTCGGTTCGGGGTGCGAATCGTGGAGGCCTTCCGGCCGGTGCTGATGCAGTGGTTGGAAAGGCGGCACGGGGTGCTCTCCTTCCGACTAGTGCAGGTGTTGACGGGGCATGGGAGCTTCGCCAAATACCTGCACAAGGTCGTAAGGAGGGAGAGTACACCGTCCTGCCACCACTGCGATTGCGACGAGGACACGGCGCAGCATACGCTCGAGGCCTGCACCGCTTGGGCCACGCAGCGCCGTGAACTCGTCGCAATCATCGGTGCCGACCTGACGCTGCCGGCCATCGCTAGGGCGATGGTCGACAGCGTCGGGAATTGGGACGCGGTCGCAGCCTTCTGCGAGACAGTGATCTCGCAGAAGGAGGCGACGGATCGCCTGCGCGAGGAGCGCAGCCTCGATGAGGAGATCCGCCGCCGGCAAATGGGGCGGCGCAGGCGCAACTACCTGCGCCTCATGCCACCCTAGCCGAGGCCGCGGGTGACGTGATCGGGGATTAGTCCGTCACCCGCCGAGAGGCCGACCGCGTGAGGAAAGACCGACGTCCTCCCCGAGGGGTGGACGTCGGTCGATGGGAGGGTACCCCAAGTAGGGGGTATTCCGTCGGGCCGACCACTGACGATAAGTTAACTCTGCTCCGGTGGTCGGCCCAACGACGAAGGCGACGTGGTTTTCGGGTGGGTTGCGGGAGTTGCGTGCTTAAGCCCCTCTGTCGCCCCGGACGGAGTGGTGCGGAGGCGCGCCGACCGCTACCCACCCACAAAAAAAAAGCAACTAAATATCTGGAAGGGAAAGGGAAAGGAAGGGTGGTAAGGGTGTCCTAAGCAAATAGCAATATCAATCTGATTTTTTCATCACACGTTCCTGTTGTAATACTTATACATACATATATTCACGCCTTTTTTCCATAAGGCTAGGCAGAGACCACTTCCCTCCACTTGCTACGATCTTGACATATCATTTTCGCCTCCTCCACATTCATTATTCTCTTCATGCATTTTCTTCGGTTTAGGATACTCCTAACCTAGCCTTTCTTATGAACGTCCCCAATTTGATCGTGAAACGTCCGCCTCGGTCTTCCCCTTCTAACACTTCCGCTCAGATTCGCCTTATAAATTTTTCTTGACAATCTCCTTTCATTCATTCTCTCTACATGCCCAAACCAACTTAACATACCTTTCTCAATCCTTGTCACTACATCAACATTCATACCTCTTATAAGTCATATTTATCAAATAATTCTATGAAAGATGACATATCTATACCAATAAATAAAATTGGAGTGTCTGTTTGTAATGTCAAAATAATAGGCTTTTTTTCATGCTCACACGGTTATTTGCACGACACCTATGCTTAAAATACAGATTAAAAAATTTTTGTCTGTCTGTTTGTTCCGGGTAATCTTCAAAACGGCTGGACCGATTTAAAAAAATTATTTCACCAATGGAAAAAATGGAAAAAAGAAAGAAAGAATAATATCAAAGCGTAAACTAGCCTATATTTTATCCCGGTATTCCCACGGGAATGGGAATTACGCGGGTAAAACGACTAAAACCGAAGCGAAGCGAGGGCGGGTTGCTAGTAAGTAATAAGAAGCCACAAGAAATAATTTCATTATGAACCTTTATTTTTTTTATCAGGTCATATAAATCTCACTATTGGGCGCGCATGTATTCCAAATAATTATTAATTTGATAAATCATCTTCATCACCGCAGCCCACATACGTCCACAGTGGGAGGGAATTTGACCTACTATACCATGCTGGTTAGACATATTGGGTTTCATTTCGAGTTTTCTTTCTGTTGCACAGGTGTTATGTGCATATTATATCCCTTAGTCATCTTTTACGATATCCACGGGCAGCATAGAGACTGGTGTTTTTTGTTACTGCGTCACCACACGGCAATTATAGTTATTAGATAAATATTTTAAAATAATTATTGATTGCCAAGGCGTCGAACAATAAACGATTCCACGGAACATTCTACAATATTCAAAAACAATTTAGATTCCATTAGAATAAAAAAAATATTTAAAATACAAAAACAAATATGTTTTTGGTTTTAAAATCATTATTTTTTTGTTTATCGTTTAACATTTTCACTTTCGGGTACCAACTTATTCTAACATTGCAATTCTCATATTGTTTATGAATGTCGAAAAAACCAACTAAGATCTCTACGGAGACGTGGCTCAATTGATTGTACGGATGGCGTAGTGATCAAGATACCGACATATCCTCCCAGTGTCGCAGGTTTGAACCCCACGCAAGACAAAACTGTGCGATCCACAAATCGTGATGCAGGGTGCAGTCTTCCAGATCTGCGATGCGGCCATGCCCCGCGTGCGGCGTCTGCCCCCGAAGAGTGCGGTCCCCTGGTGGTCCCGAGAATTGGCGGATCTCCGGGCCGCGTGCATACGTGCCCGGAGGTCCTACACCCGCAGCCGAGCGCGTCACCGTGACGCTGAGCGGGAGGGCCAGCTGTACGAGGCTTACCGCAGTGCGCGATCTGCCTTCAGGCTGGCCGTCCGTACCGCCAAGGACGTCAGTCGGCGGGAGATGTTGGACAGTCTCGAGCGTGACCCCTGGGGTCGCCCCTACCTCGCGGCGCTGAACAAGCTCCGCGGGCGGGCCCCCCCCCTCACCGAGACTCTCCAGCCCAGCCTCCTCACCAGAGTTGTCGAGGACCTCTTTCCACGGCGGGTGGAGCACACGCCCCCGGTTATGGCTTCGCCGGACAGCGACCGGGAGGCCGACGACGAAAGTGCTCCGCCCATCACGGAGCCGGAAATGGGGGCGGCGGTGGCGCGTATGCGAGCCAAATCCACCGCCCCCGGGCCCGACGGTATTCCGAACCGTGTGCTGGCCCTGGTCCTCGAACACCTGGGACCACGCCTCAGGGGACTGTTCGACGCTTGTTTGGCGTCCGGGCAGTTCCCCGGGTGCTGGAAAGAGGGGAGGCTGGTTCTCCTGCCGAAGCCGGGACGGTCTCCCGAGTCGGCTTCGGCCTACAGGCCCATTGTGCTGCTCGATGATGCGGGCAAGCTGCTGGAGAGGGTGTTGGCTGCCCGCATCGAGCGGCACCTCGTCAGGGTCGGGCCCGATCTGTCGGACGCCCAGTTTGGTTTTCGGAGAGGGCGTTCGACAATCGCGGCCCTGCTGCGCCTGAAGGCCGTGGTGACGGAGGCCGTCACCGGCGGAGGAGTCCTGTTGGCGGTGTCCCTGGACATCGCCAACGCCTTCAACAGTCTGCCATTCAGCTGCATCAGGGAGGGGCTGAGGTATCACGGAGTGCCTGTGTACCTCAGGCAGCTGGTGGCGGACTACTTGGAGGGGCGCAGCGTCCTCTACGTTAACCGAGTAGGGGACGTTGTGCGAACGCCCATGACGTGCGGTGTCCCACAGGGGTCGGTTCTGGGTCCGACGCTGTGGAACATCGGCTACGACTGGGCGTTGAGAGGAAGCCTCCCACCCGGGCTGGGCGTAATTTTCTACGCCGACGATACACTCGTCACAGCCCGGGGTGGGACGCTAGAGGAGGCGGCAACCTGGCAACTCTCGGCACCGAGGAGATTGTCAGGCGGATCGAAGCGTTGGGGTTGAGGGTGGCCCTGGAAAAGACGGAGGCCCTTTTGTTCCATGGCTTCCGTACCGCCGGGCCACCCGCCGGCGCTTCGATCACCGTGAAGTCGGTTACCATCAGCATCCAGGCCCACATGAAGTACTTGGGCCTGGTGCTCGACGGGCATTTTTGGTTCCGGGAGCATCTCCATCGACTTGTTCCCCGGCTTGTCGGCGCGGCGTCCGCCCTTTCGCGGCTGATGCCGAACGTGGGCGGACCCAGCGCTACGTGCCGACAGCTGTACGTGGGGGTGATCCGGTCGATGGCCCTGTACGGCGCACCGGTGTGGGCGGAGTCCCTGACCGTCCGGCTGAGGACCCTCTTGAGGCGACCACAGAGGGTCATGGCGATCAGGGCCATACGTGGTTACCGCACGGTGGCGACGGAGGCAGCGTGCCTCCTGGCCGGAACCCCCCCGTGGGACCTAGAGGCGGAGATGCTCGCCGACATTTATCGGCGGGCATCGGAGACGCGCGCCCGCGGCGGTATGGTCTCCATCAAAGAGGTCACCGCCTGGCGGGTCGACGCCCGCCGGGAAGTAATTGCCCGTTGGGCAGTCCGGCTGGAGGGTCCTCGGTACGGTGTCAGGACCGTCGAGGCCTTCCGGCCGGTGCTGATGGAGTGGTTGGAGCGGACGCACGGGGTGCTTTCCTTCCGACTGGTGCAGGTGCTTACGGGGCACGGTTGCTTCGCGAAGTACCTGCACAAGATTGTCAGGAGGGAGAGCACATCGTCCTGCCACCACTGCAATTGCGACGAGGACACGGCGCAGCACACGCTCGAGGTGTGTGCTGCGTGGGAGGGGGAGCGCCGTGAACTCGTCGCGATTATCGGTGCCGACCTGACGCTGCCGACCATCGCCAGGGAGATGCTCGACAGCGTCAGGAACTGGGACGCGGTCGCCGCCTTCTGTGAGGCCGTAATCTCACGGAAGGAGGCGGCGGATCGTGTGCGAGTAGAGCTCCTATTCGGCGACACGTTCCGCCGCCGGCGACTCGGGCGGCGTAGGCGCGAGTATCTGCGCCTAATGCCGCCCTAGCCGAGGCCGCGGGTGATCGGACCGGGGAATTGTCCGTCACCCGCAGAGAGGCTGACCGCGCGACGGCGACCGACGTCCCAGGACGTCGAGAGGTGACGTTACCCGAAAGGGTATTCCGTCGGGCCGACCACTGACGACAAGTCACATCTGCTCCGGTGGTCGGCCCAACAACGAGGTGACGTGGGTACGGGTGGGTTACGGGCCCGCGCGCCGCCCTTTCATCGCCCCGGATGGATTGGACCGCGCGTGCGCATACCATAGCCCACCCATAAAAAAAAAAAAAAAAAAAAAAAAAAAAGGGTGCAGTCTTCAAAAAAAGTGAGTGTGTACTTATGCACGCATTGAAAGTTTTTTTATGTAGTTGACATTTGTGACGGGTGCGCGGCATAGTAAAAATGTTGACTAGCTAACATCAGGGTGTCGGTTTTTCGTGACGGTGTGCGGACGCATCGTAAAAATATACTCTCATCCTTTACCCTAACCCGCCAATAGATGTATCACTTCAAAAAACAATTGCACGTAGCTTTTGTGCCAATAATGCTGCTAGGCAGATTCTAATGATTATTTATAAGTTGGATTTTACGACTCCCTCGAGAAATTAAGGTGTGTACATTATAATCTTAACCCCTTACCACACTGGTAAATATTAAAGGTTGCCTGGAAGAAATCGTTTTTAGCGGTAAGGCCGCCCATTGTACTATCTCCACTTACAATTATTATTATAAATGTATTACATAACTTAGGTGTGCTATAAAGTATAACTAAATATTATAATATTGCGAATTAATTTTCTAAATTATGTTCTATGGCTTTCATTTTATGATTTCTTTTTGCAAGTATTTAGTCGCTGAGCGATTCATGTAAAATCGTGTGAGAATAAAGAATTTGGATCTTGCAACTGACGCGACGTTAACCTTTTAATATAATTGTCATCTTTAAGTCATCACTTTGTGACATTTTACGTTGAGGTCACGAACAAAAGACGTTACAATGAAAAGAGATAAAAGGAAATAAAAGGTTGCTTTTCGTTTAGGGCCGACTTCGCTATTTCTGGAGAGAAATAAGGTTTATTCTACGAAAGTAATTATATATCGCTATTAGAAAATAATTTGGCTTCTATGGTATTAGTAGGTTAATTAAAATGAGCAATATTTGTACGGTATAGTCATTCGAGTAATTCAATTCGGGTGGTCGGACCGGCGATTACTATTATACAGTGGCCAAACGTGTGAAGGCCACGCTTCGACACATGAAGACTGAACTCGGATGAACAGCCTGAGTGGGATTAGACCATAATTTGTTTAAAAAAAATTGGCACCATATGTTTTGGTTTGGATACACGCCTTCCGTTCCGTCGAGGGTGATAAAAAGGCGACACGCAGCCCCATAACGTACTGTATTCTCCACCCTTCGCCATTGGGCCGACCATCAGTACCGGGTCCTTAACGTCCGTAGCCAGCCTGGAGTGTGGTGATAAGTTAAGAATACAATATGACAGGACAAGAACATATGGCGCAATCATTTAATTATCCTTAAAACTCGTAAACGATCTCTCTCCACAGATAAAGGTCTACCTTACTTTAGACAGCGATCTGGCTTGTAACACTATTGAAGTGCATGAGTACTAGTCATCATTTACTATCAAGTGGGTAGCTTGCTCATCAGCCCCATCGTCATCATCATCCTGCTCTTATGAACTAGATGTATAGTTTTCTTTCATAGTATATATTAAAAAAGTTATTAACAATAGTTTTATGATCGACCGCCTGCCTGACATCAACCCTACATGAGAACGTCGCACCTTTAATCCAATACCGTCACTAAACGAAATTTTTCGAAAGTCTGTTTTTAATGCCATCTATTTGCTGAGCACGGAATTTACACATTGCTTCAATTTATGTACCTATATTTTAATTTCACTTTTTAAATTTTTTCGAATATGTGTACGTCACTAATATATTAAATTATTTATAACCGCTGATTAATAATAATTAAAATGGAAAAAAATGTGTTTTAATAGGAATAATAGTTGTTAATAAAATAAAAATAAAAGGCAATTATTCCTAAATCGCTAATATACTCTTATTTATATTAGTTAATATTCGTCATAAATCTTTAAATAGCTCTCTTGTATAATTTGCTTATTTAGGATAGTGACGGTATTGGAATTAGGGCTGTTGATATTTTTAAAAATATAGTTTTTTTGATATATCGATATTTTTGCGCATGACCACTTTTAAGCTTCGCGTTCGCAATGCCACCAATTTACAGTAGATCAAATTTACGGTGATTTTGCAGAATGCATATTTTACAAAAAAAAAAGATAAAACACCAAATTTATCCAAATAAGTATAGACGTTCGATACTTACTTTTTAATTTCGAACTATCGATATATCGTCCAAATAATATCGTTGATAATTATAGATATTTTTAAATAATAATATCGATATTTCAATATATCTATATATTATCAACAGTCCTAATTGGAATAAAGGTGCGATGTATTTGTAGACAGATGTAGCTGGCTCTGGCCTAAGTAAAACGCTGAGTTGTTATTTACTACGAGTATTGTATGGGTTGCTAATATTCCTAGTCGCTACCACATACCGCCCGCCGTGTAGGACGCCCCCCCACTAGGTGGACCGACGACCTAGTGAAAGTTGCTGGGCGTCGTTGGATGCAGGCGGCACAGGACCGCACATTGTGGCGCAATATGAGGGAGGCCTACGTCCAGCAGTGGACGGCAATAGGCTGAAATGATGATGATGATGATGATGACCACATAGCACTTGCTCATTTCATCATCATCTTGGTTCATATACGTCCCTCTGTTGGGCTCAAGCCTACTCCACAACAGGAGGGAAAGTGATCTACTATATCACGCTGGTCGGTTGGGTTGTTATAGGGCTTTATTTCGAGTTTTCCCTGTCTTGCATAGATGTTATACGCATATTTAATACTTTAGACGGCTTTTGCGACACCTAAGGGCAAGATAAGGTAGGATGGTGAAGTATATTCTCATTCCGTCACCACATGAAGAACTTGTTCGTCTGGCCCAAACGCAAATAAAAAGGTTAATAGCTACTATAGGTGGCAATGAGTTTAAGATTGTTAAATAAACTGACTATACAGATGGAGTGATTTAACACGCACTGAGGCACGTAGGACAAATATTTGTTTGACTCAAGAATGTTTGCACCATGTCTATGTGTAATTTGTCTACTAATATTAAGTCTGTAATTTCTCCCTCGACATTAGGATTTGTTTATTATTAAGTGATATTTTCGTTTGGTGACGGAGTAAAAATATAATTCAACGCCCCTCTCTTGTCTGCGAGTATCGTAAAATAGTGTCGTAAGCGATTATAATATGCAGATAACTATAGCAAGAGAATAAAAACTAGAAATAAAACAATATGCTACTCGTCCGACCACTCAACGCATACTATAAAAGGCTAATTTTTCTACAATCATGTAGGACGCTCGAGCCTTGTAGTGGGACAAATATCAGTTGTGATAATGATGACGATGATAATGAATCCTCTTGGAATTACTATCACTCGTTAAACACAAGGATCAGACATTTCAACTGCAATTTAGGCGACGGACTTCCCCGGGTAACGGGACGGAAAATAGGTTATATTCTCCTTTTTAATAAACTGTGGGAATTGGCTGGACGAGCTCCAGGCACATAGCTAGTAGTATTCTCGGACGTGATCGCCAGCCTTCTTGCCAAGCGTGGAGAAGTAAAATTCCTATAGAGGAAAGAAGTCTTATAGAATCAATCACTTTCTTTTTGCATCGACAATAAATTTGTATCAATGTTATTAGTCAAAATGTTATAACCAATTCTGTTGCGGGTAGATAAAAACCTCTATAATAACGATGACTTGTTGGACGTTCATGGCGATCATGGTCACGGGAGGATTAAGGTGTCTCAATCTTAGTCTACCCGTGACCATGAACGCTGAAAAGTGTTCAAAACGTCGGGAATACATATGTATTCCCGACGTTTTTATGGATTTTATGAATTTTTATGGATTTTATCGTATCTGTATATACAGATATACATATGTATATACAGATATACATATGTATATCTGTATATACAGATACGATAAAATCCATAAAAATTGTTTTATTTCAATCTTGTAATACTCCCGTAAATATTAAAAATCAATGTAATTTTAGTTGTTAATATCAGACTTAATCTCATCGTCGATATTTGTGATATACACAAATATAAAAGAAGAATTATTATGTAGTTTATTTATGGAAATAAATTTCTACGTAAAATAGCATAATAATAACGAAGTTTAAATAAGCTCTTTATAATAAATGCTAAATAAACCCGAGTTTTTTGATGCCTGAAACAAAGCTTCGAAATGAAACAAAGTCGATAACAAAAGAAAATTGTTACTAGCATAACAAAAGGTAACAAAAATTTTACTGCAGTTTATTTTCTCTTATAGTTTGACGTAAAGCGTCAGTATTTTTAATATTTGCCTGCTATATCTGCAGATTTTAAACGTAATAAGCTTGTGTTGGAGAACGGCCGAAAGCCGTCCACACTGCTGCATTTCTATCCGTAGCATTTGGTGATACCCGAAATATTGACAAGAAGGAGTAGAAGAAGAAAACATCATATTTCATCTTCAGACAGAGAAATAAATTGTACCGGGAACGAAATTATAATTCTCATCACTTTTATCCATAATAAGTAACTTACCCTAATTGGGTGAGCCAAATCACACTTACGGTCATCTTTTTTTTTTTTTTTTTTGCTGTGGAAATGCAATTTACGCACTATCCCCCGCCGGTGTCAGACGAGGGGGAGTGTGGGACTCGCCGGCTATGCTTCCGGAATACCCACTAAAACCACAGCGGTCCCTTCTGCGCTTTTACGGGGTGCCGGAAAGGTCGTCTTATGACATTCGATCCCCGATACCCCTATGCAAGGCCGTTTGGCCACGTCCTGTCGTCAATCAAAGCGGCGGGAGGAGATGCGCATATCGGCGCCTCCTCCTCCCTACTCGTCGCCGGCGGAGCGAGTCAGCGGACGCAAGTGCTTCGCGTTCCCGCTCCGCGGCCTCCTTCCTTGTGCCACACTTACGGTCACCTGGAGCAAACGGAAGTTCATATTCCGAACCGAGTTTTTATTGGGAAGCTATTGCCGCTTCAGCATCAGTATTTAAAAAAAATACAACCTCAGATGAACTTAGGTCATTAGGTTGGCCTAGGTCTTGGGTGTTGGGCATTGAATGTCATCAGACGGTCTGTCCGGCACCCCGTAAAAGCGCGGGAGAGGTATTCCGGTCACGCGGTGGTAGGCAAGTTCCACACACTCCTCCGTTTGTCAGTGGCAGGGGACAGTGCGTAAACACATTTACAGCATGAACTAAAAAAAAATGATAAACCTACGTCAACTGAAAATCGTCGAGAACCATCTTCAGAATTGTCCAAACAATAATCACTTGTGATCTCTTACAGCAGTAAAACTGTTCGGGAGATCTGTTAACTCAAAAAATAGTGCGAATGCATAGATATACGCATGAAAGGACTAACCACACAAATACATAGTATTCCGCAGAAATGCAATCACGTTATATATTGAGACTTCAAAGATGCTACGACTTCAAGGTGTAAAATGTGACGTTCCATCCATATGCAGGATAATATATGTATTACACGATTTACTAATTGTTGTTATTCAGAGTCTAGATGGAATTTGTATCCGTGAATTTTATTTTTGTAAAGTCTCCCGTAATACAAGGTACTCCCGTAATATAATTTAAAAAAAAAGACTTCATTCATCCATAGATCCATAGAAATTTACTGTTGAGCTCCTCAGAGAGCGTCAGAACGAAGGACTTTTCAAAAGGGATTAATATTCCTAGTTGTAGTTGCCAGGAGAATCTTTACCGCACCTATTCTTCTTCAGCCGGGTTTTAATACTCTTACGGGAAGCTAATGGATGATAATCCTAGCATTTTAACCTATCATCAATATGTACCTACTATTAATATCGTATTTCAACTACATTCTATCCTATAAATTCCATACCTACTAATTCTACTGCACTACCATGACAAAATTTATTTCACCTTTTTATGTCGGTGAAGCCGCGTGCAGAGGCTAGTAGAGTATATTTTGAAAAGTTGAAATTATCCAAGGTCAAAGAAAAATGTTTGAAACCGTTAACATCTATTTTATAAAGTCTCTACGTTCATCTTTCTCCATGTCCTTTTACTATAAACCCAAACTATTTAATGTAACCTTTTCAATTTTGTCAAAAATTCATGATTGCATAGTTTTGATTAGTTGTATAGACCACTCAATTGATATCTTTACTAGCTGTATTTCTTGGAGCCATTAATATTTAAATAGTAGGAATTTATTATTACACTTCATTTAGTAAATGAGATAGCTAGAAGCATGAAATCCCTACCCTGTCTTTCTATCCCCATACTTTTTCCATCAATCTCGCAGCTTCCTCTGTTACGTAAGTCAGCGACTTGGCTTGTTTTGTCTGCTTCACTTCTAATAATGACAATTATGAGTCCTAGTTCTAACTTACAATCTTGTGGACTGCATGCTTATAAACCAACAAAGGCAATAAAAAAATAAAACTAATTTAATTTGTTATTTTTACAATGGAAAATTTTACAGTGACGAATGTAAATGCGTTACTAAATCCATTGAAATTTCCTCATAGTTGCTGATTTTTAGAATGCTTGATTATGATAATTACTTATGTTCTTATTAAAATTTTTAGTTGTTAATATTGTTGTTGACCTTGTACGGTCCACAGATTGTTGTTCTGAGTCTGAATGTAATTTGTGTCGGTTAATTGTATGTTCTTTCCGTATGGTGACGAAGTAAGAATACAATTCACCACTCTCGTTGCCCCATCTTGCCCGTGGATGTCGTATAAGACGACTATGGGATATAATATGCACAAACCATCTGTGCAAGAGGAGGAAAACTCGAAATGAAACCCTATATCAACATGTCTGACCAGTATGGTATAGTGGGTCAAATTCTCTCCCATTGTGGAGGAGGCCCGAGCCCAACAGTGGGACATATGAAGGCTACGCATAACAATAAATGACATTAAATTTTAAAAGAATATGAATTCAAATTTCGTTGTAAATGTCAAGAGTTCCGGTAGCTCAGTTGGGGGACGGCCGGTTTTAATTTTGAGTTTTGTAGCATCCAAACAGCGTCGGTTCGAATCTCGGTGTTATTATTATTCTCTTTTTGTAATTTTTTTTATATAATTTTTAGTTTTTATTAATATATCTAAATAAATTCTATAAAAATATTCCGAGCGAAGCTCGGTCAACCAGATATTTAACATTATTTTAGCAAAACTAAGTTGCGACTATTATACTAGGCTATAAGCCTGTACATTGAGAATCAGAGCTGCATTTAATTTCAGAAATAGTAACATGAATAAAGTGGCTTTCTGAACTTGGGATAATTGTTGTTGTTGCACGTGCGTGTGTGCGTGCGTGTGCGTGTGTGTGTTACTTGTTAATATAATTAATTCTGTTTCGTCATATGTGAGATACAATAACCATTCTTTGATTAATTTTCGACAGTAGTAATTGTATTTATTATATATGTTACAGTGTCTATTGACTTTATTATAAATATGTATGTGTATACTTACTACTTCATCCGACTTTTCTTATTTATTACCGATAAGTTCTTTGCCGTTACATATTAATTATATTAATTAAAATTTATACCAATCGAAAATAGGACTTGCTAGATGTTAGCGTACTGTAGCAAGTTTAAAATATATATTCAAAAGGATAGTTATAATCTTTAATAGTAATGAATATATTTGTTCACGACTATATATCTATATAACGAGACCCGATTTTGTATAAATTACATATGTTGACGCTTATAGTAACCCTGACGTAATTTAGTATCTAGACTTGGAGCAGACGACAAATGTGTGTGCATTTGCAATGCAAAGTGAATGAAATTAATCTTCACTGTAATAACGATTTTTCGCTGCGGTTCTAAAAAAACTGTATTTGTACAGAAAGCGATACTTGGTCACCATATCTATCGAACAACCAATACGATATATTTTTAACCAACTGTGATCTAATGATTTCTGTTTACGTGACTATAACACAATTGAAATAAAGCTATTTTTATCCAGTTTGTATTTCGTTTTTCATTTGTCATGACTCGTGACCATGGACGGTGTAAAGCGATTGAAATGTCGGGAAATGTAAAATGGCGCAGCAATCAACGATTCGCAACGCGCTTTGGAAGTATGTCCTGCCCGGGGACCCCAGCGCCATATCCTAATGTTGGATTTGGAAATAAACCTGTCGTTGTCGACCATTATCTCACAGATGCTCGACAGCAGCAGGTGCGAGTCGTAGATAACCTCATTTTGTGAAGCCGTCCTGACGAGGAAGATGCGAGGCGCTTGCGTCCACTAACACGCTCTGCCAGCGGCGACCACGGAGGAGAAGGCGCCAATATGCGCAACTCCTCCCACCGCCATAAATGACTTTAGGACATGGCCACATGGCCATGCGTTGGGGTGTCGGGGGTTAAATATCATTAGACGATCCCTCCCGCACTGTTAAACCGCGGAAGGGGCCGCTATGGTTTTAGCGAGTATTCGAATTCAATATCGAATATTTAAAAAAGGCAACAACCTTTTTCAGACCCACCCATATTCTTAACGGTATGGAATACCCTACCGTAGAGAATATGGCTAGGTCTATGTACAATAATGGATCTCGATAGGCTACTCGTGATTGGGTGCAGCTCGTGGGATCAGGTCCAGCCTTTTTTTAAATTTATATTGGATTTAAAAAAAAGGTATCCTATTTCGAAGGACATGAAGGATAAGACAATGAAGCTAACTAATGAAGCTACTTTATGTTGCAAACATACAATTTTGTTTAAAAGAAATTACTTAATTAAAAATTGTCCGTTCGCTGAGTTTCTTGGCGGATGTTCTCAGTTTGTGGCCGCGTTCCGATTCAGTGGAAGATTATTATTGACAATATGTAAGTGCCTTTAAGTGGTTTATGTAGAATAAATGATTTCATTAGATAGTAAGAATCATCCTACCATTTCCTCAATGACAAGAATTTTTTTTTTCAAAAATATATTTGTTCGTTTCTACACGTGCAGAAACAGAGATGGTAAATCATATATTAAACTAGATTCAGTCTATTTTTTGCTCAACGGACACTTAAATATAAATTATTATAAACAAATAACACTAGGCCGATTTATATTGTTATCAATATTTATATTAACGAGCATTTATAGCGTTATTCTATGAAATAGTTATTTTCGAGAGCTTTTATATTTAACACATTACATATAAAAGTATGGTAGTATGTATATATTATGCTAGTATCTTTATATTATATAATTTGAGAGTACTGTCCTTAAAAAGTTTAATCGGCAAAGAATTATATTGAATTTAATCATCGCAGCCCAAATAAATTTCACTGTTGGTCTCGGCCCTCTTACACGAAATGACTCTGTTAATGGCCAGGAATGAAACCCGTAAAAATATATTTCATTATATTCTTACGGATTTGTAATTGTTCTGGAAATTACGCCATATTATTTATTTAGTATGAAAATGAAATGTGTAATAAATATAATAATTTGAATAACATAGTTACAAGGAACACGAGACCTACAAATTAAACTAATTAGGACAACTTCGTACATGAGCAAAGCAACTTCGTGCTCCTACAAAAATTAATGCAGACAGACACGTATGTTTTGAATTCCGTATGTGGTTTATGCTGTTACCTAACACAATTCTCACGGTAAAATTGATATTTAGTTTTTAATGATGTTTATAATGTTGACTGTAATACTACTCACTACTTCCGTGTGGTGACGGAGTAAGAATACAATTCACCACCCCCTATCTTACCCGTGGGTGATCGTACGAGACGACTAAGGGATATAAAACGCATATAACATCTATGCGAGAGAAGGAAAACTCGAAATAAAACCCTATACCAACACGTCTGACCATCGTGGTATAGTAGGTCAATTACCCTTCCGTTATGGAGGAGGCCCGAGCCCAACAGTGGGACGTATATGGGCTGAAATGATGAATACTACTCATATTAAATATGAGTAATATCTGGTTGACCGAGCTTTGCTCAGTATATTTTTGTTGTATTTTTGCCGAACTTATTTAGATATATATTAATAAAAAATAAAAATAAAATAATGACAAAAATATAAAAAATTACAAAAAGAGAATAATAATAACACCGAGATTCGATCCCACGCTGTTTGAATACCAAAACAAAAAGAAAACAACATATATATATATATATATATATATACAAGAATTGCTTGTTTAAAGATATAAGATATATAGCTGACCTAACAGACGTTGATCTGTGCAAATGAAATAAAAGGAGTTCGCCTTGAAATCGACAGCAGTGCTACCTACCGGGTCCAATTGTGAATCTAAACCATTCTCAAATCCTCTTGAACACACCAAAAAATTTCATCAACATCTGTCTGGCCGTTTAGGAGGAGTTCAGTAACATACACACGTGGACAAGAAATATATCAATATAAAAGATATTATTGTCATCATCCTGCTCTTATCCCCATTACTTGGGGCCGACGCAATAAGTATTTCTTTCAACTTACATATTACAAAATTTACTGCCGATGTTTTAAGACCGGACGCCTGCTAGCAAGATGATGCTGATGATTATATTTCAAACAATATCACCAACCCATCCATTTTGTTAGGTATTGCTATCATTGATGAATGCCCATTTTCACCAACAACTATTAAATTTTGAGATTACATTCAATCATATATGATAAGATCACATTATCGACAGTTTTCTGTCTACAGCCGTCCGGGGTAATAATAGCACACTCTCGCCGATATCTGAGTAGTAGCAATTTGTTACTCCACTTTCATCGGTGAGCTCTTGCTCACGCCGCAGTAGATCCAATTCACTCCCACAAGGAAGTAAACCCAAGCTCAATAGTGATTGGCGACGGAGACGGCGTGCCTGTTGGCCGGGACTCCCCCGTGGGACCTGGAGGCGGAAGTGCTCGCTAATTTGTATCGGCGGGTGTCGGGGGTGCGAGTGGGGGGCGGTGTGGTCTCTTTGAGGGAGCTCACCGCCTGGTGCGTCGACGCCCGCCGAGACATCATTGGCCGTTGGGCAGTCCGGCTGGGGAGGCCTCGGTACAGTGTCTGGATCGTCGAGGCCTTCCGGCCGGTGCTGACGCAGTGGCTAAAACGGCGGCACGGGGTGCTCTCCTTCCGACTGGTGCAGGTTTTGACGGGGCATGGATGCTTCGCCAAAAACCTGTACACGGTCGCTAGGAGGGAGAGTACACCATCCTGCCACCACTGCGATTGCGACGAGGACACGGCGCAGCATACGCTCAAGGTTTGTACCGCCTGGAGAGAGCAGCGTCGTAAACTTGTCGCAATCATCGTTGCCGACCTGACGCTGTCAACTATCGCAAGGGCGATGCTCGACAGCGTCAGGAACAGGGACGCGGTCGCAGCTTTTTGCGAGGCAGTAGTCTCGCGGAAGGAGACGGCGGGTCGCGCGCGCGAGGATCGCAGCCTCGACGAAGTGATCCACCGCCGGCGACTGGGGCGGCGTAAGCACGACTACCTGCGCCTCATGTCGCCCTAGCCGAGGCCGCGGGTAACGTGACCGGGGAAAGACCGCCGAGAAGCCGACCGCGCGAGGAAAGACTGACGTCCTCCCCGAGGCGGGGACGTCGGTCGATGGGAGGGTACTCCTCAGGGGGTACGACTACTGACGACAACTAACCCTGCTCCGGTGGTCGGTCCAACGACGAAGGCGACGTGGTGTTCGGGTGGGTTGCGGGTATGCGTGCTTACGCCCCTCTGTCGCTCTGGGCGGAGTGGTGCGAGGAGTGCGCCGACCGCTACCCACCCCAAAAAAAAGCCCAATAGTGATACGTGTATGGGCTAAGATGAGATAATGATGTTGACCTAACATAAATGAAATATAACATACAGATTGACTACTTTTTTGATGTTAAAATTGATATGTAACGCCATTCATGTTATATGTTAATTATATTGTTGGTGAAAATGGCCCTAAGAGATGTTAGCAAATAAGATTATTGCAAGAGAAGGAAGATTTGAAATATAACCTTATATCAACATGTGTAACAGCGTCTTCGTGTGGTGAGGGAGTGAGAATACAATTCCCCCTTTCCTTTCTTGTCTGTGGGTGTCGCCTAAGAAGACTAAGGGAATATTGCAGATAACACATATGTAAGAGAAGGAAAACTCGAAATAAAACCCTATACCAACCCGTCTGACCAGCGTGGTATTTTAGGTCACTGTGTCCCTTAGTCGTTTTTAACGACACCCACGGGCAAGAGAAGGGGTGGGAGAATACAATTCACCACTCCCTTTCCTGCTCGTGGGTGCTGCTAGCGGTAGCTATAAGGAGCGGGTCACTCCCTTCCCTCCATTATGGTTGAGGGGAGTGATGGCTGCTCTAGTAGTTAACTCGTGATCGGGTGCCGCTTGCGGGATCTGGTCCAACCATAATTTTTTCATTACATTTGTGATTATTATTATATTTGTGAACTATATTTCGAATGGCATTACACTGGAACTATTAATAAGCATGTTGTAAGATGTTATTTTATTTAAAAGAAATTAGAAAAATAAATAAAAAATAGACAATCCCGCTGAGTTTCTTGCTGGATCTTCTCAGTGCGGTCGCGTTCCGATCCGGCGATAATAGGCATGATGACAGTAACCAAAAATCACTAAAATAATGTGTTTATCTACTGTAACACAAAGAATATATCTTGAAATAAATATTTATTTTCTTTTATAATATGAGTTTATTAATTTATTTAATAAAATAAAACTACAAAATACACAAGTCCGCCATGCTCAGCTAAACAGCAATCAAGTTGAGTTACGTCACTCCTATGTACTCCCGTCATTATCATCGCAAATTCTGTACGAAACTCTACGATCGTTACACTTATTAATTGTTTTAACTTGCATTTAAAGAGTATTTCGTGATTTTTATCGATCTCTTGCTTACTTTTGTGTTCTTACTAAAAATGTAAGTCATGGAAAAAGGATTCACCAAGGCAAACAGCTCTAATTTGCCTAGAGTTGATTTGTTAATGCTGGGAGAGTACCTAGCATCAAACAAAGACTTAGAAGTTCAGCAGTATTTAGAAATGTCAAAACTACGATGTAAATAAAATATTGATTAATAATCTTCTAACAACAATAATTTAAAATATATTTAAAAATATGTTATTTAAATATTGGTTATGTTATTTAAATAATGCTTTTGTAAAATTGGTATTAAACTGCAGTTAAATGAAGACGCACACCAAATAAAATATACGATATAAAGTAATTACTTACGTCAAAATGATCTTCACAGAAATAAATAGTCTCCTATTTATTTTTTTATATTTATTTATTTAAATTTATGGCTTTTGGATTTCGCCGTGCAAGATTAAGCCACTTATATCTTATTGTTTTATTGTGTGGCACATAAACAAACAGTTTGTTAGGAGTTTTTATTGATGTATTAACACATTGAGGAACCGCACACCACTTATAGACTTTCGAATTCACGTCTAAATAAAATATATCAGATTTTTTGCTTTAACTCCCTTACGTTTACAACTCAAGTGAATAGACGTGACGTCACAAGCACACGCCATGACACTAGGCACCGTTTTGGCGCTAATTTATATGCATTTAATTAAAATAGCATTTATTTCTAAAGAAACCGTACTTATTGCAAAAATAATATATTTTTTGATAATAGTAGTTATTTAAGATGTGCTGTGTGGTAGCGGCTTCGAATACTACCAACCCTTGCTTTGCTTGTGGGTCTCGTAAAAGACGACTAAGAGCCCTAGATTGACCCGGACCAACTCCATCTGGTACCATTTGGGTCAACGATTACATTCCCAAGGAGGGTTGACGTCAGGCTGGCGGCCGATCATAAAAGTCATTGCCGAAACTTTTTGCAATATGTCAAAACAGATGACATATTGCGTCGACCCCAAGTAATTGGGATAAGAGCAAGATGATGATGATGAGTTATTTAAGAATATTATAAAACAGTTTTTCAAAATTAGTCATCATGCCTATTATAACTTTAAGAAAAATGTAAAAAAAATGACAATATATAAGTGCCCCCCGGGGTTTATACATAATAAATGATTTGAATCTAGCAATGGGACGTATAAGAGCTGTGATGATGATGATGACTTTTTAGTTATGTACAAAAGCGTATTTTTAATATTTTAAGCTGCCTCTTCAGATAATAATCGAATCAAATTAAATCATTTATTTTGCATTAGCCCCTTAAGGGCACTTACATATTGTCAAGTTTAAACATTGTTTGAATACACTACAATAATCTACCACCGGATCGAAACGCGGCCACAAGCTGAGAAGATCCGGCATAAAACTCAGCGGGCTATCACTTTATTTTAGTGTTTTAAATATATATAATTTTATACTTTGTACAACATATAGTATTAGCCCCAGTGTTATGCCCTTCGAGATTGTATACATGTATAAATTTTCAAATAAATATGAATAGCATATGCCTATGTGGCACGAATTGATGTAATGTTACACATAATAAATCTCAAAATAGATATACGAATGGTTAATTAAACACGCATTTAGAAATACGGAATACACTTCGACACAGTAAGTTAAAAGCTGTAGGTAGAAAAACATTATATATTCTATTAATTTTAGGCAAATGGATGCGTTTTTAAGAATGTTTATTACTGCAAACTTAGAACATCTATAGAAAGTATTTTGATTTAACACAGTAAAAACAACAGATTAATATAAGACATGTCTATTTGTATAATGACATCTGATGTTTACGCGAGCACTACACATTGTAAATAAAACTACTTTTACGGATTATATCGCGTTTGTATTTCAGCAATCATAAATCAAATACAAACGCGATATAATCCGTAAAAGTAGTTTTATTTACAATGTCTATTTGTACTTTAACTACTTTATCATCTGTATCTCTGTGTATTACTCAAAAGTATTCCTTGTCATTATGAAATATTTCATTTTACAAAAATTCATTCATCGTCATCATTTCAGTACATTGCCGTCCACTGCTGGACGTAGGCCTCCCTCATGTTATGCCACAGAGTGCGGTCCTGTGCCGCCTGCATCCAACGACGCCCAGGAACTTCTACCAGGTCGTCGGATTCTATCTCGCAGAGAAATCTCGAGCATAGCCCGCTACATAGTCCGCTGAACAACTTTGACCTTGGTTATGAGGCCTACATTTAGGGACCACGTTTTCATGTCATAGGTTTTTATTTCAATTTTTGTTTTTGAAAGGTTAGCATTGATTTAAGTCTCTTAGGCATCTTACAATTGGTACGGGAAGTGACATGACATATTGTGTTTTTAAACCACCCGTGTAAATAATAAATGATAAAATCAATATATCACAAATTTAAAAATAGAAGAGAATACAGGATAGGATCAAGATAGTGTGGGATATAATCGAATCCGCGTTGGATGCTGAAATATTCTAATTATATATCGTTCACAGGCAGAACACATCCTTACTAATATTATAAATGCGAAAGTAACTCTGTCTGTCTGTCTGTCTGTCTGTCTGTCTGTCTGTCTGTCTGTCTGTCTGCTACGCTTTCACGTCTAAACCACTGAACCGATTTTGATGAAATTTGGTACAGAGATGGACTAAAGCTTGAGAAAGGACATAGGCTACTTTTTATCGCGAAAAAATGGGCATAAGGGGTTGAAATAGGGGATGACATTTTGTATGGAAATTCGTCATTTTCGACGATAGAACCATGAATCTTTGTATTAAGGCACTTTATAATAAATAAATAAATATTCGTTCTAGCATTTTGGAAATTTCATTTATATGGGGATGAAATTCAACCCCTAAAAGACAAAAAAGCATACAGCCGAAACCACTGGGCCTAGAAACGTAATTTTTTTACACCATAGTATTTCTTGGGGTACACGAGCTCTAGCAAAGAAATCGCGAAAAAATGGGTATAAGGGGTTGAAATAGGGGATGACCTTTTGTATGGAAATTCGTCATTTTCGATGATAAAACCATGAATCTTTGTATTGAGGCAGTTTATAATAAATAAATTAATATTCGTTCTAGCGTTTTAGAAATTTCATTTATATGGGGATGAAATTCAACCCCTAAAAGACAAAAAAGCATATATCTGAAACCATTGAGCCTAGAACCGTAATTTTTTTACACCGTAGTATTTCTTGGGGTTCACGAGCTATAGTAAAGAAATCGCGAAAAAATAGTTATAAGGGGTTGAAATAGGGGCTGACCTTTTGTATGGAAATTCGTCATTTTCGATGATAAAACCATGAATCTTTGTATTGAGGCAGTTTATAATAAATAAATTAATATTCGTTCTAGCGTTTTAGAAATTTCATTTATATGGGGATGAAATTCAACCCCTAAAAGACAAAAAAGCATATATCTGAAACCACTGGGCCTAGAACCGTAATTTTTTTACACCGTAGTATTTCTTGGGGTACACAAACTCTAGCAAAGAAATCGCGAAAAAATGGTTATAAGGGGTTGAAATAGGGGCTGCCATTTTGTATGGAAATTCGACATTTTCGATGATAAAACCATGAATCTTTGTATTAAGGTATTTGATAATAAATAAATAAGTATTCGTTCTAGCATTTTCAAAATTTTACTTAGATGGGGATGAAATTCAACCCCTAAAAAAACAAAAAGTATACAGCGGCAACCACTGGGCCTAGAAACGTATTTTTTTTTTACTCCGGCGTATTTTTGGGGTACACGAGCACTAGCAAAGTATTTTTGGCAAATCACCCCCTTAAGGGAATGAAAAGCGTATAGCCGAAACTATTGGGGCTAGGAACGTGAAACTGTGTATTTCTGTATATTGTTCGATTCTCTTTCTTTTGTTGTAAATGAGCTCTAAGAAATTAGTTTTTGAAATTCATTCTCTAAGAGGGTGAAAAATGTATAGCCGAAATCATTAGGCCTAGAAATATGAAATTTTGTACAAAGTTGTCTCTCTTGGAGAAAGTGCTCACTAAAAAAGGGTTTTTTGCAATTTTACCTGCAAGTAGGTGAAAAGCATATAACCGATATCACTGAGCCTAGGAACGATCATTTTAGTATACGGTCGGCTTTCTTGGGTTACCCCATTATTTTTTCTTAATGCTCGCTTATCAAGATAGCTTTGGATCGACGCAATATGTAGGCACTGCTCTGCCATCATAGATATTGCAAAGGTTCTTCTAGCAACATTTTATGACCAGCTGCCTGCCAAACGACATTGCTGGCTAGATGGCATCACCAATTGGTCCAGGTCGATGTAAATCTTTGTCTTAGTAGTATTTTGCGACACTCACAAACAATGAAAGCGTTATAATATTCCTAGCCGCTACCAGACAGTAAGTTAAAATCAAGATATTAATCCAATTTTCTATGTCTAGAAATAAACAAATTTGAAGCGTCTATTTGTCTGTCAAAATAATAGGATTTATTTATGGTAACACAATTATTTGCACGATACCTATGTCTAAAAAACCGGCCAAGTGCGAGTCGGGGTCGCGCACGAAGGGTTCCGTACCATTATCTATAAAAAGGGGGAAAATTGCGTTTGTTGTATAGGAGCCACCTTAAATATTTATTTTATTTTGTTTTTTATATTTATTGTTATAACGGCAACAGAAATGCATAATTTGTAAAAAATTCAACTGTCTAGCTATCGCGGTCCTTGAGATATGGCTTGATGACAGACAGACGGACGGACAATTTTTTTTTGACTTATATTCGTTACGGGGTAACCTTCAAAATGGCTGGACCCATACTGATAATACTTTACTAACAGGTCTACCAAGCCTTACATAAGGAATAACTTAGGCTATATTTTATCCAAGGCTATATTTTATCCAAGGCTATATTTTATCCCGGTGTGGCTGGAACAACTGTGAGAATTTAGTCGATTTTAAAATTATTTCACTAACGCAAAGCTATTTTTGAGCTAGTAACATATTTAGGCTATTTTTTTATCCCGATATTCCTACGGGACCGGGCACAATGCCGGTGAAACTGTTGACCGGATTTAGACGAAAATTGACACAGAGTATTTCTTAAATTAAGAATTATGAAAACCAACTTTTACGCGGGCGAAGCCGCGGGCAAAAGCTAGTAGTTAATAAATAGTCCAAGTTCTGCGGATAGCTGTAAGTTCAAATTCGGAAGGCTGTTCATCATAATTCTATGGTAGGACCACACTGTCGACAGTCTTCTGTATATACCCGCGGAATGGTACGGGGACTGGGGTAGTACCGTAATCGCGGTAGCAATCAGCAGTAGCAATCTGTTACTGCACTTATTCGGTGAGCCAGATAGCCGAGAGCCGGACTTTCTGAGGATGTTTATGTGTGTCGAGTTTTGGTGATGCGTGCATGTGGTAAGTTTTCACCGAACCTTATTCACACTCCCTTTACTTTCTTCACGATAGGCAGCGGCTGAGCAAAGGTTAATGAGCGGCAATATTACTTACCACCGGGTGTGTTATTTGCTCGTTTGCCACCAAAATCAATAAAGTATAATATAGGAGGAGAAAGATTTCCTTATATCCCGTTATAATACGTGATAGAATTAATCTATTTTAGATTATTTTCTACTTTGAGATGTATGGTGGTCATTATTTGGTTCATTGGTGTTATCAGCGATGACTTACAGCACTGAAATGTGGTCTCTAAATGTCGGCCTCAAAAAAAAGCTCAAAGTCGCTCAGCGTGCTATGAAGAGGGCTATGCTCGGTATTTCTCTACGTGATAAAATCTGGAACACGGAAATCCGTAGAAGAACGGGTGTAACCGACATAGGCCGCAGAATTAGCATGTTGAAATGGCAATGGGCAGGCCAGATCGCTCGTAGAACCGAGAACCGTTGAGGAAGAAAGGTTCTTGAGTGGCGACCACGATTCGGACGGCGCAGCGTAGGACGACTCCCCACTAGGTGGACTGGCGACATTCTTAAGGTCGCAGGGAACCGTTGGATGCAAGTGGCGCAGAACCGTTCCGAGTAGCATTCTCGTGGGGAGGCCTATGTCTAGCAGTAGACGTCTGTAGGCTGATGGATGGATGGATGGATGGTGGTCATTAGATTTTATGACAAGTTTTCCTTCCCTTGTAGGGATTTCATTAGAAAGGGAATAATGCGAAGATTTTCCGTGTGGTGACGGAGTAAGAATTCAATTCATCCCTTTCTTGCCCATGAAGGTCGTAAAAGACGACTGGAGGATTATAATATGCAGATAACATCTGCGCAATAAAAGGAAAACTCGATGCCAACCCGCTTGACCAACGTGGGATAGTAGGCCAATTTTTCTTCCATTGTGGAGGAGACTCGTGCTCAGCAATCTTCGCATTCATCATCATCATCATCATCACAGCTCATATATGTCCATATGATGAATACGAAGATTGTTTACATCAGTAAAACAATAATTTAATTTCGACTTTTATACATCTCACTACTGGGCTCGAGTCTCCTCCAAAATGGGAGTGAATTTGACCTATTATACCACGCTGGTCAGACATGTTGGTACAGGGTTTTCTTTCTAGTTTCACTTCTCTTGCACATATGTATATACAGGGTGTATCAGGTTATGGGACAACTGTTCATGTATGTTGTAGTTCAACAGTCATAGATCATAATTAGAATGTATATTACACAAAAACAATATAACGTAAAAGTTATAGTGATTACAAAAATGTGTGTCTAAGAGTTTATGCCTTAAATTTTATGCATTATATAGGTATGTACAGACAGGATATATGTAAGCATGTAAAATTTCGACAGTATAAATAGGTATTAGATTTGCGCGAACCTTTCAATGGTTACGTAGGTACAAAGGCGACTCATCAACGGTAATCGGCCGATCAGCTGATTTATGTTAAAGCGAAGTTTGTCTTGCTTATGCAAACGTAATCATTGATTTATTCAAATTCTAATGAACATTTAACCAAATACGAATATGTTGTAGATTAAGTATCATTCCTTTATACATTTTAATCAATTTACACGAAAAAACGATGACAAAATTGAGAACTTACATGTCTCTCAATTCATTAACGAATCGATATTTTTATTTAATTTTTTTTTTCATGGGTTCCTAACACCATTGCCCGATCCGATTTGATACGACATCCACGGGTAAGAGAGTGGTGAATTATATTCGTACTCTATCTTTTTTTTTGTGAGTGTGTAGCTGTTGGTCGCAGATGACCTTGACAGCTTAACGCGGTCAATGGGTGAGCGCTGATGGCTCTCAACCCGGTAAGTAAGTTAAGCGAACATCGCCCGAGGGCTCCCCCCTGTGGGGAACGGACCTCGGCTCGGGGCGTCGCTGAGAGCAAAGTGGGCGTGGCCAAGTTTAGGTTAATGACTTTTACGCGGCGCGGTTTTCGACCTCGACGGCGAGGCCGATACCGCGGAGTTTTATCTGTTATCGCTGCGCGAGCTGTGTAGGTCCTTTCTTGGGCGATCATAATAGCGTCATCTTCTTCTTCAAAAAGATGACGAGGACATCGGACCGCGGATATTTTTGAGGGGACGTAGTTTACCGCCCCAACCACTAGTGGATTGGGGTGAGTCGTGGCAGAGGCAAAATAGCGCTGGGAGCAACGCTTCATGTACTGCCTGATGGTGATCGTACTCTGTCCCTACATGGACATTTATATAGATTAATTGTAGGCATATTTCTATGTCCAACAGTGAACGTCGTTGGGCTAATGAATAAACGGATATATAAATATGTATAATGGGCAAGAGCACTCTCGTGATTACGGTATTTTTGTCCTTAAGCCTTTCCGAAGAGTAATTCTGAAAAGCCAACACCAACATTGGGAATCGATTGGCCAATAGATGGATATCTCAAGACTGATTTGACTTACCGTGTAGTGACGGAGTAAGAATATAATTCATCACCCCCTATTTTACCCGTGACTGCGAACCCACGACTAAGGGCTATAATATATAACATCGGTGCAAGAGAAGGAAAACTTGACATGTATGACCTGTAACAACACGGCCGATCACCGTGGCGATTCCTCTCCGGCCACGGCCAATTCTCCTCCTGTTATGTAGAAGACACGAGCTCAACCGTATATAAGCTGAAATGGTAATTTGAATTAAATGCAAGACCGCGAGACTCTTGCAGGCCCAGTCTTGGTCTTGCTCAAGTCTTGCAGGGCCAGTCTTGGTCTTGGTCTTGCAAAAATTAAGCGGTCTTGGTCTTGGTCTCGGTCTCGCATTTCTCGCAAAACCAAGACCAAGACCGCAAGACCAAGACTTTTTTGGGCAACACTACTCACACGGTTATTTGCACTATACATATGCCTAAAATACACTTTATATTTTTTTCGTCTGTCTGTCTATTTGTTCCGGGTAATCTTCAAAACGTCTGGACCAATTTCAAAAAGTCTTTCACCAATGGAAAGCTATAATATCAGAGAGTAACATAGGCTATATTTTATCCCGGTATTCCCACGGGAACGGGAACTACGCAGAAAAGACGACCGAAACCGAAGCGAAGCGAGGGCGGGTTGCTAGTTTAAAATAATTTCTTTGTATGTTGATAAATAATATATTCTAATAAAATTCTCTCACTTACCTCTTTGCCTGTCATAAGCGTTAATACACTCGCTGGTCTGGAATTGACTGACCAGCGCAGTTTTACCGACGCCAGGCGCACCGACCATAGCCACGCGGTGACAGGCGACTGGCCTGCGTTCTCCTGTAGATTCCGGCGCTGACTGTGCTGGCGACGATGGTGCGAGGGACCCGGAGCGAGAACGACGTCGGCGGAATGAGTCACCTCGGTTAACGATTCCTGCAAAGGATAAAAATACATTTATAAAGAATAATACAACTGTTATATATTCTGACGACTGCACATACGGTGGAATGATTTAAGTATTGATCTTAGAATGAAATGTTGAGAGTTCGTTTCTCAGGTAAATCTATGATTTATTATGGATAAAGAAAAATTATGAAAAGGATGTACTGCTAAAAAAAAAGTACATTGATTAATTAAAAAAACAAAGAGTGTGTGTACAAAGTACGCATGTCAGAAGTGAAACTTTTTTATCCTTCATCCTTCTTCCTTCATCTTTCTTCCTTCATCCTTTATCTCATTCTCTCGCCGGTTGAATCCTATACATTTACGTGTTTGTATTTCTATGGACTCGCTTTTTCGTTTCATCGAGTTTGAAATCACAACGATTTTAAAGAAGTTTCACTTCAAACAGAGCCCTGTGTATTATACTTGTGACTCCCTATCACAAGAAGTCTTCAACTGCTTCAAAATTGTCAAAAATGGATTGAATAATATTATTACATTCCTTTATAAAAATACGAGATATCACTAGTTGAAAAGAAACTTATTTCTGTGCTCCATAACAAGAAAAAAATGGCCCTGCGATTTTTGTAGCGGAAATTCTGTTACGCTTGGGATACCGTGAATATATGTGCTATATAGCACAATTAGTCAACATATAAACTTTATTTAACCGCTATTTATTTTGAAGAATATGTATATATGGGCGCATATCGCCCTCTATCGGCAATAGTTGTAAATTGGTGTTATCAATTATAGTTATAAACATGTTTGAAATATTTGCAACTAATATTTAAATAATTATTTGTAGTAACAACACTGCTATTTACCATGCTATGATATTTAAGACACTTTTTGAATATATTTCTAGAAATCTTTGATTTAATTGTTTAAATTTATATAATTGATCAAATTAAAATCGATTAGAATTAATGTAATTATTTGTAACCATATTTAGTTGTTTTTACACAAAAAAGATTGTAATTTATTTCTAGTTAGAGCGCCGTCTGTTGAACAATATATGAGAACAATATTTCCTTTAATTACATTAATGTAAATTGTGTAAAATTGACTATTTGGAATTATGTTAAATGCATTAGAATATTTATCATTATTATTTAGCTATATTCAGATAGTTAACAATATTGTTTTATTGGTGTGTTATAAAAAGTAATTGTAGTTACTAAGACTAGACCGTTTCATTGTAAAGCGGAGGTTATAAAAACATTGTAAGATTAGAATAGAGGACAGTTTTACTTCACTCACTTCTCCGGCAATAACTTGTAATAAATACAGTGATTACATACTCGGTATTTTACTATCATCGTCCAAATTCCTGGCGCAACGCCGACAGCAGCGGTGGGATCACAGCCCCCAAAACTCTTCAAGATCTACGGATGACCTTCACTATGGAGCAAGTGATCGATCTCCTGACCTCCATTACAAAATACTGCTGCAACAACAGCTGCGAGAGCCGCATTTTCTACGGAGGCTACAATGTAACGGCGGCACCAAAATTTTTATCTACCGCCGTTCAACCCCGACGAGAGATCGCATCGATAATCATCGACATCGGGGGATTGGTGCGCAAATGTTAACGAGACTATCAAGCTTCAACATATAAGCCGCAAGAAGCAAGAATAGAAGCTATTCTTGAACTTGACGGTACGCCAGACACATGGGCGCTTCAATCAATTACATGGCAACAAGTGGAAGATGACGTCGTTAGAACCTTCAGCAAGGAGTGCCGGTATGCTGGCTACGTCTAGAGGTGGCGCAGCGCCATCTCTGAACAAGCGGACAGTTACGCAGACTACGCTACAACGGGCCGTTCTCTGTTCAAACGTTTGAGACGTGAAGCTACGGACTCCAAGGTGATCGACGCCTTAATAACAGGTATTTATCTTGAATTAATAAGATCTGAGCTATTGCGAAACACGCCTAGATTTTGTCTAGGCTCGTGTTTGTTTTGTTAACTTTTCTTTAGACGAAAACTACCGTCTAACAGTAATTGTAACCGTATGAAGGCGACGCCGGGGTTTCACCGGTGTGCAGGCGGTGAAGAGTTATGTAATGACTATTGACGCCAAAAAGTACTGATGTGTTAAGAGAAACTGGTTTATTTAGATATTATTATTGACTAATAATAATAATAGTAAACAGCACAGGACATATAAAAATGATAAGGCTCGTATTTGACACCTATTGGTGTCGTAGAAGTCCTGGTGACATGAGCGCGGGAGCGCGCGAGAACCTCTCCCCGCGCGACCAATTACCCCGCGCGCACTTGCATAGCAACAATAGAATGCCTACATATTTACTACTACATATTTACAATTATTAAAATTTTGAATAATTTGCGGCGCTTACACTGTCTAGTAATTGTGTTAACTGTAATAACCTAGGACCTTTTTGTGATGCAAATAGAAGCGTCTACTTATCACGCTTGCAGAGTCCTTGATTATAACTTTCATAACCCCTTTAATACGACGAAGTTTTTAGTACAGTTTTTGTTATAGAAAATACCATAGTGAAAATAATTATTTCGATAAATATATAATTTTGATAATATCGATTTAAATCGATAAAATTTATGGTTAACTAACAATCGGACTATTATTTTTTACTTCTAGAGATCGCATTATCACAAGGTAAAGTTTTCAATAGCTTATTCCATACTGGTGTTGATTGTTCTCCGATCCGAAATAAGTTTACTGGTTCGATTCCGGGCAAACGCCAGATCGTTGATGTTGCTTGTATTACAACCAAAGTTAGTTTCCATGTGTCGAGGTAGAATTGGTTATGACATTATTAGTGCTGTTTGGTATTACCGTAAGTCTTAAAGAGGGTATATATAGAAAACTGTAACTGCTGATAAATGAACCCTCTATGCTATCTATAACTTTGATTTTAACTTCAATCTAAACGACTCAATATTGTTTTAAGTTACATGATGGTCTCGAGCTTTAAATCTAGTTTCATACTCTGCAACTGTGTATCGCAAATAAAGGCCAGTGCGTTAACAATAAAACTAAATGGCTGATTAAATAGTTCACCGCAGACCCTATAGATTATCACCTCTATAACGCTATGAAAATGAGATAAGCTGCCATCACTTTAAATATCACTAAATGCTCAAAAGTCCTCGCGTAGTTCAGTATGCGAACCATGTGCGTTGAAATAAATACCGCTCGTGAGCTGAAGACGCTAGACTTCGTATAAAGCTATTAAGCATTTCTGTCACTTCTTAGGTGGTCAATTATTTAAAGTGGTAACTAATTATGTTATAACTGAAATTCACTTAAGGTTTCAAGGCAAGGCAGAAAGAGCACACTCCAGGAGTACATAACTGGTAGCATTTCTTTAAAATTTTTAGTTTAAAGTAGAATATCGAAAGGGTGACTGCTTAATTAATACAGATTATAGTCTTAATCTGTGTTAAATAAACCATATGCTCTAAAACGAAGTAATTGTTTATCTCGTCGTAAATTCATCCACTCTTGACCATACTTGGCTTCATGTAGGGTAGAAGAGTGATCCTTCAATAAAGGAGATAGACTCTGACAGTAGTCTATACTTTATGTCATTTAACAAGATATTGCTGAGCTATAATGTTTAAATAGTATCGTTTCACGTAATTACCGTTAGAAACTCGTGTTACGATCACACTGCACTGCACAGATGACGTAGTGGTTAAGATATCGTGCCAGTGTCGCGGGTTCGAATCCCGCGCAGGACGGCTCTGTGCGATCCATAAATTTTTGTTCTGAATTTGGATCTAATTTGTTTCCATTAATATGTGTTTATTACCTCGACCGCAATAGTAAGGACTATTGCGAGACTACCACAACTTTTGTTGCGAAAAGTACTGGCTAAAATCGGCGAACAATATTGGTACCCGAATATGTTCGAAAATTTGTGAAAAATTGTGTTGGCTAAGATTCGTAAAGCCGAAATCGGGCGTAAAACAATTGACTTTACACCCAATCTATAAAATTGCAATATAATTTTCATACTGTGTGCGCTGACATTACAGGCTGCATTCATGGCGTCTTTATAGTACTTTAACACTAACGATGGCACGTCACAATCGGCTATGAGGTCTTTTCGTGAAGTAACTATATTTGGAACTCGTCTTTTCTTATAATAATGAATAAATACGGTATATTCAATACCTTGTGGCTAAGGAAACTAGTAGAGCAAATGGTTAAGTGGGACTAGTTGTGAAAATTATCAAAGATATTAATGTCTGTAGTTGAGCTTGATAAACCATGCCACAGTGCTATTCACGATTTCCAGTTGGCTATAAACTATGCAATATTACTGGGAGTATTGTTCAGCAAAAATATTAACCGCTGTTTTATCGAGATGTTGCAGGTAGAGGACGACGAACGGACAAAAGATTAAGCGTCTGTAAGAAAAGGATGGACGAGCGATCTTTTCTCGAGTTAATTGATTTGACAAAGGTAAAGCCAAAATAAATGTATTTTTTGGCAATTTTGTTTTCGTGCATCGTCATGATCGACGCACTCTCTTCGAGGGTCCCATGGCACTTTAGGAGGTATTGCCTAATGACCGATATATATTGAAGCATAATTATCTCCGCGGATGTGGTGTAAGTATCGCTAGCCATGACTTTTTATGACAAGCGCCTGTTGCAAAAAACTGTTTTTTTTTTTATCAAAGTAATGCCGTATGGGCGGGTGAATACTAATTTGGAAACATGCTTTTTATTTTTCCTATCCGAAACATCCTTCCTAAAGCGCTGACTGGCCACTATGCGTATCCTTAAACCTGGTCTTGTGTTGGCTAGATCCCAGGATGGGTGATGCCTTGTGGTTGGCTAGATCCCTTGGTGGGTGATGCCTTGTGGTTGGCTAGATCCCTTGGTGGGTGATGCCTTGCAAATGCTTTTTCTATCCAAAACATCCTTCCTAAAGCGCTGGCTGGCCATCATGCGTATCCTTAAACCTGGTCTTGTTGGCTAGATCCCGTGGTGGGTGATGCCTTGTGGTTGGCTAGATCCCTTGGTGGGTGACGCCTTAACAGCGCAAGGGACGCGCTGGAGTCAGTATGGCCGTATGGGCGCATATCGCCCTCTATCGGCAATATTTGTAAATTGGTGTTATCAATTATAGTTATAAACATGTTTGAAATATTTGCAACTAATATTTAAATAATTATTTGTAGTAACAACACTGCTATTTACCATGCTATGATATTTAAGACACTTTTTGAATATATTTCTAGAAATCTTTGATTTAATTGTTTAAATTTATATAATTGATCAAATTAAAATCGATTAGAATTAATGTAATTATTTGTAACCATATTTAGTTGTTTTTACACAAAAAAGATTGTAATTTATTTCTAGTTAGAGCGCCGTCTGTTGAACAATATATGAGAACAATATTTCCTTTAATTACATTAATGTAAATTGTGTAAAATTGACTATTTGGAATTATGTTAAATGCATTAGAATATTTATCATTATTATTTAGCTATATTCAGATAGTTAACAATATTGTTTTATTGGTTTGTTATAAAAAGTAATTGTAGTTACTAAGACTAGACCGTTTCTTTGTAAAGCGGAGGTTATAAAAACATTGTAAGATTAGAATAGAGGACAGTTTTACTTCACTCACTTCTCCGGCAATAACTTGTAATAAATACAGTGATTACATACTCGGTATTTTACTATCATCGTCCAAATTCCTGGCGCAACGCCGACATATACTATTATGTATATTATGTAGTGCCATCATAAACAAAACTTGTAAAAAAACCAAGCCTCGCAGCTTAGTTCTTCTACCATAAAAAGATGTGAGATACATACATGGAATACCAAGTCGCTTAATTTATTCAGTCCCTATTTAAGGGACCTTCTGTCTTAAATTATTGCGTAATTAGCTAACCAAACAATTTCTTATAGTGACCATATCAATAAGGTCTTTTATGTTTTGAATAAACAGATTGACTAGTTATAATTTATTTGTTTTGACTAGTTATATAATTCTTAAACTATTGGATCAAATCGAATTAAATTTGAAATATACCATGTGTATGCAATGCTTGCTGGGTTATAAATTCAGGCTTCTAGTTATAGAAAAGAATTTACCGGTAAAATACACATTTTACTTGTTTTACCAACGTGCAGTCGGTAATTTACCGGATAATTAACCAAAGTACTTTTTTTGCCTCATGGTGGGGTTGATACGTGATTGAGAATATGTATAGTACAGGCTAATAAGAATTTACCTTATATATACTATAAATATATTAATTAACAAATAAAAAGTTATAAATTATATTTTTTTTTTTTTTTTTTTTTTTATTTATTTAAGACAACACCCTGCACTAAGGAAATAATCCTTGTATTGCGGGGGACTTTACAAACATATAATTAACGGACACAAATTACATCCAGACTCAGAACAACAATTTGTGGATCGCACAAAGTGTCATCCCGCGTGGGATTCGAACCCCCGACACTGGCGCTGTAAGTCACTATCTTAACCACTACGCCATCTGTGCAGTCACTATACGCGTATATATAATTAAAAAAAATATTATGTTAATTAATATTGATAATAATTAATTATGAAGCTCTTCAAATACCCAGCTTATGTGTATAATTCTGTTAATATTCCCAATACTTACTTTAGCAACATCAATAAATTAGGAGTTTCGTAACTCCAATTTCCGAGATCGATTTTTTTGCATTATTTGGCTATTTAACCGGCAAAATATATTTTACCGGTTAAATAGCCAAATATTTAACTAGCCAGTAATTGGATATTTGTCCGCTCGAAACACTACTTCTAGTTTTACTCACAACGAAGTTACATTGGGTCGAAAATGGCATGAATTGCGTCGAGAAAAGTATGTTACGGTAGTGTGCAGATCCTATTCCGCGTGGTGATGGCGTAAGAATACAATTCACCACCCCCTTTCTTTCGATCCACAAGTTGTTGTTCCGAGTCTCGATGTAATTTGTGTCTGTTAATTATATGTTTGTAAAGTCCCCCGCAACATAAGGATTATTTCCTCAGTACAGGCTGTTGTATTTTAAAAAAATATAACATTTATGCAAGAGAAGGAAATCTCGAAATAAAACCTTATACATGTTATAATAGATCAATATACCTTCTATTATTGAGGATACTCAGGATATTATTGGACGTATATGAGCTGCAATGATGATGATGACGAATATAGAGCGATTACCGTATGCTAATGAAATAAAAATATGACCATCAATACTTCCGTTATCATCGATATGGTAAGAATAGTTTAATATTTGTAACTAAATACTCGTTTAGTATCATGTTAAAAATACATTGTATTGAACACATTGACACAAATATGACGCTGATATTATAATGAATTGACGAATTGCCGCGAAGCAAACGAACGCGTATTTATATAAATATCAGGTTGACCGAGCTTCGCTCGGAGTATTTTTGTAGCATTTATTTAGATATAATATTAATAAAATATAAAAAAATAAATAATGATATTTATATAAAAAATTACAAAAAGAGAATAATAATAACACCGAGATTCGATTCTACGCCGTTAGTCACCGATGTCAAAAATAAAATGAAACCTGACTACTTCGCCACTGAGCTATCGTAACTCTTGACATTGATGGCAAAATTTGAATTCATATTCTTTTAAAATTTAATGGCATTATATTGTCTGCCAAAAACACTGACAAAACAACATTTTATATACATAAAACCTAGCTAGATCGATTTTTTGGGCCCGAATCCTCTAGTATGCCAAGTTTCAACAAAATCGTTGTAGCCGTTTCCGAGATCCTCAATATATATATATATATATATATATACAAGAATTGCTCGTTTAAAGATATAAGATACAATATTGATAATCGCGAAAATAGGCACTGTGCGGTTCTACCGTCTTTCATCATTCATCATCATTTCAGCTCATATACGACCCACTGTTGGACTCGAGCCTCCTCAACAGTAGAAGGGAAATTGACCTTACTATATCATGCTGGTCTGGCAGGTTGGTATAGGGTTTTTTTCTAAAGTTTTCCTTCTCTTGTATAGATGTTATACGCATATTATATCCCTTAGTCGTCTTTTACGACATCCACAGGCAAGATAAGGAGGGGTTATTTGCATTCTTACTCAGTCACCACACGGAATGTACGGTTCTACCGTACAATACGTTTTATTTTAAAACCTCAGGACAAATCTTTGAGCCGTAGTACTCTATGCGGTCGTCCATTAACCACGTGAGGCTCGAAAGGAGGCGGAAAGGGGGACGTGTTTAGCAATAATCACGAAATATCATAAAGGAGGGGATGTAGTAAGGTATCACGTATATTTATTTTTTCGTCAAACGCGCGATTTCTAAACCATTCCTTTAATATTATTCTTATACCGTTTAAAAATAATCTGCAACCTTTTTGTCAAACATTTTTATCATGGTCTTTATATTCAGAATAAAGTTAAATTATAGTTTATGCCTCTATTCAGAGACAATATTCTAAAAATTTTAAAATTATTTTAAGATACTAAAAATAGGTGTGCTTTGTTTACTTAGTGATAAACCTCACCACATATCACCAATGGGGGTTAAAATGCTAAAAAATTATCACGTAGTTGATGGACGGCCCCTATACAAATATACAATTAATAAATACATGACACCTAGACCCAGACGTAGAAAGGAATGTTCTGCGTGGATACACAGCCCAGAGTACACAACATCAAAAGGCAATACTTATACCACTATGCCACCAGTGCAGTTATGTAATGGAAAATTATGTCGGCTTAAAGGCTTTTTTAATCATCATCATCATCTTGCTCTTATCCCAATTACTTGGGGTCGACGCAATATGTCATCTGTTTTGACATATTGCAAAAAGTTTCGGCAATGACTTCAGGCAGGCGGCCGGTCATAAAGACCGGCCGCCTGCCTGACGTCAACCCTCCTTGGGAATGTAATCGTTGACCCAAATGGTACCAGATGGAGTTGGTCCGGGTCAATCTAGGGCTCTTAGTCGTCTTTTACGACACCCACGAGCAAAGCAGGGTTGGTAGTATTCGAAGCCGCTACCACACAGCACTTAAAGGCTTTTTTAATATAATACCGAAATAATTACTTTACTTCGGCAAATTAATTTGGTTTATCCTAAGCTTCTGCTTAATCTTATTTCTTAATAAAATTATAATTGCGGAAGTTTGTGAAGATGTTTGGCAATTTGGGTATTTATTACTCAAATACCTACACGTGAGCTCTTGAATAGATCTAGATAAAAATTGGTACATACAGAAATAGGTTATTTCTTGAATGTGTTACATAGGACACTTTTTATTCTGGTGGTGCGTTCCCTTGGGATATTAATTCAAATTTGCTTTTTTTTACTCAAGCAAGCCATGGTCTCGAGCCGCCTCCAAAATCGGAGTGAATGGACCTCTTATAATTGGCTGGTCAGACGGGTTAGTATAGGGTTTTATTTTGAGTTTTCCGTCTCTTGCAGATGACAGATGATGCATGTTATATGCATATTATAATCCCTTAGTTGTCCTTTACAATACCCAAGAGTAAGACAGCGCGTGGTGTAATATATTCTATTCAGTTATCACACGAAAAAATTAACTACAAATAGATTCTAATTCGAATTAACAAGTACTAAAAATCCGGTAATCATTTAAAAGCAAGACACTACCAATACATATATAAAAAATATAAAGGAATTCTTGCCACAATAAATTGTTGCCGAGAAAATCTCTATGAAATCCTTCGGTAATTCAACCGTAAAATCCAGTCCTTTCATTTGGAATATGCGTTCACCTCACACGCCCTTTTGAAATGGCTACATAAACGCCAGATTTAGCCGTATGACGCGACGTCAGGTTTATTGAGACTACTAAACTGTATTGACGTCAACTCCTAAAGTAACTGCACGATCCGGTGCATGCACCGTATTAATGCTTCATATTTGAAAGTATGGAAAATTTCCTTTTTGCGGTAACGAAGCAAAAGCACACACGCGTTGGCTCCAATATATTTAACGAAATTGTTCCACCCATGCCTCGGAGACCTCAAGCATGTACTATGATATGTCTTTCACTCAATTTCAGTGCACGGAGTTGATTTCTTTCTTAAGAGCTGGTACCTTTTTTTTACTTCATGATCATCATTGCAGCCCAGACACTGTCGGGCTCAGGCCTCCTCCACAATAGGAGGGAATTTGACCTACTATACCAAGCTGGTCAGACATGTTGGTAAAGGGTTTCATTTCCAGTTTTCCTTCTCTTACACAGATATTATGTGCATATTATATCCCTTAGTCACCTTTTACGACATCCATGGGCAAGATATGGAGTGGTGAATTGTATTCTTACTCCGTCACCACACGGAACTTACTATATCAGTATTAGCTAGAGGATTTCTACAATCTGAAAACTGAAATAATTCGTCATAATGCTACATCATGGTGCGCCATACAGAGTCAACGATCAGGCCATTGCTCTATCTGTCATATTCTATAAAGTTTACGCAGCGGATTGGCGCAAATATCACAAAATGTTTTTGTGTATTTTTACGTAGTCAATGTTAATTCGAATATTTAGCGATTACATGCCTATTATACGTTAATTTAATATTTTTCCATATGGTATCGAAATAAGAATACAATTTACCACCCCTTCTTTTCCCGTGGGTGTCGTAAAATACGACTAAGGGATAAAATACGCATATAACATCTGTGCAAGGAAAACTTGATGTGAAACTCTATACCAAAACATCCAATCAGTGTGTGTAATATTTGTAGTGTCCACGAATAATGCTAACCCTTACATTGCTTGTATGTGTCGTAGAAGACGCTTCAGAATTTTTCATCGACTTGGGACAACTTCATTTAATACCATCAGGCCGATAAATACATTCCCAAGAAAGCGGTTGAAGTGTTGATGTCGGGATGGTCATACAAGGAGTCACTTGTACCATAAGATTTTTGTCTTACATAACATCATATGCTTCGTATCATTAATCTGTTAGGCAAAGTATATAATAAAATAATCATCATTTGTGCGCAGTTCAATAATTATAGGAATAGTTTATTTATAGATTCAAATAAATATTAAAAATAACATTCATTACACGTTAGTGAGCAAGATAGTTGTTATGATAACCTCAATGGCGGATCTAGCATGATTCATGATGCACCACAGTTAATAAAAATTTACTCGAATTTTAATTATAGACAATATCGTGTACGAAGGAAATAATCCTTTTATTACGGGGGATATAACAAACAAATTTGTAGATCGCACAGTGTTTTGTTGTGTGAAGTTCGAACCCGTGACACTGGCACTTTAGATACCACTACGCCATATGTGCAGTTAACAAATATTTATAATTTTTTGAAAGTGGGTCACCTAACCCATTAAAGTTTTCTTGAAATCCATTTGATAGTTCTTGTGATTAACTCTTTGAACAAACAAATAAACATACAAACAAACTCTAAGCTTTATAACAAAGTAATATACATAATCCTATCAAAATATTTTAATACTTAAAAATATTATACCTAATACTTTAGAATATTTTGATAAAATCATTTATTTTAATCTACCGTATAACACGATAATCTTTTGTCGTTTCCATGCTTATAATTGCTCTTTATATTATACGTTTAGTCTAATCTGTGCATCTTACGAATTCGTACACAATGCTGCTTGAATGTTTAGTAATTTTAACTGTTGTACATTGGATTTATCAGCGATGGAGATACAGTGATATATATGAAATGAGCAGACGCCTCAATTCTGGAGTACGGACCTTGCCCTTCTTCGGTCATAGCTACTTATTCATCGGCAGTAATGAGAGTTAGTATAAGTTTTTAATTTCTCTTTTTTATTCTTTTTGCTAAGTTAGATATTTTTGGTATACACTTGTGACTGTGACCGTTACTGTGACTGTTACTTGTGACCTGCGTGTCTTCTTAATGTAATTATTGTACTACTTATCATTTTCTCAAAGACATTTGGCCGCTTTCATTGGTAGATCCTTGTATCGTGGATCTACACGATATACTCAAAGATAAACAACAAATAACAAACAAGAAATATAAACTGAATACTAACTATGCTTACTTTATCTATATGTCTGCGAGATACTGGGTAGTATTTGGTGCCACTTTCCGGCGGAGACTATAGTCCGGAGCAAAGATCCTAATCTGAGGTCCAATAATTGTCCCGTGACAGAGGATAATAGAGTGTGGCAATAAAAGTCAGTAGATTAGGTTGAACTTCGTAAGTATGACGCGACTTATTCATGGAGTTCGCTCTGTTTGTCCACCACGGATAATGACGTTTGTGCGGACTGTTTGACTGAAATGCTCATTACGTGAATGGAATTAGTTATCCTTAATGCTTAAATACTTGTTGGCAGTCGTAGCCGTCTTTTTTTTTTAACAAAACCTGCAGTGTAACAGCAGTCCAGAAGCAAAAGCCAGGACATAAAGAGGAAAAAGAAAGTAAATGCCGCCTCTGGGACACTTAAGCTATTTCAGGCTATTTTCAGAGCCAAAGCTGGACATAACGCCAGAATTGGCAAATGATTGGAGAATTATCCCTTTGGGAGTCTGCAATCTGGTCGCTTTCTAAGAAACCAAAGACACTTTTGCCAGTCAATCTCCCACCATTATAGCAACTCAATGGCAGTCCGTCTGACAGTGCAAAGGAAAAGGCTGATTCCGCGGCAACTGTTGACCTTTAATTCAACTTACAGCAACGAAATAAAAAGGTATAATTGGTAAGGATATGTGGTGGTAGAAAGTGCATTTATGGACTGGTAGAAAGAATATAAAGAAAGTTGGAAGAATACAAAAAGAGTGAATACAAGGTATACAAGCAAAAGGCTAAAAATGTGATAGCTACGGTGAAAAGTTAAAGAGTGAATGTACGCACGTGAATGAATGGCGTGAGGGAACGAATGACGTCATATGATGAGGCGGGATGAAAGTGAATATTGCAAGAAAAGTTTGAAGTACGTACATTGATAGCTTCAGGGATATGGGCAGATAGATGGATGGTGTGAAGGGTGACATGGATATGACCTGTTGCACCATTAACATGGCCAACATGGTCAGCCTTAATTAGTTTATTTAACAATATGTATGTACATCTATTTATGTGAAATTAATATTCTGATTAATTTTCAGCTCAAATGAAAGCTTTCCAAAGACTTGGTCGTGATGCAATAAGAAATGAAAACGGTCTGTCGTCCATGTGGCATGGCTTTTCTCTATACACAAGTAAGTATTTATCTATACCAATAAATAAAATTGGAGTGTCTGTTTTTAATGTCAAAATAATAGGCTTTTTTCATGCTCACACGGTTATTTGCACGACACCTATGCCTAAAATACAGATTAAAAAATTTTTGTCTGTCTGTCTGTTTGTTCCGGGTAATCTTCAAAACGGCTGGACCGATTTCAAAAATTCTTTCACCAATGGAAAGCTATAATATCAGGTCGTAAACTAGGCTATATTTTATCCCGGTATTCCCACGGGAACGGAAACTACACGGGTAAAACGACTAAAACCAAAGCGAGGGCGGGTTGCTAGTAATTAATAAATTCAATTTAATAAATTTGGATGCAATTTTATGCACATTTTCATTCTCTTATAAATTTTGAAGCTATCTGACTTTTACGATTTACATAATTAAAAGAGCTTTGACGGTAACATAAAAAAATATTAGGCGCCTTTTGGATATAATAGATTTAATAGTAGTTGACCCAATAGACACTGTTCTGTGCAAGTTTAATTTATATAATTAGTTTTAAAACAAACTTTTATTGAGTTAAATAAATCTATACCAATAAAATTGGAGTGTCTGTTTGTAATGTCAAAATAATAGGCTATTTTCATGCTCACATGGCTATTTGCACGACACCTATGCCTAAAATAGCAATTAAGAAATTTTTGTCTGTCTGTCTGTCCGTCTGTCTGTTTGTTCCGGGTAATCTTCAAAACGGCTGGACCGATTACAAAAATTCTTTCACCAATGGAAAGCTATAATATCAGGGCGTAAACTAGGCTATATTTTATTCCGGTATTCCCACGGGAACGGGAACTACGCGGGTAAAACGACTATAACCTATAACCGAAGCGAAGCGAGGGCGTGTTGCTAGTTGAAAATAATCTATTAGCGTATTACAGAGTATCACATTGCTGCTTTTAAACTATCACCCACTTACATGAAAGATACTGTCAGATTTTATAAATAAAATCAATTATATTTATAGTGGTAGCCGATCCGGTGGCTGCAGAATTCATCATGAAATCAGCACTCGAAAAAGACGACCTTTTGAATGCAGCAAAACTGTACATTGGGAATGGCTCAATATTTGCTCCAGGCAAGTTCCAAAATCATAAGCTCTTTTAGTAGCACCGAGTACCTTTTTATTGCCTTGCCAGATAAGTGAGTAACCTCGTGGGTTACTCTGATAAGTCTGATAGTAGATGCAAGCGATGGTAAGTAGTAGCTACACCTATTGAAACTCGACAATAACAGATCTTAAAATTTTAAGTTGGAGAATCCAGCTGCTAACAGTTTTCAATCTGCAGGTATAAGTGGGTTTTTACTTCCAGTAGTAGTAATTTGTTACTGCACTTCATTTTGGGTGCAAGTCAGAGGCCCAACATCTCTACGGTAGGCAGCAACCTCACTATATCACCGATAATGTAAAGGTCTATGGGTGGGAGTTACCACTTACCATCTGGTGGCTTTTATTCTTCGTCCACCATCACAGTCAATAAAAATCCGTTTCATCTCTTTTCTACATTGTTTTCATTTTTTATTTTATTTCATGGAACTCTCTTACTGGGTAAGAGAGTTCTTACTGGATAGTAGTCCAATATATCACATATTGGACTACTAAATCATAATTCTTGTTGCGTATATCCCGGGCAAATGATCCTTCATTTTCCTGATGCCCTTAGTCGATACCCACATAGTCCCATACACCACTTAAGTCTATCAAGATAAATATTATAGGTTAATAGATAATATAGTGATAAAAGCAACTGCGTTTAGTTTGGGTTGGCTATTTCTATTTTAGGTTGCATCTGCTTCTTTCTCTTTAAAAATATTTATATATAGAAGTTAATTATGACGATAATTAAATAACTTGATTATGAAGATAGTTTGTGATGACAGTACAGTATTTTAAGGAAAATTTTCAACCAATTAAATTTAATATGACGTTCCTAAATCCTTTTTTCATCACTTAACGTTTTGTTCCTTCATATATTCGATTCTAAACCAAATAATGTTACTCGTTTTTAGTCTCTATCTGGAAACCACGACGCAAAGTGATGATACAAAGTTTCGCTCCGAAAAACATAAGAAGATTTTCAACGGTAATCACTAAACAAAGTAGCATACTCATTCAGCAATTAGATAAAATTGCTGGCACTGGAACTTTCTCGATATGGAAGTATCTTACAGCATATACTATGGACACAGTCACTGGTAAGGTTTATTTATGGTATACAATATTGACAAATAGATACGTCTAGGCTTAAGCCACAAATAAGATGAAAATAACAATATTACCCCCTTTTTTTGGGGTGGGCTACAGTCACCGCTCGGCTCTGTCCGGGGCGACAGAAGCGAGACGCGCGGTTCCGTAATCCACCCGTGATACGTCGCCTTCGTCATTGGACCGACCACCGGTGCAGGGTGACTTGTCGTCAGTGGTCGGCCCGACGCAATACCCCTGCAGAGTACCATCTCCTCGACCGATGTCCCGCCCTCAGGGACGTCGGTTGTCATCGCACGGTAACAATATTACCCCTACTATTCCATCACCAGGACAACTGAGAACAGCGCTCTCCTGAGAAACTTATAGTACCAAATGCTATTGCTGATACGCCCGTCGAGTATGGTGATTTAGGTATTATCCCCTAACTGGATGGATTTAAGTCCAACTGAAGAAACAGTACAACGAATAAATGGATTATACAATATAAGAGTTTAAAGGCTCTTTTTTCATTGATAAAAATGTTTCAGAGGCAACTTTGGGTTATAAATTGCACGCTCAGAAAGATTCAAGACATCCTCTTTTAGAGGCATTTAATTTTGGTCTTCAAAGTGCAAGCATACGTATTTGTTCACCGTGGCTTCATAGCGATTTAGTTTACCACAGTCTACCTATTTACAAGAAATTATTAGGAATGAGGGATTACATTTGGCAATTTATCAGAGAGGTAAATGTTTTTGCTCTATGTATAATAAAGAAAGTAGTAGACGTAGAGTCGGGCTCTACGTCGCCGAAACGAATGAAATTATTAACATGAAATTTTGTTGATTTTTTTCACATTACAACAACAATAATTAATATAATATTTATTTACATGATTTTGACGTGGATGAAGTTGAGGCATAAACTAATATTAGTATAATATAAAATAAGAGTGCAGGCAGTTATTCTTTACATAATCTATGTATATTTTCTAACTACACTGTATGTGGCAAATATTACACATTATAAATAAAACTGTTCGGTACCAAACATTTTTATATTAGTTTAATAATTAAATCCATGTAGGGTAGTTCTGTTTTTTGTGGTTCGCGGTTGGCTCGGAGCCGGCCGCCACTTTCACTTTCACTTTGGTACGCGGATGGCACGGGGCCGGCGCGCCGGCCGGCCCCGGGGTCGTTTTGTTTCCGCCTTTTTGGGACTAAAGCTGGACTTTTGGTTCGCGGATGGCACGGGGCCGTCGCGTCGGCCGGCCCCGGGGTCGTTTTGTTTCCGCCCTTTTGGTTACTCCACTTTCACTTTCGCTTTGTTCGCGGATCGACTTGCGTTGGAAGTAACGGTCGCGTACGCACATATTTTGTAATTGCTATGTCTTTTGTGGACTAAAGCCGTGAAATCGTGGTATTTGTAATATTGCGCGCCACCCTTTGTTTTGTGTACCGCTTATGTACGCGAGTTAATTAGAATTAAGTATATATTTGTGAACATTAAATTGTGTGTACGAGTAGCAAGCCTGGGTCCTTGAAGTGTACGAGGCCGTTGTCATCACCGCGCTTTTGGATACAAGCTAAGTAACCCCTCAGTTAGTTTCTATTTGTCTGGCCAGACCGAACGCTGAGTTAGGTTACGTTATAGCTACCTCCGCGGTATCTACTCGTAAGTGTTAAAATCTGTTCTTGTACTATCATTTAGGAGAACTTAAAATAGCCTTGCGTAATCGCAAGCCAATGTTATTACCCATTTGGTATCCCTCACTGGCCTGGTGTTCCCTTCCACTGCGCATCCTAGGTCAGTAGGGAACGGTAATGAACATACTTTCTGGTAGCAGAGCGTGGTTCTAGTGAATCTAGTAATTTTGTTTGGTATTGATATCTACAAGTGCCCGTGTTGAAAAATAAATCGATATATAATTACTTGAATTTTACGTATTACGGCCCAGTTTAATAAATAGTCTGGTGTATAAAGATACACATTAAATATTTGTGTGATTGATCATTTGTGTACTTATTGTTATTAGTTATTAAAAATATCATATAAATAAGTTCACTGCAACATTTGAAATTTTGAATATCATTGTTTACTTAATGTGCCACAGAGTAATAAAATAATTTGCGTAGTACATTGTGCCACAGAGTAGTGCAGTCTCGTGATTGAATGAACGAATGAATTGAACTGTATAGACAATTAGTTTAATATTATTTTGCGTTTTGTTTATGGTACTTATACAGACAAATATTAACGTTTCCCTTTGCGCAATAATTTAATTGTTGTTCAATTTTGTAATTTGTATTTTTTGATTGTTGTTTCAATTGGTTGATTTATTTAGTTGATTATATATATATTTTTTTTTTGTTGTTGGAATTTAATTATTTTATTCGATTATTATGGCTGCTTTTGCTAGCGCTAAGGACTCGGCAGGTAAGCTGCGCTCTGAGTTGAGATGGTTCTCGACTGCAACCGCCTTGGTTGATAGGTCTGATCGAAATGAGTCTCTCCTGGATAGGTACAGCAAATTGGATACGCGCTTACAATTTGTTGATGATGTGTACCGTAACTTCAACACAAAAATTTTAGATATTTCTGATGAAGATTACCCACAAACGTATCGTGACTTGGTACACGCGGATTATGACCAGATCATGGATTATGCAGATCGAATCTCACAGCGTGCTAGGGAAATTTCCGCGTCGAAAAGGGGTGAGTCTCCCGCGTCTAGGGATGTGAAACCTTCTACGTCGGGCTTATTGAGTAAACTGCCCACTTTGGACCTGCCGCGTTTTGATGGTCGTTTGGACCAATGGCTAGGTTTCATAAACTTGTTTGAGAGCTTAGTCCACGCGCGTTCTGACTTAGGTTCCGCTCAAAAATTGGCCTACCTGTTCTCCGTGTTGGAAGGTGAGGCGAGAGGTTTAGTTCAGCACCTGGAGATCAATGATGGAAACTACCTAGTGGCACGTAACCTTCTCATAAAGCGTTACCAAAATAAGCGTTGCCTGGCAGATACACACATTGGTCAGCTCTTGGGTCTGCCAGTGGTATCTAGGGTCTCGGCTCTAAGGTCCGACTTATTGAACCCATTGATGATTGCGATCAACGCACTGGAAAGGTTAGACCTTCCGGTGAGCACTTGGTCATATATGCTGGTGCATATTGTTTTGAAAAAGCTTCCTGCGGAACTTAGGGCTCGTTTCGAGCAAAAATATGGAGGTGATGATGCAACTCACCTGCCTGCTTTTGATGACCTTAAGAAGTTTTTGGAAGACGAGTGTAGGATGGTAGACATGACGGTCGTTGACAGGTCATTTGGTCAACAGTTGCCGCGGTCATCGGCTCCGACCCGCAATCACGCCTTTAGAAGGCCAGAGGTTCGTCACCCACCACGTTTTGCTGCTGTACAGTCGCGACCTGAGTGCACCTATTGCAAGTCCCCGAGTCATAAAGTTGCCAGTTGCTCAGATTTTACTGCGCTGCACGTGGCCTCGCGTAGGCGTTTGGCTAAGGCTCGAGGTTGGTGCTTTTCTTGCTTGGGAAACCATTTCCAGCGCGATTGCCCTAATCCTCGCCCATGTACATACTGCGGAGGCCAGCATTTGAAACTTCTTTGTGCGAATAATAATGGGATTGGTCGTGAACATGAACGTCAAGGCTCACCTACGGGTAGTTATGAGCGAAGGCACCGGTATGAAAACCGCAGTTCGAGACCTAGTCGCTCACCCCCGCGCGTCGTAGATTCTGCCGCAGCGAGGCGCCCACAAGGTCAATGCTCGCCGTCATCGGAAGCCCGTGGCAAGAGTGATAACCACGATTCGCGCCCGTATCGTCACGGGCGGGTACCTACCTTTGATGACGCTTCCCGTGAACATGAGAATCACCCGCTGCCTAGACGACATTAGGAACACGGCGCCTCCCCCCGTCATGCACCACCCCCGTTTGAAACCGTACTCCTACCCACTGCTTCTGTAAGGGTCTGGGGACGGACAGGTGCCTCTGTTGTGGTCCGGGCAATTCTGGACACAGGCTCTCAGGGGTGTATAGCGTCTTCTTGGTTGGTGGGGCAGGTACGCCTAAGTATGCGTGATTTTCCTCATGTCACTAGAGGTGTTGGCAACGCAGTTGTGGCCAATGTTGAAGGCCAAGTATTATGTGCGTTCTCTCCTATAAACTCGTCAAGCCCATTGTTTGAGTGTTCAGCCATTGTTATGAACAATATTTTGGGCACCCATCCGGAGAAGCAGTTGTCTCCGTATGCTATTGGTTTAGCGTCGGGTTTGAACTTGGCAGACCCCAAATTTGGTATACCTGGATCGGTCGATTTGTTGCTAGGCGCCGATGTTCTGGGAAACATATTCTTGGGTAGCATTCAGGTCATGCAACCAGGAGGCATGGTAGCCATCCCGACCATATTTGGCTCTGCACTGATGGGACCGGTCCTCACGGATACCCGTCTTGACATTGGCTTGATGGTAGGCTCTGCTCTCTCTGATGCGGTTCAGAGGTTTTGGGAAGTGGAAGAACCACCACAGGCTCCGCGCACTGATCCGGAGCATGAGGAGTGCGAATTGTTTTACCAAAACAATACGAGTCGCCTACGTACTGGTCAGATTATGACTCGATTGCCGTTTCTCGCCGTACGGCCACCACTTGGCACCTCGCGGCCTGCTGCTGAGAAACGACTATTGGCTATGGAGCGCCGAATGGCTCGAGATGCTCTCCTAAAGGAGAAATACATTGATTTTATGCGTGAATATGAGGAGTTGGGACACATGTCTGTGTCGAAATTAGATTGGCAAACAGTGGATCACTTCTTTCTACCGCATCATGCTGTAATTAAGGCATCAAATGGCAAATTGCGTACAGTATTCGATGGTTCTGCGCAAACTTCAACGCGTGTATCGTTGAACAATTGTTTGTATGCTGGTCCTAAATTGATCAAGGATCTCTGTGACGTCATCACTCGGTTTCGTCGACATCAGGTTGTATTTGTGGCTGACATAAGGATGATGTTCAGACAGACGATTATTCACCCGGATGACCGTCGGTATCAGTTGATTCTATGGCGTGAAAGCCCCCAGGATCCCATGGTTGTTTATGAGCTCAATACAAACACGTACGGGTTAAAGTCAAGCCCCTATTTGGCTATACGGTCTCTGTGGGAGCTCGCGGACCTGGAGCGCTTAAAGTTTCCTCGCGCAGCCGCGATTTTGAAAGAGGATTTGTATGTCGATGACATTTGTACTGGTGGACCCTCTGAGAAAGAGGCCATCCTTCTACGGGATGAATTGATAGGCATCTTAGCCACCGCGGGCTATGAGTTACGGAAGTGGATATCCAACTCACCTGCGCTTTTGAAGGGACTTCCGGATGAACATCAGCAAGATCCGCATTTGTTCGAGAATATCGAGAACCCTGCTATGATGACTGTTCTCGGCATTCAGTATAAACCAGCCCCAGACATATTCACTTACAATGTTGACTTAGAGTTGCCGCGCATTTGGACTAAGCGTTTGGTGCTTTCCACGGTTGCAAGAACATTTGATCCAAATGGTTGGATATGTCCCGTCATATTTTGGGCTAAATGCTTTTTACAAAGGCTTTGGATGGCAGGACTAGGCTGGGACGAACCTCTTCGGGGAGCTTTGATGGAAGACTGGACCAAATTTGTATCCTCACTTCCTGCGATCAATGAGGTATCGATCCCTCGTTCTATGCTTCCTCCAGGAAAGTACCAGGCAACTCTGCATGGTTTCTCGGACGCCTCTGAACGGGGTTACGCCACTTGTGTATATTTGCGTACGGTGGGTTCTGACAGCCAAGTGAAGATCTCACTGGTCATGGCGAAGAGCAAGGTGGCACCCCTACGGACTGCTTTGACAATCCCTAAACTTGAATTGGCAGGGGCTACTCTGCTTGTGCGTCTTCTTAATCACGTGTCGAATTTGTTGCGTCATACTGTGAACATTAGCACCACTTACGCGTGGACTGACAGCCAAATTGTTTTGTGCTGGTTAAAGGCTTCAGTTCACACCTTAGAGGTATTTGTAGCGAACCGAGTCTCCCAAATTCAGAAATCTGAGACTCCCTTGATTTGGAGGCATGTGCCTGGTGAGCTTAACCCAGCTGATTGTGCATCTCGGGGTTGTACATCCCCCGCCTTGGTAACGCACTCCCTTTGGTGGGGACCGGAATGGTTATTACGCTCAGAGTCTGAATGGCCACTGACGCCGGTTTTGGACGTAGGTCCGTTGCCTGGATTGCGACTGCTCGCTGTTGAGAGGCGTGCTTGCGTATTCGATCCAAATGTCTTATTGAATCGGTATAGCTCCCTCGATAAATTAGTAAGTGTAACAGCTTGGATTAAGCGCTTCTATTACAACTGTAAGCACTTACGGAACAAAAAATTAGAGGCTTTTCTATCACCACAAGAACGACAGGAGGCTTTTTGCCATTGGATACGTGTGGTACAGGATACATATTTTGAAAGGGAGATTGAAATTTTGAAAGCTGGTAAGGCTAAACTAACAGGAACCTTGCGTATGTTGAGCCCCTTTTTGGACAACACGGGTGTCTTACGTGTTGGAGGTCGCCTCAGAAACTCTAGTCTACCCTACGGTAGTCGGCACCCTATATTGTTACCCAAGCAAGGTCATTTTGTGCAATTGTTGGTGACGGACCGTCACATTAGAAATTCTCACGCTGGCTGTAACGCCTTATTAGCCATATTGCAGCGAGAATTTTGGATTTTGTCTGCTCGAAGAACGATTCGCAGTGTGGTATTTCGTTGCATGCCTTGTTACAGGCTGAAGGCTAGTACCATGCAACCTTTGATGGGTGACCTCCCTTCTGATCGTGTCAGAGAATCGAGGCCGTTCGCCGGTGTAGGCACCGACTTTGCAGGTCCTTTTTTGGTTAAGGCTTCAACTCTACGAAACAGTAAAACAGTCAAGGCTTATTTGTGTGTCTTCGTATGTCTGTCAACTAAAGCGGCGCACCTTGAATTAGTGTCATCCCTCTCCACCGAGGCATTTGTTGCGACACTTGATAGATTTGTTTCAAGGAGAGGACTGCCTTCTTTGATACGTTCGGACTGTGGCACAAATTTTAAGGGAACCAATAATTATTTGAAAGATGTACATGATTTTTTAGCCAGCAATCACACAAATATTGGTAATAAACTAACCAGTCGTAGTATAACCTGGAAATTTAGTCCGGCAGCATGCCCACATTGGGGTGGTATTTTCGAAGCCGCAGTTAAGGTTGCTAAAGCACATTTGCGACGAGTTATTGGTGAGTCTGTACTCACATTTGAAGAACTCGCAACTGTGTTTTGTAAGATAGAGGCCGTAATGAACTCGCGACCGTTGTGTCCGATCTCTTCAGACCCGAGTGACTTGGAGGTTCTCACACCGGGTCATTTTTTGATTGGTCAGCCACTTAATGCTTTGCCTGAGTACCCCTTTGTTGATGTGAGACCAAGTCGTCTCTCGCGGTTTGAGTTGGTCCAACAGCTTACTCAAAGCTTTTGGAAGCGTTGGAGCTTAGAATATCTTCATGTTCTCCAGCAGCGCGTTAAGTGGACTGACAAGACTAATCCACCTCGAGTTGGTGACCTCGTTTTGATAAAAGATACCAATTTGCCGCCACTGTGCTGGCGTCGCGGCCGAATTTTAAATTTAGTATATGGCGCAGATAATGTGCCTCGTTTTGCTGAGGTTCAGGTGGACGGTTCGGTACTGAAGAGAGCGGTAGCAACATTGTCCCGTTTACCAATTGATTAGCGGCCAGGTAGACCTGTCCGAGGCGGGTAGATGTTCGGTACCAAACATTTTTATATTAGTTTAATAATTAAATCCATGTAGGGTAGTTCTGTTTTTTGTGGTTCGCGGTTGGCTCGGAGCCGGCCGCCACTTTCACTTTCACTTTGGTACGCGGATGGCACGGGGCCGGCGCGCCGGCCGGCCCCGGGGTCGTTTTGTTTCCGCCTTTTTGGGACTAAAGCTGGACTTTTGGTTCGCGGATGGCACGGGGCCGTCGCGTCGGCCGGCCCCGGGGTCGTTTTGTTTCCGCCCTTTTGGTTACTCCACTTTCACTTTCGCTTTGTTCGCGGATCGACTTGCGTTGGAAGTAACGGTCGCGTACGCACATATTTTGTAATTGCTATGTCTTTTGTGGACTAAAGCCGTGAAATCGTGGTATTTGTAATATTGCGCGCCACCCTTTGTTTTGTGTACCGCTTATGTACGCGAGTTAATTAGAATTAAGTATATATTTGTGAACATTAAATTGTGTGTACGAGTAGCAAGCCTGGGTCCTTGAAGTGTACGAGGCCGTTGTCATCACCGCGCTTTTGGATACAAGCTAAGTAACCCCTCAGTTAGTTTCTATTTGTCTGGCCAGACCGAACGCTGAGTTAGGTTACGTTATAGCTACCTCCGCGGTATCTACTCGTAAGTGTTAAAATCTGTTCTTGTACTATCATTTAGGAGAACTTAAAATAGCCTTGCGTAATCGCAAGCCAATGTTATTACCCATTTGGTATCCCTCACTGGCCTGGTGTTCCCTTCCACTGCGCATCCTAGGTCAGTAGGGAACGGTAATGAACAAAAACTATGTTTACAGATTTATTTGATTTTTGCATTCCCGTTGTTATGAATTCGAAATTTAATAACGAATTCTGTGGCGGGTAGATGAATATAAATCTGTGTAATAGTAATGGCTTCTTTGATGTGTGACACCTTGGTCTTCCCTTGAATTATTATATCACGTTGATATTGGGTAAAACCCTTAGTAAAACCCCTTTCGAGTTGTTCCTTTGCATAGATGTTATCTTTGTATTCCAATCTCTTCGCAAGATGTATTCCAACTCCGTTACCACGCGGTTTTTTTTTCTGTTACCAATTATTGTATAAAAAATAAGTTATATTTCCTTATACTTATTCATTTATACTAATTAAATTTGTTAAGAATCCTAAAATAGCCTATAAATAATAATAATCCTAAAAAAATGCCACCAATTGCTTTTTGATTATGATTATTTACAGGAGCGATAATGATAAGAAAATGTTGTTTATTGCAATTCTGAAGGCAAAGTTGTTTGAAAAAAAAGAATGATTAATTAGTAAAATTTGTAATTTCAGTTAATTATAATGGCTAAACAGAAAGACACTATGGAGAAAGAAAACAATGAGAATGAACATCGTAAGTATCTCTTATTATTATTATTGCAGAAATTTTCAAAACCGGATACAAGGTGTCTAGTAGATAATAACGGGCTCGATTACAAATATTTTACATAATAATATAAATAAAAGTTATGTTTAATGTCAGAGTCAAAATAAAATTCTCAAACTCACACAAATCTCTCCTCTGACCAGCGTGGCATAGTGAGCCGTTTTCTCTTTCACCATGAAAAACGTTCGGCACTTCAAATTTTAACTCTGTTTTTATTACAAATTCTGTTCAAAAGTAGAACTTATATGTATTCGTATATAGATTAGAAATATCCTGATTAACTGAGGAATTTGATGATACATTCCTCATCTCATTTCATATAGGTTACATTATTGGACAAGTCTTTTCCGTAGACTAATTGGCATACTTAATCACGCCAATTGGACGTGTTGGAATAAGGCTTCACTTCGTTTCTTCTCTTGTAGTGATGTTATCTGCTTGCGTCTTCTAGTAATCTTTTACGATCACATGCAGAAAATGAAGGGGTGGTCACTGTATTCTTATTCTGTCACCACATCACCACCTCCAATTCAATGGCATAATATAGATTGACGGCCTTAGAATAGTATGTATTTCTTCATTACATGACATTCGTCTTTAACAGTTCCCGAAAGAGAATTCTCAACATTTCTTGAGCTGTTGATGCGATATTCGGGAGAAGAAGACGGCTTTACAGAAACAGAGGTAATAGAAGAATTATCAACGATATTAATTGCCGGTAACGATACGTCAGCCGTTGCATCTTCTTTCGTAATGTTGATGCTTTCGAGGCATCCTGAAGTACAGCTAAAGATTTGGGATGAGTAAGTTTTTATCTTTTTAGTCTCTCTTCTGCATTTGTGAAGGAGTAAATGAAAGAAATGGTGTGTAATTTTAGGATTATAAATCCAGCTGAGGCATCATCCAGAGAATAGATAGTACACTCCTATGTAACATATAATCAAGCCAGATTATGGCATTATCGCCATTTATTATACCTACTTATATTTTATGATGGATATTGATGAGCTGCTGAGTAAATGGATAACTCGGAATTACTTGGTTCCAAATGAGACACTAATTGCCATTGTGATTGAATTGTTTTACAGGTTACGAGATGTATTTGGAGATTCAGATAGATCTCCAACTATTGAAGATCTGCTTCGACTCAAATACTTGGAGATTGTAATAAAGGAGACTTTAAGACTCTACACTCCCGTACCTGTAGTATCGAGACGAATCGACAAAGAAATAAATTTACGTAAGTTTTCATCTTCTGCGTCTCTAAATGATGCACTAATGGCGCAGAGACTTAAGTATTGAATGCCTAACGCAAGATTATTCTTCCTGTTTAATGTGTTCGAAGAGAGCGTGGCTTATACGAGTGAAAGGATCCATTTTCGTATGTGTTCTCAATCCTCTAGCAAAATTATAAATATAGCCCCTACAGTACCTAGAGGTAAAATTTCTTTAGAATATGTTCTGTTATTTTTTAATCTTCAAATTTCAAAAATCATTTCTAGCATTTGAGATGTTGGCAAAAATCTGAGCACTTTTGTTGTTTATAACTACAGCAACAATCTTGTACATGCTATTCCAAATAGACAACTAATTTTATTTAGGCTGCTGAAAAGGTTGACCAAAAATTCACTTTTTGATTAAACTATTACTAGTGACTATGGTATTGAAATAACCGTTTCGGCAAACAATTCAATAATGGGAGCAGCTGGAAGACGCTGACCTGAGGTGTTTTTATTTTATTTACTGGTACATAGAGGCTCGACAACAAAAGATTAAAGTCCGAACCGCCGGACTTGCCACACGGGTTGGCGATAGCAATTAGAAGTATAAGTTGCCTGGAACAGTGCTTCTGCTCATTGCCCTGCAGATTTATCTACTTGTTTTTAATAATCCCAATAAGAACAAATAGTGAAGACGCATTGTATTTTTAACACCTCATCATATAAAGACAATGGAAAGAAGAATGAAAACCATGGCCAAAGTTGCCTATAATTCTCTTCATATTCTTTTCTTGCCATAATCGAGCTCGACTTTTATTCTGTAAAAAATATTTGCAGCAACAGGCTTTAAAATAGTACCGGGTACTGGAGCCATGATAAACATCTGGGCTATACATCGCAACCCACGTTATTGGGGTGACGATGCAGAGCAATTCCGACCTGAACGGTTCCTAGAAGCACCCTTGGAGCATCCTGCAGCATTTATGCCTTTCAGTTTTGGTCCCAGAAACTGTGTTGGTAAGACTTTTTATCATAATAAGATATTATTATTTGTTTGACTTAAAGATACAACATTAATATAATTTGTAGAAACAGCTTTGTTTTATAGAAAACTTCTTTGAGAACAGAGTTAGTTTCTATAATATATTATATTCATCATATGCACAAGCATGAGACTCGACACAGCTGTGAAGCTGTCTCCTCAATCTCAAGTCTCCTCAATAACAGGAGGGAAATTGACCTGAGATGAGAGGGAAATACGACGCTAGTAAGACAGATTATTATTAATGGGTTTAATATCGAGATTTGCTTCTATTTCACAGTCGTTACAGGCATATTATATCCCTTAGTTTTACGACAGCCACAGAAAAGATAGAGATTAGTAAATGATAATTTTACTCCATCGCTACACGGTAAAATATTATGTTATGAGAAAAAAAAATACAGTTGAATTAAGGACCATCTACTTTTGGATTCGATTAATAATTAATGATAGATTTAAGTAAATGCCAAAATAGTTAATCAAGGCAACTTTTTTACATTATAATCCCCTCTGCTACTTTCACTAGGTCATCAGTCCACCCAGAAGGGGACGTCCACTACGTTGTCGGATATGTGATCGCCACTCGAAAATCTTTCTACCCTAGTGGTTGTAGGTTCGGCGAGTGGTGTGGCCTGTCCATTGCCACTTTAGCGTACTACTTCTCTGTGCTATGTCGGTTTCACCCGTTCTCGAAGACGACACAGGACCGTACTTTGTGGCGAAACATTAGGGAGGCCTACGTCCAGCAGTGGACGAGGATAGGCTGAATGATGTTGATAGTAATATTTCATTCTATTACAGGCTACCAATTTGCGATGACATCTATTAAAACAGCAATATCAAGTATTCTACGTAACTTCAAGATATTATCACCGAACGACCTGCCCTGCACTGAACAATCACCCATACGTCTACAATATGATCTAATGATGAAGGATGTAGATAATTTTCAGCTAAGATTGGAACGTAGATGAAAGAATTTGTGATGTATACTTTCGACAGCCGATTTTAATTGTTTTCAATTATTATTAAATTCTAAAATATGTAAATATGTTTTCTAATGCAAGTATTACCCATAAAAATAACTATATAATTAATGATTTCTGATGTTTACGCGAGAATTATACATTTTAAATAAAACTACCGATTATATCGCGTTTGTATTACATTTTTGATTGCCCTACGTTTCGAACACTGCAACACTACAAGTCGTCGATGACTTGCTGGACGTGAGACATCTTAGTCCGCCTGTGGCCATAGATGCGATAAAATCCGTAAAGTAGTTTTATTTTAAAACTACCTATATAATTTTCAGCATTCTTGACGACTGCTCTTTCGTTACAGTGAATTTTAAAAGCGTTCGAGTTCGAGCAAGATTCACTTGCCGAAACAAATAAAAACATGTTAAAATTAGTAAAAATAATTTTATAACATATATTTTAAACCACTTTCTTTTGGTTGCTAAAGTGGGTTGTTGTAATGTATCTTATACTAATATACCTAATATTTTTAAAGTATTATTGATTTTAATCTACAGAATAATATGATCGTGACGGATTAAGAATACTGTTCACCACTCCCTATCTTGCCCTTTGGATGTCATAAAAGACGACTAAGGGACATAATACGCATACAATATCTAAGCAACAGAAGGAAAACTTGAAACAAAACCCTATACCAACATGTCTGACCAGCATGGTATAGTATGGCCATTTACCCTCTTATTGTGGAGGAGGCTGGAGCCCAGCAGTGGAACGTATATGAGCCGAGATGATGATGATTAATTAAATATTCAGTTTATTTCGTTCAATCTATCCAGCAAACTTATTAATTCGTGATTGAATGTTTAATATTTTTAAGTGTTGTATATTTTATATCAGCTATGGAGATACAGTGATATATATGTATGAAATAGGGAGACGCTTCAATTCTGACATTGCCTTTCTTTGGTCATAGCTACTTATACTTCGGCAGTAATATAACTTAGAACCTTTTTTAGTTTATATTAAAAATCAGAAGAGAAATCTCGAGGTAAGGGTTACAGTATACAGAGAACATTTTATGCAAGAGAAGTAGTGCAGACATGTTAAGTCAAATTAAGTTAATATCTTGGAAAAGCGACCTATCTAGTATTTGTTACCACGTAAAAACTTGTATTTTGGCATTGTACAATTTTACTCAAAGTTCACATATAATTGGATCATCGCAACTTTACAATTAGTAAACCCATAGTAACCGAGATATTTTTAAAAAAATGTAGAAGAAATCTTTTTTGTGACCCCTGACTTTAAAACTTGCGACTACCTAATTATATGTGTGTATTATCTTCTCTAAGGAGAGATATAGCTAAACAGTCTCCATCTGATAGAACTCAAAAGGTTTTTAATGTTGTTAAAACCAGAATTCGCCGAAATCCTATAAGGAAATAAATTTTTATTGCGAGAATAGTGAGAATCTATAATTCTCGCTATGACTCTTACGGAGGTCATCAAACAAAGACTGAAGCTTTGGTGTTTATAGTCAATATTCACATAATCTATATCAGTCTCTATAGTTAAGGGGTTAGGGGTAGTTAGGAGCGTGAAAATGCCATTTTTCAATATTTTTTTTATCAGTAATTAATTTTATTTAACAAAAGTAAAAACGTAGTATCATTCTATCATGTTTCAACATGACTTCTCTAAAATTTCAAGAAAAATATTAATTATTTTAAAATTATGGCGGTCTATGTTGAACAGGTTTTAATAATGGTTCCTTGCGGTGACCAACACAACTCCTTGGAGATTCATCTGAAAACAATGAAACAAAAAAAAATACTTTTATAAATAGACAATCTTGTGCCTGATCGAAGCTTTTATTATTTTTTCAAAATTAACAAAATGGCGGCCTCAGGAAATTGTTTTTCAGATTGCCGGGGAAAACCAACAGTTAATTGTTTATAAAAAATCAAAGTTTAAAAAAATCCTTCGATCAGGCACTAGCTTTTTATGTTTTCTAAAAGCTGTATAAATTTCATTAAAATCAATCGAGCGGTTTTTGAGTTACAGTGGTCACCAGTTCAAAAAACATAGTTTTGAGAAAAATGAGTTTAAAGTTTTACAGTCGATTTATGTAGAATAATAAGAATAATTTCATTCAGTCTCGAGCGCGAGGTCATTGACCACGCTCGTGTTATCGGTTAGTGCGCGCGCGCAATTAACAAACATGTCGAATACAGTAAAGTGCGTGTCGTGCAATATTGTTATTGATGAGCTATTAGCTTACATACAAAATAAAGTGTCGATCGCTGATGAGGTGACTTTGGCTAAAATATGTACATCAGCTTTTTCCAGTGATCAAATTCATAATTCGAAGACGTTACTCTTAGAGTCCTTGTCGTCCGAAGTGCGAAGTAAAGTACGCAAAGGAAAAGGAAAAGATAATCGAGTGTTAAATGATATCATTGCCATTTTTAAATCCGAACACGATCATCTGCCAATATTCGTAGCGAGAGATCTTGAGAAGCTGCCACCGATCACCTTCGATCATTTGGATGTCTCAAAACTTCTTAAGGACATGGTTCTAGTACAAGCGGATATAAAGAACATTAAATCGTCCTATGTTACGCAAGATGAGCTCCATACCATGAAAAAGGAATGTGAAATGAGAGTGTTGGCTTCATTGCCCGACCGGAATGTAAATGCAAACCAAAATGACTATAATAAAAATAATGTTACTCGTGTGAGTTTGGAAAATGAACCTGGGTGCTCAGGAATATCATCAGTTGCAATAAATAACAATTGCTCGAATATTAATATAAATCAGATAGGAGGTAGTGGCGAAAAATTGCCGCAGATGGCTAATTGTATCAACAGCGATAGCGAAGCGGTGACGAACCGAGCGGCAAGTGACGTAGCCCGAGTCGATGTGACGCGTTTACCGTTATTATCTAGCAGTAGCGGGCCAGGCGAACAGTTAATTGAGAGTGTGACTAATCAGACAGCGCAATATCAATCGTATGCAACTGTTGCAATGCGAGAAATGAATGGTGATTTTACTCTAATACAGTCTAAGAAACAGAAATATAAAGATAGGCGTAAGGGGAACATAGGTAGCGTTGTTGTGGCATCGGAAGAGAAATTCCGATCTGCCGATAGAAACATACCTATGTTCTTATCTAATGTTCATAGGGACACTGTAGAATCCGATATAATTAATTATATACAGAACAAAACGGGGGAAAAAGTGAGCCTCGAAAAAATCAAAATTAATAGGCCATGTGAACACAATGCATATAAATTTTTTGTCTCCCAGAGTAAGCTCCAAATGTACTTAGATGATAAGCTGTGGCCGCAGGGAGTTGTATTTCGACGTTTTATTAACTATCGACCAAAGCATATTAAACATATGAATGAACATTCTACGATAACGTCAGTCGGCACATAAAACAAAAATAATGTTGGATAATGATAGGATTTACAAATTTGTGTCGTTTAACTGCAAGAATGTTAAGCGCTCCGTACAAGACATACGTGAATTATGTAAGCAGTCAGATATTATTGCGCTGCAAGAGACCTGGTTATTGCCCGAAGAGATCTCATTCCTTAACACTATTAGTGATGAGTTCAGCTGTACGGGGACGTCTGCAGTGGACACGTCGGCGGGAATTCTGCGCGGTAGGCCGTATGGTGGAGTTGGTCTACTGTGGAGAAGATCTCTTTTTCACGATGTGACCGTTATACAGTGCAGTAGCCCACGTATGTGTGCGGTGAAAGTGGTAGTACGAGATAAAGCTTTTTTATTGTTAAATGTGTATATGCCTACGGACACGGCGTCAAATTTAACGGATTTCACGGACATATTAGGTATGGTGAGTGCAATTATTGACAGTTATAGTATAGATTGCGTATACATGTTAGGAGACTTTAATGCTTACCCTAACAGTATGTTTTATGACGAATTATCAAGTTTTTGTATAGAACAAAGATGGATATGTATTGATACAGAAATGTTAGGGGTACAGTCAGACACTTATACGTTCCTTAGCGAGGCTCATGCGACAAAAAGGTGGCTTGACCACTGTCTAGTAACAGAATTAGCAATGAAAACTGTCAAAAGAGTGCATGTATTGTATGACGTATTCTGTTCTGATCATCTACCCTTGATAGTAGAATGTAGTTTAGAATTAATAACGCCAAGGAATTGTAACAACACAGTAATTGCTAGCCGGGTTGTATGGGGAGAGAGAAATCAAAGCCAGATAGAAGGTTATCAGATAGCTTGTCATGATAGTTTGAAGCGTATCGATTTTCCACAGCAGCTCAGCGAATGTTGCGGTAAAGTATGTAATAATCCTAATCATAAATCTATTATTGATGGGCTTTACTCTGATATCGTGCAAAGCATAAGTGGAGCGGCTGTGTCTGGCCCACAAAGCGTGAGAAAGCGTCCCAAAAGGGTGGTTGTGGGCTGGAATAAACACGTTGCGGACGCTCACGGGGAGGCCAGGCAAAAGTTTTTGAAGTGGATGTGGTATGGTAAACCGACTGCCGGGATTACGTACAACGAAATGTGTGAGGCTAGAAAAATATTTAAGTCTAAATTGAAATGGTGCCAAGATCATGAGGATCAAGTCAAAATGGACATTCTGGCCTCACACCATTCTAAACACGACTTTCGTGGGTTTTGGAAGCACACGAACAAATTACAAGCCAAACCTGGAACGCCTGTGAGCGTCGGTGGCGTCAGCCAGCCTGTTCAAATTGCTAATATGTTCAAAAAAAAATTTACTATCACCACTCCCCTGGGACCTTCTGAGGCGGTGCTCGATATTGAGCCCGGTGGGCCAGTTGGAATAAAATTTAAATCGAAGGATATTGCCAAAATTATACAATCCATGTCACGAGGCAAATCCCCTGGCCATGACGGTCTCAGTATTGAGCACCTCCGATATGCTGGACCACACTTACCACGGATTCTTGCTATGTTTTTTAGCTTTTGTGTGAGTCATAGTTACTTGCCGGCTGACATGATAAAGACAGTTGTAGTCCCTATCGCGAAAAATAGAACTGGTGATCTGGCTGACAGCGATAACTATAGACCCATCTCGCTGGCTACCGTGATAGCGAAGGTGTTTGACGGTATGCTGAACACACATCTCAATGAGTGCACAAACTTCTATGACAACCAGTTTGGGTTCCGTCCTGGGTTGTCTACGGAGAGTGCCGTATTGTGTTTAAAGCATGCTGTCACATATTATACACAACGCAGTACGCCCATTTATGCTTGCTTTCTGGATTTATCTAGGGCGTTTGATCTGGTTTCTTACGACATGCTGTGGAGAAAGTTGGACGATACTAAGTTACCACCTGCATTAGTAAACATCCTTAAGTACTGGTATGGAAATCAAATCAATAATGTACGATGGGCTGGGTCATTATCTGATGCGTACAGGTTGGAATGCGGGGTGAGGCAAGGGGGGTTGAGCTCACCAACGCTTTTCAACCTGTACATTAATGAGCTAATTGGTGAGCTCAGTAGCGCTAGAGTCGGTTGTTATGTTGACGGCGTTTGCGTCAATAATATCAGCTACGCTGATGACATGGCGCTGCTGAGCGCATCAGTCTGTGGCTTACGAAAATTAATAGATATATGTGAAAGATACGCTAAGACACATGGCTTGAAATATAATTGCAAAAAGTCAGAGGTCATGGTTTTTGAGGCCAGGGGTAAAACCCTTGATAAAATACCACCTGTAATACTCAATGGTATACCGTTGCAAAGAGTCTTTAAGTTTAAATATCTTGGTCACATATTGACCCCTGACCTCAAAGACGATGACGATATAGAAAGGGAGCGGAGGGCGTTGTCGATCAGAGCGAACATGCTGGCCCGCAGGTTTGCACGATGTTCACTGAATGTCAAAATCACACTCTTCCGAGCTTATTGTACAACCTTTTACACGTGCAGCCTGTGGGCTAGGTGTTCGCGGGTATCCTACAACGCACTCCGTGTGCAATTCAACAATGCGTTCAGGGTGCTGGTGGGGTTGCCCCGCTTCTGTAGCGCATCAGGAATGTTCGCCGACGCACACGTAGATTGCTTCTACGCTACAATGCGAAAGAGATGCGGTTCTCTGGTGCGCAGGGTGCGGGCCAGCTCCAACAGTATCCTGAACATGATTGCGAGCAGGCTTGATTGCATTTATTTAAGTCGCTGTAGTGCCGTCTCCCATGGGATGTCGCAGCGGTGACAAATGTAAAATGTGTAAAATGTTTTTATGTGTTTGAATGTTTTTGTATCTTTACTAACCTAGTTGTAAGTCGTACTAACACATAATGAGTCATTGTTACTCGATCAAATACAAAAAATTATTATTATTATTATTATTACTTACACTGAGTCATCTATTCCTGGACCATATAACAGTTTTTCAGCCGTTGTAGAAGTTTCTAATACATCAATTTGTTGTTGTCTACGTAGCATCCTACCTTCTCGAGTGTTATCGTTAGCGCGCCGATCAGCCATTTCTACACGTGCAGTATCTATATTTTTTTTCTTTTATTCTTAGCTGAATAACTCGAAAAATATTTGTCGGATTCACTTCAAAGTTTCAGAGAATATTTTTAAAATACTATAATTTAAGAAAATGTAAAAAAATCGATATTTTGAAAATTCTGACTACCCCTAACCCCTTAAAGAAATTAGTTCGTTCAAAATGCTTACTGACCCGGAACGCGGGTGAAAAGCATAAAAATTTCCTTTCAATGGTGAAAAAATCGAAGGCACTAGAAAAAGCCAAATTGTACGCTTATATCCTTAAAAAATCTTTACAAATGTTCGTCAAAATGCGACATGGTTATCCTCTTGCGACAATCATGGTTTGGTTGGAGGTGTCTTAACTAGGAGCCACAAAGATACATTTTTGTAAAAAAAAAGTAACTCAGACATATTCTACCATCGAATACTTAAGTAATAAAGTATCTTTAGAATAAACAGGAAAAAAAACAAATATCTAATAGAAACGCGATGAAACATTAAAAAATAGTTTTTAAGGTGTTGCATAGCTTTTATCGCGTCTTGGCGCGGCGACCGAATCAAGAAATTCCGTAACGAAAATAAAACCTCACACCCCCCTACCATGTAGCTAGCTACATGGTACGAGCTACATGGTACGCGGGTGGCGGCAGCTCGGCCGAGCGTACGGTACGGTCGTCAACACATTCTGCGTTCGTTCGTCTCGGTGCCCACACGTGCCACCGCTTTGCGACAGTGGTAATCTAAACCGCCTTTATTGTTATACATATAGTACATTTGTTTTCTTACCGGTCACCACGCTCAAAAAGTATAACTTGAATTAATATCAAAGAAAAAACTTGATTTAATATCAAGGAAAAAAAATACTGCATAAATAAAAAATAAATAAATAATTATAATTGCATAAGTTGATAAAAAAATGCTATGCAATAGCTTTACCGCGGCAGTCCCCGAGTGCCACACGTTTTTTTTTAAACAGTGATTAATATTGACATGGGCACAGTCCATTAAACCATTCGTAGCTAGATAGAAGAAGGCCTGCATTAAACCCAAAGGTATCTCGCAAATGGGAATAACACATTCATGTTACTTTTGAAGCAACTTGGTTGTAATAATATTGTTAGTATAGTTGTTATAATATTGCAGAGGTCCATGAGTGGCAATTAATAGTTACCATCGGGTGATCGACGAAATCATTTAAGTCACCGTATAAACATCCAACTGATTCGAAATAACTTCAATTTGTAAAATATAGATTTATTGGTAACTAGAAACCCGCCCTCGCTTCGCTTCGGTTTGAGTCGCTTTACCGGCGTAGTTCCCGTTCCCGTGGGAATACTGGGACAAAATATAGCCTGGCTCCTACCAGTTTCGCTATTTATCACTTATACTGTACGGAAGAAAGACTTTAATTTAAAAATAGGTGACAAAAATGTGACAGCAGCTGAAGAAGTGGCAACTGAATTTGAAAACCGCTTCACGAATGTACCAGTGCTAATTACAAAATCACTAGTGTCATCTCCTACCTAAGCTGAATCGCTTCTTAAGGAATGTATTTTAAAAGCGACACCACCTTTGAATTTTTAGATGCCAGAGCGAAAGATATTTTGCGCTATTTTAAATCTCTTAATATTAAAAAAAAACAGTAGATTTGTGGGGCTTTTCAGTAAAGACTGTTAATTACATCTTCTATACTAATATTATAAAGAGGAAAGATTTGTATTTTTGTATGTAACGAATAAACTCAAAAAGTACTAGACCGATTTTAAAAATTCTTTCACCATTGGAAAGCTATAATATCAGGGAGTAACATAGGCTATATTTTATCCCGGTATTCCCACGGGAACGGGAACTACGCGCGTAAGTCGACTGAATCCGAAGCGAAGCGCGGGCGGATTGCTAGTAATTAATATTATTGACCTGACGACAACGTAACCTAACGTCTGTATTTAATGGTTGTGTTGCTCGCAGTATGTTTCCTGAACTCATAAAAATTAGTAGAAATTCCTTTGTTTAAATCAGGTAATATGTCAGATGTGAACAATTTTCGACTGATATCTATACTACCAACACAGTACAGTATTTGAGAAAATTATACTAGAACAGGTTTTGAGTTGTTTTAACAAACATGGTATGTTCCACAAAAATCAATTTGGTTTTACTAGGAATTGCTCTACTATTGATGCGGGTGTAGAATTATTAATAAACATCTTCTCAGCCTGGGAGGAATCGCACGAGGCTTTGGGCATCTTTTGCGATTTATCTAAGGCATTTGATTGTGTAAATCACGACTCTTATTAAAAAACTACACCACTATGGGATCAAGAAAAACGCTCTGGACCTTATAAGTAACAGAATTCAAAGCATCGATGTTAATGGTGCACGATCATCTGGTTCTGTTATCAAAATGGGCATTCCACAAGGGTCAATACTGGGGCTATTTCTGTTCGTTGTATACATTAATGATTTACCCTATTACACTAATGATACTCCTTTACTATTTAAAATTAAAAGACAAATGCTTAATTGTGACGATGTGAACAAGGCACTATCTAAAGTTGTTCATTGGTTTAATTCTAACAATTTAGTTCTTAATGAGACAAAAACCAAATGTATTAAATTTACTACACCCAATGTGAGATAAGTGGGCACTAATGTTGTAATTAATGGTGTGGCTCTGGACCTTGTGAAATCAACCACCTTTTTAGGCATAACTATAGATGCTAGACTCCAATGGAGACCTCAAATTGAGAAACTGTCAGGTAGGCTCAGCTCAGCGGCTTATGTGGTAAAAAAAGGGCTGTCCGCGAGATAATTTAGGCCCAAGAGTATCACTAAGAGAGAAATTTAAAGAAGTGAATATTCTGGCTGTTATATGCCTATATATATATTAGGGTGTCCCTTATATAGCAAAAAAAAATTTTTTTTAGAATTTCGAAACGCATACCCTCTACTTTTTTTATAAATGCTAAAATATACTTAAATATGAAATTTCATATTTGTAGCATGATTGCAACCCGTGCCGACCGAGCTCTAAAGTATAATAAAAAATGGTGTTTTGGCCTGACATTTTGGTTTGATCCAAAACTAATTAAATGCAACAAATAAAGTAAATATGAGTAAGAATAAAATAAGATCAACATAAACTTTTATTTAAATACAAATTATAATAATAATTAATTAGGGTAACTTCTCTTTAGTGTAGTTTTTTTACAGTCTGGATACAGATTTCTATGTTCTTGAACACAACGCAACAAAAACTGTTTTTGCTCTTCTTCAGCTGTGATAAGTCCATTAAAATCTTGCATTAATATAACAGCTCTTTCAGCAGTGTCATTTACGACCTTCAAACGACTTATTCGTCTTCTAGCGTCCAAAAAAGTAGGATTGTCACCCCAAGAAGATACATCCTCCCGAAGAAAACGTCGTCGATCTGCAGTCGAAATAGAAATTGTTTGCTTCTTTGAGTCACAAAATCATCCAGCGTCATATGTGAAAGAAAGAAAAACAGTTTAAAAAAGCAAAAACTAAGCCACAAAACTTTGAAAAAAGAAACAAGAAAATATTAAGCTTACTAAAGAAATTTTGCGTAATTTCTTCCTTCGATGGGATATAGCGTTTGGTGGAATCTGAACTTTCATCTCTGTTTAAATTATTAATCATTTTTGTCTTGGTTTTGAAATCAACTTCTTCATCAAAGAGTGATAACATGACTCTTTCTTCACACAAATACCATAAATGATGAACAAACTTGCTTATGGATGCCTTGGAACTTGTCGCGTCTATTTTTTCATATTCTTTTAGAGCTTTCAAAAAGCATGTCTTGGTTAGGTGCTTTAATTGCCACTGTGCATTCGGGCCAAGGTTTAGTATACAAGGTGACGATAAATAAGCAAACATCTTGTAGAGTATTTTTGTCCTTTGCAGTAATTTTAAGTTGCGATTGAAGCAAACATATTTTTATAGAATAGATCGCTCTCGCCATCCATCACGCTTGCAAGAAGCTGTTCTCTGAATATATTTGTTTTGCATATATTGTTGCTTCCGCGACTTGATTGTACGGGTCCATCAGAATATCAGCGGTGTAGTATCATATTTACTGTACCATAAGCTGAGATGGGCACCATATTTTGGCCTCACATATTTCAATCCTTGTTTTTAGTTAGTAGTTCTTATTTCTTTCGTTGTTGTCTATATTGTGTGAGGTTTACAAAATAAAATTTCTTTCTTTCTTTCTTTCTCTATCGTCAAATGAAGCAAGAATTGGCAAGCGTTCTTCTTTTGAACTTCGTACATCCAATCCAGGTAATAGTTTTCCATCCCAATGGACTGTGACTACGTCAGGCAAATTATTCTGGAAATCAGTTTTTATTGCTTCTGCCCTGGATTTTATCGCCTGAGTACGAATTCGCTGAATCGAAGATTTGTTAATAGGAAAATCATCGCTGTTCAGACCAAGCGCTTCTACAACCGCATGGAGAATGTAAACTGAGTCTCTTATGCTTAATTGGCATCGATCTAAAGCTGCTACCAGTTTAGGAGTTATGAAACTTTTCGTGCCTCTTTTAGAACTTTTTTCAGGGCAAGGAATCTGAGTACTAAGTTCAGAGTTCGAAATCTGTTCCTCATCCGAATCTAAGCTATCTATCGAAGAAGTAGATGCAACAGCCAATAACTCTCTTTGTTTTACCTTTCTTTCCTCTTCTTCCAATCGTCTTTGCCTAACTCGTTCTTCTTTCTCCGCCAATTTTTTGTCAATTCCACCTAAGCATCCTGGTCGATCTGCCTCTCTCTGTTTCCTTAAAAAATCTTTGTCTTCCTCTATCTTCATTCTGTCGAAGGCATCAGCATGTGCAATATCAAATAAGTTATCAAGGTCTTTTACAAAATTATTTTCACGGTTCTTGAACGTCACCTGAGTTTTCTTACAGTTTCTTTGCAGCTCCCTCCAAACATGATATAAATCAACAAGTTTCTTCACGCAGTTAAGAAATGCCTTCGTAGGAATTCTGGCTTTTTCCCAAAATATAATGCACTCTCTTATAACAAGATTCGCACTTTCACTAACAGTCAGCTTGACTTCACGTATATTGTAAAATAAAACGGTGAGAACTTGTCGATTAGATGGTAATTTTGCACCATTTATCTGGTGGCTTGGCAGTTCGATAAGGTAAATATGTTGCTTATCACTTCGTAATTCCATAGACATCTTCACACAATAAACAACAACGCACTAATAATGTTAGAAATCACGTATGAAATGACAATTGAAACTCGCAGTAACAGGTCGCAGCGCTGCACCCGCGCAACTTGTATGGACAAGTTAAAAACTCAAGTCGGCACGGGTTATCGTTTATAAATCGGGCTAATATTTATTTCTGTACTATATTAGGTCAATACAAAAGTTTTTAGAAGGTATGCGTAAAAATATATTGACATTGAAATTTAAGGGACACCCTAATATATATATATACTAGCTTTTGCCCGCGGCTTCGCCCGCGTAAAAGTTGGTTTTCATAATTCTTAATTTAAGAAATATTCTGTGTCAATTTTCGTCCAAATCCGGTCAACAGTTTACGCGTGATTGAGTAAAAAACGTCCAAATATCTTCACAAATTTTTATATTTGAATATTACTTCCACCCTTGTAGTTTAAATTCAAGTGGAAAGACGATGAGAAATATGGCCATCCTTAGTCGCTGATAATACATTATCCATGATAGGTTTCCATTGGGGAAAAAAATAATATCGATCAAACTTCCGCAATTTCACCCACGTAGACCCCATTTCCATGCAAACGCCGAGATAAAAATTGCCTATGTTACTCGCTGATATTATAAGTTTATATGGGTGAAAATAAAAATAATAATTATCAAATCCCATACAAATATCCGACATAAAAATTGCTTATCTTACTCGGTGATAACGTAGCTTCCTATTGGTGAAAGAATTTAAAAATTAGTCAACATCCACCGGTTTTACTCGCGGAGTTCTCGTTCCCGGGCAAACACCAGAATGAAAATAGCCTTTATTTGTTATTCACTGATAATGTAGATTTTCATTCGTAAATTAATTTACATATTCATTTAGTTCCCGCAATTTCACCGGCATTGTGCCCGGTCCCGTAGGAATATCGGGATAAAAAAATAGCCTAAATATGTTACTCGCTCAAAAATAGCTTTGCGTTAGTGAAATAATTTTAAAATCGACTAAATTCTCACAGTTGTTCCAGCCACACCGGGATAAAATATAGCCTTGCATAAAATATAGCCTAAGTTATTCCTTATGTAAGGCTTGGTAGACCTGTTAGTAAAGTATTATCAGTATGGGTCCAGCCGTTTTGAAGGTTACCCCGTAACGAATATAAGTCAAAAAAAAATTGTCCGTCCGTCTGTCTGTCATCAAGCCATATCTCAAGGACCGCGATAGCTAGACAGTTGAATTTTTTACAAATTATGCATTTCTGTTGCCGTTATAACAATAAATATAAAAAACAAAATAAAATAAATATTTAAGGTGGCTCCTATACAACAAACGCAATTTTCCCCCTTTTTATAGATAATGGTACGGAACCCTTCGTGCGCGACCCCGACTCGCACTTGGCCGGTTTTTTAGACATAGGTATCGTGCAAATAATTGTGTTACCATAAATAAATCCTATTATTTTGACAGACAAATAGACCCTTCAAATTTGTTTATTTCTAGACATAGAAAATTGGATTAATATCTTGATTTTAACTTACTGTCTGGTAGCGGCTAGGAATGTTATAACGCTTTCATTGTTTGTGAGTGTCGCAAAATACTACTAAGACAAAGATTTACATCGACCTGGACCAATTGGTGATGCCATCTAGCCAGCAATGTCGTTTGGCAGGCAGCTGGTCATAAAATGTTGCTAGAAGAACCTTTGCAATATCTATGATGGCAGAGCAGTGCCTACATATTGCGTCGATCCAAAGCTATCTTGATAAGCGAGCAATAAGAAAAAATAATGGGGTAACCCAAGAAAGCCGACCGTATACTAAAATGGTCGTTCCTAGGCTCAGTGATATCGGTTATATGCTTTTCACCTCCTTGGGGGTAAAATTGCAAAAAACCCTTTTTTAGTGAGCACTTTCTCCAAGAGAGACAACTTTGTACAAAATTTCATATTTCTAGGCCTAATGATTTCGGCTATACATTTTTCACCCTCTTAGAGAATGAATTTCAAAAACTAATTTCTTAGAGCTCATTTACAACAAAAGAAAGAGAATCGAACAATATACAGAAATACACAGTTTCACGTTCCTAGCCCCAATAGTTTCGGCTATACGCTTTTCATTCCCTTAAGGGGGTGATTTGCCAAAAATACTTTGCTAGTGCTCGTGTACACCAAAAATACGCCGGAGTAAAAAAAAATACGTTTCTAGCCCCAGTGGTTGCCGCTGTATACTTTTTATTTTTTTAGGGGTTGAATTTCATCCCCATGTAAGTAAAATTTTCAAAATGCTAGAACGAATACTTATTTATTTATTATCAAATACCTTAATACAAAGATTCATGGTTTTATCATCGAAAATGTCGAATTTCCATACAAAATGGCAGCCCCTATTTCAACCCCTTATAACTATTTTTTCGCGATTTCTTTACTATAGCTCGTGAACCCCAAGAAATACTACGGTGTAAAAAAATTACGGTTCTAGGCCCAGTGGTTTCAGATATATGCTTTTTTGTCTTTTAGGGGTTGAATTTCATCCCCATATAAATGAAATTTCTAAAACGCTAGAACGAATATTAATTTATTTATTATAAACTGCCTCAATACAAAGATTCATGGTTTTATCATCGCAAATGACGAATTTCCATACAAAAGGTCAGCCCCCATTCCAACCCCTTATAACCATTTTTTTCGCGATTTCTTTGCTAGAGCTCGTGTACCCCAAGAAATACTACGGTGTAAAAAAAAATTCGTTTCTAGGCCCAGTAGTTTCGGCTGTATGCTTTTTGTCTTTTAGGGGTTGAATTTCATCCCCATATAAATGAAATTTCCAAAACGCTAGAACGAATATTAATTTATTTATTATAAAGTGCCTTAATACAAAGATTCATGGTTTTATCATCGAAAATGACGAATTTCCATACAAAATGTCATCCCCTATTTCAACCCCTTATACCCATTTTTTCGCGATTTCTTTGCTAGAGCTCGTGTACCCCAAGAAATACTACGGTGTAAAAAAATTACGTTTCTAGGCCCAGTGGTTTCGGCTGTATGCTTTTTTGTCTTTTAGGGGTTGAATTTCATCCCCATATAAATGAAATTTCCAAAACGCTGGAACGAATATTAATTTATTTATTATAAAGTGCCTTAATACAAAGATTCATGGTTTTATCATCGAAAATGACGAATTTCCATACAAAATGTCATCCCCTATTTCAACCCCTTATACCCATTTTTTCGCGATTTCTTTGCTAGAGCTCGTGTACCCCAAGAAATACTACGGTGTAAAAAAATTACGTTTCTAGGCCCAGTGGTTTCGGCTGTATGCTTTTTTGTCTTTTAGGGGTTGAATTTCATCCCCATATAAATGAAATTTCCAAAACGCTGGAACGAATATTAATTTATTTATTATAAAGTGCCTTAATACAAAGATTCATGGTTCTATCGTCGAAAATGACGAATTTCCATACAAAATGTCATCCCCTATTTCAACCCCTTATGCCCATTTTTTCGCGATAAAAAGTAGCCTATGTCCTTTCTCAAGCTTTAGTCCATCTCTGTACCAAATTTCATCAAAATCGGTTCAGTGGTTTAGACGTGAAAGCGTAGCAGACAGACAGACAGACAGACAGACAGACAGACAGACAGACAGACAGACAGAGTTACTTTCGCATTTATAATATTAGTAAGGATATATATATATATATATATATATATATATATATATATATATATATATATATATATATATATATATATATATATATATATATATACGGAAATGTATTATATGTAAAAAAGATATAGGTAAATTTGAAAAATATAGTGACATTCATCATGTAAATACCCAGCATAAGGACAAATTAGTTGTACATAGTACTCGTCTTCAACGAGTTAACAGGTCTTTCATGGCGCGACGTATACGCTTTTACAACAAATTACTGAATAATATTCAAGATATGCCGGTGAACAAGTTAAAAAAAGCAATCAAGAGTAGATTTTATCTAAAAGGTTATTATAAAATCTCGGATTATCTTGATGATAACTCGGACTGGCAATGAACAGCTCCTTATACAGGAATTTTCCCATTTATCAATGATAGAAATTACGCACATGTTTATTTTTTTATATTGTTGCTACTATAATTGTAAAGCCTAGCGTGTTTTGCAAAACGACTTTTTTATTGGATCTGCGTTTTATGTTTATGGCAAATGGTATTGGTCATGCTCACTGAAGAGTCTGCTTGCGGTAACTACGACGAGCGGGTCACTCCCTTCCCTCCATTATGGTTGAGGGGAGTGATGGCTGCTCTAGTGGTTAACTCGTGTTCGGGTGCCGCTTGCGGGATCTGGTCCAGCCATAATCTTCTCATTATATTTGTGATTATTATTATATTTGTGAAGGCGCCTGCGGGGAAAGGGGCGGGATCCGCGCTCTGGGTGGTTTATTGTCCAACAGGTCTCGCTGGCAATCCAGCGCGGTAACGCAGCCAGTTTAATGGGTACTTTTGGAGCCGGGCCCGTATGTGGGGTCGTTTAGTCTTTAAGTTTGACTTGTGGCTTCATTGTCATTTAATATTAATTGAAGTGTAACTTTCATTCACTTAGTATAGTATTTTGGAATAAAAATAAAATCTGTCGGAATAATATTAATAAAACGTTATAATTTTATTTTATAATATATTTGTGAATTGTATTATATAATATTTCGAATGGCATCACACTGGAACTATTAATAAGCATGATGTAAGATGTAATTTTATTTAAATGAAATTAGAAAAATTAATAAAAAATAGATAATCCCGCTGAGTTTCTTGTCGGATGCGTGCGGTCGGTGATGTATGCGGTCGAGTTCCGACCCGGCGGTAATTTTAAGAAAAATGTAACAAAATGACAATATGTAAGTGCCCCCGCGGGGTTTATACATAATAAATGATTTGAATTTGAACTGAAGCTATTCAATAGATATTAATCTAATTGTTTTTTATTAAAAAAAATATCCGCTTTATCAATAAGAGATGACCCCCGTAGTACCCCGTTTGCAGATTAAGTCGTGAAGTTATAAAAAAACACCATTATAATTATATAGTTCATAACAAATAACAAGCGATACCTATATTTACCCGTTTATTTAATTATTACCCCAAAGTTGATTTAAATAAATGAATAGTTAGTTTGCCTATATTTTGCTATTTATGGTTGTATAAGAATTTATAAAAATACTAGCCGCTCGGCCTGTTTTCGTACGATCGCTAAGTGTAAAATATAACAATTACATTTCACCCACCCATCCCTCTATTTGAACAATTTCTCGGTTATAAAATTATCACCTGGCGAGAACCAACAATACTTCTTCTTTTATAAACTATCACTTAATCACTTCAACGCTTATTTCAATCGCATTTTAAATATACACATACCTCCATATACATACACTAGAATACTACAGCCCTGTTAAAATAATAATATCTGGTTGACCAAGCTTCGCTCGGTATATTTTTGTTGTATTTTTGTCGAATTTATTTAGATATATGTTAATAAAAAATAAAAATTAAATAATAAAAATATATCAAAATTACAAAAAGAGAATAATAATAACACTGCGATTCGATCCCACGCTGTTTGAATGCCAAAAAAAAATAAAAAGAAAACTGGACAACTGTTGACTGGATTGAGTAATTAATTAATAGATGGCGCTGCTATGTCAAACCAACAAACGTGTCATATACGATTTTAACTTGCTTTTTTACATAGATGCCTATTGTAAAAAAATATGACGACCTCCATGATAGATGTTCTCCTACAGTTCCACTTAAATAGTTTAATAAAATGTAATATAACAAAAACATTAGCCACAGCAACACGTGGCCGGGTCTGCTAGTAATTTAAATAAATAACAAAAATTTTGGATGGGCTTGCGGGCGAAGACCAGGTTACATGAAATACTAGCTCAATTGAAGTCTGGAATAATATGAGATTTTATTTTTAGATTTATTCAATGGCATGTCTCAGATGTCGTTATTTTTCATTGTGGAAGTATATACATTGCCCCATGAAAGACAAGATGCAAGGAGATACTGCAGGTAAATGATCTGGATCAAGGAAGAGAATTCCTACCCGATTTATTGGTACCTTGGGTGAATAGAGATATATTTGCAGAGGCGTCCGATGTACCGTCCGATGTCCGACGTACCGTCGACGATGTGTGTACAATAGTACATCGTAAAAACTGCCAAAACTAATTATTTGACGTGCAATTAACCAAGCTTGTTTGGTACTCAATCCCAAGAAAATTGACGGATAGACAGAAAAGTAACCAAGCTTACTATGATGTGCCTCCCGGTCGCCATGTCACTGCCGCCAATATTTAACACGCGATGGCAGTGAAGAATCGCACTGCGGACCAGACTAGAAAGGACCACTTACCAATTAGAAAAATACTTTATTGATTATTCTTTGGGGACATGTTGTATCCGCAAATATCCTCTATGTTCAGTGAAAGTTGATAATAACATATATTAAATTGAAGTAATCGACACACATTTTATCGTTATTGTTGTATTTTATGTTATAACTAACTGACTCAACAGGCCTTAATTTGTATATATTGAAATAAAATATAGTACCTTGAGATAGATCGCAGCAGCACTTACTTTGTCCAATAATTAATCTAACTATTCTTGAATTTACCTGAAAACACAAAAAAAAATATTATCAAAATCGGCGGAGCCGTTTAGGAGTTCAGTTCTCATATACATGTTCTGCATATGAATTATTTATATAAAGATCTGATAGAATTTTTTTATAAAAGTAAAACCTGTAGGCTCATTATTTTTTTATACACAAAACATTAACATATTTTTAGGGTCTTCGAGTGTTGTAATCCATACTAATATTATAAATGCGAAAGTAAGGATGTTTGTTTGTTTGTAACGCTTTCACGCTTAAACCACCGAAATGATTTCAAAAATTCTTTCACCATTGCAAAGCTATAATATCAGGGAGTAACATAGGCTATATTTTATCACGGTATTCCCACAGGAACGGGAACTACGCCGCGGGTAAAGCGACTGAAACCGAAGCGAAGCGAGGGCGGGTTGCTAGTGATAAATAAAAGCCTTATAGGATCATTCGTGTGTTCGTATGTCTATTTGTCTTAGCAAATTTGCTTCAAATCTTAGAATTCATCATCATCATATTAGCCCACATACGTCCCACTGTTGGGCTCGGGCCTCCTTCATAATAGAAGGGTAATTGACCTACTATACCACACTGGTCAGACGTGTTGGTATAGGGTTTTATTTCAAGTTTTCCTTCTCTCGCATAGATGTTATATGCGTTTTATATCCCTTAGTCGCCTCGTACGATCACCCACGGGTAAGATAGGGGGTGGTGAATTGTATTCTTACTCCGTCACCACACGGAATAATCTTAGAATTGTTAAAATCGTCAAAATTATTAAACATACTTATTCTGTATATCAAAGAATGAACGCATAATGGTAATAGATAAAATTTGTACAATTTGAGAGCCAAAATAGTAAATTAAAAAAAAATATCTACATAAGATATGTCTGACATATGATACGAAAGGTTTTGATATAAGTGTTGATGTGAATGTTTTTGTAGTTGAAAACAAATAAAGAAAATAAATAAAAATGACTTTTACAGCCTCTCTCTTTCAATACTGCGCCTAACATTTTATAGAAAAAAAAGAGATTTTTACAGTAAAATCTATGAAGGTATGGTAAAATATGGCTATATGGTAAAACTTTCAATATAGTATTTACATGTAGGTACAGTAACAGTAATTTTACTCGTACTTAACATCACAAATATCTTACAATCCATATAGACCAATCGATGATATGGTACCATCGAAATATAAATAAGCTGACTTATTTTGTTCAATCGTGATTTTTTTTATTGTCAACTAGCAACCCGCCTTCGCTTCGCTTCGGTTATAGGTTATAGTCGTTTTACCCGCGTAGTTCCTGTTCCCGTGGGAATACCGGGATAAAATATAGCCTAGTTTACGCCCTGATATTATAGCTTTCCATTGGTGAAAGAATTTTTGAAATCGGTCCAGCCGTTTTGAAGATTACCCGGAACAAACAGACAGACAGACAGATAGACAGACAAAAATTTTTTAATTGCTATTTTAGGCATAGGTGTCGTGCAAATAACCGTGTGAGCATGAAAAAAGCCTATTATTTTGACATTACAAACAGACACTCCAATTTTATTTATTGGTATAGATGATGGCAAACGAGCAAGTAGTATACTTGATAGTGATGCTGCCGTTCATAGACCTTTGCTAGGCCGCTGCCTACCGTGAAGAAGGTAAAGGGAGTGTGAAAGCGTGCAATGCGGTTCGGTGACACTAAAGACATCACCATAACCCACCACACGGAAACACCCTTTTTTTCTAGGGGTGGGCCATGATCAGCGCACCGCCGCCTGGATCCGCCCAGGCGACAGATGGGTGGCACGCGCCCCTATAATCCACCGTAGCACGACGCCTTTGTCGTTGGGCCGACCACCGGTACTGAGTTCCTTGTCCAAATAGCCCCGCGAGGTACCTCCTCTCGACGTCCCCTTTCCGGGACGTCAGTTGCCGTCACGCTGTCAGCCTCTCTGCGGGTGACGAACTAATCCCCGGTCCTGTCACCCGCAACACGGCACCACTCTACGAAAGTTGGACTTCCGGCTCTCTCACTCATCGAACAAAGCGCAGTATTAAATTGCTACAACCCAAACGTCGATTTTCTGCTCAGCGACCGGACCGACCAGTCCGCGGCTGTATTTATTTATTTATTTATTAGTTAACAAAATCCACAGCTCTTACATATTATATTTGACCTTAAAACTAATCTTACAGCCAATTACGGATTTTCAATTTATTTTTAACACTTATGTAGCGGATACAAAATGGCATTAAAAACAAAAAACTTAAAGCTGTCGTCCTCGAGCGTGGGAACTTTTGATAGAGCACACATTGACATTTTCTACTCACACGGACGCATCGCTCAGTATTAGTACACGCACCCTGAAAACAAATAAATCTAATTTCGATGCTTGCACTAGTACGTATTTATTAAGCGATTGTCTTAATAGGATGTTCAAAATGTCACAAAAATAATGCAATGATTTACGCATTAGCATATCGCATCGTGACGTAGACGTACCGTAGACAGTGCCATAGTGAATAGCTGGTGGCAAAGGGTGGGGTCAGTGTGTGTGTACGCTTTCTGGGTATTATATTTACTATTTATTTTTTATGAAGAAATCACAGTAACATTATAAATCCGAATGTTTTCTGGTAAATGCTAAAATAATTAGATATTTTTTGACGTGACAACGTCTTATAATTCGATGGAGCCGGCTGCAAACACGAAAAATCATGAAGTATGCGGTGTTACTTCGCTCTGAGGCGTTCCATTTAAGGCTTGATCCATACAAAATATCTATCAAACAAATAAAATTAAAATTTTCTTTTGAAAAATGAAACCATTCTATCAGTATTTTCTTATGACGTTGTCACGTTCAACTATCGTCAGTAAACCGACTTTACAGACAACCGATTTTCTTTTTAGATACATAGATAGATGAACATAGGCTTTATATTTTGGAAATAGCTCGGAGCGCAGGTAGTTTAACGTATATGAGCTACAATGATGAAAGAAAATTTTGAATATAAGTCGCCCTCCACTGCTGAACGTAGGCCTCCCTCGTGTTACGCCACAGAGTGCAGGCCTGCGTCGCCTGCATCCAATGACGCCCAGCAACTTTCACCAGGTCGTCGTACCACCTAGTGTTCATCCTATACTGTGTTGTTTGATACTTGATCGCCACTCGAGAACCTCACACCAGCGGCTGTCGGTTCGTCCAGCTATGTGGCCTACCTATTGCCAATTCAGCGTGCTAATTGTTTATGTTATGTCGGTTACAATCGTTCTTCTGTGGCTTCTATGACGCAGAGAAATCCCGAGCATAGACCGCTCCATAGCACGCTGAACTACTTTGAGCTTGGTTATGAGGCTTACATTTAGGGATCACGTTTCCGTGCCGTAAGTCATCACTGGTAAAATACAATGGTCCTAGACCTGTGTTTTCAGAAACTGAGGCACTTTGGACGAGAAGATCCTCTTAAGTTCATTTAGATGTATCCGCGTAATACTCGCGAAGTCCATCCCAATCTGCTGATTTATATTTCCAGACTCTGCGAGTCTCAGTTGTCATAGAGCGACTTGGCCTCACCACAGGAGCTCTGTTAGGGACCAAGCAGTAGTCAGATGACCGAGGTGGCACTTCGACCACTACCTGGTATCCATGTTGGTATATAATCAGCAGCATATCTAGTGAAGAAGACTCATAGCTCTCAATACCTGGAACACGGGTGGGCTGTGTCACCACTTGTGAGACACCATAGGCCGAGGCATATTGAAGAGATGTCGATCCTGGTGGTTAGTAGTTCGGGACCCCAGCCCCTTTTTATGATGATCGTTGAAGTCTCCAAAAACCACCACCTCCGCTGATGGACACTGCTCCAATATTTCGTCAATCCCCCATTGGACGTTCTCAAATAATTAAATTGACCCCGAACCATAGAATTGACAGATCACGATGGTCGATGGCCGTAGAGGCAGCGACAACAGATATCGCTCCGTATGAATAAGTACACCCCGGCTTTGAGGTTGCTATGTAAACCTAAATGATATTATAAAAATCCACATCAAATGTGGAAAGGGGGCCGCAGTAAATAAACTTCTCTATTTAACATTCGTCATCATGGGTTTTTTTAAGAAGACAAGGAAGGAAGTGTGAATTGGTATAATGGGAGTCTGTGATACAAAAAAAAGGTCGGAGCATAGTGCGTATTTGAGGGGTGAGTTTTGGGAGGCGCTTTTGTGACGAAGTACGGAAGGCCCCGGGGCTCCAGGCGAAGCGGCTGAGGTTCACTCCGGTTTCCCACTCCGGCACGACGGGATTTTTGCCAGTTGGTAGGACAGCCTCCCAAGGGGGATAATTCTGAACTCGGGTCCCCTGTTGACCGGCATGTGGCCGGCAGTGACCATTCTCATCGGGCCTCCCTGTAAACCATGTCAGTCCCTCATGCTCAGTGCCCTGACCAAGACTACCGCCAATTTCAGATATCACTAAAACCCACCACATAAATACATTCAGAAAGTTAGGCTTCTGGCTCTCTCGAAGTACATCGAATCAAGCGCTGCATCAAATTGCTACTTAGGTGTCAATCTTCTGCGAGAGTATGGTACTACCCCAGACAGATCGTCCCATAGATCAGAAGACTATCGACAGTGTGGTCTTACCACTCAAAAAGTTCTGATATGCTTTGCTCCGACGTTGAAATGAATAACGTTTAATATTACTACTACACGGTTATGATTTTAATATATAAGGATTTCAAAGTATTATTTTTTTGGATTGAAACTTCTTGTATCCTGAAACAATAATTAAAAGGAATTTATTCGTAATAACTTTTTGCTCTCATACCATTCCCAACTTACTTTCATCCCATTCTTACTTCGCACCTATTTCGCTCGCATCATGGTCTTATCTCACTCTCATCCCATGAACATCATTTCATCAATTCTTCTTTTACTTCATTTATGAAATAGCTTAATAGTTCTGTGCTTTAAAACCATCTTCATTCATTAGCTTAGCTAATTAAAATCGGGAACCTAAAATACTACATTTCAATTTGAGTTAAAAAAGTAAAAGATTTGAAAATTAAATAAAAAAAGCTACTAGTACAATCTCTCATTTCTGCACCTTATTTCATCTCTGATGCATTATTATTTGCATAAGCATTATTAACCTAAATATGAGTTTTAAAATCTCTTACCTTACATTAAAAGCAAATGTTCCATATAAGTTCTCAACTCCATTTTGGCTATTTTTACCAGTAAAAAGATGAATAACTTACTGTATTAACATATACTTACTGCTTTAGTTTGAATCTTCCGTGTTTTTTTATGATTGTAATAATTTTCTTTCTGTTTCCCCTTATTTACTCGAAATTCGATTTTAATAAATACCTACATTGATTTCTGATAAGTAATCTGATGAAAAAAAATCATATAATTAAACTTGCATATTGCTCTTCTATTTACTCGAAAAATACAAATTAGTAGTCGTGTCCAACACTCGCGACCCACCTTTAGCTAATGCAATGACATATGTCGCGGAGCGACTGACGGACGTGCATTCACCTTGGATACTGAGGCGGTACTAATATTTTTCTTAGCGTAGATTTTATGACAAATCTAATTACGAGACGCTTTTATTTCATAGTAAAATGTATGGACAACGGGGAACGATTTCGGCTAAAAAAATGTATGATGTTTAGGATTAAATAATTATTTTTTGTTATGAATTAGTAAAAAAATTGAACGGTGAATCTATTATTTCGACTTTCGTCATACGATTCACTCAAAAATATTTTCAAATATAACAATGAAATAGCCTAGATATTTAAAACGGCAAAGGTCGATTTTAATGTTTTTGATCAATGATTCGGATTTTTTTTCTCGGCAACTAACAATTATTTTAGAATTATAACACGGTGCCTTAATAGGCCCATTCGTTAAGCAGTTGAGGTATTTTTTTCGTGTCATTTAATGCAGAGAGTTCCTAAATATTTTTAAAACCATAAGTGTCCATTTGCGCGTTTTTTAGGGGCGCGCCTCTTAAACATAAACTGCTGTTTGTGTATGTGTGTGTGAAAGAGAGTGTGTGCGTACGTTTTTGTGTGTGTGTATGAGTGAGCGCGTGTTTGCGTGTGTGTGTGCATGTTCTTGTGCAAAGAGGTCTTGTGATATACATATTAATTTATGTGTGACTTCCACCATTGTATACATTTAATCCTTATCCTTACTTCCTTATCCTTACTAATATTATAAATGCGAAAGTAACTCTGTCTGTCTGTCTATCTGTCTGTCTGTCTGTCTGTCTGCTACGCTTTCACGTCTAAACCACTGGACCGATTTTGATGAAATTTGGTACAGAGATGGACTAAAGCTTGAGAAAGGATATAGGCTACTTTTTATTGCGAAAAAATGAGTATAAGAAGTTGAAATAGGGGATGATATTTTGTATAGAAATTCGTCATTTTCGATGATAGAACCGTGAATCTTTGTATTAAGGCACCCGATAATAAATAAATAAATATTGGTTCTAGCGTTTTGGACATGGGGATGAAATTCAACCCCTAAAATACCAAAAAGCATACAGCCGAAACCACTGGGCCTAGAAACGTATTTTTTTTACACCATCGTATTTCTTGGGGTGCACGAGCACTAGCAAAGGATTTTTGGAAATTCACCCACTTAAGGGGTTGAAAAGCACAAGTAACCCTGCTCCGGTGGTCGGTCCAACGACGAAGGCGACGTGGTGTTCGGGTGGGTTGCGGGTGTTGCGTGCTTACGCCCCTCTGTCGCCCCGGTCGGAGTGGTGCGAGGAGTGCGCCGAGCGCAGCCCACCCCAAAAAAAAGGAGTTAAAAAGCATATAGCCTTTCACGTCGAAACCATTCAACCGATTTTGATGAAATTTGGTACAGAGATGAACTAAAGCTTGAGAAAGGATATAAGGCTGCTTTTTATCGCGAAAAAATAGGTATAAGGGGTTGAAATAGGGGAAAGTATTTTCTTTTTACGTCGTCTTATTTCTTGGGGTACACGAGCACTAGCAAAGGATTTTTGGAAAATCACCCCCTTAAGTGGGTGAAAAGCGTATAGACGAAACTCTTGGAGCTAGGAACGTAAAACTTTTTATGCAATTCTCTTTCTTTTGTTGTAAGTGAGCTCTAAGAAATTATTTTATTAAAATCAACTCTTAAAGGGGTGCAAAATATATAGCCGAAATCATTAGGCCTAGAAACATAGAATTTTGTATAAAGTTGCCTTTCTTGGGGAAAGAGAGATTTTTGCAATTTTAGCCCTAAGGGGGTGAAAAGCGTTTAACCGAAATCACTGAGCCTAGGAAGGATCATTTTAATACACGGTCGGCTTTCTTGGATTACCCCCAGATTTTCTTAGTGCTCACTTACCAAGCACTATGAAAAAATTGTTGGCAAGGATAAGCGAGCTCTAATAAAGAATTTTTGGAAATTCAACTCCTAAGAGGGTGAAAGATACCAGGCCTAAGAATGTGAAATTTTGTATACCGATCGGTTATTTGGAGCAAGCACTCACTAAGAAACAATTTTGGGCTGCCTCAAAAGGATAAAACACATATAGTCGAAGACACCCAGCCAATGATATATCATCATTATCTTGCTCTTATCCTGATTACTTTGGATCGACGCGATATGTAGGTACTCTTCTGCCATCGTAGATATATTGCAAAGGTTCTATCAACATTTTATGACCTAGCGCACGACATTGTTGGCCAGACGGCATCACCACCGGTGGTTGTCTACGTGAATGAAACTGCGGGTGTTTGATTGATATATCTTTTTTTTTTCACCAATGGAAAAGTACGTTATCAGAGACTAAGGAAAGCCATATTTATCATCGTATTTGCACGGCAATCTGAACTACAAGGCTGGAAGTAATATTCAAATGTGAAAGTTTGTGAAGATATTTGGATGTTTGTTACTCAATCATGTTTTAACTGTTGAGCAGATTTGGATGAAAATTGACACGTAGATATAGTATTTCTTAAATTAAGAAATGTAATACTCTTTATGCCGATAATATTCTTTGCGATAATAGTTCAATATGCAAGTAAATTTTTACGCGGGCGAAGCCGCGGGCAAAAGCTAGTGAATATATATTTATTTTAAGTTGAAAACGGGGTATTTGATAGTTCCTCACTAATAGTGGCAAATAGCTGTTTCTTATAAGTAGTTACTTTAGTATTAAAAATGTCCAGATCAGAAAATTTACTCATGTAACATCTTTTTATTCTGCTAATAATGGAGTTCTGTGCATAGTTTGTGTTACTGTGAGGTATGTCGAAAAGTTGGATATGTCTCGTTCGACGTGTAGGTGCTCTAAATTTAAGCACTGAGTTATTTATATCAGTACAATCAATAGCACCATTTCACACCTTGTGGAGAAATATCATATCCAGAATTGTACGTCTAGCTTCTAAAGGCAGCATATTATGTCGTTTGCATGACATATAGTAATCATGCGTATTAAATTTATCACGACAATTTAGATGTTTTAAGAATTTTGACTGTATTGATTATATTTGTTGTCTGTATGTTATATAACTAGGATTCCATATATTACTACAATATTCTAAAATACTACGGATATATGTATATTAAACTGTTTTAAGAACGATCACGTCAGTGAACTGTTGACAGGTGGGAATTACAAAGCCAAGGTTTTTGTATGCTTTATCAACAACATAAGAGATATGATCTGATAATAATAGTTTTGAATCCAGGAGGATGCCTAGATCCCTGACAACATTACCCCTGCCAATCTCTACATTACCAAAACCATAATTATTGTGAATAGCTTTACATTTACGAGTAAAGGTAACGACTAAACATTTATTGACATTAACACTTAATCTATTAGTATCGTAGTATATCGATAATCTATTCAAATCATATTGAAGTTTCTCACAGTCCAAGTTATTTCGTATTTTCATATAAATCTTAGTGTCATCCGCGTATATTAGGACCTTTGCATTCAGTATATATCTTCCAATATCGTATAAGTAGATAGAGTATAATAAAGGTCCCAAAATTGAGCCCTGTGGAACACCTGATAGTATGGTAACGGTATTCGACTTGGATCCACCCACAGTCACAATTTGTGATCGATTCTTCAGGTAGGAATTGAACCATCTCAGCAAATCGCCACGGATTCCGAGCTCCTGGAACTTACGAAGAAGTATGACGTGATCTACGCGATCGAAAGCTTTTTTGAAATCCGTGTAGATCACATCTACTTGGCCCCCGCCATCCATATTTCGGATAATATCCTCCGTAAAAACCGTTAAGTTAGTATTAGTGGAGCGACTCTTGATAAATCCGTGTTGTTCTTGAGGTATATTTTTTGATATGGTCGGGTAAATAAATGAATGAACAATTTTCTCCATTAACTTCCCCAGAACGTTAAGAATTGAGATAGGCCAATAATTTTCAATGGAGTTTCTACTTTCTTTTTTGTGGATAGGTACAATATGTGCGATTTTCCAAATATTAGGGAAGTATCCCTCACAAAAACATCTATTAAAAATGTAAGTAATTGGTGTAGCAATAGATTTCGCGCACTTTACAAAAAACATAGGCGGTATTGTATCACTACCGGGGCCTTTCGAATTATCTAGATTTTGTAAAAGCTTCAAGATATATGTGCTGTCTACCGTAAGATTATGTAATGTATCACCATAAATATCGTGGCTTGTTGGGAGAGAATCACAATATGTGGCTGTAAACGTATTAAAATTTTTAGAAAATAAATTGTTAAAAGCATCACAGATTTCAGACCCATTTATTAATTTATTATTTTCATAAGTCATATATTTAGGGTAACTGTTCTTATTTTTCTTTATAGCTTTAACATATGTCCAGAATAATTTTGGTGTAGTTTTAATTTTTTCCTGTGAATGTAATTGTCTTTGCAAATTTTTTGAAGATTCTTTTGTCTTTCTCTTAATTTCTTAAATGTAATGTAATCGATAGGATTATTATATTTTTTCTATAAACTATGCGATTTCAACTTTTCCTTAGTGACATTAATTAGCGCTCGATTGTACCAAACAGAATAGTTGTAAGTGCCTCCAATAGTAACCCTGGGTATATATTTACAAATAACCTCGTTGATGACAGAATAAAAAACTTCCATCATTCTCTCAAGATCTATATCACGGGAATATAACAACGTCCAATCGTGCAATATAAGTTCATTATTGAGAGCTTCGTAATCGCCTTTTCGATATAAAATTTTTTCGCATTTATGTAATTTTAATGGAGGAATTAATATGTCAATAGCATTGATAATTAATGAAGGATGAAAAATATCTTCCGGTATTAGTGGGCTGTCGCATCTCAAAACATCGATTGAAAAATTAGTAAACAATAAGTCCAGTGTGTGATTATGCGAGTTTTTGGTCTTATTATATTGTTTCAAACCATGGTATGACATTGTATTTATGAGTTGTGATGCAGAGTTTTGGATATCAATTGAGCCCTTTTTTAAGACTAAAGGACGATCACCAGACCAGGCAATACAAGGTAAGTTAAAGTCACCAGCAATAGACCACGCAGTAGACATATAACTGTCAACAGCGTGGTCCTAACATTACTATATTGTTCCAAATACTCGTTGATGATATATCATGCACTTTTATGTTTCATCTATACTAGCTGGAAACGATATCGTCCTCGACTGTATGTTTTTAGTGTTTATGGTTTACGGACGTGTAGACTCTAGAATAAGCTGCCTGCTGCAGTGTATTCCGAACGCTATGATATGTCCCTCTTTAAATAAAGTTTATATAGAGCTGTTCTCTCACGGTAGACAGCAACTTGGTTATACCACTGATAAAGTAAAGGCCCATGGGCAGTAGTTACCACTTAATAACAGATGTGCTGCCTGCTGGTCTGCCACTAACTGGCAATAAAACCTTGGATAATCAGTTTTATTATAAATAGAAGCATGCTTAGAGCAGCTCAATGCACTTTACAAACATCAACATGGTAACCAGATTATCTGGAAATCCTAGAATTAGAACTAAAACATTTTCTTTTACATTATAACGACGGTCGGATAATGTCATTTCCCACGCACGGCACGTCGATCGGCGGTATTCCGTCGGGCCGACCATTGACGTCAAGTCACCCTGCTCCGGCGATTTGCCCAACGACGAAGGAGACGTGTCACGGGTGGGTTACGGGTGTGCGTGCTTACGCCCCTCCGTCGTCCCAGACCGAGTGGTACGAGGAGTGCGCCGACTGTAACCCATTCCCAAAAAAAGGGGGCCCTATCTTAGTTCCTGATTATGATTCTCTGTGTTCTTATAATATGAGCAGTCTATGATTAGGATTACTGTTAAGCTATTGTTGAAGAATTTTCTTGTTACTCTCAACATAAATTAAATCTTAGCACGCGAGCATAAAAATATGGAAGGCCTTTGCGTTCTACTCGCGCGTTACCAGTTTTTTGTCTCATCTATGAGGCTGTCTGTATATATAAGTTTGGAAAATCCCAAACTATTGTTAGTTTTTTAAATCTCAGTACAAGTCGCCACAAGTCCGGTATAATAATAATTCAAACCAAATAGTTTAATATTTTTAAAATCACCAGTAATGTTAGTAATTTATTTACTTATTTTAATGGTTGTATTATGGATTCATCAAAGATGGAAGTACAGGCATATATATGAAATGGCAAGCCATCTTAAGTCCGGTCTGAGAGCTTTGCCTATCGTTGGACATGGTTATTTATTTATTGGAAGTAATGAGAGTAAGTATATCCGACTATTATAATTGCTAGATACTAGTAATACTAATTGCTCAATAGCAATTGAAGTACATATCTACAAGCAAATGCTTATCAATATTCCAAACTAAAATCTAATTGTCATATTTATGTTGCAAATATTCCACTTATGAAAAGGATTACCTAAATAGTAATTTAAAAGGGAAAACTATAATGAGTTTGTTGGAATTGTAATAAAATTGCATTTGCATTTTAGCTCGAATGAAAACTTTGCAACTCATGGGCCGTGATGCACTCAAACAAGAAAATGGTCTATCAGCTTTCTGGCAAGGATTCAATTTCTACACTAGTGAGTATTTAAAATATATTTTAATTAAAATGTATTTTTTTTCTTTACAGACCATATACGCCTTTGTTTTAGGCACTAAACTTCTTCATACTCTAAGCGTAGCGTAGTTATATGATATCATATTTAATTAACTTACGGTTTGTTTACGGCCCATCTGCTAGTCCGACGTTGTCATCATCATCAACATCTCATTTCATGCATGTTCCACTGCTGGGCTCGATCCCCTTTCACAATTGGAGAAAAATTAAACTGCTATACCACGCTGGTCAAACAGGTTGGTATAGGGTTCTATAACTCATTGTGTGATTTTTTTCGCCTTTTGAGTCTAGTAATGCCACGGTGGGTATATCTTCAATAGTCTGGCCGCCAGTACTATCTATTTAAACCAGATACTGCAGCATATTTTTCCGTGTGGTGACGGAGTAAGAGTACAATTAACTACTCCCTTTCTTGCCTGTGGGTGTCGTAAAAGACGACTAAGGGATATAATATGTATGTAACATCTGAGAAGGAAAACTCGAAATTAAACCTTATACCAACCTGTTTGACCAGCATGGTATAGTAACTGGGAGGAGGGTGACGGGTGCATACATCGCCATCGGGTGGAATGCGGCGTTCCACAGGGCTCGGTCCTTGGTCCGGTCCTGTGGAACGTTGGGTTCGACTGGCTCCTGCGGGGTCGGCTCCTTCCCGGGATGGGGGTTATTTGCTACGCAGATGACACCCTCATCACGGTGAAGAGGGCTGACTTTCAGGGGGCTGCTCGGTTGGCACAGGAGGGAGTAGCACTCGTCGTAGACCAGATTGGCATGCTGTGTCTGAGGGTCTCGTTAGATAAAACTGAGGCCCTCCTATTTCATGGCCCACGTCGAGGTTCCCCCCGAGGAGCACATATCAGTGTGTCTGGGGTTGCCGTGCCGGTATGGGCCCAGATGAAATATCTAGGCCTGCACCTTGATAGTAAATGGAATTTCGGGCCACACTTTGCCCAGCTCGTCCCTAGGCTCACCAAGTCAGCCGCGGCGCTGGGAAGGCTTCTGCCAAACACTGGCGGTCCTGGGTCGTCCTGTCGGCGTCTCTACGCTGGAATCCTGCGGTCCATGCCATTGTATGGTGCCCCTATCTGGTCGGAGTCCCTCACCGCCCGCAACAAGGCCCTCCTGCGCCGACCGCAGAGAATCATGGCAGTGAGGACTATCAGGGGTTACCGTACGGTGTCTTGGACTGCAGCGACGCTATTGGCAGGCGACCCGCCTTGCCCGCTTGTGGCTGAAGGTTACCAGCTCCGTGCCACAGCGCGGGCCAACGGCGAGCAAGTCTCTGCAAGGAGACTGGGCAGAGCGCAAGAAGTGGTCCGGAGGGAGGTTATCCGGCGGTGGAGGGCAGACCTTGAGTCCCCCGTAGCAGGGCGGGGGACTGTGGAGGCGGTTGCGTCGCATCTCCACCGCTGGCTCACAAGGAAGCACGGCAACCTAACATTTAGGATGGCGCACGTGCTTACCGGACACGGGGTCTTCGGTAAGTACCTGCATATGATTAGAAGAGAAGAGGCCCCCGGATGTCATGAGTGTGGCGCGCCAACTGATGATGCGCGTCACACATTGGAAGTATGCCCCGCCTGGGGGCCTCAGCGCCACGACCTGTCGGCGGTTCTCGGAGCGGACCTGTCGCTGCCAACCGTTATCACAAAGATGCTTGGCAGCGACAGGTGCTGGTCGTCGATGGCCTCATTTTGCGAGGCCGTCATATCCAGGAAGGAAGCGGCGGAGCGAGAACGCGAGGCAAGCGCCTCTGCTGACTCGCTCCGTCGCCGGCGACCCGGGAGGAGGAGGAGACAATATGCGCACCTACTCCCACCGCCCTAAATAATGACGACAGGACGTGGCCAGACGGCCATGCGTTGGGGTGTCGGGGATTGAATGTCATCAGACGATCTCTCCGGCACCCCGTAAAAGCGCGGAAGGGGCCGCTGTGGTTTTAGTGGGTATTCCGGCTGCGGACGTGGCCGGTGAGTCCCACACAACCCCCGCCCACTGGTGGGGGACTGTGCGTAAATGCATTTCCACAGCGTGAACAAAAAAAAAAAAGCATGGTATAGTAAGGTCAATTGCCCTACTATTGTGGAGGAGGCTCAAGCCCAACAGTGGGACGTATACTAAGGTGCAATGATGAAATGATGAAGACCGCAGCATATTATATGCAATTACTAGCCGATTCATGTATCGCATGACTCGCGCTTCATTATTCACTTTGCAAGGTTTAGAGATAATATTTTATTTATTCAATAAAGATACACGATACACAATCACCCAAGTTAAATAAAATAATAAATATTTTAACTACCTTTGATCAAAGATTGAAAGTGGCTAAGCTAACTGACTAGAAGTCAGTACTACACAACTACCTAGTAAGCCTTAGGAAAATTAGTGATACGGAGTGCAGTGAGTGCTCTCTTTAAAGAACACAACAACAAAATGTTTTTTATTATTACTAGAGACTATAAGAAAAGTGCCAATGGACACATTCTTACTCTGTAAATGTTAGCAAATCAAGTTAGATTTAAAGTACTTATTAGCCTCATGGCTAGATTGTAATTATTATGAAACAACTGTTAAGTTATATCATAATTAAAGTGTATATATATATATATATATATATATATACTACTACTACTATATCCTGAATATATATATATATATACTAGCAACCCGCCCTTGCTTCGCTTCGGTTTCAGTCGCTTTACCCGCGGCGTAGTTCCTGTTCCTGTGGGAATACCGGGATAAAATATAGCCTATGTTACTCCTTGATATTATAGCTTTCCATTGGTGAAAGAATTTTTGAAATCAGTTCGGTGGTTTAAGCGTGAAAACGTTACAAACAAACATCCTTACTTTCGCATTTATAATATTAGTATGGATATATATATATATATATATATATATATATATATATATATATATATATATATATATATATATATATATATATATATATACTACTTACGATTAAGATTTACGTATTTTGATTTACGATAAAGGAAAACACGTGGGACCAAGAAGTTTCACTTCTGATATGCGTACTTTGGTACGCACGCTCTTTTTTTTCTATTATTAGTAGTGATGGATTTACGCCTAGGCCCGTGAGGCCCGGGCCTAGGGCGGCATGATTTGAGAGGAGGCAAAATTTTCAAAATGCCAACATTTCAGATAAAAAAAGCTAAAGATAGAAGAAATTACAGAAGAAGTTTAATAAATATTAAATCCATACTAATATTATGAAAAGGATATGATATTATGAAAAGGAAATGTTTGTATGTATGTTTGTAACGAATTGGCTCAAAAAGTGCTAGACTGATTTTAAAAATTATTTCACCATTGGAAAGCTATAATATCAGGGAGTAACATAGGCTATATTTTATACCGGTATTCCCACGAAAACGGGAACAACGCGGGTAAGACGACTGCAATCGAAGTGAAGCGAGGGCGGATTGCTAGTGACTAATAAAATTTGTCTTCGTATAATGACGGGTTAGCTTACAAATTATCATAGTAATTTCAATTTTTATGGGGGTTATAAAAATCGGCTAAGGGATCACTAACAACAGGCCAGCTGGGCCAGCTATTAACACAAACTGGGATCGCCAACCCCGTTACAAATTGTAACGATTATGACATGTAAAAATTCGAATTCAAATTATTTATTTTAAGCCTTTAAGACATAATATAAATATTGCCATTTTTGTATTTTATTTTTATATTAACCCAAAAATACTGTGGCTATGAATACTACTATTCATTGTATAGCTCGTGGGTGCAGTAAAGTCGATTTTATTTTTTGTGGGGGTGGGTTACGGTCGGAGCACTCCTCGCTCCACCCCGCCTGGGGCGACAGAGGGGCGTAAGCACGCACACTCGTAAACCACCCATACAGCACATTGGGTCGTCATCGTCATCCTTCGTCGTTGGGTCGACCACCGGTGCAGAGTTCCTTAACTTCAGTGATCGACCCGAAATAAAAGACGACTACGAGCTTCCCATCGACCTGGGCTTACTACGTCTAGTGCCGTCTTGTTAACAACTATATTCCAAAGAACGGTTGACGTCAAGCAGGCGACTGACTAACTAAAACTTCTGCCAAAACTTTTACAATATGTACAATGGAAAATGAGTACCAAATGTGTCGGTCGATTCCAAGTAATTAACATAAGATCAGGATGATGGTGATCTTAAATTATCTTAGTTCTACCAGATTAGAATGCGACCGTTATTGAGAAGATCCAGCAAGAAATTTAATTCGTAATATGTTTTATATAAAACTAGCTTCTGCCCGCGACTTCGTCCGCGGAAAATTTCTTGTTTTAACATAAGATTACACTCGATTGATATTACTGTATTTAATTTTATTAGTAAAATATTTTTTGGAATCAGATCAGTAACTTAAAAGATTACCGAAGTTCTATTTTCTGCTCAAGGTAACTTAACCCTTAGTTGCCTTTTACTTATTTTATTTATTTGTTTAAGTTAGGTATCTATTTAATTTAAAGCTTCTCTATATACAATGTTTGAGGTTGTTTTATTTTCCGGTAACAGAATAATCTGCCTTTCGGATGATCCCACTCTTGATAGACCAACATATAATTGCCCATGGGAAAAACATTCTTTTCGTAGGTCAATGCCAACCAAAGAGAATGTTTGTCCCTGGGACTTATTAATAGTCAGGGCAAATGATTGCGCACGTTCAGCGCTAGTTTCTCGAGCACGGGCCCGCGTCGTCCTCACATTTTGGCTTGCGAGGCGCTGTGAGCGCTCGGAGCTAGATTCTCTAGCGCGTGCTTGCGAAATATATTCTCTATTTCTCGAGAGGCGTTGCTCATTTTCAGGGGCAGATTCTTCCGTACGGCGTACTCGAGCGGCTCTTGTCTGTGATGTCTGCCGAGACAGTTGAGATTTCCTTTTAGGCATGCTCTCAACAAACCACGCACAGACTTGAAAACAATTATGAACAAAGGGAGAGCGACTCGAACACCGTCCGCCTTTACAAAACAAAACAATCGTAATATCGAATAACTCGTGTCGATTATTACGATAGAACGAAGTACGAAACTACGAACATACAAAACAAACGTACAACGAAATTACGATATTTTCGATTATGAGGTATCTATCAACAACAACAACCATGCGAACGAAACAACCGAAACCAATAACCAACTGACATGTAATTTTTAGAACTCCAACTAACGACAACGTGGGCATAATAATTCGAGAGGGTCATCAATCCACGGAAAGTCTTAACACCGCGATTCAGAAAAATGACGTCATTGCAGAACGCCATCTATGGGCAAATAGGTAAAACGTCTGCACAATGAAAGTTATGCTAGGGTCATTTTGCGTTTTAGTAATTTTATATTATCTCCGAAACTGTATGACCAATTGATATACTGTAAATGGCAAATCTTATCTGTATGATGTTCTTGTGATACTGAAATAATTTATTGTCATAAGAATTAATATTTTGTTGCTCAAATAATCAACCAAACGTAACAATGCCGAAAAAAAAATTTTTTAATGCAATAATAGAAGTATAAAAGATAAAATATAAAAGATAGAGATATGGTATCGCTGACTTTTTTGTAGAAATAATTAAGATGAACCAGGTAGCCATACATTCTTTTTAATTTTAAGCAACTGTTTAGGCAGCGCACGCAAATAATTCTGTTTTACGAGGTATTTTTTTCCGACTTGCCAGACAAAAGTTGTGATAGCTCGGTTAATATACATGTTATAGAAACAATTTATAGCCTATAGCACTCAGGAATAATGTAGCTTTCTGCCAGTTAAAATAAAATTAGAATTAGATTATGAGTTCCAGAGATTACCCCCTGCATACAAACTTACAAATTTTACCTCTTTATAATATTAGTATAGATTGTAACACATTAATTATTAGCTCCAATGTGATAGCCTACAAGACAGATTATAATTGTGGGTATATATAAGCGTACAATTTTCAATATTGATTTGTTTAACAGTGGTCGCTGATCCAGTCGCAGCGGAATTTATTACAAAGTCCTGCCTCGAGAAAGACAGTATTATGGAAATCACGAGGAAGTATTTAGGATACTCTTCAATATTCGCTCCAGGTTCGATATTGTAATTCTGAATCTCAGAATTGACGATGACATTTTACTGCAGGGCACACCATATCCATTTTATAAGTTCTTAAAAGCAACCCTTATTAAATAAATTTCTTCATCATTTCTTCGTTTACATGAATCTATAAACATTAAGCACGTTTTCAGTTCGCATTTGGAGGCCACGGCGTAAAGTAATGATACATTGTTTCGCACCGACGATTATAAAACAATTCTTACCTGTATTCATAAAAAATAGTGACTTGCTTATTCAAAAATTGGAGGAGGTCGCTGGTACTGGCGTGATATCTATTTGGAAATACATAACGGCTTTCACCATTGATGTCGCTGCAGGTGAGGTTTTTTGTTGGCGATTTTATCGTTGTTGTCTATAAACGGCACAATACTATTATAAAATTAAAAAAATATCATTGAATTAATAGGTTTCTGACCTACCAGTGAAAACATTTTTTCTTGAACTATACTACAAAACTCGCTTCGCAAGACTACATGTTTCTCTTTTTTCTCAGAGCTTCATGCAAGGTCACTATATGAAGGCGATTATTAGCCAGTATAACGAATTTTGGTAATGTCTGAGCAATTGCTCATAATGCGAGACGCCTACCCCGCCCACAAAGCCTTTCTATCTTATTAATTTTTCTATGGTCGAGCCCATTCAGCATCTCTTACCGATTCACGTGGTGTGTCACAAATATCAACTCTGAAAGTAGACCGCACACTTCGTTCATCGTAATATAGTCATCCCTCCCCTTGAAATATCACATACACTCAATAATAAATAATACTGGGTTGTACTTCTCGTATAATTTCCACATGATTTATACAGGAAACTAGCGACCCGCCCCGGCTTCACACGGGTCCGATGCTGATACTAAATATACTACAAAATATCTTTATATACAACGTTCACAGCTTATTTGTGATTTGACAATAAAAACATGTTTTCTTTAGAGGTTACTCATTAAAAGAGCGACATATTATGCATGTATTGTACTTGTAAACCTTTCTCTTGAATCACTCTATCTATTAAAAAAAAAACCGCATTACTATTCGTTGCGTAGTGTTAAAGATCTAAGCATACACAGAGAAAGAGACAGATAGCGGGCATCAACTTTATGCTACTATGTAGTGATTTACTTTTCAAGTGTTAAACTCAATTGTTAAATTATTTTAGAAACAACATTTGGACATGAACTGCAGGCTCAAAATGATTCAGAAAATCTATTTCTAAAATCATTGGACGTCACTTTGAAAAGTGTAGGTAAACGTCTTATCTCACCCTGGCTTCAAAGTGATTTTATTTACTTTCATTTACCTGATGGTAAGGAAGATTTACGGATAATAAGATATGTATGGCAATTTGTCTTACAGGTAAGTTAATGCAAGAACATTCAAAACAATATCACTTACAATTCAACTACACTATATCGATCCATCCCTTGGTAGACATTTACTGTTGGACAAAGGTCTCCCTATGTAAATATCAATCAGAACGGTCTTGTATCACTTGCATTTAATGGCTCCCTATGACTTTTAAGCTATCGTGAGTCCTCACTCGAGAAACTTACTTCCCAACGGTTGTCGGTTCGACGATCGAGATGACTTGCCCATTGCCATTCCAACGTATTTATCCCTTGAGCTATATCAGTTACACCCGTTCATCTACGGTGTTCGGTACCAAACATTTTTATATTAGTTCAATAATTAAATCCATGTAGGGTAGTTCTGTTTTTTGTGGTTCGCGGTTGGCTCGGAGCCGGCCGCCACTTTCACTTTCACTTTCGCTTTGTTCGCGGATCGACTTGCGTTGGAAGTAACGGTCGCGTACGCACATATTTTGTAATTGCTATGTCTTTTGTGGACTAAAGCCGTGAAATCGTGGTATTTGTAATATTGCGCGCCACCCTTTGTTTTGTGTACCGCTTATGTACGCGAGTTAATTAGAATTAAGTATATATTTGTGAACATTAAATTGTGTGTACGAGTAGCAAGCCTGGGTCCTTGAAGTGTACGAGGCCGTTGTCATCACCGCGCTTTTGGATACAAGCTAAGTAACCCCTCAGTTAGTTTCTATTTGTCTGGCCAGACCGAACGCTGAGTTAGGTTACGTTATAGCTACCTCCGCGGTATCTACTCGTAAGTGTTAAAATCTGTTCTTGTACTATCATTTAGGAGAACTTAAAATAGCCTTGCGTAATCGCAAGCCAATGTTATTACCCATTTGGTATCCCTCACTGGCCTGGTGTTCCCTTCCACTGCGCATCCTAGGTCAGTAGGGAACGGTAATGAACATACTTTCTGGTAGCAGAGCGTGGTTCTAGTGAATCTAGTAATTTTGTTTGGTATTGATATCTACAAGTGCCCGTGTTGAAAAATAAATCGATATATAATTACTTGAATTTTACGTATTACGGCCCAGTTTAATAAATAGTCTGGTGTATAAAGATACACATTAAATATTTGTGTGATTGATCATTTGTGTACTTATTGTTATTAGTTATTAAAAATATCATATAAATAAGTTCACTGCAACATTTGAAATTTTGAATATCATTGTTTACTTAATGTGCCACAGAGTAATAAAATAATTTGCGTAGTACATTGTGCCACAGAGTAGTGCAGTCTCGTGATTGAATGAACGAATGAATTGAACTGTATAGACAATTAGTTTAATATTATTTTGCGTTTTGTTTATGGTACTTATACAGACAAATATTAACGTTTCCCTTTGCGCAATAATTTAATTGTTGTTCAATTTTGTAATTTGTATTTTTTGATTGTTGTTTCAATTGGTTGATTTATTTAGTTGATTATATATATATTTTTTTTTGTTGTTGGAATTTAATTATTTTATTCGATTATTATGGCTGCTTTTGCTAGCGCTAAGGACTCGGCAGGTAAGCTGCGCTCTGAGTTGAGATGGTTCTCGACTGCAACCGCCTTGGTTGATAGGTCTGATCGAAATGAGTCTCTCCTGGATAGGTACAGCAAATTGGATACGCGCTTACAATTTGTTGATGATGTGTACCGTAACTTCAACACAAAAATTTTAGATATTTCTGATGAAGATTACCCACAAACGTATCGTGACTTGGTACACGCGGATTATGACCAGATCATGGATTATGCAGATCGAATCTCACAGCGTGCTAGGGAAATTTCCGCGTCGAAAAGGGGTGAGTCTCCCGCGTCTAGGGATGTGAAACCTTCTACGTCGGGCTTATTGAGTAAACTGCCCACTTTGGACCTGCCGCGTTTTGATGGTCGTTTGGACCAATGGCTAGGTTTCATAAACTTGTTTGAGAGCTTAGTCCACGCGCGTTCTGACTTAGGTTCCGCTCAAAAATTGGCCTACCTGTTCTCCGTGTTGGAAGGTGAGGCGAGAGGTTTAGTTCAGCACCTGGAGATCAATGATGGAAACTACCTAGTGGCACGTAACCTTCTCATAAAGCGTTACCAAAATAAGCGTTGCCTGGCAGATACACACATTGGTCAGCTCTTGGGTCTGCCAGTGGTATCTAGGGTCTCGGCTTTAAGGTCCGACTTATTGAACCCATTGATGATTGCGATCAACGCACTGGAAAGGTTAGACCTTCCGGTGAGCACTTGGTCATATATGCTGGTGCATATTGTTTTGAAAAAGCTTCCTGCGGAACTTAGGGCTCGTTTCGAGCAAAAATATGGAGGTGATGATGCAACTCACTTGCCTGCTTTTGATGACCTTAAGAAGTTTTTGGAAGACGAGTGTAGGATGGTAGACATGACGGTCGTTGACAGGTCATTTGGTCAACAGTTGCCGCGGTCATCGGCTCCGACCCGCAATCACGCCTTTAGAAGGCCAGAGGTTCGTCACCCACCACGTTTTGCTGCTGTACAGTCGCGACCTGAGTGCACCTATTGCAAGTCCCCGAGTCATAAAGTTGCCAGTTGCTCAGATTTTACTGCGCTGCACGTGGCCTCGCGTAGGCGTTTGGCTAAGGCTCGAGGTTGGTGCTTTTCTTGCTTGGGAAACCATTTCCAGCGCGATTGCCCTAATCCTCGCCCATGTACATACTGCGGAGGCCAGCATTTGAAACTTCTTTGTGCGAATAATAATGGGATTGGTCGTGAACATGAACGTCAAGGCTCACCTACGGGTAGTTATGAGCGAAGGCACCGGTATGAAAACCGCAGTTCGAGACCTAGTCGCTCACCCCCGCGCGTCGTAGATTCTACCGCAGCGAGGCGCCCACAAGGTCAATGCTCGCCGTCATCGGAAGCCCGTGGCAAGAGTGATAACCACGATTCGCGCCCGTATCGTCACGGGCGGGTACCTACCTTTGATGACGCTTCCCGTGAACATGAGAATCACCCGCTGCCTAGACGACATTAGGAACACGGCGCCTCCCCCCGTCATGCACCACCCCCGTTTGAAACCGTACTCCTACCCACTGCTTCTGTAAGGGTCTGGGGACGGACAGGTGCCTCTGTTGTGGTCCGGGCAATTCTGGACACAGGCTCTCAGGGGTGTATAGCGTCTTCTTGGTTGGTGGGGCAGGTACGCCTAAGTATGCGTGATTTTCCTCATGTCACTAGAGGTGTTGGCAACGCAGTTGTGGCCAACGTTGAAGGCCAAGTATTATGTGCGTTCTCTCCTATAAACTCGTCAAGCCCATTGTTTGAGTGTTCAGCCATTGTTATGAACAATATTTTGGGCACCCATCCGGAGAAGCAGTTGTCTCCGTATGCTATTGGTTTAGCGTCGGGTTTGAACTTGGCAGACCCCAAATTTGGTATACCTGGATCGGTCGATTTGTTGCTAGGCGCCGATGTTCTGGGAAACATATTCTTGGGTAGCATTCAGGTCATGCAACCAGGAGGCATGGTAGCCATCCCGACCATATTTGGCTCTGCACTGATGGGACCGGTCCTCACGGATACCCGTCTTGACATTGGCTTGATGGTAGGCTCTGCTCTCTCTGATGCGGTTCAGAGGTTTTGGGAAGTGGAAGAACCACCACAGGCTCCGCGCACTGATCCGGAGCATGAGGAGTGCGAATTGTTTTACCAAAACAATACGAGTCGCCTACGTACTGGTCAGATTATGACTCGATTGCCGTTTCTCGCCGTACGGCCACCACTTGGCACCTCGCGGCCTGCTGCTGAGAAACGACTATTGGCTATGGAGCGCCGAATGGCTCGAGATGCTCTCCTAAAGGAGAAATACATTGATTTTATGCGTGAATATGAGGAGTTGGGACACATGTCTGTGTCGAAATTAGATTGGCAAACAGTGGATCACTTCTTTCTACCGCATCATGCTGTAATTAAGGCATCAAATGGCAAATTGCGTACAGTATTCGATGGTTCTGCGCAAACTTCAACGCGTGTATCGTTGAACAATTGTTTGTATGCTGGTCCTAAATTGATCAAGGATCTCTGTGACGTCATCACTCGGTTTCGTCGACATCAGGTTGTATTTGTGGCTGACATAAGGATGATGTTCAGACAGACGATTATTCACCCGGATGACCGTCGGTATCAGTTGATTCTATGGCGTGAAAGCCCCCAGGATCCCATGGTTGTTTATGAGCTCAATACAAACACGTACGGGTTAAAGTCAAGCCCCTATTTGGCTATACGGTCTCTGTGGGAGCTCGCGGACCTGGAGCGCTTAAAGTTTCCTCGCGCAGCCGCGATTTTGAAAGAGGATTTGTATGTCGATGACATTTGTACTGGTGGACCCTCTGAGAAAGAGGCCATCCTTCTACGGGATGAATTGATAGGCATCTTAGCCACCGCGGGCTATGAGTTACGGAAGTGGATATCCAACTCACCTGCGCTTTTGAAGGGACTTCCGGATGAACATCAGCAAGATCCGCATTTGTTCGAGAATATCGAGAACCCTGCTATGATGACTGTTCTCGGCATTCAGTATAAACCAGCCCCAGACATATTCACTTACAATGTTGACTTAGAGTTGCCGCGCATTTGGACTAAGCGTTTGGTGCTTTCCACGGTTGCAAGAACATTTGATCCAAATGGTTGGATATGTCCCGTCATATTTTGGGCTAAATGCTTTTTACAAAGGCTTTGGATGGCAGGACTAGGCTGGGACGAACCTCTTCGGGGAGCTTTGATGGAAGACTGGACCAAATTTGTATCCTCACTTCCTGCGATCAATGAGGTATCGATCCCTCGTTCTATGCTTCCTCCAGGAAAGTACCAGGCAACTCTGCATGGTTTCTCGGACGCCTCTGAACGGGGTTACGCCACTTGTGTATATTTGCGTACGGTGGGTTCTGACAGCCAAGTGAAGATCTCACTGGTCATGGCGAAGAGCAAGGTGGCACCCCTACGGACTGCTTTGACAATCCCTAAACTTGAATTGGCAGGGGCTACTCTGCTTGTGCGTCTTCTTAATCACGTGTCGAATTTGTTGCGTCATACTGTGAACATTAGCACCACTTACGCGTGGACTGACAGCCAAATTGTTTTGTGCTGGTTAAAGGCTTCAGTTCACACCTTAGAGGTATTTGTAGCGAACCGAGTCTCCCAAATTCAGAAATCTGAGACTCCCTTGATTTGGAGGCATGTGCCTGGTGAGCTTAACCCAGCTGATTGTGCATCTCGGGGTTGTACATCCCCCGCCTTGGTAACGCACTCCCTTTGGTGGGGACCGGAATGGTTATTACGCTCAGAGTCTGAATGGCCACTGACGCCGGTTTTGGACGTAGGTCCGTTGCCTGGATTGCGACTGCTCGCTGTTGAGAGGCGTGCTTGCGTATTCGATCCAAATGTCTTATTGAATCGGTATAGCTCCCTCGATAAATTAGTAAGTGTAACAGCTTGGATTAAGCGCTTCTATTACAACTGTAAGCACTTACGGAACAAAAAATTAGAGGCTTTTCTATCACCACAAGAACGACAGGAGGCTTTTTGCCATTGGATACGTGTGGTACAGGATACATATTTTGAAAGGGAGATTGAAATTTTGAAAGCTGGTAAGGCTAAACTAACAGGAACCTTGCGTATGTTGAGCCCCTTTTTGGACAACACGGGTGTCTTACGTGTTGGAGGTCGCCTCAGAAACTCTAGTCTACCCTACGGTAGTCGGCACCCTATATTGTTACCCAAGCAAGGTCATTTTGTGCAATTGTTGGTGACGGACCGTCACATTAGAAATTCTCACGCTGGCTGTAACGCCTTATTAGCCATATTGCAGCGAGAATTTTGGATTTTGTCTGCTCGAAGAACGATTCGCAGTGTGGTATTTCGTTGCATGCCTTGTTACAGGCTGAAGGCTAGTACCATGCAACCTTTGATGGGTGACCTCCCTTCTGATCGTGTCAGAGAATCGAGGCCGTTCGCCGGTGTAGGCACCGACTTTGCAGGTCCTTTTTTGGTTAAGACTTCAACTCTACGAAACAGTAAAACAGTCAAGGCCTATTTGTGTGTCTTCGTATGTCTGTCAACTAAAGCGGCGCACCTTGAATTAGTGTCATCCCTCTCCACCGAGGCATTTGTTGCGACACTTGATAGATTTGTTTCAAGGAGAGGACTGCCTTCTTTGATACGTTCGGACTGTGGCACAAATTTTAAGGGAACCAATAATTATTTGAAAGATGTACATGATTTTTTAGCCAGCAATCACACAAATATTGGTAATAAACTAACCAGTCGTAGTATAACCTGGAAATTTAGTCCGGCAGCATGCCCACATTGGGGTGGTATTTTCGAAGCCGCAGTTAAGGTTGCTAAAGCACATTTGCGACGAGTTATTGGTGAGTCTGTACTCACATTTGAAGAACTCGCAACTGTGTTTTGTAAGATAGAGGCCGTAATGAACTCGCGACCGTTGTGTCCGATCTCTTCAGACCCGAGTGACTTGGAGGTTCTCACACCGGGTCATTTTTTGATTGGTCAGCCACTTAATGCTTTGCCTGAGTACCCCTTTGTTGATGTGAGACCAAGTCGTCTCTCGCGGTTTGAGTTGGTCCAACAGCTTACTCAAAGCTTTTGGAAGCGTTGGAGCTTAGAATATCTTCATGTTCTCCAGCAGCGCGTTAAGTGGACTGACAAGACTAATCCACCTCGAGTTGGTGACCTCGTTTTGATAAAAGATACCAATTTGCCGCCACTGTGCTGGCGTCGCGGCCGAATTTTAAATTTAGTATATGGCGCAGATAATGTGCCTCGTTTTGCTGAGGTTCAGGTGGACGGTTCGGTACTGAAGAGAGCGGTAGCAACATTGTCCCGTTTACCAATTGATTAGCGGCCAGGTAGACCTGTCCGAGGCGGGTAGATGTTCGGTACCAAACATTTTTATATTAGTTCAATAATTAAATCCATGTAGGGTAGTTCTGTTTTTTGTGGTTCGCGGTTGGCTCGGAGCCGGCCGCCACTTTCACTTTCACTTTCGCTTTGTTCGCGGATCGACTTGCGTTGGAAGTAACGGTCGCGTACGCACATATTTTGTAATTGCTATGTCTTTTGTGGACTAAAGCCGTGAAATCGTGGTATTTGTAATATTGCGCGCCACCCTTTGTTTTGTGTACCGCTTATGTACGCGAGTTAATTAGAATTAAGTATATATTTGTGAACATTAAATTGTGTGTACGAGTAGCAAGCCTGGGTCCTTGAAGTGTACGAGGCCGTTGTCATCACCGCGCTTTTGGATACAAGCTAAGTAACCCCTCAGTTAGTTTCTATTTGTCTGGCCAGACCGAACGCTGAGTTAGGTTACGTTATAGCTACCTCCGCGGTATCTACTCGTAAGTGTTAAAATCTGTTCTTGTACTATCATTTAGGAGAACTTAAAATAGCCTTGCGTAATCGCAAGCCAATGTTATTACCCATTTGGTATCCCTCACTGGCCTGGTGTTCCCTTCCACTGCGCATCCTAGGTCAGTAGGGAACGGTAATGAACATACGGCTTGCCATATTTCGGCTTTTATTACGTAAATAAATACCTAGTCTTCCCTTCTTCAGAGCACGCTGAGCGACTTAAGCAAGAAGGCAAAGCCGCGAGCAACAATTAGTTATAAAAATGATTGATTATTGTATATTTTTAGTGTTTTATTTTCATAATTATTTTGGATTATAGAAACTCGAGATACCATTGCTAATGTTTCTTAACAGGAATGTAGTAACGAGATCCTCCTTCACTGATTTACTGTGTCAAAACATTTTTTTTAATCTTGTTTTTAAATTTCAGCTGATTATCTCGAAACGGAAAGAGATTTTGGATAGAACCTACAATAAAAATAAAGATTGTAAGTATTTCACATCTGATCTTTTGACAGTTTCTTGATTAGGTATAATAAAAACTGAACCGGTAACAATGAGGAAGAAACTTAGGAACTAACGGCTATTTTAAGAAATTTCTATTTCCTGGTATGAAAAAGATCTTGATTCTTGACAACTTGAGCATTGAACCTTGGTTCTTGGCAAAATTAAAATTAGAAGACTACAGAACATTTTAAGATTAAGACAGCACAATACAGCACTTTTCTCAAAAAGCATTTTAGGCATGTCTCCTTTTATTTATAACAAACTGCCGAAACAAAGCCCAAAATGTCAGTAACTTTATGAAAACTCCCAAAAAAATCCTAATAAATAAAGCGTATTTTTGACGAACTTATTTAGATATATATCAATAAAAAATAAAAGTGATGAAATAATGAAAAAAATATCAAAAATTACAAAAACAGATAAATATAATAACACCAAGATTCGATCCCACGCTGTTTGAATGCGACTGAATAACTTCCCAACTGATTGTCACTCTTGACAGCGACGGCGAAATTTGAATTCCTATTCTTTTAAAATCTGATGTCATAGTAATGATTTGCTAAAAACACCGACAAAACAACATTTTCAATAAATAAAACTATATATAGCTAGATCGATTTTTTGGCCCCGAAACTTCTAGTATGCCAAATTTCATCAAAATCGTTGGAGCCGTTGCCGAGATCCTGAATATATACAGGGTGTATCAGGTTATGGGGCAACTGGTCAAAAGGGGGCTAGGCAATGGTAGTAGGAACCCATAAAAAAAATTTGAACGAAAAATATTGATTCGTTTAGAAATTAGAGACATGTAAAGTTTTCAATTTTGTCATTGCTTTTTCGTGGAAATCTGATTGAAATGTATAAAGTCAATGATACTTAATACGCAACATATTCATACTTTATTAAATATTCATTATAAATTGAAGAAATTAATGATTACGTTCACATAAGCAAAACAAACTTCGTTTTAAAACAGCTGATCGGCCTATGAGCGTTGACCGCTTGCCGTTGTACCTACATGTCATTGAAGCGTTTGCGCAATTTTAGGTATTAATGAATGAAATTATACTGTCGAAGCTTTACATGCCTACATGTATTCTGTCTGTACATGCCTACATAATACGTAACATTTAAGGCATAGACTCTTAGACACATTTTTTTGAAATCACTATAACTTTTATGTTATATTGTTTTTTGTGTAATGTACATTCTAATTATGATCTATGACCGTTAAACTACAACATACTCGAACAGTTGTCCCATAACCTGATACACCCTGTATATATACAAGAATTGCTCGTTTAAAGATACAAGATAAACAAATTTGAATAAAATACCATATACATATTCTAAAAATATATTTTGCGAATTAGATCGTTAGGCTTATTAGCTTGTGGAATGCCACCAGTATAAATCAAAAGAGTTTAATCGCTTGATATATATAAATAGGTAAAATTGGTGTAAAATCTTTATTTCTCTGTTTAAAAAATTAATTAAGAACGGAACGGAACATTTCAAGTTTTGGGCGGAACCCATCCAAGTGACGTTTTTTGTCTTCTGTCAAGGTATAAGTATATAGAACCTAGAATCTAAACTGTAAGTATCTAGTACAAAACTATCCGACACGTAAATGTTCCTGAAAGATTTTTTTACGCTTAAAGTTGCCCGGATATGTTGATATGTCGTCCTTCTATCAGCTTCTATCATTAGCTGCACAGCATTTCTGTTATCTTAGGTAGTCGCGCTAGAAGGACGTCCTTCGCGCAAAATATCATTAAATTCGCTTCGAGTACCTTTAAGCCCATTTAACCGGTACGAAACAGTAACATGGGATTTAAAACGGTAAGAAACAGTGGCAGAGCTTGGTCATAAGACTCGATAACAAAAGTCGTAATAAAAAACTTTAAAGGAAAATTTTCTCTAATCAAATAAATTTCAAAGATCGACAAACACTTTTTAAATTGCTAAAAAATTGTACGAATGGCATTTTAATTCATGGGACACCGACAGATTTCCAAAGTTCCAAATTTCAAATTTAAAGATATTCGTCATTGGCTACTTTTCTTACTAACGCAATATTAAAAACAAACATGTGCGAACGATTCAGTCATTTCCATCCTTTACTTGCTCGTGGAAGCCGTAAAAATAGGCTGAGGGATCACCAAGAGAATGAGCAGCAGGGGTCGTAGGAAACGTAAAATACCTTACTGTGGTTACCAACGGGCTCGTAAAGTGTGGCCATAATGATAATAAAATCTCCCAAGTATCACCGCGCCTCGTAGCTTTTATTAAGTGAGCCTTACGTGTGAGTGAGCCTTAGGTGGTGACAGGCCGAATGATGATGATGATAATAGAGTGGCAATGAACTTTAAGATAATGAAATTCTGCAACTCTGTTAAAATCTCTTGAAGTAAATATGACGTACATTTTTTTTAGTGCCGTCGGAAACACATTATTCAACATTTTTGGAGATGTTATTACAACCTTCGATAGTTGGCAATAGCTACAGTGATACAGAGATTAAAGAAGAATTACTAGCAATTGTAGTAGCTGGTACTGATACTTCTGCGGTTGGGTCTTCTTTTACATGTTTGATGCTTTCGAGGCACCCTGAAGTACAACAAAAAGTTTGTGAGGAGTAAGTGTTATAGTAATAAATTATAAATTTGATTTAATAAGAATTTGCAAATTCATTACTTATTGCTATGTAACATATTTTATTAACTTTCATGTAAAATTCATTTAAATTTGTATGTAACAAATAAACTGCGTAGACCATAACGCTTGTCTGAGAGGAAAATATCGATATTAGATTTTAATGTTCTTGTCTAGAGCATGATAATAAAATTTTAGAAAATTAAACTTAAGTGCGTATAAGGTGTAATATGAAAACATCTAATTTTTCTACAGGTTGCAAGATGTATTTGGACACTCCGACAGGACACCAACTTTAGATGATCTAAGTAATCTTAAATATTTGGAGGCTGTGCTTAAGGAGTCTTTGAGACTTTACCCTCCTGTACCCGTAATTGTTAGGCAGCTTGACAAAGACCTAATTCTACGTAAGTTCATTTTTCATGTAGTCTCTTATTGCGTTTAAGAAATTCAATAACGCAATTAAGATGTAATAGCCCGTCCACATGTTGGCCGAGCGTAGGCGAGCGATGGCGAACGCCAACGTGTGTACACCCGATTTGCCTTAGTTGGCCAACGCTCGCCATCGCTCGCCTAGTTGGCCGAGTGAATACAAGCGTCAACGTGTAGACAGCTGATTTGTCTTCACTCGCCGTGACTTGCCATCGCTCGTGATCACTTGCCTCACTTCGCCTCGGTGTCGGTTTTTGTGCACAAATCAAAGGCGTTCGTCTACGCTCGGCCAATGCCGTCCACACGTTGGCCTGCTCGCCATTACACGGTTGACATCCATCGCTGTTAGACTCGTTTAATGTGATAATGTCACTCAACATAAATGATGTTATTTTCAAATTTACACCACTACTTCTAGATATGCGACGTAAATAATTAGTACCAAGTCGGGTGGCTTGGTATAGGTTACCTATAGTATCAAAAAGTATCTTCAACATTCATCATCATTTCAGCTCATATACGTCCCACTGTTGGGCTCGAGCGTCCTTCAGAATAGGAGGGCAACTGACCTTACTATTCCATGCTAGTCAGACAGGTTGGTATAGGGTTTTATTTCGAGGTTTCCTTCTCTTGCATAGATGTTATATGCGTATTATGTATTATATCCCTTAGTCGTCTTTTACGATATCCACGGACAAGATAGGGAGTAGTGAATTTTTTTCTTACTCCTTCACCACACGGATATATTTATTCATTGTTCTATTTCTGTGAATACTCAGTATCAACCACCTTTTTTTTTCCACTTTACTGCGGTATACACTGAGATAATAGTTATATACGCTCATTAAATAAATAGCCGAAGCTGCAGCAACGTCAATGTCAACGTCCATAGTGTTTCAGTGCACAATGAACACTGACCGAGGCCAGACTCGACTATACTCTCCACCCTGGCTAGGGTGGGAGAAACGGTTTCAAGGCATTCGCCTTCTGACCGTGACATCATCTTCGGCACTAGAGAGTGCCGCGTCTTCGGGTGATAGTTCGGCCGGGTCCACTCCGCTCTTCACCCTCGGTTGGCGGTCTGCCTCAGCCGGATGAGACCCCCAGTTGCCCCGAGGGAGGTCCAGCTTAAGGCGACCAGCGACATCCGAGGGACTACTCGCGTGGAGGACCGGGCTGTTTGGTTTCTTCATGTGATGTGAAGTGTAGGTGAAATGAGTTGCTTGATTTTTTTTTTTTTAATTTTTACTTGTGAATATACTCCGTCGCCGTGCCCGGTGCTTCCCAAGCATATCACGCGTATTTCATCAGAATACACGTGAATGCCCTGGAAGCAGCGGACCCTGACGAGGGGGTACTTCCGGGTTGAACTCGGGAGGATTATGAGTCCTCCCGGGGGTCCCGTTGAGAACGGGGCGTGGAAAGAGAGGAGTCAGGATAGGAAAGGTTAATGGTGACTCTGGCCAGGGCCAGAGGAAAGGGATCACGTTGCTGACTCGGTGATAGCAGCAGTCGTTATTCCTGCAATATCCCGCGGGTAAGGGCTGTCCCTCGGGTAAAGGTCTGGTGGTCTTGCGTGAAGTGGGGCTATCCCACGTATATGAGTCCATCGTGAAGCGTCAGCACGAGTAAACATGTTGACGGCTAGACTCTGAATGAATGCGGACAAGTCCTCAATCCGGAGGTCTCTGGAAAGAGTGTGATTACTCACATATAGGGGCACTGAGGTTATGGCTCGTAAGGCCAGGGATTGCTGCGCTTGGAGGCGCTTCCTATTAGTGGGTTTGGTCAGGCCATACCACGCGGGAGCTGCATATGTTAGAACAGACCTAACGTATAACTTATAGATGCTAAGTTTGGTGCGGATGGGTAAATGTGATGAGAATACAGGCCTGAGAAGGGCTCTAATTACTTTAGCCTTCCCAGTTATCGCCTTAACGTGATGTCTCATGCTTAGAAGCCTATCTATAGTAACCCCTAGGTATTTAGCGTGCGTCATCCAAGGGAGGGGCTGCCCTTGGAGTATGAGTGGTGGTGGACGTACCTTGTAGTTGTAACTCCCCAGGACAATAGCCTGGGTTTTGCCCACATTCACTGATAATCGCCATTTATTTAGCCATGGCGGAAGTAGATCCAGGACTTTCTGCATTTTAGTGGTCGCATGTTTGACATTTAAGCTAGTTGCGATATAGGCTACGTCGTCTGCATATAGTGCGATCTCTGCCTCGGGGATAGCGGGGATATCATCAGTGAAGTGGGCATACAGGGCTGGAGAGAGACAGCTGTCCTGGGGAACGCCTGCGGTGATGGGTCGGGGAGAGGATAGTGCCTCTGCCACCACCACTCGGAAAGGCCGTCCGTGGAAGAAGGAGGAGACCACCCTCACGATGCGACGGGGTGTCGATGTTCTTGACAGCTTAAGCAGCAGGCCTTCATGCCAGACCCTATCAAAGGCCTTTTCCATGTCGAGGAATACTGCAACGGCTTTTTCGCGCTTATTACAGGCAGCCGTGATCTGGTGCAGTACCCTTGACAGTTGGAGCGTCGTGCTGTGTTCAGGCCTAAATCCGAACTGTTCCGGCCTGGGTGTGATGTGGGGTATTAGGTGCCGCAGTAGTATCTTTTCGAAGGTTTTCGAGATGGTTGATAACAAAGTGATGGGCCGATAGCTCCCCGGCTTCAAAATGTTCTTTCCTGGCTTAGGCAGCATTATGATTCTGCCCTCTTTCCATACTGAGGGAAATTCCCCGGTGCGCAGGATGCCATTAAAGAGGCGCGTTATTCCTGCAATGGTTTTAGGTGGTAACTGCCTAAGAGCAGTGTTGGTTACTCCGTCTGCGCCGACCGAGGCCAACGTGTAGACACCTCTATAAATACTCGTCTGCGTTGGCCACTCGCTTTGGCGTTCGACGCACTCGCCCAACGTGTGGATGCTAGCACTTGCATTGTACCTGTTTGCCGACGCTCGCGTTGGCCTAGGCTCGGCCAACATGTGGACGGGACATAAGATGTTTGCAGATATTAGTTTTGACAGCAGCCGGTGTGCTACAGATATTTAATAAAAGCTGTATCAATGTAAAAATTATAAATGCAATCCATCAATCAATGCAAATTTCCATAGATAGTAAATAGTAATAAATTTTGTAAAGGTTTAGATACATTTTGCACAGTTTGTGAAAAAGACGTATTGGCGCATTTATAAACATGAAGTGTGATCGTATTTTCAATGTATAAAGTTGTTGTTGGTTTTCTTCGTCCGAGCCTTGTATTGGTCGAATTGAAGAGTCTCCTTTTGGGCAAATTATTGTCGTCCATAATGGTAACCATTAGTTTAGCTAATTACCATTCTCAATCGTCACCTTATAAGAGAATATTTGGGTTCAAATCTAATTATTTTTAACATTTGTAGCATCTGGATTCAAAATGGTTTCTGGTACTCGAATTATGATTAATATTTGGGCTATACATCGAAATCGTCATTATTGGGGCGAGGACGCAGAGCAGTTCCGACCGGAGCGATTTATAGATTTAACATTAAAGAATCCTGCTGCATTTATGCCATTCAGTTATGGTCCGAGGAATTGTATTGGTAAAGTTTTATATATGGCTAAATTTGGTCAATTATTTAATCTATCTCTTCTCTTTCTTTAATTATTTCATAGACATAGGAATAAGTTATTTGTATCTGTAAATATTTGCGAAAAATGCCGATATATTTTGTAACTAACACCAAAATAGAAACTTTTTGGCAACCAATGTGATCAGTGAGATAAGATTCCAAATGCTCAGAGCATCAGGTTTGTTACCAATTTTGAAATCACTAAAAATTATACTATACACGTTAGTAGAATGCCAGGCTTTTGCGAAGCAGGTACACAACTTCTTACTAAAATCATTTTAATATATATAAATCTCCTGTCACGATGTTTGTCCGCGATGGACTCCTAAACTACTTAACCGATTTTAATTAAATTTGCACACCGTGTGCAGTTTGCTCCAAATTGAAACATAGGATAACTTAGATCTTTAATTATAGTCGCAATTTTATTCTATTACAAATTATTTGTCTATAATTGACAGTCACAATTATCTGTTAACTCCAAAAGATTCTAACAGATGGCGATATCTGTTGACTGGATTTAAGTAATTTGTGTGTGCTCAATGAGATTCGAGAATGGTTTAGATTCACAATTGGACCCGGTAGGTGGCGCTTTATTTGAACAGAACAACGTCTGTTGGGTCAGCTAGTAATTCTTATAAATTTAATCAATGATTCTCATCTCCGTAGACATTTTCTAATAATGTCCCTACTTCTATTGCCATTGAAAATCCTTCATACATTTCTTTATAAAATAGTTTCCAGTTTTATCCATTACCACAATGGAATCCGATGATCTCATTGATCTCCCGAAGTATTACAGTCCCTTGAGGCAATTAGTGGGCTAGAAGACGGTCAAACTACTTTCCAATAGGAAAGAAAGAATGTAGTTCCAAGTTTAAATAACTTAGTTATTTTTAACGATACCCAAATATAATTACTTGTATTCTTACTCTTATCTGTGAAATATAAAATACTTGTATATGTATTACTGAAGGTCAAATTAAAACCAAAATTTTTAATTTGCTTACAGGTTACAAATATGCAATGATGTCAATGAAAATAGTAATATCAAGTATTCTACGTAACTTCAAGGTTTTGCCAGTATTCGATCTGCCGTGTTCTGAACAACCACCCTTACGTCTGCAGTACGATATGATGATGAAGGATGTGGACAAGTTTCAATTAAGATTGAAATGCAGAGTGTAATATTAAGAATACAAGAAATATAATAATAAACGACTTATTACGAACCAGTTTTAGAGGTTTTTATCTAGCCGCTACAGTAAAATAAAATTTACGCCAAATAAAATTTATACCCACCTTTTGAAACAAATTTGTTGCCAGCCCCAAAAATAAATGATTTTGTATAAAAAAAAGGTTATTTTGGTCAGTTATTATTAAATTTATGTAGTTGTTTTTCTTGCATATATTAATTCAAATGATTCACAGATCTGTAATAATAAAAAAAAAAAATTGTCATTGAGGTTAGTAATTGTGGCTATAGTTGTAATTTGGCACAAATAAATATTTTTGACAAGGCATATAAGGAAATAACTAACGCGTTATGCCAAGCAGCTTCAGAGTAACAGAATCAAATAGTTTTTAGGAATAGGAAGCCAGTTATAGGGTGGACAAGCATATGAGACGTACTTACGAGGAAGCTAAGCAAAACACTAAATATTTTAGTGTTTAGTATGGCAAGTCGCACGAGCGCCGTGTTTCGAGTGCCATGTGATTGAGCCGCAAAATATTTAAATATCGTTTGCGATGGGCTCTTAATAATAAATTATTGAATTAAGATGGATATTATGGGATCACATCGCTACAAACATGATTTTCGTAGATTCTAGAAGTTGAATAAATAACAGGCTCTTTATCTGTCCACAGTATTGACAGGTTTTAGAAGGTTAAGGTAGACAATATTCAACGCGCATATTGCTTAAGTTTTTAATTATTATTCCTTGACATCGTTTTATTATTTATTTTTCTTTTCAATGGACAATCTAATATGTATTGTTAAAATGTAATTATCTATATCAAAGAATGGCATGTAAGAAACCCTTATGAATAAATGAATTATGAGTTTTATTCTTTGTGTTGAGATATTCGTATTTACTTGTAACCAGTGTGCCTACTCTTGAATCTCGCTTCCAATCCTAAATCCAATCGCAGCTCGAATTTGAGCAAATTTGGTACTCTTAAAAACGACACTAGCACACGATTGGAATCAAATTTTGTGGATTTTTTTGACGTTAATGAATTCGACTCTCGTCGATTAAGTCAAATATTTGTTACACCCAACGTGATTTTGACGTATATAGTTTAAAATCGTTATGTTGCACAATTTCAAGAAAGCGTCTTTGTGATGATCTAGCTCTATAACGTTATTAATTTAAAGTAAAAAAATACGGCACATTTGGTGAAAATAACAACGGTAAACGTGAAGAATTCATTCTCGATTTTGTTCAAGAGTACCAAACATAAGTTTGATGAGATTGGAATTGAATCGGACTCGAAATTAGAATTGATTTCAAGAATACAGTACCATTAGACTGTGGTGGTTTTCATTTTGAAAAGCAAAATCGGCGATATAAATGAGAAAAACAATTCCAGGTCTATTTCGTTGATTTATGAAGGTAGATTTAGGTAGGTTAGTTGATTACGTGAAGGTACTTGATGGTTTACTTAATACGTAGCTTGATAAGTACTTGCATATACACGACAATTAATTCAGTTTTAAAGCAGGTCTGTCTAGCAAAACAACTGTATCTTATTATATCTTTAAACGAGCAATTCTTATATATATATATATATATATATATATATATTCAGGATCTCGGAAACGGCTCCAACGATTTTGTTGAAACTTGGCATACTAGAGGTTTCGGGTCCAAAAAATCGATCTAGCTAGGTTTTATTTATAGAAAATGTTGTTTTGTCCGTGTTTTTAGCAAAACAAACAATGACATTAAATTTAAAAAAAAATATGAATTCGAATTTCGTTGTCAACGTCATGAGTTAGCTCAGATGGGAAGTTGACAGGTTCTAATTTTGATTTTGTTATCATTCAAACAGCGTCGGTTCGAATCTCGGTGTTGTTATTATTATTATTCTCTTTTGGTAATTTTTTATATATTTTTCATTATTTTTTATTTTTTATTAATATATATCCAAATAAATTCGACAAAAATATTCCGAGCGAAGCTCGGTCAACCAGATATATTATGTTTAAAGCAAACAGTCAAGTATTACCTATATCACCAGAAATACGCCTGTCTTTACCTGTTTCCTCGACCATCCAAGGCATTTGACCTGGTCCGCTGCGACATATTTTGGCAGAAACACTTTATTGCCTGATAGATTTATATGCGTTTTAAATACTGGTACGAACACCACGTTAACATTGTTTGATGGTTTGGAGCTTACTCAACTCCGCATGCATGGAGTGCGCGGTGAGACAAGGCGGCTTGACCTTATTGAGATTAGGATAATAAACAAGACTTCTTTGAGTTTGAACTTATTAAAAGTTTATTTTATTAGCCAGTTCACAAAATGCACAGTAAAAGTTTTAAACGACGCCAACGAGAACGACACTACAGTGTCGTTTACCTATTTACTTTCTTATTACGTCGTACAGACGTTCTAGGTCCGAGAAAGAGAGAGAGAGTCACATATAATTAACAAATGACATAAACAAATAATTCGAAATTTATAAATACAAATTTTATATGTCAATTTAAAAAAAATATAAATCTTAAATAAATAAATCTTAACCAACCTATTTGGATGGTTTACCTGAACAGATACATAGCATATACAGCCTAGAATAAATTATAAAATTTTATCCAATAGACCTCACAAAGTAATTTAATTTTTATATAATTGCGTTGGTACAACATGCTGCCAAGGTCTTCAACCTTGGCAGCATGTTGTAAATGTGTACATGTTGGCGGTATATGCCTTAATAATATCAAGTATGCTGATGACATGGTGCTCTTGAGTGCTTCTCTGGGCGGGTTATGGAAGCTTCTTAGCATTGGTGAAAAGTACATAAAGAGTCACTGATTAACATACAATTAGGAGTACTAAAAATCGGCTAGAGATTAACAAAGGGAGTGGGTAACAGTTCATTCCTGATAAACGTATAATTATATTCCGTGTGGTGACGGAGTAAGAATACCATTCACCACTACCTATCTTGACCGTGGATGTCGTAAAAGACGACTATGGGATATAATATGCACATAACATCTGTGCAAGAGAAGTAAAACTCGAAATAAAACCCTATATCAACATGTCTGACCAGCGTGGTATAGTAGGTCAAATTCTCTCCCATTGTGGAGGAGTCCCGAGCCCAACAGTGGGACGTATGTGAGCTGCGATGAAACGTATAATACACTGCGATCACCAAATGGTATACCAAGCGTAGGAATTACTATATTATCCTCGCATGAGTGATAAACGGTAGCTCCGTTTTTCTACGAGCTAATGTTGAATATCGCTGGGAGTCATTGGATGCATTCGTCACAGAACCGCTTTTTGCGACGATCGATGGGGGAGGCTCGCAGTGAATAGCAAAAGGCTGTTCACTGATGATGAAAGAGACACAAATAGAGCATACAGCGATTTTACGAGGTTTTAGTATAACAAGAGCTCTGTCATTTTTACAGCTAATACCTTAAACAGAATGTGCCATACTTCCAGGTCAGTCGACTAAGGCATTTAAGACTTTTTATAGGGCCTTAAACGTCTCAACCCTATTTATAGGGGAGTCTTAAAATAATCCAAAAATTTCGATTTATTGATCAAAAAGATCGCCGATCCTTACGCAAACTGGGAAGTACTTACAATGGAGTACTTGGAGGACAAAGCCAAATTGGCAAGCAAAAAGTTGGGTGTCCTGAACAGAGCTAGGCGGTACTTCACACCGAGACAGCGTCTTGTGCTATACAAAGCACAAGTTCGTCCTCATGTGGAGTACTGCTCACATCTCTGGGCAGGTGCGCCCAAATATCAGCTAGACCCACTTGACTCCCTGCAAAGACGGGCTGTTGGAATCGTCGGGGATCCCAATCTTACGGAGAGATTGGAGTCGCTGGAGCAGCGGAGAGACTTTGGGTCACTCTGTGTATTCTACCGACTCTTTCACGGGGAGTGCTCCGAGGAACTGTTTGACTTGGTACCACCGTCACCATTCTACCAACGTACCACTCGACATCGTAGCAGGGTTCATCCATTTCACCTGGAAACGTTATGGTCTTCAACTGTACGTTTCCAGCGATCATTTCTCCCACGTACGTGCAAGCTCTGGAATGAACTACCTGCTGCTGTGTTTCCCGAGCGCTATGACATGTCCTTCTTTAAACGAGGTTTAAGAAGAGTATTTCCTTCACGGTAGGCAGCGGCCTAGCTGTGCCCCTGGTATTGCAAAGGTCCATGTGCAGCAGTTTCACTTACCATCAGGTGTGCTGCTTGCTCGTTTGCCACCGTTGGCAATAAAAAAAAAAAAAATTGCCGATTATGATGCAAAGTTATAAAAAATATCATTATAATTAAATCGATTATGAGAAATCACAAATAATGCCTACATTTATTTAATTTATATGTAAAGCAGATTTAAAAAATAATTAGTTAATTTGCTTGTTATGTTTTTATGGTTGTACTAGCAACCCGCCCTCGCTTCGCTTCGGTTATAGGTTATAGTCGTTTTACCCGCGTAGTTCCCGTTCCCGTGGGAATACCGGGATAAAATATAGCCTAGTTTACGCCCTGATATTATAGCTTTCCATTGGTGAAAGAATTTTTGAAATCGGTCCAGCTGTTTTGAAGATTACCCGGAATAAACAGACAGACAGACAAAAATTTTTTAATTCCTATTTTAGGCATAGGTGTCGTGCAAATAACCGTGTGAGCATGAAAAAAGCCTATTATTTTGACATTACAAACAGACACTCCAATTTTATTTATTGGTATAGATAACACCATAATTATAAAAAAAAAACTGGTTTCCCCGCCTAACTTCATACGATCATTGAGTGGAAAAAATCAGAATGCCTTTTGACACATCCATACCTTTATTTGAACAACTTCTCATGTCTAAAAGTAGAAGAGAATTAGAAAATGAAAATGAGCAACCCCCTGCCCTAGTTGAGGTATTTAATCAGTTCGCCACTAAAACTGAAAAGCAGAAACAATATCTATGTAAAGTTGTCAGTTTTTTGAAGCCTTGTAATTTTTATTTCTATGCATTTTAGCGAAAAAATGAAACAAACCTTTTTTGTAGAGAATTTTATATTCTATAAGATGACGAAAAAAGAAATTTGAAAATATTTTTTTTGACTATTTACAATAAAAATAAAGAAAATTGTTTTTTTTTTCCAGTGTATTTTGAATGGGAAACGGGACCTACCATGCGCCAGCTCCATTTTTAAGATATCAAGTTCATCTTTTAAGAATTTTCTTTTTTTCAAACAAAGAAACTTTTTAGATATCTATCTACTTAGTAAAAAAAATTCTGACTCAGTCTAATCATTATATTTTTTTTTTTCGTTTGTGTGTACGTCACAGAACTGCTCCTAAACGGCTGATCCCATGTTGGTGAAATTTTTGGTGTGTGTCCAAGGGGATTCGAAAATGGTTTAGATTCATAAATGGATCCGGTACGTGGCGCTTATTTGAACAGAGCAACGTCTGTTGCGTCAGCTAGTTTCATATAAAAATAAAACTCATTATTCTCAAAGTCATTATTATTTTAAATAGTTATAGTTATTCTGAAATTCGTTGTTATTTTACATAGTTACATAGTAATTATCAAACTTGTTATTCTTAACACAATATCTTAATATATTTTTAAGGTTCCATGTGTTTTAATAAAAAATAGATCCCTTATAGGTCTCTCGCGTTTGTCGCCACAAATCCCATGGTGAAAATGATACATTTTGAACATGTAAAATAGGATAATTTAAACGGACTATTTGATATATCACATGAATTGTTATAAACTATTTATAAAAAGAATCCTTTACTTATAAATTATAGAAAGACCTACGCAAAGGCTATGGACTAAATATAAAGTAGTAAATAAATCTTATTGAGTAATTATTGAAGTGAAACTTCGTTGCGCGCATGAGGGTAAATTTTTTACGGATGAAACGCAATTTAGCGTCACGAAGATGTGCAGCGTTTTTGTCGAAGAAGAGGGAGAGAGCGATTGAATCTGATTGAGAGAGAGTGAGAAAGGGCGAACATAGCACGAAGCACAGCCATGGGACGAGAGTAGGGAGCAAGAGAATGAGAAATAACGAGAGATTTTTTTTTTTATATTTTTTTTAATACTGATAAAACACATGGAACTAAAGAAGTTTCACTTTTTGATATGCGTACTTAGTACTCGCGCAATTTTTTTTTTTAAACAAATTAATCAAATCAGTTAATCTATATAAGCCCCTTTTTACATGGCTATTACATATTGTTAAATTTACACATCGTTTGACACCATCCAATAATCTATCACTGGATCGGAACGTGGCCACAAGCTGAGAAAATTTGGTAATTAGATTAGACATTTTTTTTTAATCTTTTAAATTATATTGTATACTTAGTACATATGACTCAAGTGTGATGCCTTTCGAAATGAGGCCTGTAACATTTCATAACAATAATTCAATTGAAATAAAAATAATCTTTACGGATTCTATCGCATTGATAATGGATTTTTAATTGCCAGAAACCTAAGAAAATCTAGTCCACGTATATATCCCTTAAATTGAGGGGAAGCCCTTAAGTCGTAAGTCGTCGTAATATCAATATCTCGAAAGGCGAACACAGCAGTTTGTGGACGTCGCTTAATTTGAACTAGGGGAGGTGATGAATGTTATTAATTTTTGACGTCGACATAATTATGTTGACTTTTGGTTATTCACTTTTGTAAAAAGTTCGGTCCTAACAAATAAATATTGAGCTTTCATCGATCCTTTTAAAACACATTAGACTATTTAAAAGCCATAATCACATGATATATTTTTTATGTTGTTTGTCTTAAGGTGCCATTCCAACCTCGCCTGCAGGCTGCAGATGTAGGCTGCGGATGCAGGTAGCACACGCATGACACGCAGCCGCTGCCTGCATTCGCAGCCGGTAGTGATTCCGAGGCTGGCTGCACGTGCTGCGGCAGGCTGCGTCTTATTCGTTCCAGACAGTATCTTAGCCACATTATTCTTATATTTCATGTGGCTTGTATCAAAAAGAATAGGATATTTTATTACAAGATTACCTAACTGATCTTTTTCAGCCTCTGAAAATCTCATTTTCTTGAAATAAATATTGAAGGTGCCATTCCAACCTCAGCTGCAGGCTGCGGCTGCAGGTAGCACATGCAGCGGCTGCAGGTAGCACATGCAGCGGCTGCACGAAGCCGGCAGCGGCTGCACGACTGGTTTTCTATGCCGTAGTATGGATTTCTGTGAAAAACATTCCGAACGCAGCTGCGGCTGCACGTGCTGCCGAGTCTCGGCTGCAAGTGCTGCTGCGACTTGCAGCCGCAGCCGATCGCAGACCAGTAGTGCTGCGGCTGCAAGTCGATGCGCACGTAGTTACGTCACTCCAATCTGTTGAGACAAGTCCCAAGTAGTCGCTACTCTGAGCCAATCTCACCAAACTTAATTTGCAATCAAATTAGCGCTCATATTGGTTATTATTTTTATCAGCTCTCAATATTTAGATTTAGCATCAAGGTAAAAAACACTGCACCCTTCATTTTCTACTTACACTTGACCAGTTTTTTTTCGCTTATAAGACCGTCTGTGCATATAAGTCTGGATAAACACAAAATTATCTTTTTTCCCCAAACCTGCTAGTGATCAAGTTGAAAATAGAGTTTTGTTTTTTAAATAATCGATAATGCTAGTCTGTACTTATTAATTTGTTATATTATGGATCCATCAACGATTGAAGAACAGGCATATATATGAACTGGCAAGACATCTTAATTCTGGTCTAAGAACTTTACCTATCTTTGGACATAGTTATTTATTTATCGGAAGTAATGAGAGTAAGTATATCTAATTACTATAATTGGCTAGACATCTACTTATATATGAGGCCATGAGAACCATACTGGCCTAATGCAAAGGACAAGCCTTTTGAGCACCGTCAAAAATAAAGAAAAGTATACTAAAAACCTTAACAATGAAATGCTGCCATCTAGTGAATATTCCTTGTATCACTTTTAGGCCACTTTGGTTTTATCAAAATGTTCAATTATATCTGTATAAAATCATAAACTGAATACTATAAAAACTAGTTGGGCCACTATGGTTCTCATGGCCTCATATATATTATATACTAGCTGACCCGGCAAACTCTGTACCGCCATAATTTTTTTCATAAGTAGATATATTTTCTAAATTTCCGAAAATATAGTATCTAATGGAAGAACCATTACGGCTTTGTCGGGAAAGATTCGATGGTCTTAGTCGCTCGTCGTTCGATTGTTAATGATGATTCAAAGATAATTCAAATTACTGATTATTGATTTCAGACAAAATTATAATTATCAAATTTTCAACCATACTTAACTATAGACAGAATTACGTTTAGCTGTCATTTGCGTTTTGTTATTACATATCAAATATGTTTTTTGTTATCCTACGTTTCATAGTGACTTGTACTCTCTTTGACATGAGTTTCGGCGCGAATATGGAAATTTCATGTTAGCTCTTGTATATATTCATTTTTTTAGTGTTTTATAGTGTTATATTGAATAATTTTGCTGATATTTTATGTATTATAATACAGTTAAGGTGTTGAAGTGTGGTGAATGTGATATAAGAGTGCTTTATGTGTATTTTCATATTCTACCGAAGCTCCCAGAGAGATCATTTAATTAGGTTTTCAGCGCCTAATTAATGGTAACGACTCGACTTACTGACGGACATGAATATAAATAAGATATTCTATATAAAGGAATGTTAAATAATATGAAGAAAATTGTATCAGATTTGGCTGTATGGGCATTGATCCCTTTACCTGTCCAAATGGACAAACAGTTTTATGTCACGTCACACGGGAACGCGATCGAACGGGATAAAAAGTAGCTCATTGCCATTAAGAAGAAGAAGATGAAGAACGGGATAAAAATAACCTATGTCCGTCCCATGGTTCTAAGCTACCTCCCCACCAATTTTCACCCAAATCCGTACAGCAGTTCTTGAATTATAAATAGTGTAACTAACACGACTTTCTTTTATATATATAGATATAGAGACTAGTGATATTAAATGCTAAATGATAGTAAATGATGTATGTTCCAACAGTTGTATTGGTACACAGCTTATCAGTATTTTAGACTAAAATAATTACGGGCCACCATATTTACGTTGTAAATATTTCACTTACTTTGCAGTAATTATTGCACATATTAACATTAATTAGCTAATATTTTACAAAATGTTAAACGAGTGAAATAATTATAATGTTATAAAAATGTTGTCCTCACAATTTAACGGTCTTCTGAGGAAGGAAGAACTATAAGCATTTAAGTTTTAATTTGGATTTTAGCTCAAATGAAAACCTTGCAAGTCATGGGCCGTGATTCACTCAAACAAGAAAATGGTTTGACAGCTTTCTGGCAAGGGTTCAATTTATATGCTAGTAAGTTTTTTTTAATATATATTTTTTTACAGTCCATATATTATGTCCCCGTATTAAATACAAAACCCTTTCATAAGATGCGTGTAATTAGATTTGTATACCATCATTTTTAATTGGTTTGATCACAAATAATAAAATTACATGTATTTTATATGTATTAATGAAAACCAAAATGTTTAATTTGCTTACAGGTTACCAATATGCAATGATATCAATGAAAGTAGTAATATCAAGTATTCTACGTCACTAAGGTTTTACCAGTAAACGATCTGCCTTATTCTAAACAACCACCATTACGTCTGCAGTACGATTTAATGATGAAGGATGTACAAGTAAAAACTAAGATTGGAACATAGATCGTAATAATAGTGATAACGAGAAATATTTTAATAAAGCTATTTTATGTACCAGTTTTATATTAATAAAAAAGAGTAATGTCCGATTTATATATTAAAGTAAAATCAGATTTAAATATTTAGAGTCATGTCAGATTTATATATTTTTGAATAATAGACCAGGGCTGAAGCCTTTAAAAATGGTGAAAAGTGAAAAAAAGAATTGTTATAGTAAGATAAAAATAAAAACGGAAAACTTGGTTATTTGAATTTTTCACATAAACTTTGAGGTTATATGAAAAAAGTGTAAATACAAAAGTTGTAGATCTCTTCATTACCTACAACTTTGTCATTTAATTTTTTTCCATAGGTATTGTAGTTTTGCCGGCAATCGAGATAAACCGTTTTATACCTTTAAAGTCTCGCCCCACTTTCCACGTGCCGACCTCAGATCGCCCGTAAATTATTTTTCTTTCATTTTTGTTGTATTCTCTTCCTTTTCCAATGGGTTTCATCTTGCTATAATTTTTTGGTTTCAGAAATGATCGACCCTGGTCTATAAACAACACAACGAATTTTAAAACTTCTTCACTATTATATAGCTTTTTTTATAATTCATAGGCACAGCTTTGGTTAGAGAATTACGAACTCTGTGATGATGAATCTCTCTAAAAGAAACATCAAAAAATCGATTTATGAAGAATCGATGCCTGAATGATAAAATTTTCAATAATTTTTTTTTATTAATAATATGTCAAACATATTTTGATTTGCTCTTCAAATCCGGATCGTGAAGATACCGTCCTCTCGCGAAAAATTGGCACTTAAGTGGCAGTAATTTACTACTGCTCAAGCGCTGGTACTGGCAGTCGTAGTATCGCAGAAGACCAGGAGCGCCATTTCCCGCTTGCCGTCACTATTTCTGTTGTTGGCAAACGAGCAAACAGTACACTCATGTACCTTTTCTAGGCCGCTGCCTACCATGAAGAAAGTGAAGCGAATGTAAATGCGTGCAATAAGGTTCGGTGTTACTATAAACATTACCAAAACTCACCAAACGCAAACCCTCTTAGAAAGTTGCATTTTGGCTCTCTCGGTTACCAAACAAAATGCAATAACGAAGTGCTACTACTCAGACGTCGTTTTCCTGCGAGAGTGTGGTGCTACACTGGATATACCACAAAAAAATTGTGATTAAATTCTTCGAGTAATGGATAAAAGATCGCCATCCATAGCACGTCGTTGTTGGGCCAACAACGAGGTGACGTGGGTACGGGTGGGTTATGGGCCCGCGCGCCGTCCTTTCATCGCCCCGGATGGATTGGACCGCGCGTGCGCATACCATAGACCACCCATAAAAAAAAAAAATCCATAGCACGTCCCCGTTTGCAGATTATGACACGAGGTTATAAAAAGATCATTATAATCGACCATGAGAAATCACAAAAAAAAATACATATATTTAATTCATAGATGAAATCAATTTAAGCAAATTTATTAGTATAGTTTTCCTGTTATTTACTCTTTATCGTTGTATAATGCCATAATTTATAAAAATACTAGCTATCCGGCCTGGCTTCGTTCGATCGCTAGGTGTAAAAAATATGAATGCCTTATTACCCATGCGTCCTCGGATTTGAACAACTTTTCTAGTATAAAACGATAATATCTTCTGAACTAGAACCAACTATTCTACTACTTTTTTATAAACTGTCACCCCCACCCTACCAAACCCCTCCCTTCATATGTATATAATCTATATATACTGAAATATATAGTATTCATAACGTGTTTAGATTACTTTTATAATGATTCGAATATTACTCAATAATAGGTAGGTACATTATTTGGATAAATAAAAAAAAACCTAAAGAATTCTTGAGGGCTGTTGATAGAAATAAAAACTTAAATCTATGAATAAACAGTTGCTACTTTTGCATCACATTCATTCATTCATTTCGGCTCGTCCCGTTGTCGGGCTTGAGTCTCCTCCACAATAGGAGGGTAATTGACCTACTATACCACGCTGGGCAGACGGTTTCGTATAGAGTTTTATATAGTTTTCCTTCTTTAGCAGATATGCTAAGCAATGACTCAAGCCTCCTCCACAATAGTACGGCATTTAACCCTATACCGTTCGACCAAACTGGTCGAACGGTATAGGGTTTTGTTTCAAGATTTTCTTCTCTTGTGTAGATGTTATCTGCGTATTATATCCCTTAGTAGGACATAGCTGGTAATGACACAATTACCCTACCTAATGTGTAATTGTTTTTAATACGCCGCTTAAAAATGACAAAGCATTCATTTTCCACACGCATTCTATTTTTATTTTTTTAATCAATCTTACTCGATAAGTCAGTATTTTATGAAATTAATACTAGCTGTCCCAACAGACGTTGTTCTGTTCAAATCTGTAACGATTTAAACATTATGAAAATTTTTAACCACATTTGAAAATTTATATTTAAAGAAAGAAATGTAAAGAATTCATTGTCAAACCTATTATTATTTGTAGCCTATATTCATCCGTTTGTTGGGCACGAGTATTCTGCCAAGGATAGCGAAATTGATTTAGTATATTAAGCTAGTCAAACCGGTTTATGACAAACTTTATGTCTACCTTCTAGTATAGTATATAATTTATTTCAATATCATATCCCTTAGTTTTGCATAGATGTTATGTGTATGGTATATCCCTTAGTCGTCTTTTACGACATCCACGGACTAGATAAAGAGTGGTGAATTGTATTCTTACTGCGCCACCAAACGTAAAATGATCTATGTAACTTTGATGTATTATTATCTGCTACATATACTCTGAACAACTACTCAAACGTCTGCAATTCAAATTGATGTTGAAAGATGTGAACAAATTTCAACTAAGATTCTCAGTAATGTTTTTTCCTTGTCGAGAAAAATCGGAATCCTTCTCAGTTTTAATATTGATAATATCATTATTGCGAAAAGAAGCTTATGTTTAAAATTATTTACTAATTATAATTAATGATATTTTTAGAGAAAATCTTGAGCCAAGTGTTTACTGAGTTTAATAATATTCTCAGAATTATAGCGTAACGTGATTTTGTATCATTTTTAATGTCATAATTTCGGTGACAAACTTAATTAATGGATCTCAAATATGCCTCAATTTAAAATAATCATTTATAGATAGTCCCCCAAACCCGACACTTGCAACATACGACCGTTATTTGTTATTTACCTACAAATTTTTTAGTTATTAAAAAAAATATCTACTCTTATTTACTTTTTATTAATTATATTTTTCGTCGTCGTTAAATATGCATATAACGTCTATGCAAGAGACGGAAAACTCGAAACAAAACCTTATACTAACCTGTCTGACCTGCGGTATAGTAGGTTAAGATACCACTTATTATGGAGGAGGCTCGAGCCCGGCATCGGGATCTATTTGAACTGACATGATAATGATTTTGTTGAACATAGGCGTTTCTCAAGGCCAAGGCCATAATCACCACACCGTGTGCTTCTGGTATTTTAAGTTTCCTAGGACTAGTTTTAATGATTCCCTTTGTGATCCTCAAACAGATTTTACTACACCCGCGAAGAGTGTAAAGTAAATAAGAATAGGAGACACATATATTTATATTCAGGGCATTTTATTTTATTGGATTTTTTTTTATTGCAAGCAGTGGCAAACGAGCAAACAGTACACCTGATGGTAAGTGTTGCTGCCGCTCATGGACCTTTACACGGCCGCTGCCGACCGCGAAGAAAGTGAAGGGAGTGTGAATGCGTGCATTGAGGCTCGGTGATACCAAAGGCACCACCAAAACACTCCACACGCGAACACCCTCAGAAAGTTGGGCTTCCGGCTCTCTCGCTCACCGAACGAAGCGCAGTAACAAAATGCTACTACTCAGACGTCGATTTTCTGCGAGAGCGTGGTACTACCCCGTACGGACCGGCCCGCGGCTGTAGACAGATAAATGTCGACAGTGTGGTCCTACCACTATCCATGAAAATATTAAAAACTACGTTGTCAATAAAGCAAAGGGGAACACTTTTGTTGGGGCGGTGCAGGCGCGACTACCTGCGCGTCATACCGCCCTAACCGTGGCCGCGGGTGACGTGACCGGGGAGTTAGTCCGTCACCCGCCGAGAGGCCGACCGGGTGAGGAAAGACCGAAAAATCGATGAGAGGGTACCCCAAATATTGGGAGTATTCCGTCGGGCCGACCACTGATGACAAGTAATCCTGCTCCGGTGGTCGTCCCAATGACGAAGGCGACGTGGTGTTCGAGTGGGTTGCCGGTATGCGTTCTTACGCCCCTCTGTCGCCCCGGACGGAGTGGTGCGAGGAGTGCGCCGACCGCAGCCCACCCAAAAAAATAAAAAGGGGAACACTTAGCACTCAATCATTTTATTAATAAAAAGTTAAGACATAGCTTTTTGTTCTTAAAATATCTAAAATAAAACCTTTTAAATAAATTATTTACGAAAAATTAAACTAAAGAAGTTTTTGCTCTAGTGATACATTTTGCTTAGGTAATTTATGAACGGTTTTTTTAATGAAATAAGACAAAAAATGACTGTGTTGTCGTATTTAAAATAGAACATATCATATTTTGTTTCTTGCTAATATGTAGAACCACTCTCGACAGCCATCTGTCTGTCCATCCAGGGTGTCATATCCAGTCCATAGTATGGTAATACTATCACAGAAAATCGACATCTGAGTAGTATCAGTTTGATACCGTTGATTCAGTAAGCGAGAGGGCCGGCATCTCATCTTTCTGAGGGTGTTTGCGTGTGATGGGTTTTGGTGATTCATTTAGTATCCCCGAGCCTCAATGCAAGTATTCACATTTCTTTCAATTTCTGCACAGTAGGCAGCGGCCTTTCTTTTTTTTTATGTGTGGGCTATGGTAAGCACACACGCGATCCATTTCGTCCGGGGCGACGATAGGACGACGCGTGGGCCCCTAACCCACCCGTACCCACGTCACCTCGTTGTTGGGCCGACCACCGGAGCAGGGTGACTTGTCGTCAGTGGTCGGCCCGACGGAATACCCTTTCGGTTACCCTCACCTCTCGACGTCCCTGTCGCAGTAGGTAGCATAAGTAGGCAGCGGCTTAGCGAAGTAACACTTACCAACAGGCGTGCTGTTTGCTCGTAGAAACCAATAGCAATAAAATTACACGTATTTACACTACGCTAGTCTGACGACACAAAATAATTATTGGTGTCTCAATCTCACCTGGCCTGGTGATGAGTGAGGTGAGAAAGATGATAATAATATCTTAGTCTTACCACAACAATGTATCCACATTGGCTTCTAAACCTTTTTTTTAGGGATGGGTCATGGTTAGCACACCCGCCGCCCAGCTCCGCCCGGGGCAACAGATGGGCGGCGTGCGGCCCCATGACCCATCCGTGGCACGTCGCCTTCGTCGTTGGGCGGACTACCGGTGCAGGGTAACTTGTCTTCAGTGGTCGGCCCTACAGAATACCCTAGTCGCGGGGTACCCTCTCCTCTCGACGTTCCCCCTTAAGGACGTCGGTCGGCGTCATGCTGTCAGCCTCACGGCGGGTGACGGACTAAATCCCAGGTCCAGTCTTTCACGGCCTCGGCTAGGGCAGTATTAGGCGCAGATACTCGCGCCTGCGTCGCCCGAGTCACCGGCGGCGGATTGCGTCGTCGTGGAGGATTGGCTTCTAAACCTGGAGTGGGCTGGAAAGAATTGTATGAGATTGCTACAGTTTGTTCCTTCGGATTTGGATCAACTGGTTAAAAATGTGAAAGTGTGTCCATTTAAACGATTGCATTTAAACAGAAACAGCTAAATATAGCTACATATATGCTTGGAACGTCTTTCAGGTAAAATATCTATAAATCTAAATTAATATATAAAGCTGAAGAGTTTGTCTGTTTGCTTGAAAGCCCTAATCTACTAGGCCGATTTGAAATATTCTTTCAGTGTTAGATAGCCCATTTATTGAGGAAGGCTGTAGGCTATACATATATCATTAAGCTAAGACCAATACGAGCGGAGCACCAATGAAGAATGTTTCTAAAGTGGAGTTCTTTTCGTATGTGAGTTTCCGCTGGGGGAAAAACGTTTAAAGTTTTGCTAAAATCATGTGTAACAGAATCGTATTATTTTAAAAACATTTTCATCGTCTACGTAAATAAAGTCGCGGGTTAAAGTAAGCGTTAGCCCAAAGTAACTATTCCACGCGGACAAAGTCGCGGGCAGAAACTAATAAAGAATATTATAGGTACACATTTAATTTTAGAAACACGCTGTGAGTATGAATGATGCAAACAAATTAATTAAATCAAGATTAGAATTTAGCGTCATCGTCATCATCATCATCATCACAGCTCATATACGTCCCAGTGCTGAGCTCGAGCTTCTTCTATAACAGGAGGGCAATTGACCTACCATAACACGCTCCTCGTCTGAATTCTTACAGGATTTCATTTCGAGTTTTCTTTCTCTTGCACAGATGTCATTTATATCCCTTAGTTGTCTTTTTGACACCCACGAGATGGTGGAGAATTTGTATCCTTACTCCATCACTACACGGAAAACGTACATTTTATCTAGAACGCATTAAACCTACATTCCAAAGCAAACGATAAAATTGGCCCTTGTAATATCTACTCTATTTGTAAGTCGGATTCGATCGGAGATTGAAAACGTATGTGCTTATATTACCCACTAAATGGAGCGGGACTCCTATTTCCGTATGCGGAGTCTAGAGGAAACTAACGAACCATGGTTTCCGCATTTCCAAACCTGATATACTGGCTTTTTAAGAGATGTTATGAATATGAATATCTAATTATATGATAGAAAGGCCCATATGATTAGATTTTATTAAATAACTCTTTTTCAAACAATTTTTACGAATTTTCTCGAGTTTTTATTTGATTTCTCAGGACGTTTCGAACCCGTTTTAAATTCAAATATTAATGTAATAAAAACTGTAAAAATAGTTTTATTTATGACGGTATATGCACATTATAAATTTAACATAAAAATCAGATATCATAACTTTTTAAATGACAATATAGTTTTATATATATTTTTAAAAATTTAAAACTATATTTAGTAGTTGTATTTTATAGACTCTATAACAATAATAACTTCTGGATTGAAACAAAGGCCAGACATGTCATACTGATTCATCTATATGTGTGTGGTCTGAAAAGAATATAGTTTATAATGCCTTTCTTACTATGTGTGTCATAGAAGACATGCCAGCCACAAATAGCTCAATGGTTGAAGAACTGAACTTCCATGCCAAGTGTATAAAATCCCCACACAGAGGATTTTGTTTCTTAATGGACGATATTAGGTTTTATGTCCCAAATAATGATAGAAACAGTTTGGAGTATGGAATGGTGTCCGAAAGATGACAATTTGGGTGTAATTTTTTATAGTTACTAGGCTCTATACTGCTTACTTGTCTGCAATGTAAAAACAATAAAAAAGTATTACATGATCGAAAATATAAAAAAGATAAATAATGGAAATTTTGACTGTATATATATATATATATATATATATATATATATATATATATATATATATATATATATATATATATATATATATTTCTTTACTTAATTGTCAACAAACAACGCTGACTGCAGGCGCTCTTCGCGAAACCGAAAACCTACAGCTGTCGGTGTCAAATCTTATTACGTTGAAAGGAACGTTAAAAGTCATGTGATCATCTTAAATTATATTGTGTACTAGCTAGTGCCCGTGATGCCTACCGTATAGAATTCAGTTTTATTACGCAACCCTGAGAATTATTTTATGGACTACTAGAAACTCGCCCTCGCTTCGCTTCGGTTTCAGTCGACTTACCCACGTAGTTCCCGTTTCCGTGGGAATACCGGGATAAAATATAGCCTATGTTACTCCCTGATATTATAGCTTTCCATTGGTGAAAGAATTTTTAAATCGGTCCAGTAGTTTCGGTGCCAATTTGTTACAAACATACATACGAATCTTTCTTCTTTATAATATTAGTATAGATATGTTTCAATGATAATAAATATCGATGTAAGAAAGCCTAAATATTACTCTCCTAGCTGAGCTGGATTAACCAGAAATACATATAAGTTTGAAAACATTTAAAAAATAGAGTTTTAAGCCTGTCTACATAGACAATTTCAATTATTGCCTGGTCTAAACTGTTTCTCTTGCCCATTCTATTTGTTTTTAATTTATATTTCTAATATAACACGGTGCAGCATATGCGGGAGGTCTGCGTGGTTTGGACAGAGCAGCGCGGTAATTTCGTTGCAATCATCGGTGCCGACCTGATGCTGCCGACCATCGCTAGGACGATGCTCCACCGCCTCCAAAACTGAGATGCAGTCTCCGCCTTATCCTGTGAGACAACTGCCTCGGAGAAGGAGCCGGCAGAACGGGTACGGAAAGAATACTTCAACTATAACACGCAAGTACGCCGTCGCATCGGGCGGCCTAGACGTGTGAATCTGCGCCTGATGCTACCCTAGTCGAGGTAGCGGGTAGAGGTCCGGGAATTAGTCCGTCACCCGCAAAGAGACCGACTGCGCGAGTGTGATACCCCGGCAGTTCAGTTTTGTTGCTGGAACGTTGAAGCTGGCGGTACCTGAAAGGCCGGTCGGCCACGGATGTCAAGAAATCGGTACCAGTGGTTGGCCCAATGGCAAAAGGGAGAGAATACGGTAGGTCATGGGGCCGTACGCCTGCCATCCGTCGCCCCGGACAGATTGGGCAGGTTGTGTCCACGATCAGCTAAAAACGGGCATGTTAAATGGTATTCAGCACTTGTTATTAAGTCGTAGCGTTTTTTTAACTAAAAAAATAATTTATTTTGATTCGAGTACAAAAAATACCTCATTCAAAATATTTCCCATCGTTTTCTACTACTTTCTGCCATCTTTCAGGCAAGAAATGAATACCGCGCCGGAAATACTCCTTGTCTTTTGATGAAAACAACAAAGAGTGTCAACTTACGACTGCTATATAAATATTGTTATAACAGAGTAAAATAATCGTCAAAATGGCATATGAAATATTAATATTGACGCTGTATCTTGGGAGCTATTTCATGTCGACCAAAATGGGACTATCAGTAGTAATATACATAGATTAAATAAAAGAGGTGTTTAAAAAAAACTAAGAAAGATCCATTTGAAGTAAAAACTGCGATACAGAAAATACAAATAGCGACATCTATCGAATCACACCAAAATCACAGCGAGTATAAAAAAAGTCGCCAATCCTATAATAGTTCGCGCTCAATAAACTAAATTAATCCAGTCGTTCGCGCTCAATGAACTTACAAAGACGCGTGCACTTCTACCAGAGTTATTATTCATATACCCTCGATATATTAAAAAAAAAATGGTGAAGTGTATTAAATGTGTTAAACTGCTAAGTAAGAAAGCCCCTGGATTGCAGTGCGGTAAATGTAATAAGTGGTTTCACGCTTCCTGTGCGTCAATATCATCTGAACAATTAATTGCAATAAATTCGACCGAATCAGTTGACTGGAAGTGTAAAACATGTATCGGCGGAGTTAAAGCGAGGCGCGTATCGTGTATAATGCCTGAAAATGAAGATGATACGGATGCAGAACTCGCTTCACCTAGTATACAATCTGGCGACATCAAACATCAACTACTGCTTGATATTCGTGCCGAGGTGAAAGAAATAATCAGAGACGAATTACAACGTACTTTAAAATTCTATTCCGAGAAAATTGACGAATATGAGAGGAAGATACAGTTATATGAAAAACTTTAAAGAATGTAGAAAATCGCTGTACAGACTTACAAAACAGCTGGAAAAATATCAACATTAAATATGAGGTACTTGAAAATAAAATTAATCAACTAGAACAGTCACAAGTAGCCAACCAACTGGAGATTTGTGGTATTCGTGAATCGGAGAATGAAAATACTGGCCAAATTGTGAAAAAAGTTGCCGAATTAATTCAACAAAAACCGGAGGATATAGTAAAGACTTACAGAAGGAGGAAAAATTTTTCAAATATATTGAACCGTAAAAACCTCATAACACCTATTACAGTGGTGCTGCGCGAAGGAACTCGTGATGCGTGGTTAGATACTGCAAAAAGATCGATGCTGTCAGCTGCTACGTTAGGACAAAATGCAGGGGATAAGGTGTATCTTCGGGAGAGCCTGACTCCAGCTACTTCTTATCTTCTATGGAAAACCAAAAACGAACTGAACGGCTTGTGTAATTTTATTTGGTGTAAACATGGCAATATATTGGTTCGTAAAAGTGAAAAGGAAAAACAAATTTATACTATTCGTTCTACATTAGATATAGATAAGGTAAAATCATCGCATCTAACAAATACCAGTAAGTAATTTATATTGTATATATTTTTTTTTTCTCTTTTATTGTTTTAAGCGTTCACTGGATTTGTTTATTTTTTTTTTCTTTGTATTTGTATTTCATTTTATCTTACATTAATTTATAAGTATATAATAATTGAATACCTATAAACTGGATACAACAGACCATAATATAATTGAATTAAACTGTCAAACATGGGATGATTTTACCTGCAATTTAATAAACACAAAAAGGAATTTATTTATGTTACATGTCAACATTCGATCAATAAAAAAAAAATTTGCACAGATCGAGCTTATTGTATCAAGTTCGAAAAATATTGTTCACTTAATCTTAATAACGGAAGCTATTTTAAGGAATGATGAAGTGTCAGTGTTTGGAATTCCTGACTATACACTGTATTCGGAACTAAGAACCCTTCGTAAGGGAGGTGGTGTGTTACTATATGTCCATAATTCAATATATTTTACTAGGATAAATAACTACATAGTTAATGAATTTGAATATATTTCTGGTGAGCTAAACTCTGGTAAATACATAATGGGCGTAACTGTCGTATACAGGCCGCCTTTTACAATGAAACATCGTTTTGTAAAGGAATTGTCCACATTATTAACTACGTATCCCAACAAACAGGACCATATAGTCATGGGAGATATGAACTTAGATTTAAAACATAATAATCCTATCATAAGACAATACATGGATTCATTATGCAGTCTTGGTTTTATAAGTGGAATAAATACATATACGCGTATTGACAAATGTGGGAATCGAATAAGCGAATCATGTATCGATCATGTATTTATTCGAAATGCGTCCTATAAAGCTATTAGGACAGCAGTAGTAAACAGTGCGCCGGCGGATCATTGCATAACCGGTTGCGCGATCTTGGGTGCCCTCGGTCCGGGTGAATCTCATCACCAAAAACAGCTGATAACGGTCATTGATGACCGCTCAGTAAATGAGGAACTGTTTAACGTTGAATGGAATACACCTATGCAATATAATAATCCCAATGAAATTGTTCACTTTATATACAACAACTTTTCTCGTATATATAATAAACATAAAACACTAAATATAAAAAATACAAAAGGAATGCATGCGATTGGGCAGACGGAAAACTAAAAAATATGTGTAAACAACGTGATAAATTGTATTTAATATGGTCAAAGGATAAAAATAATATGACAAAAAGATTATTGTATAATAAATATAGAAATAAAACAAATAAATATACGCAATTAATAAGGAACAAAAAAATCATGTCAGATGTAACTCAAAAATTCAAAAATACTAAAATATATGGTCGATTATAAATAGGTTAACTGGCAAAATTATGGAATGTATAGAGGATATCCTTTTAAAAAATTTTAAAATGCACCCTTTAATTTTGGCTAATAAATTTGCGACTGAATTTGATAATAACACAAAAATATGCCGTAGCATCTGTAATACACCCATTCTTGACCGTTCCACTTACGAAATTATACCCGATCGAGCTATTAGAATCAAACGAGCTGATAATCTATCTATTAAAAAAATTATTAATGAAATAAATTAAAAAAAAGTCCCGGTTATGATGGTATACGTGCCAATGATGTTAAGTTTGCATCGGAAAAAATTGTTCCCGTTATAACCCACTTAATAAACTGTTGTTTAAAGACTGCCACTTACCCTGACATCTTGAAAATTGGAGTCATAAGACCAATATATAAGAAGGGACAGCGTGATGACTATAACAATTATCGTCCCATTACTATATTGTCCTGTATAGATAAAATTATAGAAAGATATTTAGGCAATGAAATCAACTATTTTTTAAAAAAAAAAATATTATAAACGAAAATCAATTTGGTTTTCAAAAAAATAAAAGTACGATGCAACTTTTGTGTAAATTTACAAATGAAATAAACTCATATCTTGATTCTAAAATGCATGTAATAGCACTTTTTATTGATTTCAGCAAGGCTTTCGATATGCTTAATTATGATTTACTATATGATAAGCTATTACGAAGTGGAATACAGGGCCCTCTTCTTGAACTTCTTAAAAATTACCACAAAGATCGCTATACTACACTAAAAATAAAAGATCTATATAGTACAGCCATAATGACCTCCAAGGGCACAGGGGTCCATAATTAGCCCTAGTGAGTACTTAATGTACGTCAATGATCTTAGTAATGTGCTATCATCGGCCTCCGTATACCAGTTCGCAGACGACACGTGTCTGGTGGCTGCTCATAGAGATATCAGTATAGCTCAGAAATCAATACAATACAATTTTGATCAGTTATGTAAATGGGCCCATGACGTTGGACTAGTGATAAACGGATCTAAGACAAAAGTTGTTTATATTCACTCATCACATAATAAATGCACCACTAATCCTGTAGTCGTGGCTCATGAGCATCACTGTTTGCATGGATTAGTTTAGACTGCCAATGTCCAACTTTAGAAGTAGTTGATCAACATATGTATATCGGTTTAATCATCGATAGTCGATTTTGTTGGGGCCCACACAAAGATTACGTCTGTAACAAACTAAGATCCATTGTTGGGAGAATTAGTATTTTAAAATATAAATTACCATATAAGACGCTGAGATTGCTTTATATGGCCTTAGCAGATTCGATTGTTGGGTATGGTCTCAGTAGCTACGGCAGAACATATAAAACATACTTAAAAGAAATATATCACTTGCAATTAAGACTACTAAAAATTATTGTACCTAAACATATTAAAGAACTATATAAAGACAACGAAAATGAGCTATTTAAATATTGTAAAGTGATGAATGTATATCATAAAATAAAATTTAGCATTCTCACTGAAATCAGTAAACCAGAATTATTGGATGAAAAAACTACCTGAGATTAATTTCATATAAAAATAAGTATACTCTGCCCAAAACGAACAACTGTTATGGAGAAAGAGTAGAAAAACATTTGATATCATTATTTTTAAATGAGCTTCCCAACAACTTACAACAAAAGTATAGAACAAATTGTAAACTATTCAAAAACAAACTTAAAAAATTTTATGTAACCAGTAGCATTGAGTAGTATGATGTGTAAAAGATAACATATGTATGTAAAATGTATATAACTATTAGAATGTAGGTATATAACGACTCACCGTAACCCAGACAAATCCCTCGCGGTTTACGTGGTACGGATCACGCCATTAAATTAAGTATTTAATGAGAATTTTGGAAATAAATGAATAAATAAGGATGGGGCATAAACTATTTAAATCATTGCATTGTCATTAGTCCTTCATAAGTATGAAATGTTTAAAATTATTCCGCCGTTTGTGTGTAAAAATCACGTTGAAAGATTCCGTTACAAACAAACCAAGCAATAAACATAAAGATTACTGATATTTACGCAAATTTTTTATTTATAATATAAGCGCGTTTAAAAGAAATGATACTTCGGTAACATTTTGTACATTTAGTAAGTCAAAATACGAAAACGTTGTTAATAGTTATACATTTTGTAAGACACATTTACTTAGAACTGCTATTGCAGTAAAATTTTATGTGACAACCACTTTGGCCACAGCCATAAACAAGTTGAATTAATACTACCTACCCACCTTTATTTCTGTCGTTACATTCGCTATATTTTCGCACAGAATTGGGATACAGAAAGCTATTAGACATTTTATGATAGGATATTAGGATAATTGATAATAAACGAAATTCAATTTCGGATTTAAAGATACAAGATTAAATTTCTTCTAGAAATATGTAGTTTTTTATGGTATTGAAGATTGAAATTATTTTATTTCTTTTTAAAAATTGTTTGTTCAATTATAAGTTATTAGCTATATCATTCGATATTTTTTTAGATGGATAGGATGGATGGATAGATATTTTAGATGCAAAAATTGTCTAATTGGAGGGCGGCGTCCCTTCCCTCCTAGCGACCCTGTGCACGTATTTGTGAAAGCAATCATGCCCGTCAAGACCTGCACCAGTCGGAAGGAGAAAACTCCGTGGCGCCGACCGTACCACTCCATCAGACCCGACCGGAAAGCTTCGACGTTCTAAACACCAAACCAAGGCCTTTCCAGCTATTTTGTCCAAAGATCCATGATTTTTCGTTGGGCATCGCTCCGCCAGGCTACCAACTTACAGGGTGAGACGTAGTCGCTAGGCTCAGGCATTTCTCTACAAGATCTTTATCATTACGCAATACGGCAATTCATGGAAAATTGCATTGGGTTTACCATATTGTACGACCTATCAAGAATCATTGGCAAAGTTACTAATTATTTGTGAATAAGTACAGAACTACTCAATATGAGGCGACCTTTCATTCTTTCAATCAGCGGCAGTGTTCTATCTGTTTAAAGTTGAGTGAGATCCTTTTGGTGCAATCGCGAGAAATTCTAATTTTATATACCTATATTAAGTATTAATTCCGTGTGGTGACGGAGTAAGAATACAATTCACCGCCTCCTTTCTTGCCCTCGGTTCCCACGATCACTAAGAGATTATAATATGGAATTATCATCTCGCTAAGAGAAGAAAACTAGAAATAAAAACCTATATTAAATACTAACCTAACGTCTGACCAGCGTGGTATAGTAGGTCAATTTGCCCTTTCCTTGCGGAGGAGGCTCGAACCCAGCAGTGGGACGTGTAAGAGCTGGTATGATGTATGATGAAGTATTCATTTATTTCAATTCATTTATTTAAGCTTACTATTTAGATGTCTTAAAATATTCTTGTAGGTTTTTAAGTTACAATGTGTATTTATGTCCACAAAAGGTGCATCTGTGATTCCAAGCTTAAAATATTAAATAAAACATTTTTTCTTTCTTTCAATCCTTTGGAATGACGAGTTGATCAGATGCAAGCAGCTGGCACAGGACCACTCTATAAGGGATTCTATGCTAGAAGGCTGCTACCAGTAATGGATAACGAAAGATTAATATATATATATAGACATATATACAATTACAATACATATATACAATTTCGAAGGGCATCACACTGGAGCTAATACCACATATGTTGTACGAAGCATAATATTATGTATATTTAAAGGATTAAGAAAAAAATTACTGCCTGAGTTTTTTGCCGGATCTTCTCAGTTTGTGGCCGCATTCCGATCCGGTGGTAGATTGTTGTATTGTATTCAAACGCGTAATTTGACAATATGTAAGTGCCCTTAAGGGGCCTATGCAGAATAAATGATTTGATTTGATTTGACACAGTTACTAATATCATCATCATTTTGCTCTTATCCCAATTACTTGGGGTCGACGCAATATGTCATCTTCTTCCACACGGTCCTATCAGACGTCATCTCTGCAGTCACTCCCAGACTATCCATGTCATGCTTCACGCAGTCTATCCATCTTTGCCTCGGTCTTCCTTTACCCCTAAAGCCTTCAACATTCATACCCAAAACTTTTCTCACAACATTACTTGCATCCCGCCTCATCACATGTCCATACCATGTCAGCCATTCACTCTTTGACTTTTCCGTCACTGGCGCAACTTTCAAACTTCCTCTGATGTGTTCATTCTTCACTTTATCCATTCTTGTCACACCACACATCCATCTCAATATTTGCATCTCCGCTACATGTACGAATATGATACACGAATATATTAAGGTTAAAGTCATATGCCCATACCATTCCATTAAAAAGAGCCTTGCAAACAAAGCAATACCATTTTTTTGTTTCTGTTGACAACTTTCCCTGAAAATGGATTCCAATTTAAAAGCGCTATTGCGTATTAGCCCTGTCGTATCAGATTGCGTGCGTTCGAAGTTCCTACGTGAAAACCGAATGGCTTTTTAATATATATAAATAATAGACGGTAAACTGGGGATTTTTGTCACGTTTTTAACTATTAAAATGAAATATTGCTCGCTATATTTTTTTTAAAGTTTAGACGGCAGGAATGACTGTGACATCTTATTTGTAAATTATAGATAACTTTTCTGGAATACTTTTTTTACAAATGCATATTTTAGAAATGAATAATTGTATCATTATGTTGTATAATTGATATAATATTTTGTATTTCTTTTATACTTTTATAATATTATGTTATTACTATAGCTGTGTGAACCAACCCTTACCATCTCGCGACTGTGACAAAAAAAAACTAAAAAGAAATATTAGCATCTGTCGAATAGAAAGTAAACTACAAATAAAAGACGATTCCAACCCATCTTATCATATAGTTTTATTAGGTCTATCCGCATCTCTTTGAGGGGATTTTAACCTAATAAGTTGTACAAGAATAACTAATGAATAGAAAAATTAAATTTCTTCTATCTACTTCACCCTCATCATCATGATCTCAGTTTATATAAATCTCACTGTTGGGCATAGGCCTCCTCCATAATGGTAGGGGAATTGTCCTAGTATTCCATGGTGGTCACACGTTGGAATAGGGTTTTGTTTTCAGTTTGCTTTCTCTTGCATACATGTTATATGCTTATTATATCCCTTAGTCGTCTTTTACGATATCCACGGGCAAGATAGGGAGTGGTGAATTGTATTCTTACTCCGTCACCACACGGCAAATCAATACTTAGATTTTAAGGTTTGAAATCTGGCAAATAGAAAGTAAATAAGTATATAATCCAGATAATTATCACTGCAATATATGTTTCACCGCTGGGTTCGAGCATCCTTCACCATAAAAGGAAAATTAACCTACTACACCATGCTTTTCATATGAATAGGTATAGAGTTTAATTTTGAGTATTCCTTCTCTCGCGTAGACATTATTTGTTTATTATATTCCTTAACCAACTTTCACGACGCCCACGAGCAAGATAGGGTGAATTATATTCTTACTCCGGCACTGATAATAATTTGGGTATTAAAATATAATTTGCATGATATCTCGAAAACAATAACATAAAATAGATTGTTGGATTGACCACTGAAGTCAAGGAACTTTGCGCCGGTGGTCGGTCCAACGACGAAGGCGACGTGTTATATGGGTGGGTTACAGGGCCGCGCGCCGCCCTCTGTCACCCCGGACGGAGCCGGGCGGCAGATGTGCTGAACGTAGCCCACCCCAAAAAAAAAAAATCAAATAAAATAAGAATAAATTAAAGTTTAAAAAAAAATAAAAAACACGTCAAGTTACAAGTCAAGTAGTTACTACCTAAGTGTTTATTTTCATCTTACAGGTTTTGAACCTTAGGATAGTCTTTGCTGCATTGTGCTAAGCTGACAGCCGGAATCATAGAAGTTACGAATTTCACTCATGCGTAGTTCGCACACTAGCTCTATTTCTCTTGTTCTTATGAAAAGGATACGATTAGAAATTTCTAAATACTGGCGAATCTAATCAGGATATTCGGCTATTTTGATCGAATTATTGCATTGTCATGGGCCTTCGACAAGTATGCAAAGTTTAAATAAAATCTGTTCGTTCAAAGTGGGGCAAAATGACGTTAAAAGATTCCGTTACATACATAGATACAGGTGAAACTAATGAAAGCGTATTAAATACTTAAAATCCTCTGAAAGTTTCATGTTATTTATCAAAGTTTCATTAATTTCATCACATATAATTTATCGGATATTTAAAGCAAAATACATAGATTAGCAGTATTGTGGTACAACTCCATTATTAAATATGGGAAGAGATGCCGGTTTCGGAGTAGAAACGTGTGTAAAATTAATTCTAATAGGGATATTATTACAAGAACCTTAATGTAACATACCGAAAGAATACAGCCAAATTACTATTGTATTAATGTAAGGTCTGACACCGCCAAAGTTGTAAGATAAAGGTTACGATGTTTTCCCAAAGTTTATGAGGTAATCACACGAAGATGAGTGGTGTTAAACGATCAAGGATTATGGCCAAAATTCGTATTGGGCTATATATTTTGTTCATTTGTCTAATGAAGCGAGAACGTACAATGAGGCAAGATTAAATTATGTATTTTCTATAGAGTATTTGTATCCACTGCCACACTAGCGCTTAGATATAAAAAGTAACCAACTATTAATTTGAAATAGGAACCTCCTTAAGGATCACTATAAAAATTTACAGTCGTATTTTCTGTGATATTTATATAGCAACTCAGCACAATCTCTCTCTCTTGCCCGTGAGGGTACTAAGTCGTTTAAGAGATTAAAAAATACCTTCGAAAGAGAAGGAGAACTTGAAATAAAAGCTTATACCAACGCGTCTTACCAGTGAGATAAATTAGGTCAATTTTTCTCTTATAGTAGGCTCGAGCCCAAAAGAGTAGGACGTTTATAAGCTGAAACGATGAGTATGTTGAAAAATTACTGTAGTATTCATCTTTTACGATACCCACGAATAAGGTAAGTGTTAGTAGTATTTGACGCCGCGTTACCATACAGCATTGGTTAATAAACTATTAATATGAAACTATATTTAAAACGAGAAATCCGCCCTCGCTTCGCTTCGGTTTCATTAGCATTGCTCCGCATCTTAAATTTCCAATATCTTCTACAATATTACGACACGCAACTGCACTCCATGAGGGCTCTGGTTCGGTGCCCGGATCGGGCAAACTTTTATAGGGATTACTTGAAAAATATAGCTTAAGTTACTCCTTAAAAATACAGGTACCTGATAATAAAAAAAATATTAAAATCGGTCCATCCGTTTGGAAAATTACCTGGAACAAACAGACCACATAAATTAAAATGGTTTTTAGGCATAGCTATTTTGTTAATAACTATGTGAATATCAAAAAACCGTATTATATTCACATTAAAAACTGACACTTCAATTTTATTTTTTTATTTTTAAGATTACACCCTGCACTATGGCAATAATCCTTGTATTGCGGAGGACTTTACAAACATATAATTAACGGACCCAAAATTACATTCAGACTCAGAACAACAATTTGTGGATCGCACAAAGTGTTGTCCTGCGTGCGATTCGAACCCGCGACACTGGCATGGTATGTCGGTATCTTAACCATTACGCCATCTGTGCAATTTTAGAGATATCAACATTTTAACAAGTTTTTTTTTTATTGGCTGGTTGTGATCAAATTACAGCCCGCCCATTATTCCGAACCGACAAACTGCATCTGTTGTTTCAGAACTAAAAGGCGTTTATAATTAGATCCGCTTATTTTTATAAAATTACTCTTTACACTATCTTTGGTTCATCAAATCACTGCTAAATTGACTACCGTTATACAAATTGATAGTAAAAATCTCGTAAAAATACAATATTACTACGCTTCCTATATTATTTCATTTGAATCAGTAAACACTTGCAATTTTACGGAAAATTATTAGACTTGGCTTCATTCCAAAAATATAAAGCACTGCGTAGCTTTAATATCGATAGTATTGCTAATAAAACATGTGAATTTAAAATAGATTGGTTACACAGCGTTACTGTTTGATCTTGTACTGTGTAACGTGACTTTTTTGACTTTGAAACCCTGGATACTATTACTGGTAACCAGTGGCGGCTGGTGGGCCGTCAAAGTGGTGGTGCACTTTACTTGCTCACTAAGTCCCGCCAATTTATATCAACTATATATTTATGCTGATTTTCACTCGCACCACACACTGTATAAAATAGAACTAAGACCAAAATAAAAAAAAATATAATGTTACCAAACCATATTTAACGCGTCACAGATAGATCGAAAATATACCTACTTACTGTACTTAACGAGACGTTATCGGCGAATTTCGTCGAAAGTCGAGTTCTCTCGGCAATATCCGGTTTGGCCGTGCGCCGTACGGGAACAGGCTCATTTTTCAGTATATTTCTATGAACTATCTTCTGTCTCACGCGCCAGGCGTTTTAATTCATAAGTAATACAAGTTGTATGGGCAGTCCCTGTGCGCTCGCCTAAGCGCACGAGTTTTTTTACAGGGAAAATAGAGTTTTTATAGTTTAGTAAAGCGCTTAAATTGTTTCGTCACAATTTGAAATTTTATTTGTTATATGTTTTTGTATGTTCAAAGAATAAATATTAACATGGTCATTTAAGAATAAAGATGAAGTAACATTTTGTAATTTTCAAATCTTTTGATTTGGTGGTTCAGTGCACGAGCGCACTTAAGGTACAGCCGCCACTGCTGGTAACAGCGTTAAGCGTTATTCTCTCCAAGTTGACCGCTAGGTCTACATAATGGAGGCCATACACGCTAAGTTTTGCATGATGGTTTTAACCGTACATGCATAACAGATAGGTATAATCGAGTTTCATATTTTTTACACGTTAAGGTTTGCATGCACAGTTTTGCCATTAACTCTCAGTTGAGTTACGTGACGGTTTGTGTAGGACGGCTACCTCTCTTGGCGATTCACACATTGGACTATCACGGGGAGATACCTTAGTCCGCCCGTGACCATGAACGCTGCAAAGTGTTCGAAACGTCGGCCTATCAAAAATCAAATACAAACGCGATAAAATCCGTAAAGTAGTTTTATCTAATCGATGTACTTGCATACAATATTAAAATCTGCTACTCCGTGCCAGGAGACGGAGCGCGGAGCAGTGTATGAAACGGCCTTAGTGGACCTACGTCTATATATGTAGTACAAGAAGGTGGGTGTAGGACACCAATACCAAACTACAATGAATGACGACGATGTAATAGCTGTATTTGGCTTAACACTTGTTCTGCAGAACAGAACAAGAATAAGAGATCGCACTGAATGGTCTAAACGCTGGTTATTGAAAAGAAAGCAATTCTCCCACGTAAATTTGATAAATGAATTGAGTTTTACAACAACAGATTACAACAATTATTTACTTAAGCGGGTTTCAGACTACGCTATAATAATGTATAGATCATAGCACAACAATATCGAGCACCATACATTGTTAAGGACACGTTCACACTGCACTGTACTATATTTTATACTGTACTATATTTTATGTATGGTGCGCGATATTGTTGTGGTGTGAGCTATATACTATATGCTATTAAATTGTAGCGTAGTCTGAAATCCGCTTAATGTATGAGAACTGTGGCAGGGAAGCTCGCCGGACGCCACACACGCTTGGTTATGCTTGCGAGCATAACCGAGCAGCATAAAATATAAATTTTCATATTTGCTAGGTTGCACGTACTCGTACATGCACCGATAATTGTACAGTTTAATTACATACACGCTAGGGCTTGCCTGTCGGTTATGCCTGCATGGGTAAAACCATCATGCAAAACCTAACGTGTATCGCCTCCATAAGAGGCTATAATTTCAATGCAAGATGTATAATTTCAAGACTGCACAGATGGCGTAGTGGTTAAGATACACCGACCTACCGTGCCAATGTCATGGGTACGAATCCTACTTTGTGCGATCCACAAATTGTTTTTCTGAGTCTGGGTATAATTTGTATCCGTTAATTATATGTTTGTAAAGTCACCTGCAACATAAGGATTATTTCCTTACAGCAAGGTGTTGTCTTTTAAAAAAAATATTTAATTTTAAAAGGTATAATTTCAATACAAATGGTTATAATTCCTAATATTGTATTTGCAATAGATTTTGGTGATAATTTTTCGTTCATAAATAGGGTTTTAAAATAAATTCTAAGTTTCAGTATCAGCGTTCTTCTGACAAAACTTGAATCTTGACTGAACAACAGTTTCAAGTTTTGTCAGTTGAACCACCATCACATAAATTTGGTGAATGCGATCACAAACTTTATGTGATAGTGGTATTAATCAATATTTATTGGGCACTTAATATCCAACAGTGTACCACGACAGACTGAGAAGGAATGAATGCAACAGACATGCGTTGGATATGGTAGGACCATGCTGTTGACAGTTATCTGTCTGCAGTCGGAAAAAAACAAAAACCAGACATGTAAATTTGTAAATTTTTTCATTGCAAACGGTGGCAAACGAGCAAACAGTATACCTGGTGATAAGTGTTGCTGCCGCTCATGGATCTTTGCTAGGCCGCTACCTACCGTGAAGGGAGTGTGAATGTATGTAATGAGGTTCGGTGAAACTGAAGACATCACAAAAACTAACCACACGCCAACACTCTCAAAAAGTTGGGCTTCCGGCTCTCTCGGTCACTGAACGGAGCGCAGTAGCAAATTACTACTACTCGGACATCGATTTTCTGCGAGAGTATGGTACTACCTAGGGATGATCGATGATCATCGATGTTGAAAGGAAAAACATCGATGTTGCTATAGACAAAACATCGTAACATCTATGTTAACGGAATTCATCATCGATGTTTTTAACATCGATAATGAAGGGAAAACATCGATGTTGAAAGGAAAACATCGAGTCACCCTATACATTATAAGATCCGACTCAGATGTTCTTAAAAAAAAAGCTCATCAAAATTTGCCCGCAGAATTTTATTTCTCAGTCAAATATTACACTTTCATAATGACATCGATGTTTGCCTAACATCGATGTTTTTCTAACATCGATGTTGTCTAACATCGAGGTTCGGTTTTCGATAAATATCGAACATCGATGTTGGGCTTTCGATTATGACATCGATGTTAACATCGATCATCCCTAGTACTAGCCTGGATGGACCGATCCGCAGCTGTAGACAGACCATTATCAACAGTGTGGTCCTACCACTACCTTATTTTTAAATAATATTCCTTTTTGTAATATAAAAGGCATTTTCTTATTGTTCGTGTTAATTTATTTTCGCTTATGTTACATTCTCGTTCAGCTAATGGCAGTGTGCCTGCGGGGTTCTATCATAAAACGTTGTTTGATCCCTATAAAGTTAATGGATAAGAGGTTAGGAAAAGCATCATTAAGATGAGATCAAATTAATTGACCCCACAAATAGCGTAGGGGTTTATGTAGGATTTGGAAGACTACAGATATTTATGATATCCACAGATAAATTTGCCGAGTTCGGATGCTATTGGAGTTCATTAATTACATGTTTGCAAAATGCGCTGGTAATAGCTACGAACACTATCAATCCTTACTCGGGTTGTCATAGAAGATTAAGACCTCGACATTCACCTGAGCCAACACTATCTGATTCGCTCTAGTAAACAATTACATTCCGAATGGGGTTAACATCAGGCAAGCGGCCGGTCATAAAACGTTTGGCTAAAATATTTACAACTAGCAACGCCCTGCTGTTTTACCTGTATAGTTCCCTTTCCCGTGAGAATATTGGGATAAATTATAGTCTATGTGTTATTCTGATATACAAGCTATATTATTGTGAAGTTTCATCAAAATCCATTCAGTAGTTTTTGCGTGAAATAGCAACAAACATCCTCACATACTCACAAACTTTCGCGTTTATAATATTAGTAAGAAGCAGGACATGTACAACGGAAGAATAGTATCTACATATTGCGTTGACCCCAAGTAATTGGGATAACAATAGGATGATGATGATGATGAGGAATTATTTTTGTTTATTATTCCACTCAAGTATTTATTGATTAATAGAATATTTATGTTGTCATTAAAAAATATTTTTCTTGTATGAAATTTACTGAAATTTATTTTATGTTAGTGAATATATCAACTTTTTTTGTGGGGTGGGTTACGCTTCGCGCACTCCTCGCATCGCTCCGAATCGGTAAAATTTTCGAGCGTTCAGGTGTCTCTTACATACCTGCTATAGCAATCAATCTTATGGGCCACCAAAATCACATTTAGGCCCAGTCAAGATCTCCCATAAGCGTGGTGCTGTACGGCTGCGGTTATTGTAGCTGCAAATTGCCTTATTTATTGTCTAACTAGTCAATTTTACTTTTTATCTCCCGCATTACATTGCAAGTGGAATCAATCAAAAGAATTTTATTTTCCTAATAAAATTTGTTATGGGTCCCAAGACAATTAAGATCATTTCCCGGGGCTGCACGAGGATCAAACCTTGATATCATCTATTGAGACCATTGTAGATTCTGCTTACAGGAATTATAATGGTGGGAATGTGTGGTGGAATTAGTCCCAAAAAAATAATACGCTATAAGGCAGGTTTCTGTGTTCTGTATAACGTAACATCAAAAAACGATCAAAATAAACAGAATTGTTTTACTTTTGCGTTAGCCATAATACGCCCACAACTTGGCAGAGCTTAGTTATCCAGGGCGACGCAAGGGTAAGCAAAAGAATGAAGGCGAACATCTCGTAACGGGTCGTATGTTTCCTCTACGGTGATCTCATTGAAGCTTTCTTCATGGTACCCTTTTAGGTATTCATTGTAGGTGACCGACTGATCCCCAGTAGACCGCGATCCAGACTAAGTTTTGTTTACGTAACAAAATTTTTTGACACCCGAGAAAAGAAAATTGTTAACATAACGTATTTGTGTTCTGTCAAGCACACGCAAGTAGTAGACGTAAGTAGAAAAATATGTCTAACATTTTGCTTCAAGGGATTAAATTATATAAATTGATCAGGATCATAACAGTCTCTAATTTGAACTCGTATAATACGTTTGCAGATGAAAACCCTTATATATTTTCACTATTGTAACGTCAGGATGCATAATAATATTTATAAATGATACTGGAGTTTGAATCTCAGGAAGTCCCGGGAAACGCTTAATTGTCTTATAACTCGTTACAGATTTAATAACAAAAGATATACTGGGGGAGTTGGAGAGATTGTAATATGTACTAGCAATCCGCCCTCGCTTCGCTTCGGTTATAGGTTATAGTCGTTTTACCCGCGTAGTTCCCGTTCCCGTGGGAATACCGAGATAAAATATAGCCTAGTTTACGCCCTGATATTATAGCTTTCTATTGGTGAAAGAATTTTTGAAATCGGTCCAGCCGTTTTGAAGATTACCCGGCACAAACAGACAGACAGACAAAAAGTTTTTAATTGCTATTTTAGACATAGGTGTTGTGCAAATAACCGTGTGAGCATGAAACAAGCCTATTATTTTGACATTACAAACAGACACTCCAATTTTATTTATTGGTATAGATATATGATGTGATAATTTATATAATAGTAACATACTGTGTACCACAAATCTACTAAGATGTCTACACAAATATATTATCTAAAGGATAGAAGACTATAATAACTCACTGTCAGATCATAAACCAGAAAGTAAGGCAATAATTACACCATAAATTCATTTCACGCTAGGTTTTTTAAAGTTATCAGCGGTTGTAGTGATGTGATTGATGTACACTCTGACTCTCTGTTTCGAGTATAAAACCAAGTTTCTACCTGTCTAATGATATTTTAAATTTTTTCTAGTACTAATAAGCTATGAAGTTACAATGTTTTTACGAGTTTAAATAAACTTAATGTTGTGCGACAGCGTATGATAGATATGTGTCACTATGTGTATATTGTCTGATATGTCGTAAAGGGTGCAGGGTAGTCTTTTACGAGGACACGGCGCGCCATACGCTCGAGGCCTGCGCGGCTTGGGCAGTGCAGCGCTGTGAACTCGTCGCAATCATCGGTGCCGACCTGACGCTGCCGACTATCGCTAGGGCGATGGTCGACAGCGTCGGGAATTGGGACGCGGTCGCAGCCTTCTGCGAGACAGTGATCTCGCGGAAGGAGGCGGCGGATCGCCTGCACGAGGAGCGCAGCCTCGATGGGGCGATCCGCCGCCGGCGACTGGGGCGGCGTAGGCGCCAATACCTGCGCCTCATGCCGCCCTAGCCGAGGCCGCGGGTGACGTGACCGGGGAATTAGTCAGTCACCTGTCTAGAGGCCGACCGCGTGAGGAAAAACCGACATATTTCCCGAGGGGGGAGACGTCGGTCGATGGGAGGGTGCTCCACGTAGGGGGTATTCCATCGGGCCGACCTTGATGTCAAGAAACCCTGCTCCGGTGGTCGACCCAACGACGAAAGCGACGTGCATTGTGGGTGGGTTGCGGGAGTTGCGTGCTTACGCCCCTCTGTCGCCCCGGACGGAGTGGTGCGAGGAGCGCGCCGACCGCAACCCACCCCAAAAAAAAAAGAAAGGGTAGTCTTTTAAGATTTATGTTTTCTGTCTGCTAAAAAATCATATTTAATATGCATGTGGTGTTTACCTATAATTAGATGTTACATTGCCATTTGTATTTATGTACTAGCAACCCGCCCTCGCTTCGCTTCGGTTATAGGTTATAGTCGTTTTACCCGCGTAGTTCCCGTTCCCGTGGGAATACCGGGATAAAATATAGCCTTGTTTACGCCCTGATGTTATAGCTTTCCATTGGTGAAAGAATTTTTGAAATCGGTCCAGCCGTTTTGAAGATTACCCGGAACAAACAGACAGACAGACAGACAAAAATTTTTTAATTGCTATTTTAGGCATAGGTGTCGTGCAAATAACCGTGTGAGCATGAAAAAAGCCTATTATTTTGACATTACAAACAGACACTCCAATTTTATTTATTGGTATAGATAATGTTAAGTATCTGTGTAAATAATCTGTTGGTGAACCAAATAAATAAATAAATAAATTGTTATGTGTTGGCTTTAAATATTACCATCACTTAACTTCTCGTCGTTTTGCAAAAGATGATTAAGAACTTTGTATCAAACTAGGCGCACTACGTTTGATGCCATTAGATTATAGTTCATAAGATGAGAAACTAGAAACAACACTCTATACCAACTCTTCTAATCAGTGTTGTTTGTAGGCCAATTTTTTTCTTTCTACGTACATTGGACAGAAAACCCTAAGTTAGGATTTCTTTAAGAGATAAAATGTGGAATACGAAAATCTATAGCAGAACATGTGTAGTGTTATTTTGTTTGTTATTTTTTGTGTCACCAGAGCGGGAGTCTTTCACAAATGAGTAAAACTATGAAAATATAAGATGAAAAAAGCAAAGAAATGTGAAAAATCTCGCAAAAATAGTTAAAACTATTGATTTGAAACTTAAAAAAAAGTGTGTGTGTACAACTTACGCATATCAGAAGTGAAACTACTTTATTCTTTATCCTTTATCCTTCATACTTCATCCTTCATTCTTCATCTTTTATTCTTTATCTCATTCTCTCGCCGGCTGAATCTTATCCATTTACGTGTTTGTGTCACTATGGACTCGATTTTTCGTTTCATCGAGTTTGAAATCACAACCATTCTAAAGAAGTTTCGCTTCAAAAATCCAAAACAAACTTCCCTGTTAGTATAATAAATGATTTTTTACATTCTTTCTTTCTTATTTTTAAATATAACACCCTGCACGAAGCATATTATACTTGTATTGCGGGTACTTTAGAAACATATAATTAACGAACAAAAATTATCCTGACCCCGACACTAATACGATAGGTGCCTTAACCGGTACCTTAACCACTACGCCATCGATCCTCACAAAAAAGTCTATTTGTAAAAATGGTATTTTTTGTACGTCTGACTAAAACGGGATAGATAACCTAAAACCGACATATGGTAGGTAAATTTCATGCAAACAGAGGCTCAATTCATTCATCAAGCTACACCTATGTTACAGCATGAAATGTCCCTTTGAAGCTTAAGAGCTTACACAATAGCGAGAACAGTTAGATAGAGTTAAATTTTAATAACCAACTGACAAGCCGAATTGTGTTAAAACTTTGTGAATATAATATGAGCTACTTTAAGGTTTAAATATGATCATGAATGACGAATAATGGACTAAACACACAACACAATGTATACGCTTTTACAATAGATTACCTAGAGATATCCGAGACCTGCCTATGAAAAAGTTTAAAAAAGCCATCAAGAATAGACTTTGTAAAAAAGCTTATTATCAAATCTCGGATTATGTAGATGATAATACAGATTGGTTGTGAGCAGCTCCTCATTCAGCAATTTCCTTGTTATTTTAAATATACTGTTTGTAAATGTACTTTTAACTTTTATTGTAAAGTGTAGCGTGTTTTGCCTAACGAATTTTTGTATTTTCAGCGTTTGTAACATATTGTGGTGTTGGTCATGCTCATATAAGGATCTACTTGCGGTAGCTGCGTGGAGCGGGTCTCTCCCTTCCCTCCATAGTGGTTGAGGGGAGTGATGGCTGCTCTAGTAGTTAACTCGTGATCGGGTGCCGCTTGTGGGATCTGGTCCAGCCATAATCGTTTAAATTATATTAAGTGTCTTGCGGTTCGAAGGGCATCACACTGGAGCTTGTTCTTACAAAACATGTACACAATTGTATAACTAGTAAGAAGAAAAAAAAAAAATTAAAAATAATGACAAGCCCGCTGAGTTTCTTGCCGGATCTTCTCAGTAGCGGTCGCGTTCCGATCCGGTGGTAGTATATTTTTTTTGGAAATTGTAAACCTGACAATATGTAAGTGCCCTCTCAGGGTTTATGCATAATAAAATAATTTGAATTTGAATTTAAAAATTTAATTCAAAGTTGTGTATGTAAGCCTCGAATCCTTCTAATTTTGTGTAAATAATATATATTTTCGTGTGTTGAGCGACTAAAAATAGATACAATTCACCTCTGCCTATCTTGTCCGTCGGTTTTGTAAAAACAGATAAGGAATATAATCATCATCATTATCATCTCAGCCTATATATATCCCACTATCGTGCTCAGGCCTCCTCCATAATGGGAGGGTTATTGACCTACTATTCCACGCTGGTCAGACGTGTTGGAATAGCGTTTTGCTTCGAGTTTTCCTTCTCTTGCACAGATGTTATATGCTATTATATCCCTTAGTCGTCTTTTACGACATCCACGGGCAAGATAGGGGGTGGTGAATGGTATTCTGACTCCGTCGCCACACAGAATATAATATGCATACACAACATTTATACAAGGGGAAGTTTGAAATAAAACTCCGTACCAACTACAACCGTAGCACTTTTTATGTGTGTGTTTATAGCTGTTAGCCGCAGATGGCTTTCACAGGTTAGCCCGGACTATGGGTGAACGCTGAAGGCTCTAAACTCGGTATTAAGCAGCGTGATATCGTAGATTTTTATCCTATAGTAGAGTCCACCGATGGGTGTCGGAAGAGACGACTAAGGCATTAAATATGCATATGTCATCTATGTAAAAGAAGAAGAACTTCAAATAAAACTTTATACCAACACGTCCTGAATTGTCCGTCACCCGCAGGGAGGCTAACCGCGCGACGGCGACCGACTTCCGAGGACGTCGAGAGGTGAGGTTACCCGAAAGGGTATTACGTCAGGCCGACCACTGACGACAAGTCACATCTGCTCCTGTGGTCGGCCCAACAACGAAGTGACATGGATATGGGTGGGTTATGGACCCGCGCGCCGTCCTTTCATCGCCCCGGACGGACTGGACCGCGCGTACGCTTACCATAGCCCACCCATAAAAAAAAAAAGAAAAATACCAACACGTCCTCGTAGTAGGACCATACTGTTGAGAGTCGTCTGTCCACAGCCGCGGGCCGGTCCGTCCGAGGTAGTAGCACACTCGCGAGATCGACGTCCGAGTAATAGCAATTTGTTACTGCGCTTAGTTCGGTGAGCGAGAGAGCCAGAAGCCCAACTTTCTGAGGGTATTTGCATGTGGTGGGTTTTAGTTATGTCTTTAGTATCACCGAATCTTATTGCACGCAGTCACACTCCCTTCACTTTCTTCGCGACCTTGCAGAGATCTATAAGCGGCAGCAACACTTATCATCAGGTGTTTTGATTGCTCGTTTGCCACCGTTTGCAATAAAACAAAAAACGTCTATCCAGTGTGGTATAGGAGATCAGTGTCCCTCATTTTGTGGTGGAGCCTAGAGCCCAACAGTGGGACATGTATCAGCTGAAACAATGATGCTCATGATGATAATAGCGGAGGAGGCTTAAGCTGGCATTAGTAAGCTGAAATTGTGATGAATTTATTAGAGATTGCAACCCGGTATGTTTGTCAACCTGGCTGGGCCCGGTTGCATTTGTCGCCGACCGGTGCCGGCCCGGACGGGCCCGGTTTGCAATCTCTAGAATTTATATTACATATGATGATGTTATAAAATAATGCATCATCAATCTGCTCTTACTCCAATTACTTGGTTTCAAAAAAGAAGCTCAGTTTCCATCATACATATTGCACAAGTTTAGGCAATAGTTTCATGACCGGCCGCCTTCCTAGCGTCAACCCTTCTTCGTTATTGTAATAGCTCGAGCCTCCACCACAATAAGAGTGAAACTCCTTATTATATCATGTTGGTCAGACAGGTGTGTATTTTTTTTTTTTTTGGTAAGCGCACACACGGTCCATTCCGTCCGGGGCGACGAAAGGACGGCGTCGCACTCGTCCTTGGGCCGACCGCCGGAGGAGGGTAACTTGTCGTCAGTGGTCGGCCCGCAGACAAGTTTGTATAGGGTTTTGTTTCGAGTTTTACTTCTCTTGCATAGATTTTATATGCGTACTATTTTCCTTAGTCGCCTTTTACGATATCCACGGCTAAGATAGGAAGTAGTGAATTCTATTCCATCACCACAGGAACTTTATAGGTAAGAAAATTTAAATTTTACCTCGACACTCATGTTTCAATTACGCTTCATCATCCCTTAAAACAGGAACGTATAAATAAATGACAGTTTTATTTGCCTTTACATTTTCAAATCAAAAGCTACAACTTTGTAATACACATAAAAAAACGTACGTGAATCAAATTGGAAGGTGTTGAACTTAATGTTTTATGTATTGCTTTTTATTATGACATCAGTTTTACGACATTATTTTAGTATGTCGCGACTTTGATGTAACAGTATATTGTAAACTTTGATATTTTTTTTTATATAAAGAACTCTGCAACTGTATTTCGGTAGCAGCAGCGAATATAAAAGAAAACTAGCTTTATAGTGAGAGTTATGTCAAAATTCAAAAATTTTTTACGAGCTTTACATGTATAGATGTCCGACATTTCATCGTTATTACATAGGTACCCAGAGGTTTTTTTCTTTACATACTTTTCAGATCCACAGGCTATCATCTCAGCTCATATACGTCCCACTGGGCTTCAATTTCCCCCTTAATAGGACGGAAATAGACCTATTACGCCACGCTGGTCAGATGGGTTGTTATAGGTTTTTATTTCGTGTTTTCCTTTTCTTGCATAGATTATATATAGATAGGTATATGCATATTATATTCCTTCGTCGTCTATTAAGACACCTATGGGTAGTGCTGAATTACATTCTTACTCCACCACCACAGGGAAAATTACGGGCAGGCCATCGCAGACAAAGATTCAGTACCGATGGTACCCAAATGGTGATAGGGAATTATGCGCCGACCTTTCTATCCACTCAAACAATTTGAGGGGGGGATATGACTAGCTCGTAAGATCCAAAAACAATAGGCTAAAGAATACAATTCATCACGCTTTTTTCCTATAGGTGCTATTAACGACGACCATGGGAGATGAGCGGATAACATGATTTCAAGATAAAGAAAATTCGAAATATAACTCTATGCAGGGTGTATCAGGTAATGGGGCAACTGGTCAAACGGGAGTTAGGCAATAGTGGTAGGAACCCATGAAAAAACTTTGAAAGAAAAATATTGATTTGTTAATGAATTAGAGACATGTAAAGTTTTCAATTTTGTCATCGATTTTTCGTGTAAATCTGATTGAAATGTATAAAGTCAGTGATACTTAATCTGTGACATATTCGTACTTTGTTAAATTTTCATTAGAAATTCAATAAATCAATGATTATGTTCGCATAAGTAAGACAAACTTCGCTTTAAATCAGCTGATCGGCCGATGACCGTTGGCGGCTCGCGTTTGTACCTACGTTGTCATTGAAGCGTTTGCGCAATTCTAGGTATAAATGAATGAATTAATTATACTGTCGAAGCTTTACATGCCTACATGTATCCTGTCTGTACATGCCTACATAATACATAATATTTAAGGCATAGACTCTTAGACACACATTTTTGAAATCATTATAACTTTTATGTTATATTGTTTTTTGTGTAATATACATTCTAATTACGATCTATGACCGTTAAACTACAACATACTCGAACAGTTGCCCCATAACCTGATACAGCCTTGTATATTAATCAACCAGCATGGTGAAGTAACCAATTCGCCTCACAATATAAGGGAGTGGCCAATACATGTAACAAATATGGCGTTTTATACGATTTATGTATACTAAGAGCAATCTCAATCAATTTACTAAAACATTTGCTAGTAATATCAACATGCATTAAACGTGGCCTTGGTGGATATATAACATTTCCCAGCCGCTGTGTTTTGGTACAAACTATAACCAAACAGCGGATATATGAGAAGTAATTACGATTTCAAACTATACACTAAACGCTATTATTATTCTGTTATTCGCTCAAATTATATGGTTTTAGCACAGCATGCGTTTTTACTCTTTATCCGCCTTTCTATCAGCCTGTAGACTTTCTCTGTTACTTAGGCCGTCCTAAAGGAGCTATTACCATATTTACCAAGCTTGACAGGCGGATTAACGATGGCAATTCTTGTTATAAATTTTCGAAGAGATTTTCACTCGTTCCTTTAGCTAAAGTAAAACTGGAACGTGCTACACAGAACTTTGGCTAAGACTCACTATTGACCCATGTACCTTTCTTCCTTTCGGATTGTGAGCCAGGACAGATCCTTACAAGCTGTTTTAGTATTCGGCGGTCTACCCTCGGCCTTGCCAGTAGACCATCGTATGCTTCTACTTATGGAGGCTTTTTTTTTTTATTGCCAATGGTGGCAAACGAGCAAGCAGCACACCTGATGGTAAGTGAAACTGCTGCACATGGACCTTTGCAATACCAGGGGCACAGCCAGGCCGCTGCCTACCGTGAAGGAAATACTCTTCTTAAACCTCGTTTAATGAAGGACATGTCATAGCGCTCGGGAAACACAGCAGCAGGTAGTTCATTCCAGAGCTTGCACGTACGTGGGAAAAATGATCTTTTTTTTTTTTTTTTTTATGCAAACGGTGGCAAACGAGCAAACAGTACACCTGATGGTAAGTGTTGCTGCCGCTCATGGACCTTTACAAGGCCGTTGCCTACCGCGAAGGTAGTGTGAATGCGTGCATTGAGGCTCGGTGATACCAAGGGCACCACCAAAACCCTCCACACGCAATCACCCTCAGAAAGTTGGGCTTCCGGCTCTCTCGCTCACCGAACGAAGCGCAGTAACAAATTGCTACTACTCAGACGTCGATTTTCTGCGAGAGCATGGTACTGCCCCGGACGGACCGGCCCACGGCTGTAGACAGATAACTGTCGACAGTGTGGTCCTACCACTCCTAATCGCTGGAAACGTACAGTTGAAGACCATAACGTTTCCAGGTGAAATCGATGAACCCTGCTACGATGTTGAGTGGTACGTTGGTAGAATGGTGACGGTGGTACTAAGTCAAACAGTTCCTCGGAGCACTCCCCGTGAAAGAGTCGGTAGAGTACACAGAGTGACCCAAAGTCTCTCCGCTGCTCCAGCGACTCCAATCTGTCCGTAAGATTGGGATCCCCGACGATTCGAACAGCCCGTCTTTGCAGGGAGTCAAGTGGGTCTAGCTGATATTTGGGCGCACCTGCCCAGAGATTTGAGCAGTACTCCACATGAGGACGAACTTGCGCTTTGTATAGCACAAGACGCTGTCTCGGTGTGAAGTACCGCCTGGCTCTGTTCAGGACGCCCAACTTTTTGCTTGCCAATTTGGCTTTGTCCTCCAAATGACTCCTAAACTGGACTTTGCTCGATATTTTGACGCCGAGAATCCCAATACTCTCAGAAATTGGGAGAGTTACTCCTTGGAACTGTGGCGCCATGACAAACGGGTCCTTCTTTGCAGTGAACGCGCAAACTTGTGTCTTTGTGGGGTTGAACTGGACTAGGTTCCGTTCACCCCATTCCGAGGCCCGCCCCAGAGAGCGCTCGACTTCAGACACAAGTTGAACCCTTCTTTCCTGAGTACTCCGAGGGATATTCCGTTGCTCAGTGTACCGCTCATCACCCGTACTGTCATCCGCATAGCAACGCATACTCTCGATAGAGAGCATGTCATTGATATGCAGGATAAACAACGTCGGGGAGAGCACCGAGCCTTGTGGTACACCAGCATTAATGGTCATGGTATCGGAGCAGGAGCCATCTACGACGACTTTTATACTCCGACCATCCAAAAAGCTGGCGATCCAATTACAGAGTCCCTCGGGGATTCCGTAAGATGCTAGCTTCGATAGAAGTGCCCTGTGCCAGACCCAAGTGCCCTGTGCCAGACCCAAGGCTTTTCCTTCCTTTGGAGGTTTGCCTTGATGAGTACCTACTAGTTGAACGACTGCAGCGTTCATCAGATGATCGATCCTATAAAGATCGAATACTTTATCCTTTCAGGTGTAATTATCATCATCATCTCAGCTCATACACATCCCACTGCTGAGCTCAAGCCTCTTCCAAAATAGGTCTGCTATTACCAAGGTTATATACTATAAGGTTATATTTTGATATTTCCTATTTGTATAGATTTATATGTGACAGGACCACACTGTCGACCGTCTTCTATCTACAACCATTCCGATTGGTAACTTTTGCCCCATTTCAGATAATCGGGCACAACTAACATAACATTTGTAGACACTGCTCTGTTCATATTTATGGTAGCGAGTGCCTTCGCCTGAAGCTGCCTTAGCCGAGGCCGCGGGTGACTGAGCCGGGGAGTAGTCCGTCACCCGCAGAGGCTTATCGCGCGAGGGTGAGGCACCTTCCGGGGCGTCGGGGAGGGGTGCTACCCGAAAGGGTATCTCGCCGGGTTGGCTACGGACAATACATAATTCGGTACCAGTGGTCGGCCTCAAGGCAAAGGGGTAGGAGTACGATGGGTTATGGGACCGCGCCTTAATTTTGTGTCGCCCCAGAGGTAGTAGACGCCCCAAACGTGTGTTTTGGGCATAGTCGCCCAAAAAAGAAGCCTAATGTATCATAGCCGAAAACCGTACCGGAATAACCTTACACAATTTTTTTTTTAATTTAGGTCGTATTCATACAAAAAAAAATACAAAGTAGTAATGAGAACTACCGACAGAAGTGAAAACCTAAAACTATGAACCAGCAGTTGTTGTTTTTGGATATTCAAATGAATCGTTTGTTCTTATATAGTAACATATACATAGTTACATATATAGTGTTAGCATTAACACGTCGCGTGATAATGTCGATGAAGACTTATATAAATTTACTCCCCATTCAAAACCTATCTATATAAGTTATCACTTTAAAAGTCTTGTTTTAAATTGCAAAAATAAACAATATTCTGTTCAATACTATATTAAATATTCTATTCAATAAAATTATTTATTCTTCTGACTATAACAACCTTTTGTCTTTTCTTTTAAATTATCTCAAGTATATTTCATTTCATGGCTACACAACTATTATAACTAGTTACGCTGTCGAATAATTTATGCACATATGTAAATATCTTAATTGGAACTATTCTGCACTTGCATTTCGTGTAACCACCTAAGGCTGCAGATGAAAATTAGTGCTACATTTCTATTTATAATATGCTGAGTTGTTGCCTTTTGAAAATTAGTTTATAGGCACATCATCATATCATTTCAGCCCATCGCCGTCTACTGCCGGACGTAGGCCTCCCTCATGTTACGTCAGAGAGTGCCTTCTTGTGACACCTGCATCCAACAACGCCCAGCAACTTTCACAAGGTCGTGGGCACCCATTCGTTCTACACTGCGTCGTCCGATACGTGGTCGCCACTCGAGAATCTTTCTCCCCCAGCGGTTGTCGGTTCGTCGAGCGAAGTGGCCGGCCTATATACGTCTTACTATTGGGCTCGTGTCTCCTTCACTATGAGAGAGAAATTACTATACTATGCTGATAAGACGTGTACTAGATTTTATGTTTAGTTTTCATTCTTTTACAGTGATTTCATTTACATATCATATCCCTTAGTCGTTTAGTCTGAGTTTTGTTAGGATATGGCGTGTAGTTCGGGTGATATATATAGAGAGAAAAGACAGTGATAGTAGTACGTATCTTATCAATACCTAGACACTTTAATAATTCCTTAAAAACATTACTCTCAAATTGCCTACCCTGGTCACTGGTGAGTTTAACAGGGCAGCCAAATCGCGAAATCCATCCCTCTACTACCACCTTAGCGATCGTCTCTACCGTAATATCCCTAACTGGAAAGGCTTCGGGCCATCTAGTTTGACGGTCCACAATCGTAACTAAATACCTGTAGTCTTGCAAAGATATAGGCAAAGGGCCTACAATATCTACATGAATATGACTAAACCTTTCTACTAGAGGAAAATTGCCAATTTTTGATTTCGTATGTCTATGTACCTTAGAACGTTGGCATTGAATACAACTCTTTGCCCATTTATTAATATCTACGTTCATATTAACCCAGAAAAATCTTTCCTTTATAAGTTTTCTTGAGGTTCGAATTCCTGGGTGGCTCAAATTATGTACCGAGTCAAACGCTGAACTGTATTGCTCTGGTATATACGGCCTAATTTTATCTGTTGAAGTTTCGCAAACTATAGGAATATTACAGTCGAACAATATTTCCTTGAATTTATACTGGTCACTTGATCTCTTGCGTAACTAAGTAAGCTGCTCGTCGCTATCTTGTGAATGTACTATATCGGCATAATTCAATACTGTGGGACAACTGATTGTTTCCACGCGCGAAAGTGCATTGGCTACAATATTCTTATCGCCGTCTATGTACCTAATATCTGACGTGAACTTACTTATAAATAAAAGTTGTCGAATACGACATGGTAACTCATTGTTTCCTCCTATTTTGGAAAACGCAAATGTCAAAGGTTTGTGGTCTGTATATACAATTAAATTACGACCTTCTACCATATTTCTAAAATACTTAATAGCTGAAAATACTGCTAACAATTCCCTATCGTAAGTACTATATTCGGACTCCGCTGTGGTCATTTTCTTTGAAAAATATCCAAGCAATTCCCACTTGTTTTTTACTAACTGTTGCAACACCGCACCTACACACGTACTCGATGCGTCCGTCATAAGTGCAAGCGCGGCGTCAGGTTTCGGATAACATAATGTGGTTGCCTTTTGTAAATTAATTTTACATTGTGAAAATGCTTTGTTTGCTTTTTCTGTCCATTTCACAATGGTTTTATCGTTTTTCTTCGAATTGATTAAATATTTATTTAACTCGGCTTAATATTCTACCGCGTGTGGCAAATGTAGGTAATCTATAAAAATTTTCCATTCCTAAAAATCTACGAAGTTTTTGAACGGTTTCCGGTTTTGGGAATTTTTCGATTGCATCTACCTTATCCTTCAAAGGTCGTATACCTTCTGTTGAAACCTCAGAGCCTGAAAATTCTAACTTTGGTTGACCGAAACAACAAATTGTGTAAATTTATGGTAATACCAAACTGGTTAAATCGTTCAAAAACTTCACGTAAATGTTTTTTATGACTCTAAATCATTACTTGTGATTATGACGTCATATAAATAATGATACAAATAATCTAGACCTTCCAAAACTGTGTGAATCATAAACTGTTGAAAGGTTTGTGCAGCATTTCGCAAACCAAAGGGCATACCCGGAAACTCAAAAAGTCCGAACGGTGTAATTACTGCAGTCTTCTCGACATCCTCGGGCGATACCATTATAAACTGGTAAGCTCTATTTATATCAATTCGCGAAAAAAATTTTTTACCATATAACAAATAAGTAAAATCATGTAACCTCGGTATCGGGTATCTATCCGGTTGTGTGATAGCATTAAGTGCTCTCTAATCACCACATGGACGAATCTGACCATCCTTTTTAGGGACAACATGTAAAGGACTTGCCCACGCACTTTTCGACGGTCTATAAATCCCTAGCTCTTGCATGATTTTAAATTCCTCCCTTATCTTAGTATATCGGTGCGGTGGCAACGGCCTCGCCTTGGCATGGACAGGAGGGCCCGTGGTAACAATTTCATGGTACACCGCATGCTTAGTAGGTTCCTTAAATGATACAGGTCTCGTAATTTCTGGATATTCAGCTAACAAATCGTAAAATGGATGATTTCCGTCGAACGTTCTTACTGATTGCTCTTTACTGTTGACAATCTCAGTAAAAACGTTTAATTTAGTAACATCATCACAAAGTTTACGTGCACTTAAATTAACAATTAGCTTAAAATGTATTAAAAAATCAGCACCTGTAATCGACTGTCGTACATCAGCGATTACAAATGTCCAGCAAAATACTCTACGTAAACCTAAATCTAGTACTAAAGTTTTTAGTCCGAAAGTCTTTATGATTGTTCCGTTTGCCGCATATAACACATAGTCTGAATGTTCACTGTTACGTACGTTTTTTGTCACTTTACAACGCGGCACGCGGACACTGGTGCGAACATATCTGTAATATGTTCGCACCAGTGTCAATTAAAAAACCTAATCCACTACAACGGTCCGTACGCTTAGACGGTAATTTGCTCCGCTATAGACCTCCGCCAGCGATGACTCCGCGGCAGCTAGTTTCCCTGCTGCTTCCAGGCGCAAGGCTCAGTACAACGGTGTGCCTTCTCCTTGTACTTATAATGGTAAAAGCATACCCAATCCTTGCTTGCTGGTGTACGGCGAGGAGTGCGTCCTCTCGGTCCACGAGACGCCAATCTTCCATCTCTGGAACGGATCCTGCTGGAAGGCGGTCGGGAAGCTCTTCTGGCACGTTCAATCTCGTCGAGACGCGCGCTGATTTTAACTAATTCCTCGGCTAAATCGACGCTATGGGGATTATCAGCCATCATTTCCACAGTTGTACAATACACAAAGTTCTAATTCTAATTAAAAAAAATGTAAAAGTTCTAATTCACTAGCAGAAAGTTTTTCACTAAAAATATGCTAATAACAATAAATCTACTATCACTCCTAATTCACGAGTCGCACTGTTGTCGGAACGTTCGGGAATCACGTTGGTACTTTTGTCGGGACGTTCGGGGTCACCATTGTTGAGTCTGAGTTTTGTTATGATATGGCGTGTAGTTCAGGTTAGTGATGTAACGAATATTCGCATTCGCATCGCGAATATTCGCATATGTTTCTGACATTCGCAATCGCATTCGCATTCGCAAGGAACGATGCGAATGTTTGGCGAATATATTTGACAAACTAAAAGCAAATTATATATGTAATTGTGTAATGATATGATAATATTTATTATTTTTATTTACTCATAATATTTGACAAAAAAACAATATTATGGAACACTCAGGTCGGCAACTAAATTAGAAATACCATGCTATTTTTGTAAGTAATATAAACTAATGAATGGGGAGCCGGTTTTTTGTTCGGTTATACTGCGAAAACCACTGAACGATCAAAATAATATTTATACCATAAGATGCAGAATGTTTCGGAGAAAGATTTAGTATATGATATGTTGGTGAATACTTATCCGGAATTTATATTTGTTTTTGACGTGACAACGTCTTATAATTCGATCTTTTTTTTTTTGGGGTGGGCTGCGGTCGGCGCGCTTGCGCACCACTCTGTCCGGGGCGACAGAGGGGCGTAAGCACGCAACACCCGCAACCCACCTCAACACCACGTCCCCTTCGTCGTTGGACCGACCACCGGAGCAGGGTTACTTGTCATCAGTGATCGGCCCGACGGAATACCCCCTACCCGGGGTACCCTCCCGTCGACCGACGTCCCCCGCTCGGGGAGGACGTCGGTCTTTCCTCACGCGGTCGGCCTCTCGGCGGGTGACGGACTAACTCCCCGGTCACGTCACCCGTGGCCTCAGCTAGGGCGGCATGGGACGCAGGTAGTCGTGCCTGCGCCGCCAAAGTCACTGGCGGCGGGTCGCTTCGTCGAGGCTGTGCTCCTAGCGTTCGCGACCCGCCGCCTCCTTCTGCGAGATAACTGCCTCGCAGAAGCATGCGACCGCGTCCCAGTTCCTGATGCTGCCGAGCATCTCCCTAGCGATGGTCGGCACCGATGATTACGACGAGTTCACGGTGCTGCTCTGCCCAAGCGGCACAGACCTCGAGCGTATGCTGCGCCATGTCCTCGTCGCAATCGCAGTGGTGGCAGGACGGTGTTCTCTCCCCGGTCCAGACACCGTATCGAGGCCTCTCCAGGCGGTCTGCCCAACGGGCGATGACATCTCGGCGGGCGTCGACGCGCCAGGCGGTGAGCTCCCTTAAGGAAACAACACCGCCCTCCCCTCGCACCCCCGACACCCGCCGATACAATTTGGCGAGCACTTCCGCCTCCAGTTCCATTTAAGGCTTGCCATACAAAATATCTCATTATTTCATTCATTTCGGCTCATATACGTCTCACTGTTGGGCCCGAGCCTCCTCCACAATAGGAAGGAAGTTGACCTTACTATACCATGCTGGTCAGACAGGTTGGTATAGGGTTTTATTTCGAGTTTTCCTTCTCTTGCATAGATGTTATATGCGTATGATATCCCTTAGTCGACTTTTACGACATCCACGGGCAAGAGAGGGAGTGGTGACTTGTATTCTTACTCCGTCATTCTCACAAAATATCTATCAAACAAATAAAATTAAAATTTTCTTTTGAAAAATGAAACCATTCCATCCGTATTTTCTTATGACGTTGTCACGCTCAACTATCGTCAGTAAACCGACTTTACAGACAACCGATTTTTTGTGTGAATGAATAATGATTTTTGCCAATAAAAAAAGAACATGATTCGTTATGAAAAAATTACATAATTTTTTTAAGTAATCGTTAAACTTTTTGACATACCATGCAACACTAACACTCTCAGCGTCACAAATTGTGAACTAACTCCACACTTCAGTAACATGTGCTTTACTCATGTTTGTAAATTTGACAAATACAATAATAATAATAATAAACTAATCTCAAATTACAACGAATATTTTCGAACGAACCTTATTAGTTTCATTCGTTCAACTTGTAACGGTTAACCTTTGCTATATTTGGCTTAAACATGGCTGGTACGAAATGTTAAACCCGTATGATATTTTGCACGCGCTTTATTTGAAAGTCAACATTCATATATATTATATTCGCATATTCGCATTCGCGAATGTTGGAGATATATATTCGCACTCACATTCGCATTCGCGAATGTCTCAATCCTAACATTCGTTACATCACTAGTTCAGGTGATATACAGTATGACTGGTAAAAGATTGTACATATTCAAGGAAACGATAGATAATGGCCACATGTAACTAATAAAAGTGTAAAAAGAAGATAATATTAATTAACTACATAGTAAACATCAACAATATTAATGTTACAAGACTTCCAAAAATATTGTCACCCTACTGGCGATACACCGATACCGATATCGAGTAACAGTTTTGTTAGCACTGTTGTCAATTTATTACTAGAATTACTTAAACTAGGTGTAAGAATAATGTCATAAAACACTAAAGTTATTTGCAGATTCATAGCTCTTACCAATCCTGAGATAAAGTGATTTGTTTCTAATCAAAACAATAGGTTTGCCAGCGTACGTTGACCTCTGTCTGCAGCCCGCGACGAAAAAAAATACCTACTGGGTCGCATAGGTAGAATATTTACCTAAAATGTAACTAGTTCAATGCGCGAACTGTTTAGTACCTACAATTGCTGACGTACGTTGACCTATCCCATGTGTCCATAACTAAATATTTTTATAAGATAATTAGTTCAAAATTTAAGTACGAATTTTTTTTATATATTCGGTATCAGAATCGAGTACTGAATACCCTCCTTCAATATGTACAATCTTTTACCAGTCAGCCTGTATATAGAGAGAAAAGACAGAGCGCGTTCATGTGTTTATTTCTCGGTGCGACTCGACCCAGACTAATTAATATATTGTTTTTTTTTTTTTTTTTTTTTTTTTCTGTGTGTACAGCTGTTGGCCGCAGATGGCCTTGACAGCTTGACGCGGACTATGGGTGAGCGCTGAGGGCTCTCAACCCGGAGAAGAGTATGCTAAGCGACATCGCCCAAGGGCTCCCCCTGTGGGGAACGGACCTCGGCTTGGGGCGTCGCTGGAAGCAAAGTGGGCGTGCCCACGTTTTTAGTAGTGACTTTTGCGCGGCGCGGTTTCGCACCTCGACGGCGAGGGCGGAACCGCGGATATTTATTTGTTAAGGCCTCGCGGGCCGTGTAGGCTCTTTGTTGAGCGAGTGTGATATTGTCGTCCTCTTCGTCGAGGACGTGACGAGGACGTCGGATGGAACTAATTAATATATTGTCGTGTGGTCATTTATATATACCGCTACAGTTCCATAACCATAGGGTAAAAACGGGACCCTATTACTAAAACTTCGCTGTTTGTCCGTCCATCTGTCTGACACCCAAGAACCGCGATAGCTAGACAATTGAAATTTTTACAAATTATGTATTTCTTTTGCCGCTATAACAACAAATACTAAAAACAAAATAAAATAAATATCCCATACAACAAACGCGAATTTTTACTCTTTTTTGTTTAATGGCTCGGAACCCTTTGTGCGCGAGTCCGACTCGCACTTGGCCGATTTTAGACGACCCCTATAGACAAGAGACAGTAGTTAATTATATTCTTACTCCATTACGAGAGTCAAAATCTTAGATATACATCATATATATTAATCATCATCATCATTAAAACTCATTTACAGACCCATTGCACTATAATAGGAGTGAAATTAATCTACTATACCACGCTGGTCAAAGGTGTTGCTATAGAGTTTGGTTTTGACTTTTTCATCTCTTATATGCATATTATATCGCTTAGTCGTCTTTTACGACAATCTCGAGTATGGTTAGCGGTGTATACACATATCAATAGTGATTCAAAAATTTACTTTGAAGACCTTTTACATTTATTATTTTCAATTACCGATGTTCTTTCGTCCTTTTTTTGTCATTTTATATTTCATCTTGTATGCATTTTAATGTAATGTATATAAACTACTTTTTTCTTTGGGTGGGTTACGGTAGGCTCATTCGCCGCTCGGCTACGTCCGTGGCGACAGAAGGGCGTAAGCACGCACACCCTGACACATCGCCTTCGTCGTTGGGCCGACCACCGGTGCAAAGTTACTTGTCGTCAGTGATCGGCCCGACGGAATACTCCTGAGGAGTACCTTCATCATTCATCATCATTTCAGCCCATATACGTCCCACTGTTGGGTTCGGGCCTCCTCCATAACGGAAGGGTAATTGACCTACTATACCACGATGGTCAGACGTGTTGGTATAGGGTTTTATTTCGAGTTTTCCTTCTCTCGCATAGATGTTATATGCGTTTTATATCCCTTAGTCGTCTCGTACGATCACCCACGGGTAAGATAGGGGGTGGTGAATTGTATTCTTACTCCGTCACCACACGGAATTATATTATAATCTATATAAACTACAAAGAAATTCCCGCGGTTTAACCCGCGTAGTTCCCTTTCCTATGGGAATACAGGGGTAAAATGTAACTTATGTTACTGGTTCATAATGTAGCTTTCCATTTGCGAAAGAAGTTTTAAAATCAGGCTAGTGGTTTATGCGTGAAAACATAATAAACAAAACATACTTTCGTATTTATATATTGGTAAGGATATTGTTCAATAAATAATGTTTTTCTACTTTCTTTTTTCAGTGTATAATATTATAGATTTAAATACAATATATTACGCCCAATCGCTCGTAGCTTCACTCTAGATTGTATAAATAAATATCGAAATAGATTCCGCGGCTGCTTTGTATAATTTCAATGGAAATTGTATTAACCCTCTCAACCGTGTAATATTTATTTAAGTATTATGAGATCTAAATACATTTTGTGATTGTGGTTTGGATATTGAATAAAATTAAAACTAAAAATATTGGCTTATATGTACACAATACAATACATACGTGTATACAATCCCATACCGACCTGTCCGACTAGCATAATTTAAGGTAATTTCCCTCCTATTGTAGAGGAGGCTACAACCTAGCAGTGGGATCTATATGAGCTGAGATGATGATGATTACGACTCCCACGGGAAAGTAAGCATTGCATTGTCAGCTCATCACCACACAAGCATATAATACTGCTGAGACACACTGTGGATAAAACAAACAAATATAAAAAAGCTGCGAAAAAAAAAATATCTCTATATTTTATAGACAGTAAAGCGCTTATGAAAGCAGGATCCATTTAATCTAGCAATGGAAATGTACACTTTGTACAAGATTCTTGTTAAAGAAATGAAATGATTTTCTAGGTTCCTATGTAACATTCTATTAGATACGAATACTACATTTGACTTTATCCCAAATCGTGTAAGGATATCACACTATAAGCACTCGTATTCTTATAAACTTCTTATTTCGTATTACCAGAATTGCGGGTTTTTTACCGCTATAAAAAGTATTTCGTTACTTTTTGGGTTAACCATCTAGACATTTACATATGTTCTTATATTTATTTTATTAAATTGGTCGAACTCACATTTTAGAGGTTTGTTTTAAACGTGAAGTTATCGTGTAACGAAGATTATTAAACAGTCGTACAAACGTTGTTAGCGGTACTTAAAAGAAATTTGTATTGGTTTGAAACGACTTCTTTAGAATCATTGTGATTTTAAACTCGATGAAACGAAAAAGCGAGTTCATAGAGAAACATGTAAATGTATAGGACTCAGCCGGTGCGAGAATGAGATAAAGGGCGAAGGACGATAGACGAAGGACAAAGGATGAAGAAGTTTCACTTCTGATATGCGTACTTTGTACACACGATCTTTTATTTTAACCCCTCAGGCGCAAAACATCGCGGTGCTCTCGAATGCCCCGCGCGCTTGGGTATATTGAAAAAAGTTCAGTGAATTTTATGATTTTACGTAAACTATTATTGTTTCTATATGACAAGGAAATATGAAATAAAATATATATTAATAGCTTTTAATTGGTTGATTTAAATAAATGTACTAAAAGTAGTTGCTAATTGTAAAGTATTTTTTTGAGTCAACGTATATCCCAAAAGCGCTTTGAGCACATTTTTTTTTGGGTCTAATGGTGTCCCAAAAGCGCTCGAGGGGTTACTCCATTGAGCATCAAATTTCTCTGTGGTGATGGAGTAAGAATACAATTCACCGTGGTACTTGCCTGTGGGTGTCGTGTAATACGACTGAGGGATACAATATTCATATACAAGATATGAAAAACTCGACACAAAACCTTATACCAAAACGTCTGATCAGCGTAGGTCAATTTCCCTCCTATAGTGTAGGAGGCTCGAGCCCAACAATAGAATGTGTATGGGCTAAATTGATGATTATGATAATGAAGATCGAACAATGATGAGAGTGGTCGGTTTCATACTTGAGACAATTCCTTGTGCAAGTTAAAGAGTACCAGCCTAAATACTTGCTCAGATACTCACGCGGGTCAAGTAGGTTGATTTGACGTCGAGTTTTCTTTCTGTTGTATCTATGTTTTCAGCATATCATATCTTTTAGTGAATTTTTACGACATCGTTGGTAAGAAATGAAATAGTGAATTGTATTCTTATTCAGTCACAAGGCGGAGGTTATTTTATATATTCTAGAATATTCTTAGCTGTTTGAGTTGCAAAGGTTAGATAACGCTATGTAGAAAACGATATTCTGCCGGTCTGGTTAGGTTTACAATCCCCCAGAGAGATCGACTGCGTGAGGGCGGTGCTCCGATTACACTATTATTGCCGGGGTGTATTTCTGCATGACGGTAACCATAAGGGTAACACGGCAGGCTGTTGAAACGGATTGTTATAGGATTTTATTTGGAATTTTCCTTCTCTCACAGAGGTGGTATATACATATCATATCCCATAGTCATAGTAGTCTTGTACGACACCCGTAGAAAAGACAGGGAGTGGTGAATTATATTTTTACTCCGTCACCACACGCAAAAAAGAAGATTAATATTTCGTAATTCAAGGCAGCTTTAAAAGTTCCTAACTGATGCGGTTATTGTAAAAATATATTACGAAAAGTATTTCAATATCGTTCCTTATGAACTGAATGAAGTCTGCAGAGTTATTGAAACCGTTTTTTACTTATTACAGAGGTATGAAATGTCTGCATTCTATGCAGTCTTCGGCGAGCATCTGGTTTGGGAAAGTTTTAATTTTCTCCTACAATAAAAACTTACAAGTATATTTCAGACTGGTTAATTTAATTTTTAGAATAAGTGGATTTGACTATTTTAACTTGTAAAAGTATTGTAATATATAGGGATAAGGGTGAAATATTAATAAGGGACTTATTTATTATAGACTAGAAATATACCGTGAATACGACTATATGAAAAATGTATATCAAGTGATTCAGCATTTTCCGTGTGGTGACAGAATTCAAATATAATTCAACATACCCACTCCTGCTCGTAAGTGTCTTAAAAGAAGATTAAAGGATATAATAAGCACATAACAACTATACAAGAAAAGGATAACTCGGAACAACATCCTACGCCAGTTTGCCCAGCGTGGTACAGTAGAGAGCAATCCCTCAAATAGTGGAGTGTAAGGAGGTTCGAGACCAACAGTGGTATGTATATGAAATGAGATGATGAAGTATCTGCTAATTAAATATAATAAGAGCTAACATTTGGAACATATACATCTGTACAAAAAATATTTTTCATACATTTAATTGTTCTCAATATTGCTTATATTAGGGAAAAAATCTTGGAATCTCAAAATTGTGTAAATGTCACTTTTCCGTGTGGTGACAAAGTAAGAATATAATTCACCACCCCCTTTCTCGCCCATGGGTGCCGTTAAAAACGACCGAGGGTTATGGATAAACAGAGAACTTCACTGCAACATAAGGAAAACTCAAAACGTTTGACCTGATTACCAATTTACGTTTCAATGTAGGCGACTCGATTCCAATAATGGGACGTATAATATATGACCTTCTTTCTTTTTCTTTTTTTGGGTTACGGTCGGCGTACTCCTCGCCTGACTCCGTCCGGGGCGACAGAGAGGCGTAAGCACGCACACCCGGAGCACCGGAGCAGGGTGACTTGACGTCAGTGGTCGGCCCGACGGAATACCCCCTGAGGAGTACCCTCTCCTCGATCGACGTCTCCCCCTCAGGGAGGACGTCGATCTTTCCTCGCGCGGGCGGCCTCTCAGCGGGTGACGGACAAAATGACGGACGGTCCAGTCAACCGCGGCCTCGGCTAATAATATATGATGATGGAAAATCTAAAAAAAAACATTAACGTTGAGTACTTATTGTCTAAGAAAATATAAAGCCCGACACTAGTCAGGGTTTAATTTAATCCAAGTATATCGATGCACTTTGCACAACTAAAATGCAAGACCAATCTGACATTGCTCTCAATTTTGTTTAACTTCGAATCGCTTTGAGCACGGACAAGTTTAAATTGCATAGTTTTGTTTCTATCAATTCCAATGTTTAGTTGTGCAAAGGCTTCGAAACCGTTAGACAATTTATATAAGTAACTAAATTGAGACTGAAAATACTTGTGTAGTTTTAAGTACCATAAGTACTGATAATACCGTAAGTATACGTATGGTGACGGATTAAGAATATAATTCACCATCCGTTTCGAGTGGCGACCACTAATCGGGCGACACAGCGTAGGAAAACCCCCTACTAGGTAGATTGATACCTTGAAAGTCGTAGGGAACTGTTGGATGCAAGTGGCGCAGTATGGAGTCCGAGTGGCATTCTTATGGGGAGGCCTATGTTCAACAGTAAACGTCTATGAACTGATGTACTTCCAGTACTGACATCGCAAATAGTATTATGGTCTAAGACGATATGATGATATATTATCGCGCATCTCGGCAGCTATAAATTAACACTTTCGGTTTTATCCTAACGTTATTTTTATAAAATTACTAAGTACTTATTAAATATTTAAATTGCTGAACACTATCACGACTTTTTTTTTAGGGTGAGCTGCAGTCGGCGCACTCCTCGCACCACTTCGTCCGGGGCGACAGAGGGGCGTAAGCACGCACACCCGCAACCCACCCAAACACCACGTCGCCTTCGTCATTGGGCCGACCACCGGAGCAGGATTCGACTTTGGCTTACACTCGCGACCGATACCCTAGTGAAGGATAGAAACAACCCAGAGACTATAGTTCTAGTGTCCTTGTTTTACGCCAGAGTGGCAGGCAAGAATCAGATCAGATCATCAAAATCTATTCAGTAGTTTTTGTGAAATGTCGTTTGAAAGACCAATAAACATACATACATACTCACAAACTTTCGCGCTTATAATATTAGAAAGATATAATCAGTTATAGCTGACCTGTTTATTTGTAGTGACCTCAATTAGCGATTATTGCAGATCATCAATATACTGTTGAAACTAAGGATGTAACAGATCGATCGACTACCCATGCCTTCACGGGTGTAATTTCAAATTAGAACAATTATTACGCGAATTTTAATATTTTCTCTAAAATATAGTTATTTTACACGAAAATTATATCCTGTATTGTATCCTGTCCTATTATATCCTGTACCTATAAGAATAATCCGGTGTTAATTTTTCCAAACCTTAGCTCCCGATTTGTATGACACTATATATATTTTAACATTTTAAGTGAAATTAATCCAATAATCGTTTCGTTTGAGACGGACGGACGTAAGAATACAATTCACCACTCCCTATCTTGCTCGTGGGTGTCGTAAAAAACGACTATGGGATATGATAAGCATATCTGTGCAAGAAAAGGAAAACTCAAAATGAAACCTTATACTAACATGTTTGTCCAGCATGGTTTAGTAGGTCAAATTCCCTCCCATTGTGGAAGAGGCCCGAGCCCAATAGTGGTACATATGTGGGCTGCGATGACGATGAATCCAATAAACTAATTACCAAACGTATTGGAATGTAAACGCTACCAAGAAGATCCGAAAACAAACTCAGCGAACTCATTTGCCTGTTATTTCTATACAGACTTTTTGATGTGAAACATCTATAGGCGAGGGTGATCCCGATCATCGCGTGGCGTTAACGCCACGCTTCGCGGCACCCTTTTAATTAACGAAAAATAAAAATCCGAATCATGTATTCGGATTTTTATTTGTACATTTTTGTAACGAAACCATAGTGCGATTTAAAATTTGTACAACGCCATCTAGTGCACTTAAAGTAAATTGTTACCTATAATGTATACTAATGAAAATAAATGTTTATTGAATAAAAATCATCATTTTCTTGGGAAAAAAATCGTAATATTATTTTTATTAATGTGCTATTTTAGTGCCTGTCGTAATCTGTTCTTTTATGCATATATACTTAATCTATAAAATAATGTATAATTCTCTAACTTGCCAATATAAGTATACCATACCTACTTACAGTACTTTCACGTACGAAAACTGGACAATCGCTTTTTATAGGTGTTTTATTAGTTTCAGATGAATATTTATTTGTTTGTATGTTACAGACTCCTAGGAATTGGATCTTGATCCACTTTCAACATTCAGATTTCATTTAAAATTTGTTAATTTAACAAGAACCAATGACGATAAAATAATTTAAATAGCTTGTCTCATTATCATCATCATCATTACAGGATTAGAGATTTCTTTATCCTTACTAATATTATAAATGCGAAAGTAACTCTATCTGTCTGTCTGTTACGCTTTCACGTCTAAACCACTGAACCGATTTTGATGAAATTTGGTACAGAGATGGACTAAAGCTTGAGAAAGGACATAGGCTACTTTTTATCGCGAAAAAATGGGTATAAGGGGTTGAAATAGGGGATGACATTTTGTATGGAAATTCGTCATTTTCGATGATAGAATCATGAATCTTTGTATTAAGGCACTTGATAATATATACATAAATATTTGTACGAGCGTTTTGGAAATTTCATTTATATGGGGATGAAATTCAACCCCTAAAAGACAAAAAAGCATAAAGCCGAAACCACTGGACCTAGAAACGTATTTTTTTTTAACCGTAGAATTTCTTAGGGTACACGAGCTCTAGCAAAGAAATCACGAAAAAATGGGTATAAGGGGTTGAAATAGGGGATGACATTTAGTATGCAAATTTATCATTTTCGATGATATAACCATGAATCTTTGTATTAAGGTACTTGATAATATATAAATAAATATTTATTCTAGCATTTTGGAAATTTCATTTATATAGGGAAATTTAAACCCTAAAAGACAAAAAATCATAAAGCCGAAACCACTGGGCCTAGAAGCGTAATTTTTTTTTACACCGTTGTATTTCTTGGAGTACACGAGCTCTAGCGAAGGATTTTTGGAAAATCACCCCTTAAGGGGGTGAAAATTGTATAGCCGAAACTATTGGGGCTAGGAACGTAAAACTATGTATTTCTATGTATTGTGCGATTCTCTTTCTTTTGTTGTAAACGAGCTCTAAGAAATTAGTTTTTGAAATTCAATCTCTAAGGGGGTGCAAAATGTATATCCGAAATCATTAGGCCCAGGAACTAGGGATGTGAAAAAATTATCGATTTTTATAATAATCGATTATTAATCGATTTTTTTTTGTAATAATCGATTTTTACAATCGATTATCAAAATAATAGATAATCGATTATTTTTATAATAAAATCGATTTTCCTAAAAAAAGAAGGTCATCACAATACTGCGTGCAGTATTTCATACTATATTAGAAGATGAAGCTCACATTTGCTAAAAAAAAGTCATTATAATCCTGTAGGGAAAAATCGATTATTTTATAATCGATTTATTTTGAAGAACAAAAATCGATTATTTAAAAAATCGATTATTTTCCCTCCAAGTCACATCCCTACTAGAAACGTGAAATTTTGTACAAAGTTGTCTTTTTTGGGGAAAGTGCTCACTAAAAAAGTTTTTGCAATTTTACCCCTAAGGAGGTGAAAAGCGTAAAACCGATATCACTGAACCTAGGAACGATCATTTTAGTACACGATCGCCTTTCTTGGGTTACCCCATTATTTTTTCTTAATGCTCGCTTATCAAGATTACTTTGGTACGACGCAATATGTATTCGGTCCTCTGCCATCGTAGATATATTGCAAAGGTTCTTTTAGCAACATTTTATGACCAGCTGCCTGCCAGACGACATAGCTGGCTAGATGGCATCATCATTTGGTCCAGGTCAATGTAAATCTTTGTCTTAGTAGTATTTTGCGACACCCACAAACAATGAAAGTGTTATAATATTCCTAGCCGCTACCAGACAGTAAGTTAAAATCAAGATATTAATCCAATTTTCTATCTCTAGAAATAAACAAATTTGAAGTGTCTATTTGTTGTCAAAATAATAGGTTTTATTTATGCTCACACAATTATTTGCACGATACCTATGTCTAAAAAACCGGCCAAGTACGAGTCGGGGTCACGCACGAAGGGTATCTATAAAAAAGGGGAAAATTACGTTTGTTGTATAGGAGCCCCCTTAAATATTTATTTTATTTTGTTTATAATATTTATTGTTACAGCGGCAACAGAAATGCATAATTTGTAAAAAATTCAACTGTCTAACTATTGCGGTCCTTGAGATACAGCTTGGTGACAGACAGACGGACAGACAGACAGCGAAGTTTTAGTAATGGGGTCCCGTTTTTACCCTTTGGGCACGAAACCATAAAAACGGCTCAATTTTTTTTGTCTGTCTATTCGATACGGGTAATCTTCAAAACGGCTGGACCGATACTGATAATACTTTACCACCAGGTCTACCAAGCCTTACTTAAGGAATAACTTAGGCTATATTTTATCCAAGGCTATATTTTATCCAAGGCTATATTTTATCTCGGTGTGGCTGGAGCAACTGTGAGAATTTAATCGATTTTAAAATTATTTCACTAACGGAAAGCTAATTTTAAACGAGTAACATATTTAGGTTTTATTCCGTGTGGTGACGGAGTAAGAATACAATTCACCACCCCCTCTCTTACCCGTGAGTGTCCTAAGAGACGACTCAGGGAAATATTACGCATATGACATCTATGCAAGAGATGGAAAACTCGAAACAAAACCCTATACCAACCTGCCTGACCAGCATGGTATAGTAAGGTTAATTTCCCTCCTACTATGGAGGAGGCACGAGCCCAGCAGTGGGACGTATATGAGACGAAATGATGATGAACATATTTAGGCTATTTTTTTATCCCAATATTCCTACGGGCCCGGGCACAATGCGGGTGAAATCGCGGACATTTAATGGATATAAAAATTAATTTACGAATGAAAATCTACATTATCAGCGAATAACAAATAAAGGCTATTTTCATCCTGGTGTTGTCTCGGAACGAGAACTCTGCGAGAGAAACCGGTGGATGTTGACCAATTTTTAAAATTCTTTCAACAATAGGAAGCTACGTTATCAGCGAGTAACATAGGCAATTTTTATCTTGGATATTTGTATGGGATTTGTTAGTACAATTTTTTTTTCACCTATGTAGACTTATAATATCAGCTAGTAACATAGGCAATTTTTATCTCGGCATTCGCATGGGAATGGGGTCTACGTGGGTGAAACTACGGGAGTTTGATCAATATTATTCTTTTTCACCAATGGAAACCTATCAGCGACTAAAGATGGCCATATTTATCATCGTCTTTCCACGTGAATTTGAACTACAAGGGTGGAAGTAATATTCAAATATAAAAATTTGTGAAGTTATTTTGATCTTTCTTACTCGATCACGCGTAAACTGTTGACCAGATTTGGATGAAAATTGACACACAGATAGAGTATTTCTTAAATTAAGAAATATCATCATCATCATCATCATCGCAGCCCACATACTTCCCACTCTTGGACTCGGGCCTCCTCCATAATGGGAGGGAATTTGACCTACTATACCATGCTGGTCAGATATGTTGGTATAGGGTTTCATTTTTCGAGTTTTCCTTCTCTTGCATAGATGTTATGTGTATATATCCCATAGTCGTCTTATACGACATCCACGGGCAAGATAGGAAGTGGTGAATTGTATTCTTACTCCGTCACCACAATAACACAATAAAAAGAAAAAGCTAGTAAAATATATTTTGTAGCTGAGATTTAGCCTTAGCTCGATAGATGTCGTTATTTTTGTTTGCTAAATCACACTTAGTTAAACCGATCCTTTTGATTTGAACTACGCAGAAGTGTGTGAGGTAGACGTAGCGACGCTATGTTAGGTCGTAAGCGACTAAGCGGTGAATTAATATCATTTCTTTGTAATATCTTAGATAATAGTAGAAATCGTATAATTCTATTCAATACTTTACATATTAGTTCCTGTCGTAATCTATGCTTTTATTCATATATACTAGGGATGTCGGAAGTGAAAAAAAAAATATCGATATTTATAAAAATATCAATATCGACGTCGATATATCGAAAAAGAAATATCGATATATCGGTCTTTAAAAAACATGCGTTTATTAAATAGTACAGTATTTAGTAGGGATGTCGGAAATGAAAAAACATATCAATATATAGATATATCTATATTTATCAAAATATCAATATCGACGTCGATATATTAAGGAAAAATATCGATACATATAGGTCAAATTTTAAAAGATTTTGTGTTTTTAAAATAATAATGTATTTAGTTCAATCAAAATTCTTTTTTATTAAGCAATAATTACAAATATATCAAAAACATAAAAGCTATTTTCGAACCAATATTTTTCAACTTATTATATATTATATATTTATTCATATCCCATATTATATATTTATACCTATATTATATATTTATACATATCCCAGGAGAGAGCTACTGTCCACTCTCCTGGTAAACCCTTATACGATTTTTACGACTCGAAAGGGGTGGTGACAATTATATTCTTAACCCGACGCCATACGTAACTTAGTCAAGATCAAATTACTAAAAACGAAATCACTTTAATTGCCGGGGAATTGTGTCTATTTTTTTTTAATAACAAGTCAATTATATAGAAAAAAATAAGTGATATAAAACTATTTGGTTAACGATTTATCATTTGAATTCTAAGCGACAGTTGGATATATGTATTGGAATAATTCGATTATCATGTGTGTCAATAACAATAATTGTCCTTAATAAAAAGTGACAATCAAATGGCAATCAAAACATACTAATGTAGTGGCAATCAAAACATACTAATCACAGAGTATGTATACAGTTAATGCTATACTTTTATATTTCCTATCTTTTCAGTTCTAGATTCTAGACTTGATTTACACAAACAAACAAAAATATTGTTTTTGATTCGATTTCGATATTGGATATTTAATATCGATATATCAGCTCAAAATATATCGGTTAAAAATATCAATATTTCTAACAAAAATTATCCATATATCGATATTTTTTCAACAAGCCTAATATATACTTGTACAAAATAATTTCGAAGTTTCACATCTGCCAGGCGTCCTGAGCGACGGCTCACTTTTTTATATAAAGTTGTAAACAGCGTGTTTAATAAGTATTAGCTTCAATGTCATCGACCGCGTGAGGCAAGACCGACGTCCTCTCCGAGGGGGGGACGTCGGTCAATGGGAGGGTACCCCAAGTAGGGGGTATTCCGTCGGGCCGACCACTGATGACAAGTAACCCTGCTCCGGTGGTCGGCCCAACGACGAAGGCGACGTGGTGTTCGGGTGGGTTGCGGGTGTTGCGTGCTTACGCCCCTCTGTCGCCCCGGACGGATTAGTGCAAGGAGCGCGCCGACCGCAGCCCACCCAAAAAAAAAACGCTTCAATGTCATTCGAACCTTTACATCATCATCATTCAGCCTTTCACCATCTACTGTTGGCCATAGGCTGCCCTAATGATTTTCAGCCACAAAGTGCTGTTCTGTGTCGGCTGCAACGACGCCCACTACGCGGCGTTGACCGAAACGTAGATACCAGTCAAGAACTTCTTTAACTACTATATAATTCACACATGTAGGTACAAAAGATGATAACTGATCAAGATCCCAGACCAGAAGGTTACCAGTATTTTAAGCCTGAATTAATTAGTAATATACTGGATTATCATTAACCTGAATGTTAGATTCGTTTTTGATATCATTATGTGGGTCACGGACTAAACAAATGTTTCATAAATTCAGTTGTTTCATCTTCATCAAAGTAAATCAACATTACAGCTGACAATTACGGACTTCCAAACTTTAATATGTTTATTCTTTCCACAGACTAAACAAATTTTGACGGTCCAAATAAATTTAAAAATATGATTTAGCTATTTCTCAAACGGCAATTTAAAACAAACTTCTATGATTTAGAAAGTTTATAAAAGGTTTTTGAAGATATCTCTTAGGCACTTGGAAGACAAATTAAAAAAACATGATCCGAATGGTAAATATGTATGTACATGTTTTTTTCTATGTTGTGACGGAGAAAGAATATAGTTCACCACCCCAAATCTTGGCCGTGAGTATCGCAAAAGACGACGATATATAAAATCTATGCAAGAGAAGGAAAACTTGAAATAAAACCTTATAACAACACATCTACCCAGTGTGGTAAAAATTACCTCATATTGTGTACGAGGCTAAAGACCAACAATGGGATGTATATAAGCTGAGATATAGTGCAAGATATAAACTACACATGAACTTCTTAAATACTTTAATCATTGCATCATCATTATCTCAGCCCACATAAGTCCCACTGTTGGGATCCCTCCCTAACGCCCCTTCCGCGACGTTGCTTGTCCTCACGCTATCAGTCTCTGTGCAGGTGACGGACTGTTCCCCAGTCCAGTCACCCGCGGCCTCGGTTAGAGTGGCATCAGCCGCAGGTACTCTCACTTGCGCCCCCCAAGTCACCGGTGGCGGTCGTGTCGTCGTAGAGGAGTTCTTCATGCACATACTCCGTCGCCTCCTTCCGTAAGGCAACTCACAAAAGGAGGCAACCGCGTCCCAGTTCTTGACGCTGTCGAGTATCTTTCTAGCGATGGTAGCAGCGTCAGATCGACACTGATGATCGTGACGCGTTCCTGAAGCTGCTCTGCCCACGCAGTACACACCTCGAGCGTGTGCCTCGCCGTGTACTTGTCGCAATCGTAATGGTGGCAGGACGGTGGGCTCTCCCTCCTCACGAGTGTGTGCAGGTACATGGCCAAGCAACCGTACCCCGTCAATACCTGCACCAGTCGGAAGGAAAGTTGGGCCGTTGGGCCGACCCCACTACTTTATCAGCACCTGCCGGAAGGCCTCGGTGGTCTAAATACCGTAGCGAGGCCTCTCCAGCCGAGGGCAATGACGTCGTGGCTGGCGTCGTCCCGCCAGGCGGCCATCTCGCTAAACGAGACTGAGCTGCACCCTACTATCTCTAAATCGTCTTTTACGATACTTATGGGCAAGATAAGGTAGTAAATTACATTCTTAGTCCGCCATCACACGAAAGCTATATCTATTATAAACTCATTTGCAAAAAAAACGGGCGGTTTTGATTTTCATTCATATTTAAAAAGATACAATACCAAAAAGGTTTCAATCGTTTGTACACGTTACTGGCCGGTTTTAAAAATGCTGTGGTATTTAAAAAAGTACGTTCTAAATTCAATTTTTCATTTGATGTTCATTTTTACAGAAAACCCCTTTTTATCCTACATTTTTGGCGCGAAGTTCCAGAAGTTAACATCGACTTTCATAACTTTTATTCAATTTTTATCGATTAATTTCATATCCTTGACTGTCAAAGCTTTATTTAATGCTGTTTGGCTGTATCAAAAATGGTAGATAAAGTGGTAAAAGCTACCAAAATTATCGCGCTGCTTGAAGAGGGTTGCAGCCAATGTTTCGTGGCTAGGAGGCTAAATGTTAGTCGCTCGACAGTCCAAAGGACCTGGCAGCGATATCAGGAGACTGGTTCCGTCGAGAGAAGGCCTGGTTCTGGAAGAAAACCATGTACCCAACCACGGGATGATCGTTTTCTTGTGAGTCGCGCATTGAGAAATCGCAAATCTTCGTATGTGGATCTTAAGAACAACCTCCAAGAAGTAAGAAATGTGCATATTAGTCTATGGACGGTCAGGAGGAGGCTTCTCGCTGCCAATATACGCAGTCACCGCCCGGCCCGCGGCCCCAAATTACTCCGTGAGCACAGAGTTCACAGGCTTAGGTTCGCTAGAAATTGTGAATCATGGACTCAAGACGATTGGAATAGGGTTTTGTTCTCTGATGAAGCCAGTATATCTCTGTTCGGTGAAGATCGACGTCGGCGAGTGCTAAGAAGACAAGGAGAACGCTTTGCAGAGGCATGTTTCGAAGAAATCACACCTTATGGTGGGGGCTCTGTTATGTTTTGGGCAGGAATAAATTCAATGGATCGTACAGAGTTAGTCTTCATTGAAAACGGCTCACTGACTGGGCATCGATACATAACGGAAGTTCTAATTTCTCATGCACAACCCGCATTGGCCGCTCTAGGTGAAGACTCGATTTTTATGGACGACAATGCTCGCGCCCACCGATCCCGCGATGTTAATGCGTATGTGCAAGAGATCGGCATTCGTCGTTTGGATTGGCCAGCTCGAAGTCCCGACCTCAATCCCATAGAGCATGTCTGGGACGTTCTGAAACGGCGTGTGAGATCAGTACACCCGGCTCCGCAGACCATCAGAGAGCTGAAGAATGCGATTACTGCGGAGTGGGAACGTATTCCGCAAGCAAGTATCCGGGATATACTCGCTAGCATGCCCAGACGAATTCAAGCTGTGATTTTAGCTAGAGGGGGTCACACTCGATACTAAACATTTATCTGCTTTTACTTTATTAAAGAAAAACAAACAAAAAAACTTTTTTATTTTTACTTCATGAGCATATGCACTACTAGCGAATATACACTACTAGCGAGGTTTAGCATTATTTCCCATAAATTGTATCTAAATTTTATGAAATACTGATGAAAACGATTATTTTCTTATTAATTTAGCAAATTGTGTGGATAAAACTACCTATAATTATCAAACAAAGAAATATTAACATTTGAAATGGTTCATTGCTTAGGTGCCCGTTTTTTTTGCAAATGAGTGTATGTATAGGTCACTTTATATGTATTTATATTCAACAGACGTGACGTTCAATCCGATACAATTGTTGTTCAAATAAATGTATGTCGACAATCTACAAGTTGACGTTTAGCGGTCTTCAAATGTTTAAGATTTTGAACATAAATCGAAGTTAACTTGTAAACTAAGAAGTACCTAATAACTTGTTTTAGTTAATAGCTGGTAGATTTCTAAGAAATTTCTCCTAACTTTGGTTTCACTAACTAATCGTTCGTGATCGTGAAATAACTTAAGGTTATTTAATGTCTTCAATTCTGTGTGTGCCTTCCGTTTAATGACGGAATAAGAATACAATTCACCACCCCTGACCGTGGGTGTCGTTAAAGACGAGTAAGGAATATAATATGCAGATAACATCGATGCAAGAAAAGGAAAACTCGAAATGAAATCCTATGCCGACCTGTCAGACTAGCGTAGTATAGTAAGTCAAATTCCCTCGCATAATGGAGGCGGCCCGAACTCAGCATGGGACTTATATGAGCTGGTGTCGAGATGAATACCTTAAATGTAATAATTTCACTCATTTAAAATTTTGAATTTTAAATTTCTTTTTATTTTCTTAGGTGCGATTATGAACAGGGGGATGGATTGGAGAATAGTCCGCTACACGCAGAGAGACTGACAGCGTGAGGGCGATCCTCGACACCGCTTGCCTTTTGCTCGACGGAGACGGTACCCGATGGAGTAACCCGCTGGACATCGAGGTTAGGGTACAGAGGTATTGGTACCGGTGATCAGTCTAACAACGATTTAGAAGTGATACAATAGATTATGGGGTGCTGCTAGTCGTTCTTCCGTCGCCCAGGATGGATAGAACAGGGTGCGGCCAGACCAATGGCAGCCAAAAAAAAAAAGAAAAAGAAATGAAGAGATTTAGAAGTTATTGAATGCTTGGGAACGGAAACGCATTACAGCGGCAGTGACGCATAGTAAATAAATAACAAGCAGTTAAGTTGATACTGTAGCGATACACTCGCGAGGATTTGACGCACGATCCAAGAGTAAATCGGCATAAGCTTGCTCTAGATTATGCACTTGACTTATGTGAGTTTGTAAACTAAAAAAGTGTGTGTGTGTACTTACGTACGCACGTAAGGAGTTGATAACTCGTTGCCTATGTTTGTAGAAAAATTTACACTAATAATAGAAAAAAAAAATGAGACAGCCCGCATTGTAAAAAATGTTGACTTCAGAGTTTTTTTATCACGGTGTGCGCACGCCTCTTAAAAATTTACCCACATCAGTTTTGCTACTCACTCAAAATGTTAATTACACAAATCCTTATAAAATTCTAATCAAACCAGCAAGAACACAAAGTTGGGTTGGTCAGCTATATTTTTGGCTTCTTTAATTTCATATTGGTAAGTGATAAAGGTAGTACCTATACCTTTATCACTTACAAGACCTTTAGTACGTAATGAGATCGTATTACTTACGTATTCGAAGTACATCACTGTGAGGATAAGTAATTTCGAAGTTGCTAAAGCACGGCCGTTACTAACGAAGGGTTGAGAAACTAAGCTTAGAATTGTGTTGTGAAGATAATGAAAGTATTAGTTAGGATTAGTTAAGACTTGTTCGTTTTATATTTCTAGTATGATAAAGTATTAAGACTGCAATATATCACCACATTGTACATCTATTGATTATAAAAAAGCTTTTGATATAGTGTCTCATTCCAGTATATGGACCGCCCTGCAAGCTCAAAAAGTTGAACAAGAGTATATAGATATAATCAGAAACATTCACAAAGGTAGTAGCAAAAATAAAATTAGAATCCACTGGTCTTACGTTTTCCATCGGAAGAGGTGTGAAACAAGGCGACCCGCTGTCTCCACAATTATTTATATCTATCCTAGAGTCAATAACAAAAAGATTCAACTGGGAAAAGACAGGATTCAACATCAATGGCAAGTATTTATCCTACCTATGCTTCGCAGATGACTTAGTTCTGCTGTCAGAATCTAGCACACAATTACAAAACATGAGTGATTCACTAAACATAGCTAGTAAGCAGGTAGGACTAGAAATGAATGTTTTTAAAACAATGGTCATGCCAAACAGTATACAGAGAAAAATATCAGTGGACAATGAAACTCTGAAATATACAGAGAAATACATCTATCTTGGAAAACAAATTAGCTTCCACAGTAAACAAAATGAACTAGAGTTGGAACGAAGAGTACAAAATACTTGGAACAAGTACTGGTCCTTAAAAGATATATTCAAAAGTAACATGACAATAAATATCAAAACAAAAGTCATGATGTCATGCCTCTTACCTTGCGCATGTCAAAGTTGGAAATATACATCCAAATTGAAAAGCAAAATCACTACCTGCCATCGCGGAATAGAACGAATTCTGCTCAATATTAAAAAGATGCATAAAATTAGTCACACAAAAATTAGAGAAACTACCAAAGCGGCGGATGCTCTAACCTACGCTAAGAAACTAAAATGGAAGTGGGGAATGAAATAAAAGGTTTTTTAATTTATTTTTATTTATTTATATCACCATACTTTATTTGCCCGTGGGAATCGTAGAAACAGGGTAATAAAGCGCCAGTAGAATGATCGATCCAGGATATGGAGTGGTGAATTGTATTCTTACTCCATCACCACACGAGAAAATACAATGAATAGCATTACTCCTCAATATATAATGCATTGAACCCTCATAATAGTGATTTAATAAATCCGTTACTGTAAAACAGTGTTTTATAGTAGTTCAATGCGTTTTGAAGTATTTATACGCTGCAGTAATTTGCGTGTATATGTATCTTCATTGGTGGATTAAAATTATGCTTTCGTATACCCTCTCCAAACTTATTAGATAAGTAATTTTCAAAGTGAAAGCCCTATACTAGACTGTAGTCTAGCCAGTCTGTTACTAGATAGGGACACGAAAAAAGTATCGATACTTTTAGGTATCGAGTACTTGTCTTTCGATATCGATACTTTTGCACTCGATACTTTCTATTCGATACTTTTACTCAATGAGTACTTTTAGGCAGGTATCGTATCGAACAAATTGTACAAAGTATCCGTGTTAAATTTGACCTTACGGCTCATGCTTATGGTAACGCCATCTAGGTAAAGCGTAACGAACCTTCTAAATAGTAGCTGGACATATTTAAATCCGAACACATTTAAAAAAAAAGTCATCACGACCTGGATTCTAGGAAAAGTACTCAGTACTCGATACTTTTGTTTTGATAGTTTATTGAGTCGATACTTTTTTTTCGATACTACTCATGAGTACAGTATCGATACTTTCGTTTCGATATCGTGTCCCTATTACTAGATTATACATAAAATACATATTTATATCTAATTTTCGGCTCAAATCTGTTTAGCTAGAATGCTACTAGTAGATTGAATTTTTCATGACTAAAGATAAAGTGGGGGGGCAAAGACAGTAGTGACAGAATAAGAGTATAATTGTAATCAATTCTGGATTTCCCTTTTGAGGTCATGTAAGATGATTTAAGAAACTAAATAAGTAACGTTACTATAAAGTATTTCTCATACTTTATTTAAAACTCTATCCTAAAGCCATTGATTGTTAATAGTAGGACATTCCGTGTATTGCGATCACCAACCCACCTGCCAGGCGTCAGATTTATGATATTATCCATCTATATCCTATAGTAGATAACGATATGCTCATAAATTGATAGTGGCAATTTTCTCATAATAGAAAATGCTCATTCCCAGCAATGATTGGCATATTAATTGTAAAAGAAATAGATAATGTAACATATTTTCATCTTAACACCACATAGGCACTTGAAATATGAAGGTTATAATATGGTGTAAAATTGGCATGTGCTCAATACAATCGCTGAATGGGAAGGCGGGCCCCACGCACGAACACTAAACGTATGCGCTTACGTAACTGAACAGATCGCTTCCCACTTCGACATTTCACAATTATATAGGGGAGCAATCAGTTTTGAGAAAAAACCATGGATAAAATTGGTGTGAAATTAATTACACAAATTAAACAGATTAGAACACAATGCATAACGTTCCTTTACCAAGAAGTTGTAAAAACTTAAAAAACGTTCAAGATAATGTTGAGCATTACATTCATCTGAGCTCATACGTCCCACTGTTGGGTTCGACATAAAAGGAGGGAAAGTAACCTATTATATCACGCTGGTCAAATGTGTTGATATATGGTTTTATTTCCCGTTTGCCTCCTCTTGAATAGATGTTATATGCGTATTCTATCCCTTGTCCGCGGGCAGGATACATAGATGGCGGTGAATTATATTCTTACTCCGTCACCACACAAAAAAGCTTTACATATGTCTTTAAATTACAATACTTGCAATCATTAATCCACCATTAAGGCATTTTTTTATTGTTGTAGGTAGTAAACAAGCAAGCAGCACACCTGACGATAATTGATACGGCCGCTCATAGACCTTTGCTATACTAGAGTAACAGCTAGTCCGCTGTCAACCGTGAAGAAAGTTTTAACAAGGACATACCATAGCGCTCGCGAAACAGCAGCAGGTAGTTCATTCCAGAGCCTACACGTGCGTGGGAGAAATGATTGTAGGAGAAACGTGCAGTTGACGATCATTACGTTTCCAGGTGAAATGGATTAATGTTTGGAGAGGTTTGTATCCTACAGTAAACATTGATAATTTGATGTATGGATTAATAACTTGAATTCATAGGTGATAAATCCTGAAACTGACAGTCTGATTGACTACCAGTGTGGTGATAGGTTAAGAATATTATCACTCCCTTTCCTCTCATAGGTATCGTAAAAATCGATTAACAGATATACGCATACAACATTATTGCAAAGAGAAGGCAAACTCGAAATAAAACTATATATCTACCCGTCTGATCAACGTGGTATAGTAGGTCAATTACCCTCTTATTGTGGAGGAAGCTATGACCCAATAGTGGTATAGATATGAGCTGAGACGAAATGCCTGGATGTACAATTCATCTGCTGGGCTCGAGCCTTCTCTAAACTCTGAAAAAGAAATTGACTTACTATGTCACGTTGGTCAGACGAGTTCGAGTTATCATTTTTGCATAGGTATTATTTACGTCTTGTGTCCCTTAGTGGATTTTTACGGCACCCACAGGCAAAAAAGGAGGTAATAAATTGTATTCTTACTCTGTCACTACTCGGAAATAATTATATGGTTGAGTACACCCGAAATGTAACCATTTACTTAGTGCGGCATATTATCTTTAAAAATCGTAAATCTTTCATCGAGTTTAGTATCACAAGGCAAGTATCACAAAGCAACTAAATATTTTTAACAATTGATCAGTTTCGATCAACCCAGCAGTAGAATGAAAGATAATTATTTTTTTTATAAAAATCTTCAAAGAAACTAATTCTTGTATTGTGAAAGACTTTACAAACATATAATAAACTAGCAACCCGCCCTCGCTTCGCTTCGGTTATAGGTTATAGTCGTTTTACCCGCGTAGTTCCCGTTCCCGTGGGAATACCGGGATAAAATATAGCCTAGTTTACGTCCTGATATTATAGCTTTCCATTGGTGAAAGAATTTTTGAAATCGGTCCAGCCGTTTTGAAGATTACCCGAAACAAACAGACAGACAGACAAAAATTTTTTAATTGTTATTTTAGGCATAGGTGTCGTGCAAATAACCGTGTGAGCATGAAAAAAGCCTATTATTTTGACATTACAAACAGACACTCCAATTTTATTTATTGGTATAGGCTAGCAACCCGCCCTCGCTTCGCTTCGGTTATAGGTTATAGTCGTTTTACCCGCGTAGTTCCCGTTCCCGTGGGAATACCGGGATAAAATATAGCCTAGTTTACGCCCTGATATTATAGCTTCCCATTGTTGAAAGAATTTTTGAAATCGGTCCAGCCGTTTTGAAGATTACCCGGAACAAACAGACAAACAAAATTTTTTTAATTGCTATTTTAGGCATAGGTGTTGTGCAAATAACCGTGTGAGCATGAAAAAAGCCTATTATTTTGACATTACAAACAGACACTCCTATTTTATTTATTGGTATAGATAGACTCAATACACTCAAACTCCGAACAATCAACAATTTTTGGATGAATCGACCCACAACACGCTGCACGATAGCCATAGTCTGTAGTCAAATATTTGTGCTGCATGTTTCATACCATGATAGTTTTTATTGTCATGTGTAAAATCTTCACCACGAAAAACAGATTTGTATGGTTTAAAACTAAGTCTGTGGAAATAATCAAACATATATGAAAGTTTATTTACAACATTACATTTGGAAGCCTCGTTTATAGAGCCAGTCACTGCCTCATAATATATTCATGTTGCGTGATTCTCTCGCATCCATTTAAGGTAATTCACTATGACTAAACAACGGTTCTTACACGAAAACAATGATGTTTCTATATTTTTCAGCTTTAATACATATTTGATAGCTCAGATATTTGAATAAATGTAACTAGATAATAATTTACTTGATATATCTTTAAACAGAATCAATAAAACGTAATCAATGAATTTTCTTCTTGTTTGTAATGCATTCTTTATTGAGTAAAAAAACGATTTTCATGGAATAAAAAGAGGCTTATAACAACCGAGGCTTAAAACAACACGTTCATATTTTTTTGTTGCATTCACTCGTGCATCTAAACTTATAAATCTTATCCATTTATAATATTTAATTTATCTATCAGGCTATCGAAGTCCCACATTAGACAGCTCTTCGCAACTATAATTAAAAGTTATCGTGGATGCATCCTGCTCCGGGACTAGGATCAATGCTGGTGTACCACAGGGTGCCGTATTTTTCGCAACGCTGTTTACCCATTATATCAATGATATGCTCTCTATAGAGAATATGCATTGTTGTACGAATTGCATGGGTAACGCGTTCGTTACTAATTAATGAAATAAATCCAAGAGGATTCGAAAAATTTAAAAGAAAGGCCTAAATTTGTGTCTGAAGCCAAGCGCTCTCTGGGGCAAGCCTTAAAATGGGGTGAATGGAACTTAGTACTGTTCAAACCCATGAAAATACAGATTTGCGCATTCACTGCAAGGAAGGACCCATTTATTAAAGCGCCTTAGTTGCAAGGAGTAACTCTCCAAATCTCTGAGACTATTGAGATCTTCCGCGTCGAAAGATCCAAATAAAGCCAGTTTGAACGTCTGGAGAACAAAACCTAATTGACAATCAAAAGGCTGGGCGTCTTGAACTGAGACAAATGGTACTTCACATCGAAACAATAAATTACCTTGTACATTGAACAAATTCGTCTGCTTACATTTTAAGCGGATGCGCCCAATTATCAGCTCAGCTTTACTCTCTGGAAAGATGAACTGTTCGAATTGTCAATGATCGCAGTCATATGGACAAATGTGTGTCGTTAGGACGGCAGAGACTTTGGAGTGCTCTAACAAGTCTTTAATGGGAAATCCTCTGAGGCGCTATTTGATTTGATAATAAAAAGGTTGGTAACATCCCCTTTTATTTCATCGTACAACTTGATATATGATATTTCATCTTAGTGTAGATGAATTGAAATGATATCGTTTTCAGAATTCATTTCTTCCACGCATGTGCAGGCTTTGTAATCCACTATTTACTGCGCTGTTTCCCGAGCGCTATCGCATGTCCATTTTCAAACGAGCTTTAACAAGAGTTTTCCCCATTATAGACAGCGACTCGGCTTTACCTCCGATATTGTAGAGTTCTATGAGCAGTAGTCAATCATCAGATGGGCTGCTTGATTGTCTGCTACCAAAAGGCAATAAAAATAATATTAATAATTGCTATGCTTGGCAGGCGGGATGACAGTCACAGGTCGTGTGTAGGATAAGTTATCCAGAAGAATGCTGCTACAAATTCGCCTGATAAAACCTTAGAGTGGTGACACATTTTGTTCTCAACTCATCACCACAAAGAGAATTAATTCAATATATATTATGTATATACCATTATACATTCTATGTGGTGACGGAATAAGAATACAGTTCACCGCCCTCTCTCTTTCCCGTGGGTATCGTAAGGAATATATTTAAGAATTATGCAAGAGAAGATAAACTTGAAATTAAACCCTATACTAACATGCTTGACCAGCGTGGTATAGAAGGTCAATTTTTCTCCCAATGTGGAGAAGCTCGAGCCCAGTAGTGGCACGTATATGAGCTGTAATGATGATACCAATATTTTATTGGTCAGTATAAATTTTCGTATAATATCTACACTACAATTTTGGTAGAAAATTTTTAAACTATAACCATGAGTCCGAGCATTTTCGAAACTAAGATTGTTTCACTAACTAAAAAAATTTGGTTACAATACATATAATCTAACTTTAGCACTTAGACATTTCTGAAATAGGGTCAAGAATTACGTCGGCAGTGCGTTGCCGTGCGTTCGGCTATTTTCGGCGCGAGTCGCTTGCGTTCGTTTATTTTCGGTACGGTCGCCGGTTCGGGACGGTTGGTTTAAATTTAAAAGGCGAGTAATGTTTATGTTAAACACGTTTAAACAAAGTGATGAAGAAATTGGTGTAGTAAAGTATATAAATAGGTTGAAATTATACAGGACATCATATTATTTGAATAGCATTTTAATACCGTAAAACGGGGTGAATAGAATTTACGGAGGGGATACAAAATATCTTGGGCAAACTTCAAACGTTTTATAGGACAAAGTGTAACCTCATCAAAAAAGTTGCACCTTTAACAATTTCATATTTTGTTTCTTAGTTTGGCAAAGTTTTACGTGTTATAATATCGCTAAAGCCATTAAAACTGAACGTCAAAGTTAACCCCAAAATAGATGATTTAATTGGTGTGAGTTTAATTTTCCCTACATGACTTGAATTTTCATTTCATTGGTTCAAATTTATTTTTAAATTATGATCCCTCTTATTATAAATATATTCTGATGTATAAATTGAGGCAAGAATATTTATTAGGTATTATATTAAACTGTTTTAATTTTGTAAGCTTTATTTTCTTAATTTTTTCGTGGTAATTAGACACACGAAAGGGATGAATAGCTACGCCTAAGGGGTTAATGGATACACGAATGTGGTTAATGGACATAGAAAAAGGGTAGATTAGCTACGCATAGTTAGTACATTTAACTTTAATTAAATAGTACCTTGTATTATTCGAGATTCATTTTCTTACGGTAATTAATTACAATAATTGAGGGACGTTAAATAAAGCCATTTTTCCATGAAGGAGGGCCTCAGGTGTGTCTGTTGGTCCCTTATTAAAGGTAAATAGAAATCGCGTACATTTTGCGTTTTTTTTTTATTAACTGCAAACATATTGGAAAAATACATATATTTCAGTAGTTGGGCTTAAGACTCAAATAAAAAAATGGGTAGCAATTATTATAGCCTTACAGAAATCCTTTCAAAGATAAAAGCCTTAGATAGGTTTTCACCCCTTTTACCGGGATATAGGTAATATGTCACATTTTCCAGATTCATCCATCCATCCGTCCTTCCAGCCCGTAGACATCTAACGCTGGACATAGACCCTACCCACGAGAATGCCGCTCAGAACGGTCCTGGTCTACTTGCATCCAACGGTTCCCTGCAACTTTCGAGATGTTGTCAGTCCACTTAGTAGTGGGTCATCCTACGCGGAGTCGTCCGATTCATGGGCACCACTTGAGAAAATGTCTTCCCCAAATGGTTATCGGTTCCACGAGCAATGTGGCCTGTCCTTTGTCATAACAACATGCTATTGAATTCTTTATATCTTTACATAAATCTACGAACTTGCATTTTCCGTCTTTGTTAGTTTACAGTACTTGCACCTAAAATAAATGTTTAAAGGAAAGTCGCGACTAGGATTTAATGGAAGATTTTGTAATGGTAACGGGTTACGACGGATGTGACGTACAATTAACCAGTAGGCAAGTACCTACTTTCGCATACGCACGTGCCGATCTTATTATGTAAACCTTATTATTACCAATATATACTTTTAGAAATTGTGATTTAGTTATTTTTAACGTGCACGTCATTTGTCACAATGTCAAATCTATATTTTACAGATTAAAAAATTTTTGTCTGTCTGTCTGTCTGTTTGTTGCGGGTAATCTTCAAAACGGCTGGACCGATTTCAAAAATTCTTTCACCAATGGAAAGCTATAATATCAAGGCGTAAACCAGGCTATATTTTATCCCGGTATTCCCACGGTAACGGGCACTACGCGGGTAAAACGACTAAAAGGGAAGCGAGGGCGGGTTGCTAGTTTGATCTAAATCTCAAGTACCAGCTTTCATTTAGTACGCAATTCAAGTATTTACCTTTTGAATGGCAAACGGTGGCCAACGAGCAAACAGTAAACCTGATGGTAAGTGTTGCTGCCGCTCATGGATCTTTATTAGGTCGCTCCCTAACGTGAAGAAAGTGTGAATGCGTGCAATGAGTTTCGGTGAAACTAAAGGCATTACCAAAACTCACCACACGCAAACACTCTCAGAAAGTTGGGCTTCCGGCTCTCTCGCTCACCGAACGAAGCGCAGTAACAAATTGCTACTACTCGGACGTCGATTTTCTGCGAGAGTGTGGTACTACCCCGGACAGACCGGCCCGCGGCTGTAGACAGATAATGGTCAACGGTGCGGTCCTACCACAACTAATCTATTTTTAAATTTACTTCCTTCTCAAAACAGGAACTACACAGCTTGCGAGGGTAGTACAAAAAATATGCACATCTTCCAAGCTAGTAACTATACTACACAATCTAAGCTTCCAGTAAGATTCTAAAGAGACAGAGACCTTTTAGATTTAAGCGCCCGATAGGGTCACCATTTGTCCAGTGTGAGGATATCACAGCGGTCTGAGGTGAACTTCATTCAAAACAAGTCAATTTGCTGTTGTTGCAATTGCTTTTTAACCGATTTCAAAAAGGAGGAGGTTCTCAATTCGTCTATATTTTTTTTTTTATGTTTGTTACCTCAGAACTTTCGATTGGGTAAACCGATTTTGATAATTCTTTTTTTGTTTGAAAGCTGGTGCTTCCCGTGTGGTTCTATTTTAATTTCATCCAGTTTCGACAATGGCATCCATGGGAAAACCACATAAGTCTTTAATTTGCGTTAAGTATGTGCGCGATAAATGGACCAAAACTCAATAACAACGCCAACCGAAGCCGATGATTCTCTTTTAACCGACTTTAAAAAAGGAGAAGGTTGAGAACCTTCTCTTTTTTAAAGTAAATTCGTCTTTAATTATTTTTTTTTATGTTCGTTACCTCAGATCTTTCGACTGCGTGAACCGATTTTGATGATTCTTTTTTATTTATTTGAAAGCTGGTGCTTTTCGTGTGGTTCAGTTTCAATTTAGTCCAGTTTTGAACGTGGTATCCATGAGAAAACTATTTAAGTCTTAAATTTGCATAAAGTATATAGTACACATGGACGAAAACTCAATATAACACCAACCGATTTCGATGATTCTTTTTATTGGATAGGATGTACTTTAAGGGTAGTTTGATTAGGTCCTGATTATAGGATCCATGCTAAAGTAACGGTACTCTTCAATTCTTAGGAGCAAATTATCGACACTCGCCTGAATCTCTTATAGTATCCGGATATTTGAGTCACCTACCGTAATGTTGAACGGCACTGTCTCAAACGAGCAGCACTATTAGTAGGTTGACTCATAGGTAGAAAAAAAAAATGTGCACTTCACATTCACTAAAAATCAAACAATAAAAATAATTTTCATCAAAAAAAAAACCGACATCAAACAAAAAACAATTCCCAAACAAATTAATATGCACTAAAAAGCAAAAAAATAATTCTTGTACAATGTAGTGCCCGCCCAACCTTACAAAAACCTGATGAAAAAAAAATAGAGTACTTAAAAGTCAATCAAATTATTACGACAATATAATGTAGTTACAATTATTATTATTTTTGGAGTCGTAAAACACGACTAAGGGAAATATTACGCAGATAACATCTATGCAAGATAAAACCCTATACTTAATAGGTTGACCAGCGTGGTATAGTAGTTCAATTTCCCTTCCATTATAGAGGAGGCTCGAGGCCACGCGAGGAACAGTGGAACTTATGTGGACTGCGAGGAACATATTTTCGGTACAAAAATTAAAACTTATTATTATATAGTTGTATGTTTATTCCAATCAGAACAAGTAATCTATAACTAAAAAACTTTTCCGAACTTAATTTCCTCTATTCTCAATTTAAAAAGCAATAGACGTCATTTGACAGCTGTCAAATGTAAAACGCTCCTTACCGCCAAAATAATGTTCATTCACATCGTGTTCATCTTTCAAGTGTATGCAATTACTCCAATGTTCAAACTAAACTGATATTTATTCACAAATTTAATCTTGACGAGGGATGGGAATGTTCACACTCCATTTATTCCACAGAGTGCTAACTGCGGGTCAATGAGTTAGAAATGTGCAGGACTGTAGCCAACGAAATAGAACGGGCGCTACATGCCTGTACCAAAGTGCACTATGTACTATGTTTCAAAAGCATGTGTCTCGTTTGTGAATTAATAATAAAAAACCCACGAATATTTTAATATAAGGTAAATTTTTATTTCACCAATAATAAGAAATATCTCGTAAGACATTTTTTTATTGCAATAAAGGACGCATCATTCATCATCATCATTTCAGCCCATATACGTCCCACTATTGGGCTCTCCTTCACTATAGGAGGGAAATTGACCTTACTATATCATTCTGGTCAGACAGGTTGGTATAGTTTTGTTTCGAGTTTTCCCTTTCTTGCATAGATGTTTAATGCGTATTATATCCCTTAGCCGTCTTTTACGACATCCACGAGCAAGATAGGGAGTGATGAATGGTATTTTTACTCCGTCACCACACGGAATTAAAGACGCCTTAAAAGACGCATAAATTAGGAAAAATAGATCTAGTTTATTTAAATACTAGCAACCCGCCCTCGCTTCGCTTCGGTTATAGGTTATAATCGTTTTACCCGCGTAGTTCCCGTTCCCGTGGAAATACCGGGATAAAATATAGCCTAGTTTACGCCCTGATATTATAGCTTTCCATTGGTGAAAGAATTTTTAAAATCGGTCCAGCCGTTTTGAAGATTACCCGGAACAAACAGACAGACAGACAGACAGACAAAAATTTTTTAATTGCTATTTTAGCCATAGGTTTTGTGCCAATAATCGTGTGAGCATAAAAAAAGCCTATTATTTTGACATTACAAACAGACAGTCCAATTTTATTTATTGGTATAGATAGACTTGACGGCACAGCTGGCGTAGTGCTTAAGATACATACCGCGCAAAATTTCGTGGATTCGATTCCTACGCAGGACAATGCTTTGTACGATCTAGAGATTATTATGACGCGTCTCGTTGTAATTTGTATTTGTTAATTGCATGTTATTTTGGTTAAGGTTGCTGGACGTCGTTGGATGTAGACAGTAGACCCGCAGTGGACGGCGATAGAATGATGACGATGACGAATTGTATGTTTGTAAAGTCCCTCGGAATACAAAGATTCTAAATAATGTTGTCTTTAAAAGAAAATAGACATAGGAAGGACTTAATTTCTCCAAATTTACAAATACTTTCCACCCATAGAAACATAGCCTTTACATAGTGGAAATGCTATAATCACCATCACACAACGAGAGGGTGCCACTACCAGTTGTCTGTCCGTCAACGGATTAGTGTCACTACGGGCGCGTGATCCCAGACTGCTCTAGCTGCTGCTGTCGTCTCTATCCTATACCCCATGACAGTAGTATCCTTAACCCACTTTATCCCATAGGTATCCACCATATCTCCATCCTTTATCCCCAATAACGAGAATTCCTGAGGAGGATTGGCGCCGGGCAGGCGGCCGACCATAAAAAAAAATAGCCGTATCTTTTACAACATGATTTTATATGGAGGCTAGAAGGTAAAAATATGTTGTGCCGACCCCACTTAGCGTGGGATGAGGGCAGGCAAATGATGATGTCACATAACGAGCGGCTTAACCATTGCAGTTGGTTTAAGAAGTGGCTTACTGTTCACTCACCTTGTGGTCCCCTAACCAAGTGTTACAATTCCCACGGGATAGTAAGGGTTGGTGACCACTGTATTCTACCCGTCACTAGAGTTATGGTAATAATGTTCTACTATATCATAAGTAAGGCAGTTTGGTATGGGACTTTGTTACGAGATATCTTTCTGTTGCAATGTTATAATCTTTCAACGCTGTTTACTCGTTAATTAAGGTCTTCTATCAACCAATCGAACTGACAGCTTAAACGTAAGTTTCTCTAAAGGAAAATAATATGATTATCACCATAACAAGCATTTTGCTTTTACAAGCCCCTAAAAATTCAACCCATAAATAATATCAAAGAGATAATTTCATATCCGTAATCGAAATTGTTGAAAAAATCAGAGATAATTTCCAGTCAGATAATCAGAGATAATCTCAATTCCGTTACTAAAATTGATTAATCAGAGATAATTCCAGTCAAATAATCAGATATAATTTCATATCTGTAACTAAAATCGGTTAATCAGAGATTATTGCTAGCCTATCCGGCTGAAACGCAGCTTAATTGTAAGTTTCTCTAAAAGAAAATAATATGATAATCACCACAACAAGCATTTTGCTTTTACAAGCCCCTATAAATTCAACCCATAAATAATGTCAAAGATAATCAGAGTTAATTTCATATCCATAACAGAAACAAATATAATATTATTCTAATATCGATATCCGTATCCATATTTGAAACTTCATACCCAAACATCTCCAGTGGATATGAATTTTCTGAAAATCTGATGTTGTAGAATGATATCCTTTTCTATCTTTATATTTTTACATACCTGTAACAAAGAGAAATATTATATTAATAAATATTTATGCGTAACAAGTTTAACTAAATTACATACACAAACATGGAAGTTTATACTGCACAGGTGGTATAATGAGTGATTAAGATACCAATCTACCATGACAGTATCACAGATTTGAATGCCGCGCAAGACATTTTGTGCAAACCACAAATTGTTGTTCCGAGTCTGGATGTGTGTGTGTGTGTGTTAGTTAATTATATGTTTGTAAAACCCCCTATAATGCCAATTTAGTTAATCTAGTGCGGGGTATTGTTTAAAAAAAATAGTTAAAATATTTATTTAATAAAATTATATTTTGGTCAACAACAGTCAATGTTAGTTTTTCGTTGCAGTTTTTAAATTACATATATTAATTGTATATTACCAATATTTTCTTTTGTATATGCTCATTAATACAGGCAGAGAAAATAAATAATAGGGATTTAAATATGAAATTACCGTTTTAACGTATTAGCGACTTTGAATTAAAATTAAACCTGCATGGTGTCAGATATCAAGGTGAAACTGTTTTCAAACGAAAATTATAACATTTTAAAAAATGTATGACATTTGACAGTTCGAATTGAACATGGATACGGCGAAAATCAGAGTAATTTTCGAATACGAGTTCCGATGTGGGACTAACGCAGCAGAAACGGCTTGTAATGTCAATGCTGTGTTTTGAGAGGATACGGCTAACGAACGCACAGCGTGTTTTTGATTTAACCGCTTTCGTAGTGGAAACTGGGTCTTGAAGAATGAACCACGAGGAATACCAGCCACTAAGATAAATTACAACGAATTGAAAGTGATGTTGGAAGCTGTTCCGAGTCAAACTATCAAGGAATTAGCGGCATGGTTTGACGTTAGCCTACCCACAATATTGACCCATTTGCACCAAATCGGTAAAATAAAAAAAAATTTGAAAAATGGGTGCCTCATGATTTGATTGATCTATAGAGAGCAGCGCGCGTTGAAGCTTGCCTTATCCTGTCAAACCGGTATAGAAATTAAGGGATTTCTGACCGAATTATGACGTGTGATGAAAAGTGGATTCTTTATGATAATCGCAAACAACGCAATGGCTGACCCCAGGTTAAACGCCATATCAATGTCCTAAAGCGAGGCTTTTTCCTTTTTTTATGTGTCATGGTAAGCGCAGACGCGGTCCATTCCATCCGGGGCAACGAAAGGACGGCGCGCGGGACCATAGCCCACCCGTACCCACATCGCCTCGTTGTTGGGCCGACCACCGGAGCAGGATGACTTGTCATCAATGTCAATGGTCGGCCCGACGGAATACCCTTTCGGGTACCCTCACCTCTCGCCGTCCCTGTCCCGGGACGTCGGTCGCCGTCGCACAACTTCACAAGTTTTAAAAACATGAAATCTTTTGCTACTAAATAGGTAAACTTGTTTAAAAATGACAACAAACGCGTCGTATTCATAAAAAATATAAAGTAAATACTCATTACACAGAATTATTTAATATTAAATCAAATGTTAGAGCATATATCACGCCGGTAATTCAGTTAGACACCTTGCTGGCGCGCAACCAAACAATTTGATTAAACGCTAGCGAAACACCACCAATTGAATATACATTTACAATGTAAGCTACTTACACGACACGAAAACGACATTATAATAATAAATTTCTTCATTTAAATGATAAGAAAGGTGAATAGTGTGAATACTGTAAGAATGGTTGACACTTTCCGTGTGGTGACGGATTAAGAATACAATTCACCACTCCCTATCTTGCTCGTGGATGTCGTACAAGACGACTATGGGATATAAACATGCACATAACATCTATGCAAGAGAAGGAAAACTCGAAGTGAAACCCCATACCAACATGTCTGACCAGCATGGTATAGTAGGTCAAATTCCCTCCCATTGTGGAGGAGGCCCGAGCCCAATAGTGGGACGTATGTGGGCTGCGATGATGATGATGAAAATATAATGCTACTTTGTTACAAACTATTGCTATTCTTGAACTTTCAATTAAAATTTCTTTTAACAATACTATTATTATTTATTTTTATTCTGTAAATATACTTTGAGGTCTTTGAGTCAGTTAATTGTATAATAATGAAGTATCTCCTTACAAAGGTCTTAATGTTTTATTTACGTTTATCATAAATTGGAGGAGATGGAGTTTCATCTCAAGAAAAGGAATAGATAATTAGCACTTCAAATTAAGGCTTCCAATTTACAATTACTACGTAATTTATAATAAAATAAGATAGCTCAAAATATATAAGATATTCTCACTTTAGAAATTATATTCTAATATTTTCCTATTAAATTATGATTTATTTTCAGAAATTAGTCACAGAGGTTCGAAACAAATTCCAGTTACTTCTGATTTGGTGTGTTTTCAACATTTATATATAATAACATTAGTTATTTGAACCGTATTTATAACGAAGCTAATTAAAATTATACAACTTATATAAGAGAGATTATAAAAAATACGCAGAATATTTAAAATACACTTAATTTTTATAAGTCAATAATTTTTCTTTATATAATAGAAGGAAAATTCGGAACAAAACCCTATTCCAGCGTGGATTAGTAGGTCAATTTGCCTTCCATTATGGAGGAGGCTCGAGGCCAGCAATGGGACGTATATTAAATATGGTGATGATGATGATGATGACAGGTACCTGACCTGTCTATAACTTAGGCTATTTTTCTTAAGAAATCCTTATAAAATTTTATCCGGTCCAGGAACCAAACCCGAGGTCTTATGGACTGCAATCACGTATCGTGATGTTTTACATGATATTGGAGTTTAAAAATGCAGGGGCACGGCGATTAAGACCGAAGCGAAGTGAGGGCGGGTTGCTGGTGATGAATAAATATTAAAATATCGATAATGGTCGATAAAACTTTCGTAAATCATCTCAACGTATATAAGAGTACGTGCAAGTGCTGGGCTTAAGTCTCCTCGCCATCTCATATACAGGTGTGTCAGTTAGGGAACAACTGTTGGACAGTTATAGCGATTTTAAAAATGTTCGTCTTTTTTTTTTGGTGGTCCATGGTCAGCGCACCCGCCGCCCGGCTCCGTCTGGGGCGACGGAGGAGCGGCCCCATGATCCACCAGTAGCCACGTCGCCTTCGTCGTTGGGCCGACCACCGGAGCAGGGTGACTTGTCGCCAGTGGTCGGCCCGACGGAATACCCCGGTCGTGGGGTCCCCTCTCCTCTCGACGTTCCGCTCGAGGACGTCTGTCGTCGTCGCGCGATCAGCCTCTCTGCGGGTGACGGACTAAATCCCCGGTCCTGTAACCCGCGGCCTCAGCTAGAGTGGCATTAGGCGCGACGGCGTCCCAGTTCCTGATTCTGCTGAGCATCTCCCTCGCGATGGTCGGCAGCGTCAGGTCGGCAGCGTCAGGTCGGCACCGATGATTGCGATGAGTTCACGGCGCTGCTCAGCCCACGCGGCACACACCTCGAACGTATGCTGCACCGTGTCCTCGTCGCAATCGCAGTGGTGGCAGGCCGGTGTTCTCTCCCTCCTGAAAATCTTGTGTAGGTACTTGCCGAAGCAACCGTGCCCCGTCAAGACCTGCACTAGTCGGTAAAAAAAAATTCGCGTCTAAGAGTCTATGCCTTAAATGTTACATGTTATGAACAAGATACATGTAGGCATTGTAAGTCGCGTTGACCGTATAAGTACGAAACGGCGACAACTAACGGTCGATGACCTAACAGCTGATATTAAGGCAAAGTTTGTCTCGGTTAACGAAATCATTGATTTATTCAATTTATAATGAACATTTAATAAAGTATGAATTTGTTGAAGATTAAGTATCAATGACTTTATACATTTCAATAAGGTTCACAGGAAAAAGCGATGACAAAATTGAAAACTTTATATGTCTCTTGTCTCATATTCATTAACGAATCGAATTTTTTCGTGGATTCTTATCGCCAGTGCCTAACCCCCGTTTGACCAGTTGCTTCGTTTTCGTCCGTAATAATAAAAGGAAAAAAGGAACGGTCGTAGTACCAAACGCTCCACTCTCATAAAAGACAAAATTTGCTCCTAAAACAAATAATGTAATTTAATTTTTCCGCGGGATCACATTTTTCTAGATGGTAGTTTGTTGAACTCGTCACGAGTTCAACAAACTACCATATGTATTTTAACGCGCAGTATCAATATTTAACACGTTTTACTCCACTAACTCTGTTTGTAAAGTCTAACGTGACAAACTGTATATGGTAAATAACGGTCGCAAGGTGAAATAATCATAGGATATTCGAACCACTGGACTTTCGGAGGATATGGGGCAGGGATTACTGAAGAGCTTTAAGTATCCAGCCTTAATTACTCATAGATTTAGCCCACACGATATGAATTATTCAGGACGTGAAAGCGTGACTCGGCATTCAGCTTTATACAGGATAAGGTTTCTTAATCAATTTATAGAGTTGTATATTTGCATAGATTGACCGCTAACGATGTTATTAATGGAAATTATACGGTTTTGTTTTGACATGATTTATTTACCACATTCAGCCTTGCCTGGGATATATTATCACTTTAGTAAGCAATTTACAACTAGTAAATAAAACAATTTTTACGTTTGTATTCGATTTTTGATTGTCCGACGTTTTGAACACTTTACAACGTTCATAGTCACGGGCGGACTAAGATGTCTTACCACCAACAAACTACAACCTATCCGCTACAGAATTAGTTATTAAATTTTGACCCGCATTTTATTACAATTTTTTTGCCCGTACAAAAAAAGATGCTATATGAAAAAGATATATTATTTTTGGTTAGTAATTATTACATTACATTAAATTTGTAGTAATTATTATAATTTGACAATTTATTAATTTAAACCTAGCAAATCTAATATACAAGATCGGGGAAGGCGGCCACGCTAGGAAAGATCCGGGAAGTAAAATCGGAGGATGATGATAAATTAAAAATTGCAAATTTAAATAAGTATTTTGAATTAAGATTTTTATAAGAATGAAATCATCCAAGCTCAATGGGAAATCAACCTACTATAACCACGCTAATAAGACGGGTTGCCATAGGATTTTATGTCGAGTTTTCTTGCGTTTGAATTCATGTTATTTGCATATACTATCTGTGGTCTTTTTAATATTTTCGTCTGGTGATTGCTTAAGTATAGAATATGTCACAACTCCTTACTTTTCAGTGGCAGTCGTAAATATTTGCTAAGGGCTCACTATAAAAATGGGCAGAAGCGTCATGGTCAACTTAAAACATCGTCTGCGATCGTCAACCCGTTTGCCAAACATAATTATTATCACCCTTTTCCTCTTTTTGGAAGCCACTATCCAGTAGACTATGGACGTCAAAGGTCTAGTATGTAGATATATAGATAGACGAGTATGCCATGAAAGAACAGCATCTGCATAAGCAAAAAAAATTTGGGGAATATTTTATTTCATCTCATCTCCTCATGAACTGACTCATATATGTCCCACTAATGAATTCGAGCCTCCTTCACATTAAGAAAGAAAAAGAACTTCTATGCCATGCTGGCCAGATGTGTTGGATCTTAAGGTTTTATTTCGAGATTTCCTTCTCATTACATTTTATATTCCTTAGTCGTCTTTTTTTTTGTGTGTGTATAGCTGTTGGCTGCAGATGGCCTTGACAGTTTGGCCCGGACTATGGGTGAGCGCTGAGAGCTCTCAACCCGGTAAGAAAGTTAGTCGTCTTTTACGACACCCAATGAATTATATAAGGGGGTGTTACAGTGTATTAGGAATCACTACATGGAAGAAAGATGACGGAATATATTATTGGTGGGTGGGCTACGGTAGCGCACCCGCCGCCTGGCTCCATCCGGGGCGACAGAGGGCGGAGCGCGACCTCGTAACCCACCCGTGGCACGTCGCCTTCGTCGTTGGGCCGACCACCGGTCCAGGGTGACTTGTCATCAGTGGTCGGCCCGATGGAATACCCCTTGAGGAATACTCTTTCCTTGACCGACGTATATATTAATTAGCTGAGATAATGTCTATAATAAACACAAACATGATAATAAGCAGAAACCGTATATACAAATATAATCTATATAATATAAAAATGAATCTCTATTACCCTTAGTTATCGCATGACGCGTGAACGGATGGAACAATTTCGTTTATTCTTTTTTCGTTGTGTTTATTATTGTACTAGCAACCCGCCCTCGCTTCGCTTTGGTTTCAGTCATTCCTGCGTAGTTCCCGTTCCCGTGAGAATACCGAGATAAAATATAGCCTAGGTTACTCCTTGATATTACAGCTTTCCATTGGTGAAAGAATTTTTGCAATCGGTCCAGCCGTTTTAAAAATTACCCGGAACAAACAGACAGACAGACAGACAAAAAAAATATAAAGTGTATTTTAGGTATATGTATAGCGCAAATAACCGTGTGAGCATGGAAAATGTCTATTATTTTGACATTGCAAACAGACACTCCAATTTTATTTATTGGTATAGATAAGGTTCTTATGAAAGAAAAAAATTTAAAAAGTTGAGCAGAACGTTAGAAAATGGGAAGAAAACAAAGAAAAAAAATTAAGAAAACAATAATAAGATTAATTTTACATGTTTATCAATTGTTTGACATAACGGCCAGTTGTTTGAAATAAATGTCAGCTATTGACAGAATGCGCGCTGCAAATGTCGTTTAATATAAATGGACCGGTTGATATACGTATATTTATCATTTTGGTTATTTCATTTCAATTATACAGTAAGTTTTTGAGAAGTGTTAGTCATCACGCTTATATAAAATTCACATTAATATCGAGATTTTAATTACTAGACTGTTTTCATGGATTTGGTATAAAAAAGGATAAAATAGAATATTTTTTAATTGTAGTAGATAATTTTTAATAATGCCAGCAATCAAACGTAGAAACATAAGTCGCAGAACTCGCAATACTGCAAGTTAAAGATATACAAGAGCACGTCAAACGCGGCAAGATGTTAAAAGGAATTTAAGGAATCGCTGGAATTGTAATCAACAGCATGGAAATGCTGCTTTTAACCCTTATCGAGCTGCATTTAATTATTACGTGGAAATCTATTACATTTAACAACAAATTGTTGCTATTGGATATCTTTATAATAGTTATACCAATTCGTATCCATAGTTAAGGCATGACAACGTCTGTCGGGTCAGCTAGTCTTTAAAAATAAATACACTGTTTAGGTATTTAATTTTATATTATTGTCATATTGTATTACATATCTTAATTTATTAATATCTGGTTGACCGAGCTTCGCTCGGAATATTTTTGTCATATTTATTTAGATATATATTAATAAAAAATAAATAATGCAAATTATATAAAAAATTACAAAAAGAGAATAATAATAACACCGAGATTCGAACCGACGCTGTTTAAATGTCACATAATCCAAAATTAAAACCGGCCGTCTCCCCAACTGAGCTATCGTAACTCATGACGTTGACGGCAAAATTTGAATTCATATTCTTTTAAAATTTAATGTCATTATATTATTTTGCTAAAAACACTGACAAAACAACATTTTCTATAAATAAAACCTAGCTAGATCGATTTTTTGGCCCCGAAACCTTTAGTATGCTAAATTTCATGAAAATCGTTAGAGCTGTTGCCGAGATCCTGAACATATATATACAAGAATTGCTCGTTTAAAGATATAAGATACAAGTGTTTTCAAATGACTACGTCGTTCCGCGGTACCATTAATAATATCCGTAGTACATCAATAGTTCATTTTGTTGTCTCAGAAGTTGTCATGACAACGGCGATTGCGCAGAATCATGCGAAATATGAGACATGCGCATATCATAGATATGCGATGTCTCATATTTATATGCGTCACGCTCATATTTTTTGCATCTTTAGATATTAGACCTAAAACACTTTCACGAGATTACATTGAACTCCTATTCATACAGATTCCCTCACGACGTTTATATCAATGAAATTTATCTACACCATTACAAAGGTTAGACGAATAAGTTCCAAGCATTTCTATTTCGAATTATCCTTCTCTAACTGTTATTTATTCCGTGTGGTGACGGTTTAAGAATACATTTCACCAATCCTTATCTTGTCCGTGGATATCGTAAAAGACGACTGAGGGATATAGTACGCATATAACAATCTTTAAACAAAAAAACAATGATAAATATCTTTAGACTGGACCAATTCGTGTGATACCGCAGCAAGAATACAATTCTACACTTCCTATCTTGGCGTGAATGTCGCAAAAGACGACTGAGGGATATAATATGCACATAACATCTGTGCAAGAGATGAAAAACTCGAAAAGAAACCATATACCAACTTATCTGACCAGTATGGTATAGTACGTGAAATTCCCTCCCATTGTGGAGGAGCCCAACAGTGGGACGTATGTGGGCTGCGAGGATGATGAATGATTTCTGATGTTTACGCGAGTACCTATTAAACATTTTAAATAAAACTACTGATAACATTTGTCACATTGTAATTGTAGTCATTTGAAATGGAATGAAATAAATGAATGAAATCATACAGAAAGTAGCTAGTATAAACACGATTTAAGGCAGCAGCTGTTAGATTATAATGATAAAAATGGTACGCGTTCGTGTGTGTAAGCATGTAACGAGTCCATGGATGCATAAATCTGTGAGAGGCGCTTGGCATAATCAGTTTTAATGTTTTCGAAATAAAAATGAAAATCGGCTTGGCATTTTCAGTATTTAGTGCTTGATTGAAATATCATTCAATTTGAAAGAATTTTGTATAAATAATCCATAGTCACGTTTTGAAATTGGTTTTCCTGAAAAAGTTTTTGGTAAGCTTTGTATGCCATGGTCAATGCCAACTCCATATGATGCCGTCTGGTCAACAATAACATTTCTATGAAGGGTTGACGTCAGTTAGGCGGCTGGTCATAAAGCCATTAACAAAACTATTGCAATATGTACGATGAAAGAATAGTACATATTGTGTCGAGCCCAAGCAATTGAAATATGAACAAGACGATAATGATGATGATGATGACATACAAGTATACATATTTATTCATTCTTAGCGTGAAGGAATATAGTTATTGTAACGTGACCATCTACATTATAAGAATTTCATGCCGAGATGCGCTTAAAAAAGTTTTATTTCAATAACATCGCAGAATATTAATACAATATAATAAACAAGAACTGATTCACTATTACTGTCCTTTCAATATATGCAATATATTGATGCATTAGTTTATTATAAATAAAAAAATAGTAAAGCGTTATACGTTATATCGTATTGCGGCTCGGTATACGAGTCAAGCGTTCGGGAAACTTAAGAGGATCTTCTCGTCCAACATACCTCAGTGTCTGAAAACACAGGTCTACGACCAGTGTGTGTTACCAGTGATGACTTACGGCACGGAAACGTGGTCCCTAAATGTAGGCCTCATATCAAGGCTCAAAGTCGCTCAGCGTGCTATGGAGCGGGCTATGCTCGGGATTTCTTTGCGAGATGGAATCCGGAATACGGAAATCCGCAGAAGAACGGGTGTAACCGACATAGCACGAAGAATTAGCACGCTGAAGTGACAATGGGCAGGCCACATCGCTCGACGAACCGACAACCGCTGGGGAAGAAAGGTTCTCGAGTGGCGACCACGTATCGGACGACGCAGTGTAGGACGCCCCCCCACTAGGTGGACCGATGACCTAATGAAAGTTGCTGGGCGTCGTTGGATGCAGGTGGCACAGGACCGCACATTGTGGCGCAACATGAGGGAGGCCTACGTCCAGCAGTGGACGGCTGTAGGCTGAAATGATGATGATGATGATGATGATACGAGTCAATTTTAAGTTAAAAAAAAATCGGTTGTCTGTAAAGTCGGTTTACTGACGATAGTTGAACGTGACAACGTCATAAGAAAATACTGATGGAATGGTTTAATATTTCAAAAGAAAATTTTAATTTTATTTGTTTGATAGATATTTTGTATGGATCAAGCCTTAAATGGAACGCCTCAGAGCGAGGTAACGCCGCATACGTCATGTTTTGTCGCGTGTGCAGCCGGCTCCATCGAATTATAAGACGTTGTCACGTCAAAAGTTATATATGTTTTATATAAAAATGAGTCTTATAAATAAAATATAAAATCCACTTATCCATTATACGGATTGCAAATAAAAACTTGCCTTACATTTTCAAAGAAATCTTTTTCAAAGCGATTCTTTGAATTTTCATTTAAATTGAGAGCTAAGTAAAGTCCCACTTCTCGTTGAATAAAAATATGGTACGTTAGCGAAACTATGCCTTGACATTTAAGCTCCTTTGACTCAATTCGACATAGGTAAACCGTATCGGGATATTTCTAGCTCAGTGAACTGTAGTAGTAAAATGCGGCCCATTTACGTAGAATCTTTTAGAGAATTAAATTCTAACTATTATACGTGGAATAAAATATTTATTGAGATAATAATACGTTTGAAAACTTAAGCCGGACTATTTTTAGTAGTCGCGTTCTAAAAAGTATGAAATGAAATAATATTCAACCTAGTGATTTGTTTATTATGATTGTAATACCAAGGAAAGAAAAGAAATCACATAGACAATATTGATATAATTGTGAACCAGTCACTGTATTTTTACAGTGAAATTGAATCATTTTTCGATGTGGTGACGGAGTATAAATACAATTTACCACTCCCTATCTCGGCCGTGGAACTCGTAAAAACGTAGTCAAAGTACTAAGGGATGTAAGACGCATATAACATATATGTAAGAGAAGGCAAACTCGAAACAAACCCTATACCAACCTGTTTGACCAGCATGGTATAGTAACGTCAATTTCCCTCCTATAGTGGAGAAGGCTCGATCCCAGTAGTGGGACGTATAAGATATAATGATAATAATGAATTAATATCGTAAGACTATTCTGCAAAATGAGCTGGATTTAAAACTTTTGGCACTTTAGCATTTCTGTAAACAAATTCAATATGCAACTGGAGATAAAGATATGAAGTATATATAAGTTAATGTGGAAATAATTTTATCAACAACAAAAAGTATTATCGGTTTATATCGTCCATCTTAATGGCATATAGGATAAGAAAAGAAAGATAGACTGTGTTACTTTATCCTTTCCAGTTATTCCCGGACTTGATACTACTTTTTTGTGGTAGGCCACGGGTTGTCCACTTATCGCCAAAAATGTCCGCAGCGATCATATTACCCTTAACCGCCAATTGAGAATGTCACCAGTACCAATTTTTGGACTTCCTTGGCTCGCAGAATACTCTCTCGGGAACTAACATTAGTCTGGAAAGTATTGGATACCACACTCCGTCAGTTAAGCGAAGGGTTGTCGCCCTCGGCTCGGTATCCCCATCACCGCCTGTCCGCGGCTGTAGATAGAAGACTGTCGACAGTGTGGTCATTATTTGAGGTATCAAATAATGATAAAAGGTAACTGAAGAATACTTATGGATGACCTAACAATACTATGTGTCTCAACCTTATTATCCCATGATCCTAAAATTACGGCAAATGTCAAAAAATCTGGCTAACGAATGTGAATTTTCCTGGGAATCCAATATACAAACAGGGAGGTCGATAAGCTGACTGATGGACTTGATACAGTTGAATTAATCCGAAACATGTTGCTACATGTTTCGGAGAGATAATATTGTTCCCATCAAGTATGGAGACCATAACAAAAGAGTACTATAACGCATTTTATGCCATTCTGCTGCCTGTATTTTTATTCACGGCAGCAAGAAGTAGCAAAAAATACACATTAGTAAAAATACACATACATAACCTGATTAGTAATTAAGTCTAGTGTGATGCCCTTACAACAAAGTTCTTTTGTAACAAAATATAAAACTGCCAGGACTAAGAATAAGCGACTAATTTATTCTGATATAACGTTCAAATTTATAAAATAAATATTTATCATCATCCATCCGTAAACGTCCACTGCTGTACATAGGTCTCCCTACAAAAATGAATCGCAGAACGGTTATGTGCAATTTGCCTGCGATTTAGTTGGGGGTTGTCCTACTCTGCGTCATCAGATTCGTGATCGCCACTCGAGAACCTTTCTTCCCCAGCTGTTGTCAGTTCCATGAGCGGTGTGATCTGCCCATTGCCATTTCAAAGTATTAAAAAATATTTTTAATGAACTTGAGAGTTTTAAATTCTTTTAATTTGAATGTTTTTATTATATTTTCACTGTTCAGACGCGCCGCTCGCATAGACAAACATTTATTTAAATCAAAGATTTTGTGATAAGAGACGGATAAAGTTATGTTGAATTTAATTAAAATCGAGTCAAATGAATAATGTCTTACTTCGACCTTGGACTTATCGTAGAGATAGCTAATATAACTAATTTAACAATAATTATTTTGGGGGTAGGTTGCGGTCGGCGCACTCCTCGCACCACTCCGTCCGGGGCGACAGAGGGGCGTAAGCACGCACACCCGCAACCCACCCGTGACACAACGTTGCCTTCGTCGTTGGACCGACCATTGAAGCAGAGTTACTTGTCGTCAGTGGTCGGCCCGACGGAATACCCCCTGAGGAGTACCCTCCCATCGACCGACGTCGCCCCCTCGGGGAGGACGTCGGTCTTTCCTCACGCGGTAATTTAACAATATAGCGTATATTCATCATCATCATTTCAGCTCATATAAGTCTCACTACTAGGCTCCAGGCTCCTACTACTAATAGGAAGGAAATGAATTTACCTATACCGCTACCTACGTAACCGATACCAATCTATCTAAATGCAGGGACACACCGAGAAGCGTGCAATAACACGCTGTCCACATGAATTGCGTTTTATTTTATCTTTTCCTTCCCTTGTACAGATGTTATATGCTTGTCATATCCCTTGACCGTCTATTACGAGACCCACGGGTGAGATAGGGGGTGGTAAATTGTATTCTTACTCCGTCACCACATGGATGTTTATTTTTTGGTAGGCTATGGTACGAACACACGCCGACCCGATAAGATACCCTTCCGGGTAGACCAGGTCGCCCCCCGCCCTATTCAGTAATAATGTAATATTTGATTCAATTGATGAAAGAAATTATAAAATCAGTGTAGTAATTTTCGAGTTAATTTGCTACAAATAAAAATACTAAAACACTCTTGTTTCTTTATACCCTGAGTACATAAATATTGTAATATAATAAAAAAATAAGTAGTTATAAATTACATTTTGTAGATGTTGTGAGTGTGTGTGTAAATGCTAAATTTGAGATATAGGTTATTATTAAAAACTTATTTGCATATTAATAATTACTAAATGACTGAATTTGAAACCATGTCTATTAGAAATCTAAATGCTAAAATTGGCTGTGTGGTAGCGGCTTCGAATACTACCAACCCTTGCTTTGCTCGTGGGTGTCGTAAAAGACGACTAAGAGCCCTAAATTGACCCGGACCAACTACATCTGGTACCATTTGGGTCAACGATTACATTCCCAAGGAGGGTTGACGTCAGGCAGGCGGCCGGTCATAAAAGTCATTGCCGAAACTTTTTGCAATATGTCAAAACAGATGACACATTGCGTCGACCCCAAGTAATTGGGATAAGAGCAAGATGATGATGATGTCTATTAGAAATCCATTCCAATCTCGTAAATGCTTGCAACTGATTTTGTATATTTGTAATTATAACTTGTGTGGTATTTTTATTGTCTTTAGTACCAGATAAGTAGACAAGTCACCTGATTATAAATGGCAACTACCACTCATTGGACCCAGGGCCGGATTAACCTTATCAGGGCCCCTAGGCAATGTGATTCTCGGGTCCATGGTCCAAGGTCTGTGAGTAGTATCACTTACCACCAGGTGTGCTGTTTTTTCTTTTGCCATCAATAATAATTAAAAAAGGAATAATATTGAGGAAAAGTACAAATTTTCAAAAAAAAAAAACGTTCGATGAAATGTTTTTTTCTTGTTGCATGCTCGGGGCCCCTAGTCCATGCGGAGCCCCTAGGCAATTGCCTAATTCGCCTTATGGATAATCCGGCCCTGATTAGACCCTTGCATAACCAGAGGCATAGCCTAACTGTCACCCGCAAGGTGCGGCTTTGATTTCGGGCTCTCTCGCTCACCAAATGAAGGGCAGTAGCAAATTGCTTGTCAATTTTGTGGGCAAGTATTGTATTATACGTTAGATGACGATTATTTTTTTTGTCAGAACGAAATAAAGAAATATATAAAAGTACAAAAAATATGGCCATTTGAAGTGTTTTGTGTATCTTGGCTATTGCTAAGAAATTCAAGTGTAAGAGACAGAAAGATAAAGCATATTTGGATTGTTTGCAAAAACATGACATTTTTATGTCGCCTGGGGACAACAGGGCTAACAGTTTAAAAACAGAAGTTTCCCGTGAAGATTGGAATGTACGGTCAAGTTTGGTATGTCCCGGTTGTGCTGGCCATTTATGGCTGTAAATAGAAAACTTTAAGTAATGGCTTTGCTACTTTTGTAATAATTATTTTTCGTTCACAAATGAGCTTTTATAAAATAAGTATTAATATTGACGCAATCATACAAAGATATTGCTATGCCAAGTTTCATATTAACATAAGGCGTGAAGGCATGATTTTCAACCCCGTATTTATGCATTCTAAACAAATAATGGGGAACGAGGGGTGGTTTCCCCTTATCGTCAATCATTTGTATACAACTCTTTAACTCCACACTCCCCTTAAGTGTACACAAATAGCATATATATTAGTGAATTTTGGTTATAAATGACGATTTTGCTTATGAACTTCTTCTTTTTAGCCTAAATACATAGCACAGCTGGGCTTAGGGTCAAGTATAGAAATACAAAGGGAGGAAAGGAACCTACCATACCGCGATGACCACAGAGCTTGGCAGTGTTTTATAACAAGTTTCGCTTTATTTGCATTTATGTTATCGTCGGCGACTAAAGGGATATAGGTACCTTTAAGTAGGGTCATCATTCATCGTCCCTTCTTTTCCGCCCGATGTCGTTAAAGAAAACTAAGGGATGTAGACATAACATCACTGTAATACAAAAAAAAAACTCAATAGATAAGATACCACGACAATTCGTCGAACCAGATAGGTATTTCTGTTGTTAATCGTTGATTTCTGATATTTATTTGAAATGGGAGAACAACAGGCCGTAAAATGGTTTTATCAATGTTTGGTTTTTTCATCAATGGTAGTAGCACATTGTCGACAGTCGTCTGTCTAGAGCAGCAGGTTGAGCCGTCCTGGGTTGTTACCACACTCTGTCAAATGACGTCTGTAGCAATTTGTTATTGCACTTCGTTCGGTGAGTGAGATAACCAGAAGCGCAACTTTGTAAGAATTTTTGCGTGTGATGACTTTTGAGGCATTTAGTATCGCCGAACCACACTGTACGTATTCACGCTCCCTTCACTTTCTTCACGGTAGCAAAACGACGCGGCTTCCAGCACGTCAGCGGCATAGCAAAGGCCATTGGCGACAGTATCACTTATCATCGGGTGTGTTATTTGCTTGTTTGCCACTGATAGCAATAAAAAAAAGCTTAAATTAATATTTTGTTATAATTTTATGGATAGCAATTCATTCAGAAATTTTAGACTATTAGAAATCCATTTCGTGATATTAAAAGTTCCTGACAAAAGCATAACAATAATTTCTGGTTTGTCGACAACATAAACGTTTTCAAACGAATACAAAATCGATCATTTATATATAGTTTTCGAGTTCATAAGCGGCCAATGTACATAGCACGCTTATCAGCTGCAAATTAATGAATCACTGTCACAACAGGATATGGAGAACTAAATTCATCAAATGAAACTCTATTGAACACGCATGTATTAAATTGACTTATATCGAATCTGTACAAAATACGTGGAATCTACCGTATAAATAATCCTTGAGGGATTTAACTGATGTGGTCTTACGTCTAGCAACTAACAAAATGCGTCTCTTAGTTGAAGCTTCTACTCTACGCAAAGAAGAATAATATTTGTAATTTTGATAGGTATGCTTGACAGGCCATCAAACTACTATATATTACGTGAGTGATTATAACAGTAGAGTCGTACCGAGAAAATATTTTAAATGTAATGAATACAAGAGAAGGTATTGGAGCATGACCAATTGACCAATACCTATAATGGATGTACTCATCGAGAATATATTTTTAAATTTAAATATTTGCAACAAGATTTAGAAATGAAAGGATACATTGAGCTAGCATCAAACGATTTTTGCAGTGAAACTTCTTTAGAATCGTTGTGATTTCAGACTCTATGAAACGAAAAAGCGAGTCCATAGAGACACAAACACGTAAATGTATAGGATTCAGCCGGCGAGAGAATGAGATAAAGTATAGAGGAAAGGATGGAGGATGAAGGATGAAAGATGAAGGATAAATAGTTTTCAATTCGTAATTTCATAAATTTTATATATATTGTGGCTAGGAAATTACGAATTTAAAAGAGTATTAGAAGATTTACGAAAGGTTTCCATTTCATATTGTTTCTCCGTGAAGTGACGGTGTAAGAATACACACATATTCATGCTCTTTCTTGCCCGTGGGTGTTGTAAAAGAGAAACTAAGGGATATAATATGCATATAATATTTATGCAAGAGAATAAAACTCGTAATAAAACCCTATACCAACATATCTGATCAGTGAGATATAGTAGGTCAATTGCCTTCCTATTTTGGAGGAGGCACGAACCCAACAGTGCGACATCTACGAACTGTGATGAACGAATGATGAGAAAAATTTGGTATAGTAATATGATATTGTAATGTCTGTTATTTGATTAAATTAGGCAATACATGACTAATTAAAAGTAATGTTAAAAACCTTTTTAAGTTTTTCAAATGTGTTGTGACATCATTTGAATGCACAAACCGTCATAATTACCTACTTATTTTTTAAGAGTTGCGTACGTACGTGAAGTACAGTGACTCAGCTCCCGTTTTTTGAAAGCGGAGCGTTCGACCTGGCGGCAATACTTTTCTTTTTTTAATATTATTATTGAGCGAAGTCGATATAAAGGCCGTTACCAAGAAAAGTATGCATTCTTAATTTGAATATATACTTTTGAACTTAGAATAATAACGTATAGAAGGATAGTGTCAGTACTTCGAACTTAAAAGTAATGTTAAAAATCTTTTTATGTTTTTTAAATGTGTTGTGGCACCATTTGAATGCACAAGCCGTCATAATTACCTATTTATTTTTTAAGTTGCGTACGTTCGTGCAGTGCAATGACTTGTACATTACGGGACTGTTCCGGCGTAGGCTCCATTAGGCTCCAATTGAATTGCCTCACTTTTTGTGCGTGGACTTACCTTCTATATGTTATTATTCTAAGCTTTTGAAATTAGAATTGATTTGACGATTAGATTCGAATTAAGGTTCTTTTTATAGATATTTTTTATATACAATTAGCACCTATATATATATATATATATATTTTTTGTTATAAATGAAATACAAATATATATCAGATTCTCATAATTAATATCAAGCGAATTATCAATTTCATCATTATTTGGATACATTTTACTAAGCTTTAACTTTTTTACATGTTTTCAATAGCATTTTTGCATTTTAAACAGGCGTTGTGTTTATTGGATCTGCTGGTATGCTATAAAAGTACAATGTTTCTATTAAACTCGTTCTCATGGAAACCTTTAAGGAACATCTGACGTTTTATATTGGTATCACGTTGGCGTGAGAAAATTGAATTTCATTTTCAAAGAGATACTTACCTACTTAAATGTCATGTTTTATTATAATAAGATTCTAATTGAAAGGGCATTAAAAATAAATAATTTGCTATTCAATTTGAATAATATAATTAGAATTTATTTACGTATTTGTACTTGTTATGCTAGGAGTTTCAATTAAATTGCTTTCTTACTTATTCAATGTTAATATTTTGTTGAAACTCCCACGTCTCTTTATGCCAATAATAATATTATTAACATTAATAACATCTACAATAGATTAATCATAAGTTTTTGTCTCGGTAGATGCCGCGATAACGGCTGATATACGTCCCACCGCTGGGCTCGAGCCCCCTCCACATTAGGGGAGAAATTGACCTTACCAAGCGGATCAAACAGGTTGGTATAGGGTTTTGTTTTGAATTTTTCTTCTCTTATTGGCAACGGACTTACCTGTTGGCAACGGAATGGGCATAAAATTTTGTTTTCATTTCTCATATTAGGCAAGTAGTGTTTGTTGATTCGAGTAGCGGATGGAAAACACTGTGTTGCAATTTCGGGCGAAAAGACTTATAAATTTATACTCATAATTTTACTCCCCTCTAAAAGAGAGAAGTAAAATTATGAGTTTTTTAAAATTAAATTTTTTAGAATTAAAATATAGGTCGGGAATGAAATTTAAAAATAGAATAAATTTTGCTTAGATAGGCTATGAAAAATTTTACAGTATTAAGATCCTCTTAAATTATCTTCAACAAGAAAAAACAGATAAATATCAATTTAAATAATAAGCAGACAGACCTTAAGTTTGATATTAAATAAAAAAAAAAAAACTTTACATTTATATAGTTTTGACATTATATCGGCACAGATATTGTCATAGCTACAGATCTTATTTTGTAGGGAATTATCTATGGCTACAGATATAGTGTTAACGTTAACACGTCACGTGACCATGTCAATGACGACTTACAGGAATTTACTCCTCATTCAAACCTGCCTATAGAATTTTTAATTAAATTAAAATCTGTGGTCTTGTTATGATATAAACAGCCAGTATGAATAAAAAAAAATACTTATTAAGCGGGACGGCCGCGACGACGATGACGCGGTGTGTTAATGTTCCATATTCAAAATGTAAAAAAGACTAAGTGGCAGTGTTGGCAAAAAGTTAATCTGATTAACGATTAAAAATTTAGTCCTGACTTTTACAATTAAAATTAAATTAGTCGTAATCAGAAAATTTTTGATTATGATTATTAGTCGTTAATCACGATTAAAAATTTGCGATTAAAACACTAGGAACAAGTTCAAAAATAAAAAGGTAGATAATCACATTTTTTAAATAATGAAAAGCACAGGTACAATCGAATAGTTATAATAACTTAAAATGAATCTCACTATTATTATAAAGATGAAAGTTTGTGAAGATTTATGAATGTTTGTGGCTCTTTCGTCCAAAAACACTAACCGGATTTTGATACAGTAATATAGTTTATACATCAGAATAGCGAATAGGCTACAAATTATAAAGATGTCGTGTATATGGGCCAAATTATAACAATAAGTATAAAGAAAATAAAAAAAAATCCGGCCATTAGGGCACTGTTAGCGATATAAAAATTTAGTACTTCAAAAATTAAAAAAAATTATATATGTAAATTATTTAAATTACATTTCATAATCACCCTTTTCTCAAATAATTCGTCTGATATTTTGTGAGACTTAGGTAAATTTAGCATGGTGGCAAGCGAAAACATTCTTTCAACAGAACCGGAGGATGGCATGGGTGTATTATATTTCGAATTAGTCCGTCACCCGCCGAGAGGCCGATCGCGTGATGAAAGACCGACGTCCTCCCCTTTGGCCCGGTCGATGGGAGGGTACCCCTAAGGGGGTATTCCGTCGGGCCGACTGACGTCAAGTCATCCTATTTTTTTTTTTCGCTGTGGAAATGCAATTTACGCAACGTCAAGTCATCCTGCTCCGGTGGTCGGCCCAACAACGAAGGTGGGTTACGGGTGTGCGTGCTTACGCCCCTCTGTCGCCCCGCACGGAGTGGTGCGAGGAGTGCGCCGACCGTAACCCACCCACAAAAAAACAAAAATAATGGGTGTATTATATTTAATAAATAGTTCTTTTAAAGTTGGGTAGTGTTCTAAAAGTTCTCTTTCTTGGCTAACTTCAACAAAAAAGTTCACTTTATAAGGTTTTAGCTTAAAATGTAGTAATTTTTTGCTTATCATTAAAAGTACTTTAATCTGTTTAATCAAATTAACGATTAATGATTGATTTTTTAATCGCGATTACGATTAATATTTTAATCGAGACTAATTTAATAACGATTAAGTTTAATCACGATTAAATTTAATCCGATTAAAATAATCGAACTAATCAATCGATTGAAAAATTAATCGATTAATGACAACACTGCGTAAATAGATATATAATTTGACGGGAAACTAAGGCTGTAGGTAGTTGATATTGTAAGCTGTATCGAAATTCAAAATGTCGGTTTTATATATTATACTACTAGTAACCTGCCCTCGCTTCGCTTTCAGTCGCCTTATCCGCGTAGTTCCCGTTCCCGTGGGAATACCGGGTTAAACTATGCCTGTGTTACTCCCTGATATTATAGCTTTCCATTGCTGAATGAATTTTTGAAATCGCTTCGGTGGCTTAAGCCTGAAAGCGTAACAAACAAACTTACTTTCGCATTTATAATATTAGTAAGGATTTTTTTTCTTATATTCGAAATCAAAAGATTTTAACACATGGATGAAAGTAATACCTTCTGCAACTATAGCCGTAGTCTAAATACGTTTTATCTTGTAATCAGGTATTCCATTTCTTGTAAAAAGTATCCTTTACATTACTGTAAACTTTTCACAATTTTCGCGGAAATAGGTATAAGAGATTACATCTTCTTTTGTATTATATTTATTCCTACATAATGATTTCTGATGTTTACGTGAGTATTACACATTTTAAATAAAACTAGCTTTGCGGATTTTATCGCGTTTGTATTTGATTTTTGATTACCCGACGTTTCGAAAACTTTGCAGCGTTCATGGTCACGGGCGGACTAAGATGTCTCACGTCCAACAAGTCATCATTATTGCAGAAAATTCTTTTTGTTTTTTCCTACATTTTCATTCATTCATTTCATACCTACGTTAGAATAATAATATATAGAAGGTAAGTTCGCGCACAAAAAGTGAAGCATTTCAATTGGAGCCTAATGGAGCTTACGCCGGAAGCGTGCCGTAATGTACAAGTCATTGTACTGCACGTACGTACGCAACTCTTAAAAAATAATTAGGTAATTATGACGATTTGTGCATTCAAATGGTGTCATAACACATTTGTAAAACTTAAAAAGGTTTTTAACGTCACTTTTAAAAGTATTTCGACGATTTATGTTAGTAAAAACAAAATTTAATTTCATAATTTGTATAGCGGTGTGCGTGTGTACGTGTGTAATCGTCTGCGCGCCATTAGTGTTTTTAGATTCAAATTTCGAACCTTCGAAGTATTGACACTATCCTTCTATACGTTATTATTCTAAGATACCTACATTATCACCACAAACACTAAAGCAGTTTGCTGATTAATACTCCCATCTAGTATCCTTTCGACATCCACTGTTGAATACTCAGGAAGAATGATAATATATCAGTTCATCATGCTTGCGGTTTGGTGATGGACCAAACACATGAAATTACAAAACTATTGCACACAGTCAAAATAGAATCATCATCATCATCATCATCGCAGACCATATACGTCTCACTGTTGGGCTCGAGCCTCCTTCACAATGGGAGAGTATTTGACCTACTCTACCAACAGGTCAGACATCTTGGTATAGAGTTACACAAGTAGGATGGTATATATTATATCCCTTAGTCGTCTTTTACGACATCCACGGGCAAGATAAGGAGTGAATTGTATTCTTACTCCGACACCACACGTAAAAAAGTATCCTCTTTTTTTATTATTGTATTTTAACCGATTTCAAAAAAGGGGGAGGTATCTCAATTCGACCGTATACTTTCCAAATGGTGCAATGAAAATTTTATCGAAATCGGACAAGAGGTTTTTGAAAAATCAATAAAAATCTAAAAGTTTATCTACTTTGTCTACATTATTGAAGGCGGTTTCTTTTTTTGCAAAAAATAATTATAAATCTTTATACCATCATTATCATCCCGCGCTAGGTGGAGTGGGCGTGCTGGGCTGGTCAAGGACGACAATGACCTCGGCGACATGAGGTCTCGATGCACCCTCTTGTCACCCCAGATGGAACGTACGGCGTGTTTGCTGACCATAGCCCACCTAAAGAGGAAGGTAGAGTCGGCACAACATACTCTTACCTTCCATAGATTAATCAGTCACTATATTTGCATTCAGCGGTTTCATACGCCTATCCTCATTCACATAATCCATTCATTCTTTTTGTATTTTATCACCATCACCATCATCATCTCGGCTCACATACGTCCCACTGTTACGCTTGAGCCTCCTCCACAATGGGAGAGTAATCAACCTTACTATTATACTATGATGGTCAGACAGGTTGCTATAGGGTTTTATTTCGAGTTTTCCTTTTCTTGCATAGATGTTATATGCGTATCCCTGAGTCGTCTTTTACGACATCCATGGGCAAGATGGGTGGTGAATTGTATTCTTACTCCGTCACCATAGGGAAAAAGAACGTTTTTTTTATTAATCATCAACAGGTACCTATTATACTTATTTGCACTCTTCCTCTTTTTTTGTCTTGGCAATCAGCTAAAAATACGAGCCATTTTTGCCAGTGTCGAGTTATAATTATCTTTTCAAGTTATCAGTTTCTTCATGTCAGTAATAGTCTGTCAGTAAGTCAAAGTGTCGCCCTCAACAGTGTAATGGCCACTGTTAAGGGTATCTTCTGAGAATTTTGGTGAAAACAAAAAGGTATGTATAGCAGTTTTATATCATATTCACTACACCTCAGCAGTTTTGCCGCTATATATTACATAAAATGCCATCAAGATTATTGAATATAATAAAGAACACACACACGCAAGAACACCACATGACACTTCCAGATTCCCGCCAAAAACTGCTTTCATTCGCCTATCCTCATTCACACAATCCATTCATTCGTTTTGTATTTATGCATACTTATTATTGAAAATATATTCAATTCACGCATAAATTCACTCATAACAAACCAAGTTTATCGGTATATAACATCGCAATATTATTTGACAGCGTTACACAATAAATATAACACACGTCAAATAGGTTATACCGATTAGATGTTATCGGCTCACGAAACTCGTTAACTGACACGAAACGAATTACACGAATTTCACCGTAATACTTTCTTACCGTGTACCGCATACGAATTGAAAAGGAATGTCATTTGAATTTCATCTGTTATTGAAATTTTGTTTAGAATCAATACACTTGTAAATAAGCTGTGTGGTGGCGGCTAGGGATGTGACTTGGAGAGAAAATAATCGATTTTATAAATAATCGATTTTCTTCTTTAAAATAAATCGATTATAAAATAATCGATTAATTAAAAATAAATAATCGATTATAAAATAATCGATTTTTTCTCCCAACAGGATTATGATGACCTTTTTTTAAGCAATGTGAGCTTTATTTTCTAATATAGTATGAAACAATCGTGATGACCTTTTTTTAGGATATTTGGCAGTGAATAATCGATTAATTTCGATCGAATTTCGAATAATAAGAAATCGATTAATAAACGATTTTTATTATTTTGATAATCGATTGTAAAAATCGATTATTAATCGATTAATTCTTTGTAATAAACGATTATTATAAAAATCGATTATTTTTTCACATCCCTAGTGGCGGCACATGGAAAGCACCACTAATTTGATATCGACTAACAAAAATGACATGCCCATTTTTATTGATTTTTTTTGACACGCAACATTTTGATGTAAACGAACGCATAAAACATCCATGGAAGAGAAGGAAAACTCGAAACAAAGCCCTACCGCAACCTGTCTGAGCAGCATGGTATAGTAGGTCAATTACCCTTTCTTTTTTTTTATTGCAAATGGTGGCAAACGAGCAAACAGCATACACCTGATAGTAAGCGTTGCCGCTGCTCATGAACCTTTGTAAGGCCGCTGCCTACCACCAAGAAAGTGAAGGGAATGTGAATGCGTGCAAAGAGGCTCGGTGATACCAAAGATACCAAAACCCACCACGTGCAAACACTCACTGAAAATTGGGCTTCTGGCTCTCTGGCTCACCGAACGAAGCGCAGTAACAAATTGCTACTACTCGGACATCGATTTTCTACGAGAGTGTGGTACTACCCCGAACGGACTGGCCCGTGGCTGTAGACAGACAGGCAGTAGACAGCTGTCAACAGTGTGGTCCTACCACTGTAACAATGCTTTTATGGAGGAGATGCTACGGCAGTATTCAGACGTTAATAGCCTGAGATGATTATTCTTCTCAGTCGTTTTCCTCATAGCCGAGGGTCGTGTCTTCATGGACTTTCCGACGCTAAGGTGTTAATAACACTTCTCCATTGCACTCTATCTTGGGCATGTCTGAGAGCATTATTAAATGTCATTCCAGAATTTTCTTGGACCTGATCCGACCATCGCATTGGTGACTATCCTCTGGGTCTTTTACCCAAAACTTTGCCCACTAGCACGAGCTTCTCGAGATTATCTCCTTCTCGTCTAGCTATGTGGCCAAAGTATGCGAGTATTCTTTGTAGACATATGGTGGAAAGTCTGGTCTTGATCACTCCTGCGATGATTATAATGATGAATTAATGATAAACACAATCTTTGCTATTTAACAGTGATTGAAGGAATAAAATGATTCCCTGTAATACAAAAGTTTTCTTTCTATCATGTATCTTTACGGCACATTTTGTTGTTTGTTTTTAGCAGATTACTCTGATCCGCACTACCGATTACCAGATTTGTCCTTAGCAACGTCTCGGCATATTAGGAAGTTTAGTTATGGAAAGATTTTATTCTGGGACAAATGATCTCTATAATATTATTTCCGATAACGATTCAAGACAGGAAAAAAAATGTCTTCACCTATAAGTTTTGTCTTTTCTAGCAATATAGTGATCTTTGATTATCGAAGTATGATTCTGCGCTTCTAAATTCATCATCACAGCTCATATATGTCCCACTAATGGGCTCGGGCCTCCATTACTATGGGAGAAAAATTTACCTACTATACGATGCTGATTAAACGTGTAGGGTTTTGTTTGGAGTTTTTCTGCTCTTGCATAGATCATACGACACCCTCGCAAGAGAAGGGTGGTGAATCTTATTCTTACTCCGTCACCACACGGAATTCTTAATTACAATTAAGAAATATTATGTGTAAAATAATAGAAAAATATTGTTTTCTATCTGTAAATAATTACGAGACGTGTGTTATGGAATTTATATGTTACAGTGCTTATCTTATTATCGTATGAAGGACGAAGGTCCAATTTACGTGTTGCTACTGACAATTACCTAACGGAAAACCCAATTACGCCCGACCCTGGAACGAAACCCTTTCTTCACGGTCAGCAGACACATGCTTAAACTACCAATGATGTAGCAGAAAAAATAAAAATGGTTAAATAGAAATCTTAAATTAAAACGATTTTTTAGTTAAGTTACATTGATTTTTTTTAATACCAGCGATCCAAACTTTAGATGTTAACCACTTAACCACTTTTTTTTTTTTGGGTAGGCTATGGTAAACGCGCACGCGGTCCATTCCATCCGGGGTGACGAAAGGACGGCGCGCGGGCCCATAACTCACTCGTACCCACGTCGTCTTCGTCGTTGGACCGACCACCGGAGCAGGGTGACTTGTCGTCAGTGGTCGGCCCGACGAAATACCCTTTCGAGTACCCTCACCTCTCGACGTCCCTGTCCCGGGACGTCGGTCGCCGTCGCGCGAACTAAACCACTTAACCACTAAACCGCGAACTGAAATAGTAACAATTTTATATTTTTTTACGTGGATTCATAATTCATTAGCTGAAAAAATTAGGCAAAGTATTTTTTTTTATAATATACAGTAAAAGTCCTATCAAAATCAGTCCAAACATTTCAGAGATTCATCATATCTTTATCTGGATATAAACCTACCCGTTTTTTTTTTTTTTTTTTTTTTTTTTTTTTTTTTTTTTTTTTTTTTTTTTTGTGGGTGGGCCGCGGTCGGCGCGCCTCCGCAACACTCCGTCCGGGGCGACAGAGGGGCTTAAGCACGCAACTCCCGCAACCCACCCAAAAACCACCTCGCCTTCGTCATTGGGCCGACCACCGGAGCAGGTTTACTTGTCGTCAGTGGTCGGCCCGACGGAATACCCCCTACGCGGGGTACCCTCCCATCGACCGACGTCCCCCCCTCGTCACGTCACCCGCGGCCTCGGCTAGGGCGGCATGAGGCGCAGATAGTTGCGCCTGCGCCGCCCCAGTCGCCGGCGGCGGATCTCCTCATCGAGGCTGCGCTCCACGCGCAGACGATCCGCCGCCTCCTTCTGCGAGATCACTGTCTCGCAGAAGGCTGCGACCGCGTCCCAGTTCCTGACGCTGTCGACCATCGCCCTAGCGATGGCCGGCAGCGTCAGGTCGGCACCGATGATTGCGACGAGTTCACGGCGCTGCACTGCCCAAGCCGCGCAGGCCTCGAGCGTGTGGCGCGCCGTGTCCTCGTCGCAATCGCAGTGGTGGCAGGACGGTGTACTCTCCCTCCTCACGACCCTGTGCAGGTATTTGGCGAAGCTCCCGTGCCCCGTCAACACCTGCACTAGTCGGAAGGAGAGCACCCCGTGCCGCCTCTCCAACCACTGCATCAGCACCGGCCGGAAGGCCTCCACGGTTCGCACCCCGAACCGAGGCCTCTCCAGCCGGACTGCCCAACGGGCAATGACGTCTCGGCGGGCGTCGACGCGCCAGGCGGTGAGATCCCTTAACGAGATCACACCGCCCTCCCCGCGCACCCCCGACACCCGCCGATACAACTCGGCGAGCATTTCCGCCTCCAGGTCCCACGGGGGAGTCCCGGCCAATAGGCACGCTGCCTCCGTCGCAACCGTGCGGTATCCGCGGATGGCCCTGACCGCCATGACCCTCTGTGGTCGCCACAGAAGGGCCCTAAGTCGGACGGTCAAGGACCCCGCCCACACCGGTGCGCCGTACAGGGCCATCGACCGGATGACCCCCGTGTACAGCCGTCGGCACGTAGCGCTCGGTCCGCCCACGTTCGGCATTAGCCACGATAGGGCGGACGCCGCGCCGACGAGCCGCGGAGCGAGCCTGCGGAAATGCTCCCGGAACCACCATTGCCCGTCGAGCACCAGGCCCAAGTACCTCATATGGGCCCGGATGCTGATGTCAACCGATCGGACTGTGATCGAGACGCCGATGGGAGGGCTCATAAGGCACCCATGGAACAAGAGGGCCTCCGTCTTGTCCAGGGCGACCCTCAACCCCAGCGCCTCGATCCGCCTGACGACCTCTTCGGTGCCATAGGTCGCCAGGCTTACCGCCTCTTCTAGCGTCCCACCGCGGGCTGTGACGAGCGTGTCGTCGGCGTAACAAATCACGCCCAGCCCGGGCGGGAGGCTCCCCCGCAACGCCCAGTCGTAGCCGATGTTCCACAGGGTGGGTCCGAGGACCGACCCCTGTGGGACACCGCACGTCATGGGCGTTCGCACAACGTCCCCTGCTCGGTTGGTACAGAGGACGCTGCGCCCCACCAAATAGTCTGCCACTAGCCGCCTCAGGTAAGCTGGCACTCCGTGATACCGGAGCGCCTCCCTGATGCAGCTGAATGGCAGACTATTGAATGCGTTGGCGATGTCTAGGGACACCGCCAACAGCACTCCCCCACCGGTGACGGCCTCAGTCGCCACGGCCCTCAGGCGCAACAGAGCCGCGATCGTCGAACGACCCCTCCTAAACCCAAACTGGGCGTCCGACAGATCGGGCCCCGTGCCGACGAGGTGCCGCTCGATGCGGGCAGCTACCACCCTCTCCAGTAGCTTGCCCGTGTCATCGAGCAGCACGATAGGCCTGTAGGCCGAAGGCGATCCCGGAGACCGTCCCGGCTTCGGCAGAAGCACCAGCCTTCCCTCCTTCCAGCACCCAGGGAACCGTCCGGACGCTAAACACGCGTCGAACAGCTCCCTGAGGCGGGGACCCAGGTGGTCGAGGACCAGGCCCAACACGCGGTTTGGAACACCGTCGGGCCCGGGGGCGGTGGACTTTGCGCACATGCGCGCCACCGCCACTCCCATCTCGGGTTCCGTGATGGGCGGAACACTGTCGTCGTCGGCCTCCCGGTCAGTGTCTGGCGGAGCCATGACCGGGGGCGTGTGTTCCGCCCGCCGCGGGAACAGGTCCTCGACGACCCGGGTGAGAAGGCTGGGCTGGAGAGTCTCGGTGAGGGGAAGGCCCCGCGCGCGGAGCTTATTCAGCACCGCGCGATAGGGGCGTCCCCAGGGGTCACGATCGAGACCGTCCAGCATCTCCTGCCGACTGACGTCCTTGGCGGAGCGGACGGCCAGCCTGAAGGCCGACCGCGCATTGCGGTAGCCCTCATACAGCAAGGCCTCCCGCTCCGCGTCGCGTTGCCGCCGCCGGCTGCGGGTGTAGGCCCTCCGGGCGCGAATGCACGCGGCCCGGAGATCCGCCAGCTCCCGGGACCACCAGTGGACCGCCCTCCTCGGGGGCGGACGCCGTACCCGGGGCATGGCCGCATCGCAGATCTGCGTCAACGCACTGCGGATGCGGCCAGCCTCGGCGTCCACCCCGTCCGACTGGTTGGCAGAGGACAGCCACGAGTAAACGATGGCTGTCTCCGCCAGCTGGTCCCGGTCTAAGCGACCCACAGCCCATCGCGGGAACGCAGGACGTCCATCCGCCCCGTGACCCCTGCTGGGCGTCGGGATTACCGGGGAGACCTCCATCCGGATATACCGGTGGTCCGACAAGGTCTCCACCTCCTCCACGACGCGCCAGCTCCCCACGCGTGCGGCGACCTCGGGGCTAGCGAACGAAAGGTCCACTATCGACCCGCCCCGTTGTCGCACGCACGTATGCACCGAGCCCCTGTTCAGCAAACAGAGGCCCAGTGCCGCCGCCCACTCCTCGATCGCCCGTCCTCGGTCGTTCGTCCGGGGAGACCCCCACGCCACGGACTTGGCGTTGAAGTCCCCCAAGACGAAGACCTGGCGCGATGCCATTCGCCGTAACGAGGCCTCCATGATGGTGAGGGAGGCCTCGAAATCGGTCACACTCCAGTTAGGGGAGAGATAGACTCCGAGGAGCGTAATCTCCCCCCAGTCCGCCGCGACGTATCCGACGCCCCTGTCCCTAAGGGTCAGAGGCGACGAAGGCCACGACGTGGAGGCGACGATTGCCACGGTGCCATCGGTGCTACCCAACCAGTTAGGCCGGTCGGGCACCACGTACGGCTCCGCGGCTACGGCTACTCCTATCAACCACTCCGCCATGGCTTGCAGGAACACGTCCTGCGCACCGGCGGTGTGGTTGAGGTTGGCCTGGAGGAGACGAATGGATACGGGGTCCATTAACGGTCCGTATCCATCGTCACCTCCTCCGCGCTGACGGGCGATCGGGCCGCGCTCGGAGCGGGGACTGGCCCGGTCGATGGGCCGTCCCGCCCCTTCGGGGCCGATGCCGGGGGTCTGCAGTCCCCAGAGCCCATGCGTTGTTTGGCAGGCCTATTGCCTGCCGCACACGCGGGGCAGTGGGGCACCGCAGAGCACGATGCCGCCTGGTGTCCGGTCTGACCGCAACGGAAACATAGCCCGCTGCAGTCAAAGCAGTTTTTGCATGTCGGTCGGGTATGCCCGACCGCCATGCATTTGTAACACCTCGCGGGCCGGGGCTCTAGCACGGTTACCCGCGACGAGCTCCAGCCCACGAGGAGCCTGCCTGAGTCGGCCAATTGCTTGACCGACTCCACCGGACACTGTACCCAGGCAGCACCGACGCCGCCCGGACCAGTGCGAATGGTGCCAATCCGGACGGTGTCCGAGGCACATCCGGTACGCGCCATAATGGCCTCCCGGACGTCCTCCACCGTCACGGAATCGTCCAAGCCCGTCAGGCGCATCTCTGCGCACTTGACAGGCCTGGCGACTCGGACACCATCCTCCGGCCCGAACAGCCCCCTCAACATCGTGGCCAAACTATCGGCCGTCTTCGCGCCCTCGGCCCCAGGGAACTCGAGTATTCGAGCCCCTGTCCGGGCCTTGCGGGTCCTCGCCTCGACGCCCCTGATACCGGAGACGTCCAGCTCCCGCCGGGCGCGTTTTAGGACGGCCTCATAGTTGAGGCCCCTCTCAGCCGCCTCAGGCAGCACGGTGATGACCACCGCGGCCGTCTTCGGCGACTTGAGGCCCCTGCGCGACCTTTTCTTCCCTTTTCTGCCGGCTCCCGCCTGGGGAGCGGCGGCCACGACGGCACTCTTGGCCGCCGCTCTCCGCTTCTGGCCGCGTGCCTTCCTGCTCCGCTCAGCCACCTGCCAGCCCTGTTCGAGCCTGGCAGCAGCGCTGAGCGCAGCAGGAGCGGTCGCGGGTGCGCTGGCCGGCGCCTGCGGTGCAGCCGCTGGCGCTGGCCGCGGCCCGGCCTTGGCGGGAGCCGGCACCTTGCCGGCCTTCTTGGCCCCCTTGGGCCCGGCCGCGGCCGCAGCGTAGCTCACCACGCGGCCACCCTGACAGGGCAGCGGGGTGGGAGCTGACGCTTGCGACCGTCTCGCCCCGTCCGCGGCGAGCGGCGGTCGGAGGGGCGGCTCAGGCGGGAGCCTGGCCGCTACGGCGGCGATACGCGCATCCACCATCACCCCTACTCGGGCTAAGATGACGCGTACCGCCGTCTCCGACACGCCGTGCACCTGGTCGAGCGGCGGCTCCTCCCCCTTCCGCGGTCTCCCGCGGCCACGAGGCGGCGGAGGGACCACGACGAGGGGAGGAAGCGCCGAAGCATATAAACCTACCCGTGAGGGGACAATCTCATAAACAATGTAGGTATTTATCAAGTGGGTTTTCAATAACAGTTTTGGTGTTGTATGTAAGTTGTCCAGGAAAATGCTGTTGTTTTGCAATATGCCCAACGGTTTTTACGACTCCCTCGTGAACAAAAGGAATGGTGACATAGAAGTATTCGTAACCCATCACCGAACTAATCAATTGTATTTATTGATATCACGCTATAGGTAATATTATCAAAGCATATTTGTGTATAATAATTTTAATTGAAAAAAGACGGTAAAAATAATGAAGATCATATACAAACCATTCGAGTTTCTTGCCGAAAGTACTCAATGGCACTCGCGTTTCGATTTGGTGGTAGTTGGCTTAATTGGAAGTCAAATATTAAAATTTATAATTATGTGATATTGTAGATATACAGGTTATAGATAATAAATTATTTTGAATTTGAAGTATCTGTGTCTATAGAGTTAACAAAGCTTACTTGCTGGTAAAATTGTATTTGATTTTAAAAACTGCCATGGAAACTGCTTCGTCTATTAGAAAAGTAGACTAACCTATTATAACTTCGATAAAAGAAGTTTAATTTAAAAGTTTGTTGGATGTTGAAGGGACCCTACCATTTTCTGGGTATACGATGGAAGTGACAATGAACTAGCTCGAAGTATTACAATATTTTAATGTAAAAGTTTGGTGTTTGTTAAACGATGACATAAAAACTTGACTTGCTTGAAACCATTTTAGAGAGCAAATGGAATATATTTCATATTAAAATATAAGCTTCTATTACTTAAGTTTTCTTTTGTGTTGAACTGTCTGTGAAAAAATAGGTACTATAGTTTTATTAAAATCATACGTTTATTACTTGTCTGTACTGTCTCTTACTGTATATAATGATTTCATAGCTATAAATTCAGCAATAATAATGCACGTTATATGAGCTGAAAAAAAGGAAATTATGCAGAAATTATTATTCATTTGTTTCACTGGAACTATGTCGCTTAAAAGACCTTAGCCTCTAGGAAACATTCTAAGGCGGATAAATTGAATGCGTAATATTTTTTAATATAATGCGTATTGAATAATTCTGGCCTTTTTTTAATTAAAGAAAATGAAATCATACGTCAAATAATAAATAATATTGGCAAATGATTACGTTTAGACAAAGTATGCCAAATCGAATTGGTATCTGTGGTAAAGAATGCCCTCTTTACCACAGATACCAATTCATCCATCCAATCCATCTGGTAACATTATTTATAGCCAGTCAATATTTTTTAAAGCTATATTCGTGATTGCAAATCTTGCAATGTCATTCATGATATCAACAATCTTACGATCAAAGGGGGTTATGACGGCTAACATTTTGCCAGCTAAAATGTTTTGAATAGAAAAATAGGTTAAATCTGATCCTAAAACAGAATAATAAAGTATAGAAGGTAAGTTCGCGCACAAAAAGTGAAGCATTTCAATTGGAGCCTAATGGGGCTTACGCCGGAACCGTTCCGTAATGTACAAGTCATTGTACTTCACGTACGTACGAAATTCTTAAAAAATAAATAAGTAATTATGACGGTTTGTGCATTCAAATGGTGTCATAACACATTTGAAAAACTTAAAAATGTTTTTAACATTACTTTTAAAAGTATTTCGACGATTTATGTTAATAAAAACAAAAATTGATTTCATAATTTGTATAGTGGTTTGCGTGTATACGTGTGTAATCGTCTGCGCGCATGTAGTATTTTTAAATTCATATTTCGAACGTTCGAAGTACCGACACTATCCTTCTATACGTTATTGTCTAAGCCTGAGCCCAATATAGACTGGGATTATGATAAATATTAAGTCTTTGCCAATGAAATTTGAATTATAACTGGGTTCAGTGAAATATGAATATTTCTATGCCTGGCCTCCTCCTCCAAATTAAGATGGTAATTGACCCTAGTAGATCAATTAGTAGGTCACTAAGCTGATCAGACGGGTTGGCATAAGGTTTTATTTCGAGTATTCCTTCTAAAGTATAGAGAACTATACTATGTAGAAAAGAATATCTGCATATCATTATATGTCCCTTAATTAACTTTCACAACACCTGCGAACAAGAAAATTGGTAATGAATTGTTTTCTTATTTCGTCACCACACAAAGGAACAAGTTTTGTCCTTATTTTTTACTAGCAATCCGCCCTCGCTTCGCTTCGGTTTCAGTTGCCTTACCCGCGTAGTTCCCATTCCCGTGAGAATACCGGGATAAAATATAGCCTATATTACTGCCTGATATTATAGCTTTCCCTTGGTGAAAGAATTTTTGAAATCGGTCCAGCCATTTTGAAGATTACCCGAAACAAACAGACAGACAGATAGATAGACAAAAAATATATAAAGTTTTCAGGCAAATGTATAGTGCAAATAACCGTGTGAGCATGAAAAAAGCCTATTATTTTGACATTACAAACAGACACTCCAATTTTATTTATTGGTATAGATTTGCCAATGCAAAACCTACAAGCTCTTTTCTTTTTATAAGCGTGAAACTATTCCAAGAGCAAAAAAAAGTTATCTGAATTCTGAGATATCGAATCAAGAGGGCACTTTCATGTCGTCAATTTTACTTTTTTTATACGCGTGAAACTCTTCTAAGAGCGAAAAAAAGTTGTCTGAATTCTGAGATATCAAACCAAGAGGGCACTTTCATGTCGTCAATTTTACCTTTTGTCTGAAATCTAATAATCTACTTATCGCCTAAGTCTTAAACATTACTTACGACATCCGTAAGTAAAAAGCTGTACTCTCATATTCTAAAATCACTACAAGGCAATGTGACGGAGTTGTAAGGATAAAATTAATAGGACAAAGTTTTATTAAGCCATAGGTCGATTAAAGACTTCTCCATTGTAGTAGCTTAATACTGATTTAATTTTGTACGCAATAAATCATACACCACCAATTTATGACATTTTAACATTAAAAGGCTAGCTTCAATTTTATTTTATTTTTTACAAAGACTACATAGCGCTCTTTGTAACTATAATGTGGTGTGGTGATCATTCCGTATGGTGACGGAGTATCCCGTGTGGTGACGGAGTAAGAATACAATTCACCATACCCTATCTTGCCCGTGGATGTCGTAAAAAACGACTAAGCGATATAACACGCATATAACATCTATGCAAGAGAAGAAAAACTCGAAAGAAAACCTTATACCAACCTGTCTTTACCACTGACGACAAGTCACATCTGCTGCGGTGGTCGGCCCAACAACGAGGTGACGTGGGTACGGGTGGGTTATAGGCCCGCGCGCCGTCCTTTCATCGCCCCAGACAGACTGCACCGCGCGTGCGCTTACCATAGCCCTTACAAAAAAAAAAAAAAAAAAATACCAACCTGTCTGACCAGCATGGTACAGTAAGGGCGATTTCCCTCCTATTGTGGAAGATGCTCAAGCCCAACAGTGGAATGTATACAAGCTGAAATAATGATGAATGATGATAAACTATAGACTTCAGAAACATTATATAATTACATGACAATGTTATTACGGACACGGACTTGGAAATGTGCCTTGTTTCGTCATGTAAATATCTACTTAATATTCATGATTTATTAGGTTCAATTCAGAGGTCGATCTCGTATCAAAGTTTCAAGTGCACGAATAGTCAACGCTCGGGGTCACGGAAGTCAAAATTTTACAACCCCAATGGCTCACCCAAGGCGTTTAGAGGTCACTCCATGACTATGGTGAGCATGTTCGCAACTGCAATTCCCGTTTGAATTAAATTTATGTCACATTTCATTCTTCACGCGTCACCATATTGGTAGAGATACTTGTATCCATAGACGAAACAATAAGTCTAAAACCGTCTAGAACCGCCACCAAAATGGAAGAGAAAGTAAGCTAATGATTTCTGATGTTTACACATTGTAAATAAAACTACTTTACGGGTTTTATCGCGTTTGTATTTGAATTTTGATTGCCGGATGTTTCGAACACTTTGCAGCGTTCATGGTCACGTCCACTAGTGGTCCCGGAAGCTGGCGGATCTTCGGGCTGCGTGTATACGCGCCGGTCTGTGACGCTTGGGCAGAGCAGCATCGTGAACTCGTCGCAATCATCGGTGCAGACCTGGCGCTATCGCCAGGGCAATGGTCGGCAGCGTCAGGAACTTGGACGCGGTCGCAGCCTTCTGCGAGGTAGTAGTCTCGCGGAAGGATGCGGCGGATAGCCTGCGCGAGGAGCACAGCCTTGATGTGGCGATTCGCCGCCGGCGGCTGGGGCGGCGTAGGCGCGAGTACCTGCACCTCATGCCGCCCTAGCCGAGGCCGCGGGTGACGTGATCGGGGAATTAGTCCGTCACCCGAGGCCGACCGCGTGAGGAAAGACCGACGTCCTCCCCGAGGGGGGGACGTCGGTCGATCGGAGAGTACCCCAAATAGGGGGTATTCCGTCGGGCCGACCACTGATGACAAGTAACCCTGCTCCGGTGGTCGGCCCAATGACGAAGGCGACGTGCATCGTGGGTGGGTTGCGGGTGTGCATGCTTACGCCCCTCTGTCGCCCCGGACGGAGTGGTGCGAGGAGCGCGCCGACCACAACCCATCCCCCCCAAAAAAAAAACACGGTTATTTGCACGATACATATGCCTAAAAACAGTTTATTTTTTTGTCTGTCTGTTTGTTTTGGCTAATCATCAAAACGGCTGGACCGATATTGATAATATTTTACTACCTAGCTGTCTATATAAGCAGTAACTTTTATTCCGGTCAACCCACGGAAACGGTAACTACACAGTAAAGCGACTGAAAGCGAAGCGAGCTAGTTTAAAATAATAAAAAAAAAAAATGATTCAGAAATAATTCTGATGTTCATGTCAATCAACAGCCATATACTACTTCAAACCTTATATACCGTCTTATCGTACCGTTCAATCAAGTGTGGCTATGAAATTGGACTTGTAATTTATGAAACATTCTCTCCCAAATGTTTTAGAGATATATAGTTTGAAAAATCTTAAGTTATCGAAAATGAGTGTGGTCAGAAAGCTTTTAAGCTAAGAATGCATTGTCTCTAGTCCTTAAAAGAAAAGAAATAAAGTAGCGCAGACTTAATACTATAGGGACATAAAACTGTGAATTGCTCTCCAGAACTTTAAATGAACTATTTTTCATTTCTTAAGAACTTGAAGTACATAAAGTCTGTGACTTCAAATGACGTCTGTGGTAATCCCTGTTTATAGAGAAAGGATTTTTATTATAGTTTATGGCTCGGTTACGAAGACGTTTAAGTCAAATTTTTATTTAATGATTTCAAATTCATGTGAATTTGAAAACTACGTAGTCATAAGCGGACAGTCCGTCCATGACTATGAACGCTGCAAAGTGTTCGAAACGTCGGGCAATGAAAAATCAAATACTAACTCCATAAAAGCTGTAAAATAGTTTTATTCACAAATCTTTATTTATTGATTAATACTTCATTGTCCGTCAGTAAATCAAATCGTGGCTTTCAACAGTGTCTTTTAAGAATTTCAGTGGCTAAGCACTGTTATATAATATTCACTTCAACCCAGTACTTCCTACGCATCCCATTATATAAAATGCCATTCAAATTATTTAATAGAACATGTTAAAACACCAAGATCTATACCAATAAATAAAATTGGAGTGTCTGTTTGTAATGTCAAAATAATAGGCTTTTTTCATGCTCACACGGTTATTTGCATAATACATATGCCTAAAAATCACTTTATATTTTTTTGTCTGCCTGTTGTTCCGGGTAATCTTCAAAACGGCTGGACCGATTTAAAAAATTCTTTCACCAATGGAAAGCTATATAATATCAGGGAGTAAACTAAGCTATATTTTATTCCGGTATTCCCATGGGAACGGGAACTACGGGGATAAGGCGACAGAAGCCGAAGCGAAGCGAGGTCGGGTTGCTAGTATTGAATATAATAGAAGAAGATTTTTTCGTTAAAACTCAAAAAGGGATCAATATAATTTTCTCTAGCAGATAACTTTAAAGAAATTATTGTCTATGAAAGGAAGTGTTTTTTCTTGGGAGGTAGTTAGATAGTCTTGTTTATATTTGTGGAGTAAGTTGACTTTTTGTCCGTGTGGTGATGGAGTAAGAATACAATTTACTACGCCCTATCTTGCCCGTGGATGTCGTAAAAGACGACTATGGGATAAAATATGCACATAACATCTGTGCAAGCAAAGGAAAACTTAAAATGAAACCCTATGCCAACATGTCTGACCAGGATGCTATAATAGGTTAAATGCCCTCCCATTGTGGAGAGGGCCCGAGCCCAACAGTGGGACGTATGTGGGCTGTTATGATGATGATGATGAAGTTGACTTGTCGAATAAGTTTTGACTGCACAGGCGTAGTGGTTAAGATATCGACCTGCCGTGCCGTCTCGTGGGTTCGATTCCCACCACTTTGCGCGATCAACAAGTTGCTCTTCTGAGTATGTAATTTGTGTTTGGTAAAAAAAAAATATAGAAATCTCGGGTTCTCACGGTGCACATCTATATATTACTATGAATCCCGGTTTTGCCTCTGCCTTGATATTATGCCTTCTCTAATTTTTTCAAACGTTACTAGGTATATTTTAATTATGTTTGAACGCATTTTCTTAAATCTATATACATTATAAAAATATTAATAATAATGTAATATTATTATTTTGTAATGATTTCTGATGTTTACGCGAGTATTACCGGGTATCTTGCTTGAACGACGAATACGACGCGACACGACACGACGCAGTGCGGCGCGATGCTACAAGCGACAAGTGTCCTATGTGATTTTGGTCATTACTTCTCGAATCATGGACAAGTACACTACAATTTTGTTAGAAAGTCATATTTTAGTACATATTAGAGTAAATTTTACAGTAGTATTATCATATTTATAATACAGACTTAAAAAAATACCGTATAAAACCCAGAAAGAAAACAAATAGATACAGATAAAGATAAAACTGTTTTATTGACACTTTATTTTTTTTTTTGTGGGTGGGCTGCGATCGGCGCGCCTCCGCACCACTCCGTCCGGGGCGATAGAGGGGCTTAAGCACGCCACTCCCGCAACCCACCCGAAAACCACGTCGCCTTCGTCGTTGGGCCGACCACCGGAGCAGAGTTAGCTTGTCGTCAGTGGTCGGCCCGACGGAATACCCCCTACTTGGGGTACCCTCCCATGTTTTATTGACACTTAGCTTAAATTTAGATATTACAGTAAGTCGAATGAAATATAAAGGTTTTATAAGAAAATTAAAATAATAGCTAAACTTAACTGTAAATACAATACAAAGAAGAAAAACAAAATATGATAAGTGTCAATGAGGTTCCCATTCAGCAATAATGCTACAGTGCAATATGCTACACTGCAACGCTGATTTTCAATGGGTACCTTAAGCCTAAGTAATGTAAATGTAATCGCTTCTAAATCAACAGTTCTGTAGTTCGTGATGTTGCGTTAGTTCGCTCTCAGGACAGGCACGCTTGATGTCGCGTCTCGTCGCAAACTGGCACATAGGCCGCAAGCAGGCATGTCATAGAGTTGTTTGCGATCGTCGTGTTCGCAGCGTCGCGTCGCGTCGTATTCGTCGCCCACGCAGGACACCGCCTTACACATTTTAAATAAAACTACTTTACGGATTTTATCGCGTTTGTATTTGATTCGTTCGTTCGACGTTTCGAACACTGGTCCACCCGTGCCCATGAACGCTGCAAAAATCCGTAAAGTAGTTTTATAATTTTTTGTTATATATTTTTTCTTTATCTAATTCTAGCAAATGACCGCGGTTTCTTCTATGTAGTGCCTGTTCTCATGAGAATACCAGGACCAAAAACCTGGTAGTAAAATATTATCAATATAGGTATAACTGTTTTAAAGATTACCCGTAATAAACAGACAGACAAAAAACTTTAAACTGGTTTTTAGACATAGGTGGGCAAGAAAAAATATACTATTTTTTCATTACAAACAGACACTTCAATTGTTATTTATTTATATAGATTTGAATAGAAGCAAATACTTAATTTTATTAAAAAATATTTTTATTCTTCCACAATAACCAGTATATTGTGCCGAATGAAAGAGCAAGACTATTCAAAGATGATAAACCGGCCGCCTCTCTTCAACACGCCCTTTTATATCAATTTTCTTTATTTATTCATGAAAAAATCTACATATCGTGGCTTTTTCTTATTAATAGAATCTTATTATTTTTGTTGGTTGACGAAATAAGTGTACAATATATTATCATATTCTACACGTCCACAAACTTTGTAACGCCAAAAATAAAGTATGCTCAGATAACATTATTATGAGGTGTTTTTTCTTTTTGGGCGTGGGTTGCGGTCGGCGCGCTCCTCGCACCACTCCATCCGGGGCGACAGAGGGGCGTAAGCACGCACACCCGCAACCCACCCACGTGCATGTCGCCTTCGTCGTTGGGCCGACCACCGGAGCAGGGTTACTTGTCATTAGTGGTCGACCCGACGGAATACCCCCTATTTGGGGTACCCTCCCATCAACCGACGTCCCTCTCTCGGGGAGGACGTCGGTCTTTCCTCACGCGGTCAGCTTCTCGGCGGGTGACGGACTAATCCCCGGTCACGTTACCCGCGACCTCGGCCGGCGGCGGATCGCCTCATCGAGGCTGCGCTCCTCGCGCAGGCGATTCGCCGCCTCCTTCTACGAGATCACTGCCTCGCAGAAGGCTGCGACCGCGTCCCATTATTATAAGGATGGAAAACTTAAAACTATCATCATCTCAGCTCATATATGTCCCACTATTGAGCTCCAATCTCCTCTATAATGGGAGGAAAATTGACTTACTATACCACGCTGATCAGACGTTTAAGTATAAGGTTTTACTTCAAGTTTTTTTTCCCTGGAGTTTATAGATTTTTTATAGATGTTTTATGCATATTTAATCCCTTAGTCGTCTTTTACAACATCCGGATTGGTAGCGGTTTCTCTATGGTTCCTCTACTGGTAAAGTATAACCCAGTTTGGCCCCGTTTGCATCGCATTGTATTAAAAAACTAGCTTCTGCTCGCGACTTCGTGCGCGTGGTATAGATACTTTGGGCTAATGCTAACTTTAACGTAAGACTTGGAAGCTCGCCTGCTCTTGCATAGATGTTATATGCATATTATATCCCTTAGTCATATTTTACGATACCCACAAGATAAGTGATTTGTATGCTTACTCCTTCACCCTTAGAAAAATAAATAATAGTTAAAAAAACTAAAAATATACGCTTTTAAAGAAAATCCAACTAAAATATAGAAAAAAAATTTTTAAAAATTTTAATTAAGAAAACAGAAACAAGAAAAAAGTATTTTTATTGTAAAAAAAGCGTGGGGTGCATGCTGTCAATAGTTATAAATATTTTATTGACAGATATGAATAGAAGGATTATCATTTTGATAATATCTTAAAAAGCATCCCACGCTTTTTTTACAGTAAAAATTTTTTTTCTTATATACACTGCTTTTTAAAAAAATTTAAAAAAAATATTTTCTATATTTTAGTGGGATTTTCTTTAAAAGCGTATTTGTTTAGTTTTCTGAACTATTATGTATTTTTAATTTTTTAGTTGAATTTTCGCTAATCCTGATTATCCTAGTAAGGATAACGGGTCAAACTATTTAAAATATTGAATTGTCATCGATCCTTAATAAGTATGCCAAATTTCGAGTTAATCCGACGTTTTGAAGCGGTCAAAATCATGTTCAAAGACTCCGTTACATACTAACATACGTCTGAAGCTAATAAAAGCGTATTAAAAATTAGTATAGCAGGGCTGTTTTACGTTCTTTAATTTTCACTAACGATTATCTACCACGATCAAAGGAGTGGTCAAATGTATTTACTCCGTCACTGTACAAGAAAAATAGGCAAAAACAAACAAATCATATAGATTTAATATAACAAAGAGGCCGCCTTATCACTAAAAGCAATCATGTAATGCTAGTCGATAGCGGAAATATTGAAAAGATTCACTAGGGTTATTTGCTGGTTTAAGTTTATACATATATAAATTGGCACATTTACGCGGTTTCATCCCCGTAGTGGGCGTTTCTGTAAGAGTATGGAAATCAAATGTAGTAGGCGATTTTTATTTTAAAAAATTATTAGAATACATCAATAAGTTAATTACAAGTTAATTACATTAAATAAGAAGTGACAAATGGCCACGAATTGTATTAAATTGAGTATGTATATTATATTCTATAGTCGTCTTTTATGACACCTACGGGTAAGAGAAGGGTGGTGAATCGTATTGGTACTCCGTCACCGCACATAAAAACATTGTCCGTGTAGTGACAGAGTAAGAATACAATTCACCACTCTCTATCTTGCCCGTGAATGTCGTAAAAGACGACTGAGGGATATAATAGGCATATAATGCGTCTTTGCAGGAAAAGAGAAACTCGAAATAAAACCACATACCAATCCGTCTGACCAGTATAATATTGTAGGTCAATTTTCTTCCTATTGTGGAAGAGGCTCGAGCCCAGCTGTAGGACATATATAAGCTGAAATGATGATGATGATGATGATGAATAGTGCACAGAATTACATTATGTTACATGGGGTTCAAGTAGTCAAGTTACATAACTATACATAACTTGACTACTTGAACCGCAGACTCATCTCCACTCTAATATAAACGCGATAACACTCGAAAGCCGTTAAGCCTTTCCTTATTAAACCAACCACATAAACTTTCTTAAGTAGATATTCTTAAAGAAAGCTTACGTACCAGAGTTAAGCCCATTAAGCGGCCGTAAATAATGACTTAGCAAAACTATTGTTGCCACATTTGTCCAGTTGCGAAATCGTTCGATGTTTATCCTTAGGTCTCGAATCATATATGCCAGCTAAGCTTTATATCCTAGGGTGACCTATGCCCAATAGCTGACGAAAAGTAAATGTTGGATGGATTGAGGGATAGAATTTTCATTGTGTGTGTCTGATATGTGGTAATAAGCTTACCCAACTAATGTACTTTCCCAAAATAATATATTTTCCAAGAAAAAAAAATGTATTTGCCCCATAATTATAACATTTCTGCGTATGGTGCCGGATTACAAATATGTACATTGCGGGGTCTTTACAAATATAATCAACACAAATTACATCCAGACTCAGAACAACAATTAGTGGATCGCACAAAATGTTGTCGTGAGATTCAAACCCGTAGGCACTGGAGATCGGTATCTTTACCACTACGCCATCTGTACAGCCTTGACCATGGGTGTCCTAAAAGACGATTGAAGGATATGATATGTATATGACATCTATGTTAGAGAAGGAAAATTCGAAATAGAACATTATATCAATCTGTCTGGCTAACATAGTATCACTATTATCATCGTCCCACACATAAGTCCCACTATTGGGCTCGGGCTTCCGCCACAATGAGGGCAAAATTAACCTATTTATCACGCTGGTCAGACGTGTTGGCATAGGATTTTATGGTGAGTTTTCCTTATCTTGTATGGATGTTATCTGCATATTATACGCTCGAGCAATGTAGGAAGTGGTGAATGGTATTCTTACTCCGTCACCACACGGAAAAAAGCATAATACAGTAGTAGCAAGTTAATTTCTCATCTGTTGTGGAGGAGGCTCGAGTTCAGCAGTGGGAAGTATAAGAGCTGGGATGACGTTAATGAATAAAATTTTCTTATCTTCATCATTTCAGCTGATATAAGTCCCACTGTTGGGCTCGAGCCTCCTCCACAATAGGAGGGAAATCGACCATACTATACCATGCTGGTCAGATAGATTGGTAAAGGGTTTTATTTCGAGGTTTCTTTCTCTTAAATTTTCTAATAGTGAAAATATTTTTCAAAGCGGTACATTACTTCTGAAGTTTACTGTCCATATATAAGCAAAACACTAAAACCCCCTTCCTCTATCTCTCTATAAAGTTATAAGACCCGTGTGAATACTTCGAAGCGTTAGTAGAGATTTTAGGGATATAGTTCAGTCAGCGTTTTAGTTTTTAAATATACAAAATTTTAACACAAGGCGACGATTTTCGTTCAGCTGAAACTTAAGTTCATATATAGTCAACTTGGGTGTAATTATATCTACTAATTGAAGTATACACTTCAATTAATAGCAGACACTCAGCAGTGTCTAATAATTTTTATGAATTTTTTTTTGTATAAAATTCTAAGGAATTTTACAGCCAGTATACTCTTTTTTTTCTATGTGCATTGCATGCATCATTGTCATCTAACATCAACATTAAAAATTGTGTGTGGTTTTAATTAAACTAGTGGTCGCCAAGTGGTATAAATTCGGCCATAATTCATTTAAATTAATTTTTCAGCTACACAATTTTCTTTTAATTATATTTATGTGTAATATTGAGCAAGCTGTATTTCACTAATAACTAATACGAGTATATAGGTAAGTACAAGTCTATTAGACATTGTCATCATAATTATGATTGTTTGACAGTCATTTCGACCAAAGATTTTAACCGTAAACAAACGTGTATAAGCGTGTGAGTTTGTGTATCGATTGCATGGTAGTGTGTGTAATGCATTTTTTATTTAAATTAATGTATTTCTAATCCATTATTATATCAAATTTTAGTTTTCAGCACTTATCTATACCAATAAATAAAATTGGAGTGTCTGTTTGTAATGTCAAAATAATAGGTTTTTTTCATGCTCACACGGTTATTTGCACGACACCTATGCCTAAAATAACAATTAAAAAATTTTTGTCTGTCTGTTTGTTCCGGGTAATCTTCAAAACGGCTGGACCGATTTCAAAAATTCTTTCACCAATGGAAAGCTATAATATCAGGGCGTAAACTAGGCTATATTTTATCCCGGTATTCCCACGGGAACGGGAACTACGCGGGTAAAACGACTATAACCTATAACCGAAGCGAAGCGAGGGCGGGTTGCTAGTCTTCAATATATTCTTCAACTGTGCCAAATTTCAAGAGTGGTAGGACCACACTGTCGACAGTTATCTATCTACACCCGCGGGCCGGTCCGTCCGGGGCAGTACCACACTCTCGCAGAAAATCGACGTCTGAGTAGTAGCGATTTGTTACTGCGCTTCGTTCGGTGAGCGAGAGATCCGGAAACCCAACTTTCTGAGGGTGTTTGCGTGTGGAGGGTTTTGGTGGTGCCCTTGGTATCACCGAGCCTCAATGCACGCATTCCCACTCCCTTCACTTTCTTCGCGGTAGGCAGCGGCCTTGTAAAGGTCCATGAGCGACAGCAACACTTACCATCAGGTGTACTGTCTGCTCGTTTGCCACCGTTTGCAATAAAAAAAAAAAATAAAAAAAAAAAATCATATTTGTCCATCTGCATTATTTTCGTAAAAAGGAGTACAAAGTTTTTGCTTCACGTATTAATATATAGACTAGTTATCGCCGTGTGGTCGAGATTCGGCCATAATCTATTTTTGTTAATTTTTCTGCTTCACAATTTTCTTTTAATTTTATTTATGTAAATTGGGCAAGCTGTATTTTACTAATAACTATACTATTTCCATTTCTTTATTTTCTCGATGACAGTTCTAATTTGATAGTTGTAGTGTTGTGACCAAATAAGTAATGATATCGATCGCATATATGTTTTGAACAAAGACAAATTCAACAAAAACATTCAAATATATTTTTTCAAGCTGGGAACACTCAATGACCCACCGCCATTTTGTATTTGTTTTAATCTGTCACTCGCAACAAGACGGTCGTGCTATATGGTCACTACATTTCTGTTCGCTGAGTTTTTTCACATTATCCATACGTTACGTTGTGTATTTTGTGTTCCTCCGTGTTGATTGCTGCCCAGCTGTCAAATATCAAAATGCCTAAAGGATCTGTTCTGAAAAGTCAGGCGAGAGAACTGGTGATCAAGGTTCGTAATTACTTTGAAGCAGAATATCAAAATGGTGGCCCGCTATTACCACTGTTGCAAGTGCGAGAGCTTGTTGCGGCCGCATTAGGAATTAGTGGACCTACTGTTTCAAAAATTACTACCGAAGCTTACGGTACAAGCGGCATGCAAGCAAATAAGCTTCGTACGCCGAAGAAGAAACGCCAACCACGTCGTGTGACATCGGTTGACAACTTCGACGCTGACGCTATTCGTCGTCATATATATGACTATTACTTGCGTAAAGAAATTCCAACACTTAAAAAACTTGTTGTTTCTTTACGTGAACGTGGTTTGTTCCATGGCCAAAAATCGTCATTAAGCTTAGTTTTGAAAGAAATTGGATTTTCTTATAAAAATCGGACAAACCTAAAATATTGATGGAGCGTCACGACGTTGTTATGGCTCGCTGCAAATTTTTGAGCGAAGCCAAAAATATATCAGATTGGTCAAATGTTATTTTCACTGACGAGACTTGGTTAAATGCAAACCACACAGTATCGAAGAACTAGACTGACGACACCGCCGCTTCCACTAGTTCAGTGCCAATGGGAAAAGGTGAACGCCTTATCATATGCCATGCAGGGTCTACGAAAGGATTCGTGTCAGATGCTTTACTGGCCTTTAAATCCAAGAAAACAGTGGACTACCACGAAGAAATGAACGCGGAGATTTACGAAGGATGGTTCAAAGAAATGATGCAATCTCTGGAAGAACCGTCGATAATTATTATGGACAACGCTACATATCACTCTAGACAAATTGATAAAATGCCGACGCAGGCCAATAAAAAACAAGAGATAATTGACTGGCTCAAACGTCATGGCGAAAATGTGGATGATACTTTATTAAAAGTACAATTAGTGAATATTTTAAAATCTAAAAAAAGCCTCCCTAAAAGATATATTACCGACAAAATAGCTGCCGAATGTGGTCATTGGGTTCTTCGACTTCCGCCGTATCATTGCCAGTACAATGCTATAGAACTAATATGGGCACAAATCAAAGGACACGCTGCTCGAAACAATACCCATCCCCCTTTTACGGCAAACAAGATGTTAGATTTATTAAAAAATGCATGTGCGGAAGTAACCGCCAAACACTGGGAAAAATTGTGAGAAGAACCCAAAACATTATAGCGTCGGATTGGGAAATTCATGTGGCATTAGATAATATAGAAATACAGGAACTTATAATAAATGTTGAGGAGAGCTCATCGAGTGATAGTGGCGATTCATCAGATTTTGATTAAAATAAATAAAAAAACAATCAACATAATATAATTACATCTTGTAATGAAATGTAATATTAGTTAATAAATTTGTATAAAATTATCCGGCAATAGTTTAGTTTCTTATACTTTGTAAAAAATATCGGGTCTCTTATCGTGTTACGTTTATCGATAGCTCCATCCCTATCAGTTTCTCCGACTCTGCTATGACCTTGTACGCGCGTAAGCGTCATATTTTTATTAAATAATGTATACATAATGTAAAAAAGACGCTCGTTCAAGTTTCCACAGCAGCTGTCATCGAGAGAATAAAGAAATGGAAATAGTATAATCTATAAAGTGCTAAGTACAAATGTCTATTAGACATTGTCATTATAATTATGATTACCTATTCAACATTCGGTTTGACCAGAGATTTTAAACATAAACAAAAATGTATAAGCGTGCGCATGTGTGCGTGTTGTGTGTAGCGATTGCATTGTAGTCTGGATAATGCCTTTTTTAATGAATTTAATGTATTTCTAATCCATTATTATATGTAATTCCAGTTTTATGCACTTCTCCTCATTATATACTTCAACTGTGCCAAATTTCATACTTGTCCATTCACGCAATTTTCGTAAAAAGGTGTACAAAGTTTTTGCTTCACGTATTAATATATAGATAATTTATAATTCAGGGCTTTTATTTAAATAATTTACAAAAGGAAGACCACGCCGCACGTTTCTGGATCAAATTGGAGACGTGCTGGTGAATGTCTGGGAAGCAGGAGTGAGATTGTGTATGTATGGATTGCACAGATGGCGTAGTGCTTACGATACCGACCTACAGTGCTAGTGTCATGAGTTGGAATCCCACGCAGGACAAGACTTTGTGCGATCCACAAACTATTGTTCTGAGTCTGAATGTAATTTGTGTCCGTTGATTATATGTTTGTAAACTTCCCCACAAAACAATTATTATTTCCTCAGTGCAGGGCGTTATCTTAAAAAAAATACAATTCGTGGCCATTTGTCACCTTCTCTTGTCTTATTTAATGTAATGTAATATATGTATTTATGTGTACTAATGTATTCTAATAATTTTTTAAAATAAAAATCGCCTACTACATTTGATTTCCATATTCTTACAAGAACGCCCATAACGCGGATGAAACCGCATAAATGTGCCAATTTATATATAAACCTAAACCAGTAAACTATCCTTGTTTATCTTTTCAATATTTCCGCTATCGACTAGCATTACAAGATTGCTTTTAGTGATAAGGCGGCCTCTTTGTAATATTAAATCTATGATTTGTTTGTTTTTGCCTATTTTTCCCGTATAGTGCCGGAGTAAAAACATTTGACCACTCCTTTGATCGTGGTAGATAATCGCTAGTGAAAATTAAAGAACGTAAAACAGCTGCTATACTTTTTTTTTTCAAGGGTGACGGGGTAAGCATACAATTCGCCTATCTTGTGTCGTAAAATATGACTAAGGGATATAATATGCATATAACATCTATGCAAGAGAAGGAAAACTAGCAACAAAACCCTATACAACACATCTGACTAGCTTGATTATAGAAGGTCAATTTCCTTTCTGATATAGAGGAGGCCCGACCCTAACTGTCTTACTTATATGGGCTGAGATGATGATGATAACACCTCATACTTTATATATTTTTTTGGTATTGAAACTGCAACTAGCAAGCAGATATTGCACTTTTATGCAGCTATCATCCTGCTATCATCCCTTAGTCGTCTTTTACGATACCCATAGGCAAGAGATAGGGTGGCGAATTGTATTCTTACTCAGTCAACATACGAAAATATACATATTGTATTACATATCTTAATTTATTATTTAGTTAAATGTTATTTGGTAAAATATAATATTAAATTATGATTAATATTTTGATATTATATTTTATTATTTCTATAATATCATTGCCTTGTTATATATAACTGTTATTAATTTTATATTTTTCTTATAATATCGCATTAGGTTAAATGTCCTGTAAAACCGGCGGAGGAGTGCTGTTGGTGGTGTCCCTAGACATCGCCAACGCATTCAATAGTCTGCCATTCAGCTGCGTCCTGCGTCAGGGAGGCGCTCCGTTACCACGGAGTACCAGCTTACCTGAGGTGGCTGGAGGCAGACTATTTGGAGGGGCGCAGCGTCCTCTGCGTTAACCGAGTAGGGGACGTTGTGCGAACGCCCATGACGTGCGGTGTTCCACAGGGGTCGGTCCTCGGACCCACCCTGTGGAACATCGGCTACGACTGGGCGTTGCGGGGGAGCCTCCCACCCGGGCTGGGCGTGATTTGTTACGCCGACGACACGCTCGTTACAGCCCGCGGTGGGACGCTACATGAGGCGGTAAGCCTGGCGACCTCAGGCACCGAAGAGGTCGTCAGGCGGATCGAGGCGCTGGGGTTGAGGGTGGCCCTGGACAAGACGGAGGCCCTCTTGTTCCATGGGCCCCGTATGGACCCTCCCATCGGCGTCTCGATCACCGTCAATTCGGTTGGGATCAGCATCCAGGCCCATATGAAGTACTTGGGCCTGGTGCTCGACGGGCGATGGTGGTTTCGGGAGCATTTCCGCAGGCTCGTCCCGCGGCTCGTCCCGCGGCTCGTCGGCGTGGCGTCCGCCCTACAATGGCTGATGCCGAATGTGGGCGGACCGAGCGCGGCATGTCGACAGCTGTACGCGGGGGTCATCCGGTCGATGGCCCTGTACGGCGCACCGTTGTGGGCGGGATCCATGACCGCCCGACTTAGGGCCCTTCTGTGGCGTCCACAGAAGGTCATGGCGGTCAGGATCATCCGCGGGTACCGCACGGTGGCGACGGAGGCGGCGTGCCTATTGGCCGGGACTCCCCCGTGGACCTGGAGGCGGAAATGCTCGCCGACTTGTATCGGCGGGTGTCGGGGGTGCGCGGGAGGGGCGGTGTTGTTGCCTTGAAGGAGCTCACCGCCTGGCGCATCGACGCCCGCCGGGACGTCATCGCCCGTTGGGCAGACCGGCTGGAGAGGCCTCGATACGGTGTTTGGACCGTGGAGGCTTTCTGGCCGGTGCTGATGCAGTGGTTAGAAAGGCGGCACGGGGTGCTCTCCTTCCGACTCGTACAGGTCTTGACGGGGCATGGATGCTTCGGCAAGTACCTGTACAGGGTTGCTAGGAGGGAGAGAACTCCGTCCTGCCACCACTGCGATTGCGACGAGGACACGGCACAGCACACGCTCGAGGTCTGTGCCGCTTGGGCAGAGCCGCGTCGTGAACTCGTCGTAATCATCGGTGCAGACCTGACGCTGCCGACCATCGCTAGGGAGATACTCGGCAGCATCAGGAATTGGGACGCGGTCGCAGCCTTCTGCGAGGCAGTTATCTCGCAGAAGGAGGCGGCGGGTCGCGAGCGCGAGGAGCACAGCCTCGATGATGCGACCCGCCGCCGGCGACTGGGGCGGCGCAGGCGGGAGTACCTGCGTGCAATGCCGCCCTAGCCGAGGCCGCGGGTGACGTGACCGGGGATTAGTCCGTCACCCGCCGAGAGGCCGACCGCGTGAGGAAAGACCGACGTCCTCCCCGAGGGGGGGACGTCGGTCGATGGGAGGGTACCCCGGGTAGGGGGTATTCCGTCGGGCCGACCACTGATGACAAGTAACCCTGCTCCAGTGGTCGGCCCAACGACGAAGGCGACGTGGTGTTCGGGTGGGTTGCGGGAGTTGCGTGCTTAAGCCCCTCTGTCGCCCCGGACGGAGTGGTGCGGAGGCGCGCCGACCGCAGACCACCCCAAAAAAAAAAAAAAAAATGTCCTGTAAAGGTAATTGATTGCAAATAAATAAATAAATAATAAATGTTTATTTAAAGTATTTCAATCATTAATTTCAGTTCATATATGGTACGTTGGGCTCGAGGCTCCTCCAAAATATAAAGGAAATTGACTTTACTGGTCAGACAGGTTGGTATAGGGTTTTATTTCGAGCTTTTCTTCTCTTCCATAGACATTATATGGGTATTAGATCCCTTAGTCGTCTTTTACGACATCCACAGACAAGACAGGGAGTGGTGAATTGTATTCTTACTCTGTCACCACACGTATAAAGTATATTGAATCATAATCATCATCATCTCAGCTCATATAATTTCCACTGCTGGGTTGGGGCCTCTATTACAACGGCAGAGAAATTGACCTAGTATTCTTTTTTTTTATAGCCAACGGTGGCAAACGAGCAAGCAGCACACTTGATGTTAAGTGATTCTGCCGCACATCCGCACATGGACGTTTGCAATACCAGGGGCACAGCCAGGTCGTTGCCTACCGTGAAGGAAATGCTCTTCTTAAACCTCGTTTAAAGAAGGACATGTCACTATTCCACGCTGGGCACACATTCTGGAATAGACTTTTATATCAAGTTGTCCTTCTCTTGCATTGATGGTATCTGTACGGAAACCCCAGTAATCTTTCATGACTGCCATTATTTGTATACTTAGTCCGTAACCACGCTGCTAAAAGTACAAAATATTTTTTAATATCAATGAGTATTATTTGAACCTCACTCTGAGCTGAAATTGATGAATTTTAAATCAAAATCACGATTTTCAACGGGTCGTTATAGAATATTTCATTTCATTGAGCACGTATCCGGGCATTTTATTTTAGTGACAAATTGTTTTCTGGATCACTAGTTAAATACAAACGAAATGAGAAAAAGTCGAGAGTGAAAAAATGTCTCATTTGTCAGTCCATTCGAGCTTGTTGTAGACAAGAAAGAATATGTAGTAGCTATTACAGTAATGGTTGTGATATTACCCGTTTCAATCCTAATTTTAATCTTAAAGTATACGAAGGGGTAAATATAGGCATAATACATCTAAATCATTGAGCTTTAGCACTTAATCTTAGTATATTAAGTGCTAATTTCCGTGTGGTGACGGAGTAAGAATACAATTCACCACTCCCTATCTTGCCCGTGGATGTCGTACAAGATGACTATGGTAAATAATATGCACATAAAATCTGTGCAAGAGAAGGAAAATTCGAAATGAAACCCTATACCAACATGTCTGACCAGCATGGTATAGTAGGTTAAATTCCCTCCCATTATGGAGGTGGCCCGAGCCCAATAGTGGGACGAGTGTGGGCTGCGATGATGAAGTGCTAAATTTCAATGATTTAGCACTTAATATATATATTTTTTTAATTTTAAACATAATCTAGTAGATAATTTTTTTTTAAACTTTTTACGAGGGAAAAATGATTGGACATAGTATTGTCCTACCAACTAGACAAGAGTGGGGCATATGTTCATCTCAGCCCACATAAGTTTAACTGTTGGGTTCGAACCTCCTCCAAAATGGGAGAGAAATTGACATAGTGATTTCCTAGTGGTAGGACCACACTGTCGACAGTTATCTGTCTACTGCCGCGGGCCGGTCCGTCCGGGGTAGTACCACACTCTCGCAGAAAATCGGCGTCTGAGTAGTAGCAATTTGTTACTGCGCTTCGTTCGGTGAGCGAGAGAGCCATAAGCCCAACTTTCTGAGGGTGTTTGCGTGTGGAGGGTTTTGGTGGTGCCTTTGATATCAACGAGCCTCAATGCACGCATTCACACTTCCTTCACTTTGTTTGCGGTAGGCAGCGGCCTTGTAAAGATCCATGAGCGGCAGCAACACTTACCATCACGTGTACTGTTGCTCGTTTGCCACCATTTGCAATAAAAAAAAAAATTTCAAGTTTTCCTTCTTGTGCATAGATGTCATTTGCATATTATATCTCTTATTCGATTTTTACTACATCCACGGACAAGATAGAGAATGGTGTATTGTATTCATACTCCGTCACCACTTGGGCATATGTATAACAAACAAATTTTTATTCACATTGTTCCTATTTATTACTCTAACTTATTAGTTAGAATTGTACTAAGCGATGATACTACCATTTTATCTAAATTACAAAAATTTTAATAGGCTAGATTATTTTATAAGAATTATTTACGAGCAAAAAATTATTGGAAGTTCGAATGAAACGTATACCAACTTAATCATTTCTGATATTTACGCGAGTATTACACATTTTAAATAAAACTACTTTACGGATTTTAAATAAAACTACTTTGCGGATTTTATCGCGTTTGTATTTGATTTTTGATCGCCCGACGTTTCGAACACTTTACAGCGTTCATGGTCACGGGTGGACTAAGATGTCTCACGTCCAACAAGTCATCGTTACTGCAGAAAATTTATAATTATCTACCAGATACAGAAAATTAGTTATTAAATATTGACCCACATTTTGATACAAAATTTATTGCCAGTGTAAGAAGAAAATGATTCTATATGAAAAAATTATATTGTTTATGGTTAGTAATAATTAAACATTAAAATTAATAGTAATTATATTTAAAAAACCAACTAATAATCTAGCATACTACCACCGGATCGGAACACGGTCACACTGAGAAAGATCCGGCAAGAAAACTCAGGTAACATGATGCTAAATTAAAGTTAATTTTGAAGGCGGCTTACTTTATGTTACTAAAAGGTTTTAATTTATAAAATTATCTTTAGTTATTATTATTGTGGGTCAAATCTATACAGTTTTATTTAAAATGTATAATACTCACGTAAACATCAGAAATCACTACTTTACGAATTTTATCGCGTTTGTATTTGATTTTTGATTTCCCGACGTTTCGAACACTTTGCAGCATTTATGGTTACGGACGGACTAAGATGTCTCACGTCTAACAAGTCATCTTTATCTGAAGTAAAAGAGTATAAAGAATGCAAAATTTTACGTATCTGGAAAAAAAATACCCACTGGCAAGATAAGGGGTGGTGAATTGTATTCCTTCACCGTCACTACACGGAATATTGTTACCATCATAATGTAGGTACGAAATATAATAATGAATTATTAATATCTAAATTTACTTAGATCTATGTTAATACAAAGAAAACTAACGACCACAAAATACACCAAACTGTGTATACCTATCTAACCCTCTAAAACCACTTAATCTTCGGTATAAAACTTACTAAAGTAAGTTACTAAGTAAAGATTAAGCAACTGATGTATGAAATACATCCCCTTGATACCGAATCTGTACAAAAGTTTGATATTTCAAGAAACTGTGTCCGTAAGCGGATTAACACTTCTGAGAATCATATCCGTATATCTACAATCGAGTTATGATTTAGGATTACAGCAAGAAAAGATTGTTTAAATGTGATTTTTTTTTAGACGCGCTGGGCATTTTTGACATAACAAATAAACATTTGCACCATTACTGTTACATGGGTAGTTCTTCTTTTGATTCTACAAAAAGTTGTCGCTTGCCAGTTAATAGACAAAAATACATTAGATTTACCAATACTAATTTTTATACGTACTCCAGCATGCATTCTACTAGCAACGTAACACGTTTTAAAAAAAATTGTAGTAAAAATAACGTTACGAAGTCATCCATTTATTAGCAAACAAATGTTACATATTAACTGGAAATGTGACAGAGTGGTATAAATTCCTAATTTTTTTTTTGTCAAGTTGTATTGCGAGTATGATTTATATATTTTCTAAAAGTGCCTTTAGTTTATTATAGTGATAGAAAAATGCAATGCAATTTGACGAAGACTATTCGAGAAAAAAATTATTTTATTGAAAAGGGTCTTTAACGGCTATGCCAAAAAGATATACGATATGTTAACTTCGTGGCTAATAATTAATCTTTTCGATAGAATAGACTTTCAACTATCATAAAAACTGGTGCTGGCGAAAAATAGTTAAATTTTTTCTATGAATTTCTGCTAATATTTTATCAAAATCTAGGTTAAAAACCACCACAAATACCTTTGTACCACCACCCCATTTACATGAGAGTTGAGTTGGGTTGAAATGCACTGATATGTAGTATAAATATTAAACATCTATTATGTATATACGTATAATATATTTCATGTTGGAACTTTTCGAATAAAAAGAACAAAACTTTTTCCCTTGATCCACAAATTGTTGTAATGAGTCTGGTTGTAATTTATATTAATTAAATTGCATGTATACTGTATATTGTTTAAATAAGAAATATAATCTGAGTGTAATTTAGGTTCATTAAATTTTATCCTCTCCTTGTACGATATAATCAGGGAAAAAGTGTGGTTATGATATTTTTTTAAAAGTAATTCCTGAATAATAAAATATTTCTTGGCGATTTAATATTTCACTTTTGTTGGTACTTTTGGTGGCGTTTTCCTTTTTTGTATTATTTTGAAGCATCTTTTCTTCTGTAAGATTTAACTGCTGATAATATCCTATATGCAACCATAAATGGGTCGGCTAGTTCAGAATAAGATCGTATTCTCCCAAAAAATCAACGTCTACATTTTAGCAATTTATTATTGCGTTTAGAGTGAGAAAGCTGGAAGCCCAAATAACATCTGAGATTCATGAGCGGCGGTTGCCACTTCAACATCAAGTGGACTGGACCGCTCCATTAGCTCAGGGTGTCCGATCTCTTGCATACCACTTGTGACAATGTTGCTTATTGTGAAGCAATGGGTGAAAATTGTAACTTCTCAGCTCTAAGCGTTTGGTACTCCTTGATAATAGAAGAAAAATTGATTTTTTTTTTTTTTTTTTTTTTTATTGCCAACGGTGGCAAACGAGCAAGCAGCACACCTGATGGTAAGTGAAACTGCTGCACATGGACCATTGCAATACCAGGGGCACAGCCAGGCCGCTGCCTACCGTGAAGGAAATACTCTTCTTAAACCTCGTTTAAAGAAGGACATGTCATAGCGCTCGGGAAACACAGCAGCAGGTAGTTCATTCCAGAGCTTGCACGTACGTGGGAGAAATGATCGCTGGAAACGTACAGTTGAAGACCATAACGTTTCCAGGTGAAATGGATGAACCCTGCTGCGATGTCGAGTGGTACGTTGGTAGAATGGTGACGGTGGTACCAAGTCAAACAGTTCCTCGGAGCACTCCCTGTGAAAGAGTCGGTAGAGTACACAGAGTGACCCAAAGTCTCTCCGCTGCTCCAGCGACTCCAATCTGTCCGTAAGATTGGGATCCCCGACGATTCGAACAGCCCGTCTTTGCAGGGAGTCAAGTGGGTCTAGCTGATATTTGGGCGCACCTGCCCAGAGATGTGAGCAGAGGTCCTCCACATGAGGACGAACTTGTGCTTTGTATAGCACAAGACGCTGTCTCGGTGTGAAGTACCGCCTGGCTCTGTTCAGGACGCCCAACTTTTTGCTTGCCAATTTGGCTTTGTCCTCCAAATGACTCCCAAACTGGACTTTGCTCGATATTTTGACGCCGAGAATCCCAATACTCTCAGAAATTGGAAGAGTTACTCCTTGGAACTGAGGCGCCATGACAAATGGGTCCTTCTTTGCAGTGAACGCGCAAACTTGTGTCTTTGTAGGGTTGAACTGGACTAGGTTCCGTTCACCCCATTCCGAGGCCCGCCCCAGAGAGCGCTCGACTTCAGACACAAGTTGAACCCTTCTTTCCTGAATACTCCGAGGGATATTCCGTTGCTCAGTGTACTGCTCATCACCCGTACTGTCATCCGCATAGCAACGCATATTCTCGATAGAGAGCATGTCATTGATATGCAGGATAAACAACGTCGGGGAGAGCACCGAGCCTTGTGGTACACCAGCATTAATGGTCATGGTATCGGAGCAGGAGCCATCTACGACGACTTTTATACTCCGACCATCCAAAAAGCTGGCAATCCAATTACAGAGTCCCTTGGGGATTCCGTATGATGGTAGCTTCGATAGAAGTGCCCTGTGCCAGACCCTATCGAACGCCTTTGCGATATCTAGGCTGAACGCCAGCGCCTCACCCTTGCCCTCCAAGGCCTCTGCCCAACGGTGTGTGAGGTACACAAGAAGATCACCAGCCGACCGACCATGACGAAAGCCGTATTGGCGATCACTGATTTGCTATTATCTGCTATTATTGAGGAAGTAGGAATATAATTCACTACCCCCTCTCTTGGTCGTGGGCTAGGGATGGGCGATCTTTCTAAAAAAGATCGATTCTTGAATCGATTCGAATTATTGACCAAAGAATCGATTCACAATAAAATTGAGGTCTGAAGGATCGATTCCCGATTAATCGATCTATCAATCTTTTCTTTTGGACGTGCTTGTGATGACCATTTTTTTTAGGAAGTCAGGAGAGTAAACATGTGATGAGTTTATCGAGTGGCAGAATAAAAATCCAAAGACAATTCTCTGGGGTAAAGAATCGATTCATCGAAACGATTCAGTGCTTTGTATCGATCTTTTGGGCCTGAAAGATCGATTCTTCGATTAATCGATCTCAGATCACCATTTCTATCGTGGGCGTTGTAAAGACGACTAAGAGATTAAATAAGGAAATGACGTCTGTGTAAAAAAACTTGAAATGAAACCCTATACCAACCCGTCTAACCAGCGTCAATTTATTTCCTATTGTGGAAGAGGCTCGAGTCCAGCAGTGAGATATATATGAACTGAAATGATGTGTAATACTTGCATAACAATCAGAAATCAGTACATTACTAATTCATCATCAGCCTAAATATGTCCCACTTTTGGGCTCAGGCCTGCTCTAAAATAGAAGGCGAAATGACCTACTATTCCACGCTGGTCAGACGTTTTAGAATAGGATTTTGTTTCGAGTTTGCTTTGTCTTATACAGATGTTATATGCTTATTATATTCCTTGTCGTCTTTTACGGCATTCACGGGCAAGATAGGGAGTGGTAAATTGTATTCTTAATCCGTCTCTACAGGGAAATCGCTTATTAATTATCGCTCTTAAGCTTGCGATCATACGCATTAAAATATAAGAACATACATATGAGAACACAAGTAACCTCGATGTTGAAATTTGGCTAATATTATAATATTACTTACTGTATACAATAATATATATTGATTCGAATCCATTTAAAAATAAGTTTTCTGCGTACGATGATTGCTTTACTACGTGCGAAATGTAGCCACATGTTTTGCCAAACCCTATTAAACACGATACAATGTAATTTGTTGCCATAATACTGTTTATGAAATAATGTTCAACTCGATATTAATTGCGTAGGTTCTCAGACGCGATTGAACTTAGCGTTATTTTGGGTGATGTGTACACAGTTTAGATTCGATTCCAAATATAATAATGACTGGATTGCTAAAACACATTTGCACGTGTATAGAATGCAAATTTTAGTTACTACTTCAGCTACTTAGGGATTTTATAAAAAAAAATGTGTTTGATTTTTAATTGAGTTTTGATTGATTACCTTTTTAAGTAAATAAAACTACTTTTACGGATTATATCGCGTTTGTATATCCTGAAACGGGCTTCCATAAAAACTTATTTTAAGCCACTCAAAAGGATAAGTCAGTTCTTACCACCTGTCAAGTGCCAGATCCCTCTACAAGATGCAGGAGTTTATAAACTTGACTGTGACTGTGGTCTCTCTTATATTGGGCAAATAAAGAGATCCATAAGAACTCGGGTCAAAGAACACATAGCTGATGTGAAGCACCGCCGTCACACTAAGTCTGCAGTCTGTGAACATAGTCAGGACCGCTCCCGCCATAACATTAGGTTTGATAAACCTCAAGTCCTAGCAAAGGAACACCGATACCTGCCTAGAATGGTACGCGAGGCTATTGAAATCAAAAAACACAAACATTTCAATAGAGAGGATGGCTGGGTATTACCATCAAGCTGGGATCCTGTTATAAACATAATTAAAAATAAATCCAAAGAGACCACCACAAGACAGCATGATACTGTGAGCACTTATTGTATAGATTTGACCCACAATAATAATAGTTAAAGATAATTTTATAAATCAAAAATCTTTTAGTAAGACAAAGTAAGCCGCATCTAAAATTAAAAATCAATATTAATTTAGCATCAAATGCCCTGAGTTTTCTTGCCGGATCTTTCTCAGTGTGGCCGTGTTCCGATCCGGTGGTAGTATATTGGTTTTGTTAGTTTTAAATCAACAAATTGTAACAATAATTGCTACAAATTTAATAATTAATAATTACTAACCATAAACAATATAATGTTTGATGTGAAACATCTATAGGCGAGGGTGATGCCAATTGTCGCGTGGCATTAACGCCACGCCTCGGGACACCATTTTAATTAACTACAAATAAAAATTCGGATACATATGTGTACATTTTTGTAACGAAACCATAGTGCGATTTAAAATTTGTACAACGCCATGTAGTGCGCTTAAAGTAAATTGTTACCTATAATGAAAATAAATGTTTATTGAATAAAAATCATCATTTTCTTGGAAAAAAATCCTAATATTATTTTTATTAATGTGCTATTTTAGTACTTGTCGTAATCTGTTCTTTTATGCATATATACTTCTATAAAATAATGTATAATTCTCTAACTTTCCAACATAAGTATACCATACCTACTTACAGTACTTTCATGTACGAAAACTGGACAATCGCTTTTTATAGGTGTTTTATTAGTTTCAGATGTATATTTATTTGTTTGTGTTACAGACTCCTAAGAATTGGATCTTGACTCACTTTCAACAGTCAGATTTCATTTAAAATTTGTTAATTTAACAAGGACCAATGACGATAAAATAATTTAAATAGCTTGTCTCATTATCATCATCATCATTACAGGATTAGAGATTTCTTTATAAAATATATTTTGTAGCTGAGATTTAGTCTTAGCTAGATAGATATCGTTATTTCTGTTAGCTAGATCATACTTTCTTAACCGATCCTTTTGATTTGAACTACGTAGAAGTGTGTGAGCGACACTATGATATGTCGTAAGCGACTGAGCGGTGAACTAATACCATTTCTTTGTAATATTTTAAATAATAGTAGAAATCGTATTATTTTATTCAATACTTTACATATTAGTTCCTGTCGTAATCTATTTTCTACAAGTATATATGAATAAATCATATATACTTGTAGAAAATAATTTCGAAGTTTCACATCTGCCAGGCGTCTTGAGCGACGGCTTACTTTTTTCATATAGAATCATTTTCTTCTTACACTGGCAATAAATTTATACTAAAATGTGGGTAACAATTTAATAAATTTATAACTAATTTCTGTATCGGGTAGATAATTGTAAATGTCTGTAATAACGATTACTTGTTGGACGTGAGACACCTTAGTCCGCCCGTGACCATGAATGCTGCAAAGTGTTCGAAACGTCGGGCAATCATAAATCAAATACAAACGCGATATAATCCGTAAAAGTAGTTTTATTTACAATGTGTAGTGCTCGCGTAAACATCAGATATCATTACCTTTTTAAGTTTTTTTTTATGTTCTTCGTGCGGTGATGGAGTAAGAATACAATTCACCACTCCCTTTCTTGCCCGTGGGAGTCGTAAAAGACGACTAAGTGATGTAATATATATGCAAGAGAAGGTAAACTCGAAATAAAACCCTATATCAACACGTTTGACCAGCATGATATAGTAGGTCAATTCCCCTCCTATTGTGGAGAAGGCTCGGGCCCAACAGTAGGATATCTATGGACTGTGATGATGATGACTTTTTAATTTGTAGTTACAAAAATTCATATTTATATTTAGTAATTATAATAGTTTTAGCGTTTATAACATATTATTCCTCTAGGTAACTGTATAGCTATACATTTGTTTAATATTTTTATTGTGTAATTATATCTGGGAAATAAAGGCAATTCAGTACTACAAAAAATCTTCATTTAACGCGTAACAAGTCATTGATAACCACAATAGGCTTTTCTAAAATGCCAGAGTTATAGATTTTCGTGCGTTCACTTATTTTGTTAGAGACCTGAATTCTGTAATATCTAAAACCTAACATATGTTTAATTACAATAATAATTATAATAATCTTTGAAACTATTTACAAAAAAGAAAACCAAGCTACAGTTAACATATCGGAGAACTTTCTGAGTATAAATACATAAAATAGAAATAACTTTCTCTGTAGGTAAATCTTATTGATATAGTCAAATGATGGAATGAAATATCAAGTAAGAAATAAAAAAATATATACTAAAATGCACTCAGATAAAATTACTTAGTCGGCATCAATTTACATATTTCTATTTTAGAAGGTTCGTAGTATCGCAAAGGTGAATTTAGTTTTCTATTATAATGATATTGAAAACGTGCGTATTATTTTTGTGTGGTGACGGAGTAAGAATACAATTCACCACTCTCTATCTTGCCCGTGGATGTCGTATAAGACGACTATGGGATATAATATGCACATAACATCTGTGCAAGAGAAGGAAAACTCGAAATGAAACCCTATACCAACATGTCTGACCATAATGGTATAGTAGGTCAAATTCCTTTCCATTGTGGAGGAGACCCGAGACCAACAGTGGGACATATGTGGACTGGGATGATGATGATATTGAAAACAATTTTTTTCGCGCCTCCAACGAGGAGATGGACCACGTTAGCTAAAAATAAAATCGCACTACAGCAGTAGTTTTAAAAGTTTCACATATTAATTTCAATTAGAAATCGTTTTAGTTACATTTATTTTATGAAAGAAGAAATCTAAGAAGAAATCCTTCTGTCGCAGGCAATTTTACAAAGATATAATTAGCGTAGAAAAGTAACACATCACCATCATCAACCTATCGCCGTCCATTGCTAGACACAGGCCTCCCTCCCGTTTCGCCACAAAGTATGGTCGTGCCGCCTGCATCCAACGACGCCCAGCTACTTTCACCAGGCCATCGGTCCACTTAGTGGCGGGGCGTCCTACACTGCGCGTCCGATACGTGGTCGCGACTCGAGGACTTTTCTTCCCTAGCAGTTGTCGGTTCGTCGTGCGACGTGTCCTATCCATTATCACTTCAGCGTGCTAATTCTTCCCGCTATGTCGGTTACACTCGTTCTTCTACGGATTTTCGTCATTCGGATTCTATCTCGCAGAGAAGAAGAAGAAGTCCGCTCTATAGCACGCTGAGCGTCTTTGAACTTCGTTATGAGGCCCATATTTAGGGACCACGGAATAAGTCCTCACTGGTAACACATGTGTTTTAGACACAGCAATGTGATGGGTGAGAAGATGCTCTTAAGTTTCTCGAACACCTAGACTCAGGATAAACATTTGGAGATTAAAAACAAAATAAGTTGCATTAAAAAAATTGTCCTTTGGAGGGATCGAACCCACGAGACTGGCCGCAATATTTTCGCAATTCTTTAGACCACTCTGCCCTAAAATAATAATATTAACGCATCTGAAAAAGCAAAATTCTTTCACACCACTTCATCTAAGCCTAACATTAACTTTTGAAACTGACAGCCTTTCATTATAAAGGTTATTTATTCCACATAAATTACCCAATAGAATCATCAAACCGAAACCTTGCAACTGTAATTTGACTCAATAAAACCACTTAACGACGTTTAGGGCTAGTAGTACACAGGGAACCAATTTCGTGAGGACTGCTGGAAGCCTATCAAATGAGCGTATTTATATGGACTAGTTTAATGGAGTCGTTTGGCAGTTAATGGCTTTTATTAACAATATATTTTAAATCCAGTAATAAATCGAGGCTTTCTGATACAGAGGTAGGGGCAAGATCTTTTATTTAAATTGATGTTTCAAATTAATTATTCGTAAAGTGTTTTAAAGTTAAATAAACATAGCTACTGATGTTTAAAAGCATTTTCAAGTATTTTTTTAGTAATAAAACTAGGCAGACATCCTGCATGTCATAAAAACAAATGTACGAAGGAAGTGAAGTTTTTGTATCATCATCACCATCATTTCGACTAATATACGTCCCACTGCTGGGCTCAAATCTCCTCCACAATAGGTGAAAAATAGACCTGCTATACCACACTGGTTAAAGTAAAGGTTATTTTTTCGTGTTTTCCTTCGCTTACACGGATGCTATAAAAAAGACAGAGTTATTATATCAAGTTTTTATTATATTTAAGGGAATTTGAACTATTACAAAAAAATACCTTTTGTGTGGTAACAGAGTAAGAATACGATTTAATATCTCATTTCTTGCTTGTGAGTATTATAAAGGATGACTTTTTTTTGTGGGTGGGCTGCGATCGGCGCGCCTCCGCACCACTCCGTCCGGGGCGACAGAGGGGCTTAAGCACGCAACTCCCGCAACCCACCCGAAAACCACGTCACCTACGTCGTTGGGCCGACCACCGGAGCAGGGTTACTTGACATTAGTGGTCGGCCCGACTACCCCCTATTGGGGTACCCTCCCATCGACCGACGTCCCCCCATCGAGGAGGACGTCGGTCTTTCCTCACGCGGTCGGCCTAATCCCCGGTCACGTCACCCGCGGCCTCGGCTAGGGCGGCATGAGGCATTATAGAGGATGACTAAGAGTATTACATATCTTATAATCAGATAGCATCTATACAAAATAAATGAAACTCGAAATAAAATTCTATACACAACTGTAGCACGTTTCCGTGTGGTGACGGATTAAGAATACAATTCACCACTATCCCCCTATCTACCCTATCTTGCCCGTGGTTGTCGTAAAAAACGACTAAGGGATATAGTAAGGTCAATTTCCCTCCTATTGTAAAGGAGCCTCGAGCCCAGCAGTTGAACGTATATGAGCTGAAATGATGAAATGATGACCAATAGCACACCGGGTCAATTTCCTTCCTAATGTGGCGGAAAGTATTGAGACAAATAAAAACGGGGATAAGAAAAAATCAACATATTCGTACTAGCCGTAATTTCTTATCCTGTCGACCGATTAAAATCTGTATGACTTAAACTCGTACCTGCAAGTTTTGAATGAATTTTGAAGCTCAATTAATTTTCAGGTTGCTAAACTAACTAATAACAAGTTAGTTCTCAACTGACTTTAGTTTGCTGAAGTTCAGTGAGTGAAACTATATAGAATTAATTAAACTAACATTCAAATCAAATCCAAAAGCCTTTATTTCTGATTACTACAAAATACAATATAATCAACTACAGTATATAATATTGTTAATATCTAAAATTCGTCTAATATTCACATTGATTAATGTACTTAATTCATTCTGTAATTAAATTGTACCTTAGTCTTATTATTATAATTATAATTTCATTATTATCATAATTTATATTGTAATTCTTATTAAGTTATTTTATTAGATTTGTTTTATTGTTGTTATTTGTGTTTTCTATAAATATAATATATTCTTAGTTTAAATCATCATGTGACATCGGTAACATTAATATCAGATTGCCCTTTGGCAAAGGCCTCCCCGAGATTTCGCCATACTTCTCTGTTTGTAGATTTTCTTCTCCATAATGGTCCAGCTGATTTTTTAATTTCTTCTTCTCGAACCTTGTTTTCTGTCTCCCTTTTCTTTTTTTCCCATCCCGTGGATACCACATAGTTATGTCTTTTGACCTTTTTCCTGTCCTATTTCTGATCATGTGGCCAATCCACTTCCACTTAAGTTTATTTACTGTAAATGTAACATCAGTAACTTTGGTCTTTTTTCTTATACGAGTTAGATTGATTTTATTTTTTAATCTTATATTTAGGATGCTCCTTTCCATTCTATGCTGACAGACTTTTAGCATTTTTCTCCACTTGTCAGTGAGGTTCCAAGTTTGGGATCCATAAGCCATGCATGGTAATATGCATGTGTTGAATATCTTGCTTTTTTCTTTCATGTGTAGGTATGTGTGGATTCTTCATGATTTCTTTAAGGGACCAGAATCTCTTCCAGGAGTTGCTTATTCTGATGTTAATTTCTTTCTCCATTTGATCTTTGGGAGAAATAATTTGACCCAAATATGTGTATTGATCAACATATTCTATGTTATTGTTGTTTAGTGTAATAGGCGTCTTGGTGTGGTTTGACATCAATTTTGTTTTTTCTATATTCATACTCAAGTCTATCATTTTACTTTCTCTTTCCAATTGTATTAGCATTTCTTGTAGTTCACTTGGCTTTTCGCTAATCAAAATTAGGTCGTCTGCAAATCTCAGGTGGTTTAATCTTTTTTGAAAAACCTCGTCTAAATCCAGCCTGCTCTTTGGGTTGGTTATCGTCTAGCTCTTTAAACTAACATTACTGTAAAGTAATTCACTGTTCCGTATGCTGACAGAGTAAGAATTCAATTCTCTACACTAGGAATCTAATATGCGTATAATATCTATGCAAGAAAATGAAATCTTTAAACAAAACCCCATACTAACACGTCTGAAGAGCGTGGTATAATGGGGCAATTTCCCTCCCATAGTGGAAAAGGACTAAGCCTAACAATGGGACGTGTATGGGCTGGGATGATAATGATAAATTCACTGTTTTATATAAATTCTAAGCACACCTTTCATTCGTTTAGTGGTGCGATATCCTAAAATATAACTAAATCTAGTATAAAATAGTAAAGAGGCGTCGAAAGGTTAATCCGCCGAACGGGCCACGGATGACAAAAAGAGATCCCGGTGGCCCACATGATAAGAAATACGACAGATTATGGGATCGCACTTCGTCCCTATTGTCGCCCCGAATGTATCCAATGGGGTGCGATCATACCATAGTTTGTCCCCTATAAAAAAGGACGGCGCAAGTGCTACTGTGCCTAATGACTGTCAGTGGATGGATAGGAAATAGTTGACTAATAGGTCTAACAAGTTTGTAAGTCGTTTGGATTTCAGTCGAGAAGTTGCTAGGAGAATAACCAAAAGAGTAAGTCGTTGGACTAGCCGTGGTATCCGCGGTGGCTCAAGAATCAGAAAATGGTTTTCAATATTTTTTTAAGGTATACTTTGACCTACCGTTATCTGAGAAACATGTTTAATGGACACAAAAACATCTAGATTCAAAACAATCATTTTTGGATTGCAAAGTACTGTTCCACCGCATATCTTTTTAGACTTTTCATTAGTTACGTAATCCATCCATTCGTTGAAGGAAATTCAGTGCCAGATAATAATTTTTTCATCATTTCAGCTCATTTACGTTCTACTATTGGGCGTTCTACAATAGGAGGAAAATTGACCTTACTATACCATGCTGGTCAGACAGGTTGGTATAGGGTTTTATTTCAAGTTTGCCTTCTCATGCATAGATACATACATACATATAATGACGCCTCTTTTCCATAGGGGTAGGCAGAGACCACTTCCTTCCACTTGCTACGATCTCGACATACCACTTTAGCCTCGTCCACATTCATTAATCTCCTCATACATGTTCTTCGGTTCAGGGTACTCCTAACCTGGCCTTTCTTAAGAACGTCCCGATTTGATTGTGGAACGTTCACTTCGGTCTTCCCCTTCCAACACTTCCGTTCACATTCGCCTTATAAATTCTCCTTGTTAGTCTCCTTTCATTCATTCTCTCTACATGGCCGAACCAACTTAACATACCTTTCTCAATCCTTGTCACTACATCTACATTCATTCCACAACGTTCCCTAATCACTCTGTTTTTAATTCTATCACACAATTTCACACCAATCATGCTCCTCAGCGCTCTCATTTCCACAGCATTTATTCTACTTTCGTGCTTCTTCTGCCATACCCAGCTCTCACTTCCATACATTAGAGTTGGTACAAGCACTCCCCTATGCACAGCTAGGCGAGCCTTCGTAGACAGGCTTTGGCTGCCCATAAAAGTGCGCAAAGCACCATTCACCATATTTCCCTTACACACTCTTCCTTCAATATCATTTTCACATTTACCATCTCTCGCATAGATAGTTGTCTTTTATGACATCCAAGCACAAGATAGAGGTGAATTGTATAATTTTTTTTACTATGATTTTATTTTGTTCAGGTTTTCTTTTGCGAGGGACTTAATAAATATACAATTGACGGACACAAATTATATTCAGACTTAGAACAAATGATTGTAAATAGCACAGTCTGCGGACTGCACAGATGGCGTCGTCGTTATAACAACCTACCATACCAGTTCGAATCCCATCAAACGCGGATTTGAATCCATGTAGCAAAACACTTTAGGCAATCCACAAATTGTTGTTTCGAATCTGGATGTAATTTATGTCCGTTAATTATATGTTTGTAAAGTCCTCCCCAATACAAGGATCATTTTCTTAGTACAGGGCGTTGTCTTATAAAAGAAAGCATTGTTCTGCGTAAGAATCTTACGCGCGGGATTTGTTTATACAATACTAACTGATCCGGCTAACTTCGTACCGCCATAATTTTTTTCGTAAATATATTTTCTAAATTCCCGAATATATAGTCTATAATGGAAGAACCATTACGGCTTTGTCGGGAAAGATTTGATCGTCTTGGTCGCGGCATTGTTAATGATGATTCAAAGATTTATGTAATATAATACAGTTAAGGTGGTGAATGTGATATAAGAGTGGTTTACGTGTATTTTTATTTTATACCAAAATTCCCGGCGTAATCATTTAATTAGGTTTTCAGCGCCTAATTAATGGCAACGACTTGACTTACTGACGGGCATGCCTATAAATAAGCTATTCTATATAAAGAAATCTAAAATAATATGAAGAAAATTGTATCAGACTTGGCTGTATGGGGTTTGATCCCTTTGCCTGTACGAATGGACAAACAAAAACAAAAAAAAGCTATTTGACATTTTATGTCACGTCATACGGGAACGTGATCGAACGGGATAAAAAGTAGCTCATTGCCATTAAGAAGAAGAAGAACAGGATAAAAAGTATACTATGTCCGTCTCCTGGTTCTTAACTACCTCGCGACTAATTTTCAGCCAAATCTGTACAGCCGTTCTTGAGTTATAAATAGTGTAACTAACACGACTTTCTTTTATATACCTATATAGATTTTTAACAGACTTCTAAAAAAGGAGGAGGTTCTGAATTTAGATGACTGTATTTTTTATGTTTGTTTTATTGTAAAATTTATCAAAACCGGAGAAGTGATTTTTGAAAATCAACAAAAATCTAAAAATTTATCTACATTGAAGTCGGGTTTTTTTTAGCAAAATATATTTTCTTATATTAGGCAATATTACAAGCATTAATATGCATGTAATTTTTGTTCCTTAAAACTTACTAACCAAAATCCTAATGGTGTAAACAAGAGAGATTAGTCATAATATAATTATATTGTACATTCCAAATCACTGTAATCAGAAAATACTAAATAAAACTACTTTACGGATTTTATCGCGTTTGTATTTGATTTTTGATTACCCGACGTTTCGAACACTTTACAGCGTTCATGATCACGGGTGGACTAAGATGTCTCACGTCCAACAAGTCATCGTTACTGCAGAAAATTTTATAATTATCTACCCGATACAGAAATTAGTTATTAAATATTGACCCACATTTTGATACAAAATTTATTGCCAGTGTAAGAAGAAAATGATTCTATATGAAAAAATTATATTGTTTATGGTTAGTAATAATTAAACATTAAAATTAATAGTAATTATATTTAAAAACTAACTAATAATCTAGTATACTACCACCGGATCGGAACACGGTTACACTGAGAAAGATCCGGCAAGAAAACTCGGGCAACATGATGCTAAATTAAAGTTAATTTTGAAGGCGGCTTACTTTATGTTACTAAAAAGGTTTTAATTTATAAAATTATCTTTAGTTATTATTATTGTGGGTCAAATCTATACAATATGAGCTCACGGTGTCTTGCAGTCTTGTGGTGGTCTTTTTGGATTTGTTTTTAATAATGTTTATAACAGGATAAGCTGGGAAGCTTGATGGTAACACCCAGCCATCCTCTCTATTGAAATTTTTGTTTTTTTAATCTCAATAGCCTCGCGTACCATTCTAGGCAGGTATCGGTGTTCTTTTGCGAGGATTTGTGGTTTATCAAACCTGATGTTATGGTGGGCGCGGTCCTGACTATGTTCACAGACTGCAGACCTAGTGTCCCGGCGGTGCTTCACATCGGCTATGTGTTCTTTGATCCGAGTTCTTATGGATCTCTTTGTTTGTCCAATGTAAGAGAGACCACAGTCACAGTCCAGTTTATATACTCCTGCATCTTGTAAAGGGATCTGGCACTTGACAGGTGGTAAGAATTGGCTAATCCTCTTCAGTGGCTTAAAATAAGTTTTAATGGAAGAGCGTTTCAGGATGTAGCCAATCTTGTCAGTGACTCCTTTGACATAAGGTAAATATAATTACTATTAATTTTAATGTTTAATTATTACTAACCATAAACAATATAATTTTTTCATATAGAATCATTTTCTTCTTACACTGGCAATAAATTTTGTATCAAAATGTGGGTCAATATTTAATAACTAATTTCTGTATCGGGTAGATAATTATAAAATTTTCTGCAGTAATGATGACTTGTTGGACGTGAGACATCTTAGTCCACCCGTGATCATGAACGCTGTAAAGTGTTCGAAACGTCGGGTAATCAAAAATCAAATACAAACGCGATAAAATCCGTAAAGTAGTTTTATTTAAAATGTATAATACTCGCGTAAACATCAGAAATCATTAGAAAATACTAACTTATACTTCATTATTTTTTTTAGAATTACTTATTGAATTCTGAATCCACGCCATGCCCAATGGGACATTTAAAACATGTTGAAACATGGTTACAGATATAACTAAAAGCGTGAAACCGACCCATTTTTTCTGATATTACAAGCGGACTGAACTACTCCGGAGAGAAAACACGAAATTATATTATTACATCACTAATTCGTATTGGCAGTGACCCATTTCTTCGAACGCTATCAACATTTATTCTGAGGGTCATTATTACAAATCGGTTTGTGTAATACAGCGTTCACTATTAGTCAAGCCAGGGTCAGGTTAATTCAAAGCATCCCAGCCGATGCCGTGGGTGACTGGACCGGGGAGTTAGTCCGTCACCCGCCGAGAGACCGCGCGATGACGACCAACGTCCTCGAACAGCGAGGGAACGTCGGTCGAGGAGAGGGTACTCCTCAAAGGTATTCTGTCGGGCCGACCACTAACGAGACGTCATCCTGCACCGGTGGTCGGCCCAACGACGAAGGCGACGTGTCGCGGGTGGATTATGGGCTCGCGCGCCTCCCCTCGGTCGCCCCGGACGGGTCCCCCACAAAAAAAAATGGGAATTCAAAGCATTCAAAATTATGTTAAATTACAAAATTATAAAAAAAAAAAAAAAAGAAGGAATAAAATGCTTTATTTCCTATCATTTTATTATTCCAACCCGGGTAACAAAGCTTCTTTACAGTGGTAAGTGTAACTGATCTAATATCCTAAATGGTTTGGTATAGGGTTTGATCTCAAGTTTTATCAGTTTAGTAGTAGTTTCAGATATTATCCATTTATGTCTACAATGATAACAAGAACACTTTAGGAGAATTGCTTCTGTGCCTGAAACTGCCCTAAATGAGACCGCGGGTGACTGGATCGGGCAATGGTCCGTCATCCGCAGAGAGGCTGTTCGCGTGAGGGTGACTGACGTCCCGGGAGGAACGTTAAGGAGGAAGGGTTGATTTATAAAATAATTTTAACAATTATTGTGAGTCAAATCTATACAATAAGTGGACACGGTGTTCTTGCATCATTAAATTTGTACCAAAAATGTGGGTCAAAATTTAATAACTAATTTCTGAAGTGATATTTATAAATATTTGTAATAACGATGACTTGTTGGACGTCAGACATCTTAGTCCGCCCGTGGCCATGAACGCTGTAAAGTGTTCGAAACGTCGGGCAATCATAAATCAAATACAAACGTGATAAAATCCGTAAAAGTAGTTTTATTTACAATGTGTAGTGCTCACGTAAACATCAGATACCATTATCAAAGTATATAGTAATTGTTACGTGTCTTGGATGCTTTCCAACTAACTTAGATTTGCGTGTTTGAACTGACATTTAATAAGTTCGCCGAAAGCATATGCCCGTTATTTTCTATGTTGTTTCGAAGAATTAATTTTATAGCACAAATGTTTGGATGAAATATGAAGAAAGTTTTAAGTTGCCTGTAAATATTATTTATTTAAAAATGTATAATATACTAGCAACCCGCCCTCGCTTCGGTTTCAGTCACCTAACGTTCGCGTTCCCCCGTGGGCATACTGAGATAAAATATTATTATTACTCCTTATATAAACAGGTGTAACCAACATAGCACGAAGAATTAGCACACTGAAGTGGCAATGAGCAGGCTACATCGCTCGACGAACCGACAACCGCTGGGGAAGAAAGGTTCTCGAGTGTCGACCACGTATTGGACGACGCAGTGTAGGACGCCCCCCAATTAGGTGGACCGACGACCTGGTGAAAGTTGCTAGGCGTCTTTGGATGCAGGCGGCACAGGACCGCACTTTGTGGCGTAACATGAGGGAGGCCTACGGCCAGCAGTGGACGGCGATAGGCTGAAATGATGATATAAACAGCTACCTGGTACTAAATTATTATCAAAATCAGTCCAACCGTTTTAAATATTACCCAAAAGAAATAGAAAGACAGACAGACAAAAAAAAATTAGTGATTTTTAGGCATAGGTGTCGTCCAAATAACCGTGTGAGCATTAAAAAAGCTATTTTTAATTTTATTTTGTAGTTGACATTTGAGACATTACAAACAGACACTTCAATATTATTTATTTATATAGATCTTTTATTTGTAAATAATCGGTTTGTAAAACGTACGTGCCATGCAGTGGCAACTACGAATATTAACAACGGGGGTGTTGTTAGAAACGAGTGAAAGATTTTCATAGACCTGAATTAACTTAATCTAATACCATCTCATCATTATCACAGTTCATATACGTCCCACTGTTGGACTCGAGCCCCCTCCATAATGGGAGGGGGGAAAACCTTTAAAATTGACGCCATCTAGTCAACATTCCAAAAGAGGATTGATGTCACGCAGGCGACCGGTCATAAAATTAATGCCTTGTTCTGTGCCGGTCATAAAACTAATCCGCTATCTGTGTCCATATTTGTACAAAAGTAATAATCCATCCATCCATCCATCAGCCTACAGACGTCCACTGCTGGACATAGGCCTCCCCGCGAGAATGCCACTCGGAACGGTCCTGCGCCACTTGCATCTAACGGTTCCCTGCGACTTTGAGAATGTCGTCAGTCCACTTAGTTTGGGATGTCGTCCTACGCTGCGCCGTCCGATTCGTGGTCGCCACTCAAGAACCTTTCTTCCCCAACGGTTATCGGTGCAACGAGCGATGTGGTCTGCCCATTACCATTTCAACGTGTTATTTCTGCGGGCTATGTCGGTTACACCCGTTCTTCTACGGATTTCCGTAAGTAATAATAAAAACGGATAATCAAAACAATATGTACCCTATTTACGAGCACGGAAAAAGAAGAAAGAGGAAAAATTTAAACGTGAAAAATATTTAATCTTTATTTTATATTTATTCCATTTTGATTGCAGAGAAGGCATTGCAATTAAAATAATCCTCTGTGGCAAGTGACGCGAGGTCGATTCCTATATAAAGCGAGACTTCTTGCAATTCACAAATTATTAGTTACTAGCAACCCGCCTTCGCTTCGCTTCGGTTTCAATCGTCTTACCCGCGTAGTGCCTGTTCCTGTGGGAATATCGGGATAAAATATGTATAGCCTATACTACTTTCTGATATCTTAGCTTTCTATTGGAGGAAGAATTATTGAAATCGGTTCGTTGGTTTAAGCGTGAAAGCAGAGCAATTACTTTCGCATTTATAATAACACTAGCAACCCGTCCTTGCTTCGCTTCGGTTTCAGTCGCTTTACCCATGGCGTAGTACCCGTTCCTGTTGGAATACCGAGATAAAATATAGCCTATGTTACTCCCTGATATTATAGCTTTCCATTGGTGAAAGAATTTTTGAAATCGGTTCGGTGGTTTAAGCGTGAAAGCGTTACAAACAAACAAACAAATAAACAAACATCCTTACTTTCGCATTTATAATATTAGTATGGATATTAGTAAGGATTCCAAATTGGGGTGTAATTTGTATGCGTTCATTGTATATTTGTATTGTTCCCATTGTCTTCATCGTTTCATCATTCATCATTTCAGCTCATATACGTCCCACTGCTGGGCTCGAGCCTCCTCCACAATAGGAGGGAAATTGATTTTACTATATCACGCTGGTGTTTTATTTCGAGTTTTTCTTCTCTTGCATAGACATAATATGTATATTATATCCCTTAGTCGTCTTTTACGACATCCACGGTAAGAAACGGAATGGTGAATTGTATTCTTACTTCATCATCATACGGAACCCATTATATTCCATTAGCATTATTTCCCTAAGGCAGGGAGTCTTAAAAAAAACGCATGTTCAGGACCAAGATGTAAAGTATTTATATAATGTTCATACACTTATTGAATAGCGTGGTAATAAGTTGGTGATATCGCTTCGCTGCAACAAATTGTACAATAATATTTAGATATTGCATTTAATTGTCATTTGATGCCCTGAGGGTGTATTTGAATGGAAGTGTTGGAAGGGTAAGACCAAGACAGACGTTCCATGTCCAAATGGGGGACGTCCTTCCTAAAGAAAGAACAGATTATAAATAACATAACCAAAGAAAATGTACGAGGAGACTAATGAATGTGGAGGAGACTAATGAATGTGGAGCAGGCGAAACTGGTATATCAAAATCGTACCAAGTGGAGGGAGATGACCTCTGCCTAGGGGTCAATGGGAAAGAGGCGTGAATGTATGATGACGCCCTTGTCACATACTTGACGAAGACTAAAAATTCATTACACTTGCGCAAGGAAGTGAGTACACGGCCGGCGAATCAATAACACATAAATATTCGCGTTTTTGTCCTCGTCGCCGAGACACGAAACCACATTACCTAAAAATCATTACTACAAACATGTAAACTCTTTTTTTTTTGGGTGGGCTGCGGTCTTCGCGCTCCTCCGACCACTCCGTCCGGGGCGACAGAGGGGCGTAAGCACGCACGCGGACCCCGCCATTCTTACCGAGTCCGGTGACCGGGCCCAGTAAGAATGGCCAGCTTTTTAAGATCATTCTTTCAGACTAAAAAATAATTGTTTTGCCTTATGGAAGTTAGAATATACTTTTTATTTTGTTATAATATTGTAAGTGTTTAACTAAAATCATGTAACAAGTAAATTATGTAAGTTCTTTGCTATTGGCTAAATATATGTATTTGTTATGAAACCATTAATTCTTAGAATTGGAAACTCCTTTTGCATGCCGCTTGATGGTCAATTATGGTGATACATTGTCTACCTGCAACTACTAATACGTTATACCCATATTTCGCATAATAAATGATTTGATTGATTGATTGAATATACTTATAAAGCCTACGTAACGTAACCTATTTTACGTTAAATTTTGTTAGTTGAGACTGTACAAGTTTGGTTGTTTACAGTTACAATACAGTCTAGCCTATAAGATCGCGCTATTTGCTCAATTAGTAAAAGTAACACTCACTAGCCTTATGAACCAAAGTTTAAGAAAATTATTTGTTTTGTTTATACCAAAGCTACAAAAGTTTATTTATCCTTCTAATCTAAGTTGTTATGACACGTTTAGTACTTTAAACTGTGTTATTAGTTTCTTATTTTAATACTATGTTTTCAAATAGACACTATAAGAAGTAAGGAGAAAAACTTGCTTGTTTAAACTTATAAAAATGAATAATTACTAATACTAATGTTACTTTGCCGTCCATAAGTAAAAGTAATCAATTATGTATTAAGTGTGATTTTGAGACTTGAGTGGGATTGTTCATAAGCTAGTTTGAAACAATTATTAACCTGGAATCATTGTCTTTTTCCATTCATATATAGAAAATTTTCATAAAATACTTTAAAGATTTCATCGCTAATAATATATCACTGCTAGAGATTACAACCCGGTATGATTCTCAACCGGCGGTCCGGTGGGCCCGGTGGGCCCGGTCGGGTTGGCGACAATTGCAGCCGTGCCCGGCCGGGTTAAGAATCATACCAGGTTGTAATCTCTAGTCCGTAGCTCACAGGTGCTGTTCTTAGGCGATGTCGACCAATATACTTTTGCCGGGTTGAGAACTCTCAGTGCTCACCTATAGTCCATGTTAATTATCCGGTTGAAAAGCCTCAGCACTGATCCAAGAGTCCCAATAAACTTTAAATTGTCACAGCGAATACTTCTGTAAAGGATTCTCACACCATCCACTTAATTTATCAACCGTTTTTTACCGCGAGTATTGCAGGTATGAAATAAAACAATCTTTACGGATTTTATTCCATTTGTAATTAATTTTTACTTTCTGTCATTTTGAACACTTTTCAGCGTTAACAGTCAAGGAAAGACTAAGATGTTTCATGTCTAACAAGTCATCCTTACTACAAAATCTCTGCAAATCCATAATAATACGGCAAACACAAACTTTGTTTAGTAGCTCTGCTATTCTAGACGTTAAAGAAGCTTTAAATTCTATACAATACGTACTTGTGCATCTAGGTCAAAATAAAGCTAATATAATAACCTCAAAGCCAAACAATGCACGGCATATAAACACCTTATACCTACACACTTATACCTAATGCTTATATGTACGTTGACATTTCAAGGGCCACTTGGCTTCGATCCCGAACTCCTTCACTCTATTGAATTCACCTACGTGAAGCGGTGACCTCATAGTGTTTGCATACAGAATATACTGCTTTGCGTACCTATCTCATTTGCCCGAGTCCTAGTATATTTACATACTGTTATTACCTCTTGATGTTCCGATGGATTCGTAAAAACCGGCTCAGAAATAACCAGGACAATAGATATCCTGGGAATCTTATAATATGAGCTGTGATCGGCAACCCTTCTTATTAGATGTAGCAATAATAGCACTATCAGTGGCGTAGCATGCCTTGGAGAGGCCCTGTATGAAAATTAGTTGGGGGCCCAAATGAAGAGTAAAGATTTTTCACAAAAGAAACAAAATTGCTTGCATTAAATTAAAATAATTATAGACTATAAGTCATCACTTCCTCCAAGAAATTGAGCTATCCAATTACGGGATTACCCCGTTTAAGTGAATTATTTTAATTATAATCAATGTAGGATGTTGCCAAGTTTCTGGGCGCACGCATAAGTCGGAAAAAAAAGGGATTGCTTTTCTTAACTTTTGCCTTTTCTGAAGTGAAAACTCTTTAGGCAAATATGACAGTTTGTTTTCGGGACGCACAGATTAAATGACACTGTGGATAAAATATTACTAATTTACAGACCTCCAAGGCCCCTGTAACTTGGGGGCCCCGTATCATTGATACGGCTGATACGGCTGTAGCTACGCCCCTGATAGTCCACGCCCCCATAGTGATCTATGTCACCTTTTTTTTTGTGGTGACATCAGAGTGGAAATTCTTAATTTGGACGTATTCATTAGACCCTCGAAGTTTAGTGTGGAACGTAGGTCTCCTCCAATGGGATTAATATAATAATCGCCACGATTAGGAGGTAGTTTGAAATGCAAGTAACTTCTTCTTTCCAGGCGAGTCCCGCTGAGCTCATGATATCTCAACCAGTTTTTATTATACTCAATAACATGTGGTGGGTTTTAGTATGCACACATTTATATTCCCTTGCGTTTCATCACGTTAGGCAGCGCTGGGCGCTAGGAGCAAAGGTGAATGAGCGTCAGCATCACTTACCATGAGGTATACTGTCTGTTCGTTTGCAACCAACAGCAATTAAAAAAAAAACAATCTCGCAATCCATTTACCTTTATTTTGTTCTTTTCTAGCCTCTAAAGCTTTCTTCATTCATACTTAAAACTTTTCTCACAACATTATTTTCATATTATGTCCATACCACGTCAGACGTTCACTCTTTAACTTTCCTGTCACAGGCGCAAGTTTTAAACATTCTCTTAAAGTTCATTTTGTAAGGTATTAAATTTAAGAGTAGGAGTGGTGGTAATTTATATTTAATATGTCATTCTAGAGGCCTGGATAATATTATAATATATAGCGTACCGTCGTTTACCTATCCTGGTTAGATACGAGTATAACGTCAAGGGAATATTGTGTAGAATATTATGCTACAATATACACTCTTATGAGCAACGAGCCACCCTTCCGCTGACCCGGAGGATTCAAGCGGCATGTCGCCACATCTTCGCATCCAAGCCTGTCGAAAAAACAACAAAATTTTCTACTGACTGGTTATTGTAGCTATATTTTTTTATTGCAAACTGTAGCACAGGAGTAAACAGTACACCTGATGGTAAGTGTTGCTGCCGTTCATGGACCTTTGCTAAGCCGCTGCCCCGTGAAGAAAATGAAGGGAGTGTGAATGCGTGCAATGAGGCTCGGTGATACCAAAGGCATCATCAACACATCACACGCAAACACCCCTAGAAAGTTGGGCTTCCAGTTCTCTCGCTCACCGAACGAAGCGCAGTAACAAATTGCTACTACTCAGACGTCGATTTTCTGCCCAGTGTGGTGCTAACCTGGCCGGACCGGCCTGCGACTGTAGACAGAGCACTTTTTTTTTGGGACTAATCCCACCATACATTCCCACCATTGTAACTCATGTAAGCCAGGATCCACAATGGTCTCCATAAATGACACCGAGGTTTGACCCTCAGGCAGTCCCGGGATATGATTTTAATTGTCTTGGGACCCGCAACAAATTTAATTAGAAAAGATTGAAGGGGAGAAGTTGGAAAGAGAGATTCCACTTCCCTCCTAGGCAAAGCGGGAGACAGGAAAACAAAATGACTAGTCAGCCAATAAGTAAAAAGGTGTACAGCTACGATAGCGCAGCAGTACGGCACCACGGATACGGAAGAGCTTAACGGGGCCTATATGTGAGCGTTACAGACAGAACACAACAGTCTGATTCTACTTCTAATATTAATTAGAACTGGTATTATTGTGTGATGTGTAAAATGAATAAAATTATTACATAGATCCGGGCCAACTTTATCTGATGCCGTCTCGTCAACAATGCATTCTCAAGCAGGCTTGAAGTCAGGCAAGCGGTCGGTTATAAAACTATTGCTGATAACTTTTGTATTTTGTAAGAAAAGTACATAATATTGAGTCGACCGCAAGTCCGGCTTTCGCTTTGTCTCATTTGCCCGCCAAATAAAATAAAACCGGCTAAGTGCGACTCGGAGTCGCGCACGCAGGGTTCCGTAGCATTATCAATGTCTACGAGCAAAAAAAATTAACATAAAACTGATTTGTATGGGAGCCCCCCTTAAATATTTATTTCATTTTGATTTCAGTATTTGTTGTTATAGCAGCAACAGAAATACGTAATTTGTAAAAATGTCAACTGTCTAGCTATCGCGGTTCTTGAGATACAGCCTGGTGACAGACAGACGGACGGACAGACAACGAAGTCTTAGTAATAGGGTTCGTTTTTACCCTTTGGGTACGGAACACTAAAAAGAAAAAAGAAATAGATAACGGACTGTTAGTAATATATCCACCTGCGAAACTTTTATCAATCTAAACTTGTTAATTTAAATTGCATTTTTTTTAATTTCACTTTCAAATGGAACGCGAGAAGAAAACAATTGAAATAAATTTATAGAGAAATAAAATCTCCATATATCTGTAGTTTATATCTTTCACAAAGGTGTTTTTCCGTTATATTATATTTGACATAATATTGAGTAAATATTGATATTTAATACCGCATTTTGAAGATTATTTACGTCTCTCATCATTATCATCATTTCAGCCTATCGTCGTCCACTGCTGGACGTGGGCCTCTCTCATGTTACGCCCCAGAGTGCGGTCTTGTGCCGCCTGCATCCAACGACGCCCAGCGACTTTCACCAGGTCATCGGTCCACCTAGTGGAGGGGCATCCTACACTGCGTCGTCCGATACGTGATCGCCACTAAAGAACCTTTCTTCCCCAGGTGATATTTACACCTATAATGATAAAAAACAACTTGCAGTTAAAGATTTTTATTAGAAAAAATAGTTTAAAATTTATTTATGCATCGAATGAAGTTTTCACTTCAAAAATAAAATTGATGACGACTTATATGAATGTATTTCCCATCCAAAACTGCCTATAGAAATGTTCTCTTCAATAAAACAATGCATCCGTGTGGTGACGGAGTAGGAATACAATTCACCACTCCCTATCTTGCCCGAGGATGTCGTAAACGACGAGTAAGGGATATAATAAGCATATAAAATATGTGCAAGAGAAGGAAAATTCGATACAAAACCCTATACCAACACGTCTGACCAACGTAGAATAGTACGTCAATTCCTCTCTCATTATGTAGGATGTCTGAGCCCCACAGTGGGACATACATATATAGACTGAGGTGATGATAATAATGATATAATGATGAATAATACCAGCGACACATAATCGCGTTAGGTTTTTATTACCTTTTGGTGACGGAGTATGCAACCGCGTTAAATTTTTCTGGCTCGTTATTAGCGATGTGAAAAAAAAAAAATATAAAAATCGATTATTTTTTGTAATAATCGATTATGAAAATGAGAAAAATCGATTTTTTACTATTCGAAATTAAGCGATTATTCATAGCCAGATTTCAAAAAAAAAAGTCATCAGGATTGTTTCAGGTGTGTTTTCATACTATATTACAAAATAAAGCTCACATTTCCTAAAAAAAGGTCTTCAGAATCGTTTTCATACTAAACTCATTTGCAAAAAAAACGGGCGGTTTCGATTTTCATTCATATTTAAAAAGATACAATACCAAAAAGGTTTCAATCGTTTGTACACGTTACTGGCCGGTTTTAAAAATGCTGTGGTATTTAAAAAAGTACGTTCTAAATTCAATTTTTCATTTGATGTTCATTTTTACAGAAAACCCCTTTTTATCCTACATTTTTGGCGCGAAGTTCCAGAAGTTAACATCGACTTTCATAACTTTTATTCAATTTTTATCGATTAATTTCATATCCTTGACTGTCAAAGCTTTATTTAATGCTGTTTGGCTGTATCAAAAATGGTAGATAAAGTGGTAAAAGCTACCAAAATTATCGCGCTGCTTGAAGAGGGTTGCAGCCAATGTTTCGTGGCTAGGAGGCTAAATGTTAGTCGCTCGACAGTCCAAAGGACCTGGCAGCGATATCAGGAGACTGGTTCCGTCGAGAGAAGGCCTGGTTCTGGAAGAAAACCATGTACCCAACCACGGGATGATCGTTTTCTTGTGAGTCGCGCATTGAGAAATCGCAAATCTTCGTATGTGGATCTTAAGAACAACCTCCAAGAAGTAAGAAATGTGCATATTAGTCTATGGACGGTCAGGAGGAGGCTTCTCGCTGCCAATATACGCAGTCACCGCCCGGCCCGCGGCCCCAAATTACTCCGTGAGCACAGAGTTCACAGGCTTAGGTTCGCTAGAAATTGTGAATCATGGACTCAAGACGATTGGAATAGGGTTTTGTTCTCTGATGAAGCCAGGATATCTCTGTTCGGTGAAGATCGACGTCGGCGAGTGCTAAGAAGACAAGGAGAACGCTTTGCAGAGGCATGTTTCGAAGAAATCACACCTTATGGTGGGGGCTCTGTTATGTTTTGGGCAGGAATAAATTCAATGGATCGTACAGAGTTAGTCTTCATTGAAAACGGCTCACTGACTGGGCATCGATACATAACGGAAGTTCTAATTTCTCATGCACAACCCGCATTGGCCGCTCTAGGTGAAGACTCGATTTTTATGGACGACAATGCTCGCGCCCACCGATCCCGCGATGTTAATGCGTATGTGCAAGAGGTCGGCATTCGTCGTTTGGATTGGCCAGCTCGAAGTCCCGACCTCAATCCCATAGAGCATGTCTGGGACGTTCTGAAACGGCGTGTGAGATCAGTACACCCGGCTCCGCAGACCATCAGAGAGCTGAAGAATGTGATTACTGCGGAGTGGGAACGTATTCCGCAAGCAAGTATCCGGGATATACTCGCTAGCATGCCCAGACGAATTCAAGCTGTGATTTTAGCTAGAGGGGGTCACACTCGATACTAAACATTTATCTGCTTTTACTTTATTAAAGAAAAACAAACAAAAAAACTTTTTTATTTTTACTTCATGAGCATATGCACTACTAGCGAATATACACTACTAGCGAGGTTTAGCATTATTTCCCATAAATTGTATCTAAATTTTATGAAATACTGATGAAAACGATTATTTTCTTATTAATTTAGCAAATTGTGTAGATAAAACTACCTATAATTATCAAACAAAGAAATATTAACATTTGAAATGGTTCATTGCTTAGGTGCCCGTTTTTTTTGCAAATGAGTGTATATTAGAAAATAAAGTTGACATTTCCTAAAAAAAAAAGGTCATCGCAATCCTGTTGGCAGAAAAAAAACGATTATTTTTTTTAAATAATCGATTATTTTAAAATCGATTTATTTTAACGAACAAAAAAACGATTATTTAAAAATCGATTATTTTCCCTACAGGTCACATCCCTACTCGTTATATATTTTGGTATGATTGTCGTCGCAGTTATGACGTCGACGATAACCACAGGGGCAGTAGGGCGGGGAGGGCGCCCAGTGGTACTACGCCTCCACCGCATTCGCCAACACTCGCCGATAAATCCCCGAAGCAAATACAAATTCATTCATTCATCACAGCCCACATACGTTACAATTTATTCGATACGATACCTGCCAAAAAGTACTCATCGAGTAAAAGTATCGAATTCAAAGTATCGAGTACAAAAGTATCGGTATCGAAAGAAATGTACTCGATACCTAAAAGTATCGATACTTTTTTCGTGTCCCTACACATACGTCGCAATGTTGGGCTCGGGCCTCCTCTACAATGGGAGGTATCCATTTTTAGGAAATGTCAACTTTATTTTCTAATATAGTATGAAAACGATTGGGTTTTGACCCCACTTATCAACTCGCACAGATGTTAACTTATAAACAAAATTGAAGATTTTGACTAATACCCGACCCAAACTAAAATCTATATACGGGGTGTATCAGGTTATGGGGCAACTGGTCAAAAGGGAGCTAAGCAATGGTGGTAGGAACCCATGAAAAAAATTTGAACGAAAAATATCGATTCGTTAAGGAATTAGAGACATGTAAAGTTTTCAATTTTGTCATCGCTTTTTCGTGTAAATCCGATTGAAATGTATAAAGTCAATGATACTTAATACGCAACATATTCATACTTTGTTAAATGTTCATTAGAAATTGAATAAATCAATGATTACGTTCGCATAAGCAAGACAAACTTCGCTTTAAAACAGCTGACCGGCCGATGACCGTTGACGGCTCGCCGTTGTTACCTACGCAAATTGAAGCGTTTGCGCAATTCTAGGTATAAATGAATGAAATTATACTATCGAAGCTTTACATGCCTACATGTATTCTGTCTATACATGTCTACATAATACGTAACATTTAAGGCATAGACTCTTAGAAACATGTTTTTGAAATCACTATAACTTTTATGTTATATTGTTTTTTGTGTAATGTACTTTCTAATTACGATCTATGACCGTTAAACTACAACATACTCGAACAGTTGTCCCATAACCTAATACACCCTGTATATAAAAGAAAGTCGTGTTAGTTACACTATTTATAACTCAAGAACGGCTGTTCAGATTTAGCTGAAAATTGGTGGGGAGGTAGCTTAGAACCAGGAGACGGACATAGGATACTTTTTATCCCGTTTTTTTTAATGGCCTATGAAACGTAGTATAAAAACTCATTTGTTATGTAATAACAAAACGCAAATGATAGCTAAACGTAATTTTATCTATAATTAAGTTATGGTTGAAAGTTTGATAATTATAATTTTGTCAGAAATCAATAATCAGTAATTTGTATTCTCTTTGAATCATCATTAACAATGCCAAGACGATCGAATCTTTCCCGACAAAGCTGTATTGGTTGTATTAGAGACTATATTTTCGGAAATTTAGAAAATATATTTACGAAAAAAAATATGACGGTACCTTCGTACCGTCATATTTTCGCCGGGTCAGCTAGTAATAAATAAGAGAGTAGTACGTTCTCTTCAACAGAAATTATCAATTGCTAGTATGATGGCTCGCGTGAAGCACTTAATCGAGTAATCATACGCCATTACATCATTTTGGAAAAGAGCTGATACTCCAGTGCTAGAGCAATATTAACCAAACATAACTAAAAACCACCGCAAGGAAACTGACATTCAAAGTAAAGAAAAAAAAACCACATCTAAATCCACCCGTCCACCCGTTCGAGAGCTTGACAGACAGATAGACATCGACATCCAACATATCATCCCTCTTTTTGTGTCGGGGGTAAAAAACTAGAGATGTGAAAAAATTATCGATTTATATAAAAATCGATTATTACAAAAAATAATTGATTAATACTCGATTTTTACAATCGATTATCAAAATAATAATAATCGATTTTTAATTATTCGAAATTCGATCGAAATTAATTGATTATTTACTGCCAGATTTCCAAAAAAAAAGAGGTCATCACGATTGTTTCATACTATATTAGAAAATAAATCTCACATATCCTAAAAAGAAGGTCATCATAATCCTGTTGGTAGAAAAAACGATTAAATATAATCGATTATTTATTTTTAATTAATCGATTATAAAATAATCGATTTATTTTAAAGAACAAAAAATCGCTTGGTTATTAAATCGATTATTTTCCCTCCAAGTCACATCCCTATTAAAACCTCTTTCCGATTCTATACATCTATGAAGATTTATAAAACCTAAAGTCATATCAGCTTCTATGAAAAATATGTTTGCCCCTTTTTTGTTTCCCTCCATGGTTGACTGAAACCTCGTTGCCTTAATGTTAGGTTATCATAATTCAGCAACGTGCCCGACATAAGTTTCTCATACTGTAAGTATTTTGGGCCCTGTGAGCAAAAGCCCGGGACCATTCGGTTGGGTGATTAATTGCCCTTGATATAATTTTAACGAGTTGCTCTTGGGAACTTTATTTTACGATGTAAACAAGCGTGAAAATTGCCAGTATGTACACATAATTTGATGTTAATTATCGGTGTAATTAAATGGATAAAAACTATAATTATCATTAAGTAAGAAAAAGTCATTAATTTTCCGTATAGTAATAAAGTAACAATATAATTCACCATTCTCTCTCATTCATACCCGTGCGTCTTAAAATAATAACATATAAAAGGTAAGTTCGCGCACAAAAAGTGAAGCATTTCAATTGGAGCCTAATGGAGCTTACGCCGGAACCGTTCCGTAATGTACAAGTCATTGTACTGCACATATGTACGCAACTCTTAAAAAATAAATAGGTAATTATGACGGTTTGTGCATTCAAATGGTGTCATAACACATTTGTAAAACTTAAAAAGGTTTTTAACGTCACTTTTAAAAGTATTTCGACGATTTATGTTAACAAAAACAAAATTTGATTTCATAATTTGTATAGCGGTGTGCGTGTGTACGTGTGTAATCGTCTGCGCGCCATTAGTGTTTTTAGATTCAAATTTCGAACCTTCGAAGTATTGACACTATCCTTCTATCTTATATCTTTAAACGAGTAATTCTTGTATATATATTTTGTTGAAACTTGGTATACTAAAGGATTCGGGTCCAAAAAATCGATCTAGCTAGGTTTTATTTATAGAAAATGTTCTTTTGTCGGTGTTTTAGCATAACAATAAATGACATTAAATTTTAAAAGAATATGAATTCAAATTTCGTTGTAAATGTCAAGAGTTACGATAGCTCAGTTAGGGGGACGCCCGGTTTTAATTTTGTGTTTTGTAGCATCCAAACAGCGTCGGTTCGAATCTCGGTGTTATTATTATTCTCTTTTTGAAATCTTTTATATAATTTTTTGATTGATTGACCTAGATTGACCCGGACCAACTCCATCTGGTACCATTTGGGTCAACGATTACATTCCCAAGGAGGGTTGACGTCAGGCAGGCGGCCGGTCATAAAAGTCATTGCCGAAACTTTTTGCAATATGTCAAAACAGATGACATATTGCGTCGACCCCAAGTAATTGGGATAAGAGCAAGATGATGATGATATATCTAAATAAATTCGACAAAAATATTCCGAGCGAAGCTCGGTCAACCAGATATTACGTTATTATTCTAAGCCGTGCGTTTAATAAAAGACGTTTGAAGGATATTATATGCAGATAACATATTAAATGTAAGAGAAACTTTCCGTGTGGTGACGGAGTAAGAATTTTCTGAGTTGTGATCGAGTAAGAATACAATTCACTACTCCCTCTCTTACCTGTGGATCTCGTAAAAGACTACTAAGAGATATCTATGCAAGAGAAGGAAAACTCGGAACAAAACCCTATGTCAACCTGTCTGACCAGCATGGTATAGTAAGCTCGACCCCAGCATTGGGATGTTTATGAGCCGAAATGATGAAGAATGAAGATAAACTTAGCATAAAACTCTAGCTAACATTTCTGACCAGTGTGGTATATTAGTTAAATTTGAATTATGGACGACGTTCCAACAGCACTGTTAGTTGGTACCGAAGTGATGACGGGAAGAGTACCTACCCGAAAGAATAACCTGCCGGGCTGGCTACGGACGTCGAGGATTCGATACCAGTGGTTGGCGCAATTATGATGGACAGGGCTCCTTATTGTCTGGTCACACTCTATTTAACCCATTAAGGCGAAGGAAAGACGATGTGAGGCTTCATAGCCCCCCGTATTTCTCCTCATCGCCCACTGAACTGGAATCAGTCCCTCGATTTAGGCGGCTCACCCGACGATTTATCCTTTTGGATACCTCCCGTTTAATACGGTCAGCTTGCAATTATTTAATAAATACCCTCATTTTCTATCTCTACAATATAATTAATTTAATTAAAATAGCTGTCGGGATAAAATTAAAGTTTTCATTGACTTGAAAATTATTTATAACTTATTGTATTTGTGTAGGACAATTAAAAATTTATATAATGTACAAGTTTTCTGGAATTGTCTAGTAAACAGTTTAATTATCATATTGTTTTACTAATCAAAGTTCTCTACCTTAATTCTTGTGACGATATTAAGGAATTCTTGTTAGATTTATGTAGATTATATACAGACTAACAACCCGCCCTCGCTTCGCTTCGGGTTCAGTCGCCTTACCCCCATAGCTACCGTTGCCGTGGGAATATCGGCGTCGGCATAATAATAGGTATAAGGCAATTATGTAAGTGCATGAAATGCTTAAGGTAACTAACGTATTTTATTTGATAAGGATTAATATCCTATGCGTCTAAATAAGTTTCAAATTGTCACGTTATAATGTGGCCAATTTCTTAAACATTAAAATGGGTATTGTACGTTATCCGTAAAAGATAGACATATGCTATCGCAGACTCTTTGTAGGCCTATAAAAGATGCACAACTCCACCATACATTGTTTTGATATATCTCCAACGAAACAGTCAGCGTTTTTGATAAAAGCGACAATTATCGTCATATTTCAACCAATTTATAAAAAACATTGATGTATTATACATAAAAACCTTCCCCATGAAGCACTCCGTTATTTGATGAAAACCGCATGAAAATCTGTTCAGTAGTTTTTGAGTTCATCGCGTTCAGACAGACAGACAGAGGCCGCCGGGGACTTTCTTTTATAATATTTAAAGATTATCTGCGTGAATTATACGTATGGTGTCGGAGTAAGAATACAATTCACCACCCCCTTTCTTGGCCGTAGGTGTCGTATTATAACATGCTTTTTGTTGCAAACGGTGGCAAACGAGCAAACAGTACATCTGATGGTAAGTGTTGCTGCCGCTCATGGACTTTTACAAGGCCGCTGCCAACCGCGAAGAAGTGAAGGGAGTGTGAATGCGTGCAATTAGGCTCGGTGATACCAAAGGCACCACCAAAACCCAACACATGCAAACACCCTCAGAAAGTTGGGCTTCCAGCTCTCTTTGCTACACACACTATCTGTGTAAGAAAAGGAAAAAGTGAAAAAGAATACCAACCTATCTAGGGCCGACCACTGACGACAAGTCACCCTGCTCGGTCGGCCCAACAACGAGGTGACGTGGGTACGGGTGGGGTATGGGCCCGCGCGCCGTCCTTTCATCGCCCCGGACGGAATGGACCGCGCATACGTTTACCATAGCCCACCCATAAAAAAAAAATACCAACCTGTCTAACCAGCGTAGTACAGTCAGGTCAATTTCACTTCCATTATGGAGGAGGCTTAAGCCCCGCATTGGGACGTATTTGAGCCGTGATGATGATAATATATAGATTTAATACATTGATTTTGCTTTATATTAATGCAAATGCCTAATCATTATTGGTTTTTAACCTAGACTATGTTGGATTAGCCCGGATGGATAAAGTGCTTTTATTTGCCCTTTACGCAACTCGAAGTAGCCATATGAAGTTCAGAAGATACTAAGTATTTATAAAAGACTGTGCTATTTATAAATGACGACAATTTGATTTGAAAAGAAAATTTATTCTTAAACTAGCAAACCGCCCTCGCTTCGCTTCGGTTTTAGTTGTTTTACCCGCGTAGTTCGCGTTCCCGTGGGAATACCGGGACAAAATAAAGCCTAGTTTACTCCCAGATATTATAGCTTTCCATTGGTGAAAGAATTTTTGAAATCGGTTCAGCCGTTTTGAAGATTACCCGGAACAAAAAGAGAGACAAAAATTTTTTAATCTGTATTTTAGGCATAGGTGTCGTGCATATAACCGTGTGAGCATGAAAAAAGCCTATTATTTTGACATTACAAACAGACACTCCAATTTTATTTATTGGTATAGATATAGATATCATATTATAGATGTTTACGACATTATTTCTTGGCATTTAATAGGTATCTAAGCACCGTGTGGTTACGGAGTGAGAATACAATTAACCGCCCCCTTTCTTACCCGTGGGTGTCTTAAAAGACGGCTAAGTGATATATGCACGTAACATTGATGCAAGAGAAGGAAAACTCGATATAAAACCTTATTCCAATACGTCTAACCAGAGGAGGCCAGAGTCCAACAGTGGGAGTTATATAGGCTGAGATGATGAAAGATGAATGAATTTCTATCGAATCCCTAAGACATAGCCTTCGGGTGACTGAACCGCGGATTTAGTTCGTTAACCGCCTAGAGGTCGACCGCGCGATGGCGACCGACGTCCCTGAGGTCCCGTCGTGAGGAGAGGGTGCCCCGCGACTGAGGTATTCCGTCGCGCCGACCACTGAAGACAAGGAACTCTGCACCAGTGGTTGGTCCAACGACGAAGGCGACGAGCTACGGGCGGGTCATAGGGCTGCGCGGTGCCCCTCTGTCGCCCCTGACGGAGGCGGGCGGCGAGCGAGCTGACCATAGCCCACCCTCTCAAAAAAAAGCCATAGCCTTATATCAATTTTATAAAGTCAGTGCAACTTATTCTTACAAGCATTTATTTAACTTATAATGTTTTTATATAATCTGCCCCTTTTTTTTTCCGTGTGGTGACGGAGTAAGAATACAATCCACCACCCATTATCTTGCCCGTGGATGTCGTAAAAGACGACTAAGGGATATAATATGCACATAACATCTGTGCAAGAGAGGGACAACTCGAAACAAAACCCTATACCAACATGTCTGACCAGCATGGTATAGTAGGTCAAATTCCCTCCCATTATGGAGGAGGCCCGAGCCCAACAGTGGGACGTATGTGGGCTTCGATAATGTAGAAAATTTTCAAACCATTTATCAACTACTTTTTTTTTTTTTTTTATTGCTAACGGTGGCACACGAGCAAACAGTACACCTGATGGTAAGTGTTGCTGCCGCTCATGGACCTTTACAAGGCCGTTGCCTACCGCGAAGAAAGTGAAGGGAGTGTGAATGCGTGCATCGAGGCTCGGTGATACCAAGGGCACCACCAAAACCCTCCACACGCAAACACCCTCAGAAAGTCAGGCTGCCGGCTCTCTCGCTCACCGAACGAAGCGCAGTAACAAATCGCTACTACTCAGACGTCGATTTTCTGCGAGAGTGTGGTACTGCCCCGGACGGACCGGCCCGCGGCTGTAGATAGATAACTGTCGACAGTGTGGTCCTACCACTCTTAGAACTACTTTCTGTGAACTTACGTAATCCGTGCTTTTTTCTTTGTTTTAAACAAATATTTCGATGTCAATATTCACGAATTAATAAACGTTGAAAGAAAAAACGAGCAAAATAATAAGAAATATGGATTTAATACAAAGGGCAATCTTCTGTGTAATGCCTCTTTTATGTTTTTAGAATTCGATTACATAAGTAACTCATTTTAATTTTAATATTTCGCTGTATTCTGAAACTGCGTTCATTGCTTTTACGATAAGAACAGTTAATTGGATGGGAAATATACGTGATACCATCGTTCAAGTTTGAATGCAGATCAGATGTACCTAACTCGTCATAACGGAATCAAATTGACGCAATGCGGTACGTACCAATTATTGTTTTCCAAACATTAGCAAGCATCTGTTCCCTATTACAAGCATGATAACCATTTGTATATTCAGTGCAAGAGAATTAATTAACATCAGAGGGCGCGTTTAAAACTGTACTCTGCAATAAAAATATTAATCATCATCAATTCGCTTTTGATCATCCACTGCTCGAAATAGGCCCCTTCCACAATTAGGGGCTCCCACACTTGGCGTTTGCAATGAGGTGTTAAATCTTTTCTACGGAGAGATGATCTGATGATGTTTGGTTAATATTTACATCCCAAAGATTGACGTCAGGCAGGCGGTCGGTCATAAAACTATTACTAATAACTTTTGCTATATGTACGTTTGAAGAAATTGCGTCCTCCAAATAATTGGGACGAGAGCAGCATAATGACGATAATAATGAAGCTACCACGATAAAAAGGCTGCCTGATATAATATTTTTTAAATCCAACTGATAGCTTCCGAGTTAAGCGGATTATATATAACTAGCAAACCGCCCTCGCTTCGCTTCGGATTCAGTCGCCTTACGCGCGTAGTTCCCGTTCCCGTGGGAATACCGGGATAAAATATAGCCTAGTTTACGCCCTGATGTTATAGCTTTCCATTGGTGAAAGAATTTTTGAAATCGGTCCAGCCGTTTTAAAGATTACCCGGAACAAACAGACAGACAGACAGACAAAAATTTTTTAATTGCTATTTTAGGCATAGGTGTCGTGCAAATAACCGTATGAGCATGAAAAAAGCCTATTATTTTGACATTACAAACAGACACTCCAATTTTATTTATTGGTATAGATGTCGTTAGACAATGAAACATGTCTTCTTTAGAGGTTACTCTTGAAAGAATGACATGTAATGCATGTACCCTACTAATATTATAAACGTAAGTTTGTGAGCGTTTGAGGATTGCTCTTTCACGCAAAAAATAATGAACGGATTTTAAACAAATTTCACAATAATACAGCTGAGATATTAGAATAACACATAGTCTATAAATTACCCCGATATTACCATGAGAAAGGGAACTGCGGGTAAAACCGCAGGGTGCTGCTAGTTATACATATAAACCTTCCTCTTGAATCACTCTATATATTAAAACAAAAACTGCATCATAATCCGTTGCGTAGTTTTAAAGGTCTAAGCAAACATAGGGACAGACAGACAGCGGGCAGCGACTTTGTTTTATACTATATAGTGAAAGAAATAAACTCTTTAGCTGAATAATACAAATATACGAAAAATTAATTTTAGATAAATACGACATCCATGATCTACCTATAAAATGAATGAAAACAGACAAATTGTTTATTCAATGACGCAAAGATTATGAATAATTAATTTATAGCATGAATATGATTTAATCAGCCTTTCCGTTTGGTGACGATGTAAGAATATAATTTACCATCTCCTTACCAGCTAAGGGGGAGTCGGAGTCGCGCACGTAGGGTTCTGTACCATAATCTATGAAAATCGCATAACAAACGAGATTTTCATAGATGGAAGAAGTATGGAAGACCTTAAATTTTTATTTTATATTTGATTTTAGTATATAATAATACATAATTTGTGCTGTCTAGCCTGGTGACAGACAGACGGACGGACGGACAGACAGCGAATTCTTAATAATACGAGCCCGTTTTTACCCTTTGGGGACAGAACCCTGAAAAACCCGAAATAAAACTGGCTGACTAGCGTGCATAGTGGGTCATTTACCTCCAGTGTGTATGAGCTGTCCGTCACCCGCCGAGAGGCCGACCGCGTGAGGAAAGACCAACGTCCTCCCCGAGGGGAGACGGCAGTCGAAGGGAGGGTACCTCACAAGGAGGTATTCCGTCGTGGTCAGCCCAACGACGAAGGCGACGTGTCACGGGTAGGTTACGGGTGTGCTTACGCCCCTCTGTCGTCCCGGACGGAGTCGTGCAAGGAGAGCGCCGACCGTAACCCACCCCAAAAAAAAAAATCAGCTTGTCTCTTTCTTGGACTTCTTATGTCATCACCCACCCACATACATAGATCAATATATATTTTAAAAAGACGTATAAACATTCATCTTAATACTTTTATCCCGTTTCATCATATTCGTACACTAGATCGTCATTGGGGGCATAATTTATTACTATTTACGAAGAAACAACATTCTTCATTGGTACCTGGATATGATATACTGACAGAAGAAAATCATATGACTCCTGTTGCGTCAATGGTGAGCGCCGAATGATTTATATCAGAATTATTTGCGTCATAGATTTATATAATAAATATATTTTAATATATGTATTTGTACATTAGAAGTAATATGTTTTTCTTGATAATATAAAAAAAGACTGGAATTTTTGAAGCTACTTATAAATGATTGATTGAATAAAAGAAGAAAATCTATACTAATACAAGCTGAAGACTTTGTTGGTGTGAACGCGCTAATCTCAGGAACTACAGGTCCGATTTGAAAAATTCTTTCAATGTTAGACAGCTCATTTATCGAGGAAGACTATAGGCTTTATATCATCACGCTAGGACCAACAGGAGCAGAGCACGAATGAAGAATGTTTCGAAATCGGGTTTTTTTTTCCCCGTTTGAGAGCTACCGCTGCATAAACGGCTAAATTTTCGCAAAAATTATGTGTGACAGTCTTATTATTAAAAAATATTTTCACCTTCTACGTAAACGAAGTCTTAGATTAAAGTTAGCGTTAGCTCAAAGTATCTATACCACGCGGACGAAATCGCGAGCAGAAGCTAGTCTAGTATAATTTTGCACGCCTCACAACACGAAGCGTTTGAATACTCCATTTTAGACTAATCGGCATCCAACTATAGCTACCACTAAAAATGTCTTACTAAATTATACAATTATACAAAAGTAAAGGTATTTTTCCGTGTTATGATGAAGTAAAAATACAATTTACTATCAAGGGGATATATCTTGCCCGTGGGTGTTGTAAAAGACGATTAAAAGATATGTTTTTTTTTTTTATTGGCAATGACGGCAAACGTGCAAACAGCACATCTGATGCTAAATCATACTGCCGCACATGGACTTTTGGAATACAAGGGTCGTTTAAGCCGTTGCTTAACATGAAGATAATAAAATAATTCCACTCTTGGCTACGTCTAGCCAACGTGGAATTATTTTGGCATATAGTTTTATTTCGAGTTTTTGTTTTTAAGAAAATCTCCATTTACGTGTGGGAAGTCACGAGATTAGTTAGTGGTTCATCATCAATTTCGTCTCAGCTCATACGCATACCATTGTTGAGTTCGAGCTGAGGGAACTTGACCTATTACGATGGTCAGCTGAATTCATCATCATCATCGCAGCCCAGTGTATTATGAACCCCATTTTTGTTGCATGCTGTTTTTTTAATGTAGAAATAGATAGTTCTTGTCATTTTAAGCATTAGAGTAAAACACCGGTATCGATAATAGTCGATATAATATTACATGGAATGAATATGGAATAACGCGGCAGTATAATGTGATTTAAATAACACCAATAAAGACAAATTTAAACAATCGTTTAATCTAAAAATCACAATCTAATACGCCATTATGGCGGAGTAAAAAAATTAAAAACAAAAATTGAAAAATAAATTATATGATTTTAATTAATCAAACTAAATGAATGAAAGCTTGTGTAAATATGTAATATTATGTGCGTAATTATTAACTGTAATCAAAACTATAATAAGTAGTTTAGTTTATTTTTAATTAATTTTTTTGTAATTTTTTGAACCCATGGTCAATTTTGGCAATTTTTATAAAAAAACCTATTTGCGGTATCAACTCCGGTGTTTTACTCTAATGCTTAAAATGATAAGAACTATCTATTTCTACAATAAAAACAGCATGCAACAAAATTGGGGTTCATAGTACACTGTGCAGCCCATATACGTCCCACTGTTGGGCTTGGGTCTCCTCCATAATGGGAGGGAGTTTGACCTACTATAACATGCTGGTCAGACATATTGGTATAGGGTTTCATTTCGAGTTTTCCTTCCATGTTATGTGCATATTATACCCCATAGCCGTCTTTTACGATATCCACGGGCAAGATAGGGAGTGGTGAATTATATTCTTACTCCGTCACCACACGGAAAAAGATGAATTGGTAAAATTGTATTTCGAGTTTTCCTTCTCTATAGATGTTATCTGTATATTATATTCCTTAGTCCTGTTTTACGATACTCACAGATAATAAAGGGCTCGGTGAATTCTCTTACTCCGTAACCACCCGGATGGCTAAGTGATTAAAAATTTTGATTACTACCAGCTGTTGGACATAGGCCTCCTTAAGTGGAAATGCCATAATCGTCACGTTTGTCAGGCAAGGTGAATAATTAGTTGCGGTTGTGGGTTTGCCAAAGGGGTGGCAGGCGATGTCATCTCTTTTTGTAATTTTTACCTGAAACAAAAAAAAAATCGTTAAATATTTAAAGATCACAAATTATCAACATCATCCTCATCTCAGCCTTTATAAATACCACTGTTGCGTTTGCACTTCCTTATGGGAGGTAATTTAACCTACTATACCACGCTGGTCAGACGTGTTGGTATATGTATTATTTGGAGTGTTACTTCTCTTGCATAAATAATATCTGTAATAATCCCTTAGTTTTCTATTACGACACTCACGGGCAAGAGAGTGAGAAGTGAAATGGTGGCCAGGAGAATTGTATTCTAACTACACGGAAAGAGAAATATTTGCATGTAAAAATATACCTATTGATTATATATATATATATATATATATATATATATATATATATATATATATATATATATATATATATATATATATATATATATATAGGGGAGAGTTGGCTATATCGTACTCCTTAACTTTTATCCAAGCTTGCGAGAATACTATCAAGAATATTCTTGTCTTTGTTTCTTTGTAACTTATTTTAGTTTAGCGACTTTAATATACCTTTATAGTTTTTTAACTAGAGAGCACCTTTAACTTAATCGATTCTTCTATAAAAAAAGTAGGTTTCGGTACGATATAGAGACCGGCACGTTTAATCGTACCCCACGGTTTCTAAATCGCACTTAGGAATTTCCCATACAAATGTCAACAAAAACTAAGTTCCTTTCTTTTAAATATTTATTTATGTTTTGAGATCACTTAAGGCACAGTATTCAATTAAATTCTTGTTTTTCTTATCAACACCTCTGTTTAGAGATTTATTAAGGAAAATCTAATTACAAACTAACAACTAATCTAATAACTTATTTTAGGCACTTGGGGCAAATGTCAGGAATTTGGCTGCAAGTGATGTGAAGCCACTTGTGACATCTGACACACTCGATCCAATCAACCTTGGATCTTTTTTTGTCGTAATAATAGCCGTTGCATATTGAACAATAATTATCATCGTATTCTTCGTTAAGATCTACGTCAGAGTCGTCATCTAAAACTATTTCTTCTTCAGTATCAGATGAATCTGTTTCAGGGTCTTTGGCTGTATTTCTTTTCTTTTTATTGTGTGTTGCAGCTTTTTTCTTTGGAATTTTAGGTTTCACGAGTGTTTTCTTTTTTCTAAAAGTCTTTTTATTGTGGGTTTTGGAACCCTAAACCTTCTTGAGCTTTCATTTAAACCAATACTTTTGTTTTGTAATGCTTTTAACGCCTCCTTCAAATCTTCTTCTGTCCAAGCATAACATTTTCTTTTTCTTTTGGTGCATCCATCTACAAAATTAATAAAGATTTATGAAATAGACAAATCTACGAAAGATAATTGCCCTTTTACCTATTACGGGTTAAAGCACTAAAACAACTTTTAACGCAATTATTGCGTGTACTTTAATTTTTTATAGTTTGACGTTTCGAAACACCCAGCAGCGTTCATAACGTCAGGTTAAAAAGTCATATACATACACGTTAATAGTTGTTAAATTCAATGTGTAACAATCGTAAAAACCTCAGTAGGTAATCAATATTATTCAATAAGATAGTCAATACATTTTCAAAACTCAAAAATATTTAGTTCCTTAAATTGTACCGGTACGATTAAAAAACCACCAACCAGTACGATTTGCAAGACAACCCCAATTTTGAATAATAATCTTGTCATATCCTAACCTCAAAGAATTGCGTCATTCAAGTTATACAGATTATAAGGATAATAACCTAGAATCAACATAATGCAATATCATATTCCTGAAAACTTACCGTTTCCGAAGTCGAGCTTAGGTTTTCAAGTAAAAAAATTAGATCAAGTGGCACGTAAACTTATTTTATTTCTTCACAAACATAGTATTCACCACAGCACTGTGAAAAACTGTCATGTCTTTCTGAGTGTTGCTAGCAATACTTTTGTGTTGCCAGGATAAAAAAATGCGTGCATTTAGTAGAAAATGTGTGGGTGGTACGATATATCAACCGGTACAATACAATATAGCATACCCTCCCCTATATATATATGTATATATATATATATATATATACATACACCCCACTCGATCCTTCCAGGGCGACGGAAAGATGACCTGATATCTACTTTGAGAACCGGAAACGTAAAAAATAATGGGTTGACCCAGGTCAGCGATCAACATCCACCGCGACCGAATCGCTTTGGAAAAAAGGCATTGCTGAGCGTCTGGTGGGATCAGAAGGGGTGTCGTGTACCATGAGCTTCTAAAACCGGGTAAAACTGTTAATACTAACCGCTACCGATAACAAATGTTCAGTCTGAAGCATGCGTTGAAGGAAAAGCGATAAGAATGGCCATCAAGATACGGAAAGGTGATTTTGCAGCACGACAACGCTTCCTCACTCACAGCGAAAGCGGTCAGAGACACCATTTCTGCGTTTAACTGGGAACTCTTAGCACACCCGCTATACTCACCGGACCTAGCCCCATTAGATTATCATATGTTTTCATCGATGTCACACGCGTTCTCTATGCAGCACTTCGAGAACTATGAAGATATCAGAAAATGGGTTGATGAATGGATCACTTCAAAAGGTCTTCCTCCTTTTTTTGGAGGGCATTCACAATTTACCACAGAAATGGCAAAAATGTATAGCAAGCGATGGCAAATACTTTGAATAAACGATTTTTTTATTTCTTTCCCCAATCAACAAGCGTGTTTATGAAAAAAAAAGTGTTGTTATAAGTCTTTATTATTTACTAACAGTGCCCTCAAACTCCGTTCCGCGTTAGAAATATTTTTATCCCGGCCCGTTTGTCTCGCGTAATACTTCAGGTTAAAAGTTCGGGATAAATAAAAATTATGATAAAGATTTCTTTTTTATTTTCGTTTTCCTACTTCGTAGACGTAACCACCACGCCCCTTCCCCCACAGCGCTAGACGCGACGCAATCTGATAGATACTGCCTATATCGCCACGCAACGGCAGGGACGGCGCGCACCGCACATTTTTATTCCGCTTAATCTTTGAAGATATTTGTTTAAACCGTATAAAGGGCACAAATATTCTACATTAAATTGCCGTTCTAACAAACATATTTATTAAGATATAGATTAATACCATTTTTTTTTGTGGGTGGGCTGCGGTCGGCCCGCTCTTCGCACCACTCTGTCCGGGGCGACAGAGGGGCGTAAGCACGCACACCCACAACCCACCCCACCTGCAGGCCGCCTTCGTTGTTGGGCCGACCACCGGAGCAGGGTTACTTGTCATCAGTGGTCGGTCCGACGGAATACCCCCTGCTTGGGGTACCCTCCCATCGACCGACGTCCCCCCCCTCGGGGAGGAAGTCGGTCTTTCCTCACGCGGTCGGCCTCTCGGCGGGTGACGAACTAATTCTCCGATCACGTCACCCGCGGCCTCGGCTAGGCCGGCATGAGGCGCAAGTACTCACGCCTACGCCGCCCCAGTCGCCAGCGGCGGATCGCCTCATCGAGGCTGCGCTCCTCGCGCAGGCGATCCGCCGTCGATTAATACCGTATGGGTTAAAAAGCTTCATCATCATCATCATCATTTCACCCTACAGCCGTCCATTGCTGGATGTAGGCCTCCCTCATGTTGCGCCACAATGTGCGGTCCTGTGCCGCCTGCATCCAACGACGCCCAGCAACTTTCACTAGGTCATCAGTCCACCTAGTGGGGGGGCGTCCTACACTGCGTCGTCCGATACGTGGTCGCCACTCGAGAACCTTTCTTCTCCAGCGGTTGTCGGTTCGTCGAGCGATGTGGCCTGCCCATTGCCACTTCAGCGTGCTAATTCTTCGTGCTATGTCGGTTACACCCGTTCTTCTGCGGATTTCCGTATTCCGGATTCTATCTCGCAGAAAAATCCCGAGCATAGCCCGCTCCATAGCACGCTGAGCGACTTTGAGCCTTGATATAAGGCCTACATTTAGGGACCACGTTTCCGTGCCGTAAGTCATCACTGGTAACACACACTGGTCGTAGACCTGTGTTTTCAGACACTGAGGTATGTTGGACGAGAAGATCCTCTTAAATTTCCCGAACGCTGCCCAACCGAGTTGGATTCGTCGGCTGATCTCTTTCTCGAAATTGGATCTACCTAACTGGACTGTTTGTCCGAGGTAAACATAGTGATCGACAACTTCGAGAATCGCATTGCCAACTAGGACCGGTACAGGCATGACATGGGCATTTGACATGACTTTCGTCTTGTCCATGTTCATTCGTAAACCCACTAGTTGGGATACCCTGCTGAGATCATTGAGCATTGTGCCAAGGTCCTCCATGGATTTTGCCATAACGACTATATCGTCCGCAAATCGAAGGTGAGTGATGTATTCGCCGTTAATGTTGATTCCGAGTCTAGTCCAGTCTAAGAGCTTGAAGACATCTTCCAGTGCAGTGGTGAACAGTTTCGGAGAGATGACATCTCCCTGTCTCACGCCTTTCTGCAACTGGATCGGTTTCGTACTCTTATCCCAGATACGGACTGACATTGTGGCGTTCCTATACAAACACTTCAACACTTCGATATAGCGATAGTCGATTTAGCACCGCTGAAGGGACTGCAGCACCGCCCAAGTTTCGACTGAATCAAAGGCTTTCTCATAGTCCACAAACGCTAAGCACAGGGGTCGATTATACTCCTCGGTCTTTTGTATAATCTGCCGAAGCGTGAGGATGTGGTCTATGGTGCTATAGCCTTTTCGGAAGCCGGCTTGTTCGGGCGGCTGGAAGTCATCGAGCTTGCGCGAGAGTCAATTGGTAATGACCCTCGAGAACAACTTATAAACATGGCTCAGGAGTGAGATGGGTCTGTAGTTCTTTAGAAGAGCTTTGTCACCCTTCTTGAAGAACAGCACCACCACACTCCTGGTCCACGACTCTGGAACGTCGCCCCCGAGGATAACGGAACTAAATAGCTTCTGAAGGGCTATTAAGACTGGCTTGCCGCCCGCCTTCAGAAGCTCTGCCGTAATTCCGTCATCTCCCGGTGCCTTACCGTTACGTAGTTGTTTGAGAGCCATTCTGATCTCGTACAAGCTGATGTCCGGGATTTCTTCGGTATAGTGCCGAGTTAGCTTGGATCTGGGATCTTGGACCAAGCCGACAACAGGATTTCGGGATGATTTGTATAACTGTCCATAGAACCTTTCGACCTCTCCCAAGATCTCACTTTGGGATGAAATGACAGTGCCATCGTCGGTCTTCAGCTTAGTCATTTGGCATTGCCCAATAGACAGATCTTGTGCGAACACTTTTGAGCCACGATTCCGCTCTATCGCTTCTTTAATACGGAGCATATTAAATCGGCGAATATCGCGACGCACAGACCTGGAGATCTGCCTATTTAGCTGCCTATGTTTGGACCAATCGGCTGAAGACTGCACCGTCATCTCTTTTCTCCGCTCCATGAGCTCGAGAGTCTGGTCAGAAAGTTTTTTAGGTCTATTGACGCGGTGAGCCTTGAAAAATTTCGACCCAACCGCGTGGACAGTTTCCACGAACCTGTTGTTCATATCGTTCGGAGATTCGCACTCGTTCAGACATTGCAAGCGATTGTGTAGTTCGAGTTGAAAGCTTTCGAGGTTTTGGTATTGGACAGATGTAGGTCGGAGTGTAGACTTCATCAAGCGTGACCGCTCGACTTTTGTATGGATATTCAATGTGGCTCGTACCATCCGGTGATCGCTCCCAGTTTTAATCCTGCTGATCACTGAGACATCATTGAATATCTGTCGTTTGTCTGACAAGATGAAGTCTATCTCGTTTTTTGTTGAACCATCGGGGCTAATCCAGGTCCATTTCTTTTGTGGCTGCTTCCTGAAGAAAGAATTCATCATAAAGAAGCTTTCCTTCTCCAGAAAATCAGCCAGTTTCTGGCCCCTCTGGTTTCTCTGTCCATATCCATGTTTCCCCACTCTCAACTCATCATCACTCCCTTTGCCTAGTTTCGCGTTAAAGTCTCCCATAACCACCGTGAAGTGGGTTTTGGACGCGTGTATGGCTTTCGAGATGTCCTCGTAAAATGCCTCCACCTCGTCGTCGGAGTATGTCGAGGTCGGTGCGTATACCTATATAACCTTCAGCGAATACCTCTTGGTAATTCTGAGTATAAGGTACGCTACCCTTGTCGACACACTCTCGATCCTCTCCACGTTGTCTACGAGAGACTTACGAACGATAAACCCTATACCACCTTGGGACGGGTGATCGCCCTCCCGGTAGAAGAGCAAGTTTCCAGACTGGAGGATTATCGTGCCCTCGCCCTCTCTTCGCACTTCTGATAATCCTACTATGTCCTAGCGGATTTTGCTCAATTCCTCTTCCAGCTCGATGACCCTCTCGTCAGTCCTGAGTGTCCGAATGTTGTGTGTTACCAGGGCCAAGGGTCGTTTTTGTTGGTAGCCGGATCGCTGCCGGAGATTCACCCCCCGCTCCACCACTACTGGGCCCGCCACCAAAATGAGCCCGTAGAGTACCGGAGCCGCCGTGACTGGGGGCCATTTTTTTGTTGTACGCCATTTTTTTTGAATTTTATTGCCGTAATCGCCACGCTTGGCAGGCGGGTTAGCGATCGCAGTATTGGTGTTTTACGTTTCCCAGGAGAGAGCTGCTGCCCTGCTCTCCTGGTGAACCCTCAGCCGATTTTTACGACTCCCACGGGCAAGTAAGGGGTGGCGACACATGTATTCTCAACCCGTCGCCACACGGTATAAAGCTTCACAAAAATTAATTATTTTTAATCCACAATTTCAACAGTAAAAGCAGTTATTGTGAGTTATCCGTAGGAGATAGGCATATGTTTTGGCGGACTTTTACAGATTTTGATACGTTCTTTAATATTGTAGTACATTGTTTTGTTCTATCCTCAATAGTTTTCGCAGCGCACGCGATGAAAGCAATTTTTTTTACAACTTAGATTACATTATTCAAGTTTAAGTAAAGATGCGTAATTAATTTTGGAAATTATTATAGCCTATGATACTCCACAATAACGTAGCTTTCTATTGGTGAAATAATTTTGAAAATCGGTTCAGTAGATCCAGAGATTACCCCTTACAACGTCACAAACTCACAAACGTTATCTCTTTATAATATTAGTATTTATAATATTAGTATAGACGACAACTCTTAGAGCAGAGCACATTGACCTATATTATAATCACATTCATTTTAATTATTTCGTAATATTTTTTTACTTATTTATCTGTTTTATTTTAATATTAATGTCAACATATAATGTGTAACTATTTATTATTTTTCCATGTAGTGACGGAGTAAGATTACAATTCATCACCCCCTCTCTAACCCGTGGGATAATAATTCATTAATACATATTAGCTTAAAGTATGAAACTGCCGTTTCGTACTGATAAATTAAAACCATTTTTTTGCTCATAAAACAGATTTCTTTAATCAAAGTATTTACCCTCGTTATCTATACATTTCTGGCATCTAATTGGAAGATCTTTTAAACCTTTGCGATAGAACTCTAGGGTCCTGGACTCCACAAACTGTGAAAGGTGTTTTGTACTGCTTTCTCGGAAGAAAAATTTTGCCGGGCAAAAAATGTCCAAATCGCGGCAAAAATTATAGATGTTTGGGGCTACGTCTAGAGAATACGGAGGATGATATATGGTTTCTAACTGCAGGTCTTGTAGTGTTAAAACAGTTTCTCGAGCAATATGAGGTCTTGCGTTATCATGGCGCAATAATGGTGAGGATTGATTGACAAGTCGGGGTTGTTTTATTGCGAGTTTCGCCATCATTGTTCGGAGTTCTGTTCTAGACATCAGCGTTTATTGCTTGACTAGATCTGAGGACGCTGTAGTGAATTTCAGCATGAAATGACCACAAAACAGTAACTATCACCTGTCTTTGGGTAAGCTTCGCTTTAGGGCAATGATGTAGCGTTTGACCTGGGATTAGCCATTGCGTTGTTCGCTTACGATTATCATAAAGAATCCACTTTTCATCATACACCACAATTCGGTCCAAAATCCCTTCATTTCTATACCGGTTAGACAGAATAAGGCAAGCTTCCACGCGCGCTGCTCTCTGCATATCAGTCAAATCATGAGGCACCCATTTTGCAAGTTTTTTTACTTTATCGATTTGGTGCAAATGAGTCAATATTGTAGGTAGGCTAACGTCAAACCATGTCGCTAATTCCTTGGTAGTTTGACTCGGAGCGGCTTCCACCATCACCTTCAATTCATCGTTATTTAACTTGGTGGCTGGTCTTCCTCGTGGTTCATTCTTCAAGTCTCAGTTTCCACTACGAAAGCGGTTAAACCAAAAACGTATCCATGTTCACTTTAAAAGCTAAATATAAAAACAATTGAACGTCAAACGATCAAATGTCATACATTTATTAAATTTAGAACATTATAGTTTTAGTTTGAAAACAGTTTTCTGACACCGTGCAGGTTTAATTTTAATTCAAAGTGGCTAGTACGTTAAAACGGCAATTTCAAACTAAAACCCCTATTATATATAGATCGTTATTTGGCAAGTAAATATCATCACCATCTAATGATTACTATCTGGAGCAGTGAGGGGCAAAGTACGGCCCGCGGGCCAGCTCCGGCCTGCGAAAATATTTAATCCGGCCCGCCGAGAGTCTATCCACCCTAAATATTCTAGTCAGCATTTTGGCGCAAAAAATAAAATCTGACGTTTGTAATCCGGCAAAAATTTAGATCCGGAAAATGTATCTGCTGAATTGCAGTTGGCAATTATTGAAATGCAGTGCAGTACCCATTTACAGCAATTGTTCTTGAATGCCACAAAACTAGATTATTATAGAGCACTACCGAAAGTTGAATTCCCAAATATCATTGCTCACGCCCAGAAAATTATGGCGATGTTTGCGTCGTCTTATGTGTGCGAACAGACCTTTTCAACCATGAAATTGCGGGAAAACTCAATCAGAAACCGATTGACTGACGAATACCTTTTCGCATTGCTAAAAGTTGCTTCGTCACAGATGGAACCTGTTTTCGAAAATATTATGGCAAATCAAAAACAATTCCATATGTCTCACACGTCTAACAAGGCGCAAAAGTAAAAGGTATTTTGTTTATTAAAAAGATTTAATAGAAAATGCATTTTTCTATAATTCTGGCCCTCCTCTAGAATTTCTTAAACTTTGTGGCCAGCCATTAAAAAAGTATTCCCACCACTGATCTGGACTAACTCACTACTATATACAAGCTAGCATTGTAAAAGAACAGAAATTTAGAAGAAATCTGAAAAATTTTATTAGCTTTTTAGCGCGTATCCATAAACAATAGATTTACAAGAACATATGTGTTTATTTAGTGGACTTTTAAACGATCGTTTGTTGTTTTAGGATAACAAATGGAACACAATAGTCATTAAGTGAAGTTAGAGAATTTTCGGTCGCTTTAAATAATTCTGAGATCACTCTGTCGACAGCTACGGACTTTTTACTGCCTATAACAAAATAAACACGCTAACACGTAATAATTAAAGGTTATACTAGCCATAGGTTTTAACAACACCAAAGATAATAGAAATAAGACGCTGTGTAACTGTAAAATAATAAAAAAATGCTTTTGAGTAGTAGTAATTTGCTACTGCACTTAATTCTGTAAGGAAGAGAGTTGGAGCTTCAAATCCATTACTGTCTTCTTTCCATTCCATTCAATTTATACATAAACCTAGTTATAATCCTGAGTCTAATGAGCGATAATTACCACTTACCATCAGGTGGACTTCTTGTTCATCTGTTACCATCATCATCAGCTTCCTGCTCTTATCCCAGTTACCTAGGATAACGCAATACCAACTTTTACGTCGTACATTTCGCATTAACCGACCTATCCAATAGTCTAAGATATAGCTGCACCAAATTGTGTTAAAAATTTATAAAATAGTGGAAGATATTTTATTAATAAAAAAGTGCGAGACGGACTCGCGCACGTAGGGTCCCGTACCATTGAGAAAAAAGCGTTTGTTGTATGGGGGCCTCCCTTAAATATTCATTTTATTTTGTTTTTAGTATTTGTTACTATAGCGGCAACAGAAATACATAATATGTAAAAATTTCAACTGTCTAGCTATCGCGGTTCTTGAGGTACAGCCTGGTGACAGATAGACGTACGGACAGAGAGCGTAGTAATAGGGTCCCGTTTTTACCCTTTGGATACGGAACCCTAAAAATGCTTTTAATTTGGGATCAAATAAAATACAAAGGTAACCGCATCAGCTAAACTATAATTTTGTTAATTTACATCGTCATCGGCAGCCTGGTAAAATATATATTCGCCTAATCATAAATTTTCATCATTTTCCGTGTGGTGACGGAGTAAGAATACAATTCACCATTCCCTATCTTGCCCGTGGATGTCGTACAAGACGACTAAGGGAAATAATATGCACATAAGAACTGTGCAAGAGAAGGAAAACTCGAAATGAAACCCTATACCAACATATCTAACCAGTATGGTGTAGTAGGTCAAATTCCCTCCCATTGTAGAGGAGGCTCGAGTCCAACGGTGGGACGTATGTGGACCGCGATGATGATGATGATGATGAATCATAAATATGCGTAAAATTTGGTTTTAGCAAATACTCGATGAGCGTACTAATTCTGCTGCCGGATCTCGTACTACAATATCAACCCTTCTTTGGAATATAATTATTAACCATACGGTATCAGATCGAGCTATCCCAAATCTATGTAAGTGAAGGCGACGCCAGGGGTTTCACCGATGTGCCGGCGGTGAAAAGTTATGTAATGACTCGTTGGCGTCTAAAAAGGACTGACGTGTGGAGATGAAACTGGTTTATTTAGTACTAGCAATCCGCCCTCGCTTCACTTCGGATTCAGTCGCCTTACGCGCGTAGTACCCGTTCCCGTGGGAATACCGAGATAAAATATAGCCTATGTTACTCCCTGATATTATAGCTTTCCAATGGTGAAAGAATTTTTAAAATCGGTCCAGTACTTTTTGAGTTTATTCGTTACATACAAAAATACAAATCTTTCCTCTTTATAATATTAGTGTAGATATATGGAGTATTGGTGTAAGAATAACAACACAGGCAATTTATAAATGAATAATTAATAACTATAATAAAAATAACAATAAAAAATAGAGTACAATTTTAGATTAAGGCTCGCATCCTATTCGTGCCGTAGATTTCGAGAGAGTGTAGAAAAGGCCGCGCTAGTCCCGGTGGCGCGAGCGCGGGAGCACGCGAAAGCCTCTCCCCGCGCGCCCAATTACCCTGCGTGCACCTGCATAGCAACAATCGAATGCCTACTATTTTTAATAAGTACATATTTTTATTTTGAATAATTCGCGTCGCTTACAGTAAGATTCTTATTCAGCCTTTACAATACTCACGGCCAATGTAAGAGTTGGTAATATTCGGAGCCATCAACACATAGCAACATTAACAACTCATCTGCTATCCTAGACAGTAAAAAATACATTTTAAATTTTATTTAGATCAAGTTGTTTCATAACATAACTAGGTTAGTTATAAACGAAGTTTCACGGTCGAAACGTAGCTACGAATAATAAAGAAAAAGTAATTAAAAAGATTAAGGCGAGTACACACTGCCAACGGGAATTATTTACTCTCGTTAACATTTGAGTAAATAATTCAAACGTTCCTTGTTAATTCATTCAAATTGGGTAATCTGTATTAATATTAATTTTCTCTAACAAAAAACTTTACAAAACGAATTCTAAATATTATACGATGCTCTCACACAAACGTGTGTGTGTGTGTGTAGCGATTGTGTTGTAGTATGCGTAATTCCTTTTTTAATGAATTTAATGTATTTCTAATCCATTATTACATGAAATTTCAGTTTTATGCACTTCTCCTCATTATATACTTCAACTGTGCCAAATTTCATACTTATCCATCCACGTAATTTTCGTAAAAAGGGGTACAAAGATTTTGCTTCACGTATTTATATATAGATAAGATGATAGTTTAATTGATGCGGTTCCCTTTGAATTTTATTTTATCCTAAATGAAAAACATTTTTTGCAGATTTTATCGCATGTAAAAAGAATATAATTATTATGTACGAGACCCATTAGGTTTCAAAAATTCACATATTGTCAATTATACATTCCGTTTGAAATGATCTAGTAATTTATTACTGAATTCTACCATCCACCGGGAGGTCTATCCCAGTAGTGAACGTCTACGGATTAATGGATAGAGCTCCGAATCGAAACACGGATACAAGCTGAGGCGATCTAGTAAGAAAGCCAGCGGAGTTCATCTCGGCTCATACAAGGCCACTGCTAGGCTCGAGCCTACTCCACAATAGGAAGAAAATTTACCTTACTAAACCAAGGGGACTAGACAGGTTGGTATAGGGTTTTGCGCCGAGTTTTCCTTCTCTTTTATAGATGTTATATGCTTACTATATCCCTTAGTCGTATATATCCTTAATAATATTATAAATGCGAAAGTAAGTTTGTTTGTTTGTTACGCTTCCAAGCTTAAACCGCTGCACCGGATTTCATAAATTCTTTCACCAATGGAAAGCTATAATATCAGGGAGTAACATAGGTTATATTTTATCCCGGTATTCCCACGGGAACGGCAGGTACGCGGGTAAGGCGACTGAAACCGAAGCGAAGCGAGGGCAGGTTGCTAGTTAACAATATATATAAAATTTTTAATAATAATAAAAATCGCATAATAATAATTCTAGTAAATATATGTAAAAGTATGTATCATAAAATTAGGAAAATTCATAAAAATGTTCCTCTCCCCTACTGTTGCCGTGCCCTACAGGGTCCATAATTGTTACATGTGTTGTTGTTAAGATCTTTTATACATTATGGAGTGCAATAAAGTTTGAAATTGAAATTGAAATATATACATATACAACATCTATGCAAGAGAAGGAAAATTCGAAATAAAACTCGACATGACTAATCAAGTCATGTCGAGTTTTATCATCTGACCAATGTGGTATAATAGGTAAATTTTCCTCCTATTGTGGAGGAGGCTTAACACCAGCAATGAGATATAGACGAATTTTGATGATGATTATGATCTTGGCTCATATAATAATTTAATAGTGGTAGGACCACACTTTTGACTGTCTACAGCCGCGGGCTGGTCCGTCCGGAGTAGTACCATACTGAGCAGAAAATCGACGTCCGAGTAGTAGAGATTTGTTACTGCGCTTCGTTCGGTGAGCGAGAGTCGGTCGAACCTCATTGGATGCATTCACACTCCCTTCACTTTCTTCACGGTAGGCAGCGGCCTTGCAAAGGTCTATGAGCGGCAATCCTATAAAGTGTACTGTTTACTCGTTTACCCCCACTTGCAATAAAAAAGAAATAAATCCCTCTGCTGTTTGCTGGAGCAGTTCACAATATGATGGATATTCACTTATTACCACGCTGGTCAGACAGGTTAAGAGTTTTATTTCGAGTTTTTCTTCTCTTGCATGGATGTGATATGCATGTCGCAGAGTCACTGCCTCTATCACCATATCTTAATAGTATTTAAGAATCAATCGATTACGGAAACGTCAAGTATTATACTTGGATGTATTAGATACAACGTTGGCAATGATTTTTATGTTTGCCGTTTGACCGTTAACGTTTGAAATATTACCGAGCTTTCGTTATTGAGAGCGGTCCGTTGAATACTCAGTTGGGAAAGAGACTCGAGATCGATCGGTCGTTGTTGCTGCCAGGTTGTATCAAATTCACCGCGTTTCCCTAACTTGTAATTTAGCTGGCGGCATCCACGTAATTAGTGGTTATAATAGAAAAGTGTTAACGCTAATTGTTGAATACAGTTTAAAAGTAGCCATCCGAAGTGTTATTTTATTACATCGCGATGTGTGACCGATCTGATAGTGATGCACCACGGCGCCCCAACCCTCGATATGCATATTATCTCCTAGTCATATTTTACCATAAGCACGAGCAAGATGAAATTGTATTCTTACTCCACAAGGCATCAATTATTTATACGTCTTAAGAATCAAATTAGAAGCTGTCAATGAGATGAAAACAAGGGCTGACTTATCTCGAAACTTCCGTGTTATGCTTTCATTTAAATTATGACAACATCTAATTTAAACTTGAGAACACAACAAGATTAAGCCCGTATTTTCTTAACATATAAAAAAAAGAGTATTGAAAATGTTATGTGGTAAAAGCAATTTTTTACAGCTTTTATATTTACATTCTTTCCGTGTAGTGCAGGGAATTTGACCTACTATACCATGCTGGTCAGACACGTTGGCATAGGGTTTCATTTCGAATTTTCCTTCTCATGCACAGATGTTATATGCATACTATATTCCATAGTCGTCTTTTACGACATCCACAGGCTAGATAGGGTGTTGCAAATTTTATTATTACCCCATATAATACAATTTACGACACCCTATCTTGCCTGTGGATGTCGTAAAAGATGACCAAGTGATCTAATATGCAGAACAACATACTTGTATGTGTGTTTTAAATCTGAGAAGAGAAAAACTCGAGTGATAATTCTATAACAACCTGGATGGGTGTACCAGCATAATAAAGTAGGACAATTTCTCTCCTATTATGGATATGGTTTCTGCTCAGCAGTGGGATGCATAGAAGCTGAAATAGCAAGATGATGACAATGATGAATTATCATCATCTTCATCATCTTAGCCCATATACGACCCACTGTTGGGCTCGGGCTCCTCCACTGTGAGAGGGAAAAAAGAAAACGATGAAGTATAGACAAATAAAATTATGGATCCCTGTGGTGACGGAGTATGGATGTCGTAAAAGACAACTATGAGATATAATATGCACATAAGATCTTTGCATGAGAAGGAAAACTCGAAATGAAACCCTATACCAATATGGCTGCCCCTGATGCCGCCCTAGCCGAGACTGAGTGTGACCGGACCGGGGACTTTAGTCCGTCATCCGCAGAGAGGCTTACCGCACGACGGCGACCGACGTCCCGGGACAGAGACGTTGAGAGGTGAGGGTGCCCGAAAGGGTATTAGAGCCGAGTTCCTTGTCCTCAGTGGTCGGCCCAACGACGAAGACGACGTGGGTACGGGTGGGTTATGGGTCCGCGCGCCGTCCTTTCGTCGCCCCGCACAGAACGGGCGCATGTGCGCTGACCATAGCCCACCCATAAAAAAATACCAACATGTCTGACCAACATGGTAAATAAAGTTCCTCCCATTGTGGAGGAGACCCGAGCCCAACAGTGGGACGTATGTGGGCTACGACGATGATGAAATTTATGGAAATATAGACGGTAAAGATGTGTATTTTGTTTCCATAGTATTGAAAAAGTTTTGGTAATCATTTTGTATCCGGCCGCCAGACTGAAACAAATCCGCCTCGGGATATTGTTAATCAGATGTCATCAGGCCCAGGTTCATGTAGGGCTCTTAATCGTCGTATAGAAGGATAGTGTCAATACTTCGAACTTTCGAAATTTGAATCTAAAAATACTAATGGCGCGCAGACGATTACACACGTACACACGCAAACCACTATACAAATTATGAAATCAAATTTTGTTTTTATTAACATAAATCGGCGAAATTCTTTTAAAAGTAATGTTAAAAACCTTTTTAAGTTTTAAAATGTGTTGTGACACCATTTGAATGCACAAATCGTCATAATTACCTATTTATTTTTTAAGAGTTGCGTACGTCCGTGCAGTACAATGACTTGTACATTACGGAACCGTTCCGGCGTAAGCTCCATTAGGCTCCTATTGAAATGCCTCACTTTTTGTGCGCGAACTTACCTTCTATACGTTATTATTCTAAGCACACAATAAATTAATTTAGTATGTAAACAATCTTCTATTTTTACATATACAAAAAATGTCGGTCACGAGAGGTACACACAATTTAATCCACTTCTCAAATAATCCGTCGCATACGAACTGAAAAGGGGTTCTCCATACGAATATTTAATAATGTTTTCATATGCCTACACTTTCTCTTCGTACGAGTGGTTTTGACGGCTTTGAACTTTGTATAAACACATATTTGTGGCGGTTAGATTATTTGATTTTATTTTTATTTACTATTTATCATAAGGCTTGATTATAAATATTTTTTGTAAATTTCTTTAATCAAAAATTAATTCACTACATTCATCTATTATGATGAAAGGAAATAAAAATGTTCATTGTGATGAATAATGAAAAAATGATCATTCACTTCATTCTACATTTTACCTGTGTGGTGACAGAGTAAGAATACACACCATTTTTTTTGGGGTGGGCACCCATCGCCTGGCTCCGTCCGGGGCGACAGAGGAGCGGCGCGCACAGCCCTGTGACATGTCGCCTTCGTCGTTGGAACCGCCGGTGCAGGGTGCCTTGTCGTCAGTGGTCGGCCCGACGGAATATCCCTTGAGGAGTATCCTCGATCGCCGTCCCACGTCCTCGGGGAGGACGTCGGTCTTTCTCGCGTGAAATTCACTATCCTCTGACTTGGCCTTAGATGTACTAAAAGATGACTAAGCGATATCTGCAGATAATAAGATCTTAAAAACGACTAAAAGCTTTTGATCAACCTGGGCCATCTCATGCCTTCTAGTCAATAATTACACTCTCAAGAAAGGTTGACGTCAGGCCCGCGGCCGGCCATGGAACTATTGACAATAACTTTTGTAATATTTATTATGAATTTATTTAATATACAAGAATATATACGCGTTTTTTAGTCGATCCCATGTAATTAGGAAGGATACTGAAAATAAAACCCTATTCCAACACGTCTGACCAACGTGTGTCAGTTTCCCTATAATAGGTTACCAATAGTAGGTCAATTTACCTGCCATTGTGGAGGAGGCCCGAGCCCAACAGTGGGACGTATATAGGCTAAGATGATGATCATTTACACATAGAAATCTAATTTTTAGAAAAGAGATTTTTTGAAGTGATATCTTCTATAGGCATGTTTAAATGAAGAGTAAATTCACATAAGTCGTCATCGATATAACCACATAAGGTGTTAACGATAATCTATAGTTATAGGCCATGTCTATGTCACTATATCCGGTACCGATAGAAATCAAAACTAAATAAATATCAAAAGTTTTAATTTACAAATTTTAATTTAATGATAATTATTTGAAAACCAATAATATCAACTGTTAGTTCATAGTTTTAAGTTTTCACTTCTGCATTCTCATGACTGCTTTGTATTTTTACTGCAGACAAGCAGACAGCCTACCTGGTTGGTACATACGAGAAACACAGTCAAGTTGCTGCCTACCGTGGGCAAAGAGATCTTCTCAAGGAAGGAAGTTTAAAGAATGGTAGGACCACACTGTCGACAGTTATCTGTCTACAGCCGCGGGCCGGTCCGTCCGGGGTGGTACCACACTCTCGCAGAAAGTCGACGTCTGAGTGGTAGCGATTTGTTACTGCGCTTCATTCGGTGAGCGAGAGAGCTGGAAGCCCAACTTTCTGAGGGTGTTTGCGTGTGGAGGGTTTTGGTGGTGCCCTTGGTATCACTGAGCCTCAATGCACGCATTCACACTCCCTTCACTTTCTTTGCGGTAGGCAGCGGCCTTGTAAGGGTCCATGAGCGGCAGCAACACTTACCATCAGGTGTACTGTTTGCTCGTTTGCCAACATTTGCAATAAAAAAAAAGTAGGACATGTCATAACGCTGCGGCAACAGCCCTCCATAGCCTACACATGCATGGGAGAAATGAACTCTAAAAGGGGGTATATTGAAAGACTACATCTTTACAGTGTAATATACAAGGAACCTACTTTAGCGTCGAGTGGTACGAGAATAGAAAGGAGACCTTATAAGTCGAAGGTATCTTCAATAGACTTATCAGTCAAACAACAAATAATCGATAGAGCACACACAAAGACAAATTATTATAACTGTTCGCGACAAGTGTAGAATACCGTGATAGTGCTTAAAAAACGAACTGTAACATAATAGTGAATTTTGAAAAAGTATAGTGATAAGAATACCGCGAAAATTAACTAACTCAAAGTGTATCACCAGATAGGAGTGCGTAACGAATATCGACCAATCAGGGCGCTCCAAATACATAGCGAAATTCGTAAGATGTAAACATTACGAAAAAATGTGTAAAAATGTGTAAACATTACGAAAAAATGTGTAAAACTTCAAGGTACCACCTAAGCCTTTCGTTTAATGAACACATCGTAGCATAGACTACCGAAGACACCTAGCGGCGCGCGATGGAAGCTTGAAACCATAGTGTGAAGTAATGATACGAAGAAATAGTATGAAGAAATAGCGAACTTGAAGCATTAACATTCAGGGGCTAGGCAGCAACGGTGTAATATTCATCCGATGTGCAACTTACTTCAAAATCGATCGTTTTATTTCTTCACTCAAGCCCGCCAGTAGGGAACCAAACCTGAAGATACAGTCCACACATACAGTCCACATAAACCACCGAACCAGCGACCAACCGGGACGTCAGCCGACTACAACACATTTGTCTGGAGGCCCGTCCCCCACAATAACTACTTTACGCATTTTATCGCGTTTGTATTTAATTTTTGATTGCCCGTGGTTTTGAAAACTTTTCAGCGTCCATAGTCATGGGGGGACTAAGATGTATCACGTCCAACAAGTCATCGTTATTACAGAAAATTTATAATTATCTACCCGATACAAAAAATTAGTTATTAAATATTGACTCACATTTTGATACAAATTTATTGCCAGTGTAAGAAGAAAATGATTCTATGAAATCTTAGTCCGCCCGTGACTATGAACTCTGCAAAGTGTTGGAAACGTCGGGCGATCAAAAATCAAATAGGTACAAATGCGATAAAATTCGTAGTTTTATTTACAACTAGCAATCCGCCTTCGCTTCGCTTCAGTTATAGGTTATAGTCGTTTTACCCGCGTAGTTCCCGTTCCCGTGGGAATATCGGGATAACATATAGCCTAGTTTACGCCCTGATATTATAGCTTTCCATTGGTGAAAGAATTTTTGAAATCGGTCCAGCCGTTTTGAAGATTATCCGGAACAAACAGACAGACAGACAAAAATTTTTTAATTGCTATTTTAGGCATAGGTGTCGTGCAAATAACCGTGTGAGCATAAAAAAAGCCTATTATTTTGACATTACAAACAGACACTCCAATTTTATTTATTGGTATAGATGTGTAATACTCGCGTAAACATCAGAAATCATTAAATTATTAGAATTTGAATGATTTGATTGAGGTTTGTCTTTAATAAAGACCCTAGTATTCTAACTTTTTTTTCTTCAAGTCCAATTGGATCCGCTATAAAGGAAAAACATCTACTACATTTTCAGGCAAATGCAACTAATAGGCTACATTGCCAGCAAAATTCAACTAATACATTAATCACACGGTTTAGTATATGGTTTTATTTAGAGTCTTACTTCTTTCACCTAGTATCTTAACTACTTTACCGTGTGGTAACAGAGTAAGAATACAATTCATCACCGCCTTTTTTGCTTGTGAGTGCCTGAAGGGATTAAATATGCATCTAACATCTGCGCAAGAGAAGGAAAGTTTGACATAAAACCCTATGCCAACACATCTGGCGCGCGGTATATGTCAATTTCTACTTCTTTGTGCAAAACCTTCAGATTGCTGTGTTACCTTGAATTAAAAAGTGTACAAAAAATCAAACATGAACCTTCGTCGCCAGAATTTAAAGTTCAAATCTTGTAAGGAAGGAAGTGCTATATTCATTTGATTGATTCTTCCAATACTTATCAGACGCGGTCGTGGCCTCTGCAAACTTATTATACTGTCTACGAAGTAGAGATCCCTTGAGACCCTTGTTGTCGAAACGAAGAATACATTATCGCTTATACAAATCATATTATTAAACACGAGCTTCTTCGACAATGGAAAATAAAACTGGATTACTATACTAAGTTGTTCAGACGCTGTAGAAGATATTTTTTAGACCTAGCCGAAGACGGTCGATTTAGGCCGTGCGGCCAAAATCGTGCGGCTTTAATCACCTGTGTAAACCCCTCATAACATCAAGTAGGCGACCGCTCATAAAACTAATGGTATTTACGTTTGTAATATGACCCCAAGTCAGTGGAACAAAAGCAAGATGATGAGGATGAAATCCTATCTACGTTGTAATGTTATATACCCATTTACCCGTAACTCCTAAATTTTAGGTAACACCTAATTTAATATACATGACGCATAACATTAAGGTTGATGGTTTTTAATGTTCATTGAATTAAATAATGTTATTGCTGTATGGTAGCTGTTACGAATAGCACCAATCCTTTCTTTTCTCATAAGAGTTGTAAAGGGCCGACACCCACGAGCACCTGGGCCAACATGCACCTGGTCAAGAATTCCATTCCCAAGAAGGGTTTACGTCAAGCAGGCGGCCGGTTACAAAACGAATGTCAAAAACTTCTGCAATATGTGTGAAGAAGGAAGAATCCGTATTGCGTCATGTCGACCGCGCGCCTGATCTACAAATTTTACCCAAATAAATATAATCTATTTTATTTTTCAATTCGGCTTTAATTATGCGTAATTGAAATATATATTACGTGAGAATTTTATACCTTTCCAAGGAATATCAAGAACTGCTAAGCTAAATATAAATATTTAATAGAAACATCAGTTCAAAAATAAAACAACCTTTTATATACAACCTTTAAAACTGTTTAATAATGTCAGAGGTTGATATGAAACAAAAGTGTTTTTAAATTGCGTCATTTCAAGGCGAGATATAATATTATGAAAAAACTAAGTTATTTAAATATTTTACCCTTCCAACGATAGAATATTAACACATGGACCAGCGAGTTCGCCATTGACGTAAAATTTGCTAGCCGGGGCATAGTTTTCATTTTCGCGCTGTGACGTAATATTTAATTAGAAAATTAAATAATATCCAGGATAAAGTATGCCTTTTAGATCGATCAATTATAAAGATATAATTGTAATCCGTGTGGTGACGGAGTAAGAATACAATTCACCACCCCCTCTCTTACTCGTGGGCGTCGTAAAAGACGATTAAGGGATATATTTTGCATACAATATCTATGCAAGAGAAGGAAAGCTCGAAACAAAACCCTATACCAACCCATTGTCAATAAAACTACGGATTTTATCGCGTTTGTATTTGATTTTTGATTGCCCGACATTTCGAACACTTTGAAGCGTTCATGGACAAACTAAGACGTCTAAGTCTTTTTTTTTGTGTGACTTAGTTACTAAATTAGTTTTATTTACAATGTTTATTACTCGCGCAAACATCAGAAACCATTACCTATACCAACCCGTCTGACCAGGGTGGTATAGTAAGGCAATTTCTCTCCCATAGCGTAGGAAGCCCACACCTAACAGTGGGACGTATATGGGTTGAAATGGTGAATGAATGAAATATCTCATTACACTTATCTCACTCTTTTAATTACTGTCACCGCTATTATCGTTTAAAATGGAGTTGTAAATGAAAATGTAGTCACTAAATGTCGAATCAAATCAAATACAATCAGTCCGTCCTAATGCACATCAGAATTTAATTTCGGATTCCACTCGCTGAATTCGTCGTCAAAATTTAATAAATTTTGTAAAGGACTAAAATTGTCCTTTCAATTCGAGATTTCAAAGGTAGCGTGTTACAATATTTATAAAGTATTCTTATTCTATATTGTTGAACTAATATAGTTAGCAAGTCTTGAAGCTGAAAATAACGTATTGACGGATAAAGAATAAAACCGGCTAAGTGCGATTCGGAGTCGTGCACGTAGGGTTCCGTATCTATAAAAATCGCGTTTCTTGCATGGGAGTGCCCCCTTAAATATTTATTTTATTTTGATTTTAGTATTTGTCGTTATAGTGGCAACAGAAATACATAATTTGTAAAAATTTCAACTGTTTAGCTATTGCGCTTCTTGAGATACAGCCTGGTGACAGACAGACAGCGAAGTCTTAGGCTGGTTTTAGAGTCACGCTGATCGTTCGCTGACCGTCGGCGCTGATAGCCAAAATGTATGAAGTCTTTTTTTTTTTTTTTTTTATGGGTGGGCTATGGTAAGCGCACGCGCGGTCCAGTCCGTCCGGGGCGATGAAAGGACGGCGCGTGGGCCCATAACCCACCCGTACCCACGTCACCTCGTTGTTGGGCCGACCACCGGAGCAGATGTGACTTGTCGTCAGTGGTCGGCCTGACGGAATACCCTTTCGGGTAACCTCACCTCTCGACGTCCTGGAACGTCGGTCGCCGTCGCGCGGTCAGCCTCTCTGCGGGTGACGGACAATTCCCCGGTCCGATCACCCGCGGCCTCGGCTAGGGCGGCATTAGGCGCAGATACTCGCGCCTGCGCCGCCCGAGTCGCCGGCGGCGGAACGTGTCGCCGAATAGGAGCCCTACTCGCACACGATCCGCCGCCTCCTTCCGTGAGATTACGGCCTCACAGAAGGCGGCAACCGCGTCCCAGTTCCTGACGCTGACGAGCATCTCCCTGGCGATGGTCGGCAACGCCAGGTCGGCACCGATAATTGCGACGAGTTCACGGCGATCCCCCTCCCATGCAGCACACTCCTCGAGCGTGTGCTGCGCCGTGTCCTCGTCGCAACTGCAGCGGTCAGGACGGTGTGCTCTCCCTCCTGACAATCTTGTGCAGGTACTTCCCGAAGCAACCGTGCTCCGTCAGCACCTGCACCAGTCGGAAGGAAAACACCCCGTGCGTCCGCTCCAACCACTCCATCAAAAATGTATAAACGTCTAGGAAGCGTTTTAGAATAACGCGTAGGTATCAGCGCGTACAGTGGTCCGCGCTGACAGGTCAGCGGCAGTACGCGTCGCGCGTCGGCGCCGCGTAGCTATCGGTGCTGACGCGCCTCTGCCTTCAGTGAGCGTTTTTGCGATAATGGAACGTCATGCGCTGAACTTTAACGCTGACAAGCGACGCGCTGAGCTGTCGGTGCCGACAGTCAGCGTGATTCTAAAACCAGTCTTAGTAAGAGGGTCCTGTTTTTAACCTTTGGATACGGAACTTCAATAAAACAACATCTTACTTCCTTCGTTGAATACTGAAAAATAGTTGAAAGAATCACCAGATAAATGGCCAATAAAATATTTCTGGGCAACTTGTAACGCTTACTGCAATTGGCAATCCTTTCAAAGGTAACATTTCTAGCATCATACTATTTGATAAGGCTTATTTGCAACAGTGGATCTCAATGGGCTGATAAATGGATGAATAATAGATGAATAAATGTCCAGAATTCGATTCACGACAATCGCCTCATCATGGTGAAGATGCTTTATTCAACAATGAAAAACACGGTCAGTTTCTTCATTGCTTTGCGTTGCCACAGAATTTAGGATTTTTCTTTTGCGTGTTTGTATTTTGGAAGAAAGCAATAAAATATCTAATATTTCTTTCCATTTCGCAATATCTTAAAACATATCCGAATTTAATATTAGAAATGATCGGTATTCTTAAACTGTTCTCTGATATATTCGTCATTCTAAATGAAATATGGACTACGTAATCTAATTATAATTATTTTATCATATTACATAATTTAATTAATTATTATTCTAGTCTATTAAGATTCTATTATAAAATTTATCCGCAAGATGATCGTATGTACCTATTTATTACTAGCAACCCACCCTCGTTTCGCTTCAGTTTCAGTCGCCTTACCCGCATAGTTCCCGTACTCGTGGGAATATCGGGATAAAATATAGCCTATGTTACTTTATTTCTAGCTTTCCATTGGTGAAATGATTTTTAAAATTGGTTCGGTTGTTTAAGCGTGAAAGCGTAACAAACAAACAAACTTACTTTCGCATTTATAATATTAGTAAGGATATAATGGATAACATTGGATAACATGGATGCTGTGTGGTAGCGGCTTCGAATACTACCAACCCTTGCTTTGCTCGTGGGTGTCGTAAAAGACGACTAAGGAGTTTTAAATTGACCCGGACCAACTCCATCTGGTACCATTTGGGTCAACGATTACATTCCCAAGGAGGGTTGACGTCAGCCAGGCGGCCGGTCATAAAAGTCATTGCCGAAAGTTTTTGCAATATGTCAAAACAGATGACATATTGCGTCGACCCCAAGTAATTGGGATAAGAGCAAGATGATGATATAATGGATAACATTTATACAACGCATGTTACATTGTATATTTATACTATGTCGAGTATTATATTTTCCTAACCGTCTTTCTTTACTTTAAATACATTTGAAGAGAGTTATTTCTGTACAAACAAAACATTATGTATCAAAATATTGTTGTAGATCTTCTGTTTGTACAAAAGAAAACACACGTATACAAAACCAAGGAAATGTTTTTGTATTTTGTATTATTTTTTTATAAGCATGCAAAATCTAATTACGTTAAAGAGAATTCTTGGTTTTTCATTTTCATTCATTCATTTATCTTATATCTTTAACGAGCAATTCTTGTATATATATATATTCAGGATCTCGGAAACGGCTCCAACGATTTTGTTGAAACTTGGCATACTAGAGGTTTCGGGTCCAAAAAATCGATCTAGCTAGGTTTTATTTCTAGAAAATGTTGTTTTGCCTGTGTTTTTTTAGCAAAACAATACAATGACATTAAATTTTAAAAGAATATGATTTCAAATTTCGTTGTCAATGTCATGAGTTACGATAGCTCAGTTGGGAAGTAGTGCAGTTTCCTTTTAGGATTGTTTTGGCATTCAAACGGCGTCGGATCGAATCTCGGTGTTGTTATTATTCTCTTTTTGTATTTTTTTTATATTTTTTTCATTATTTAATTTTTATTTTTTATTAATATATATCTAAATAAATTTGACAAAAATACAACAAAAATATGCCGAAGCTCGGTCAACCAGGTATTTCAACTTAAGGCTCCATAATACGTGTTGATAGATATAGAGTTTCATTTCGAGGTTTATTTTTTGAGTTACTAGGTAAATTTTCCGTGTATTAACGGAGTAAGAATACAATTCACCACTCCCTATCTTACCCGTGGATGTCGTAAAAGACGACTATGGGATATAACATGCACATAACATCTGTGTAATAGAAGTAAAACTCAAAATGAAACCCTATAACAACATGTCTGACCAGCATGATATAGTAGGGCAAATTCCCTCCCATTGTGGAGGAGGTCGAAGCCCAACAGTAGGACGTATGTGGGTTGTGATGAATATGATGATGAAGCGCCAAGTGGCCAACATTTTTTTATCAACATTTCTGCTTTAGCGTACTGACTTATCAAGTGGAATGAGGGTAAATATTATATATTGCAGTCATGATGTTGGCTTAAGAAGCAATGCGTCACCACTTTTTATTTATAAGTGTCGTACAATTCAACTAAGGGAATCAGCAGCAGCGGCCTTTTAGGAAATTTATGATATCCACACATTTAGCGTAACCATAATAACTTCATAGCTCTTAAAATATTAAGTATGATTAGTAGTATGTTAGTTTAGTTAACCAAATATTTCTCTCTTATAATTTCTGGATAGTAAAAAGAAAACTTGAAATGAAACCCTACAAAAATCAGTTTGACCGTGGTATTCTATCGTGGAATACAATCGAGCCCAACAATTGGGTCCAAAATGATTATTTAAAATATAAAATTAAATATAAATTAGGTGATATAATTTAGGAGTGGTAGGACCACACTGTCGACAGTTATCTGTCTACAGCCGCGGGCCGGTCCGTCCGGGGCAGTACCATGCTCTCGCAGAAAATCGACGTCTGAGTAGTAGCAATTTGTTACTGCGCTTCGTTCGGTGAGCGAGAGAGCCGGAAGCCCAACTTTCTGAGGGTGATTACGTGTGGAGGGTTTTGGTGGTGCCCTTGGTATCACCGAGCCTCAATGCACGCATTCACACTCCCTTCGCTTTCTTTGTGGTAGGCAACAGCCTTGTAAAGGTCCATGAGCGGCAGCAACACTTACCATCAGGTGTACTGTTTGCTCGTTTGCCACCGTTTGCAATAAAAAAAAAAAAAAAAAACAAAAAGGTGAGATAGACGAGAGGTTTATTATCATTTAGAGCAAAAAATTTTGCATTTTTTTTGTAAACTTCAAAACAAGTTTATATTTACTCAACGTTTTTTTTGCTCATATAATCATTCTGAAAGCAATAATAGACTTTCGAGTTGGTACTTGAAGTTTCATGTTTTTATTTTTCATGCCAAATTAAATGGTGAAGAGCAAATTCAATTTTGTTAATATTTAATTAATAAAAAATGGATTTGAAAAGCTTCTTCTTCTTTTTCTTCTTCTTTTGAAAAAGAAAAAGATTTAACAAACAAAAAATTATAACTATTATTCTAGACAAACAATTCTAACGTAATTTCGAAGACAATTATATAAAAAATTATATCATCTTAAAATTTTCCCAAAAAGTCATCTATTTATTGAGTACTCTGTAAATTAAAAAATAAAATGGGAATTTTATTCGATCAGTCAACAAAATTATCACTCGCGCCATCCTCCTTACGAGAGAAATTCCGTATGTCATCTATCAGAAAATGTTTACATGTTGTTCCGGTCCGATACTGTAAACTCTACATTTGTATTAAACGATGATACATACCTATTATCTAAATCACTGAGATTTAACATACAAGGTCATTTACAAAAACTTATTAGCGAGCGAAAAGTTATTGCTACATGCGGAATTTATTCTTGATATCCGTGAACCGACCCTTGTTTTTTTTTTAATGTTAGGGGCAAACGTACAAGCCGCTCATCACAGGTAAGTGATACGGCTGCTCATGGATCTTTACTAAGCCGCTGCCTACCTTCAAAAAAGTGAAGAGAGTGTGAATGCGTAATAAGGTTCGGCGATATTAAAAGCATCACCAAACACGTAAAAACCCTCAAAAAATAGGACTTCCAACTCTTTCGCTCATCGAACGAATTACTACTCAGACGTCGATTTTCTCCAAGAGTGTAGTAGGTAACTACCCCGGACGGACCCGTCTGCGGCTGTAAACACACAACTGTCCACAATATGCTCTTACCAGATATAAATCTAATTGGTAATTGTTTGTCTAATTAGTAAGACGATTGGTACGGATTTTCAGAATATTTTTCATATTCCACTTGGAACAATAATTTTTTGCTCGCTAAACAATTTGTCTCCTATTCCAACAGGTATGATCAGCATGAAATAGTACGTCATTTCCCCTTCCATCATGGAAGAAGCCTGAGCCCAACAGTAGGGCTTTATAGATTGAAATGAATGAATGAAAACAAGTTTTTATAAATAACCTAGCATATCTTAATATATATAGGTAAATTACGTGTCACGTTGTTTGTCCGCGATGGACTCCTAAACTACTTAACCGATTTTAATCAAATTTGCACACCATGTGCAATTTGATCCAACTTGAAAGATAGGATAGCTTACATCTTAATTTATAGTCGCAATATTATATTATTGCAAATTATTTGTATTACCTATCTATACCTATTATTTGACATTCACAATTATCAGATGATGAGAGATTTTAACAGATGGCGGTATCTGTTGACTGGATTGAGTAATTCATTAATAGATGGCGCTGCTATGTCAGCCCTACAAACGCGTCATATACGATTTTAAGTTGATTTTTTACATTGCCATGCCACTTGTAAAAAAATATGAAGATCTCCATGACAGATGTTCTTCTCCTACAGTTCCACTTAAATAGTATAATAAAGTACAATATAACAAAAACATTAGCTACAGCAACGCGTGGCCGGGCCTGCTAGTTAAATATTATCGTCATGGCGCCCTAGCCGAGGCCGCGGGTGACGTGACCGGGGAGTTAGTCCGTCACCCGCCGAGAGGCCGACCGCGTGAGGAAAGACGTCCTCCCCGAGGTGGGGACGTCGGTCGATGAGAGGATACCCCAAATAGGGGGTATTCCGTCGGGCCGACCACTGATGACAAGTAACCCTGCTCCGGTGGTCGGCCCAACGACGAAGGCGACGTGGCTTGCGGGTGGGTTGCGGGTGTGCATGGAGTGGTGCGAGGAGCGCGCCCATCGCAGTCCACCCCAAAAAAAAAAAGTTAAATACTATAATCTCAATCATTTAAACATTTCTACGGATTTTCAGGATAAAAACTGTTTTCGTTATATTTATACCAACTAATCTTAATATACTAGCACCTCGTACGTACAAATTAAGGGTTATATATAAATAGGGGTGTCCTACATAAGTTTATATATAAGCAATACACAATAGCATATATGTACATGTAAAGATGTATGATTACCCGGTTCAGTCGATTACGTCAAAGGGATGAGGTCAGTGACCTATTTCGAGCCCTACAGCCTACGGTAACTTCCATCTGAATATTTCCCTGAATTGAAGATACTCGCCCAAATCTGTTATAATATTTCCCTAGCTATAGACATTCAAGCGACTTGTGTGAAATAACTTATAAAGTCATAACTTCTAAAGCAAAATATTAAAACAAAACTAATGTTATGGATTTTATCGTCTTTATATTTATTTGACTTTAACTTGCCTGACATTTTGCATAAATTTTAGCATTCATAGTCATGGGAGGACTAAAATGTCTCATCATCATCCTCACAGCCCATTGTTTAACCCGAAGCGCCACAAAAATAAGAGGAAAAGCGACTATGCCACGCCTGGGTTGGTATACGGTTTTATGTCAAGTTTTCCTTCTCTTGCTCTATGCAATACGTCTATTATATTCCTTAGTCTACCGAACCGCGGGTATAATATGGGGTGGTAAATTGTATTCTTATTTTTATAAACACTTCATCATAAAAACTTCAAAATCAAGAACAGTCTTGCCTGATCATGAATTTAAACTCTGTATTACAGTATAGGCAGCTAAATTCTTGCGACACTGAATCCACAATTCAATTTGAGCTAAAATCTTTTTCGCATAAATGCTTTTTATATTAAAAATTCTTTGAAAGGAAACTCATCGTATTTCTATATTCGATATAACTTTAAAACCTCAAATGGTTTAGAAAATTATTAGACAATACTCTTATAAAATTTACCGTTTTATAAACGCTAATTTATGAATAATGCTATCATTTCATCATAATTTCGGATCATATACGACTCATTGCTGGGCTCGAGCCTTCTCTATAATAGGAGGGAAATTGACCTTACTATACCATGCTAGTCAGACAGGTTGATATAGGGTTTTGTTTCGAGTTTTCCATCTCTTGCATAGATATCATATGCGTAATATCTCTTTTTTTTGGGTTGGGTTACGGTCGGCGCATTCCTCGCACCTCTCCGTCCGGGGCGACAGGGGAGCGTAAGCACGCACACCCGTAACCCACCCGTATAGCACGTCGCCTTCGTCGTTGGGTCGACCACCGGCGCAGAGTTCCTTGATTTCAGTGGTATAATAATAACCCTTAGTCGTATTTAACGACACCCATCAGTATGAGAGGGGGTGGGAAATTGTAATCTTACTTCGTCACCACGCAGAAAATACGAATAGACTATGCTAACGGAATTTCAATTAGCGCAAGAGCTATAAAGTATGTTATCCATTCATCATATTATGATTTAGCGAGATAATAGAAATGAAATAATACTTTTTAAATAAAACTAATTTACGGATTTTATCGCGTTTGTATTTGATTTTTGATTGCCCGACGTTTCGAACACTTTGCAGCGTTCATCGTTCACTGGAGCAGGGTAAGTTGGCGTCAGTGGTCGGCCCGACGGGGTACCCCGGTCGCGGGGTACCCTCCCATCTCGACGTTCTCCTCGGGGACGTCGTTCGCCGTCGCGCGGTCAGCCTCTCTGCGGGTGAGGGACTAAATCAGTCCAGTCACCCGCGGCCACGGCTAGGTCGGCATTGGACGCAGATACTCGCATCATGGTCAATGAGACCTGAAACTTGTTTGTTATTTATTTTGCAAAGCCTATACACCGGCTTTGCGTAAAGTAACATAATATGTTTTCAAGGATAGATATAATCTATAATTTATAATTATCTATAATTTATAATTATCTATAATTTATAATTTATAAGTATCTTCCATCATTAGCTCTGCAACGAGATGATGACTACCAAGCGCAAATATCTAAATAGCTTTACGAAGTATAAGACAAACGTTAAAATTACCTATAAAATTTTAAGAATTCCACCATTTTCTGAAGGATACCATCATCAGATCCTAATGATCTGATGACTATGGGACCACCTGGGAAGTATACCCTATCAAACAAAAAAAGAATTTTGCAAATCGGTCCAGGCGTCTTTGAGTAATCGGTGTACATAAAAAAAAAAGAAATATTCCGACGAATTGAAAACCTCCTCCTTTTTTGAAGTCGGTTAACAATTACATAACACAACATAATTATTTTATACAAATACAAACCAATTTTAAAGCGCCACAAAAGATTGTTGACCTTTTAAATCAAGCTCAAAGCATATCATATAAATTTCTAGCGTACGTGTGTTTGTCACTGAACTCTTCTTAAACGCCTGAACCGATGTTGACGAAATTTTTTGTGTGTATTGAAGGGGATTTGAGGATGGTTTAACTTCACAATTGGACCCGGTAGGGGGCGCTGTTCGGGCAGGACAATAACATGACTTGAGAACGACTTTACCGATTTCGTCCATTTTTTTTTAAGTTTTCTAATACTTTGAAAATGACTTTTACGGAAAAAAAATTAAGAAAGTTGCGCTGAAATTTATAAAAATTAAGAAAATTTAACGACTATATAAAATTTTCTAATGTAACCTTTTTTTCGACTATATAAACTTTTCTATCTTTATATATACATATATATATAAATCTTCTGTTTGTATGTTTGTAAATGAACTCCTTCTAACCGATTTTGATGTTTTTTCAGCTATTCCGATGGATATAAGAATGGTTTAGATCAATAATTGGAACCGGTAGATGGCGCTGCGATCGATTTCAAGGAGAATTCTTTTTTAGTATTTTCTTACAACGTCTGTTGGGTCAGCTAGTAAGGTTATAATACTTTTCCTGTTAACTTACTTGGAATATTTTCATGAACGGATATTTACTTATCTAAATAACCAGGCTCCGCGATTCAATTATATTATGATTAAAAAAATAAATTACTTTTTCAAAGAGTACAAGTTGCACTAAGAAATAAATCCTTATCCAGAGAAGGAATTTACAAACGTATAATTAACAAACATAAATTACAGGGGGACGTGAAATTGTGTCCTTGTGGCGACGAGATAAGAATATAGTTATTGCCACCTTACTACTTGGCTACCCAAGGGAGGCGAAAAAATCGGCTTTGGGTTCACATTTTAACAAAAACAGCTTTGGCGCCGCATTTTATATCTGAAATATCTCCTAATGTAGGGTCTTGGGTTGGATATCTGGATAAGACAAAATTTGATAGGATTTTTAGAGGAAAATGCTAAGTTACTCCTTATATAGACAGCTGCCAGATAGTAAAATATTATCAAAATTGGTCTAGCCGTTTTGAAGATTACACGTAACAAACAGACATACTGACAGACAGACAACAAAATTTAAACTGGTTTTTAGGCTTAGTCATTGTGCAAATAACCGTGTGTGAATGAAAAAATCGGCTAAGTGCGAGTCGTAGTCGCGCACCCAGGGTTCCGTACTATCTATACCAATAAATAAAATTGAAGTGTCTGTTTGTGATGTCAAAATAATAGGCTTTTTTCATGCTCAAACGGTTATTTGTATTATACACATGCCTAAAAATCATTTTATATTTATATTTATTTGTCTGTCTGTCTGTCTGTCTGTTTGTTTGTTCCGGGTAATCTTCAAAACGGCTGGACCGATTTCAAAAATTCTTTCACCAATGAAAAGCTATAATATCAGCGCGTAAACTAGGCTATATTTTATCCTGGTATTCCTACGGGAACGGGAACTAGACGGGTAAAACGACTAAAACCGAAGCGAAGCGAGGGCGGGTTGCTAGTTATCTATAAAAAATCGCGTTTGTTGTATGGGAGCCCCCCTTAAATATTTATTTTATTTTGTTTTTAGTATTTGTTGTTATAGCGGCAACATAAATACATAATTTGTGAAAATGTCAACTGTCGTTGAGATACAGCCTGGTGACAGACGGATGGACAGACAGCGAAGTTTTAGTAATAGAGTCCCGTTTTTACCCTTTGGTTACGGAACTCTAAAAAAACTACTATTTTGACATCACAAACAGACACTTCAGTTTTATCTATTTGTATAGTTTTGCACTATCATGATAAAGCCTATAATTTATTTTTTTGTGTAATCATTGGGAGGATACCTATATATTTTATACTGAATTATTACATTGAACGAACAACGAATAAACTTCAATATATCTCTTCTTGTAAAATTGTTTGTTTGTAAACACGATGACGCCTGACGCAAGCGAATAACAGTGGAGGGAGTACCGCACAGCCGATCAGTGCGAATCAGGTTAAGAGGTCTCAGTGTTAAAGTCATTTGCGGCTAAAAGCTATAGACAGAAGGAAAACAATAAAAATTAATTGATACGCATTTGAAGCCGGCACGTCCTTTTCTCCATAACCTACAGTATCTCCCCTCCTTCGCTGTTGGGCCGACCAGAGCTACCGAGTTTCCTCTCCTCCGTGGCCAGCTTGGCAAGCCGAATCATCCTGAAGATGCCTCGTTCCGAGGCGAAACGCGTGTCGAACAAGTATTCGAAGCTCTGCGAAAAATTGCAAGTCGACTTTCTGGAGTGTGCTCATCATGTGAGAGTAGGGAGACATATCTACCATTTTTTTGGGGGTGGGTTACGATCGGCGCACTCCTCGCACCACTCCGTCGGGGGCGACAGAAGGGCGTAAGCACGCACACCCGTGACACGTCGCCTTCGTCGTTGGGCCGACCACCGGAGCAGGGTGGTCGTCAGTGGTCGGGCCGACGGAATACCTTGAGGACGTCAGTCTTTCCTCACGCGGTCGGCCTCTCGGTGGATGACGGACTAATTCCCCGATCCAGTCACCCGCGGCCTCGGCTAGGGCGACATCAGGCGTAGGTAATCGCGCCTGCGCCGCCCCAGAATAATATCTACCATAAGATTTTATCGTCTTATTAATTATGAAGATCCTTTGAGCTGTTGAGTACTCACAAGTTAAAACTTGATAAATATATGTATATACCTACAGATCAAACACATAATTCTCCATTTGGACTTCACTGTGGTCAAATTGAAATATAAAAATTCAGTCCATCCATCGTTTTATCTCAAATATTTAATATGTACTCTTCTTTCATGGAAAAGTTATTGGCAATAGTTTTATGACCGGCCGCATTCTTGACATCAACCCTATTTGGGAATGTATTTGTTGAACAGACAGTATCGAATGGATGTGGCCCAAGTCTATGTAACGCTCCTCCCGGAGCTGATTTTGATGATTTAACCGTGATTTCACCGTAACTGAGAGACAGGATAGCGTGCGATTTTTAACTGGTAGTACTCGCTTCTAACAGAAATGGGCATACGTAAATTTATTGTTATGCTAAAAACACCGACAAAAAAACATTTTCTATTAATAAAACCTAGCTAGATCGATTTTTTGGACCCGAATCCTATAGTATGCCAAGTTTCAACAAAATCGTTGGAGCCGTTTCCGAGATCCTGAATATATATATATATATATATATATACAAGGATTGCTCATTTAAAGATATAAGATATCACGTATAACAATTGTATCACATGTCCTACACATATATTATGCGTAAATAATTGGCACTGATGAAATAACCGAGACACGTGCCTACGCCTACACGTTTAGCGTAATGTTTGTTTTGCTAATGGCCGGCGTTTTGACCAGAATTACTTCATATGTCGTTAAGAGCGTTATCGGTGATCGGCACTTCTCGCATTGTAGGTATTTTGCTACGGTCCGATATCGACGCACACTAATGCACTACACACACGCGAGTTCATAGAATGACCAGTCTTGAGCCTTGGCGCTTATAATCAATCTTCTAATATATTCTTCGGAGAAGGAGATTTTCAAAAATCAACATGATGTAAATTTTAAAATTTTTAATTAAAGATCAAATCTCATGACAGTAAAACGGTTAAAATTGTATTTTTAATATGCAAAGTACAGGAAATAGTAAAATATAGGCACAGAGTATAACTTACAAGGAGACCCTCAGACGTGTGGGTCGGGGATTTCCATGATTTTTGGTGGGGTGGTAGAGGGGGCACGAGGGTATCACAACTACCAAATATTAGGGTCAACTGGGCCCTCGTTAAAAAGATTTTAAGGGTCAAAGTTGGATGGGTAATTTATATACTAGAAAAATTCAAAGTCGAATCGCCAACAAGCGGTAATCTCGTGGTAACGTGCTCGCCGGCGGGAACTCTGGTCTCGGGTTCGAGACTCGACAACTTATTTTTTTTAAATTATCACATTATTGTGTAATAATTAAAAAAAAACAGAAAAACCCCAATCAACGTCCCTATCCCGGGACGTCGGTCGCCGTCACACGGTCAGGCTCTCTGCGAGTGACACACTAAAGTCCCCGGTCCGGTCACCCGCGGACTCGCCTCGATTGATCACACACGAGCCGACGTCTCCTTTCGTGAGATGACAGCCTCACAGAAGGCGGTGACCGCGTTCCAGTTCCTGACGCTGCTGAGCATCTCCCTAGTGATGGTCGGCAGGCTCCGGTCGGCACCGGTGATTGCAACGAGTTCACCGCGCTGCTCTGCCCACGAGGCACACACCTCGAGCCTGTGCTGCTCACGTCGCAATCGCAGTAGTAGCAGGATGGTGGTGTGCTCTCCCTCCTAACGAGCTTGCGCAGGTACTTGGCTATCGTGACCCATCAATACCTGCACCAGTCGGAAGGAATGTACCCCGTGCTGCCGTGCCGTGCCGTGGTGACCCAACCACCCTATCAGCACCAGCTGAAAGGACTCGACGGTCCTGATACCGTATTGAGGCTTCTCCAGTCCGATTGCCCAACGAGCAATGGCATCTCGGCGGGCGTCGACCCGCCAGGCGGCAATCACCTTGATTGAGGCTATATGTGGCTCGCGTCTCTGATACTGGCAGGTAAAGCTCGGCGAGTACCTCCGCCTGCAGGTCCCACCGGAGAGTTCCGGCCAAGAGGCACGCTGCCTCCGTGGCTGCCGTGCAGTAGTCGAGTATGGCCCTAGTCGCCATGGCCATGGATGTCTAACAAGTCCAGTCAGAGATTTAAATCTACCCACTACAGAAATTAGTTATTAAATTTTGATCTACATTTTGCTACATATTTATTGCTAGTACAAGAAGAAAATGATTCTCTATGAAAAAATTATATTGTGTATGGTTAGTAATTATTAAACATTAAATTTGAGTTAGCTGATAATCTTCAGAAGATGAGGCTGCATAAATGTTCCGTTCGGATTTTTGATGTGAAATATCTATAGGCGGGGTGAACCTGATCGTCGCGTGGCATTAAAAGCGGCGTTAACGCCACGCTTTGCGGTAACGACTTCAAAATAATTTTGATGTTTCACATCTGCCAGGCGTCCTGAGTGACAGCTCTCTTCTCTTTTCGTTTACTCTTTTGAAACTATAAGTACCTTACAGTTTTGTCGTGTGTTCTCTTTTTCCTTGCCTTGTAACCGATTTTGTTCCCAAGATACAATCTGCTTTTTCGACCCATCACCTAAAACGTAAAAAGATTCTATATTATTCTTTATAGAGATCGCATGAAAGTAATTAAAAGAATTAGGTAGTAATAAATACTTACGAATCAAAACCGATCAGTCGCAGTATACGCTCAAGTTCGTATTGCCGTCTTTTACGCTGTGAGCGGAGAGCTCGAGCGACGTGACCCTGCTCCGTTGAGCGCCAAGGCGCGACTGGCTTATGAACAATTATGCCGTTCAATTTATAGTAATATTTAAAATTTAATTACGAGGGTGACTATTCGTATTTCAATTTGGTTTTTTTTTACTGCTTCTACAATAGTCGAACAAATAGTGGATATTTTTTTAAATATTCCAAAGTTAGTATTATTCACAAAATTAAATGTTTTACAGGAGCCATTTTCGTCAAATTAATCTTAAGGAAATATTTTTTTTTTTAGTTTTAAAAGGAAGAACTCTTGAATTTCATTTTGTACATACCCAAGAACAGTAATTTTCCTAACATCTACAATTTTTTTCGAGCTGCCACGACTTATCGTTTATTCGTACCTGAACTTCAAAACAGCGTTTTCGTAAAATCTCATTAACTTAAGTTCAAAATACCCTTGCCTTTTAATAAAATAGTTACAATATTGAGTTATAATTCTGTACAAGCACAATATAAAGATGTGTTTAATGTAGTGGTTATATAAATTTTTAGTAAGCTATTATGATGAACGAGTAACCAGTCCTCAAAAAACCACATTTTTGGGTTTACAGCCGCTTATTACCGATAACGCTCTTAAGAGCTGAGATTTTAATGAAAGTTGAAATTTTTTATACCACTCAGAAATTAAAAGAAAATTATCATACTTTTAAAACTAGAAGTTGTATTTTTTGTTTAATAACTGGAAGTTGTATTTTTCATCATCATCATCATCATCATCATTCAGCCAACCTTTTTTAGCTCCGTCCGGGGCGACGGATGGGTGGCGCACGGCCCCATGACCCACCCGTGGCACGTCGCCTTCGTCGTTGGGCCGAGCACCGCGTCCAAAGTTCATCCAAGGACGCCCTGCCAATCCGTCCACCTATTTTTACACTACGTCGTCTGTACGTGGTCGCCGCTGAAGGAACTTTTTTTTCCTGTGGTTGTTGGTTTGTCAAGCGATGTGGCCTGCCCATTGCCACTTAATTCACACCAACTTTTAATTTCTTCTAATCTAATCTCAAGTCTCTCATCCTTTGGAAATGCATTTACGCACTATAAACGGGGACGGGGTCGGTCGGGGGAGTGTATGGGGACTCGTCGGTCATATAAACGACCGAAATATGCACTAAAACCACAACAACACTTCTTGGCCACGTTCTGTCATCATTCAGGACGGTGGGAGGAGGAGCGCATAGCTCCTCCCTGACTTCCTTCCTGGTCATGACAGCTTTATAGAGGCCATCGAAGACCAGCATCTGTCACTGCCGAGCATTTTGAAGATGATCTTTGGCAACAACAGCTCCGTTGCAATTTCCGCTGACAGGGCATGGCGCTAGGGCCCCCAGGCTTACATCCAAAGTACGCAGCATTCATTGACGCTTAAAAACCAGACAGCATCAGATACAGCTGGTCCAGGTCGATGTAAAGAATTTAGTAGTATTTTATGATACCCACGAGCAAATGGAAAAAGGGGTTGATAGTATTCGTAGCTACAACCACACAGTAATAAAATTAAAAAAATAGATTACAATCTGTCATTTTGAATTCACAAATATGTATGTAGTCTCAAAGTAAAATACCACTACAATTTGATACAATTGTAAACAGATAGTTTGCCAAGCTTTTACTTCGATTCATTTGAAAATTATTTTAAAATAGTTGCTATTTTATTGTTTGTGTGTTTACGAATGTGTTAATGTATTTTTTTCTCAACTATGTTTAAAATATACGTGTTCGTTTAGTGACTGAGATTACAAATGTTATTAACCCAATCTCTTTCACTTGTATAAATTACTAAGAGAATATATTCTTAAACTCGTGTATATTTATCGTTTTCTCATGTCATGAACAACTCTATAGAAATGAGCACGTTACGCTAGTCAGCGGTTGCCATTCTGCTGCATAAAACCTGAAATAAATATAGAGAAAGTTTTGAAGTTTTTGTTAAAGGACAATAATACATCATCCGTGTGGTGACGGAGTAAGAATACAATCCACCACAATTCATCTTGCCCATGGATGTCGTAAAAGACGACTAAGGGATATAATATGCACATAAAATCTGTGCAAAGAAAACTCGAAATCAAACCCTATACCAACATGTTTGACCAGCATGGTATAGTAGGCCGCATGCCCTCCCACTGTGGAGGAGGCTCGAGTCCAACAGTCGGAAGTATATGGGCTGCGATGATGATGGCGATGATGATACACCATATGGTGTGATTCCTCGTGTGATCCGTCCGGGCCGACAGAAATGGCATCGCGTGGCTTGGCGTAATCATACCTGTCTCACGCCATATGGGCAGACCAGCCCGTTCCTATCTTCAGTGAATCTTCCGGCTAAACTTAGTTCATATCAGACAAAATCAAAGAACGCGTTTACGATGGTACGGCTACATATAAAGACGCCCAGATAATCGTATGAAACTGGCTCTGGCTTTGCGTATGACAAAACTTACACGTAGAAGACCACCTTCCACACGTCAATGCCAACGTCAATGATAACATGGTCTGAGAGAATCTGAAGTATGCTAGGTTAAACGTAGACGAATGAGATTCATTCATTTATCTCAGTCCATATAAATCTCACTGTTGTCCTCCTTTAGATTGGGAGGGAAATTTACCTGCTAATGATGCCTGCTGAATAGAATTGACCTACTTTACTGATCAGACGTATCGGCATGGGGTTTTATGTCGGGCCGACCACTGAAGACAAGGAACTCGGCACTGGTGGTCGGCCCAATGACGAAGGCGACGGTTATGGGGCCGCACCCCGCCGCTCTGGCGGCCCGTACCGCGGGTGCGCTGACTAAAGCACACACCCAAAAAAAAAAAAAAAAATAGGTTTTATGTCAAATTTTCCTTGTCTTGCATGGATGTGACGATATTATCGGCATATCATATCTTCTAGTCGTCTCTTACGACCGCCACGGGCAAATGAGGGTGTGGTGAATTGTATTCTTACTCCATTACCACACGGAAGGATGAAAGACAAGATCATATTAAATCTAAAAGGAGTATAAAGACGGCCAAATAATGAAATTAGATAGAGTCAGAAAAGATATCGTGACGGAATAATAATACAATCCGGCCATCCTTTCCCGATATAGTTATTACAGACGAATTATTGAATTTATTTTGAAGCAAGTAATATTTTTTAGTTTTTGTGGTGGCAAACAAGCAAACAGCACACCTGGTGGTAAGTAAACCTTGTTTAAAGAAGGACATATAGCTCTCGGGGCATATAGCTTTTGAACTAATATTTCTATCAACACATACCTACTTCTTTTCTACACTCCATTAATAATTAAAACGTTCTACTGGCCACTTTTTGCGAGTACGTCTAAATTCTACAGTACAATTTTTTAACTCAAATTATCACTAAAACTTCAAATATCCTAATACAAACACAAAATAAGTAGATTTTCAAAATGCTTAAAAAGGTTCCTTCCAATCGTAGCTAAAAGAAAATTTTGCACGATTTACTTCCCTGAAAAGCTATTTGTGAGACTGGATTTATGAGAGGGAGCTGAGATTTAAAAGCCAGGTAAAAGGGTTTTATTTCAATGGAATATTATGCTTTTAAAGATAATTATATATCAGATATTTGCCTGGTTGGTTTTAAAACATAGTTTGTCTACAGCTCGAGCAATTGAGATTTTGTAGTTTTTTTTTTTGTTTATTAAAAATTTGCCTTCATTGCCTCAGCCTGAGACGTTCCCCTGCTGGACTGAAACTTATTACACAATGGGAGATCTTGTCCCATCATCTCATTTAATCTGTTCTTTTTATAGAAAAGGATATATAAGTAAATAATAAACTAAAAGATTCGTACAAATACTTCACTATTAGTATAGAATATATTATTTTATTAAGAGTAATTTAATAACGAAGAATTAGCACGCTTTATTTTTTTTTTTTGTAGGGGGTGGATTGCGGTCGGCACGCCTCCGCACCACTCCTTCCGGGGCGACAGAGGGGCTTAAGCACGTAACTCCCGCAACCCACCCACGATGCACGTCGCCTTCGTCGTTGGGCCGACCACCGGAGCAGGGTTACTTGTCATCAGTGGTCGGTCCGACGGAATACCCCCTACGTGGGGTACCCTCCCATCGATCGACGTCCCCCCCTCAGGGAGGACGTCGGTCTTTCCTCACGCAGTCAGCCTCTCGGCGGGTGACGGACTAATCCCCGGTGACGTCACCCACGGCCTCGGCTAGGGCGGCATAAGGCGCAGGTAGTCGCGCCTGCTCCACCCCAGTCGCCGGCGACGGATCTCCTCATCGAGGTTGCGCTCCTCGCGTAGGCGATCCACCGCCTCCTTCTGCAAGATCACTGTCTCGTAGAAGGCTGCGACTGCGTCCCAATTCCCGACGCTGTCAACCATCGCCCTAGTGATGGCCGGCAGCGTCAGGTCGGCACCGATGATTGCGACGAATTCACGGCGCTGCGTGGGCCAAGCGGCGCAGGCCTCGAGCGTATGCCCCGCCGTGTCCTCGTCGCAATCGCAGTGGTGGCAGGACGGTGTACTCTCCCTCCTTACGACCTTGTGCAGGTATTTCGCGAAGCACCCATGCCCCGTCAAAAAGAATTAGCACGCTGAAGTGGCAATGGGCAGGCCACATCGCTCGACGAACCGACAACCGCTGGGGAAGAAAGGTTCTCGAGTGGCGACCATGTATCGGAAAACGCAGTGTAGGACGCCGTCCCCCACCAGGTGGATCGACGACCTGGTGAAAGTTGCTGGGCGTCGTTGGATGCAGGTGGCACAGGACCACACTTTGTGGCGTAACATGAGGGAGGCCTACGTCCAGCAGTGGACGGCGACAGACTGTAATGATGATGAATTTAACAACGGTAAGATGTTTCGTCCGTGTGGTGACGGGATAAGAATACAATTCACCACTTCCTATCTTGCCCGTGGATGTTGTAAAAGACGACTAAGGGATATAGTAAGCATCTATCTATGCAAGAGAAAGAAAACTCGAAACAAGACCCTATACCAATCTGTCTGACCAGTACGGTATAATAAGGTCGATTTCCCTCCTATTGTGGAGCCCAGCAGTGAGGCGCTTATGAGCCGATATGAAGATGTCTATGAGAAACATACATTCCTAAAAGTTAAAGGGATGATGGCATGACTCATTTATCTACATCTACACTAATATTATAAAGAGGAAAGATTTGTATTTTTGTATGTAACGAATAAACTCAAAAAGTACTGGACCGATTTTAAAAATTCTTTCATCATTGGAAAGCTATAATATCAGGGAGTAACATAGGCTATATTTTATCCCGGTATTCCCACGGGAACGGGAACTACGCGCGTAAGGCGACTGAAACCGAAGCGAAGCGAGGGCGGATTGCTATCATATATATTGTACAATTAATATTAAGATATAAACTCACAACCTTTGTGAGCAAATAATATTCAAAAATGGCGTATCGAACTAAGTATTAATTAATTAATATTGCCGCAATATTATGAAAGACATTTCTGATTAATAAAAAAGTGCCGCGTGACTAAGGAATAAGAATACACGTCGCCATCCCCTGTCAAGCTCGTGGACGTCGAAAAAGACAAGTAAGGAATATAATATATACATCATATTTACGCAAAAGAAAGAAAACTCGAAATAAGGTCCTGAATGGATCGGTTTGACGTGGTATAGTCAATTTCTCTCCTATTTTGGAGAAGGCACATAGCAGTAAGACTTATATGCATAAGCTAAGATAATATTGAGATAATATTGATCCTTAATACTTGTAACACTAATTTCGTTTGAAATATAAAACAAATAAACATTTTTAGTGAAAAAAAAAGTAATACGTATACATTTTTGTCACTGACATTGTTAGTCGTATGACAAATGAAACGTTTGCCAAATGTTATAATAATAAAATATCAATATATTACTTCTCGGAAACATGGTCCCTAAATGTAGGCCTCATATCAAGGTTCAAAGTCGCTCAGCGTGCTATGGAACGGGCTATGCTCGGGATTTCTCTGCGAGATAGAATACGGAAATCCGCAGAAGAACGGGTGTAACCGACATAGCACGGAGAATTAGCACGCTGAAGTGGCAATGGGCAGGCCACATCGCTCGACGAACCGACAACCGCTGGGGAAGAAAGGTTCTCGAGTGGCGACCACGTATCGGACGACGCAGTGTAGGACGCCCCCCCACTAGGTGGACCGCCGACCTAGTGAAAGTTGCTGGGCGTCGTTGGATGCAGGCGGCACAGGACCGCACATTGTGGCGCAACATGAGGGAGGCCTACGTCCAGCAGTGGAAGGCAATGGGCTGAAATGATGATGATGATGATGATATTACTTCTTATTACAAGAGCACTTCCATATGTTTTGGAAAATATAACATTATTTCTAATGTTTATTTTTTCAAATAGGTGTTCAACTCAGAACTTTGATACAACTTACGTTAATAATTATAAATTATTATCACGTTGACGTGTGTGACCATTTTAATAAAAAAATTATGCTTATCTATATACGTGAAGTAAGAAAAATCTTTGTTCCCCTTTTCACGAATATTACGCGGACAGACAAGTATACATATCATCATCTCAGCCCATATACGTCCCACTGTTGGGCTCGGGCCTCCTCTATAATGGAAGGGTAATTGACCTACTATACCACGCTGGTCAGACGTGTTGGTATAGGGTTTTATTTCGAGTTTGCCTTCTCTCGCATAGATGTTATATGCGTTTTATATCCCTTAGTCGTCTCGTACGATCACCCACGGGTAAGATAGGGGGTGGTGAATTGTATTCTTACTCCGTCACCACACGGATATATAGTAGTATACATATAGCTGTTAGTAAAATAGAGCTTGCAACTAAAAAAAAAAAAACTGTGTAGAATAAAAAGGTAAATGAATTATAGTCGAATTTCGACCACTCGACGACCACTAGTAACAATAAATACGTTATCCTTTTTTCGCTTAATTCAATCAATTTATTAACGTTTGGGCGGGTTGTAGACTATACATGCAGTCGATGTTGTAGGGAGTAATAAAATAGCGGCGCGCGACCCCATAATCCACCGTCATCCCTCTTCTTCGACATTGGGCAGGCCATCCGGTGGGATACCCTGGCGGGTACCCTCCCTTCCCAACGCCCCTGCCGGGACGTCGGTCGCCTACTTGGCGAAGCAACTGTGCCCTGTCAAGACCTGCACCAGTCGCAAGGAAAGTACCCCAAGCCGCCGACCCAAATCACTTAGTCGTCTTTTAAGTCATCCACGGGCAAAAATGGGGGTAGTGAATTATATTCTTACTCCATTACCACACGGAGAACTTGTTAAATAATTTTGATAGCATTACATAAAATACCATCAAAATTTTTTATTATAACGGGTTGAAATACTAAAATGATCAAGACCACCACGTGATACTTTCCCATTTCTGCCAAAAGCTCGGGTTTAAGTTCTTCACATTTTCTTCGCAGGCTAATATTAACCATTTGAAAGCTACTTTTATCATTATTTTTTTAAATAATATTTTCTCATGACAATGGATATAAAAGTCTTCAGTCAAATATTTACATTGTTAGCTCAAAAATCTGAATATAACCAAGTATTATATTTTATTTTCTTAACTTATAGAATAATATTCCACTTCTTCATCGAGAGTAATGTATAATAACAGCAATAACAGTTCGTCAGTAAGTGAAATAATTACCAGTAATTGGGCGCTGATAAAAAATTAACCATTCCTCTGGGTATTTTTGACGGAATATGAAAATACACATAAACCACTATTCGCTTTTCACTTTCAGCACACTTCAGCAATTTTTATATATTATATTACACACAATACCAGAAAAAAATATTCAATATAAACCTGTAATACACTAGGACTTGGTCTTTTTAGATTTACTACAAATCTAAAAAGCCTCTTTCGTAGGAGGCAATATTAAAGTAAAACAATGCCTTCATACTCTAGCTAGAGCCAGCGTTTTAACTTTTTTAACTTTAACATACAGGTAGTCGGTATTGAACGATAGTTGCCAAGTCCGAAACGGTTGGTGGAATTCTTATAATAGGTTGCACAGAAAAAAAAACGATTCGTTTTCCAAGAGAATATGATTCGCACTAGTAATTGAGGCCTTGTGACACAGGCAGTGTAACCAACTCCCTAAAATATTTATCCCTAAATCATAGTTAAAAACCCCTAAAATTGCCACAATTACATGAAAATGCCCCTAAAAATGATTTCATTAAAATAAGAATAAATAATAAATTAGTACCCGTACTGAAAATAAATATATATCCGGGTAAAAAAGAAAATTGCCTAATATATGAGACATAGTTACTTAATAAACAATAATAATAATAATTAGGTAAGCTCCAAGCTCTACTGGGACCGATCTATCACCACGGACAGGACTATTCTTGCGAATAAGCCTGATATCGTGCTGATGGATACTAGATGTCGCTACGCTGGTATTTTTATTTTTTTATTCAAAAAGTCCCTAAAAATAGAACGCCCCTAAAAAAACCCCTTTCACTTATTTACCCCCTAAATTTGGGGAGAAAACCCTTAAGTTGGCAACTTAACCCAACACAAAATTTCAGTACAAAAAGTCGCACCCAGGCTATTCGGCAAGGTAGACAATAATTTATATCTCTATATATACCAATAAATAAAATTAGAGTGTCTGTTTGTAATGTCAAAATAATAGGCTTTTTTCATGCTCACACGGTTATTTGCACGACACCTATAACTAAAATAGCAATTAAAAAATTTTTGTCTATCTATCTGTCTGTCTGTTTGTTCCGGGTAATCTTCAAAACGGCTAGACCGATTTCAAAAATTCTTTCACCAATGGGAAGCTATAATATCAGGGCGTAAACTAGGCTATATTTTATCCCGGTATTTCCACGGGAACGGGAACTACGCGGGTAAAACGACTATAACCTATAACCGAAGCGAAGCGAGGGCGGGTTGCTAGTAGACAATATTTGTCGAGGAAAATTGACGAAGCATGATAAATTTATTGAGTGTCCACTCACTATATTTCACTAATACTTATATGAGGCTTCTTTTAAAACTTTGCGCACGCCCTAAATATGTTAGCTAGATCAAAACGTTACTTACAAAGAGCCAGTAGCGTCAGTCAGCTTTTACAATGATAATTATTCCTTCTACTTTTCTAGACGATAATACAGAATGGTTATGAGCAGCTCCTCATTCAGCAATTTATATTATTGTAACTGTTACAGCTTTATGGTACTCCTAATTCGTTGTTTGAATTCAAAGGTCTTGTTTTTATTGTTACTCTTGTGATTGTTCAGCGTAGCGTGTTTTGCCTGACGAATTTTAGTTTTGATCTTTTTTAGCATTCCTACTATAGTTCGTAGTTTATTTTATAGTAGTAGTTTTATAGTAAATTATATAATAGTAGTAGGTAGTTCGTGTTTTTTATGGTTTGGTCATGCTCACCAAATAAGGTTCTGCTTGCGGTAGCTACGTGGGGCGGGTCGCTCCCTTCCCACTAATGTGGTTGAGGGGAGTGATGGCTGCTCTAGTAGTTAACTGGATCGGGTGCTGCTTGTGGGATCTGGTCCAGCCATATTTTCTTTCTTTTGTTCTTTTTTTCGTTTGTACTAATATTTGAAAATTGTATACAATTTCGAAGGGCATCACACTGGAGCTAATACCATATGTTGAAGTAGTATAAAATCTATATATATAAAAGAAAGTCGTGTTAGTTACACTATTTATAACTCAAGAACGGCTGTACCGAATTGGCTGAAAATTGGTAGGGAGGTAGCTTAGAACCAGAAGAAGGGCATAGGAAACTTTGTATCCCGTTCGATCGCGCATTCCCGTGGGATATGGCATAAAACGTCAAAGAGAATACAAGTCACTATGAAACGTGGTATAACAAAAACGCATTTGATATGTAATAACAAAACGCAAATGACAGCTGAACGTAATTTTGTCTATGACTAAGTATGATTTAAAATTTGGTACCTAATTATAATTTTGTAATAAATCAATAATCAGTAATCTTTCTTTGAATCATCATTAACAATGCCGCGACCAAGACGATTGAATCTTGTCTGACAAAGCCGTAATGGTTCTTCTATTCGAGACTATATCTTCGGCAATTTAGAAAAGATATTTACGAAAAAAATATGGCGGTACGATGTTCGCCGGGTCAGCTAGTTATATATATTTCAAATCAAATCATTTTTATTTGCAAAGAATACAGGTGTAACCAGATAAAAAAGAATGGTAGATTTTCCTGCCATATTCTACCTTTAAGACATGCAAATATTGACACATTTTCAATTATTAATTAATTACTATAACCATAACTATAGTTTAAGATGTGTAATTACATAATATCATAATAAACTCATTTGCAAAAAAAACGGGCGGTTTTGATTTTCATTCATATTTAAAAAGATACAATACCAAAAAGGTTTCAATCGTTTGTACACGTTACTGGCCGGTTTTAAAAATGCTGTGGTATTTAAAAAAGTACGTTCTAAATTCAATTTTTCATTTGATGTTCATTTTTACAGAAAACCCCTTTTTATCCTACATTTTTGGCGCGAAGTTCCAGAAGTTAACATCGACTTTCATAACTTTTATTCAATTTTTATCGATTAATTTCATATCCTTGACTGTCAAAGCTTTATTTAATGCTGTTTGGCTGTATCAAAAATGGTAGATAAAGTGGTAAAAGCTACCAAAATTATCGCGCTGCTTGAAGAGGGTTGCAGCCAATGTTTCGTGGCTAGGAGGCTAAATGTTAGTCGCTCGACAGTCCAAAGGACCTGGCAGCGATATCAGGAGACTGGTTCCGTCGAGAGAAGGCCTGGTTCTGGAAGAAAACCATGTACCCAACCACGGGATGATCGTTTTCTTGTGAGTCGCGCATTGAGAAATCGCAAATCTTCGTATGTGGATCTTAAGAACAACCTCCAAGAAGTAAGAAATGTGCATATTAGTCTATGGACGGTCAGGAGGAGGCTTCTCGCTGCCAATATACGCAGTCACCGCCCGGCCCGCGGCCCCAAATTACTCCGTGAGCACAGAGTTCACAGGCTTAGGTTCGCTAGAAATTGTGAATCATGGACTCAAGACGATTGGAATAGGGTTTTGTTCTCTGATGAAGCCAGGATATCTCTGTTCGGTGAAGATCGACGTCGGCGAGTGCTAAGAAGACGAGGAGAACGCTTTGCAGAGGCATGTTTCGAAGAAATCACACCTTATGGTGGGGGCTCTGTTATGTTTTGGGCAGGAATAAATTCAATGGATCGTACAGAGTTAGTCTTCATTGAAAACGGCTCACTGACTGGGCATCGATACATAACGGAAGTTCTAATTTCTCATGCACAACCCGCATTGGCCGCTCTAGGTGAAGACTCGATTTTTATGGACGACAATGCTCGCGCCCACCGATCCCGCGATGTTAATGCGTATGTGCAAGAGGTCGGCATTCGTCGTTTGGATTGGCCAGCTCGAAGTCCCGACCTCAATCCCATAGAGCATGTCTGGGACGTTCTGAAACGGCGTGTGAGATCAGTACACTCGGCTCCGCAGACCATCAGAGAGCTGAAGAATGTGATTACTGCGGAGTGGGAACGTATTCCGCAAGCAAGTATCCGGGATATACTCGCTAGCATGCCCAGACGAATTCAAGCTGTGATTTTAGCTAGAGGGGGTCACACTCGATACTAAACATTTATCTGCTTTTACTTTATTAAAGAAAAACAAATAAAAAAACTTTTTTATTTTTACTTCATGAGCATATGCACTACTAGCGAATATACACTACTAGCGAGGTTTAGCATTATTTCCCATAAATTGTATCTAAATTTTATGAAATATTGATGAAAACGATTATTTTCTTATTAATTTAGCAAATTGTGTGGATAAAACTACCTATAATTATCAAACAAAGAAATATTAACATTTGAAATGGTTCATTGCTTAGGTGCCCGTTTTTTTTGCAAATGAGTGTATATAAATCTCAAATTACAATTTATTTAAATGTCAAGTGATTATTATTAACTTTTATATGTCATAAATTCGGATAAATTATAGAAATTGTACATTGTCGTAGTTTTAATTTAAAGTATTTCTTCGGGAGCTCTCTTAAATTCCTAGGTAATTTATTAAATATGGTTATGCACATATGGTAAACATTTCTCTTGTTTAATGTCGTCCTACAATATGGAATCACTAATCGTGTGGGATCCCTACAGCTACGTAAAACATTATTACTCTTAGAATAAAAAAATAAATAATGATTTTTGACAAACACTGAGACTTCAAGTATATACATGCATGTTAACGTCAATAAGTTCATCGATTTAAATAAAGGTCTACAAGATTCTAACGGTCCCACTCCACAAATCGCTCTCACGCACTTTTTTTTGTACAATAAAAGCTTTATGTGCATCTGTTAAATTGCCCCATATTATAAGTCCATATGGTATGGACTCTACATAACCATAATATGTATATTTAAAATATTAAAAAAAGTGACAGCCCGCTGTGTTTCTTGCCGGATCTTCTCAGCTTGTGGCCGCGTTCCGTTCTAGTAGTAGATTACTGTATTGTGTTCAAACGATATGTTTGACAGTATGTAAGGGGCTTAAACATGCGCTACACGGTTTCAAACAGTGGTTTGAAACAAAAAAAGCAGAAAAGCACTTTGCTGGCTACATGGTTTTTAAGTTAGTTTGAAACCAACAGTGTTCAAAGAACGTGGCGCGGATAGGACGTCTTGACGCTCGCGTACCGTATGTTCAGTACAATGACGTCATGGCGCCTTACCTATCAATACAACAAAAAGTTGGTGTAAGTCTTGCACTTTTGTGTGCAATTGAAGGAAAAAATTAAAATATCCCACGCATTACTTCTTTGTGTTTTATTTTTATACCCTTCACAATTTAAGTCCCAAAGGCAGGGCAACTCTTTGTATAACTCGAGAAGTTGAGTAATAACATCGTGATTACGTTCTGTCTGCCTACGCGCCATTTTGTGCATAGAACGTCGTCGCGTGCGTCTGCGCTGACCTCTGCAGCGTGACTGTCGTTCGCTTGGTTTGAAGCAAGCGGCTAGATGGTTTCAAACAAGACAAAAACCAACGCTGGGCCGGTGGTTTGAAACACAAGCCTCGCTACCAAGGGCGTTTAAAGGTCATACGAAATTTGGCATAAAACATCTATCTACACTGTTTCAAACATCTGTTTCAAACCACTGTTTGAAACCGTGTAGCGCACGTTTTATGCAGATAAATGATTTATATGAATAAATGATTTGATTTGATCTACCAGAGCAAACAAAGCATAGGATATTTAACAACTATCAAAATATTAAATTACTAGTAAATTCCCACGGTTTTATACGCGCAATTCTCGGTCCTATAGGTACCTATACGGGGTTATAATATAGTCTATGTTAGTCGCTGATCATTGGTAGAATCGCTCTCTATTACAACAACAACACCGTACAATAAAAAAATGCTTCTTTTAAATAAATGTAAAGTTTCACAGCATCGTCTCACAGCTCATATTCATTCATCGCAGTCCACATACGTCCCACTGTTGGGCTCGGGCTTCCTCTATAATAGGAGGGCATTTGACCTACTATACCATGCTGATCAGACATGTTGGTATAGGGTTTCATTTCGATATTTCCTTCTCTTGCACAGATGTTATGTGCATATTATATCCCTTAGTTGTCTTTTACGACATCCAGGAGCAAGATACAGAGTGGTGAATTGTATTCTTACTCCGTCACCATACGGAAACACAGCTCATATACGGCCCACTATTAGGCTCAAATCACATAAATAGATAGGAAATTGAACCATTAAACCAATCTGATCAGAAGTGTTGATATTTATAATATTTTATTTCGAGTTTTTCATCTCACTCATTGATGTTACATGCATATTATATACCTTAGTCGTCTTTTACGACACCCGTTGGCAGGAAAGAGGGTGGTATTCTTACTCCGTCACCACACGGATGACTCCCTAACTACACGGAAAGTCTTACAGCATAGCCAATATTATTACTTATATAAATATACCTATATAGTTGAAAACTTAAACGGCTATATAGGGTCGAAACTAAAAGGGATCATTTGGTCGTAATTCTCGCCATTTACCATTTGATTACAGTAATTAGACCTCGAAGGCTTGCTTCAAAGCAATGTTTATGCTCACTGATCCAATAATTAGAAGATTATGGGTGACTGACCAAACTATCGTTAATTTGTACGTTTATAGAGATTTTATCGTCAATTCCGTCAATTTTGTATAGAACAAGCTCCTATTTTTAGCTACTACTGTTCAAAAAAATTGTGTAATTTTCAGGAATATAACTTTATTACCTCTTCGGTCTGGTTATGGAGTAAGAATATAATTAACCGCCGCCTCTCTTGACTGTGGGTAGAGTAAAAGACGTCTAAAGTATATGATATTTGGAGGCGGAGATGCTAGTCGAACTTTACCGGCGGGTGATGGATACGCGAGCAAGAAGCGGCTCAGTTTCGCTTAGCGAGATGGTCGCCTGGTGGGATGACACCCGCCGCGACATCATTGCCCGTTGAGCAGTCCGGCTGGAGAGGCCTCGGTACGGTATTCAGACTGTCAAGACTATCTATCTGATTGGTGCAAGTTTTGACGGGACATGGTTGCTTCACCAAGTACCTGCACACGGTCGTGAGGAGGGAGAGTATACCGTCCTGCCACCGCAGCGATTGCGACAAGGAGACGGCACAGCACATGCCCGAGGTGTGTGCCGTGTGGACAGAGCAACACAGTAAACTCGTCGCAATCATCGGTGCTGACCTTACGCTACCGACCATCGCTAGGGAGATGCTCGATAGCGTCATGAACTGGGATGCAGTCGCCGTCATCTGTGAGGTAGTTATCTCACGGAAGGCAGCGGCGGAGTATACGCGTGAGAAACTCCTCTGCGGCGACACGATCCGCAGGCGACTGGGGCAGTGCAGGCGCGAATATCTGTGGCTGATGCCGCGCTCGCAGAGGCCGCAAGTGACTCGACCGCGGAATAGTTAGTCACCCGCAGAGAGACTGCTCGAGGGCGATCGATGTCCCGGGAAGTGCGTTAAGGAGGGAGGGTACCGACCCGAAAGGGTATCCCACCGAGCTGGCTACGGACAACAAGGAACTCGGTACCGAGGGTCGGCCCAATAAATAAAATAAATAACGTGCTGACTAATAGCCCATCCAAAAAAAAGGGTTATGATATGCAGATAACATTTATGCACGAGAAGGAAAACTCACATGAAACCCTATTCCAACACGTCTGAACAGCATATATAAAATTTCTCTCTCATTGTGGGGGTCCAAACTCAAAAGTGGGATTTATATGGATGGATGATCATTTATTATATATCTATCAGAGTATCTTAAAGCATTGGAGGCCGTGATCATGAAGGTAAAAAAAAAATCTATACATAGCATTTTAAACATTTCCTGTAAAGACGAGAATGTTCAAATAACTGACCACTGCTTAAGAATCTGGTTGGAAAGAACTTTTAATATCACCGTAACCATTTCAGCTCATATACGTCACATTGTTGAGCTCGAGCCTCCCCCACAACAGGAGTGAAATTGACCGACTATATCACGTGGATCAAACAAGTAAGTATAGGGTTTCATTTCGAGTTTTCTATTATCTTGTATAAATATTATATGTGTGTTATATCCCCTAGTTCTTATCGCTAAGTTTCAATTTGTCTTTATTGGTTTATAAATTAATTTTATGAAAAGCATCAAATGCTAAATCAAGAATAATAAAAAGCAATGAATAATTCGGCAGATTAGAACTGAATCTAGAATAACAGACGTGTTCACACTCTTCAAAGACTACGGTCACATAAATACTTCAAGAATACTCGAGTTCCTAAGGTCCAAATTGCTTTGAACATCGCCGTTTATGAATAAATAATGAGACCCTATTTGTGCGCTTCAAATACAAACAACTTCAAACATTAATAATGTCATTAATCACAATTTTAGTTTTATTTTGAACTTTGTCTACATGATAATGTCTTTTTCAAATCTAGATAAGATTTTGATTTATTACTTAATCTTTAAATACCTAGAAAAAATCTTGTATACTTTTTTTTTGGACGTGGGCTACAGTCAGCACACTCGTCGCCCAGCTCCGTCCGGGGCGACAGAGGGGCATAAGTACGGACACCCGTAACCCACCCGTGACGACACGTCACACGTCACCGTGACACGTCGCCTTTGTCGTTGGACCGACCACCGGTGCAGGGTAACTTGTCGTCAGTGGTCAGCCCGAAAAAAATAATTGTTACTAAGAAAATTTTACAAATATACAATTAATAAATACAAATTATACTCAGCCCTTAATAATTTATGGCTCGCACGAAACGGTATCCTGCATGGGATAGAACCCTTTAAATTATGCCTGTTGCCGAAAATAATAATTTCATTTAACTCTAGCAAATTTCCGTACATTCAAACGTTTCTGTCATACCTAATATTGCAATCATTCTTAAAGCTCACATATAGGCCTCTTAAGCTCTGTTATATCCATTGTGCTGAACTGCTGCCGAGTTTGACGTTGCTGTACATTCTTTTATCTATTGCCTCATTAGCTAATTTTGATTCATGTCTATTGGTTTGCATAGAAGGGATCACTTTCTTTTCATTTTCGTAACTATTCTTTTCTAATTAAATTTGTTACGAATTCTAAGACATTTAAAAGCATAACCCGGAATTCCCTGAAGGTTAAATCCAGATGTTTGTAATTGGAGACCACCATTGTCGATTCTGGCTTAACATAGAATAGTTACCTGAATTTCTTTATATATACTTTAAAATCAATTTGAAGTGGGAAATGCGGGACAATTCCATAACCAGCTACGTTCAGAGTGGTTAGGCTTCTGCCCACCGTACAATATAAAAATGCTTGTAAATATAAAAAATCCCCTGCTAATCTCATAGCATCGTCTCAGCTCCTTCACAATGGGTAAGAGATCGCTCTACTATAGGGGTGTCCCCTTTGAAAAAACATCAATTTCTTTTTTGATTCGATACATCGCAACTATACATCGATGTCTTTCGATGTATTGGATGAAAACATCGATGTTTTTAAACATCGAGTACTTTTCTAAAATTTTAAGTATTGATACTTTAAAGTATCGAGTACTTCCTGGAACAAGTAATTCCTGGTCAATTAATCACTACGTGGTCCAACATGTCTATCACCAATTCGATGTTTTTTTTAAAACATCGATGCATCGAGTATTTTGAAAGCTTTTCAAAACATCGCATCGATTCGATGTTTTTCATTGCAAACATCGATGTTTTCGCAGCATCGATGTATATCGAATATCCCTACGCTACATAATGATTTCTGATGTTTACGCAAGTATTATACATTTTAAATAAAACTACTTTACGGATTTTATCGCGTTTGTATTTGATTTTTGATTACCCGACGTTTCGAACACTTTACAGCGTTCATGATCACGGGTGGACTAAGATGTCTCACGTCCAACAAGTCATCGTTACTGCAGAAAATTTATAATTATCTACCCGATACAGAAATTAGTTATTAAATATTGACCCACATTTTGATACAAATCAATAATCAAAAATCAAATACAAACGCGATAAAATCCGTAGTTTTATTTAAAATCCCTACGCTAGTCAGACGTGTTGGTATAGGATTTTATTTCGAGTTTTTTTTCCATATCTTGTATTGATGTTATATGCATATCATGTCCTTTAGTCGTATTTTACGACAGCCACGGGTAAGAAAGGGTGAATGGTGGTGAATTCTTACTCCGTCACCACACGGAAATCTACGCATTTGTTCTAGAGTTCTAAATTGTGCCAAAGGAATCATATATTTTGACGTGTCGTGATATTAAAGTAGAACCTATTCGAAGATAATTCTATCTGAAAGACATTTGCTATTAGCCACCTTTTAGAAAAATTTTCCACTTACATATAGATAATTTAAGAAACTGTGTTGTTTCCGTGACTGGCAGTCATTTGTTTTATAATGAAGGCATGGCGTGATGGTGTACTGATCATTAATTAAATAAATTTAAAAAAATGCTTTTATAAGTAACCATTAGTCTCAGGAACTACACAATATTTCCTATTCTATAAAAATCGCGTTGCCGTGTGGCGACGGAATAGGAAGACATAACAGTCAAGACATGAAAGGGGCATCCGCATTATATGCGGATAACATATATGCAAGATAAGGAAAACTCGAAATAAAACCCTATACCAACACGTTTCACCAGTGTGGGGCGTATAATAGCTGTGATGATGATGATATACAGAAAATTCATTACCACCTGGAACTGTCACAATTACTTCATGATAATGTGTAGTTAAGTGAAGAAAAACTCGAAATAAATCCCTATATTAACCCATCTGATCAGTGTAGTATAGTAGGCCAATCACCCTTCTATTGTAGAAGATGCTCGAGCCCAATAGTGGGACGCATGTGAGCCGAAATGAAAGTATGTAATTAGAATGGATTTCCAATAAACACGGTACAGATTTCGCTCGTATAATCTCTTTTTTCCGTATGGTGACGGAGTAAGAATACCATTACCCAACCCTATCTTGCCCGTGGATGTCGTAAATTTTATTTTTGGGACTAATCCCACCACTGTAACTCCTGTAAGCCAGGATCCACAATGGTCTCCGTATAAGACACTGAGGTTTGACCCTCAGGAAGTCCCGGGAATCGCTTTTGATTGTCTTGGGACCCGCAACAAATTTAAATAGAAAAGAAAGCAGGAGGATTTGGAAAGATTCCACTTCCGTCCTATGCAAAGCGGGAGACATGAAGCAAAGTTGGCTAATAAGCCAGTAAATAAGAATTTGTACAACTACGTGAAACGCAGTGGTACAGCACCACGGATTGGACAGAGCTTAATGGACCTATTTGTGAGCTTTAGGTTTGGTTACAGTAATAGGTATGGCAAAAGCGCCTAAACGAATGGAAATTTTCTCGAGTTGCTACAAGATCCGAATAGTATATTACCTCAGACGTGACATGCATATTGTCTAACATGAGGTCCCGCTCGTTGCGCCAGAGAATGCACTCCCAAAGGATGTGATGAGCTGTTTGTTCAAAATCGGAGTTTGAGGTCGAACATTGACAAAATGGTGAATCTACTAGTTTAAAATAGAATAATTTACTTCTATAATTCTCATGGCCTGTGAGGAATTGGGCTACATAGTGGTCAATTTCTAGCCAAGTTCTCTCCAAACGTTCACGAACAGATGGAAAGAATAGATATAGATGGCGACCTTTTGTTGACGAATCCCATCTTTCCTGCCATTCGGTCAGGAGCTTATCGTTAACGACGGATTGCGGCGCAAAAAGTCTAGTAATTTTATTACGATCGCGTGGTAAAAGAAAATTGTTAGTCATGTTTTCTCTAGTGGAATAATACATGGACGCACGCTTTTGTATCTCCAAGTCGACCGGGAGTACACCCGCAAGTACTGGTAAGGCTTCGGTGCTAACTGTTCGGTATGCCTTACACAGAAATATTAGCGCTAATAGTTGACTCTGTAGCAACTTACGCCGAGCCACGCCTATGGTGGTACGATCGGCCCAGGCTGGTGCACCATAACAGATACAACCCAGATATGTGGCTATATATATAATTTTAAGTGTGTTAAAACGAAGGCCCCAGGTGGAAGTTAAAATTCTGGTAAGCGCATAGAAATTTCGTTTGCCTTTTTCACCTACAGTTTTAATATTATGTTCAATGAATGAAAAATTTTTCTCTAGGACCAGGCCGAGGTAACATACTGACTCTTTCCTTTTAATTACCGCATTGTTAAATTTTATACAGGGGGTCGACTGCAAATTACCTTTCAGTAAAAGATGATACATTTTGTGGGGAGCGAAAGTAAGTCGATTTTGTATGCCCCATTTTTGTATTGAGTTGAGACATATATCCGCCAATTTCTCCAGTCCGTCTCTAGTGTTTGATGGTATAAGTAGGAGTCCGCCGTCAGCATAGCCAATCAATGAGCATTTTTGCGGTAGAGGTAGCTCAAGTGGATGTCGTAAAGCCGACTAAGGGATATAATATGCATACGAGTATACATCTGCGCAATAGATGGAAAACTCGAAATGAAAACCCTATACCCACACGCCTGATCAAGGTGGTATAGTAGGTCAATTTGGCTTCTATTATTGAGGAGGCTGAAGCCTAGCCGCCCAGTGGAACGTATATGATTAATGTCTTTCCAAATCATAAATTAAATTTATAAGAAACCGAACATCTCCAATATTACCAACAAAAAGACAAAAATAAACGCTTATTCTTTCTCAAACTTTACTTGAATATTATTCACATATTAGTTATTTGTCTGTTCGTGTACTATTTTTTTATAAACATCGTGTTGAACATATTGCATTTAGTTTTACTTTCATTATGGTTACATCTTTTTTTGACTGGCTATGGTTTAGCTAGCTCCAGAACAACCATTCTGGCTGATAAAAGCAAGAAATAGGTTCCTATAACCGATCGCAGTTTTCATTTTACCTATTACTAGCTGACCCAACATTGTTCTATTCAAATCTAAAAAATAGTAAAAGGAATTCTCCATGAAGTCGGTCGCAGCGCCACCTATTTTCATATCTATCCCAGCCACAAAAAAAATCATCAAAATCGGTCCAGCCGTTTAGAAGTGGTTCAATTACAAATACACGATCTGAAGATTTATTTATAAAGATGTGGAGCTACCAGAGTAGTCTTCTCTTATCACTAAAGCTAATGTTTATGATTTACCACGTCATTTATTTATTTTGTTAATAAAAATAAAATACAATTCAGCCCTGGTATGAAATCAATTTTGTTCGAGGTAGCACAGCTGTACAATCTATTGCCTAACGATATCAAATAGTGTGAATGTGATTTATCTATACCAATAAATAAAATTGGAATGTCTGTTTGTAATGTCAAAATAATAGGCTTTTTTCATGCTCACACGGTTATTTGCACGACACCTATGCCTAAAATACAGATTAAATTTTTTTTGTATGTCTGTCTGTTTGTGCCGGGTAATCTTCAAAACGGCTGGACCGATTTCAAAAATTCTTTCACCAATGGAAAGCTATAATATCAGGGCGTAAACTAGGCTATATTTTATCCCAGTATTGCCACGGGCACGGGAACTACGCGGGTAAAACGACTAAAACCGAAGCGAAGCGAGGGCGGGTTGCTAGTGTATGTATATTATTGTATACTATCAACCCGCCCTCGCTTCGCTTCGGTTTTAGTCGTTTTACTCGCGTAGTTCCCGTTCCCGTGCGAATACCGAGATAAAATATAGCCTAGGTTACCCCTGATATTATAGCTTTCCATCGGTGAAAGAATTTTTCAAATCGGTCTAGCCGTTTTGAAGATTACCCGGAACAAACAGACAGACAGACAAAAAATTTTTAATCTGTATTTTAGGCATAGATGTCGTGCAAATAACCGTGTGAGCATAAAAAAAGCCTATTATTTTGACATTACAGACAGACACTCCAATTTTATTTATTGGTATAGATATAGATAAAGAGGGTATAAGGCAATTTTTTGTTGTAATATATAGATAGATATATAGATATACAAAAAAAAAACTGAAAGAATATATGAGAAAAATGTGAATTATATGATGATTCAGTAACAGAATAATATTACATTGTCATTTTAGACAGTAACACTCTTAGAATAATAACGTATAGAAGGTAAGTTCACACACAAAAAGTGAGGCATTTCAATTGGAGCCTAATGGAGCTTACGCCGGAACCGTCCCGTAATGTACAAGTCATTGTACTGCACGTACGTACGCAACTCTTAAAAAATAAATTGATAATTATGACGGTTTGTGCATTCAAATGGTGTCACAACACATTTGAAAAACTTAAAAAGGTTTTTAACATTACTTTTAAAAGTATTTCGACGATTTATGTTAATAAAAACAAAATTTGATTTCATTATTTGTATAGTGGTGTGCGTGTGTACGTGTGTAATCGTCTGCGCGCCATTATTATTTTTAGATTCAAATTTTGAAAGTTCGAAGTATTGACACTATCCTTCTATACGTTATTATTCTAATTGAGTTCGGAATTGTATTCTTTACAATTCACCACCCCCTATCTTGCCCGTAGTTGATCGTACGAGACGACTAAGGGATATAGAACGCATATAACATCTATGCGAGAGAAGGAAAACTCGAAATAAAACCTTATACCATCACGTCTCGAAGACACGCGCCCGCGGCGGTATGGTCTCCCTGCAGGAAATCACCGCCTGGCGGGTCGACGCCCGCCGAGCAGTCATTGCCCGTTGGGCAGTCCAGCTGGAGAGTCCTCGGTACGGTGTCAGGACCGTCGAGGCCTTCCGGCCGGTGCTGATGGAGTGTTTGGAGCGGACGCACGGGGTGCTTTCCTTCCGGCTTGTGCAGGTGCTAACGGGGCACGGGTGTTTTGGGAAGTACCTGCACAAGATTGTCAGGAGGGAGAGCACACCGTCCTGCCACCACTGCAGTTGCGACGAGGACACGGCGCAGCACACGCTCGAGGAGTGTGCTGCATGGGAGGGGGAGCGCCGTGAACTCGTCGCGATTATCGGTGCCGACCTGACGCTGCCGACCATCGCCAGGGAGATGCTCGTCAGCGTCAGGAACTGGGACGCGGTCGCCGCCTTCTGTGAGGCCGTTATCTCACGGAAGGAGGCGGCGGATCGTGTGCGAGTAGAGCTCCTATTGGGCGACACGTTCCGCCGCCGGCGACTGGGGCGGCGCAGGCGCGAGTATCTGCGCCTAATGCCGCCCTAGCCGAGGCCGCGGGAGATCGGACCGGGGAATTGTCCGTCACCCGCAGAGAGGCTAACCGCGCGACGGCGACCGACGTCCCAGGACGTCGAGAGGTGAGGGTACCTGAAAGGGTATTCCGTCGGGCCGACCACTGACGACAAGTCACATCTGCTCCGGTGGTCGGCCCAACAACGAGGTGACGTGGGTACGGGTGGGTTATGGGCCCGCGCGCAGTCCTTTCATCGCCCCGGACGGACTGGACCGCGCGTGCGCTTACCATAGCCCACCCATAAAAAAAAAAGTACCAACACGTCTGACCAGCGTGGTATAGTAGGTCAATTACCCTTCCATTATGGAGGAGGCCCGAGCCCAACAGTGGGACGTATATGGGCTGAGATGATGATATCACTCCTTACTAATATTATAAATGTGACAGTAATTTTTTTTTGTTTGTTTGTTACGCTTTCACGCTTAAATCACCGAACCGATTTCAAAAATTCTTTCACCAATTGAAAGCTATAATATCAGGCAGTAACATAAGCTACATTTTATCCCGGTATTCCCACGGGAACGCGAACTACGCGGGTAAGACAACTGAAACTGAAGTTAAGTGAGGGCGAGATGCTAGTAAAATAAAATCGCTTCCCGGTATCTGTCTGTCCTTATGTATGCTTAGATCTTTAAAACCACGCAACATATTTAGATGCGGATTCAAGAGGAAGGTTTGTATGTATAATACATGCATAATATGTCGCTCTTTCAAGAGTAACCTCTAAAGAAAACATGTTCAATACAAACAAATCTTTCCTCTTTATAATATTAGTAAAGATGAACATGATATTTTATTAAATACTAGCAACCCGCCCTCGCTTCGCTTCGGTTTCAGTCGCTTTACCTGCGGCGTAGTGCCCGTTCCTGTGGGAATACCGGGATAAAATACAGCCTATGTTACTCCCTGATATTATATCTTTCCATTAGTGAAAGAATTTTTGAAATCGGTTCGGTGGTTTAAGCGTGAAAGCGTTACAAATAACCAAACAAACATCCTTACTTTCGCATTTATAATATTAGTATGGATATTAAGACTTATTTTAAATCAAATAAATTAAAAAGTGTGATGACGGGGTAAGAATATAACTCAGCACCCCCTATCTTACCCAAGGGTGTCGTAAGAGACGATTAAGGGATGACATATCCATATAAAATCTATGCAAGAGAGGAAAACCTCGAAGTGAAATTCTATACCAACCCGTCTGAACAGCGTAGTATAGCAAGTCAATTTGCCTCCAATTTTGGAGTAGGCTCGAGCCCAGCAGTGGGACGTATTTGAGCTGTGATGATGATGATGATGAAATAAAAAAGCTATCCATTGATTTTTCTAATAATTCGCTGTCAGTGACTGACGTACCCAGAATGCTGGCAGAATATAATCTTATATTTTTATCTTATTACTAGCAACCCGCCCTCACTTCGCTTCAATTTCAGTCGCCTTACCTGCATAGTTCCCGTTCCCATGGGAATACTGGTATAAAATTTAGTCTAAGTTACTCCTTATATAGCTAGCTACCTGGTTGTAAAATATTATCAAAATCTGTCCAGCCGTTTTGAAGATTACCTCAAAGAAACAGACAGACATACATTTTTTTTAACTGTATTATAGGCATACTCGTATGTGGTGTTCAAATAACCGTGTGAGCATGAAAAAAGTCCAGTATTTTGACATTACAAACAGACACTTCAGTTTTGTTGGTCTCTATAGATTAATCTTGTATTTTGCATTTCATGTCATCTTGTTCTTTCTTTAACTGGTGTACCAGGGACAAAAATAACATAAGTTCCCGAAATCGTAACACAAAAACTAGGTCTAGATTATTTCCTTAAACAGTAGTAACATCAAAACAGGGTATATAATTTTATCAATATACTCAGATAGCTTACAGCGAACAACTTTCAGCAATAAATATTATTAAAAGTAAAAATGAAACGTTAAAAATCAAATAAGTAAAGCAAAACAACCAACCAATTAAAAGTAATAATTACAAGCGCCAAACGTTTCGGAATGAAGAATTTCTGTGGTCGTTTTGTTATGTACGGTCAGAGTAATCATTTTATTGAGCAATTAAATAATTTTTAAATGGTTTTATTTAGCTTACCATGTTTGTTGATTTTTTAATCAAATTTATTAATTGAAATTTTGCTGTGTTGCTATTTACAGATTAATTTGAAATTTGGTACACTTTTTTAGTTGTGATGAGAAAATAATTGAAAATATTCAGTGCCATAGTAAATTCAAGATGGCCGATCAAAATGGTAGATTATTTCACAACTTTGTCAATATGGATATTAAATGATAGGGCTTAACTAATAGAATACAATACACGATATAAAATTTTAAATCTTATTAATAATTTGTGGTCTTATAAAAAAAAGTACATAGAGGCATGTCCTGAGAACTGCCGTCAGAAGAGAAAACTTAAAACTATGAACAAATAGTTGTTATTTTTGGATATTCAAATTAAATATTTTTAAATTAAAATTTGTAAATTGTAAGTTTTTACATTTATCTGCTTTTGATATTTATCGGTATAGTGACATTGACGTAGCTAAAAGTATAATGTTAGCGTTAACACGTCACGTAACCTACTTTTATTTCAAGTTTCTCGTTGGACATGTGCTTTTTTTTTTGGGTGGTTCGCGGTCGGCGCACTCCTCGCACCACTCCGTCCGGGGTGACAGAGGGGCGTAAGCACGGACACCCGCAACCCACCTGAACACCACGTCGCCTTCGTCGTTGGACAGACCACCGGAGCAGGGTTACTTGTCATCAGTGGTCGGCCCGACCGAATACCCTCCCATCGACCGACGCCCCCTCCTCGGGGAGGACGTCAGTCTTTCCTCACGCGATCGGCCTCTCGGCGGGTGACAGACTAATTCCCCGGTCACGTCACCCGCGGCCACGGCTAGGGCAGCATGACGCGCAGGTATTCGCGCCTACGCCGCGCCGCCCGCGGCAGATCGCCTCATCGAGGCTGGACTCCTCGCGCAGGCGATCCGCCGATAAATATGCATATCACATTTATGAAGGAAAAAGAAAATTCGATATAAAAAAAGAACGTGCGTAAAAAAAACGCAGGTCAGAAGTAAAACTTCTTTGGTGCCACGTATTTCTTGTCATTATAAAAAGAAATAAAAAATGATAAAAAATATTGGACGCTACTCGCTGCTAACGCTCGCGCTGGCCTGTAACAGGTATACTACCCGCATGCGTTCGAGTGCCACGCATTCGCTCTCACTCTGTCTCTTTCTATTCCCGTAGCGTTAAACGTTTAACGCAACCTTATTGGAAGTCGCATAAGAACTTCAAAACCCAACAATCAAGTCGTCTGACCAGCGTGATGTAAGTCGCACGGTAGGTAGGTCCATATTATCTGCATAACATATTCCTTATTCGTCTTTTACGTCGCCTACGAACCAGAGAGTGGGTGATGAATTGTGTTCTTACTCCGTAACCATACGGGGACAGTATTTTAGTAGATACAGTAGTAGATAAACGCTCCCTTACAAAATGAATTAAGTTATAATTTATATAAAAGCACTATTTTGTTTATATATATACGGGGATGAGTGATTAAACCCCTTTTCAATAATAAAGAATAAAAAAAAGTATAATAGTATTTTTTTTTAATAATGTGTTTTCGTGTTAAATTATTTTAACATAGAAAAACTGTACACATACTTTTCTAATCACAGCCTAAAGCGGCGTATTGAGTATTCAAGTGAATTTTACCTGTAACAAAAGAAAAAAAACATTAGTTGAATACATCCACAAACTCAATAAAACATGTCACAAAACAAATCAACGAATATATAAATGTAGCAATCCAAATAAAGGAACCCTAAGGCGCAATTTTACCTTCACAAAAACTATGTTTATTTCTCTATTAAATAAACGAAGACTATTATTTTTTCTAGACCCTAGTAAATATATTGTGGAATATTTTTGAAGTTATACTTCTTTAGGCGCGTTATGAAAAAATTATGAGAGTGAAATTTTAATTATGTGACACAAAATTAACAGTATGAAGTTGTCTGCTTAACCGCTCATTAAGTCTCGAAAAAAAAGCTACCAACAAAATAGAAATTGAACCTCGATATTAGTCGCGCATGTTGGTACGCTCGTCACCTCTGATCAGTTTTTTTTTTAGTATTTTTTTTTATTTTTTTTTATAATTTTTTTTTATTTTTTTTCTTTTTTTATTTCTTTTTTTTATTTTTTTTTTATTTTTTTTTATTTTTTTTATATACATTTTTTTTTTCTTTTTTTTATTATTATTTTTTTTTTTAGATTATTCTCTAAATTTGGTTTTTAATAATTATATATATATATATATATTTTAATGATGCCAAAGAAGTATAACTTCTCACGCGCGTACATAAGTACACGCACCCATTTTTTTTTTCTTACATATAACAATATTATTTTATGATTTTCACCTTAATGTTTGATGTTTTCACGGCTAATAAACATATGTGTATATATAGCTGAAAAGTTTATTTGATTAGACGCCCTAATCTCTGGAACTACTAGTTTAAAAAAAAATCGTAGCGATAGACTTACTCAAAATGAGGCTACGACGAGGCGACTAGACATAATGTAGTAACAAATAGACATCCTGCCCGTGCGTGTCGTAAAAAACAACTAAGGGATATAATACGCAGATACTAGCTATGAAAGAGAAGGAAAACTTGACATAGAACGTATGCCAATCCGCCTGATCCATGCAGGCCTGATCATGCATAGTAGGTCAACTTCCTCCCTGTTCAGGAAGAGGCACGACTTCAGAAGTGTGACGTACATGGGCTGAGACGATGACGACGAAATAGACCACAATTTTAAATATTTAAGGAAAATAGCCGAGTTGCTAGGTTGTTGTCATAACAACTGTCGTAATAACAAGTTTCTATAAAATTCTCATTAAAGTATTATATAGAAAAAATATATTTAATATATTTCAAACGATTCCGTGTGGTTACGGAGTAAGAATACAATTCACCACTCCCTATCTTGCCCGTGGATGTCGTAAAAGACGACTAATGGATATAAAAAGCATATAACATCTGTCCAAGAGAAGGAACAACGAAAAAAAACCCTAATCCAACACGTCTGACCAGCGTGAGACAGAGTAGGTGAACTCTCCTCCCATTATGGAGAAGGCTTGAGCCCAACGGTGGGACATACCCAACGCCTAACGGTGGGATATGATGATGATGATATTTCAAATGAAGTCAAATTAACAATAGATCATCTTCATCTTCCTGCTCTTATCTCAATAATTTGGTGTCGAATCAATATGTAGGTACTCTTCTGTAAATCTTATTTTCATTCTTTCTTCTTTCAAAGTATACATTGCAAAGGTTATTAGTAATAGTATTATGATCGGCTGCCTACCTGACCGCAATACCCCTTGGGATGGAATTGTTGGCCAAATTAAATTGGTCCAGGTCATAAAGCCATAAAGCTCTTAGTCTCTTACGACACCCACGAATATTGTAAAATTGTTAGTACTTGTAGCCGCTACCACACAGCGTCAAAATAACAATATACATATATAAATCTTACACTGGTGAAGAGTTAGTGTATAAAGACATTTTTATAAACATTAATTCATACATTTCAGCTCATATACGTCCCACTGTTGGGCTTGAGCTTCCTCCACAATAAGAGGGAAATTGGTGGCTTACTTATACCATACTGGTCAAACAGGTTGATGAAGGGTTTTATTTCGAGTATTCGTACTCTTGCATAGATCTTATATGCGTATTATAAATGGGAGGGTACCCCAAGTAGGGGGTATTCCGTCGGGCCGACCACTGATGACAAGTAACCCTGCTCCGGTGTTCGGCCCAACGACGAAGGCGACGTGCATCGTGGGTGGGTCGCGGGAGTTGCGTGCTTACGCCCCTCTGTCGCCGACGGAGTGGTGCGAGGAGCGCGCTGACCGCAACCCACCATAAAAAAAAAATATCCCTTAGTCGTCTTTTATGACATCCACAGGCTAGATAGAGGGTGATAAATTGTATTCTTACTCCGTCACCACACTGAATACTTTGTTATTATTAGATTATGTAATAATTAATATATTTTACCGCTGGTATAGTTAGGAAAAATCTAAACCATTTAACGTCCAATGTGTCAGTTTTTATATGACCTTAGTCTTATCTGGTTTATTCTGGTCACCCTTATATTGGCCAAATAAAGATCGATAAGAACTCAGACTAAAGTAAATTGTGTACATTTGATGTGAAGAGCCGACATCAAACTCTTTAGATTGTGTACACGAACAGGAAGGACAACAAAATTACTAGTTTTAGATACTACAAATTCTCTCAAAATAAAAAAAAATAAAAAACATCTATTCAAATAAATAAAAGTGTCTGTTTGTTATATCAAAATAATGGGCTTTTTTCATGCTCACACGGTTATTTGCACTACACCTATGCCTAAGAACCAGTTTAAAAATTTTTGACTGTCCGTCTGTTTAAGGTAATCTTCAAAACTGTTCAACCTATTTTTATAATATTTTACTACCAGGTAGCTATGTACATAAGGAGTAACTTAGGCTATATTTTAGCCCGGTATTCCCACAGGAACGGGAACTATGCGGGTAGGCGACTGAAACCGAAGCGAGAGCGGGTTGCTAGTTCGTTTATATTTGATTTTTGATTGCCCACAGCATTCCTGAGATTTACATCTACCCGCTACAAATACTACGCTATAAATCTTTACAATAACGATGAAGACATCTTAGAGAGAGAGATGAGACATCTTAGTACGCCCGTAACCATTAACACTGTAAAGTATTCGAAACGTTGGTCAATTAAAAATCAAATACAAAGACGACAAAATCCGTAAAATAATTTTATTTGCAATGTGTTATTCTCGTGTAAACTTCAGAAAAAGAAAACCATTTTATTTCAGTCTTAGAATAATAAATCCATACAGATCTTACATAAATTTGTTTATTTATAATTTAAAAACTATGCTGTAATAAGGTAAGCGTTTATAGATCCAATGTATGACAAAAGACAACCGATAAATTAACATCTTAGTACATGAAAACACCGAAAGAGATCCTATCTCAGAATAAACAGCACAGAGGCGGAGCAGAGCTGATTTTAAACGGCTGGTAAAAAAAAAATATAAATCAGACCTCATTTCCAAACTAACATCATCTTCTCAGCCCTTATACGTCCTAGTGTTGGGTTCCGGCCTGCTCCATTATGGGAGGGAAATTGATCTACTATACCAAGCCGGTCAAATGTGTAGATGTTAATTTTGTTTCGAGATATCCTTCTCTTGCATAGATGTTATGTATCTGCATATTGTATTCCCTTAGTCTTCTTTTATGACATGGGTGTATGACATCCGTAAGAAAGGGGGTAATGAATTGTATTCTTACTCCGTCACTACCCCACACAAAATTAACATCATTATAGTAACTAAATACATTAAATAATACGAATAATATATTGAATTATATTGGATAGATAAATACAGATACGAGATAAATAGAACCAATATCACATATACAGACAATATTTCAATCTTTAGCAATAATGAATTACTGCAATTTTGAGAGGGTAGAAATTTCTGACAGGTATGCACTCATCAGAAATTTAAATAATACAAATACCAAATACACCATCCCAAGTCACCTTGGTGCCGTAAGATAAGCATTTATTGCATAGCGCATATGCTAATTTTTATTTAATCTTATGCCTTTTTGTAATGTTTTTTTGGGATTACTACGGCCACAAATTTCTACTATTGTAACTCTCGCTAGCCGGGATATAAAATGGCCATCATAGATGACATCGAACTTTGGCTCTCGGACAGTGCTTTTAACTGTCTTGAAACTTACAACAAATTTAATTAAAAAAGTTTAATAAAACAAGTCGGCAAAGATTAATTCCATTAGCTTGTAAAAGTAGTGTTGCCGTCAAATTATAAAAATTGTACAACTAATCTAGTCGGATTATTTCTGAACGGTGGCGACAAGTACTTGCTATGTGCTTCCCTTTCGCCCCGCTACGCGTGTGTCAGTCGCATACGCCGCTCGATCATAAAATTATCATTATAACCAATTAATGCCGAAAATCAATATCTAGAACAAAAGAGACCGTGGTTGTGCTTCTCCAGTTCCTGACCAGCATATTGGCGAGTACTTTGTTTTATACCAGACAAGTAGCATTTATTCATTTCAACCCATACACGACCCACTATTTGGCTTTAGCCTCCTCTACGATAGGAGGGAAATTGACCTACTATACCACGCTGGTCACATGACATGTTGGTATAGGGTTATATGCGTATTTAATCACTTGGTCGTGTTTTACGACACCCATGGGCAAGAGAGGGGGCGGGCCACAAAGAATTGATAAATAATAAACAAATTATGTCATTAAAAACTACATTCATACGTTACTTTTATTAAGAGAGTTTGATAGAAGTTGAAGTTTGCTCGATTTACGAAAATGTGGCACAAAGCGCCCCACGCTTATTTCACAATAATATTAATATATTTTGTTCATTATTATTTTCTGCCTATATTGGAAATTATTTTACACTTTTAGTTGAAAGCGTATTTTTAGTTTTTTTTAACTTATTTATTTAGCAGTTGTGTTATTCTCTAAGATCCTTTAGTCGTCTTTTTACGAGGGAAAAACGAGTAGCGAATTTATTGTTAAACCATTTTTGTGAACTATATGATAATATCTACGATATATTAAATGTTTGTAATGGGTAACCAAAAGTAATCAGAATTTTGTCCAAAAGAGATAGAAACTCTTTTAATAATAACAAGAACATTTTGAATGTATAACACTACATTATACCATTTTTTTAATTGTCCGATTAATTTACAGACTCTCTATTTTTACAGAAACCTACGATACGACAGACCCTTTGCCCTTTTCTATAGTTAAGGATGAAAAGATACGTATACAATGTATTTATGTTAGTAAGCCGAGTTTTCACGATGAACGACCGCCTAAACCTAATTAAACGGTTTTATACTACAAAACGTTATAGAGAATTTCATTACATTTTTCGCGGCAAAAAATTCTCAACATCAAGCACGAATTTTTTATTCTTGGCGAATAGACGATAATAACTTTCCTGTTATGTGGAATTAAAAATTAAATGAAGAATAATGGCTATATTAAACTTGCTGTTGTATTATTGAAACGGCTAATTATTTTCTTTACGTGCAAATTTTATTTGAATTTGTATGTAATTATTTATTTTATATAGTTATTCTACGTAGTTACTTTGTCTTAATAGATTACATTATAAATAAAACTATTTTTACCGCTTTTATCGCATTTCGAACACTTTTCAGGGTTCATGGTGACATCAAAAACCATTAATAGATTACAACAGCTACATTTAATTTCCTTGAACCTACACTTACTCGTGAATCTAATATCTTTAAACGAACGGTTCTTTTATATTTATACGTTTCTATATATGTATTCAGAATCTAGGAAACGTCTGCAACGATTTCAATGAAATTTATTATGCAGGTTACGGAAATGGTTTCATCTATAAAAAATGTTTTTGTGTCGACAATTTCAGGTAATATAAAAGATATGATTAGAAGAAGGGAAATTCAGCCGCTGCCGTCGAAGGGGATAGAATTCGAAAGGGTAACCCGGCGGGGCGGCCACGAATGTCAAAGGTACCAGTGATCGGACCGATAGCTATGGAACACAGTAACTAATGGGGTCGCACACCGTCCATCCGTTGCTCTGGACAGATTGGACGGGGTGTGTCCAGGCCTACTATAAAAAAGCCGCTACTGAGTAAAAATAGCTCAGTTGGAGAGTTAACCAGATCAGACAATTCAGAAAGCCTGAGTTCCGTCCTCGTTATTATATTATTTGATCGTTTTTTTAATTTTCTATTCTTTTTTCATTAATTAATGTTTTATTTATTTATTTTATTTCATCATCATCACAGCTCATATATGACTCATTGCTGGGCTCGAGCCTCTTCCACAATGGAAAGGCAGTTGACCTATTATACCACTCTGGTCAGACGGGTCGGTATAGGGTTTTATTTCGATTTTTCCTTCTCTTGTATAGATGTAGTATGCATAATAAATCCCTTAATCCTCTTTTACGACATCCACGGGTAAGAAAGGCGGTGGTGAATTGTATTCTTACTCCGTCACCACAAGAACGATTTTATTTATTATGTCAATAATTAATATTTCTTCAGTATATACCTAATTTATATCTAAACATACTCTTAAACACTGTGACAACCATTCAGTATCTTAATATGTTTGTCAAATAGATACAATTTACCAAAAAAATAACTAACAGACTCAGTCATCTAGATATATTTGATATATTTATAAAATCTCGCAGAAAATCTATGTCTGAGTAGTAGCAATTTGTTACTGCGCTTCGTTCGGTGAGCGAGAGAGCCAGAAGACCAACTGTCTGAGGATGTTTGCGTGTGATAGCTTTTGGTGATGCCTTTAGTATCACCGAACCTCATTGTACGCATTCACACACACACACACATACACACACCTTCATTTTCTTCTCTGTAGACAGCGGCCTGGCAAGCTCTATGAGCGGCAGCATCATTTACCATCAGATGTACTGTTTGCTCGTTAGTCACAGTTTGTAAAAAAAAAACTCTAATATCACTGTAATAATACCTGTAAATGACGGTTAGCTTCCCTACATAATTTGTTTGCGTTTAAACCAATTAATCAAACCATTTCGGCGTTAAATTTCACTTCAAAAGCTTAAGATGGGCTCACATAATTTATATTGACATTAACGCTAACATGAATCGACGTTGCCTTAAATTAATATTCAGTAAGAAGTTTATAAAAACCAAATTTAAAACACAAATATTAAATAAAAATATAAAATGTATATTTTTTTCGCCGACCGTACCTTTAGGAGAAATGCTAACGGAAAATGTATTTTAATGGAATAATAGATTTTAATAACGTTTCCTTTTAACACCAAGAAAAGGATCCTTATTATTAACACCGAGAAAATAATGCCATCATGTAAATTAGTGTATAATTGTATACTGTATTATTAAAGAATAAATTTAAGATATAACTTCCGTGTGGTGACGGAGTAAGAATACAATTCACCACTCCCTATCTTGCCCATGGATGTCGTAAAAGATGACTATGGTATATAATATGCATATAACATCTGTGCAAAAAAAGGAAACAAGTTTCATTTCGAGTTTTCCTTCTCTTGCATAGATGTTATATGCATATTATATCCTTTAGTCGTCTTTTACGACATCCACGGGCAAGATAGGGAGTGGTGAATAGTTTTCTTATTCCGTCACCACACGGATTTCAAATTATATAGGTATATTAGCATTTTATTTTATTCAGTATTGCATACCTAAAATGTGCTATCTGAACCGTATTACTAAGCCCGCCGTCCGTCCATCTAACCGTCTGCCTGTCATACAGCTCGACAATGTCTCTTGCGAACCATAAAAACCAAGTATGAAAATATGAATTTTTCATAGAATCACTACGGCAACAAAGAATAAAGTTAAAAATTAAATATATTTTTCATTTTAAGAAAGTTTTTGTATATAATGTTATAAAAGAGAATAGAGATATTATTCATAAGAGAGTTTCTTTTACACTTTACTGGTCACACTTTACGTAGGAGTCGTAACAATGGATTGAGGGTTTGTCAAAACAATGGGTAGTACTCTCCTCAGGTAATTAGTGTGGTAGGACCACACTGTCGACAGTTATCTGTCTACAGCCGTGGGCCGGTCCGTCCGGGGTAGTACCACACTCTCGCAGAAAATCGACGTCTGAGTAGTAGCAATTTGTTACTGCGCTTCGTTCGGTTAGCGAGAGAGCCGGAAGCCCAACTTTCTAAGGGTGCTTGCCTGTGGAGGGTTTTGGTGATGCCTTTGGTATCACCGAGCCTAAATGCACGCATTCACACTCCCTTCACTTTTTTCACTGTAGGCAGCGGCCTTGTAAATGTCCATGAGCGGCAGCAACACTTACAATCAGGTGTACTGTTTGCTCGTTTGCCACTACTTGCAATAAAAAAAAAATAAAACACCAATATCGATTGCCAATCTGGAGGATGGAGATTACATACAGTTATCCTTTACACCTAAAGATGCTGTCTCGGCGCTTTTTTGTCGAATGACAAAAAGAAAACTATGCGATATCCTATACTGTAATAGATAACCTGCACAAATGACAAAAATTAATAGAGAGGGGTAACAACAAAGGACTCTATGTATTCCTTCCATGCCTGGAGCGGTTTGGGCAATATATAACCAGAGCATAGTATTAGTAAGTAAAATTGAAGATTTTGAATAACCCTCTAAACAAACAAAAATAATAAAAGAACAGTTTTACGTTCTTTTCAACAGGAATCAATTAATCAATTAATTGTCATTTAACGACTATACTTATACTGCATTTAATCGGGTAATACGCCATTACATCATTTTGAAAAAAAAGCTGATACTCTTAGACTGCTTGACTAATATTAACTAAACATAGTTAAGAACCACCGCAAGGAAACTGGCTTACAATTGAAAAAAAAAACGCATCGAAATTTGTACATCCGTTTTAGAGCTACGATGCCACAGACAGACGCACACACAAACAGACAAACATCGACGTCAAATTTATAACATCCCTCTTTTTGCGTTGCGGGTTATAAAAAGACAATATTTCCCGATAATAAGACCATCTAAATGCAAAAATATGATGTCTCTTATTTACGCTAGTGTTACACATTTGAAATAAAACCATTATTACGGATTATGTTTATAGTCATGGCAGGTAGTCCTCCCGTAACCATAAACGCTTGATCGCTAAAAAGTGCTCGAAACGTTTAGAAGTTAACAATCAAATACAAATACGAAAAAAGTCATAAAAATGAAATGAAATCAAACTTTAAGTGGTAGTTCATCGTCCCATCATCTCAGCCCACATAAGTTCCTCTGTTAGGCTCGAGCCTCCTCCACAATAGAAGGGTAATTGACCTACTATACCACGTTGGAGGAACGTGTTAGCGTAGAGTTTTATGTAGAGTTATCCTTGCTATCTGCATAATATCTTCCTTAGTCGTCTTTTACGACACTCACGAGCAAGGTGGTCATGAATTGCATTCTTAGTCCGTCACAATGCTAAAAGGACTAGTGGTATTAACTGATCTATACCAATAAATAAAATTGGAGTGTCTGTTTGTAATGTTAAAATAATAGGCTTTTTTCATGCTCACACGGTTATTTGCACGACACCTATGCCTAAAATACAGAATATTTCTTTTTTTCTGTCTGTCTGTTTGTTCCGGGTAATCTTCAAAACGGCTGTACCGATTTCAAAAATTCTTTCACCAATGGAAAGCTATAATATCAGCGCGTAAACTAGTCTATATTTTATTCTGGTATTCCCACGGGGACGGGAACTACGCGGGTAAAACGACTATAACCTATAACCGAAGCGAAACGAGGGCGGATTGCTAGTAACAAATAAATACATAGATTTCGTATTAATTCAAACATTCAAAAATTGCGCTTACATTCAAACAAATGTATATACTTTTCAATGCTATATTACTCTGTGGACATTACTTTTAACCATGTTGTGGGCTCTGTCATTGACTTCGTTAGCACATGAAAAAAAAAACTTATTAACAACATACGCTGAACACACACAAACTCACGTCTTCGCGTCACGCACACACTTCTATTGGCGATAACCATGATTTTTAATAGGACAAGCGTATATATTTGCAAATATTTTTATTTTATTTTTGGGTTTATGCATAATACATAAGTAGCAAGATTTCTTTTTGGTGGTGTATATTCAAATAAATATAAATCTAGTGACTACAGATGGCGTAGTACTTATTTAAGATATCAATGTTAAGCCAAGTATTAAGGGTTTAATTCCCAAGCTAGTCAATACTTTGTGCGTTCCCAAATTGTTGTTTCGAATCCGGGTATAATTTTGATCCGTTAATTGGATGATTGTAATGGCCCATGTGGCGAGAGAAAAGTATAATTGATTATAAAGAATATAATTGTCGCCACCTTAGTTACCCGTAGGTGTCGTAAAAATTTCCTAACGGCTTACTAAAAGAATGGGCAGTCGCTCTCCTCGGAATCGAAGAACATCCCATAGCGATCGCCAACCCGTCTGCCAAGCTTGGCAATTACGCCTCCATCCACTAAATATTTGGGACGTCGGTCGATGGGAGGACACCCCAAATAGGAAGTATTCCGTCGGGCTGACCACTAACGTCAAGTCACCCTGCTCCGGTGGTCAGCCCAACGACGAAGGCGACGTGCATCGCGGGTGGGTTGCGGGTGTGTGTGCTTACGCCCCTCTGTCGCCCTGGACGGAGTGGTGCGCGGAGTGCGCCGACCGCAACCCACCCCCAAAAAAAAAAGAAAAAAGAAAAAACCACTAAATATTCAACAAATAAGGGGTTATTCGTTGAATACTTAGTCCCACAGTGGATGTAGAAAGGCTAAATGATGATGATTTTTCGTGTGGTGATGGAGTAGGAATACAATCGCCTTCCTCATAAGCATCGTAAAAGTTGACTAAGGGATTATTCTTATCTATACCAATACGTCTGACCAGCGTGATTATAGTAGGTCAATTGCCCTCTTATTGTAGAGGAAGCTCGAGCCCAGCAGTGGTACGTGAATCTGCTGAAATTATTATGGTGAAAGTTCCTCACAATACAAGTATTCATTCCTTAGTGTCATGTGTTAAAAATAAACTAGTTAGCTAGTTACTAATAACTCTTATTCTAGGTAGATAGATATTTTATTGAGTATACTAGATGTTTTATTCAGAAATTATCTTGCATAGTTCCACATAGAACGTACAAGTTTGCCATTTGGTTAATTAGGCCATTATTATTAAATTATTATTTTAACGCTCCAAATAACCTAGTAAAAGTTTATCAAATTATTAACTTATGATGAAATATGTTATATTTTAAATCAGTACGTCTATTTCTTGTAAATTGTACTCACCATCATCATCATCCAGCCTATCACCGTCCACTGCTGGACCTCCCTCACGTTTCGCCACAAATTGCAGTCCCGTGCCGGATACACTCAACGACGCCCAGCAAGTTTCACCAGGTCGTTGGGTAAACTAATGGGAGGGGCGTCATATACTGTGTCCAATACTTGGTCGCCACTCGCGAACCTTTCTCCCCCTAGCGGTTGTCGGTTTGTCGAGTAATGCGGCCTGTTCATTGCCACTTCAACGTGCAAATTTTTCGTAATATGTCGGTTACACCCGTTCTTCTACGAGCATAAATCCCGAGCATATTTCGTTCTATAGCAAGCTGAGTGACTCTAAGCTTGGTTGTGATGGACCATTATAGTCATCGTGCCTACAACTACTACTAATCGTAAACATAATTCGACAGGATAACATAAATGTACGCACCTTGAATTTACTTTTTATAGCACTTTTATAGCACAACTACTAGCAGCGCCCTGCAGTTTTACCCGCATACTTCCCCTTCCCGTTGGAATTTCAGGATAAATTATAGCCTATGTGTTATTCTGATATATAAACTGCATTATTGTGAAATTTCATAAAAATCCATTCAGTAGTTTTTGCGTGAAAGAGCAACAAACATACTCACTTACATACAAACTCTGGCGTTTATTATATTAGTATGATTCTTGCTGTGTAAATAAGTTTATGCCTGATGATGAAATATATTTGAGCATTAAAAGAAAAGAAAATTTCAATTACAATTAATAAGAATTTTGGTCACCCTATTTCACTACAAAATGTGAAGTCCGCTGCTATTCCCAACACGTAGGCGCTACCCGCAACGCAGGAGGCTTTTATTTGACAGCGCCAATTTAGCTCCAATGTTAACACGAGCTTTGCTGAATATTATGATGGATTTTCTCAATACGTGATGTTAGGGATATGTTGATCTTAAAATCAATATTGAATCGTATCACGTCAGTTAGATGCGAGCGAAACACATTTTTTTTGTAATTTATCAAGGTTCTTCTTCTTCTTCTTTTTTGTCTTAGCAATCAGCTACAAATACGAGCCATTTTTGCCAGTGTCGAGTTATAATTATCTTTTCAAGTTCTCAGTTTCTTCGTCAGTAATGGTCTGTCAGTAAGTCAGTGTCGCCCTCAACAGTGCAATGGCCACGTCCCCTACTGGGACGCCGATCGCTGTCGCGAGGCTAACCTCTCCGCGGGTACCCGAACTAAATCCCCGGTTCGGTTACCCGCAGCCTCTGCTAGGGCGGCATCAGGCGCAGGTACTCGCGCCTGCGCAGAGGACCGTGTCCGCGTGGAGTCTTTACTCCCGCACACGGTTCGCCGCCTCCTTCTGCGAGATGACCGCGACCGCGAAATTTCATTGAAAAAATTTATACAAACGTAAGCGAATCAAGTATCATCATATTACCATCTGTGTGTGTGCGTGTGTGTGTGCGTGTTCGCGTGTATGCGTATGTGTGTGTATATATGTATATAACATGGCTTCATAAACGATGTCTATATGTGCGTAGTCGCGGGCACAAGCTAGTTTTTTTATATTTTTCATTACTAAAGGATTCAGTATATTCCATATCGACAATATTTGGTATCCGTATTTTTTTTATATTACAACAAAAAATTGCCTTATACCCTCTATATCTATACCAATAAATAAAATTGGAGTGTCTGTTTGTTATGTCAAAATAATAGGCTTTTTTCATGCTCACACGGTTATTTGCACGACACGACACCTATGCCTAAAATAGCAATTAAAAAATTTTTGTCTGTCTGTCTGTCTGTCTATCTGTCTGTCTGTCTGTTTGTTCCGGGTAATCTTCAAAACGGCTGGACCGATTTCAAAAATTCTTTCACCAATGGAAAGCTATAATATCAGGGCGTAAACTAGGCTATATTTTATCCCGGTATTCCCACGGGAACGGGAACTACACGGGTAAAACGACTATAACCTATAACCGAAGCGAAGCGAGGGCGGGTTGCTAGTGAACATATATAATCGTAGAAACTCCTTAAGAACCCACGAAATTCGTTCTTAGAACCAATCATGAATTGAACATTGATCTCCAAGCACCCTATAAGAGGTCTATAGGGACCTTTGTATGGTTTAATAGATATTCCGGAGTACGCAGATTGATGTAATGACTACGTTGGTGAGACTCACGTGTTTTCCTCCCTTAATCCCAAGGGTTATAGTGTAAATACATTAACACAAGAATAAAAAAGAGAGTCGGCGTCTGTTTACCGTCAAGACATAAAATTTAATCGTGATCCATCTCGTCCTTTTCACAATTATGTGTAAAGAAAGAATCGTTCTAGTAAAGTTACAGTATACGTCATCATATCTAGATTTTCTAAAAGTATTATAAGCGATATCTAACCAATATAAACCACCCGCCGTTTCATCCGCATAGTTCCCCTTCCCGTGGGAATATCGAGATAAATTATAGCCTATATGTTATTCTGATATGTAAGCTATATTATTATGAAGTTTTATCAAAATCGATTCAGTAGTTTTTGCGTGAAAGAGGAACAAACATCCTCACATACAAACTTTCGCGTTTATAATATTAGTAGGAGGTACGATCACAGCCATTGTGACGGAGTAAGAATACAATTCACCCCCTCTCTTGCTCATAGGCGTCGTAAAAGCCGACTGAGGGATGTAATATGCAGATATCGTCAATGCAAGAAAAGAAAAACTCGGAATAAAACCCTATGCCAACACGTCTGATCAGCGTGGTATAGTAGGTCAAATTCCCTCTTATAAAGGAGGAGGCCCGAGCCCATATGTGGGCCATGTATAAGCTGAGATGATGATGATCACGGCTCGAGCCTCCTCCCCAGCAGGAGGGAAATTGACCTACTATACCATGCTGGTCAGACATCTTGGTATAGGGTTTTATTTCGAGTTTTCCTTCTCTTCACAGATATTATATCTATTATATCACTTAGACGTTTTTTGACATCCACGGACAAGATATTAGTGAATTGTAATTAGTAGTATTAGTAGAATTGTATAATTATTATTAACTAGCAACTCGCCCTCGCTTCGCTTCGGTTTCAGTCGCCTTACTCGCGTAGTTCCCGTGGGAATACCGGGATAAAATATAGCCTATGTTACTCCCTGATATTATAGCTTTCCATTAGTGAAAGAATTTTGAAATCGGTTCGGTGGTTTAAACGTGAAAACGTAACAAACAAACAAACTTACTTTCGCATTTATAATATTAGTAAAGATTAGGGAATTCTTACTCTGTCTGCGCACATAAAATGCGATATGTACTATTTAATAAAAGCACTTATTACGTCGACCACAAGAAATCGGGATAAAAGCAAAACAATGAAAAAGTAAAGAAAGAAGAAAGAAAGAAAAATAATTTATTTCTCCCTCGCAGGGGGATACATATTTGTGTAACGTAAAGTAAAAAAGGTAACATTGTCTGCGTGGCTACATGATAAGAATACAGTTATCGCTATCTCTTACTTTCCTGTGAGAGTGATAAAAATCGGCTGAGGAATCATCGATAGAATAAGCACCAGTGTCCAATGAAACGTATAACATCTTACTGTCAACCCAAGCATGGCGATTATGGCAATAACTTCTCCAATTACCCGAGCCATATGGCATTTTATGGTGGATGCTTACATCCAACAATGGAGGGCGAATAGCTAAATAATGACTAATTATTCACGAATGCCAAGAAATCATGAAATAATAATAATTTCTAAAGTTAACACAGCACGAAATAATGTCACTGGCATCTGATAATGTAGCCATAAATACGCTTAAGACCAGCCATTACTTCAGACCCTTTTGTATAGAGGGGGACCGTAAGGGAATTGACGAAATATTGCGCCATCCTTAATAGGCTATCTGTACTGATAAACAGATACATAAATAGTAACTAGATTTGAAATAAAACTATTCTCTAGGATTTTATCGCGTTTGTATTTGATTTTTACTCGCCTGGCTGTTTAGAGTCATGGAAATATTTTACGTCCATTAATTCATTTTCTTTTATGTTTATGGCTCGGTTCATAATGAATTCATCAGAGCTCATATGTTCCACTACTGGGCTTGAGTATCCTCCCCAATGTAAGTCAAATCCTACTGGTCAGATGAGTTGGTACAGGGTTTTTTTTCAAGATCACCGCACTTTCCTGTTCCGACCAAAAACTCTGAAATCACCGTTATTACCAAAGTCTACCCGCCTCGCTAGTGGTTATAAGATTTAGACCTACAAATTTGCTGCAAATTAATTGCCAGTATAAGAAGAAAATAAATGTATATAAAAATTATATCGGTTTGATCAATTGTTATTAAATATTAAATGTTTGATATTGATTACATTAGAATGGCTGAGTGGAATGACGACATTTTAAAAATCGCAGGGAGCCATTGGATGCAGGTGGCACCGGACCCTTCTGAGTAGCATTCTCTTGCCTATGTCCAACAGAGGACGTTTTTGGGCTGCTAGATGGATGAATCGATTTATTATATTGTGACAATTTATTAATTTAAACCTCACAAATATAATATGCTTCCACCAAAACGGAACGCGGCTACACTAAGATCTGGCAAGGAAACTATAGCGACAAGTACAAGATGCTTATTCTATAATGTATTACTGAAGTATGATTATTTGACATACTTTCTTAACCTAATTTAAAGAAAAAAATTTAATTACTAGTTATTGTCCGCGACTTCATTCACGGTAAATTTAATTTTAATACGCACTCCATTTTTTCAATTCTGTTGAATGTGAATGCTGATGATAATAATAACTTTTTTCACGCATGCTTTGCATGTGTGATGAGAAATAATAAAAGGCTTATTTATTTATTTCATCATCATCATCGGAGCCCACATACGTCCCACTGTTGGGCTCGGGCCTCCCCCACAATGGGAGGGAATTTGACCTACTATACCATGCTGGCCAGACATGTAGGTATAGGATTTCATTTCGAGTTTTCGTTCTCTTGCACAGATGTTATGTGCATATTATATCCCATTGCCGTCTTATACGACATCCACGGGCAAAATAGGGAGTGGTGAATTGTATTCTTACTTCGTCACTACACGGAAAGCCACACGCATTTATTTATTTAGCTAACTTTCTTCACTGATATCAGATTTCAACGAAACACGGTCAAAACTTTGACTTAAGCTGTGTTCAATTTTATTCTTAAATTAGTTCAATTATCTACCATCGGATCGCGACCGCTACATAGAAGATCCAGTTTTATACAAATTCGTACACACGTTTAGTAAGTATTAACTACAGAAGAGTCTCGGCTTTCAAACCATGTTTCCAAAGCATATATAATATTTCCAAACATAATATAGATGTATATAGAATAGGTCGTTCACATCCCATAAATGGTACCAACCTGAACCACAAAGGGACGAGACAAGTTTTCAGACCTTTAAAAATATTTTAAAACTTAGAAAACTCCGCAACGCTCATAATAATAAACCTTATATTCCCTTGACATCCAAAAAGGTATGTTAAAATGTTTGTCTAAAATATCCCCAACATTCTTTTCAGATTACCTTCAGGTGTCTACTGGGGTAAGTTGTAATGAGTTTTGTAACAATTCATATTAAACTGAAAGTCGTTGATACTCTATGGAGCATTTTATCTTTGAATAGTTGACCACTTTAAGATTTCAAAACAGATCTTTTTAGGCATTTCAATTTTACTGGACGTTATTAAGGAATCATTTACTGTAGGGGCGCTAATGAGGACTGTGGATTTCTAATCTGTGGCCAGTCATCAAACTATTGACAAGACTTTTACAATATATCTTTCGTATGATGAGAGTAAGAATATTCACAATCCACCATCCTTTTTCTTGTCCATTGGTGTCGTAAAATAGGGATGGTGATCTGAGATCTTGCTTAGTTATAACGATGTGAACAACGCACTGTCTAACGTTGTTCATTGGTTCCATATAAACAATCTTGTTCTTAATGAGAAGAAAACAAAATGTATTAAATTTACCACGCCTAATGTGAGACAAGTGGAAACCAATGTTCAAATGAATGGTGTGGCCCTAGACCTAGTGGAGTCCACGGTTTTTTTAGGTATCACCATAGATACGAAACTCTAGTGGGGGCCTCATATTGAAAAATTGTCAAATAGACTTAGCTCAGCGGTTTATGATGTAAAGAAAATTCGAATGTTAACTGACATTGAAACGGCTAGAATAGTTTATTTCTCTTATTTTCACAGCCATATGTCCTGTCCTATGGTATACTACTTTGGGGATGCTTCGCGGATTTGAATACCATATTTGTTCTCCAAAAACGGGATGTTCGCGCTATTTATAATCTAGGCCCAAGAGCTTCACTTCGGTAAAAATTCAGAGAGATAAACATACTAACTGTTGTATCACAATTCATATTCGAAAATGTATGTAAAAAAGAATTTTGAAAAATTTGAAAAGTACAGTAACATTCATCATGTAAACACTAGGAATAAGGATAATCTAGTAACTCATACTACTCGTATACAAAGAATTAGTAGGTCTTTTATGGGGCAATGTATACGTTTTTACAATAAACTACCTAAAAATATCCGAGACATGCCAATTAACATGTTTAAAAAAGCTATTAAGAGTAGACTTTGTATCAAAGGCTATTACAAAATTTCGGATTATTTAGATGATAATACAGAGTGGTTATGAGCAGCTCCTCATTCAGCAATTAATGTTATTGTAATTGTTACAGCTTTAAGGTACTCCTAACTTCTATGAATGCACAGGTTTTTTTTTCTTACTCTTGTGATTGTACAGCGTAGCGTGTTTTGCCTGTCGAATTTTGGTTTTGATCTCTTTTAGCATACCTGCTATAGTTCGTAGTTTATTTTATAGTAGTAGTTTTTTATAGTAGGTAGTTGTAGTTCGTTTTATATTTTTATTTACGGTTTGGTCATGCTCACTGAATAAGGTTCTGCTTGAGGTAGCTATGTGGGGCGGGTCGCTCCCTTCCCTTTAATTTGGTTGAGGAGAGTGATGGCTGCTCTAGTAGTTAACTCGTGATCGGGTGCTGCTTGTGGGATCTGGTCCAGCCATATTTTCTTCTTTTCTTTAATGCTTTAATTTTTTTTGTCTTGTACAAAATTTTGAAAATTTATACATATATACAATTTCGAAGGGCATCACACTGGAGCTAATACCATATATGGTGTACGAAGCATAAAATTATGTATATTAAAAAAATATTGTATATTTAAAAGATTAAAGGAAAAAATGACTGCCCGCTGAGTTTCTTGCCGGATCTTCTCAGTTTGTGGCCGCGTTCCGATCCGGTGGTAGATTATTGTATTGTGTTCTAACGTGTAATATGACAATATGTAAGTGCCCTTAAGGGGCTTATGCAGAATAAATGATTTGATTTGATTTGATCGATTAATAGAAGAATCGATTTTTCAGGCTCAAAACAGCGATTTTATAAATCGATCTTTTGAGCTGAATCGATCTGGTAAGTCGATTCTTTATCCTACAGAATTGTCGTTCGATTTTTTTTCGGCCACTCGATACTAAGTAAGACTAATAACACCTTCAGGTTTTCTAAAAAAAGAAAAAAAAAGCTCATCATCAGAGTAAATATCTCTCCAGATTTCCTAAAAAACAAAAAGTCATCACAAACCATGTCCAAAAGAAAAGATTGATAAATCGATTAATTTTCAAGAATCGATCTTTTTCAGAAAGATCTCCTATCCCTATTGTAAAAACGACCAAGGAATTATCAAACGCAGATAACATCTATGCAAGAGAAAGAAAACTCGAAATATATCGCTAAACCAACGAGTTTCACCAGCGTGGTTATAGTATTGCGACGAGGACACGGCGCAGCATACGCTCAAGGTCTGTGCCGCTTGGGCAGAGCAGCGTCGTGAGCTTGTCGCAATCATCGGTGCCGACCATCGCTAGGGAGATGCTCGGCAGCATCAGGAATTGGGACGCGGTCGCAGCCTTCTGCGAGAAGCCTCCTTCTGGAGGCGGCGGGTCGCGAATGCGACCCGCTGCCGGCGACTGGGGCGGCGCAGGCGGGATTACCTGCGTGCAATGCCGCCCTAGCCGAGGCCGCGGGTGACGTGACCGGGGATTAGTCCGTCACCCGCCGAGAGGCTGACCGCGTGAGGAAAAACCGACGTCCTCTCCGAGGGGGGGGGGGGACGTCGGTCAATGGGAGGGTACCCCGGGTAGGGGGTATTCCGTCGGGCCGACCACTGATGACAAGTAACCCTGCTCCAGTGGTCGGCCCAACGACGAAGGCGACGTGGTGTTCGGGTGGGTTGCGGATGTTGCGTGCTTAAGCCCCTCTGTCGCCCCGGACGGAGGGGTGCGGAGGCGCGCCGACCTCAGCCCACCCCAAAAAAAAAACAAAAAAAAAAGCGTGGTTATAGTAGGCCAATTTTCCTCCCATTGAGGACCAGTGTATATTGATACGCTGATTGATGCTGATAAATAGATTGAAAATAGAATCATTGGTGTGTGCTTGAAACCACGCCACATGAGTGAAAAATTCAACAGGGCGAGATTAATAATAAGAAATACAACATTTTTATTGTTATATTCATAAAGAAATAACATTTACAATATATATCTTAATATATATAAATTGCGTGTCACGTTGTTTGTCCGCGATGGATTCCTAAACTACTTAACCGATTTTAATCAAATTTGCACACCGTGTGCAGTTTGATCCAACTTGAAAGATAGGATAGCTTACATCTTAATTTATAGTCGCAATATTATTTTATTGCAAATTATTTGTCTATTATTTGACATTCACAATTATCTGTTAACTCCAAACGATTTTAACAGATGGCGATATCTGTTGACTGGATTGAGTAATTAATTAATAGATGGCGCTGCTATGTCAAACCTACAAACGTGGCATATACGATTTTAACTTGCTTTTTTACATATATGCCATTTCTAAAAAAGTGAGCCATCGCTCAGGACGCCTGGCAGATGTGAAACATCGAAATTATTATGTAGGTATAGGTATATATAAGTAGGTATATTATATGCATAAAAAAACATATTACGACAGGAATTAATATAGAATAAAGTATTAATAAAAATAATATTACGATTTGTTTTCCAGAAAATGATGATTTTTATTCAATAAACATTTATTTTCCTTAGTATACATTATAGGTAACAATTTACTTTGAGCTCACTAGATGGCGTTGTACAAAATTTTAAATCGCACTATGGTTTTGTCACAATTTAGAAATATGTATCTGGATATTTAATTAATAGTTAATTAAGAGAGAACCGCGAAGCGTGGCGTTAAACACCACGCGACGATCGGGTTTACCCTCGCCTATAGATGTTTCACATCTATGACGACCTCCATGACAGATGTTCTCCTACAGTTCCACTTAAATTAGTTTAATAAAATGTAATATAACAAAAACATTAGCCACAGCAACGCGTGGCCGGGTCTGCTATTATCATTATAAATTACCTGGAAAGTTCTGATCTAACTGATTGTCATTTGTGTACTCTAAGAAACCACCCTTAATCGACGAGTGCCGACTTTACACGAACGAGAGTTACATAACTAAACGTGACGCCCAAGTCTCATTCAATATTCACAAAATAAAGTATACGGCACCCCTAAAGAAGTTTATACTTCATAAAAAGAAAAACAGATACAAATTCATATAATAAAATTGTTTCACTTTTAAATACAAAATTTAAACAAGATCGTAACTTTTAACAGATAATATTGATCCGTTGATTGAAAAAATATCTTTTAAAAATTTAAAAACTTGCAAAAGTAATAGAATGATTCATTTGAATAAAGCTAAGCAATCACATTAGTTTATATTTCAAGAGACTTCAAGGCTACGTTGTACGTCAGCTCATCCAAATGATATTTTGTTGAATGAATCACATTAAAGTATATTATTTGGCATCAAGGCGCCATCCAAATATTTATTTTTGTGGCTGAATTTAAGTGCGTACACATTCACGAGCGCAATACAGCTGTGATGGTCGTTGAATTGACATTTTGTGATACGAAATGAAGAAATAAATGTTTCTGATTTGCTACATTGTAAATTATTATGTTTTATTTTATTTCTTGATTTGTACATTGTATGACAAAGTTGCTGACTAGTACGCTTTAAACTTCTAACCTACACGATTAATTTCGATAGTTTTCACTCTCATTATTTCGTTTATGCGTAATTCATATTACATTTATAGAAAAAAAAGTTAATGTGTAAAAAAAATTATTTGGAGCGTTTGCTTTAGTAATGCTGGCAAAACTTCACGCGGTATTTCAAAATGATCTTCTATTGCACTATAGATATACATATAATAAAAATATCTACTAAAATGTCGATGGCATATATTTATATCTTACAAATAATCTATCCATTAGCTTTTACGCCCTTTAGCTTACTTTCACCCTTTGTTGGACATAGACCTTCTACCACGTTGGCATTTTATGCTATCTAGTGGACCACTGCTATCCATCCCTCCGGAGATAATTCAGCTGGTTTATCCATTACAAAATCAAAATTACATAAAAAAACTCGCCTTGCATAGATGTTGCCTTTTGATGCCACGTCTTTTATGACACCCACAGACAACAAAGTGTGAACTATATTCTTACTCCGTCATCACACGAAAGAAATACACAAACTTACTCTAGCATTTATGATATTGATTAGGATTAGGATATAATAAGCTAAAATGCTGCTTGCTGAATATAATTGTAAGATTGCAACATTATATTTAGACGTTCTTGCCCAAAATCTTCGATAAACAATATTGAAGATTTCCAGCGGGACTTTCAAATTATTTTATAGATAGTGTAGGATACATTACGGTAATGGTTCACCTGTGACCGTAAATGTATTTCAATATCAAGGTGTTTTGGCGGCAATATGTATATTTAAGATGGCGCTCTTATACAATATTTAAGTGTTTTATAGTATTAAATTGAATCATTTTACTGATATTTTATGTAATGTAATACAGTAAAAATGCCGAAGTGTAGTGAATATGATATAAGTTGTTTACATGTATTTTCACGTTCTACCAAAATTCCCAGAGGATTTGTAGATTAAGTCGTCAGCGTTTTCTCAATAGCGTTACTATTAATACATTGATACCCTTGACTAACTGTCAAATTATAAAAATGAATAAACTGTTCAATAAGAAGTAGAGGAATATAACACTAGTTTTGTAGAAAACTTCAGAGGATCTTCTCGTCCAATATTCCAGCGGTTTTTTTTTTCTTTTTTTTTTTGGGTGGGTCGCGGTCGGCGCGCCTAATATTCCAGCGGTGACATACGACACTGCAACATGGCCTTTAAATGTCGGCGCCATAAAAAGTTCAAAGTCATTCAACGTGCTATGAAGGGACTCGGTATTTCTCTATGGAGCTGAAGAATTAGCAAGTTGAAATGGCAATGGGTAGGCCACATTGCTCGTCGAACCGATAACTGTTGTGGAAGAAAGGATCTCGAGTGGTAACCATGAATTGAACGACGTAGAATAAGACGACGTCCTACTAGGTGGGACTGACGACATCTAGAAAGTCACCGGGAAACGTTGGATGTAAGTGCACAAGCCTATACCGAGTGGTATTCTTGTGAGTAGTTTCTTTCTTTTATTTTTTTTTAAATACTCTGTTTAAAAGTATATCTGGAACTAAATAAGATTATTGTCGTTCAGTAGTGTGTATCCACTATAATATCATCATTGATCTTTCACATTCACGACACTTTAGCACCTTCTCTTATTACATCACATAAAATACCACCTATTAGTTATTATCTTATTGTTTGTTAAATGTTATTTTTGTTTATTATATATATATATATATATACATATATATATATATATATATATATATATATATATATATATATTTTCATTTTTACTTATACGTGTAAGATTAGATAAATAAGTACTACAGTTAATCCGTATGTTTATTATTATTATTCTATTATTTGAATATTGTTTTCAAAAGCAGCTGTAATTTTTAGTTTAATTATATTCAGCCGCTACCTATATATTGCTGACAGACGTCGCGGGACGCTGCAGAATAACAGCGTTGCGGTATCTCTCTTACAGGAGATGCCCCAAAATTATGCTGAGCAGCGATCCTTTTTCTCTTTTGCGAAGGGAATACCAGTGATAATATCAATTTCTTTTTTGTGTGTGTTTTTTATTATTATTATTGTTTTATCTATATTGTACTCACTGTTTGAGCTTTTGTGATGTTTCCCTCCCGTAAAGGAGTAATAAATCATTTTTCTTTCTTTCTAGTAGGCCTACATCCAACAGAAGACGTCTATGAACTGATGGATGAATGGATGGATAGAATCTAACAATGTATTCGATTAAAAGACTTTATATCCATGGCTATAAATAAGTATTTAAAAAATGACTAAGTACCACAGAGTATCCGAAACAATGTTGTCACAGCTAAATAAATTTAAAAAGTTATAACATTCGAATTAATATATCAGTATTATTTCATATATTGATAATGATTTTTTTTTAATTTAAAAGAAACATAATCACAAATTTTACATGATAAATTTTATTGGATTATATAGTGTCTAATTATTCATAAATAAATATTCATAAATCTACTATTTGGTTAATAAGCTTGTCGTTAGCGAAGAAAAAAGGTAATTTACTAAAATATATTACCTTACAAAATGTTACTTTATTCAAAGCTTGTCACAAGCATGAAAAATTTTCAAAGCTCAAATACGTAGGCAATTTATTAATTTAACATTTGTTCGTTACAGAATTGTTTTAAAAAGGTTTTTGAGAAAGCTTGGGACCACGTCATTTTGTCCGTTCAAATGTCAAGCCCAATTATGAAGTTGATTTGGAATTCAAAGCATGCATGGGTTATATGTTAATAAATTACAAAGGACCCAGCGTAGACTCATAAGGGTAGAACTCTGAAATTGACATTGATCATTAGTTTAACATGGCACATTCAAAAGCTAAATTTCACGTTTTGAACATATGAGTAGAATAATTTATCCATCATAGACTTAATCTAATCGTCTCTTTTCAGACTAATGTTAAATTACTCAAATTTTATAAATGGTATCGGCATCTGATGGTACTGACTCTTGACCTACTGTAATAGGTCAGACACGTTGGAATAGGGTTTTATTAAAAGTTTTCCTTCTCGTGCATAGATGTTATATACATATTATATAGAAAGAAAGAAAGAAAAAGAAAAGTATTTATTTTATGCCACAGAGGAGAGACATTAGGAAGACACAGAAAAAAAAAACCTTACAATAAATGTAAAACAAATAAAATCTAACTAAATAAGGAGACATAATAATTGTGATTGAATGAACGTCTCAGCTGCGGCAGAAAAAAGGATAACTGCTCAGCAATTGTTGTGATATCAATGTAACACCACAACGCTGATTTTCAGCAATGTCCCTTTTTTATTCTTTCGACGTCAGACATCAAAGCCACCAAGTGGTGGCGCATCATATCCCTTACCACACCGCCACCACCTCTTTTACCACACCCACGGGCAAGATATATGGTGATATGATGATGATGGTTATTCCGCCACCATATGGAGAAGATGGTATCGGGTATACCAACTTTTCATGTGGTGAAGGAGTAAGAGTACAATTCACCACCCCCTCTCTTGCTCGTGGTTATTCTAAAAGACGACTAAGTGATACAATATGTATCTAACACTTATGCAAGAGAAAGAAAACTTGAAATAAAACCCTATACCAACACGTCTGACCAGCGTGGTATAGTAGATCAATTTCCCTCCCATTGTGGAGGAGACTCGGGTCTTACAGTGGAACGTATATGAGCTGTGATGATGATATAACCTATTATTTAGTTCTCTATTATAACATATTATTAAGTTGGATGCAGGCGGCACAGGAGCACACTCTGTGGCGTCTGTCTCTGCAAGCTATTTCCTATGATCCTATGATCCGGAATACGGAAATCCGCAGAAGAACGGATGTAACCGACATAGCACGCTGAAGTGGCAATGGGCAGGCCACATCGTTCGACGAATGGACAACCGCTGGGAAAGAAAGGTTCTTGAGTGGCGACCAGATATCGGACGACCCAGTGTAGGACCTCCCCCCCACTAGGTGTACCGACGACCTGGTGAAAGTTGCTGGGCGTCATTAGATGCAGGCGGCACAGGACCGCACTCTGTGGCGTAACATGAGGGAAGCCTACGTCCAGCAGTGGACGGCGATAGGCTGAAATGATGAAGATGATTAAGTTCTCCTTGTAAGTTGGAATAAGATGACGGAATTATCAATTTTATGATTCTCAAAAGCCTACGAGGGGTGGCGACAACTGTATTCTTATCTCGTTACCACGATGACAGATAACATGTATTGTTTCAGCTCATACATGTTCCAATGTTGGGCTTAAGCCCCCAATAGGAGGGCAATTGACCTACTATACCATGCTGGTCATACATGTTGGGTTATATTTCGAGCTTCCTTCTCTTGCACAGTTGGTATAATCAGCATTATTTCAGCTCATATGCGTCCCACTTTTGGGCTCGAGCGAAGGTTGAACTTCTCCACAATAGGAGGGAAATTGACTTTACTATACCGTGCTGGTCAGACAGGTTAGTTTAGTTTTATTTCGTGTTTATCTTCTCTTGCATAGATGTGATATGCGTATTATATCCCTTAGTCGTCTTTTACGACATCCGCGGGCAGATAGGGAGTGGTGAATTGTATTCTTACTCCCTCACCACACGGAAAACTGGTCAGATATGATGGGTTATATTTCGAGATTTCCATCTCTTGCACAGTTGTTATATGCATATTATATCCCTTAGTCGTTTTTTAAGATATCCACGGGCAAGATTGTGAATTGTATTCTTAATCCGTCGCAACACGTGTTAGATGTATCGACTTGAAAAAGAAATAAAATAAACACTCACATATCTAAGAATACTATTATAAATTTTCCTAAACAAAGACAGTACATGTCAATTCGTATAAAAATGTAAAACCTTCTATCGACAAATTTACACATCAATTTCTCTCGTATTCATTCCACATTAAGCGAAGGTTTTCTCGTCCGTTTCCAACGTTTTATTTTGCCAAATCTTTAGAATGGAAACCATTTGTCTTCTGATTATACTGAATCCGACATACATTGGGCGTAAAATCTCCATTTTATTGTTATAATTTCAGTTAATGTCTTCCGAGTTAGTTTTAGATCGATTAATACATACGCAATTACTTCTAAGCGAACCGTTCTTGATTAATCAAAATGTGTGCTTGAAGAATACGGTTCACTGCCTTCCTTCCTGTCCCTGGATATAGAAAAGACAACCAAAGGACATATACAGAATGTATCAGGTTATAGGGCAACTGGTCAAAAGGGAGCTAGGCAATGGTGGTAGGAACCCATGAAAAAAATTTGAACGAAAAATATCGATTCGTTAAGGAATTAGAGACATGTAAAGTTTTCAATTTTGTTATCACTTTTTCGTGTAAATCTGATCGAAATGTATAAAGTCAATGATACTTAATACGCAACATATTCATATTTTGTTAAATGTTCATTAGGAATTGAATAAATCAATGATTACATTCACATAAGCAAGACTAACTTCGCTTTAAAACAGCTGATCGGCCTATGATCGTTGACCGCTCGCCGTTGTATCTACAATGTCATTGAAACGTTTACGCGATTCTAGGTATGAATGAAATTATACTGTCAAAGCTTTACATGCCTACATGTATTCCGTCTGTACATGCCTACATAATACGTAACATTTAAGGCATAGACTGTTAGACACATTTTTTTGAAATCACTATAACTTTGATGTTATATTGTTTTTCGTGTAATGTACATTCTAATTATGATCTATGACCGTTAAACTACAACATACTCGAACAGTTGTCCCATAACCTGATACGACCCTGTATATACTACGTCAGCTATAGTACGTCAATTTTCCTCTATTTCGGTGGAGGCTCGAGCTGAACAGTAGCACATGTATTAACTGGAATAATGATGAATCTTGTTTTTGTTATGTGTGAATCGCACAAAGTATTATCCTGCGTAGAAATTGAACTTTAAACTTGGCAGCTTAACCACTATGTCATCTGTGTAATCAAATTATTCTGTTATCTATCTATATACATAATAATGTGTGTTTGTCTGCATGTCCTTTATAGAATCGTAAATTATCCAGTTGATCATGTGATGATCTTCAGCAAAGTATTGTGCATGAGCCCAAGGTTTCTGAGTTGGTACGAGCCGACCTGGTGGAACAGGTAGGTGGCGTGGTGATTGACTTCAAAGAGAATTCGTTTTACTATTTTTTTAGATTCGTACAGAACAATGTCTGTTGGGTCAGCTAGTAACATATAATTCAATTCCTGTCTTCTTTCATCTGAAGTTGCGGGTACGAATAAAAATATACGGCAGTCATTGCTCAGATGGCGGAGTGGTCTATGAACTGTGCGCTTACCCTTGAAATCAATTCTAATTTTGAATCCGATTCAATTCCAATCACACCAAACTTATATTTGGTACTTAAACAAAATCGAGAATAAGTTTTTCACGTCTGCCGTTGTTATTTTCACCAAATATGCCGTACTTACTTTAAATTAATGACGTTACCAAACTCGATCACCACAAAGGCGCTTTCATGAAATTGTGCATCATTAACGATTTTAAACTACGTCAAAATCACGTAGGGAGTAGCAAATATTTGACTTAATCGACGAGAGTCAAATTCATTTAGTTTAAAAAAAATGCATTGCACTTGATTCCAATCGTGCGCTAATGTCGCTTTCAAGAGTGCCAAATTGCTCAAATTCAAGTTGCGATTGGATTTACGATTGGAATCAAGATTCAAGAGTAGGCACACTGATCTATGATACCAAGTGTTCTGGGTTCGATCAATTCTTCGAGCGATCCATAAACGATTATTTTCAATCACTGTGCAGTTACTTCCATTATATTATCCAATCCAATTATATTATTATGAAATCTCCCGGGACACCATTCGTGCCTGAGTGAGGGATATTATCTTTCCTACAAAATTCCTTCTGACGCTAAACTTTTTATTTTGCAAATGCCTGTTTTACGCTTATGATCCGATACAAAATTACTACGAACAATTTTTCTGTATTCAAATATTAACTTGTCATAAACACCTACCATATAACCAAAAAATTATTAATGAGTAATAATAGTTTAAAAAAACTAAAATACACACTTAATTTAAACGCCTGTTGCCCTTAGGTGAGGTTGCCGATTCTCAGGTTCCGTCCTCGAAAATGTTATCTTGTTCAAAGTCGGTAACTTATCTAAGAAATTGGTGATCGACGCACTTGGTAGTTTATTTTCTTCGTCACAGCGCAAAAATACTCCTGAATATCAGATACAAAAAAAATGCCAATCCTGAAAATCCTGGTAAGGATAACGGGACTAATTGTTTAAAATATTGAATTGCTATAGATAATTATGCCAAATTTTGAGTCAATCTAACATTATGAAAGGGGTCAAAATCATATTTTAAGTTGCCGCTACATGGTCACATAGGCACATCTAAACCAATAAAATTGGAGTGTCTGTTTGTAATGTCAAAATAATAGGCTTTTTTCATGCTCACGCGGTTATTTGCACGACACCTATGCCTAAAATAGCAATTAAAAAATTTTTGTCTGTCTGTCTGTCTGTCTGTTTGTTCCGGGTAATCTTCAAAACGGCTGGACCGATTTCAAAAATTCTTTCATCAATGGAAAGCTATAATATCAGGGCGTAATCTAGGCTATATTTTATCCCGGTATTCCCACGGGAACGGGACCTACGCGGGTAAAACGACTATAACCTGTAACCGAAGCGAAACGAGGGCGGGTTGCTAGTACTAACATAAATATGAAGCTAACAAAAGCGTGTTGAAAATATAACAAAAAATATGTAAATAAAAATATTTGATGCTCTCGTACACCTTGATATGAAGTCATAATTTCTATTGATACTTAGAAATGGGAAATAACGAGGAAATTAAACACAACAGCGCTTCCGTAACCATTGTCTTTGCATAGAATTGTTTTCAAGAACTCAAAACAAAGTACAACGAAACGGCTGTTAACTTCACTTGAAAAAAATATATATTACTCACATAAAGCTGGGGAGTTATTGGTATGCTTATTTGAGTGCGCTTATATCGGGAACTAACTTGTACAATTTCACAGAAAGCCTTCTGGCAAACAGCTTGTTTATCGGACAAGTTTATCCTATTTTAATAACATAAATACGAATGTATTTTTTTTGTTTCTTACGTTTAAACGCCTAAACCACTTTACCGATTTTAAAAATTCTTTTACTAATGGAAAGCTATATTATCAGCGAATAGTATATTCTATATTTTATTCCCGTATTCCCACGGGAAAGATAACTACGCGGATGACACTCGAGGAATTTGCTAGTAATCTATAAATCATTATTTAGCCTTTTGCTATCCTATACTGGTAAGCCTCCTTCGAAAATCACCAGATTTCCTTAAAAACAGCGCCATCTTGTGCCGCCTGTATCCAGTGACTCCCAGTGATCTTATATAAAACCGTTGGTTCACCTGAGTAATCCAATAATTATTCGTTATTAGATGAGAATAAAAATACAAAATATGTCTCTGTCCATGTGGTGACGGAGTAAGAATACAATTCACTACCCCCTTTCTTGAACGTGGGTGTCGTAAAAGACGACTAAGGGATATAGTTTGCATATAACATCTATGCAAGAGAAGGAAAGCTCGAAATAAAACCCCATACCAACACGTCTGACCAGCGTGGTTATAGTAGGTCAATTTTCCTCACATTATAAAGGAGGTTCAAGCCCAGCAGTGGGACTTATATAAGATATGATGATGTTGAATCCCACGCCACCATACATTACAATTTTAAAATATAAACTAAGGGAAGACCCCAATTTGTATGTTATTACAATTTTTGTTTGTATTCATTATTACTTTCTTCGTAAGCTATTTTGTTACTAAAGTTTTTTGGTTGAATAGTCTCAGGTAATTTATTACTTGGATTATGAAATGGATTCTTAATACCAAAAAGTTGTTAAGCGATATTATAACCCGCTTAAGACAGCTGAAACTCTTAAGTGGTAATTTAAAAAGAAATATATATCTATACCAAGAAATAAAATTGGAGTGTCTGTTTGTAATGTCAAAATAATAGGCTTTTTTCATGCTCACACGGTTATTTGCACGAGACCTATGCCTAAAATAGCAATTAAAAAATTTTTGTCTGTCTGTCTGTCTGTTTGTTTCGGGTAATCTTCAAAACGGCTGAACCGATTTCAAAAATTCTTTCACCAATGGAAAGCTATAATATCAGGGCGTAAACTTCCCACGGAAACGGGAACTACTCGGGTAAAACGACTATAACCTATAACCGAAGCGAAGCGAGGGCGGATTGCTAGTGGATAATAAATTCAAGTTTTATAGGCTTAAGGACTTAAAAAGACAGGTCCTGATTAGTTATTTATCAATATTTATGGTGGTGTGTGGTGATGGAGTAAGAATACAAATCACCAACCCCTCGCTTACCCGTGGCTGTCGTAAGAGACGACTAAGGGATATATTACGCAAATGACATACATGTAAGAGATGAATAACTTAAAACAAAACCCTATACCAACCTGGCTGACCAGCATGGAGGAGTCTCGAGCCCAACAGTGGGACGTATATGAGCCGAAATGATGAAATGAATGATGAATCAGGTTGCTGGTCAAATAATACGATAATTCTTAGAATAATAACGTATAGAACGATAGTGACCATACGTAAGCCAACAAAAATATGAAACAACAATGCAAGCTATTACACACGTACACCACAATACAAATTATGAAATCAAATTTTGTTTTTAATAGCATAAATCGTCGGGATACTTTTAAAAGTATTGTTAACTAGCAACCCGCATGGGAGGCAGGGAGTGCAGACCCCCGGCTTCGGCCCCAAAGGGGCGGAGCGGCCTGACGACCCCGGCCGCTCCCGCCCCTAGCGCGACCCTATCGCCTGCCAGCGTGGAGGAGGTGATGGATACGGCCCACTAATGGCGGCCGAATCTTACCACCTCCTGCAGGCCAACCTCAACCACGCCGCCGAGGGACAGGACGTTTTCCTGCAAGCCATGGCGGAGTGGTTGATCGGTGCAGCCGTAGCCGCGGAGCCGTACGTGGTGCCTGACCGGCCCAATTGGCTGGGCAGCAGTGACGGCTCTGTGGCAATCGTCGCCTCTACGTCATGGCATTCCCCGCCCTTGTTGCTCAAGGACAGGGGCGATGGGTATGTCGCGTAGGAATGGGGAGAGGTTACGCTATTTGGTATTTACTTCTCCCCTAACAGGAGCGCGACGGATTTCGGGGCCTTCCGCACCATCCTGGGGGCCTCGATACGGCGACTGGCACCGCGCCAAGTCTTCGTTCTGGGGGACTACAACGCCAAGTCCACGGCGTGGGGGTCCCCCAGGACGAATGACCGCGGGCGGGCGGTCGAAGAGTGAGCGGCGGCACTGGGCCTCTGTTTGCTGAACAGGGGCTCGGTGCAAACGTGCGTGCGGCAGCAGGGCGGGTCGATAGTGGACTTGTCGTTCGCTAGCCCTAATGTCGCAGCACGTGTGAGGAGCTGGTGCGTCCAGGAGGAGGTTGAGACCCTATCCGACCACCGATACATCCGGATAGAGGTCTCCCGGACCCTCCTGCAGCCCAGCAGGGGTCACACGGCGGACGGAGCTCCCGCGTTTCCGCGGTGGGCTGTGGGTCGATTGGATCGGGACCTGTTGGCGGAGGCAGCCATCGTTCAGTCGTGGCTGTCCTCACCGCCCCAGGCGGACGGGGTGGATGCCGAGGCTGGCCGCATCCGCTGTGCGTTAACGCAGATCTGCGATGCGGCCATGCCCCGTGTGCGGCGTCTGCCTCCGAAGAATGCGGTCCCCTGGTGGTCCCGAGAATTGGCGGACCTTCGGGTCGCGTGCATACGTGCCCGGAGGGCTTACACCCGCATCCGAGCGCGTCACCGCGACGCTGAGCGGGAGGGCCAGCTGTACGAGGCTTACCGTAGTGCGCGGTCTGCCTTCAGGCTGGCCGTCCGTACCGCCAAGGACGTTAGTCGGCGGGAGATGCTGGACAGTCTCGAGCGTGACCCCTGGGGTCGCCCCTACCTCGCGGCGCTGAACAAGCTCCGCGGGCGGGGCCCCCCCCTCACCGAGACTCTCCAGCCCAGCCTCCTCACCAGAGTTGTCGAGGACCTCTTTCCACAGCGGGCGGAGCACACGCCCCCGGTCATGGCTTCGCCAGACAGTGACCGGGAGGCCGACGATGAAAGTGCTCCGCCCATCACGGAGCCGGAAATGGGGGTGGCGGTGGCGCGTATGCGAATCAAATCCACCGCCCCCGGGCCCGACGGTATTCCGAACCGTGTGCTGGCCCTGGTCCTCGAGCACCTGGGACCACGCCTCAGGGGACTGTTCGACGCTTGTTTGACGTCCGGGCAGTTCCCTGGGTGCTGGAAAGAGGGGAGGCTGGTTCTCCTGCCGAAGCCGGGACGGTCTCCCGAGTCGGCCTCGGCCTATAGGCCCATCGTGCTGCTGGATGATGCGGGCAAGCTGCTGGAGAGGGTGTTGGCTGCCCGCATCGACCGGCACCTCGTCGGGGTCGGGCCCGATTTGTCGGACGCCCAGTTTGGTTTTCGGCGAGGGCGTTCGACGGTCGCGGCCCTGCTGCGCCTGAAGGCCGTGGTAGCGGAGGCCGTCACCGGCGGAGGAGTCCTGTTGGCGGTGTCCCTGGACATCGCCTGTCGTAAAAGACGACTATGGGATATAATATGTATATAATATCTATGCAAGAGAAGGAGAACTTGAAATTAAACTCTATACTAACATGTCTGACCAGCATGGATAGTAGGTGAAATTCCCTCGCATTGTAGAGGAGGCTCGAGTCCAACAGTGGGACGTATGTTGGCTGCGATGATCGGTGTCTGCTTTTCGTAACGGTGTGTGCGCATATCCTAAAAAACTTCTCTAGTTATTTTCCCTAATGCGCCAAAAGTAGTATAACTTCAAAGACTAAAAAAATCTCGTAAATTTTAAAATATTCTTATACATTTACATAATCCATTAAGTTGCATTGTATTAATACTCGGCAAAAATTTAAACAGAACGCAAGGTAACACCGTAAAACATTGTAAAACTGATCTAAATTCACCATAAATATTCATAAAATCGTCGAGAGACGATTCTCTGTGCTACACTTATTATCATTCGACAATCCGTTCAATGATGCTGTCGACCTAGTCTCTTCCTTATCTATAAAATGGTGACGTCTCATTAAAAATGCTTTCGTTGTTTGAGTAATAAAATAATTCTAGAGACAGTTTCTTTTTAACTAAACTCAAGCAATCGATTTTTCTCGAATCGGGCCCCAGACATGGATAGATTTTATTTAAAATTTTCCTTTTGTTAATTAGTTTCCAGTGTTATCTACGTATTCTTTTTTTTTGATGGTATTACGGTCAGCTCACATGGCGTCCATTCCGTCCTGGGCGACTAAAGAACGGCGCGTGGCCCCATAACCCAATGTAATCCCTCTCCTTCGCCATTGGGCCGCCCACCGTTACCAATTTCCTCGTGGCCAGCCCGGCGAGATACCCTTTCGGGTACCCTCCCTTTACAATGCCCCTCTCGCGTAGGGATGCAAATATCGAAACCAAAAACATCGATGTTTGAGAACAAACATCGATATTTTTTTTTTATTGCTGACGGTGGCAAACGAGCAAACAGTACACCTGATGGTAAGTGTTGCTGCCCCTCATGGACCTTTACAAGGCCGCTGCCTACCGCGAAAAAAGTGAAGGGAGTGTGAATGCGTGCATTGAGGCTTGGTGATACTAAAGGCACCACCAAAACCCTCCACACGCAAACACCCTCAGAAAGCTGGGCTTCCGGCTCTCTCACTCACCGAACGAAGCGCAGTAACAAATCGCTACTACTCAGACGTCGACTTTCTGCGAGAGTGTGGTACTGCCCCGGACGGACCGGCCCGCGGCTGTAGACAGATAACTGTCGACAGTGTGGTCCTACCACTCTGATATACAAAAAACATCGCCCTAAAACATGATGTATCGAAAGATCGATGTTTTTTTAGAAATCTATGCGATGAGCCTTTTTAATACGCTTTTATTAGCCTCAGACGTATCTATGTTAGTATGTAACGGAATCTTTGAACATGATTTTGACCCCCTTCAAAACGTCAGCTTAACTCGAAATTTGGCATACTTATTAAGGACCAATGACAATTCAATATTTTAAGCAGTTTGACCCGTTATCCTTACTAGGATAATCAGGATTAGCGGTTTAAGCGTATTTTTTTAGTTTTTTTGAACTATTATTTTAGTTAAATCAAGCATATTTTTTACATGAAACACCAACATTTGCGTGATGTGAGGACCTATTTTTTGCAGGCTCTACTAAAAGTGCATTTTAAATCCCGCAGGCAAAAAATTCGATGTCAAAACATCGTATAAAATAACATCGATACATCGATGTTTTACAATAGTGATTGTTTTTTTATTTCAGAAACATCGATGTATCATTTGCATCCCTACTCCAGCGACGTCGGTGGCCCTTGCGCGGACAGCCTCTCTGCGGGTAACAGACTAATCTCCGATCCAGTCACTCGCGGCCTCGGCTTAAGGCGGCATCAGGCCCAAGGCGCCAGCGACGGATCGTGTCGCCGTAGAAATTGTCCTCACGCGTACGATCCGCCTAGCCTGCCAAAATTATAAGTATATACAGGATCTTTTCTGGGTCATTATGTTGTGGGTATTATGCTTAATCATACTGAAATAAAAAATAAATAAAATGGAGATTGTAATATTAAAAGTTAAACATGAGAATTTACTTTATTAAACTTATTCACACCTCATTTATAAATAATAATCATCATCATCTCAATCCATATATGATCCACTGTTAGGCTCAAGACTCCTCCATTATGAAAGAGAAATCGATCCACGCTGACCAGACGAGTTGGCATAGAATTTTGTTTCGAGTTTTCCTTTTTTTGCATAGATGCTATATGGACATTATATCCCTTAATCGTCTTTTACGACACCCACGGGCAAGGAAGAGGGTGCTATTCTTACTCCATCACCACACGGATATAAAAAATAATCAAAAATATTGATACGTGAACTGTGAATAATGGCACAGGCTTCCTCCAGAAAGAAAATTGAGTTACTATAGTACGCTGGGTAGATGGGTTGCATAGGATTTTATTTAAATTTTTTCTTCTTTTATAGAGACCTTATCTATTTACATCCCTCAACGGATTTACAAACGATATCCAAGTGAATAGAAGAATTGATGGGTATTGTATTTTTACAAGGAAAACAAACATAGAAATAGTACAATATATAACTTAACTGATTCCTTACAACTTATGTACCTATCGACTGTCAACACAAGAGAGCCGTTTACACATTATTACAAAGAACTTCGATTGAAATGCCATTGGGTACGCATTACATAAGACCTTTATCGGGTCGGATTTTCAAGCCTGGAAACGTAGATTACATTTTGTTCGACAAGAAAATCCCTCTAAGGAGTAAATGATAATATTGACTTTATATAAAACGCTGAGTTTTATGTATAGAGATTAATGTAATTGACTAAATTCTAATATAGGTATAGCTCCTAATAATTTCATCATTGCAGCCTATCGTCGTCCACTGCTAGACGTAGACCTCATGTTACACCACAGAGTGTGTCTTGTGCCGCCTGCATCCAACGATACCCAGCAACTTTCACCAAATCGTCGGTCCAACTTTTTCGCCGGTTGGGGGCGGCGTCCTACACTGCATCGTCCGATACGTGATCGCTACTCGAGAACTTTTCTTCCCCAGCGGTTGTCGGTTCGTCGAGCGATGTATCCTGCCCATTGCAATTTCAGCGTATTCTTCCCATATAACTCTTTAATTTTGAAATATTATTCATTTCAAGGATTCGAAGGAAGGATCAAGGATTTGAAATATTGTTGTTATTAAATATATTGATTTATATAATTATATTTATAATACATATATATATATTTTTTTTGGACAATAATCAATTCACCCGTAGTAGACATTTCATTCAGGATCCACTAACAAGGAGACCCTCAGACGTGAGGGGGATTTCTAGGATTTTTGGTGGGGTGGTAAAGGGGGCCCGAGGATATCACAACTACCAGATATTAGGGTCAACTGGGCCCTCGTTAAAAAGATTTTAAGGGTCAAATTTGAATGGGTAATTTACTCGTATGTAGTAGAGAAATTCGCACTCGACACGCCAACTAGTGGTAGCCTCGTGGTAACGTGCTCGCCTGCGGAATCTATGGTCTCGGGTTCGAGACCCCAACTTGTCTTTTTTTTAAATTATCACAATATTGTGTAAAATTAGTTTTTTTTCATAATTTTACGCAGAATTATAAATTATTTTCCTTTTTTTTCACGATCTCGTTTTTTTCACTCTGACTCCCGCAGCGATAAAATGTAGCCGGTGTAGACAATGTCTGTGTTTTGTGTGCCTTTACGAGGAATTCCATCCAAAAATTTGTAAGGATGATAAGAATGTACGAAAAATGTACATTTACACGATAAATATAAATATTGATTTTTTCACAGTTTTATAATTATTTATTTTCGTTCCTTAACGCCTCAATTTTTATATTGAAGAGTTGATACATGGGAGAGAACTAGAAAAGGAGGCGAACGTGAAAAAAAGCAAAATAATTTATAATTCTGCGTAAAATTATGAAAAAAAAAACAAATTTTACGCAATATTGTGATAATTAAAAAAAAAGGTTTCGAGTTCGAACCTGAGACCATAGATCCTGCAAGCGAGCACGTTACCACGAGGCTACCACTAGCTGGTAATTCGAGTGTGAATTTCTCTAGTACATACATTACCCATCCAACTTTGACCCTTAATATCTTTTTAATGAGGGCCCAGTTGACCCTAATATCTGGTAGTTGTGATACCCTCGGGCCCTCTCTACCACCCCACCAAAAATCATGGAAATCCTCGACCCACACGTCTGAGAGTCTCCTTGTAAGTTATATGGTTAATATTTACACACCATTTTTATGGTAATGTAACGGCTCTAAACAATTTTATTGACCCCCAACATGTAACCACACCTCTAGTGAATAAATGAATTTGAATTTGAAGGTACACGTTGTTTTTATATCTCTTTGTACAATTCTTAGGCAAGTACCTCTTATCGTACTTACAAAGTTTTGATATGAAACATCTATAGGCGAGGGTAAACGTAATCGTTGGCATGGCGTAAACAGGCCGTGGTGTGGCGTCACCACGCTAATTGCCAGTAAGTGTACTTCTGACCAATTGTCACAGTAATATTGTCAGTGGCATCGAATATAACTATTATATTATATTACTAGCAACCCGCCCTCGCTTCGCTTCGGTTTTAGTCGTTTTACCCGCGTAGTTCCCGTTCCCGTGGGAATACCGGGATAAAATATAGCCTAGTTTACACCCTGATATTATAGCTTTCCATTGGTGAAAGAATTTTTGAAATTGGTGCAGCCGTTTTGAAGATTACCCGGAACAAACAGACAGACAGACAAACATTTTTTAAACTGTATTTTAGGCATAGGTGTTGTGCAAATAACCATATGAGCATGAACAAAGCCTATTATTTTGACATTACAGACAGACACTCCAATTTTATTTATTGATATAGATTACAAAAATCACCGATTAAAAGAATTGAGTTGTCACAGTTTGAAATGTTTTTCAATTTTTAATTCTTGTATTTAATGAAAATAAATGTTTATTCATCATCATCAATCATCATTTTGGGGGCGTCCATAAATTACGTGAGGTGTTTTTTTAAATTTTCTGTACCTCCCTCACCCCCTGGTGAGATGTCGTGAGATTTTATTCAACCCCCTCCCACATCCCCCAATCTCACGTGAGATTTTTAAAAAGGTGGGTTTCTTACGTAAACCCGTTGGATTGTTATTGTAAAAAGAAAAAAAAAATTGCTTCGTGTTTTTATTTACGACTAGTTAAGACTAGTAATCAATATTGCTGAGAGTTTAATTATAAGTGTAATAAAAATTTAACAATTTATTTTTGTTTCAATTAGAAAAAAAAATGCGTGATATTTGCCGAGACCCCCCTCTCTCCAACGTAAGATTAGATGAGATTTGACTCGACCCCCTCCCTCCCTTAAACATCTCACGTATTTTATGAACGCCCCCTTTCTGGAAAAAAAAATTGTAATATTTTGTATTTACATTCTGCCATATTAGTTCCTGCCGTAATCTGTAATTTTATATAGATATATATATATATATATATATATACTTATACATACTCGTTGTACGGCCCTCCACTAGGTGGACTGACGACATTCATTCATGCAAGTAACCCTGCTCCGGTGGTCGGCCCAACGACGAAGGCGACGTGGTGTTCGGGTGGATTGCGGGTGTGCGTGCTTACGCCCCTCTGTCGCCCCGGACGGAGTGGTGCGAAGAGCGCGCCGACCGCAGCCCAACCAAAAAAAAATAAAAAATCCTGCCCGTGTTGTAAAAGACTAAGGCATATAATATCTATGCAAGAGAATGAACACCCGTAAAAAAACTATACCAATACGTCTGACCAGCGTGATATAGTAGGTCAGTTTCCCTCCCATATTGGAGGAGGTCTAAACCCAACAGTAGAACGTGTATGGGCTGAGATGATGAAGGTAAACTCGAAAGAAAACCATTTACCAAACCAGTTCGATTTATAGAGTAGATCAATTTCCCTCCTATTGCGGAGGAAGCTCTACCCCAGCTGGGGGACATATACGAGCTGAGATTATGATGATATCATATAAATGAAATCCTTATCCTTAGTAATATTCGGGTGACCGGACCGGGGATTTAGTTCGGGCACTTGCGGAGAGGTTAGCCTCGCGACGGCGATCGGCAAGGGTACTCCCTCGGGGTATTCCATCGGGCCGAACATTGACGTCAAGTCACCCTGATCCGGTGGTCGGTCCAACGACGAAGGCGGCGTGTCGCGGGTGGGTTACGGGTGTGCGTGCTTGCGCCCCTCTGTCGCCCTCGACAAAATAAAAATAAAAGTACCCACCCCAAAATAAAAATCTACACTAATATTATAAAGAGGAAAAATTTGTATCTTTGTGTATGTATGTTTGTAATGAATAAACATAAAAACTACTGTGTCGATTTCAAAAATTCTTTCACCATTGGAAAGCTACATTATCCCTGAATAAAATGAAACTACGGATTTTATCGCGTTTGTATTTGATTTTTGATTGCCCGATGTTTCGAACACTTTACAGCTTAGTCCACCCGTGACCATGAATGCTGTAACCGTGAATGCTGTAAAGTAGTTTTATTTATAATGTGTAATACTCGCGTAACACTCTGTGTGACACTCTCTGGCAAGATAAAGAGTGGTGAATTCTTACTCACGACACCATACGAGAATATGTAACAAAGTATAATAATTTTAAGATGGAGCTGGGTATGGCGATATATTTGTATTCCTACTCGATCACCACAAAATTTTATTACATCAAAAATATTACGTCAACGAAAATCCAGATATTGTCATAACGAATACCCCAATCCTAAATAAACAAGGCAGATAAAATAACGAACAATGGATACACAGGTATATGTACCTTCCTTTAGGAGGATAATGTTGTCACATTAAAATATTTCTTTCAAAGGCTTTTCATAAAACACCCTTAGTGTTAATTAAAGTGTCGTGTTTTAAGGAAAAAACAATATGTCGCTTATAATCCTGTGAAAGAAATAAAACACAGGAAGCATTAAGGGGTAGAGGACAGCGCTCACCTAGGTAATTTGTGATATTAATAATGCTCGCCAAACCACCTGGCAAGTATTGCGTTAATGACATTATTCTGCCTTCATGAGCAGGCTTAAATCCAACTATGAACAATGTTAATCATGATAATTATGTTAATTAATTAATTATGATAATTATGTTATATTAATTATGATAGATTGGTAAATGAAATACAACTCTATGTAACAAGAAACTCTATGTAACGACACTCAAGGGACTGTGAATTTTTTGACGTTATAGAGAGTTGTCGTTAATTGGAGTGAAAAACAAAATTGATATTATTTTACTATTCTAATATTTATTTACTAATATAGTACAAATTTTACAAACGTAATAACAAATATGATTATGATAACGTTTAACAACCTAACGACAGCCCAGTGGCCGAAGTAAACATGTGCAAGTCAATCACACGAAAAGAAAAGATATTTTTTTACAATGTTTCGTAGGCCCGTTGAGGTAAACACGTGCTAGATAATAAAATAACAAAACAACAAAGCAAAGAACGAACACAACTGCAGCTATTACTAATTTTGGTAATTAAGAAAATACTGCTCAATGCTAAATAATGCCTTATTGTCATCGTTATTTCGAGTGAACGTGAAGCTATATAGAGTATATCATTGTATGGACAATATGGCAAACCAACAAAAATTAAGTCATTTCGATGTTTTAAGGAGTGCTGATTAAAGACTGAAGTAGATGCCCAAACTCCTCGTGGTCTTTGCGGTTGGCGAGTTTATCTTGGGAAAATCCTAACGCGTCTACGAGCTCATCAAACGACCATCTACCCACGCTATCCAGAAGGGTCATTGCCAGACTGACAGACCTGCAACACCGGAAGGGGAGACGACAACAATATCGTCATTTCTTTCATTCATCATTTTTAATAGCAATTTATAAACAAAATTATTCACAGCATTAACAATATTATGTTCATTTGATTTTTGTGGAAGAAGCATTTTGGGCGTAATGCTCGATGATTTCAATTCCACGCCATCTTTCCCGGATAACCGGATCAAAAATATCACTACCGAAACTGTCCATATTCGCATTGCCATTATATGCCAACGCCGCTCAAGTTGTCGGCGGTAGAATGTGTCACCATCGATTTTTACGACTCTTACGGCAAGTAAGAGTTAGCGATAACTGTCTTTTTAATTCCTTCCTTACACGACTAAAAGTAAAAATTGTACATAATTTTCCTTTAGTAATAAAGAATACAGGCAAGTATCCGTAAGTCAAAAACAAATTTAGAACTCATTAAATTCCTTAGAAATATTTCAGAAAAATTATATCCGTCTTCTAAATTTAATAGAACATTACAGACGTTTACAAATAAAATATTAAAAGTGTTTGGTTAGCGTGTGTTTCTGGAATATTTATTTTATACCTTGAAAGCTGTTAGAATAAGAGCATATTAAATATGTATTCTCTGGGATATATTATGCGTGCTTCTATAAAGTCGCATACGAGTATCCTCGCTTAGAAAATTACATTACACCTGTCGTCGTTACCTTCTCAAAAGAACGTGACTGACATTTCTTTAATGAAAATCATTTTGGAATCCCGATACAAAAAAAAATTAAGTTTCTGTGTCTGTCTGTGGCATTATTGCTTCTAAATAAGTGGCCGATTATGATACGAGCATTGTTTTGCTTATCCGTGTGGTGACGGAGTAAGAATACAATTCACCACTCCCTATCTTGCCCGTGAGTGTCGTAAAAGACGACTAAGGGATATAATATGCATATAACATCGGTGCAAGAAAAGGAAAACTCGAAATGAAACCCTATACCAACAAATGAAACACTAACCTATGCATGGTAAAGTAGGTCAAATTGCCTCTCATTGTGGAGGAGGCCCGAGCCCAACAGTGGGATGTGGAATGCGATGATGATAATTGTTTTGCTTGAGTGTTGAGGTGGTCGAGCTGGTTCTTATTCGCAATTTATTATTATCCTTCAGGCGTTTCAAAAGTATTAGCTCTCGTTATTAGCGGTCATATTCTTAGACGCATAATGGAGATTTACTTTACGTTCAAATATATGTGATCTAATAGACTACAGGCCCATGTTGAAAAAATTATGGGTCATTTGAACCACGAGGTGACCTATTTAGAACGATATAAGAGCATAAAATAATAAGATTCAGCACTATGCCGTCACTTGTAAGCTGTCCAACTGAGTGCAGGTGAGAATTCAAAAGTACAGATAGAGTGAGTACATTTTGGTCATATATTTTTGTACGGCATTCTTAACATCGATAGATCCATGAAAAATAATAAGAAAACGCGCAGTGCCGTAAAAAAATGGTGCGCCACAAAGTCGGAATTTCTTTTTTATTTCCGACAATTTCCAGGGTAAATTTGGTCATTTGATTTTGTACGGCATCAAGTTTCATACTATTTCAATACAGCTTTTAATCCATTATTCTGCAACGCCGTACAAAAATCATGCGACAAGGGGAAAAAATCGAGGGTTGCAACCCCCTCTCTTTCCGTGGTCCAGGGAGTGATTTGACACAACATAAAATCAATTTATTTTGAAAATATTTTATGCATAGATAATATTTTTTCATATGCCGTACATTTTCGTTCAAAGGGAAAAAAAAATGAAAAAGAAAAATCAAAAAGAAAAATCCATATAACGAAATGTATCATAATAGGAAGGATATTGATCTACTATACCACACTGGTTCTGACCAGCGTGGTATAGTAGGATTGTTATAGGGTTTTATTTCGTGCTTACCTTCTCTTGCATAAATGTTATATGCGTCCCCTTAGACGTATCCCTTACACATGTTTAACGACACACAGCCAGGATTTTTTTTAATCTTTATTTTTAATAAGGTCTTTTGAACACAGTTCATGTCAGACCTATCGTAAACCTAACCATACATTGTAAGCTTAAATATTCACTAATCTATACATTAATATTGCTTCGCGAGACATTGGCCGAGTTAGAAATTCTAAAAATACCCCCCATATCTAACTTATTAATGTTTAATTTTTGTACAATTTTCTTTCTCTCTGATTCGTTCCGCACACACTCCGCTAAGAGATGATGCACATCTTCTATTTTGCCACAGGCCTCACAGTTAGGCGAATTTACTTTTCTCATTAGAAATGCAAAAGCTCTCAGCGGCATGTGTCCGGAACGAATCCTGTGAGCTGTGAGCAGTGACCAGCATTTTACGACTGACCTCGACATTATTCTTACTCCATCACCACATAATAAAAAATGCAGTTAACATACACATATTGCCTTGGATAATTAGAATAAATAATAGTAAATAATAATAGTAGATGAATATTGCTACAATTTCATAATTCGTCGTCTCGTCGTTGTCTTAGCTCATACATGTCCCACTGCTGGGCTGGAGCCTCCTCCTCCTCCTAGGAGGGAGTTTGAACTGCTATACCATGTTGGTCAGACAGGTTGACATAAGGTTTTATTACGAGTTTTCCTTCTCTTGCACAGTTGTTATATGAATATTATATCCCTTTTTTTTTTGTGGGTGGGTCGCGGTCGGCGCGCCTCCGCACCACTCCATCCGGGGCGACAGAGAGGCTTAAGCACGCAACTCCCGCGACCCACCCAAAAACCACGTCGCCTCGCCGTCGTTGGGCCGACCACTGGAGCAGCGTTAACTTGTCGTCAGTGGTCGGCCCGACGGAATACCCCTAATTGGGGTACCCTCCCATCGACCGACGTCCCCTCTCGGGGAGGACGTCGGTCGATGGGAGGTCTCACGCGGTCGGCCTCTCAGCGGGTGACGGACTAATCCCGGTCACGTCACCGGATATTATATCCCTTAGTCGTATTTTACGATATCCACGGGTAAAATAGGGGGTGGTGAAATGTATTTTTACTCCGTCACCATATGGATAATTCATAATTATGAAGTCATTATTGTATTTTATTAAACCAAAAAATGGTGTATAAAGACTTTTATTACGTTTATAAACGTGTAAACTCGTCAGATTTATAACAACAGGTAATTTAGATGGGCGCAGATGGCGGGCTTTCAATTCATCACGCTTGCTTTCAAACTCACAACACATCCCTTTTAAATCATAATTTAGGTACCTGTGGAAAGTAAGATTACATAACAACTGATGCAAACGAACTAAAGATCGAAATTATTATAACTACTGTAATAATTATGGTAATGCTTCGGTACTAATCCAATTGAATGTAAAGAGGAATGAGCGAACGAACCCATTGTGCACTGGACTAACTCTTTTACAATTAAATCCCTTAATCCCTTTCGGTGAACCGATTAAGATTGTAAAAGATTTTAAAGGCCAATTAAAAAATAGAATAACAACACAGATGGCGTAGTAGTTAAGATACCGACCGACCGCGCCAGTGTCGTGGATTCGAATTCCACGCAGGAAAACACTTTGTGCGATCTACAAATTGTTTTTCTGACTCTAGATATAATTTGCGTCCGTCAATTATATGTTTGTAAAGGTTAGAGGACGCTGCACCTCTCCAAGTAGTCTGCCACCACCCGCCTCATGTATATGGGCACTCCGTCATTCTGGAGCACCTCCCTGATGCAGCTGAATAACAGAATGTTTAATGTGTTGGCGATTTCTTGGGACACCTACAAGAGCACCCCTCCACGTTCGACCGCCTCTATGACCACGGCCCTAAGGCGCATCCGGAGACCGTCCCGGCTTCAGCAGAAGCACCAGCCTACCCTCCTTTCAATACTCAGAGAACTGCCCGGATGATAAACAAGCGTCGTATAGTCCCCTGAGGCGTGGTCCCAGCAAAAAATCGTGCTATGATTCATGGTACATATTGTAAAGGATTTTCAAAGAGTGGACGGGTGGTACGGCGCCAGAGCGCTGACGGGACAGCGACGCGGCAGCCAGGCACGACCGCTGGTCAAGCGCCGAGCGTGACGACTGACTTTTCCTATATTAATTTGTACATAAAGCGTTGCCAAACGTCCGGATAAAGCCGGACATAGCTAGGCTTTTTAATTACGTGTCAGGCCAAAATAATCGGTGTCCGCCTTTTATTAAGCTTTTTACATTTTGCAAACGAGCTACCGCCGAGCGTGGCCGGGCGCAGACGAGTCGACTGTTGTCATAATAATCCAAAATGCTTAATTTTACACACATTTTTTTTTCGTACCTAATAATATTAAAACACAAAATCCTCAATAATGTAGGGTGTCCGGCCTTTCTACCCAAATGTCCGGCCAAACTGGCTGCTCTGTCCCGCTATTAGGTTTGACGACCTGGCAACCCTATTACATTGCAACTGCTTACATTGCCCCAGCGTCGCGTCGCCCTCCCGCCCCGACCGCTGTTTAACCAAACCTTAACGGCCCGTTCACGACCTTGCCGCTGTGAGCGACAGCTTAGCGCGGGGCGGCGAGCGGTAAAATCAAAAGTATGAAAATGTTTGAAGCACGCCACGAGACGCCGCTCATAGCGAAAACGCGCGCGGTTTTATTCGAGCGAATTGCTACAGCGGCGCGCGGTGCCCCGAGCGGCACGAACAAAAGTACTAGCGAATGAGTGCGCCACGAAACAGAGCGGCGCGAACAGCGGCGTAGGAGTGACGTACTCAGCGGCGTAAATTAAAACAAAAAAATTTAAACGATTTTGTGGCTGTAATGGATACCGAGGAATTTATTGCTTAATTTATTATATACATATAGTAGTGTAAGAATATATTATTATTTAATGGTAAGTTTAATTTAAATTAATAACACAATTTTCGTGTGGTGACGGAGTAAGAATACAATTCACCACTCCCTATCCTGCCCGTGGATGTCGTATAAGACGACTAAGGGATATAATATGCATATAACATCTATGCAAGAGAAGGAAAACTCGAAATGAAACCCTATACCAACATGTTTGACCAGCATGGTATAGTACGTCAAATTCCTTCCCATTGTGGAGGAGGCCCGAGCCCAACAGTGGGACGTACGTGGGCTGCAGTGATGTGCGGTGTGATGATAACACAAAAACATTGAACCTAGATACCTACTAAACAAAGCTCCTAATATGTTGACAAAACTACTGGTATGTTTACGTAATGTAGGTAGATAGTTGACCAATTTTGAAAGTTTATTTTGTTCTCTGTCAATAGGTAGATAGTAGATACCTAATTAGCAAAACGCTTAGTAAACATATCAGTATTTCGTCTGTAGATATGTAACTACACACGAAACTACTAGTATGTCTTATACGCTATATAAGTAGTTGACAAGTTTTTAAAGTTTATTAAGTAGGTACTTACAGAGACAATAAACATAATTACTAATATATTTAAATAATGTACCTAGATAGTGGACAAGTTTTACTTATATGCCTATTGGATTATTTATGAAATAATTTCTATACTTATCGCGAATAGCGGTTGCACGTAAGTGAAAAGATCTCCAACATAAACATATAAACGTTCGTATAGGTCACGAAATTCGCCATTTAAATACCGATCTTTATATAGTTAGTACACTCCTTCTCTCATATTAAGAATATCTTGTTTTAAAAATGTAATGCTTTCTAAACAGAGAAGGGATAATTTTGATAACGCCATGATTTTGAATACGTTTTGATTACCTAAATACGTCCACCGCGGCCGCTGCCGCTAACCGCTACTGAGGGTACGTGGCGTCCAAAACGCACCACTCACCGACGCCGCTTGGCACACCGCGCCGCGCGCCGCTAAGACCAAAGTCGTGGCCAGGCCGTAAGAGTTATTTAGGCAATACTTTTATATACTTATTGCCTGCCTGATGTCAACCGTGATAATAATTACTACAAATTTAATGTTTAATAATTACTAACCATAAACTATAATTTTTTCATATTAAATCATTTTCTTCTTATACTGGCAATTTGTACCAAAATGTGGGTCAAAATTTAATAACTAAATTTCTGTAGCGGGTAGATAATTATATAGAGATTTATAAATCTCTGTAATAACGATGACTTGTCGGATGTGTGACATCTTAGTCCACCCGTGATCATGAACGCTGTAAAGTGTTCGAAACGTCGGACAATCAAAAATCAAATACAAACGCGATAAAATCCGTAAAGCAGTTTTTATTTACAATGGGCGTAAACATCAGAAATCATTAAGAATATATTTGCTGACAGGGTGGCATGAAGATTGGTCGCCATTAGATAAAGTTGAACTGGGATGTAAACTGTGTTTCTATTACAATACTTTTAATAAAAAACTTGAAAATGAAATGGTATATTTGGATAAAAACAATGCGATGTTGAATTTACTTTTTAACGCGAATAATAAAGCGAGGATTATAATCAAAAATGTTAAGCGGCTCTTATAAATGAAAGCTAACCCAAGTAAATTGAGTCGACGGTGAAATTCTAAAACGGGTCGTGAATTAGCAATCTATTATATGTAGCTATACTGTACTACGCTGTTAATTAATATAGAGACAATCTGGATGGTATTAAGATCAATTCTTAGATAAGTAAGGTTTCCTAATTTTTTAAAGACTAAGTAATAATTGCCGTGTGGTGACAGAGTAAGAATACAATTCACCACCCTCTCTCCTACACGTGGGTGTTATAAAACACGATTAAGGGATAAATTATACATTGAACATCTATGTAAGAGAAGGAAAACTCTCAATAACTAATAACTTTTTTAAATATTTTTGTTTTGGATATATTGTTGCTGCCGCGACTTGATTGAACGGGCCCATCAAAATATCAGCGGTGTAGTATCATATTTACTGTACCATAAGCTGAGATGGGCATCATATTTTGGCCCCGCATATTCGACTCCTTGTTTTTAGTTAGTAGTTCTTATTTCTTTTGTTGGTGTCTATATTGTGTGAGGTTTACAAAATAAAATTTCTTTCTTTCTTTCTTTCTTTCAATAATACGCCAACCCGTCTGACCAGCGTGGTTTAATTTCCCTCCTCTTGTGGAGGAGGCTTGAGCGCAACATGGGTCCTATTTTGAGCTGAAATGTAGAGTAATAAAAAAAAATCGAGAACTTCATCATTTTAGATGTACATCCATCGCTTGTATACCACTGCTGCGCTCGAGCCTCATTCATCATGGGAGGGTAATTCGCCTACTATACCATACTGATCAGATGGGGTGGCATTTTTTTTTATGGATGAGCTAGGATAAGCGCACACGCGGTCTATTCCGTCCGGGGCGACGAAATGACGGCGCGCGGGCCCATAACCCACCCGTACCCACGTCGCCTTCGTCTTTGGACCGACCACCGGAGCAGGATGACTTGTCGTCACTGACCGGCCCGACGAGACAGGTTGGCATACGGTTTTATTTCGAGTTTCTTTTCTCTTATAAATAAAACTATTTTACGGATTTTATCGCGTTTGTATTTGATTTTTGATTGCCCGACGCTTTGAACACTTTACAGCGTTCGTGGTCACGGGCGGATTAAGACGTCTCAATCAACGTCCAACAAGTTATCGTTATTACAGAGAGTTCTTTTCTCTTGCATAAATGTTATCTGCATTATCAAATCCTTTAGTCATCCTTTACGATATCGACGGGAAAGACAGGGTAAAGAATTATATTCTTAAATCACGACATAGAAAATTCTTAATAAACAGCAGCTGACTTTACTTTTAATTTTATTAAGATCATGTCTGGGTGTTAATATTTATCACCAATTATCGATTATAGACTATAAAATAAACGTTTGATGTAATGGTCTATTATTAATAGTTCGACCATAAAATTTTATCCCTTAATTTCCTTGATCCTGTGTAATTGAATCGTGAACTTTACCAATTCTCGAGGCCATCCACGAATTAAATTAAAATGTACTGAAGAGGTTCAGAATTTGATTGAAAGTTATTCATCTGACGAAACTGTGTCAAACTCTTGGATGTAGACATTAAATGAAAAGTTTACTTATTGTTTATATATTAATATTGGAGTTGTAGAGACTCCTTGATATTTACTGAATATTTATGTAATTTTACTTTTCGCAGCCATATTTTTAGACGACAATTCATATTTTATTTGAAAATATTAACAAATTCCCTACGTATTTTCTGTTTCGGGGGAATAAAGGGATAAAATAAAGGCTATGTTACACCCTAATATAGTTTTCTATTGGTAAAAGATTTTAAAAATCGGTTTAGTAGTTGAGACGTGAAAAAATATACAAATTCATATTATATTTATTCATAATCACAAATTCAGCATTTATAATAACGCAATTAAAGGCTTGTTATTATTCGTAGCCACTAGTGTTGCCCAAAAAAGTCTTGGTCTTGCGGTCTTGGTCTTGGTCTTGCGAGAAATGCGAGACCGAGACCAAGACCAAGACCGCTTAATTTTTGCAAGACCAAGACCAAGACTGGCCCTGCAAGACTTGAGCAAGACCAAGACTGGGCCTGCAAGAGTCTCGCGGTCTTGCATTTAATTCAAATCACCATTTCAGCTTATATACGGTTGAGCTCGTGTCTTCTACATAACAGGAGGAGAATCGGCCGTGGCCGGAGGGGAATCGCCACGGTGATCGGCCGTGTTGTTACAGGTCATACATGTCAAGTTTTCCTTCTCTTGCACCGATGTTATATATTATAGCCCTTAGTCGTGGGTTCGCAGTCACGGGTAAAATAGGGGGTGATGAATTATATTCTTACTCCGTTACTACACGGCAAGTCAAATCAGACTTGAGATATCCATCTATTGGTGTTGGCTTTTCAGAATTACTCTTCGGAAAGGCTTAAGGACAAAAATACCGTAATCACGAGAGTGCTCTTGCCCATTATACATATTTATATATCCGTTTATTCATTAGCCCAACGACGTTCACTGTTGGACATAGAAATATGCCTACAATTAATCTATATAAATGTCCATGTAGGAACAGAGTACGATCACCATCAGGCAGTACATGAAGCGTTGCTCCCAGCGCTATTTTGCCTCTGCCACGACTTACCCCAATCCACTAGTGGTTGGGGCGGTAAACTACGTCCCTTCAAAAATATCCGCGGTCCGACGTCCTCGCCATCTTCTTGAAGAAGAAGATGACGCTATTATGATCGCCCAAGAAAGGACCTACACAGCTCGCGTAGCGATAACAGATAAAACTCCGCGGTATCGGCCTCGCCGTCGAGGTCGAAAACCGCGCCACGTAAAAGTCATTAACCTAAACTTGGCCACGCCCACTTTGCTCTCAGCGACGCCCCGAGCCGAGGTCCGTTCCCCACAGGGGGGAGCCCTCGGGCGATGTTCGCTTAACTTACTTACCGGGTTGAGAGCCATCAGCGCTCACCCATTGACCGCGTTAAGCTGTCAAGGTCATCTGCGACCAACAGCTACACACACACAAAACAAAAGACAGAGTACGAATATAATTCACCACTCTCTTACCCGTGGATGTCGTATCAAATCGGATCGGGCAATGGTGTTAGAAACCCATGAAAAAAAATTGAAATAAAAATATCGATTCGTTAATGAATTGAGAGACATGTAAGTTCTCAATTTTGTCATCGTTTTTTCGTGTAAATTGATTAAAATGTATAAAGGAATGATACTTAATCTACAACATATTCGTATTTTGTTAAATGTTCATTAGAATTTGAATAAATCAATGATTACGTTTGCATAAGCAAGACAAACTTCGCTTTAACATAAATCAGCTGATCGGCCGGTGACCGTTGATGAGTCGCCTTTGTACCTACGTAACCATTGAAAGGTTCGCGCAAATCTAATACCTATTTATACTGTCGAAATTTTACATGCTTATATATATCCTGTCTGTACATACCTACATAATGCATAAAATTTAAGGCATAAACTCTTAGACACACATTTTTGTAATCACTATAACTTTTACGTTATATTGTTTTTGTGTAATATACATTCTAATTATGATCTATGACTGTTGAACTACAACATACATGAACAGTTGTCCCATAACCTGATACACTCTGTGTATATAACATATGTGCAAGAGAAGTGAAACTAGAAAGAAAACCCTGTACCAACATGTCTGACCAGCGTGGTATAGTAGATCAATTTTCCTCTTACTGCAAGGAAGCTTAAGCCCAGCAGTGGCACTTTTATGAGCTGTGACGATGACGACGAATATCATACATTTTACAAGTATTAAAACCATAAAATTTTAAATCAGTTTTATATGTTCTTGAATAAATAGTATATTAAGAGCTACATGGATCCAGCGGCCAAAGTATTTATATAAGCAATAGAGCAACAGGTTTTTTCAAGTATCCAGAGTATCAGTAACTAAACTGGAAATACAATAGATACATACCACTTAACTTGAAGGGGAATATAAACAATCGCATTAATTGTAAAATATCGCATTGATTATAAAATGACATAAAATTTATTGTATCAACTGCCTCGTGTGGTGACGTCTTAAGAAAATAGGGTCGAAAGTCCTGTCATAAGAGCACAACATCCAAGCCACAACATAGCCACAACATCCAAGGCGAGGCGGGAGCGGAAGAAGGCAGAAGCCATTGCTGCACGCGAGGCGGGTGGCAGCATTGCCTCTACTGGGCCGTCGGGCCTGGAGAGCGAGTCCACCGCAGAGCCGTCGCTGGAGGAGAGCGTCGGCAGTGGCAGCGGATCCGAGGACGAGGGCGGCATTGCCGCAGGGCCGTCCAAGACGATGGAAGGCAGCTCGGAGTCGAGGCTGCCGAGCGACGAGGGCGGCACTGCTGCAGAGCCGTCGCGAGACGAGGGCGGCAGTGCCGCAGGACCGTTGGAGGCGGCAATACACACGGCCTCGGAGATGTCGGCGGACGAGGGCGGCAGTGCCAAGGAGCCGTCCGCCGAGGAGGGTGGCTGGATGCAGGTCGGCCGAGGTGGTAGCGAGGGCGGTGGAGGCGCCGTAGCGAGTAGCGGGCCGTCAGTTGAGGTTCTGCGTAGGTCGTCGGTGTCGCCGAAGAGAAGCGAGGAGAGGGTTAGGGAGGCTGCGGAGGCGCCATCCCCAAGGGTAAAGAAGAGGGAGGAGGCCCTCCCCCCGAGCGTCCGGAAGCGCCCCGTCAACGGGGACAGCTCAAACACCGACTCGGAGGGGAGTACCAACATGCCTCCTCCCAAGGTCCCGACTATGCCCCGTGGACGCAGAGGTCGAGGATCAGCGGTGGTGGCGAGGCCAGGGACCCCTGGTCCGGCCGGCCACGGTGGCGAGGTGGCGGCCCTACAGGCCGCGAACGCCCGCCTTAGTGAGGAGGTCTCCGGCTTGCGGGAACGCAACCGCAAGCTGGAGACGGAGCTATCGGCGGTGCGACGGGAGAACCGCGGGTTGGCCAAGGAGATGGCCGACCTGCGGGCCCAGTTCGCGCGCCTGGCGCCGGCCACGCCGCCGGTGCCGGCCTCGCCACCGAAACGGGCTGCGCCGGGGAGGGCGGGCCCGTCGTCGGCGTCTGTGGTGCCGGCTGCGCCCGTCGCGGCTGCTGCGCCGGCTGCGCCCGTCGCGGCTTCGGCGCTTCCTCCCCTCGTCGTGGTCCCTCCGCCGCCTCGTGGCCGCGGGAGACCGCGGAAGGGGGAGGAGCCGCCGCTCGACGAGGTGCACGGCGTGTCGGAGACGGCGGTACGCGTCATCTTAGCCCGAGTAGGGGTGATGGTGGATGCGCGTATCGCCGCCGTAGCGGCCAGGCTCCCGCCTGAGCCGCCCCTCCGACCGCCGCTCGCCGCGGACGGGGCGAGACGGCCGCAAGCGTCAGCTCCCACCCCGCTGCCCTGTCAGGGTGGCCGCGTGGTGAGCTACGCTGCGGCCGCGGCCGGGCCCAAGGGGGCCAAGAAGGCCGGCAAGGTGCCGGCTCCCGCCAAGGCCGGGCCGCGGCCGGCGCCAGCGGCTTCACCGCAGGCGCCGGCCAGCGCACCCGCGACCGCTCCTGCTACGCTCAGCGCTGCTGCCAGGCTCGAACAGGGCTGGCAGGTGGCTGAGCGGAGCAGGAAGGCACGCGGCCAGAAGCGGAGAGCGGCGGCCAAGAGTGCCGCCGTGGCCGCCGCTCCCCAGGCGGGAGCCGGCAGAAAGGGGAAGAAAAGGTCGCGCAGGGGCCTCAAGTCGCCGAAGACGGCCGCGGTGGTCATCACCGTGCTGCCTGAGGCGGCTGAGAGGGGCCTCAACTATGAGGCCGTCCTAAAACGCGCCCGGCGGGAGCTGGACGTCTCCAATATCGGGGGCGTCGAGGCGAGGACCCGCAAGGCCCGGACAGGGGCTCGAATACTCGAGTTCCCTGGGGCCGAGGGCGCGAAGACGGCCGATAGTTTGGCCACGATGTTGAGGGGCCTGTTCGGGCCGAGGGATGGTGTCCGAATCGCCAGGCCTGTCAAGTGCGCAGAGATGCGCCTGACGGGCTTGGACGATTCCGTGACGGTGGAGGACGTCCGGGAGACCATTATGGCGCGTACCGGATGTGCCTCGGACACCGTCCGGATTGGCACCATCCGCACTGGTCCGGGCGGCGTCGGTGCTGCCTGGGTGCAGTGTCCGGTGGAGTCGGTCAAGCAATTGGCCGACTCAGGCAGGCTCCTCGTGGGCTGGAGCTCGGCGCGGGTAACCGTGCTAGAGCCCCGGCCCGCGAGGTGTTACAAATGCATGGCGGTCGGGCATACCCGACCGACATGCAAAAACTGCTTTGACTGCAGCGGGCTATGTTTCCGTTGCGGTCAGACCGGACACCAGGCGGCATCGTGCTCTGCGGTGCCCCACTGCCCCGCGTGTGCGGCAGGCAATAGGCCTGCCAAACACCGCATGGGCTCTGGGGACTGCAGACCCCCGGCATCGGCCCCGAAGGGGCGGGACGGCCCATCGACCGGGCCAGTCCCCGCTCCGAGCGCGGCCCGATCGCCCGTCAGCGCGGAGGAGGTGACGATGGATACGGACCGTTAATGGACCCCGTATCCATTCGTCTCCTCCAGGCCAACCTCAACCACACCGCCGGTGCGCAGGACGTGTTCCTGCAAACCATGGCGGAGTGGTTGATAGGAGTAGCCGTAGCCGCGGAGCCGTACGTGGTGCCCGACCGGCCTAACTGGTTGGGTAGCACCGATGGCACCGTGGCAATCGTCGCCTCCACGTCGTGGCCTTCGTCGCCTCTGACCCTTAGGGACAGGGGCGTCGGATACGTCGCGGCGGACTGGGGGGAGATTACGCTCCTCGGAGTCTATCTCTCCCCTAACTGGAGTGTGACCGATTTCGAGGCCTCCCTCACCATCATGGAGGCCTCGTTACGGCGAATGGCATCGCGCCAGGTCTTCGTCTTGGGGGACTTCAACGCCAAGTCCGTGGCGTGGGGGTCTCCCCGGACGAACGACCGAGGACGGGCGATCGAGGAGTGGGCGGCGGCACTGGGCCTCTGTTTGCTGAACAGGGGCTCGGTGCATACGTGCGTGCGACAACGGGGCGGGTCGATAGTGGACCTTTCGTTCGCTAGCCCCGAGGTCGCCGCACGCGTGGGGAGCTGGCGCGTCGTGGAGGAGGTGGAGACCTTGTCGGACCACCGGTATATCCGGATAGAGGTCTCCCCGGTAATCCCGACGCCCAGCAGGGGTTACGGGGCGGATGGACGTCCTGCGTTCCCGCGATGGGCTGTGGGTCGCTTAGACCGGGACCAGCTGGCGGAGACAGCCATCGTTTACTCATGGCTGTCCTCTGCCAACCAGTCGGACGGGGTGGACGCCGAGGCTGGCCGCATCCGCAGTGCGTTGACGCAGATCTGCGATGCGGCCATGCCCCGGGTACGGCGTCCGCCCCCGAGGAGGGCGGTCCACTGGTGGTCCCGGGAGCTGGCGGATCTCCGGGCCGCGTGCATTCGCGCCCGGAGGGCCTACACCCGCAGCCGGCGGCGGCAACGCGACGCGGAGCGGGAGCACTTGCTGTATGAGGGCTACCGCAATGCGCGGTCGGCCTTCAGGCTGGCCGTCCGCTCCGCCAAGGACGTCAGTCGGCAGGAGATGCTGGACGGTCTCGACCGTGACCCCTGGGGACGCCCCTATCGCGCGGTGCTGAATAAGCTCCGCGCGCGGGGCCTTCCCCTCACCGAGACTCTCCAGCCCAGCCTTCTCACCCGGGTCGTCGAGGACTTGTTCCCGCGGCGGGCGGAACACACGCCCCCGGTCATGGCTCCGCCAGACACTGACCGGGAGGCCGACGACGACAGTGTTCCGCCTATCACGGAACCCGAGATGGGAGTGGCGGTGGCGCGCATGTGCGCAAAGTCCACCGCCCCCGGGCCCGACGGTGTTCCAAACCGCGTGTTGGGCCTGGTCCTCGACCACCTGGGTCCCCGCCTCAGGGAGCTGTTCGACGCGTGTTTAGCGTCCGGACGGTTCCCTGGGTGCTGGAAGGAGGGAAGGCTGGTGCTCCTGCCGAAGCCGGGACGGTCTCCGGGGTCGCCTTCGGCCTACAGGCCTATCGTGCTGCTCGATGACACGGGCAAGCTACTGGAGAGGGTGGTAGCTGCCCGCATCGAGCGGCACCTCGTCGGCACGGGGCCCGATCTGTCGGACGCCCAGTTTGGGTTTAGGAGGGGTCGTTCGACGATCGCGGCTCTGCTGCGCCTGAGGGCCGTGGCGACTGAGGCCGTCACCGGTGGGGGAGTGCTGTTGGCGGTGTCCCTAGACATCGCCAACGCATTCAATAGTCTGCCATTCAGCTGCATCAGGGAGGCGCTCCGGTATCACGGAGTGCCAGCTTACCTGAGGCGGCTAGTGGCAGACTATTTGGTGGGGCGCAGCGTCCTCTGTACCAACCGAGCAGGGGACGTTGTGCGAACGCCCATGACGTGCGGTGTCCCACAGGGGTCGGTCCTCGGACCCACCCTGTGGAACATCGGCTACGACTGGGCGTTGCGGGGGAGCCTCCCGCCCGGGCTGGGCGTGATTTGTTACGCCGACGACACGCTCGTCACAGCCCGCGGTGGGACGCTAGAAGAGGCGGTAAGCCTGGCGACCTATGGCACCGAAGAGGTCGTCAGGCGGATCGAGGCGCTGGGGTTGAGGGTCGCCCTGGACAAGACGGAGGCCCTCTTGTTCCATGGGCGCCTTATGAGCCCTCCCATCGGCGTCTCGATCACCGTCCGATCGGTTGACATCAGCATCCGGGCCCATATGAGGTACTTGGGCCTGGTGCTCGACGGGCAATGGTGGTTCCGGGAGCATTTCCGCAGGCTCGCTCCGCGGCTCGTCGGCGCGGCGTCCGCCCTATCGTGGCTAATGCCGAACGTGGGCGGACCGAGCGCTACGTGCCGACGGCTGTACACGGGGGTCATCCGGTCGATGGCCCTGTACGGCGCACCGGTGTGGGCGGGGTCCTTGACCGTCCGACTTAGGGCCCTTCTGTGGCGACCACAGAGGGTCATGGCGGTCAGGGCCATCCGCGGATACCGCACGGTTGCGACGGAGGCAGCGTGCCTATTGGCCGGGACTCCCCCGTGGGACCTGGAGGCGGAAATGCTCGCCGAGTTGTATCGGCGGGTGTCGGGGGTGCGCGGGGAGGGCGGTGTGATCTCGTTAAGGGATCTCACCGCCTGGCGCGTCGACGCCCGCCGAGACGTCATTGCCCGTTGGGCAGTCCGGCTGGAGAGGCCTCGGTTCGGGGTGCGAACCGTGGAGGCCTTCCGGCCGGTGCTGATGCAGTGGTTGGAAAGGCGGCACGGGGTGCTCTCCTTCCGACTAGTGCAGGTGTTGACGGGGCATGGGAGCTTCGCCAAATACCTGCACAGGGTCGTGAGGAGGGAGAGTACACCGTCCTGCCACCACTGCGATTGCGACGAGGACACGGCGCGCCACACGCTCGAGGCCTGCGCGGCTTGGGCAGTGCAGCGCCGTGAACTCGTCGCAATCATCGGTGCCGACCTGACGCTGCCGGCCATCGCTAGGGCGATGGTCGACAGCGTCAGGAACTGGGACGCGGTCGCAGCCTTCTGCGAGACAGTGATCTCGCAGAAGGAGGCGGCGGATCGTCTGCGCGTGGAGCGCAGCCTCGATGAGGAGATCCGCCGCCGGCGACTGGGACGGCGCAGGCGCAACTATCTGCGCCTCATGCCGCCCTAGCCGAGGCCGCGGGTGACGTGACCGGGGATTAGTCCGTCACCCGCCGAGAGGCCGACCGCGTGAGGAAAGACCGATCGACCGACGTCCTCCCCGAGGGGGGGACGTCGGTCGATGGGAGGGTACCCCGCGTAGGGGGTATTCCGTCGGGCCGACCACTGACGACAAGTAAACCTGCTCCGGTGGTCGGCCCAATGACGAAGGCGAGGTGGTTTTCGGGTGGGTTGCGGGAGTTGCGTGCTTAAGCCCCTCTGTCGCCCGGACGGAGTGGTGCGGAGGCGCGCCGACCGCGACCCACCCAAAAAAAAAAAAAAAAAAAAAAAAAAAACAGGTTTTTTCAAGTATCCAGAGTATCAGTAACTAAACTGGAAATACAATAGATACATACCACTTAACTTGAAGGGGAATATAAACAATCGCATTAATTGTAAAATATCGCATTGATTATAAAATGACATAAAATTTATTGTATCAACTGCCTCGTGTGGTGACGTCTTAAGAAAATAGGGTCGAAAGTCCTGTCATAAGAGTAGTAACGCTGTCTAATGGAACACCAGGGGAATAGAAGAGTAATTTTCTCCAGTGGTAAGTATTGTATTCAATAGTGAACTATAGGCTAGCAGATGGATAGATAGGATAGGATATTTGATTAATTTAGTTGGATTTTTCATTGCCATGATAAATTACTGTTACGTTATTCTAACTGCAAAACTTTGCGAGACTCTTGCTGCAATACCAAGACTCGGGTGCGCAAGACCAAGACCAAGACCAAGACCCGGGTGCGCAAGACCAAGACCAAGACGAGACCAAGTGTGATGTTGCAAGACCAAGACCGGTCCAAGTCTCGTCTTGGTCTTGCATTTGGGCAACACTAGTAGCCACAGTAAGAGATTCATAATGTCATCATCATCTCTGCCTAAATAAGTCCTCCGTCGAGCCGACCACTGACGTCAAGTCACCCTGCTTCGGTGGTCGGTCCAACGACGAAGGCGACGTGTCACGGGTGGATTACGGGTGTGCGTGCTTACGCCCCTCTGTCGCACCGGACGGAGTGGTGCGAGGAGTGCGCCGACCGTAACCCATCAACCCCCAAAAAAAAAAAGCTTATATAAGTCCCAATGTTAGACTCGGCACTCCTCTACAACGAGAGGGGAATTGGCCTACTATTCCACGCTGATCATATGTGTTGGAATAGGATTTTGTATCAATTTTTCTTTCTCTTGCATCGATGTTATCTGCATATTTCCCTTAGTCGTCTTTTACGACACCCACGTGCAAGAAGGGGATGGTTAATTGTATTCTTTCTCTGTAACCACACGGAACAATTTATATAATTGTAATGTAGAAATTTAATTACAGTACTCTAATAACATGTATTAAAACCGCCATAAACCACATTCTATCCTCGAAATGATTATCTAAATCTACTATCAACAGGTGTCTATACAATCACAACATCTCTCGAGATGAAACCACAAAATATATACCTTATTTTCACAATTAAAATGAAAGTATTCTTCTTACGAAGTTTTTTTTTCAAACAAAACGCTACTGGAAATTGATTTTTGTATGTCTCAGCTTATTAATTTTAATATTTAAAAATAAGAAAGGATTTTACTCATCTTTGACATATTGTAACAAATTATTTCATGTGGTTTTTTTTTTTTTTTTGTGGGTGGGCTGCGGTCGGCGCGCCTCCGCACCACTCCGTTCGAGGGCGACAGAGGGGCTTAAGCACGCAACTCCCGCAACCCACCCGAAAACCACCTCGCCTTCGTCATTGGGCCGACCACCGGAGCAGGTTTACTTGTCGTCAGTGGTCGGCCCGACGGAACACCCCCTACGCGGGGTACCCTCCCATCGACCGACGTCCCCCCCTCGGGGAGGACGTCGGTCTTTCCTCACGCGGTCGGCCTCTCGGCGGGTGACGGACTAATCCCCGGTCACGTCACCCGCGGCCTCGGCTAGGGCGGCATGAGGCGCAGGTAGTTGCGCCTGCGCCGCCCCAGTCGCCGGCGGCGGATCTCCTCATCGAGGCTGCGCTCCACGCGCAGACGATCCGCCGCCTCCTTCTGCGAGATCACTGTCTCGCAGAAGGCATTATTTCATGTGGTAACAGAGTGTGAATCCAGTTTGTCCTGATGGTCCCACCCCTTTCTTTTCCACGAATGATCGAAAAAGACGACAGAGCCGTGCGGTGGCTACGAATACTAGAGTCAGAAGATCATTTTTTTTCGCGTAGGCAAATGCAATTTTTGCGCATACCTCTGATAGGTAGGTTATGTCGGGCTTAGCGTCTATTTGTTATCAGCGCCACTACCAGCTAAAAACCACACGCTCTTCCTGTCCCTCGGGACGACAAAGTCATGGGAGTCTAAAGACCTGGGCTAACTCCGTCTGATGCCCTCAGGCATTAGGCCAGGTAAAGGCCCGCATGTAAAGGTCCTATTCGTATTTTACGACACCCACGTGTAAATTGATAGCATTCTTAGCTGCTAACACACGTTTCTGGTGTTAGTTTTAAATTAATTAAATCACAATATAGAGACCAACTGGATTATTATTTATTCCGTCGCGTTATTGAGGTCCGATTAAATCATGGGGTGGTTTATTTTACGGACAAGTCCTATCCTCATCTACTGCGCCAATTATATTTGCCCTTTAAAATATAGTTCTGATTTTTTCCGCCCGTGAAGGATATGTCATTAATTATAATTTAAAATTTTATTCTATCTCGCAATTTTCAAATTTTGTTGACAATTTTTGGCTTATTTATATATTATACTTTAATACAAAATATACCATATTTTATTACTTATTATCATGAAATGTGTATGTAATAATAATATTAATACACTTTCCATCGATAACCCTTTATGCAATATATCTATACCAATAAATAAAATTGGAGTGTCTGTTTGTAATGTCAAAATAATAGGTTTTTTTCATGCTCACACGGTTATTTGCACGACACCTATGCCTAAAATAGCAATTAAAAAATTTTTGTCTGTCTGTCTGTTTGTTCCGGGTAATCTTCAAAACGGCTGGACTGATTTCAAAATTTCTTTCACCAATGGAAAGCTATAATATCAGGGCGTAAACTAGGCTATATTTTATCCCGGTATTCCCACGGGAACGGGAACTACGCGGGACTACTAACGGGAACTACTAACTAACTATAGATATAATAAATAGTACATAATTGTCTTGCTGCATAAGACAAAACATGAATTTTAACGATTATTATTCTGTACCTATAATAATTTTGTTAAACTTTGTATAACGATCTTTAGTTAATAAAGTTAACCCGTCGTTCTTCTAATTATGAATTGTTGATAAAGTTATCCGCAAAGTTCGTGTTTGATCTAATACAATGAAAGGCGTCGCCATTTCTAACACTTCTAACAGGTACAATATCGGCCAACTCTGTTTTATCTGACAGAGACGGTGAACGGACATTGTCTCCCGGTGTCTATTCAATATGCATTATGTTAAATAGATGCGAACCACCATTGTTTACGGAAACTCCATTTTGATAAATCTTTCACTATTGGAAAATGAAGAGACGTCTAACCGGCTTCACTATAAATGTGAACTGACGTTTGTCTGATTTAGTCAAAGACCTGACGGATACTCATTGTAATAAAAACATATTTTACCCATGATATTATTAAGTACCAAACACAAATTGTGTCAAATTAAGCGCGCCAAAGAAACAGCTGAAGCCGATTGTTAATATTTCATAATTCATTATTACAATTATATTAAATTAAATTCAATTACAATATATTCATAATTAATACGTTTTAATTTAGATTTTGCGATATAATTTATGTATTTTTAATAGAAATTTCTCATTGTTTAAATATACACTCTATTTGAAGCAGGTATTGTATTACTTTTGGTCAATTGAACCCATAGTTCACTGCGCTCCGCCTGTGTTATTCTTTTGGCCTGTGGTATCATATTATAGAGAACGCTTTCGCGTTCCCATCGTGCGTCTAGATTTATTTTTACCTCAAAAGTAAACTCAAACGATCTTGTATCTTGATTTATATTAGCCTCGTATACACAACTCAACATGATTCACGATGACACGAAAAATATCTTAACGATCGTTTTTTTAACCCAGTTTCATCCGAAATGGGTGCATACGTAAGACACAAACTCTTCCGCGTTAATCGTGCAAGAAAATCCCCAACAAAGCACTTAAAACTTCATCGCAAAAGACTGAACAGGCTGACTGCCAAGTTTCCCGTTTTGGAGTCGCATTAAAAAAAGATTCTACATTAACTTTCACGTGAGTAAATATAGCTAAGGGTGAACGATCGTAGATAGCACTGACCTCCTTTCTGCGTGATGTTGAAGGTACGGAGCCTGTAGGAATCCTCGTCAGGCTCCTCTTCGGGCTGATGCGTGTTCCGAGGCACGTCCAAGAATGCGTTAGAACGACGTGGTTGATTATGCTGGCCTGGCGGCGGTCGGCGTCTAGCCGATGCTTGCCGACGGACCTGCGGCGGAGTTTCAGCCTCAGCGAGCCTGGGCTCCGAGTTATACCGCGTCCTGGTTTCTCTATCCAACTGTTGCTGCTGTTGTTGACGCCGGTGTCTCACCGAACGTCCGCCAGTAATTCTGGCGGACTGGGAGCGGGCAGCCGGTCTCCTCCGAGGAGCCGGCGTGGTCTCCATAGGAGCTGCAAGCGCTTCCATACTCGCGGAAGCTGGAGCACATATCGATTGCGAGCGTTTCGTACGTCCGTCTGTAGCCATGGTCGCGGCGTTACTGAAAGTGTTCAGTCGCCGCCCGCCCCGCGCCTCATGCTGGGCGGTTACTTGTTGCATCGTGGATTATGAGATTAGTGCTCTTTTAAATGCCACTAATTTGTGTGTTCTATTATGAATGGTAGTTTTTTTTATTACACATGAGATTACTATAACTAGCCACTTACTCGTTTTCCCCGTGACGTCCTTGGTCTATTAATTAAAACGATGATTATGAAACGATAGTACTATGCGAATTATTAGAGTTTTGATGAAATAAGAATACAAATCAACACAGACTTTCTTGCCCGTGGGTAGCATAAATGACAGCTAAGGGATTTGATATAAAAAGAAAATGTATGTAATATAGATATATCAAAAAAAATCATACAAACTATATACGTATAATATTAATCCCTATCGATGCTCCGACAACATAAATATACCGACGTTACCACGGCATTGCGCTTATGTCATATGCCTCTCTGCGGACTAATAACCGGTCCACTCGCGTGAGATATGGTAATTTACTGAGTGACGTTCCCTTAAGGAGGCCTATGATCAATAGTGCACCTTTACAGACTAAATGAATAGATAAAACCTATTGTTGGTAATGTAATGTCATCAAGTATTCCTTTTCAATGTGTTACAAGGCGACTAAGTGTGGTCTTTAAATAACTGTTATTTTACTGTTGATTATAATGTTACAATTTTACTAGTCTATAAGTAGGTATTATATTATAAAGTTGAGGAATTTGCTTGGTTGAACACGTTTGGCTGGAACAAAAAAAAGCTATGACATTAATGGATAGCTCATTTATTGAGGAAGGCTACATAAAGCAGAGCAATAATAAAAGATATTGAAAAAAGTGTGATAATCTATTCCTTATGAGAGCTTCCGTTGGATTCGTAGGTTGTCGCAGGTACCACCTACGACCTACTCTCAAATCCCGCTCTCTTGCTCTCTCTCTCTCCCCCTCCCTCTCTCTCACTCACTCACTCTCATTCTCTCTTATATAACGCAGACTAAATGACTCGATGGATGTAGTGTTTGACGGAGAGAATCAAGAGTAACAATTGATACTCTAACCTATTAGCCACGCTCGAGATCTGCGTGACTTGAGCTGAGTAGTGCCACAGGCTCTTCGCAACCACCGCTGCTGACCCGAAGCTGCCGGCCCGAAGCTGCCAGCCTTCGTGACAGTGTCAAGAACTGAATGGCGGTTGCCGACTTCTACGAGGCAGTCCTGAGGCGGAAGGAGACGACGGGGCATGCGTGGGAGGAACTCCTCTACGGCGATACACTCCACCAATGACGACTCGGGGTACGCAAGCGCGAGTACCAGCGTCTGATGTCGCTCTAGTCAAGGTAGCAGTCGACTACGAGTCACCGTCTGCCAAAGATTAAGACGTATATGGTATTGAAGGCAGTCGACAGTTTTTAAATCAATAGTTTTCAATTAATCCAGTTCATCTCACCTTTGGAGGTTAGATGGGGTTGGCCCCATAATCATATATTAAATATCATTATCACACAATAGTTTTACACACCTATCGTACCGCAGGCAGTCCACATGTGTTACGTGCAGGCGAGGAGTGTCATCGGTACACATCCCATTCCATTATTAGATTGAATTTCTCCAAAGACCTCTGCGTGTTGGATCCATATCCCCATAAGCAAGCGTAAGCATACCAAAGGACCGGGTAACTTCTATTTTGGAAGATCCCGTGAACAAAAAGGAGATACAAATAATAATACTAATACTTATTTGGCGCATAACATTATTATGGAATCTGTTTGAAAAAAAAAAACCCTTAGTTAATATGCACTTTGAACACTGACGAAGGTAACTAACTAATTTATTCAGTTATCTCTTTGACCGAAGATCCTTTGTGTCCAGACAGATACAGCTTGACTTGGGCTTAAACGGATTCAAATGCAATATAGATAGATTATTCTGTATTGTTTTAAGATAATAAGTTCTGATGTTTACGCGAGTATTGTGTATGATGTTAAATTATAATTAATTTTTAAAAGGCGGCTTACTTTATCGTGTTATGTCGGCTAATTTACGTCCCACTGTTGGGCTCGAGCCTCCCCCGCAATTCGAGAGAAATTGGCCTACTATAACACGCTGGTCAGACGTATTGGCATAAGATTTTATTTTAAATTTCCCTTCTCTTAAGTTACGCACCCGCTAGTAAGAGAGGAGATGGTGAATTATATTCTTACTCCGTCACCACACGAACACTTTGCCGTGGAATGGGGTTACTTTGAGCCGCTGGGTGACTTTGATAAAAACTTCGTTTCGTTTTATAAATTGTGCGATTTCTGAACGCATCCTTTAATTTTTTGATTTATGGTTGGCAGCATTGAATGTCACTCCCAGTGTGCGTTTAGTCGTTGTGGACAGAACTGCGCAGATTTAGGAAAAAATACATAAAATATGTAAGTACCAGTTTTATGTATATTTCAATACTCAAATAACTTCTAAACTACAACTTCGAGTGTATCACACACATATAAAGTATATAATTCATCAGATCTATAGTTCATTCGCATAAAACACCGACGTTTAATACAAAACATAACCTTAAAGTTTACTGGATTTTTGGCAGCTTATTTTGTACGGGGTATCATTGATCACCTATGCGGGTTTACTTTGATCATTGATTACTTTTGCCTTACATAGGTTGACTAGTAATGATTTTGGGTTTTCTTATTAAACATGCTATTATTATTGTTTTAGCATAATGCCAAGAGACTACAAAAAATGTTTAGGGTCCCGTGATTACCGGAACTATAGCGAAGAGGTTTTGAATAAAGCTAAAACTGAACTAGTTGAAAACCGTTTGACCCTACGTGGAGCATCTGAGAAGTATATTATCCCTTACGGGATAATATTTAACAAGTACCAGACAATATATAAAAGAACTGACTTATGGCTCATTATTAATTATAAGCTGAGTTTTTTACTTTTTAATAAGAGGTTTATATAAAAGAACTGATTTATGCCGCATTATTAATTATAAGTCAACTTTTTGAAGCTAATACGAGTTTATAATTGTTACAAAACTTTAACAAATTGACTATACCCTAAAAACACGTTTTATATAATCCACACTGTCGACAGTTATCTGTCTACAGCCGCGGGCCGGTCCGTCCGGGGCAGTACCATGCTCTCGCAGAAAATCGACGTCTGAGTAGTAGCAATTTGTTACTGCGCTTCGTTCGGTGAGCGAGAGAGCCGGAAGCCCAACTTTATGAGAGTGATTGCGTGTGGAGGGTTTTGGTGGTGCCCTTGCTATCACCGAGCCTCAATGCACGCATTCACACTCCCTTCGCTTTCTTCGCGGTAGGCAACGGCCTTGTAAAGGTCCATGAGCGGCAGCAACACTTACCATCAGGTGTACTGTTTGCTCGTTTGTCACCGTTTGCAATATAAAAAAAAAAAAAAAAAAAACCCTCCCGAAAACCACGTCGCCTTCGTCGTTGGGCCGACCACCGGAGCAGAGTTAACTTGTCGTCAGTGGTCGGCCCGACGGAATACCCCCTACTTGGGGTACCCTCCCATCGACCGAAGTACCAATCAGGGAGGACGTCGGTCTTTCCTCACGCGGTCGGCCTATCGGCAGGTGACGGATTAATCCCCGGTCACGTCACCCGTAGCCTCGGCTAGGGCGGCATGAGGCGCAGGTAGTTGCGCCTACGCCGCCCCATTCGCCGGCGGCGGATCTCCTCATCGAGGCTGCGCTCCTCGCGCAGGCCTCCTTCTGCGAGATCACTGTCTCGCAGAAGTTTGCGACCGCGTCCCAATTCCCGACGCTGTCGACCATCGCCCTAGCGATGGCCGGCAGCGTCAGTTCGGCACCGATGATTGCGACGAGTTCACGGCGCTGCGTGGCCCAAGCGGCGCAAGCCTCGCGCGTATGTTGCGCCGTGTCCTCGTCGCAATCGCAGTGGTGGTAGGACGTTGTACTCTCCCTCCTTACGACCTTTCGACCATTCCTACACCTTTTTTTTTTTTTTTTTTTTTTTATGGGTGGGCTATGGTAAGCGCACGCGCGGTCCAGTCCGTCCGGGGCGATGAAAGGACGGCGCGCGGGCCCACATAACCCACCCGTACCCACGTCACCTCGTTGTTGGGCCGACCACCGGAGCAGATGTGACTTGTCGTCAGTGGTCGGCCTGACGGAATACCCTTTCGGGTAACCTCACCTCTCGACGTCTTGGGACGTCGGTCGCCGTCGCGCGGTCAGCCTCTCTGCGGGTGACGGACAATTCCCCGGTCCAATCACCCGCGGCCTCGGCTAGGGCGGCATTAGGCGCAGATACTCGCGCCTGCGCCGCCCGAGTCGCCGGCGGCGGAACGTGTCGCCGAATAGGAGCTCTACTCGCACACGATCCGCCGCCTCCTTCCGTGAGATTACGGCCTCACAGAAGGCGGCGACCGCGTCCCAGTTCCTGACGCTGACGAGCATCTCCCTGGCGATGGTCGGCAGCGCCAGGTCGGCACCGATAATTGCGACGAGTTCACGGCGATCCCCCTCCCATGCAGCACACTCCTCGAGCGTGTGCTGCGCCGTGTCCTCGTCGCAACTGCAGTGGTGGCAGGACGGTGTGCTCTCCCTCCTGACAATCTTGTGCAGGTACTTCCCGAAGCAACCGTGCCCCGTCAGCACCTGCACCAGTCGGAAGGAAAGCACCCCGTGCGTCCGCTCCAACCACTCCATCAGCACCGGCCGGAGGGACCATTCCTACACCTACGGACGTATTTTATTTCTTTTTTATGTGTTTAATTCCTGATTGGAGATTCTTTCGATTTTCGTGCATAAAACAGTGGTTTCAAAGTAACCCCGTTTCGAGTTTAAAATTGATCACTGACATTTTATTTTTTCTCAAAAAATAATCATAAAATATTTTTTTTTTATTCAAGAAAATGATAGTAGAGACAAAACCGATATTTAGGTATTTTTATATTTTCTTTCGTTTGCATATTTAAAAAAAAAATACCATTTTATTCTGAAACTGATCAAAGTCACCCCATTCCACGGTACTTTATCTTACTAAAAGGTTTTTGTTTTATAAAATAATCTTTAACCATAATTGTGGGTCAAATCTATAAATCTATACACTCAATCTAGTGCAAAAATAATCTTTAACCATAATTGTGGGTCAAATCTATAAATCTATACACTCAATCTAGTGCAATGTGGGAAGAGCTACCTCAATTAGGCCAATTGTGCCCTTCTATTTTCGACAAATGTATTTAAACTAAATCCGTTTGGTGACGAAATAAGATTACAATTCACCACCATGCAAGAGAAGTAAAATTCGAAATAAAACTCTACACCAACCCACCAGCGCCAGCCAGCCCGCCAGCCTGGTTTATCAGGCCAATTTCCCTCACATTGTGGAAAAGGCTCGAGCCCAGAAGTAGGACGTATGTGAACTGTGATGATAATGGATGATGATTTAAAATAATATTTACAATCATCAGAAATAATTATAAAAAAAGAGTAATTACTTGGTAAAAGAATAATTCAATTAAGTAAATATCTGAATCTTGGAAGAAAATCACTTCTAGAAATTTCCTTAGATACAATTATGAAAGTTAATATTTTAATTAATATTTTATATAAAAAGTTATTCCAAGAAAATTTTTAACGCAAGAGCTTTTAACCGTTGAACTGGATTTCCAATAAAATATTAAATTCCACCTCTTGTTATTTTTTTTGTCCATAAATAGGCTTTAACCAAATTTTAGGATATCTTGAAACACTGACGCAATGAAAACGCCAGAAATACGGAAATTCGCAGAAGAACTGGTGTAACCGACATAGTACAAAGAATTAGCACGTTGAAGTGGCAATGGACAGGCCACATCGCTCGACGAAACGACAACCACTGGGGAAGAAAGGTTCTCGAGTGGCGACCACGTATGACGCACTGTAGGACAAACTAGGTGGATCGACAACCTAGTGAAAGTTGCTGGGCGTCGTTGGATGCAGGCGCCACAGGACCACACAAAAAAAATCCACAAATTATTGTTCGGTGTCTAGAAGTTATGTCCCTTAATTATATGTTTGTAAAGTCCAGCTTTTCAGTGGTAATGGAGTAAGGATACAATTGACCAACCCCATTCTTGACCTCTGGGTGTCGTGCAAGACGACTTAATGACATAATATACTAATTTCTTTTTTTTTTGGGTAGGTCGCGGTAGGCGCACTCCTCGCACCACTCCGTCCGGGCGACCGGGAGGCGTAAGCACGCACACCTGCAACCCACCCGCACACCACGTCGCCTTTCAACAGTCTGCCATTCAGCTGCATCAGGGAGGGGCTGAGGTATCACGGGGTGCCCGTGTACCTCAGGCAGCTGGTGACAGACTACTTAGAGGGGCGCAGCGTCCTCTACGTTAACTGAGTAGGGGACGTTGTGCGAACGCCCATGACGTGCGGTGTCCCACATGGGTCGGTTCTGGGTCCGACCCTGTGGAACATCGTCTACGACTGGGCGTTGAGAGGAAGCCTCTCACCCGGGCTGGGCGTAATTTGCTACGCCGACGATACACTCGTCCGACCGACGTCCCAGGACGTCGAGAGGTGACGTTACCCGAAAGGGTATTCCGTCGGGCCGACCACTGACGATAAGTCACATCTGCTCCGGTGGTCGGCCCAACAACAAGGTGACGTGGGTACGGGTGGGTTATGGGCCCGCGCGCCGTCCTTTCATCGCCCCGGACGGATTGGACCGCGCGTGCGCTTACCATAGCCCACCCATAAAAAAAAAATGCTTTCAAGTTGAAAAAAAAAAAATATGTATTTTTAATTATTGTTTTAAATAGAAGTTTAAAATATTTGACAAAATCGAATGCAGGCAAAACAGTTTTTAACCGATTTCTAAAAAAGGAGGAGGTTCTCAATTGGGATGTTTGAATTTTTATATGTTTGTTCGCGCATAAATCTGTCGCTTGAAAAAAATCTGCTTTGGAAAAATCATTTTTTGTTGGAATGGTTCCCAAATAGTCCCATGTAAATTTTATCGAAATCGGACAAGCGGTTTTTGAATAATCAACAAAAATCTTAATATTTATCTACATTGAAGTCGGTTTTTTTTTTTAGAAAAAATATTTCCTTATTAGCTGACCCGGCGAACTTCGTACCGCCATAATTTTAATCGTAAACATATTTTCTTAATTGCCGAAAATATAGTCTCTAATGGAAGAACCATTACGGCTTTGTCGAGAAAGATGGAATCGTCTTGGTCACGGCATTGTTAATAATTCTAAGAAAATACAAATCACTGATTATTCATTTCTGTCAAAATTATAGTTATCAAATTTTCAACCATACCTACTTAATCATATACAAAATTACGTTTAGCTGTCATTTGCGTTTTGTTTTTACATATCAAATGCGTTTTTGTTATACCACGTTTCATAGTGGCTTGTATTCTCTTGGACGTTTTATGTCACGTCACACGGGCACACGATTGAACGCGATAAAAAGTATCCTATGTCCGTCTCCTGGTTCCAAACTACCTCCCCACCAATTTTCAGGCAAATCGGTACAGCCGTTCTTGAGTTATAAATAGTGTAACTAGCAAGACTTTCTTTTATATACATATATAGATTACTAGCTGACCCGGCGAAATTCGTACCGCCGTAATTTTTTTCGTAAATATATTTTCTAAATTTCCAAAAATATAGTCTCTAATGAAAGAACCATTATAGCTTTGTCGGGAAAGATTCGATCGTCTTGGTCGCGGAATTGTTAATGATGATTCAAAGAGAATACAAATTACTCATTATTGATTTCTGATCTGTATCTATGTCCGTCTCCTGGTTCTAAGCTACCTCCACACCAATTTTCAGCCAAATCGGTACAGCTGTTCTTGAGTTATAAATAGTGTAACTAACACGACTTTCTTTTATATATATATAGATTATATATTTTATTTTAAGCTCCTCCTGCATCCACTCAAATGATAACACCATATAGATAAAATACAAATCTGGGTTATCATTTTGATAACACAATCAATAAATAATATCTATCTACAGTTTGCTGCCTTCAGTTTGCCAAATTTAATTACAATGATAACCGTAACTGATTCGGTCACTGCTGATTGCCATGATAGCTGGGATGGTAAATGCTATAAGGGAACATCTGAAAATATATTATTGAAATAAGTATTTAGTATATCTATACCAATAAATAAAATTGAAGTGTCTGTTTGTAATGTCAAAATAATGGGCTTTTTTCATGTTCACGCGGTTATTTGCACTATACACATGCCTAAAAATCATTTTATATTTTTTTTGTCTGTCTATCTGTCTGTCTGTTTGTTCCGGGTAATCCTAAAAACGGCTGGACTGATTTCAAAAATTCTTTCACTAATGGAAAGCTATAATATATCAGCGCGTAAACTAGGATACATTTTATCCTGGTATTCCCACGGAAATGGGAACTACGCGGGTAAAACGACTAAAACCGAAGCGAAGCGAGGGCGGGTTGCTAGTTCTATTATGAATATTTAAGTAAGTCTAAGTAGTACATATATGTATCTATATATTTCTACTAGCAACCCGCCCTCGCTTCGCTTCGGTTTTAGTCATTTTACCCGCGTAGTTCCCGTTCCCGTGGGAATATCGGGATAAAATATAGCCTAGTTTACGCCCTGATATTATAGCTTTCCATTGGTGAAAGAATTTTTGAAATCGGTCCAGCCGTTTTGAAGATTACCCGGAACAAACAGACAGACAGCCAGACAGACAAAAATTTTTAATCTGTATTTTAGGCATAGGTGTCGTGCAAATAACTGTGTGAGCATGAAAAAAGCCTATTATTTTGACATTACAAACAGACACTCCAATTTTATTTATTGGTATAGATTAACGGGTAGATGATGTTTAGATTATTTATTAATGTATAATTTAAGTTTAATTACTCTATAGGTTATACCAATTACCTTTCTTTCCTGTGCTAATTCCATCCAAAGGTTGCCTGGAAGAAATTGCTCATAGCGATAAGGTCGCCCATTGTACTGTATCTTTTATATTAAGCTCTTTTATATTCAACTAGCTGACCCGGCTAACTTAGTAACACCATATTTTTTTTTTGTAAATATATTTTCTAAATTTACGAAAATATAGTCTCTAATGGAAGAACCATTACAGCTTTGTTGGGAAAGATTCGATAGTTTTGGTCGTGGCATTGTTAATGATGATTCAAAGAGAATACAGATGACTCATTATTGATTTCTGACAAAATTATAATTTTCACATTTTCAACCATATTTAACTATAGACAAAATTTCGTTTGCAGTCATTTGCATTTTGTTATTACATAACAAATGCGTTTTTTATACTACGTTTCATAGTGACTTGTTTTCTGTTTGACATTTTATGTCACGTCACACGGGAACGCGATCGAACGGGAATAAAGGAGTTATTGGCGAAATCTTGTAAAAACCATTAAAAAAGAGACGGTATAAAAGTATCCTATGTCCGTCTCCTGCTTCTAAGCTACTTCCCCACCAATTTTCAGTCAAAGCCGTACAGCCGTTCTTGAGTTATAAATGTAGTAACTAACACGACTTTCTTTTATATATATAGATACTGAAGTATAATAAAGTGTATAATAAATAAATAAATATAGACAAGAAATATTGATTATTCTAAATGAGTCTATTTAAAAATTATAAGTTTCATCATTTCAGCCTATCGCCGTCTAGTGCTGGACGTAGGGCTCTCTCAAGTTACGCCACAGAGTGTGGTCCTGCGCCGCCTGCGTCCAACGACGCCCAGCAACCTTTACCAGATCGTCGGTCCACCTAGTGGGCTACACGGGGACATACTACACTGCGTCGTCAAAATTACAACTTATTTTTAAATAATTTTATCTGTGTGGTAATGGAGTAAGAATACAATTCACCATTTCCTATCTTGCCCGTGGATGTCGTAAACGACGACTATGGGATATAATACGCATATAACATCTATGTAAGAGAAGAAAAACTGGAAATAAAACCCTATACCAACACGTCTAACTGGGACGCGGTCGCCGCCTTCTGTGAGGCCGTAATCTCACGGAAGGAGGCGGCGGATCGTGTGCGAGTAGAGCTCCTATTCGGTGACACGTTCCGCCGCCGGCGACTGGGGCGGCGCAGGCGCGAGTATCTGCGCCTAATGCCGCCCTAGCCGAGGCCGCGGGTGATCGGACCGGGGAATTGTCCGTCACCCGCAGAGAGGCTAACCGCGCGACGGCGACCGACGTCCCAGGACGTCGAGAGGTGAGGTTACCCGAAAGGGTATTCACATCTGCTCCGGTGGTCGGCCCAACAACGAGGTGACGTAGGTACGGGTGGGTTATGGGCCCACGCGCCGTCCTTTCATCGCCCCGGACGGACTGGATCGCGCGTGCGCTTACCATAGCCCACCCAAAAGAAAAAAAAAGAAAAAAATATCAACACGTCTGACCAGCGTGGTATAGTAAGGTCAATTTTCCTCCTATTGTGGAGGAGGCTCGAGCCAGTAGTGGGACATATATGGGCTGTGATGATGATGATAATGAATTTATTTTTCCTTTCTCTCATTTATTTTGATGTCATTAATTTTGAACGAATAAAGTATCTTCGCATCTCTCAGGCGCTTAGAGTAAGTGAACGGACAATAACAAATATTAATACAGAAAAGTTCGGCTTCTCGGGCACTGGAGAAAATATTTTACGAACACCACAAAAGGAAATATAGAAATGAACTTATAACAATGATAGCTTTAAGGCTGATGCTATAAGGAATCACATTCATTGATCATCACTCACCACAGTTAATAAACATCCAACTACTGAGCTCGAGCCTCCTCCACAATGGGAGGGAAATTGACCAACTGCACCACGCTAGTTAGATGTATTGGTATAGGGTTTTATTTCAAATTTTCCTTCTTTTGCTTAGATGTTGTATGCATATTATAATCCCTTAATCGTCTTTTACGATACCCACGGGCAGTAAAGGAGGGTGGTGAATTGTATTATTATTCCGTCATCACACGGAAGCATACATATAGTAGTTATTATCCCAGAAGTGATTACCTTAATAGGTCGTCGCTTCTGGCATCTTTGAAAGCAGCTTATTTGTTTCTTCTGGAAAATTCTTTTAGAAAGGAATAACATAATTTTAAAAAGAATTAACTTTTTGAAAGAAGTGAAAATTATTGATAATTGGGACAATTTTTTTTTTTGTGAGTGAGCTGCGGTCGGCGCGCCTTCGCACCACTCCGTCCGGGGCAACAGAGGGGCTCAAGCACGCAACTCCCACAACCCACCCGAAAACCACGTCGCCTTCGTCGTTGGGCTGACCATCGGAGCAGGGTTACTTGACATCAGTGGTCGGCCCGACGGAATACCCCCTATTGGGGTACCCTCCCATCGACCGACGTCCCCCCCTCGGGGAGGACGTCGGTCTTTCCTCACGCGGTCGGCTTCTTGGCGGGTGGCGGACTAATCCCCGGTCACGTCACCCGCGGCCTCGGCTAGGGCGGCATGAGGGGACAATACCGTTTTCATCAACGAGACAAGGCTAAACCCCAACCACACGCTTTCTCGTTCTTGGACAAATGACACTCAAGCGTCATCGTCGAAAGAGCCAATGGGTAAAGGAACACGACTCATAATATGCCACGCTGGTTGTGCGAAGTACGGTTTCGTGGAAAATGGTTTATTGGTTTTTGAGTCAAAAACTACTGCTGACTACCACGAAGAAATGAATGCGACTGCATTCAAGGAGTGGTCCCAGGCTGTGTTGCTACCTGGCCTCCCAGAGCCTTTAGTTATGTTAATGGATAACGCCCCTAATCATTCGGTGCAATTAAATAAAGCACCTACCAAAGCTAATAAAAAGAGGAATCGGTGGCTGAAAAGACGTGTGGCAATGACGAAAATATGTCTACACTAAAAACAGAGTTGATGAAAATAGTCAATGACCATAAGCCGGCATAAGTTCGTTATGTTTTAGATGAGCTGGCTCTGGAGAACGCTTATTGCGTTTTTCGAATTCCCCCATTCCACTGCCAGTACAATACCATAGAGCTAATCTGAGCTCAAATTAAAGATTATGGAGCCGCCCATAATACTTCTTCACCATATAGCATAAAAAAGATGACGGCACTTTAAAAAAAACATGCGAAATAATTCCTATAAATTTAACGAAATCTATATTGAATTGAATAAATATGCATAATGAATGCAATAAATCACATTATCAAGTATAATGAATGTTATTTATTGTACATTACTAGTTATGACGAATTGACATGTGTCAGAAACGCAAACTCAGAGCGGCCGGAGTATAATTACAATGCGATTGCCAAGTCAATCTATTTATTTAAAACATAAAAGATCTTTAATATTGATATAGTCACCACAAAAAGTTGTTAGGTTAGCTATTTACGTAATAACTTAAGAAGAAAGGTCCCTTAAGTAGGGTCTGAATGAGTTAACCGACTTAGTATAATATGGATCTCTCAACTTTTTATGGTAGATGAACTCAGTTGCGAGGCTTGGCTTTTTTTACAAGTTTTGTTTTTAATGGTATCTCATTTCTTTTTGTAGATAGACCTACTTATTTTCCTTTCCAGTACCTTCTACTTCTTGAATACCAACAACTGATTTTCTTAGAGCCCACTCTTTGAAAAATGAAACATCTCTCCTTTCCGCTTGAGTCATTTCTACCTAAACTAAGCGGAGAGATGTGGAAATAAAGAAATTTGATTGGTTTTTTGGAACACATCTCCTCTAGTCTCCTCTCCGCTTTGATGGCAATCGAGCCAAATGACGGCGTTCTTTCTTTCAGGTAAATTTCAGGCAATTTTTTTTTTTGCTTAATACTTTGGGAGATTTTGGTACAATTTCATAAAACATGTCCCACTCTTGCTCTTTCATTCCGTTGAATGATCATTATACAAGTTATCTTTGAACATAACTATATCTAAGTATCTGTCTACACCTATTATGCCAATCATCATTAACCTATCGCCGTCCACTGCAGAACATAGACCCCCCTCATGCTTCACCATAAAGTGCGGTACTGTGGCACCTGCATCCAACGACGCTCAAGGGTAACAGAGTTGCCATGACTAGGGCTCATTTTTCTTCGCCATATGAGGAATAACGCCACGTTTGCTAGGCGGGTTGGTTTCGCAGTGAGATATCATACATTTCCCCGGCAAGAGTTGTTGCCCACTCTTCTGTTGAATCTTTTTTTTTAGATGACAATGCCTTGCACTTAACATACTTTTTAATCTGCCTTCTATTTCAGGGAACGTTGTAGTATGAATGTAGATGTAGTGACAAGGATTGAGAAAAGTATGTTAAGTTGGTTCGGCCATGTAGAGAGAACGAATGAAAGGAGATTAACAAGGAGAATTTATAAGGTGAATGTGAACGGAAGTGTTGGAAGGCGAAGACGAAGCGGACTTTCTTAAGAAGGGCCAGGTTAGGAGTACCCTGAACCGAAGAACATGTATGAGGAGATTAATGAATATGGAGGAGGCGAAAGTGGTATGTCAAGATCGTAGCAAGTGGAAGGAAGTGGTCTCTGCCTACCCCTATGGCAGAGGCGTGATTATATGTATGTATGTTCTGTTTCATTTACACTAATATTATAAAGAAGAAAAATTTGTATTTTTGTGTGTGTGTATGTTTGTAAATAATTAACTCAAAAACTAATTTGCCGATTTCAAAAATTCTTTCACCATTGGAAAGCTACATTATACCCGAGTAACATAGGCAATATTTTATCCCGGGATTCCCACGGGAACGGTAGTAGCGGGTAAGGTGATTGTAACCGAAGCGAAGCGAAGGCGGGTTGCTAGTATATAGTTGCTAGTTATATGTACATCATATCCCTTAATCATAATGATATCTGATGTTTACACGAGATTTACACATCTATACCAATAAATAAAATTGGAGTGTCTGTTTGTAATGTCAAAATAATAGGTTTTTTTCATGCTCAAACGGTTATTTGCACGACACCTATGCCTAAAGTAGCAATTAAAAATTTTTTGTCTCTCTGTCTGTCTGTTTGTGCCGGGTAATCTTCAAAACGGCTGGACAGATTTCAAAAATTCTTTCACCAATGGAAAGCTATAATATCAGGGCGTCAACTAGGCTATATTTTATCCCGGTATTCCCACGGGAACGGGAACTACGCGGGTAAAACGACTATAACCTATAACCGAAGCGAAGCGAAGGCGGGTTGCTAGTTTTAAATAAAACTACGGTATCACGTTAATTATAAATGTCTGTAATAACGATAACTTGTTGGACGGGAGACGTCTTAGTCCACCCGTGACCATAAACGCTGCAAAGTGTTCGAAACGTCGGGCAATCAATAATTAAATACAAACACGATAAAATCCCTTAATCATCTTTTACGATACCCACGGACAAGATGAAGGATATGGTAAATTGTATACTTACTCCGTCATCACACAGAAAATATCCTATTTAATATAAAGATTACTAAGAATACATTTATATATGTAATAATTCTTTATTTTACGAGATATAAATTGTTTTTGGAAAACATTTCGGCGCAAATTTCATGATTCTTCACATCAAATATTTAACGATTTGTTGATGTAATAAATATTGTACGTGTGTTGCATTTAAATCGAGGCTATGCTGAATTATATCGCGTTATTGCCGTTTAAATGACTTTTTTTGGACGAGTCAAGAGTAAATTATATAAAATAATAATAATCATTTATTTTTTCTCACCGTAACACTTTGTAGTGCACAATAACACTTATTTTAAAATTACAAATTTTATTATGGATCGCTGGTCCCTGTGGTAGGTAGAAGATCTACATGTATTACAATTCACCAGGCAATCCACGGGGACCTCATACAATTTTTTTTTTTTTTTTTATAGCTGACGGAGGCAAACGAGCAAACAATACACCTGATGGCAAGTGTTGCTGCCGCTCATGGACCTCTACAAGGCCGCTGCCTACCGCGAAGAAATTGAAGGGAGTGTGAATGCGTGCATTGAGGCTCGGTGATACCAAGGGCACAACCAAAACCCTCCACATGCAAACACCCTCAGAAAATTGGGCTTCCGGCTCTCTCGCTCACCGAACGAAGCGCAGTAACAAATCGCTACTACTCAGACGTCGATTTTCTGCGAGAGTGTGGTACTGCCCCGGACGGATCGGCCCGCTGCTGTAGACAGATAACTGTCGACAGTGTGGTCCTACCACTCCAAGTTATTATATGATTTGACTTAATTATACTGAGTGTAAATAGGATATGTGTAAAAACTTTTATGGCGGATGTTAGAATTGATTGTATGTAACTGTGCGCGTGAGTTTGTGTGTAAATGTGCGTATGAGTTTGTGTGGGTTTATCTGTGTAAGTGATACGGCAATTCACTGACATATACTTCCCACTACTGGGCTCAAGTCTTCTCCATAATAGATCAACCTGACCTATTATACCACGCTCGTCCGGCATATTAGTATAGGTTTTTATTTTCAGTTTTTTAGGGTTCGGTACCCTAGTACCGGTACCCTAGTACCGGTAAAAATGGGACATTACTAAGACTTCGTTTTCTGTCCGTCCCGTCTGTCTGTCACCAGGCTGTATCTCAAGAACTGCGATAGCTAAACAGTTGAAATTTTTACAAATTATGCATTTCTGTTGCCGCTATAACAACAAATATTAAAAACAAAATAAAATAAATATTTAAGGGGGGCTCCCATGTAACAAACGCAATTTTTTTGTCCATTGTTATAGATAATGGTACTGAACCTTTCGTGCACGACTCCAACTCGCTCTTAGCCGGCTTTCTTCTCTTGCATATTTTATGTATTGCTGACGATGGCAAACGAGCAAAGAATACACCAAGTGATAAGTAATACAACTAACTTTAATACTACTAACGTTTGAAATACAAGGGTCACAGCTAGGACCCTGTCTCAGCCGATTTTTACGACCCATATAGGCAAGCAAAGGCAATTGTATTCTTATCCCCTCTCTATACGGTATATTATATTCACTACTTTGAAAATAAACTTGTGTATTTACGCCGCCATCTTTTACCACAGACTGTTAATAGGTGCTAAGAAATAAAATCATTGTGAGGGAAGAAGAACTGAACAAAAACCAACTAGGATGGTTGATTTGTAGAAGAATTCATGGCTCACAGAAGTTGGACATTTATAAGGTTAGAAAATGAAGCATATGTATCAAATTTATGATCAGAGATAGATCTAGGAATGAAATAAATGGAACTCCCGTTAAACGACGCTAAACAAGCTTTCCAACCAAAATATTAAGCATCCAATACCTACTCCAATTTGCCGTGTGGTGACGGAGTAAGAATACAATTCACCACTCCCCGTTATGCCCCGAATGTCGTAAAAGAGGACTGAAAGATATAAGAGGGCGTCCATAAATTACGTGAGGTGTTTTTTTTAATTTTCTGTCCCTCCCTCACCCTCTGGTGAGATGTCGTGAGATTTTATTCAATCCCCTCCCCCATCCCCCAATCTCACGTGAGATTTTTCAAAATGTGGGTTTCTTACGTAAACGTGTTGGATTTTTATTGTAAAAAGAAAAAAAAAATTGCTTCGTGCTTTTATTTACGACTAGTTAAGACTAGTAATCAATATTGCTGAGAGTTTAATTATAAGTGTAATAAAAATTTAACATTTTTTTTTTGTTTCAATCAGAAAAAAAAATGCGTGATATTTGCCGAGACACCCCCTCTCTCCAACGTAAGATTATATGAGATTTGACTCGACCCCCTCCCCCCCCTTAAACATCTCACGTATTTTATGAACGCCCCCCAATACGTATTTAACATCTGTGAAAGAAAGAGAAAACTCTAAAATTCTATACCAACACGTTTACTCAGCATGGTATAGTAAAATGGCGGCGGAGCGCTCGAGAGGAACCCCTCCACGACGACGCATTACGCCACCGGCGACTCGGGCGGCGCAGGCGCGAATACCTGCACCTAATGCCGCCCTAGCCGACCGCGTGTGACTAAACTGGGGATTTAATCCATCACCCGCAGAGAGGCTGACCGCGTGACGGCGACCGTCGTCCCCGAAGGGGAACGTCGAGAGGAGGGAGTACCCCGCGACCGGGTTATGCCGTCGGGCCGATCACTGAAGACAAACTACCCTGCACCGGTGGTCGGCCCAACGACGAAGGCAACGTGTCACGCGTGGGTCTTGGAGGCCTACGCCCCCTCTATGTCGCTCCAGACGGAGCCGGGCGGCAGGTGCGCCGACCATGGTCCACTATTAAAAAAAAATGTTATAGTAGGGTAAATTTCTCTCCTATGTGGAGGAGGCTCTAGCCCAGCAGTGGGACGTATATGAGCTGAAATAATGAATATGGCAAATTTTTTATCCAAGTAACATGTTAGTGTATTTAAACTCGTACGTTGGCAACACATTGACAAGAAATAAATATTTATGCCGGCACTTCGTAAAAATCATATTTTCCACGACAGATGCCGAATAGCAAGACCATTAATCAAAATAAAAGAAGCGTTAAATTGGGACGGATATCCGTTTGTCAAAACGCGAAATATTTGGTCCAATTAATACAAAAATATTATTGGAGATGGCACGTCCTAAAAAGATTAATTGATACTGCGTATAGAACTTTGATTTTTGATGACTATATCGTTCGTGGCAAAAGCATTGGACTGGCGACTGAAAGATTTTAAATTCAAATCCTTTGGGATTATTGGGATATATGATATACGATTGTTTTTTATTAATTACTAGCAACCCGCTCTCGCTTCGATTTGGTTTCAGCCTTACCCGCGTAGTTCCCGTGCCCGTGGGAATACCGGGATAAAATATAACATATGTTACTCCCTGATATTATAACTTTCCAGTGGTGAAAGAATTTTTAAAATCGGTGTGGTAGTTTAAGCGTGAAAGCGTAACAGTCAAACTTACTTTCGCATTTATAGTAAGGTTAGTAAGGATTACAAAACTATGCATAGAAGATAAATAGATTTGATTTCGTTAACATCGATGTTACGATATTTTTCGTATAGCAACATCGATGTTAAAACATCGATGTTCTTGCTTTCAACATCAATGATCATCGAAAATCGATAATCAGATCCCATCGTAGATCACTTCCCATCTAGTTGAAAAGGAGGCTCAAGCCCAGCAGTGGGACGTATATGAGCTGTAATTATGAAATAATTTAGATACCTATTACTTATACGTAAAGTCATAACAGTTTATAAGATGTCCATATTTTTTCGTAAATATTTTAGTCGGACGTAACAAGTCTGTAGTGACAGAACTAATAATACAATATTCCACTATCCCTTTATTCTTCAGTTAGCATCTGTTCGAGTTAGAAACGGAACCCAGATGTATTTATTTAGTTCTCTGAGCTGTTGTGCAGTGATATGCGTAATACACTAGGCGTTAATCTTTTTTCTTTTTTTTGTGTGTGTACAGCTGTTGGCCGCAGATGGCCTTGACAGCTTGACGCGGACTATGGGTGAGCGCTGAGGGCTCTCAACCCGGACACTAGGCGTTATTCCGTTTAATGGAACATAAATAATCACTTGATTCAGTGTTACTCACAGAACTCGCAAGTACATGTAATTTTGTAATATACCTAATTTAAACTTATTTGAGACTTTTATTTGGCACCATTGTATCCTCTAAAGATACAAAAGCATCATAAAATCCAGGTAAGTGAACCACAGATTAAGCAATCAACACAAAGAGTATTTTCACCAGCTACGTTTAACTGAAGCGCCTGTCTGAAGTAAATGATTATACTACTGAATGCAATTGTAACTTTTTATCAGGCGCTTTAATAACATGTTAGAAATTAAAGAATGACCTGTGCAATTCGTCATTATCATTTCAGCACATGTACCTCATATTGCAATAGGGTGATCCTCAAAAATGAGAGGAAAGTTGTCCTACTGTAACACGCTGGTCAGTCAAAGAAAATTAGACACAAACTCCTATAGCAACCCGTCGGTTGCTATAGGAGTTTCTATCGAGTTTTAATTCCCTTAATCATCATCATCATCTTGCTCTTATCCCAATTACTTGGGGTCGACGCAATATGTCATCTGTTTTGACATATTGCAAAAAGTTTCGGCAATGACTTTTATGACCGGCCGCCTGCCTGACGTCAACCCTCCTTGGGAATGTAATCGTTGACCCAAACGGTACCAGATGGAGTTGGTCCGGGTCAATCTAGGGCTCTTAGTCGTCTTTTACGACACCCACGAGCAAAGCAAGGGTTGGTAGTATTCGATGTCGCTACCACACAGCAATTTTAATTTAATTCCCTTAATATACATATATATACATACTAGCAACCCGCCCTCGCTTCGCTTCGGTTTCAGTCGTCTTGCCTGTATAGTTCCCGTTCCCGTGGGAATACCGGGATAAAATATAGACTAGTTTACGCCCTGATATTATAGCTTTATATTGATGAAAGAATTTTTGAAATCGGTCCAGCCGTTTTGAAGATTACCCGGAACAAATAGACAGACAGACAAAAATTTTTAATCGCTATTTTAGGCATAGGTGTCGTGCAAATAACCGTGTGAGCATAAAAAAGCCTATTATATTGACATTACAAACAGACACTCCAATTTTATTTATTGGTATAGATATAGATTATGTATAACCATAAATGTTATTTGTCTATTCCGTAGTAGTTTTTTACAACAACCACGGGCCAGGGTGAGGGTGGTGAATTGTATTCTTACTCCATCATCACACAGATTATTTATATATAAATAGAATTACGATAAAACAATAATGTGTTATTCATATTAATCATTGAATACAAGTTCATATTTAATACCAACATATCGACCGGTAAAACCGGGGTCATTGTTGTCCCCACAGACATTAGAAAACTTAGACTCGGACAAAACATATATTGTTTTTTTTTTTATTTTCATTATTTTTTAATTCATCATTATCATCGCAGCCCACATACGTCCCACTATTGGGCTCGGGCCTCCTCCATAATGTGAGGTAATTTGACCTACTATACCATGCCAGTCAGACATGTTGGTATAGGTTTAATTTCGAGTTTTCCTTCTCTTGCGCGGATGTTATGTGCATATTATGTCCCTTAGTCGTCTTTTATCCACGGGCAAGATAAGGAGTGGTGAATTGTATTCGTACTCCGTCACCACACTTTTTAAGTATCATTTATTTATTTTAAAAGCTAAACTTTGCACTTTGAGTATCTATACCAATAAATAAAATTGGAGTGTCAGTTTGTAATGTCAAAATAATAGGCTTTTTTATGCTCACACGGTTATTTGCACGACACCTATGCCTAAAATACAGATTAAAAATTTTTGTCTGTCTGTCTGTTTGTTCCGGGTAATCTTCAAAACGGCTGGACCGATTTCAAAAATTCTTTCACCAATGGAAAGCTGTAATGTCAGGGAGTAAATTAGGCTATATTTTATCCCGGTATTCCCACGGGAACGGGAACTACGGGGATAAGGCGACAGAAACCGAAGCGAAGCGAGGGCGCATTGCTAGTATTAAATAACAGTCTAGGTAAATTGAACTAAATATAACATTTTATTCAAAAGGAATAAGATTAATTAAATTCAGTGGGAAGTGAGCACTATCGGGCGTGTGAAAACTTTAAAATATGTAATAGAAATATTTTGAATCTTCTTTACTTTCTTTGTCAGCTCATCAACGTCTATTGGATCCCCTTATAAGAGAAATAATACTAAAATCGCCGTTTAGTGAGTAATTTGTTAATCGCAGTTGGTGTTAACAATTTCCTAGAAGAACTGTTATCTATTTTCTGGGTATGGCTCTTACATCTTATAGCTCTGCCATTTTTCTCGTTTCTGGCATGGGAAAGTAAGCGACACATTTTATTGGAGCCCGTCATCACACGAGTAACCTATTATAGTTATAGCCTATATGTTATTTTGATATGTAAGCTATATTATTGTGAAGTTTCATCAAAATCCATTCAGTAGTTTTGCGTGAAAGAGCAAAAAACATCCTCATATACTTACAAACTTTCGCGTTTATAATATTAGTAGGATTAAGTAATATATCCAAATTATTAAAACTACGCTGTATACATTTTTCATTACGGACTTTCGTATAAAAGGGCATCTTGCAAAATTCTTATTCTGTAAATAAGATAATTTGTCAGCATTAATTTTTTTACCGATCATAAAATAATTTTTTAAAAGTATATTCATGATCATGACAGCAGTTACATGAGGTAAGTTACACTTCCAAGAGAGCAAAATAAACGTAAATTTCGTTAAAAGTCATATTATTAAACCTTCTATAGAACTTTAGCCTTGAACTGTAACTACTCGCCACGTAGAAGATAATACAATTTCACTGCTAATGTGCACGAAACACGAACTCGGAATGTAACTATTAAAATGGTAAAAGCATTCTTAGTTTATAGCATAGTTAGGTTAAAATTATAGACAATAGTAACTACAAAGTTATTTATTGATATATGTTTATCAACAAACAGAGAAAGTGTCTAAATAAAGAATATAAATCGTTAGTGTCGTTTATATTATTATTCTCGTCATTATCATTCTGCTTTAATTCCAATAACTTGAGGTCGACCGAATATATGATCTTCTTCCATCATACATATCGCAAAAGTTATGACAATAGTTTAACTGATCTGAATTTTTTTTTTGTAGTTGTGGGGCATGGTTAGCGCACCCGCTGCCCGGATCCATCCGGGGCGACAGAGGGGCGGCACGGCCCCATGACCCACCCGTGACACGTCGCCTTCGTCGTTGGGCCGACATGACCGACCTGCCTAGCATTGACTCCGCTTAGAAATATAATTGTTGGCCAGACGGAATTAAATGGAGTTGATCCAGTTTAATATACAGCGCTTAGTTATCTTTCTAAGTGTTGGTAGTACTTGTAACTGACAACACATAGGAATTAGTAAATGATATATTTTTGTATTGCGGGGGACTTTACAAACATATAATTAACGGACACAAATTACATCCAGACTCAGAACAACAATTTGTGGATCGCACAAAGTGTTGTCCCGCGTGGGATTCGAACCCCCGACACTGGCGCTGTAGGTCGCTATCTTAACCACTACGCCATCTGTGCAGTCAATTTAGTAGCAGTATATTTGTCATATATGAATAGGTGAATGTCTTGTAAACGACGACTAAGGGATATAATATATGGATAACAATTATATCATCATCATCATTTTCCTGCCCTCATCCCACGCTAAGTGGGGTCGGCACAACATGTTTTTACCTTCCATAGCCTCCTATCAGCCGTTATATGTTCACTCACTGCTTTCATGTCATGCCAGCAGATTGTAACAATTACATAGAAAAAAGAGAAATATTGTAGCATTCTGATAGAACTCTACAAGAATCTGCGTGATTCATACCAATAGAATAGAATTAATGGACGTTAATTTAGCCAAAATAAACTTTTACAAACCAAGTAGAAAGATTTAACGTTATCGTATAGTGTACCTCAAAAACTAACAGCTGAAACTTATTCATAAAACCACATTACACGCGATGTGTTAACCGCAGTGTTTTGGATACTGCGGTTTTCATATCTCTGTAATATCTTGTGATAGTATTTTTGCAAGCATTGACTTGGATAATTACAAACATTAACGGTGTATTGAAGCTGAACTGTTTTAAAAATACCACGTTTAGAGGCGAAACACGTGCCAAATTAGTATTCGAAGTGTTACTGAAAAGTGCAGGGGTGTTTTGTACTGCTCTCTATGACAAAGGAATAAGAATTATCTTTGTTTGGTTTCCGTCTTGATCCTATCCTCTTATTTGCCAGACTGGTAAAACGAACAGCTTTTTTCATTTTCAAATTAATGCTCATTTTCAAAATAATTGACAGTACTGTGGTCGCTTCAGCGGTTCTAAAACAACAATCGTTATATCGAAGTGCCGCAGTGTTTATATAAGAACGCCACAATGTTAGTTCGTATCTGGGATAACAGTAGGTATCCGATCAAATTACAGAAAGGCGTGGGACAGAATTGAGATAAGAGAGAGATGTCTTCAAGCTTAGACTGAAACGGCATCAACATAATGGTGAATACATCGCTCACCTTCGATTTCCATGAATCCATGGAGGAGGAAGGAGACTTTGACAGTCCAGTTAGGTAGATTCAATTTCGAGAAAGAGGTCAGCGGATGAAACCAACTCGGCTGGGCAGCGATCCCGAAGAACTTAAGAGGATCTTCTCATCCAAAATAGTTACCTCATTTTCTAAAAACACATATCTACGACCATAACCAAGCTCAAAGTATGTGCTCAAGCTAAAAGTAAATGTGCTATGAAGCGGGCTATGCTCGGCATTTTTCTGCGAGATAGAATTCGAAATAGGCAGTGAACAACGCTCGACGAACGAAAAAGACAAGACTGGGGAAGAAAGGTTCTTGAGTGGCGATCACATATCGGACGACTCACTGTAGGACGCCGCAGCATTAGGTAGTCCGACGGCTTGTTGAAAGTTACTGAGCATCGTCGGATGCAGGCGGCACAAGACCACACTTTATGGCGAGACGTGAGGGAGGCTTGTGTCCAGCAGGGGACGGCGATAGGTTGAATGATGATGATGATGAATAAAATCCATCATGTGTTGTTTACTTAAATCTGTTATTAACTTTGAATTATAATAATATGGTTATATTTTCGTCATTATATAGAGTAACATTGTCACGTTTATGATTTCTATTATGGTCTAAGATCCCGCTATACAAATACCTTCACCGAGATGATTATTTTATGAAATTTATTTTTTATTTAATTTAATATGTCAATAAATATATTGCATATGGGTTGCCTAACAAATTTTAGTCCAGAGTATGATTAGTTAAGCATTTTTGATGTGAAACATCTATAGGCGAGGGCAAAACCGATCGTCTCGTGGCGTTAAACGCCACGCTTCGCGGTTTTTTTTTATTTTTATTGTTGTGTGTGTAGCTGTTGGTCGCAGATGACTTTGATAGCTTAACACGGTCAATGGGCGAGCGGAAAGCTCTCAACCCGGGCTTACTCTCAACCCGGAACGCTTCGCGGTTCCCTCTTAATTAACTATTAAATAAATATCCGGATACATAACTCTACATTTTTGGAACGAAACCATAGTGCGATTTAAAATTTTGAACAGCGCCATCTAGTGCACTCAAAGTAAATTATTACCTATAATGTATACTAATGAAAATAAATGTTTATTGAATAAAAATCATCATTTTCTGTGGAAAAAAAATCCTAATATTATTTTTATTAATACTTTATGCTATATTAATTCCTGTCGTAATCTGTTCTTTTATGCATACATACTTGTACAAAATAATTTCGATGTTTCATATCTGGCAGGCGTCCTGAGCGACGGCTCGCTTTTTTTTTATACATTGCACCGGTTTGATTATTAGACAAATTCTATACCAATCGAAAGTATGAAGCCCATAGAATATGCAAACGTCGATCAGACCGGTGCAAAATGCTAGTATCGATTTATCTGTTTATACCTGGCTACCCGAGAGTTGTGACCGGAAAAGAGTAGGCAATCTAACGTTTCATTAAGCTTACGTATCGAATTATAATGAGTATAATATATTAACATAAGAATTAATGTAGGTATTTACAGCGTTAGAAAAATATGGCGTCTTTGTTCTATCCACGGCATTGTACCTAATCATTGCGCAATTATTAACACTTGCCAACAGTTAATTACACTACTCGCTGTTGCCTGATCTCATAGTCATTTTAACAAAGAAACTTCTTTTTTATATTGGGAATGAGCTATTAATATGAGTCCATTATTTCCAGCGTCACATTACAATGTTATTCATAATAATCAATATTTCTCCTATTTCGTTTCTTCATATTATTTATAGTCCGTCAGTAAGTAAAATCATCACCTTCAATAGTTGCTTCACTGTTAAATATAGCAACATTGGTGAAAAACAAAAATTTTATAAAGCACTTTTATGTTGTATTCACTACACCTCAGCAGGTTCTAGGCATCACATTATATAAAATTGTCCTCAATATAGTTTAAAATAACACGATAAAACGTTAAGATATTGAATATAAAACAAAACCACGCTTTCAGGTTCCAGCCAAAACTCCAAAGTTACGTCTATTCTATTACATTCTTAAATCCCCAGAGATACTCTTGCGCACCTAATACAAATGCCTTTGCTTATTTTGATTATTGCAGTCTGCCTGTGAACGTTGTTCATAGTAGACGTCATGTCGTCATATTTATATTTATTCGCGATAGTCGCGTTAGGCAGTGCTCAACTCAGAGCAGCTTCATACAAAGTTCCTGATGCGAAACTGGAAGCTATATATCCAAAAGGTTTAAGAGTCTCAGTACCAGGTAAGATTTCATTGTATACTTAAGTAGAAATTATTTAACAAAATTGTTTTCTCGATGTAAAAAACAATGTCTTTAGTTATTTTATTTCTTTTGTATACCTTGTTACTCTCGCCCTCAATTTTTGTTTCATTCTACGTAATTCATTATATTTATGGGATTCTAATATCTACCTACAATACATTGTTTACTTACAATTAACTGCTGTGTGCTGTGTGGTAGCGGCTTCGAATACTACCAACCCTTGCTTTGCTCGTGGGTGTCGTAAAAGACGACTAAGAGCCCTAGATTGACCCGGACCAACTCCATCTGGTACCATTTGGGTCAACGATTACATTCCCAAGGATGGTTGACGTCAGGCAGGCGGCCGGTCATAAAAGTCATTGCCGAAACTTTTTGCAATATGTCAAAACAGATGACATATTGCGTCGACCCCAAGTAATTGGGATAAGAGCAAGATGATGATGATTCAATGTATCCGTTTATCTATATACTCTACCAATAAATAAAATTGGAGTGTCTGTTTGTAATGTCAAAATAATGGTCTTTTTTCATGCTCACACGGTTATTAACACTATACATATGCCTAAAATACACTTTATATTTTTTTGTCTGTCTGTCTGTTTGTTCCGGATAATCTTGAAAACGGCTGGACCGATTTCAAAAATTCTTTCACCAATGGAAAGATATAATATCAGGGAGTAACCTAGGCTATATTATATTTTATCCCTGTATTCCGGGAACGGGAACTACGTAGAAAAGACGACTGAAACCTAAGCGAAGCGAGGGCGGGTTGCTAGTTCTTATATAAAATACGTAGTATTTTACCTAAATAAATTATTAATAAACAATGTTAGAGAAATAATAAGCCTTCAATTTATCTTTGTATGCCTATATAATTCATTTATCATTCATCTATGTGATTGTGCTCTTCTTAAACCGCTAGTCCTATTTGGATAAAATTTTGTGTACATATTTGAGTGAATCCCTGAATGGTTTTAAAATACAATTGAAACCGAGTTCGCCTCACGATCGCGTTCTCATAAAAATCCGGCTTAGATGAATATGTATTTATTTAAGGTCATTATTTTTCTTTCTTTTACCTTTTTTTACAGTATAACTTCTGTCAAGTTCGGTAGTATTACTTGAAAGTATTAAGTTTAAAGTATTTACTATGGTACTAATATTCCCTAGCCGAGGCCGCGGGTGACGTGACTGGGGATTAGTCCGTCACCCGCCGAGAGGCCGACCGCGTGAGGAAAGACCGACGTCCTCCCCGTGGACGTCGGTCAATGGGAGGGTACCCCACGTAGGGGGGTATTCCGTCGGGCCAACCACTGATGACAAGTAACCCTGCTCCGGTGGTCGGCCCAACGACGAAGGCGACGTGCATCGTGGGTGGGTTGCGGGAGTTGCGTGCTTACGCCCTTCTGTCGCCCCGGACGGAGTGGTGCGAGGAGCGCGCCGACCGTAACCCACCCCAAAAAAAAAAGGTACTAATATTGTTATTTAACCGCGTACAGTTAAATCATAAAGATACACGATTAATAGTCTACAATATGTTATAAGTTATCCTAATATTGTGAATGCGAAAATAAGTTTGTTTATTACGCTTTCATGCCTAAACCGCAAAACTGTTTTTAAAAATTCTTTCACCTATAGAAAGCTATATTTATCAGCGATTAACATAGGCTATATTTTATATTTTTTTTTTATTGCAAACGGTGGCAAACGAGCAAACAGTACACCTGATGGTAAGTGTTGCTGCCGCTCATGGACCTTTACAAGGCCGCTGCCTACCGCGAAGAAAGCGAAGGGAGTGTGAATGCGTGCATTGAGGCTCGGTGATAGCAAGGGCACCACCAAAACCCTCCACACGCAATCACCCTCAGAAAGTTGGGCTTCCGGCTCTCTCGCTCACCGAACGAAGCGCAGTAACAAATTGCTACTACTCAGACGTATATGACGTATGTCCGTATCGTTAGTTATAGTTCGTTAAATAGAAACGTGTTGATACCGAAATTACTGTAAATGTTATGTAGAGGTACAAAAATAATATTTAATGATTTTAGCTTGGTTTAATGTTGATATTTTTTGCTGATTTGTGTGTGTAGAAGGTTAACTTCTACCGAAGTATGAATCATTTTAATTGTTCAATGAATAATAATATGAGTACTTTTATTTGCGCATTTATTTTATGAATGTTGTGAGTATAGTATTTTAAGTGGTAGGATCACACTGCCGACAGTCTTCTATCTATAATCGCGGGCCGGTCCGTACGGGATAGTACCACACACTTTTTTTTGTGGTGGGCTGGGGTCGGCGCGCTCCTTGCACCACTCCGTCCGGGGCGACAGAGGGGCGTAAGCACACACACCCGCAACACACCCGAGCACCACGTCGCCTTCGTCGTTGAACCGACCATCGGAGCAGGGTTACTTTCATCAGTGGTCGGCCCGACAGAATACCCTCTACTTGGGGTACCCTCTCATCGACCGACGTTCCCCCTCTCGGGGAGGACATCGGTCTTTCTTCACGCGGTCGGTCTCTCGGCGGGTGACGGACTAACTCCCCGGTCACATCACCCGCGGCCTCGGCTAGGGATAGTACCACACTCTCGCAGTAAATCGACGTTTTAGTAGTAGCGATTTATTTATTATTGCAATTCGTTCGATGAGTGATTGTGAGTGATTGTGAAGACAATCAGTCTTCTGTGGGTGTTTGCGTGTGATAGGTTTTAGTGATGCCTTTAGTATCACTAAACCCCCTTCCACGCATTCACATTCCCTTCATTTTGTTCGCGGTAGGCAGGGCTCTAGCAAAGGTCCATGAGCGATAGTTACATTTATAATCAGGTGTTATGTTTCGGGTGACCGGACAGGGGATTTAGTCCGGTATCCGGGAAGAGGCTAGCCTCGCGACGGCGATCAGCGTCCCGGGAAGGGGACGTCGATGAGAGAGGGTACTCCCTCAGTGTATTCCATCGGACCGACCACTGAAGGCAAGGAAATCTGCACCGGTGGTCGGTCGGCCCAATGACGAAGGCGACGTGCTACTGGATGGGTTATAGGGCCGCGCGCCGCCCCTCTGTCGCCCCGGACGGAGCCAAGCGGCGGGTGTGCTGACCGTAGCACACTTAAAACAAAAATGTGTTATATTTGCTCATTTGCAATAATCTGTGTTTCGCATAGTCGTCAATATATATCACTATTCAAATTTCAGGTAACTAATACCTGAAAATCTGACTGTCATTGCCTAAGAATCTGCTAATAATTCGACAAATACGTGTCCTTTGTATATGAAATATTATCCTCAGGCTGGGGATTTCTAAAAGTTAATCTATACCAATAAATAAAATTGGAGTGTCTGTTTGTAATGTCAAAATAATAGGCTTTTTTCATGCTCACACAGTTATTTGCACTATACATATGCCTAAAATACACTTTATATTTTTTTTGTCTGTCTGTCTGTCTGTTTGTTCCGGGTAATCTTCGAAACGGCTGGACCGATTTCAAAAATTCTTTCACCAATGGAAAGCTATAATATCAAGGCGTAAACTAGGCTATATTTTATCCCGGTATTCCCACGGGAACGGGAACTACGCGGGTAAAACGACTATAACCTATAACCGAAGCGAAGCGAGGGCGGATTGCTAGTCTATAATAAGGACAAAAATCGCGTTTGTTATACGTGAGCCCCTCTTAAAAATTTATTATCTTTTGTTTTTAGTATTTGTTGTTATAGCGGCAACAGAAATACATAATCTATAAAAATTTCAACTGTCTAGCTATCGCGGTTCTTGTGATACAGCCTGGTGACAGACAGATGGACGGACAGACAGCGAAGTCATAGTAATAGACGAGAGGGTAACCCAAGTAGGGGGTATTCCGTCCGGCCGACCACTGATGACAAGTAACCCTGCTCCAGTGGTCGGCCCAACGACGAAGGCGACGTGGTGTTCGGGTGGGTTGCGGCTGTGCGTGCTTACGCCCCTCTGTCGCGCCGACTGCAACCCACCCCCAAATAAAAAAAAGTCTTAGTAATAGGGTGGGACCCTATTACTAAGACTTCTCTATCTGTTTTTACCCTTTGGGTACAAAACCCTAAAAAGGCAATCATCATTATCATCACAGCTCATATACGTCCCATTGTTGGGCTCGAGCCTCCTCCACAATTGAAAATTGACCTCACTATACCATGCTGGTCAGACAGATTAGTAAATGCATATTATATCCCTCAGTTGTCTTTGACGACATCCACGGGCAAGATAGGGAGTGGTGAATTGATGATTGCACAGATGGCGTAGAGGTTAAAATACTTGACTTACAGTGCCAGTGTCGTGGGTTCGAATCCTGCGCGGGACAACACTTTGTGCGATCCACAAGTTGTTGTTCTGAGTCTGGATGTAATTTGTGTCCGTTAATTATATGTTTGTAAAGCCCCCCGCAATACAAGGATTAATTTCCTTAGTGCAGGGAGTTGTCTTTAAAAAAAAAAAAGAAAATTGTATTCTTACTGCGTCACCACACGAAAATAAGGCACTCAGCATCATCATCATCTCAACCCATATACATCCCACTGTTGGGCTCGGGCCTCCTCCATTATAGGAGGGAATTTGACCTTCTATACCACGCTAGTCAGATGTGTTGGCATTTTTTTTTTTTATTTTTTTTTTTATGGGTGGGCTATGGTAAGCGCACGCGCGGTCCTATCCGTCCGGGGCGATGAAAGGACGTCCCGCGGGCCCATAACCCACCCGTACCCACGTCACCTCGTTGTTGGGCCGCAGACGTGTTGGCATAGGATTTCATCTTGAGTTTTCCTTGTCTTGCATAGATATTAAATGCATATAATTACTTTAGAAGATTGACAACATTTATATTCATTAAGGTAAACGTATAAGGAAAATCTGTTCTTTAATTATGTTATCTCAAATTAATGGTCTTTGGGTTATCAAGTATATAAGTATATTTTAATAGCCATGCTTATTACTTCATTTTAATTATAACGACACTGGTAGTTTTCCAATTACAGAGCATAATGCGACTCAGGGGCGCATAATGCCGAATTATGCTGATGCTTAATTGAAACGTGAATTAGTTTTCAAATGCACCAGCAGAGTGCGCTAAGTTCAATGTTGAAAAAAAAAATATTCATAGATTTCATTATCGTAATTATCTATACTAATAAATAAAATTGGAGTGTCTATTTGTAATGTTAAAATAATAGGCTTTTTTCATGCTCACACGGTTATTTGCACGACAACTATGCCTAAAATACAGATTAAAAATTTTTTGTCTGTCTGTCTGTTTGTTCCGGGTAATCTTCAAAACGGCTGGACCGATTTCAAAAATTCTTTCACCAATGGAAAGCTATAATATCAGGGCGTAAACTAGGCTATATTTTATCCCGGTAGCCGTTTTACCCGCGTAGTTCCCGTTCCCGTGGGAATATCGGGATAAAATATAGCCTAGTTTACGCGCTGATATTATAGCTTTCCATTAGTGAAAGAATTTTTGAAATCGGTCCAGCCGTTTTGAAGATTACCCGGAACAAACAGACAGACAGACAGACAAATTTTTTTTAATCTGTATTTTAGGCATAGGTGTCGTGCAAATAACCGCGTGAGCATGAAAAAAGTCTATTATTTTGACATTACAAACAGACACTCCAATTTTATTTATTGGTATAGATAAGTAATACTCGCGTAAACATTAGATACATATAAAATCTATGTATAAAGAAAGATTTGAAATCAAACCTTATAACCAGCGCGGTAGAGTAAATCAATTTCCCTATTATTGTGGACTAGGCTCAACCCCAACGGTGGGACGTATATAAGCTGATGATGATAATAATTATTACTATAAAAACACGAAACAGAAACTTCTTAAATAAAGATATTATATTCAGCATTTCGTCATCCACTGATACGTGTAAGCCTCTCCCTTAAGCCCCCACTACACGTCGGCAGATGCGTCCGCAGACGTCGTCAGATGTATGCGCGGATGGATCTCTGTGCGTCGTCCACACGTCTGTAGATCGATCAGTCTGTATTGACTCTTGACGGACGCAACACGTACGCACGCGAAATGGATATTGAGACCGTAGCTGTTGCAGCTATTTATTTATTTAGGACCTTTAAGTGCTAAGTGTCCATCGCAGTAGTTATTAAAAAAAAAAGGGGGAAGAGGAACGTGGTGGACGCTGTATTCAGCATACATAGAAACCAAATAATATGGAAAAAAAATCATTTCCATAATGTATTTTTTGCCTTCCGTGTGGTGACGGAGTAAGAATAAAATTCACCACCATCCCCCACACATTCATTCTTACCCGTGGGTGATCGTACGAGACGACTAAGTGATATAAAACGCATATAACATCTATGCGAGAGAAGGAAAACTCGAAATAAAACCCTATACCAACCTATACCGACACGTCTGACCAGCGTGGTATAGTAGGTCAAATACCCTTCCATTATAGAGGAGGCTCGAGCCCAACAGTGGGACGTATATGGGCTGAGATAATGAAAATGATGATGTATTGCAATTTTTTTTAACACATCCTCCTGGACGCCATTTTTTTTCGCAGGAATAGCGTGGATAACTAGCTTTTAGAACTACATATATGCAGAGCCATCCTGAGAATTTGATAATTTTGTTCGAATTTCTGCTTGATACAGCTCCAGGAATTTGAATGTTTTGTCAGTGCTTGTGTTAGCCATTTTAACGAGCAAGTAAAAAAGAAAGAACGAAAAAAAACTGCAGAAATCACGCGTGCATTCTCATCCGCTTCCGATGAACACGTATGCGTCGTCAGACGTGTGGACGCAACACTCAGCGCTGGCGTTGAAACCCTTTGATCCGTGCTACAAAAACCGACAACTAACGGATGTGTGCCGGATGCATCTGCGGACGTCAAATACCTACCACAGATGAGCAAATCACCCCCTCTACACGTCCGCGGACGCGTCCGCCGATGACATCTGCGGACGTGTAGTGGGGGCTTTAAAATAATAACGTACCTATAGAAGGATAGTGTCCATACGTAAGCCATCAAAAATATGAAGCAAACAATACTACATGCGTGCAAGCGTTTACACACGTACACACGCACACCACTATACAAATTATGAAATCTTTATTTTTATTAACATAAATCGTCGCATAAACACTTTTAAAAGTAATGTTAATATACTTTTAAGTTTTTCAAATGTGTTATGATACCATTTGAATGCACAAACCGTCATAATTACCTATTTATTTTTTAAGAGTTGCGTACGTACGTGCAGTACCTTGTATATTACAGTAATCTTGTATATTACTGAACGGTTCCGGTGTAAGCTCCATTAGACTCCAATTGAAATACTTCACTTTTTGTGCGCGAACTTACCTTCTATACGTTATTATTCTAAAGCCTCTCCATTAAAATGCTACTAGCGCTATCGTTTATTAGAAGGATTATTGCGATAATTTCTACACATGTCAAGCAGGTTGGCAAATGCAATAATTCGTTACAAGTTTTCCAGAAGAGCGCTGTTGCCCATTCCCTTGCTGAAACCTAAGCTTTATCCCGTCCCCACGCAGGAAGGTCTTTTCGTTTTATTGCCAACGGTGGCAAACGAGCAAGCAACCTGGTAAGTTATAATGCCGCACATGGACCTTTGCAATACAAGGGGCACAGCTACCGTGCCTACCGTGAAAAAAATACTGTTTTTAAACCTCGTTTAAAGAAGGATATGTCATAGCGCTCGGGAAACACAGCAGCAGGTAGTTCACTCCAGAAGCTCTGGAGTTTACGATAGCAGGAATAATCATAATCATCATCACGGCTTCGTATATATTTTCGAGCTTCCTCCATAATGGAAGGACAATTTACCTACAATATCATGCTGATCAGGCTTCGTATAGGGTTTTATTTCGAGTTTTCCTTTTCTTGCTTAATATATGCAATAATCTCTTAGTCGTCTATTATGACACCCATGGGCGAGCGTGGGGTGTTAAATTATATTATTATTCCATCACCACAGAGAAAAATAATAATTTATTTTTTCTTATGCCAAAATATTCGTTGTGGTCGGCGCTCTCCTCGCCCGCCTCCATCCAGGGCGACAGACGGGCGTAAGCACGCACACCCGCGACCCACCCGTGACACGTCGCTTTCGTCGTTGGGCCGATCACCGGAGCAGGGTGACTTGACATCAATGGTTGGCCCGACAGAATAGCCCTTGAGGAGTACCCTCTCCTCGATCGACGTCCCCCTCTCGGGGAGGACGTCGGTCTTTCCTCACGCGGTGAGCCTCTGCTAGGGCGGCATCAGTCGCCGGCGCCGTGTCCCGTCGTCAAGGAGACAAAACATTAGGGGTTAAAGTATGAAATTGCCGTTTCGTACTGATAAATTAAAACCATTCTTTTTTGTTCATAAAACAGATTTCTTTAATCAAAATATTTACCGTCATTATCTATACATTTCTGCCAGCTAATTGGAAGATCATCAAATCAAGATCAACCTTTGCGATAGAACTCTGGGATCCTGGACTCCACAAACTGTGTGAAGGAATTTTGTACCGCTTCCTCGGAAGAATTTTTGCCGTACAAAAATTGTCCAAATCGTGGAAAAAATGGTAGTCGGTTGGGGTGGGGTCTGGCGAGTGCGGAATATGACGTATGGTTTCTAACTGCAGGTTTTGTAGTGTTAAAACAGTTTCTCGAGCAGTGTAGCTAGTATGTTAAAACGGCAATTTCATATTTAAATTCCTATTATATACCGAATCCATGAACATACTAAATACATTTTTCAATGAATACCGTAATTAATCGGTTTCAAACTGGAAGACATAAGTTGGTATGTCAAGTAATATCCTTGTGTTCTTTAAATAACTGATTCTACAAAATTAATTTTGAGTTTTTTGGCAGCCTGCTAGCAGATTTTTAAAAACATATTCGAACGAAATGAGGAAAAAAGAAACTTTATTATGAAAACAAGTTTCATAAAAATCAAAATCGTATTTTTAATAAATTTGTTATTTCATTGCCATAACCATTCCGTGTAATGACGGAGTAAGAATACAATTCACCACTCCCTATCTTGCCCGTGGATGTCGTAAAAGACTACTAAGGGATATAATATGCACATAAGATCTGTGCAAGAGAAGGAAAAGTCGAAATGAAACCCTATACCAACATATCTTCGGGCTTACCACCACTGAGGACAAGGAACTCGGCAGTGGTGGTCGGCCTAGCGATGAAGGGGACGTGGGTACGGGTGGGTTATAAGCAGGCGACGACTCGCCTGCGTCGCCTTGCGTCGCCCCGGATGGAATGGACGGCGTGTGCGCTTACCATAGCCCACCCATAAAAAAAGATACCAACATATCTGACCAGCTAGGTATAGTAGGTCAAATGCCCTCCCATTGTGAAGGAGGCCCGAGCCCAACAGTGGGACGTATGTGGGCTGCGATAATGATGATGAATTACGTAACTGCCAAACTTAAATTGCCGCTCTTCAATTCAAATCTTGACGACCTACAACCAAATTTGAACGAAGATGAATGCAGCGATTATTTTTCTGTTACTAACCTCGGATTTGTAAGTCGATCTATAATATGCAATTTAACATAAGCCTTACAATAATTACTCATAGGAGCTCAATTAGCGCACAATTTAAGGCATTTAAATTAGCGCCAAAAATGGCTCCCTACGCTCGTGACGTAGAGGACAAGGTCACTGCGTACAAGACAACCCTATTGTATAGTGGTGTGCGTGTGTACGTGTGTAATCGCTTGCACGCATATAGTTGGCTTCACGTTTTTGATCGCTTAAGTACGATACTACCTTCTATACGTTATTATTCTAAGATATTAGCTTACTGAATCTATTTAAATAATTATCTTTACATCGGAAAAGTTAAACTTCATAACTGAAATGGTTTCTCTTTCGAAGTGACGGAGGATGAATAAAATTTACCACCTCCATCTTACCCATGGGCGTCATAAAAATCGACTAGGGGATATAATAGGGGACGTCGGTCGATGGACCGGCGGTATATACACCCGATCTACCCGATACCCGATCTACCTGTATCGGGTAGATAATTATAAATGTCTGTAATAACGATTACTTGTTGGACGTAAGACACCTTAGTCCGCCCGTGACCATGAATGCTGCAAAGTGTTCCAAACGTCGGGCAATCATAAATCAAATACAAACGCGATATAATCCGTAAAAGTAGTTTTATTTACAATACATAATAATAAAATTAAATAAAAGGCGATAATACCTAAAACAACAAGGTGTTCGTTTTAAAACTGATAAACAAACCCAGTTTTTTTTTTACTTTTCGTGACAATTTGGAAGTTATTATAGTTATAATACAAGAACACCACATGAAATGGTGTTCTTGTATTATAAACAAATACAATAGAAAACTTTAAGTTTAAGCAATAAAAAACCAAATATCAATATAATCGATTTATTTTATTATTAAAAAATCAATTTTTATCATTTTAATAATCGATTATTAAAAATCGATTATACGAAAAAATAATCGATTTATACAGGGTGTATCAGGTTATGGGACAACTGTTCGAGTATGTTGTAGTTTAACGGTCATAGATCATAATTAGAATGTACATTACACAAAAAACAATAACTTTTATGTTATAAAAGTTATAGTGATTTCAAAAAAATGTGTCTAAGAGTCTATGCCTTAAATGTTACGTATTATGTAGGCATGTACAGACGGAATACATGTAGGCATGTAAAGCTTCGACAGTATAATTTCATTCATTTATACCTAGAATTGCGCAAACGCTTCAATGACATGTAGGTATAACGGCAAGCGGTCAACGGCCATAGACCGATCAGCTGTTTTAAAGCGAAGTTTGTCTTGCTTATGTGAACGTAATCATTGATTTATTCAATTTCTAATGAATATTTAACAGTATGAATATGTTGCGTATTAAGTATCATTGACTTTATAGATTTCAATCAGATTTACACGAAAAAGCGATGACAAAATTGAAAACTTTACATGTCTCTAATTTCTAAACGAATCATTATTTTTCGTTCAAATTTTTTTATGGGTTCCTACCACCATTGCCTAGCCCCCTTTTGACCAGTTGCCCCATAACCTGATACAGCCTGTATAAAATCGATTATTTTTTCACAACCCTACGTGGTAGGTCAATTTCCCTCTACTATGGAGGAGGCTCGAGCCCAGCAGTGGAACATACATATATGAGTTGAAATTAACATATGATTTTGATGGAGGATTTTGGACGACAAGAATAGATTGCTAATTTCAATCCGAAACGTTTGCCTTCAAATTACGAATCAGAATTACTATTAGATTTTTCTGTTAAAAATTCTCAGCTGCAGACATGCAGGTTTGAATATATACATAACATTTCTATAACTTGCAAAAAAATTAAACTAAGTAAAATCAAGTTTTTTAATACAAGCAACTAATGAATTACCATTAAGTTTAGAATATGTTTCTTTTTTAAATACAGAGCTAATAACAAAGTTATTAAGAAGAAGAGTTTCAATAAGTATTTCCAATCTTAGGAAACATAAATAAAAATAATAAGCAATAAACAAAATATATATTGTAAATGATGATGAAACAAATTCGACAAGGTTTTTTTATAAAACAACAATATATTAGCATTTATATTGAATATAATTTTAAGCATCTTTCTTCAAAATTCGACATAACTGGCTTGCTGAACAAATAAGTCTTTAAGAATTAAGTAATACAAAATTTATAATTCGAGTATATCTTTTATATTTTGATATTCATAATCAGAATTTATAAAAATCTTCATGCAATTATGTGATTATATTAATGTGCTTATATTAATTAATCACTCCACAGACTGCACAGATGGCGTAGTGGTTAAGATAGCGACCTACATTGCCAGTGTCGGGGGTTTGAATCCCACGCGGGACAACACATTGTGCGATCCACAAATTGTTGTTCTGAGTCTGGATGTAATTTGTGTCCATTAATTATATGTTTGTAAAGTCCCCCGCAATACAAGGATTATTTCCTTAGTGCAGGGTGTTGACTTAAAAAAAAAAAATTAATCACTCCGAATGGTCTGTCGTTCCATCTGGTGATCGCGTAAGAATACAATTCATCACCCCCTCTTTTCTCCGTAGGTGTCGTAAAAGACGACTAAGGTATAAAATATGCACATAAAATTTATGCAAGTGAAGGAAATCTTGTAAAAGAAACTATACCAACACGTCTAACCAATGTGGTGGGTTACGGTCGGCGCACTCCTCGTATCACTCCGCCCGGGGCGACAGAGCACGTCGCCTTCGTCGTTGGGCCGACCACCGGCGCAGAGTGCCTTTACTTCAGTGGTCGATCCGACGATTTGCCTCTTATTGTGGAGGATGCTAGTGCCTAACAGTGGAACGTATATGAGCTAAAATGATTGAAAAAACGTCTGAGACACATAAGAGTATCTTCTCTTCCAACATACCTCAGTACAGTTTGAAAATACAGGTGTACCAGTGTGTTACCAGTGATTACTTACGGCACGGAAACGTGGTCCCTAAATGTAGACCTCTATAACCAAGCTCAAAGTCGCTTAGTGTGCTATGGAGCAAGCTATGCTCGGCATTGCTCTGCGAGATGGAATCAGTAATACGAAAATCCGCAGAAAAACGGGTATACCCGACATAGCACGAAGAATTAGCACACTGAAGTGGCAATATGCAGGTCATATCGCTCGACGAATCGACAACCGCTGGGGAAGAAAGGTTCTCGAGTGGCGGCCACGTATCGGACGTCGCAGTGTAGGACGCCCCCTACTAGGTGGTCCGACGACCTGGTGATAGTTGCTGAGCGTCGTTGGATGCAGGTGGCACAAGACGTACTTTATGGCGTAACATGAGGAAGGCCTACGTCCAGCAGTGGACGGCGATAGACTGAAATGATGCTGATGAATGAAAAACTGGTCTGTCTCCAGAAGATACACTATGATCAACACCTCTTCAGTTGCTATGAAGTCAATTAAGGGATACAAGTAGACAAAATCATTACAAAAGAAGGACAAATCGATATAAATCTCTATAAAACCAAACCGCCTAGCCTTCGTAGACTGGTTTACCTCATTTTCTGAGTCTGTGTATAATATACCAGCAACTCGCCCTCGCTTTGCTTCGGTTTCAGTCGCCTTACCCGCATAGTTCCCGTTCCCGTGGGAATACCGGTATAAAATATAGCCTATATTACTCAGGGATAATATAGCATTCTAATGATGAAAGAATTATCAGAATACGTCCAATAGTTTTAGAGTTTATTCATTGCAAACACACACACACACACAAATACAAACTTTTCCTCTTTATAATATTAGTGTAGACTAGCAACCCGTCCTCGCTTCGCTTCGGTTTCTGTCGCTTTATCCTCTTTGTTCCCGTTGCCGTGGGAATACCGGGATAAAATATAGCCTAGTTTACGCCCTGATATTATACCTTTCCATTGGTGAAAGAATTTTTGAAATCAGTCCAGCCGTTTTGAACATTATCCGGAACAAACAGACAGACAGACAAAAAATATAAAGTGTATTTTAGGCATATGTATAGTGCAAATAACCGTGTGAGCATGAAAAAAGCCTATTATTTTGACATTACAAACAGACACTCCAATTTTATTTATTGGTATAGATGTAGATAAGGGCTGAAAGGTGAAGAAATAGAAATCTAACTACTAAGTTCCATTTCTTTCAATTATTACAGCTTATATACTACTCGAAAGCCTCCTCCTCATTGAGGAAATTGACCTATTATACTACTCTTGTACAGAGGGGTTAGTACAGGGTTCTATTTTGAGTTCTTTTTCTTTACTACCTTACAAATACAAATATTTCTGTGCTTATTTTTTATCGTGTATACTTCAAGTATAAATTGCCCGGTACTTAATAATAAGTCAGCGACCGTAATAGATTAATGAGCAGTTTTAAATGATTTATCGATAACATTTTACATGGAGTACCTACTTTTACTTCACCTGATGCTGGGAGGTTAAAAATGCTGCGTTTTTGTTTAGACTATTAATCATGATCTTGTTTTTTTATATCATATTAATCATGAGCTATGGAACACCTGCGACATATTTTTAATAACGAATTACAAATTATAAAAACCCTCATGTTGTTTGCTCATAAATGTCACAAAAATCTCTTAAGGGTATTCGACAGTCCGCAGACATGGGGCTTCATCACTGAACACAGATGTTAGCTCTTCAAAACACTGAAGCTGTGTCAGGCCTCTTCTAAAGTTGTAGAAAATTATTGCACGAACATTTTCCTTAGAAAGATTCATTTTCTTACGTAACCTGACAGATTCCAATCGACGCTGTGACTAAACAATAGCATTAATCGCTTAGAATAATAACCTATAGAAGGTAAGTTCACGCACAAAAAGTGAGGCATTTCAATTGGAGCCTAATGGAGCTTACGCCGGAACCGTTCCGTAATGTACAAGTCATTGTACTGCACGTACGTACGCAACTCTTAAAATATAAATAGGTAATTATGACGGTTTGTGCATTCAAATGGTGTCATAACACATTCGTAAAACTTAAAAAGGTTTTTAACGTCACTTTTAATAGTATTTCGACGATTTATGTTTATAAAAACAAAATTTGATTTCATAGTTTTTATAGTGGTGTGCGTGTGAACGTGTGTAATCGTCTGCGCGCCATTAGTGTTTTTAGATTCAAATTTCGAACCTTCGAAGTATTGACACTATCCTTCTATACGTTATTATTCTAAGATTAATCCTAATACTTTTAACTGTTTTGAGATTCAAAATTTAAACACATTCGAATATAGAACAGTTCCAAATTCAAAATTGCCGGGAAATATGGAAACGACAGAACTTAAAAGGCATGCCTAGTATATACGGGTTGGTATAGGATTTCATTTCGAGTTTTCCTTCTCTTGTATAGATTATATATGCATATTACACTCATTTGCAAAAAAAACGGGCACCTAAGCAATGAACCATTTCAGATGTTAATATTTCTCTGTTTGATAATTATAGGTAGTTTTATCCACACAATTTGCTAAATTAATAAGAAAATAATCGTTTTCATCAGTATTTCATAAAATTTAGATACAATTTATGGGAAATAATGCTAAACCTCGCTAGTAGTGTATATTCGCTAGTAGTGCATATGCTCATGAAGTAAAAATAAAAAAGTTTTTTTGTTTGTTTTTCTTTAATAAAGTAAAAGCAGATAAATGTTTAGTATCGAGTGTGACCCCCTCTAGCTAAAATCACAGCTTGAATTCGTCTGGGCATGCTAGCGAGTATATCCCGGATACTTGCTTGCGGAATACGTTCCCACTCCGCAGTAATCACATTCTTCAGCTCTCTGATGGTCTGCGGAGCCGGGTGTACTGATCTCACACGCCGTTTCAGAACGTCCCAGACATGCTCTATGGGATTGAGGTCGGGACTTCGAGCTGGCCAATCCAAACGACGAATGCCGACCTCTTGCACATACGCATTAACATCGCGGGATCGGTGGGCGCGAGCATTGTCGTCCATAAAAATCGAGTCTTCACCTAGAGCGGCCAATGCGGGTTGTGCATGAGAAATTAGAACTTCCGTTATGTATCGATGCCCAGTCAGTGAGCCGTTTTCAATGAAGACTAACTCTGTACGATCCATTGAATTTATTCCTGCCCAAAACATAACAGAGCCCCCACCATAAGGTGTGATTTCTTCGAAACATGCCTCTGCAAAGCGTTCTCCTTGTCTTCTTAGCACTCGCCAACGTCGATCTTCACCGAACAGAGATATCCTGGCTTCATCAGAGAACAAAACCCTATTCCAATCGTCTTGAGTCCATGATTCACAATTTCTAGCGAACCTAAGCCTGTGAACTCTGTGCTCACGGAGTAATTTGGGGCCGCGGGCCGGGCGGTGACTGCGTATATTGGCAGCGAGAAGCCTCCTCCTGACCGTCCATAGACTAATATGCACATTTCTTACTTCTTGGAGGTTGTTCTTAAGATCCACATACGAAGATTTGCGATTTCTCAATGCGCGACTCACAAGAAAACGATCATCCCGTGGTTGGGTACATGGTTTTCTTCCAGAACCAGGCCTTCTCTCGACGGAACCAGTCTCCTGATATCGCTGCCAGGTCCTTTGGACTGTCGAGCGACTAACATTTAGCCTCCTAGCCACGAAACATTGGCTGCAACCCTCTTCAAGCAGCGCGATAATTTTGGTAGCTTTTACCACTTTATCTACCATTTTTGATACAGCCAAACAGCATTAAATAAAGCTTTGACAGTCAAGGATATGAAATTAATCGATAAAAATTGAATAAAAGTTATGAAAGTCGATGTTAACTTCTGGAACTTCGCGCCAAAAATGTAGGATAAAAAGGGGTTTTCTGTAAAAATGAACATCAAATGAAAAATTGAATTTAGAACGTACTTTTTTAAATACCACAGCATTTTTAAAACCGGCCAGTAACGTGTACAAACGATTGAAACCTTTTTGGTATTGTATCTTTTTAAATATGAATGAAAATCAAAACCGCCCGTTTTTTTTGCAAATGAGTTTATATCCCTTAGTTGTCTTTGCTGACATCCACGGGCAAGAGAGGGGGGTGTTGAATTGTATTCGTACTCCCTCACCACACGAAAGTAGTATTTAAAAAAACGTAACAGTACTTATGTTCTTTTATTCTGAAATAACTTCGTCATATCAATTATTTGATGTTACTCCCCCAACGTTTTATTGAAATGTATAGCTTGCGACCCTTTGGCATAAAAGTCAGAGGGAAATGAAAAAAGAAAGATTTATTGAATTAACTGAGATCGAGTTGTTGGAAAAATGGTTATAGTACCGAATGTATGATAGGACGATGAAATTTTGAAATACGTATTCTTTGTAAATAAAAATACTTTACGAATTTTATCGCGTTTGTATTTGATATTTGATTGCCCGACGTTTCGAACTCTTTACAGCATTCGTGGTCACGGGCGGACCAAGATGTCTCACGTCCAACAAGTCATCGTTATTGCAGATATTTATAATTATCTACCTACTATAGAAATTAGTTATTAAATTCTGGCCCACATTCTGTTACAAATTTATTACCAGTACAAGTTTTGGATAAAATACGTAGTTTTATTTACAATGTGTAATACTCGTGTAAACATCAGAAATCATTTATCATTCCAAGTGTTGATGGAGTAAGAATACAATTCCCCACCTACCTCCCTTCGGCAAACTCCGGCGACTCGGGCAGCGCAGGCGCGAGTACCTGCGCCTGATGCCGCCCTAGCCGAGGCCGCGGGTGACCGGACCGGGGAATTTAGTCCGTCACCCGCAGAGAGGTTGACCGCGCGACGGCGACCGACGTCCCGGGATAGGGATGTCGAGAGGTGAGGATAACCGAAAGGATATTCCGTCAGGCCGACCACTAACGACAAATCATCTTGCTCCGGTGGTCGGCCCAATGACGAAGGCGACGTGGGTACGAGTGGGTTATGGGCCCGCGCGCCGTCCTGTCGTCACCCCGGACGCAATGGACCGCGTGCGCGCTTACTATAGCCCACCCATAAAAAAAACCCCCTGTCTTGCTCATGGATGTCGTAAAAGACGATTAAGGGATATAAAATGCATATAATATCTATCCAAGAAAGAGACTACTCGATACAAAACTCTATTCTAATACGCCTAACCGGCGTGGTATAGTCGGTCAATTTCACTTCCATAGTGAAGGAGGCCCGAGCCCAGCAGCAGCCCGTATAGGCTAAGATGATGAGGTGATTCTTTTACTTATTATATTATATCCTCAAGTTGTGATGATTTATCCGTGTGATGACGGAGTTCAAATCTATATCTATACTCATAAATAAAATTGGAGTATCTGTTTGTAATGTCAAAATAATAGGCTTTTTTCATGCTCACACGGTTATTTGTTATACCTATACCTATGCTTAAAATACAGATTAAAACATTTTTGTCTTTCTGTTTGTTCCGGGTAATCTTCAAAACGGCTGGACCGATTTCAAAAATTCTTTCACCAGTGGAAAGCTATAATATCAGGGCGTAAATTAGGCTATATTTTATTCCGGTATTCCCACGGAAACTGGAACTACGCGGGTAAAACGACTAAAACCGAAGCGAAGCGAGGGCGGGTTGCTAGTATAACAATACAATTCGCTGACACCTTTCTTCATTCATTTTATCTCATATACTGTTGGGATCGAGCCTCCTTCACAATAGGAAGAAAATTGTCTTACTATACAACGTTAATCCGGCGGGTTGGTATAGGCTTTTATTTCAAGACTCTCTTGAGTGGATGTTATGTGCATATTTAATCTCTTAGCCGTCTTTCACAGCACCAACGGATAAGATAGGGAGCTGGTGACTTGTACTCCGTCACCGCACGAAAAGGTTATGACAGCAATAAATATTATTTTTTTCCGTTGGTTTAAATTGACAACATTTATATTCATCAAGGAAAACGTAGGAGGAAAATCTGTTCTTTAATTATGTTATCTCAAATTAATGGTCTTTGGATTATCAAGGTTATGTCTATAATTATGACTGCACTATGTTTAAACGTCACCCTGCTCTTATCCCAATTAATCGGGGTCAACGCAATATGTACTCTTAATTCATTATTGACAATACTTTTACGATCTACAGTACCACATTGGTCGGACGTGTTGGTATAGGTTTCATTACAAATATTCTTCTCCTGCATAGATGATATATACATATATAGTTCCTTAGTCGTCTTTTACGACACCCACGGGCAACAGAGATTAATATCTTTCTTTAATTAGAAATCTCTGATCGAATATCTATTTTATGACAGCAATACAATATGTTTCAATCAAATGGTTTCCGTATGGGGACGGAGTAAAAATAAAGGGTTTTTCAACAAGAACTTTGTTTTCTAAAACAAAATAAAACAAGAAATTTAGATGAAGATGATTCAAATTTTTATTGTATTACGAAGAAAAATGGTCGGCAATTATGAATGAAAAAGGATATTTGGCAAATGTCTACCACGACCACGCTGAGAGATGTCGATTCTTTCATCAATATTTTTATTCACTTTTTGGCAAAATGGCGGGTCTATTTCGTTAATTACATCACGGATTTTGAGTTTTATTTCATTTAAGGCTGAAATCGATTCGATTGGCTCCGTATAGTCTTTGTCCTTAACATAGCCCCACAAAAAATAATCCAGTGGTGTTAAATCACACGATCTGGTTGGCCACATAACGTTACAATTGACAAGACGACTAAGCGATATAATATGCATATAACATAACGAAAACATAATGAAACCCTATGCCAACCTGTCAGACCAGTATGATATAGTAAGGTCAATCAACCCTGCTATTGTGGATGAGGCTCGAGCCCAGCAGTGGGACGTATATGAGCCGAAATGATGAATATAAAATATAAATAATGCAAAAATTCTTAAGAATAACAAATAAAACAAATGTGATGTATAAAAATTCGTATTTATTATATTAATGTTGATTCAAACTAGTTTTATCTTATAAAACTAGTTATAGTAGCAGTGAATCAAATTACTTGCCGTCGGGTGGTTCAATGCCTTATGAGGCAGTCATGGACCCCAACGATTTCGTGTCATTGACCAAACAAACTGTCATAACATAAAAATTTTTCAATATGCTTTTGGATTACGAAGAATAAGATTAATGATAATGCTTTTTAGTGTTTTATTTTATCAATAGCTTTAAAAAAAAGTGAGTTGTCGCTCAGGACTCTTACTTCAAATATCTACAATCGTCGATTAAAATGTTCGTTTTGTAGTGTCCCACGATCTTAGAATAATAACATATAGAAGGTAAGTCCACGCACAAAAAGTGAGGTATTTCAATTGGAGCCTAATGGAGCCTACGCCGAAACAGTCCCGTAATATACAAGTCATTGCACTGCACGAACGTACGCAACTCTTAAAAAATAAATAGATAATTATGACGACTTGTGCATTCAAATGGTGCCACAACACATTTGAAAAACATAAAAAGGTTTTTAACATTACTTTTAAAAGTATTTCGACGATTTATGTTAATTAAAACAAAATTTGATTTCATAATTTGTATAGTGGTTTCCGTGTGTACGTGTGTAATCGTCTGCCCGCCATTAGTATTTTTAGATTCAAATTTTTAAAGTTCGAAGTACTGACACTATCCTTCTATACGTTATTATTCTAAGCACACGATATTATTTTAGTCTAATCAATGCATCTTCTTCTTATTTAATGGCAATGAGCTACAATAATATGAGCTATTGGTGTCAGTGTCGAGTTATTATATTGATTATCCACGTCTTTAGTCTTAGTCTTTCAGTCAGTTATTAGCATGATTTGGTGCTGATATCCAAGTCATGCCTTCCCTGGAAATTTTGGCAAATGTCAAAATGCACGCAATTCACTGTTATATCACATCCACTAAATTTCAAAATTTTATCTGCATTATATTACATAAAATAACAGCAAAATTATTCAATATAAACACTTCAAAACACTAAAATAATGAAAAAAGATATAAAAGCGCTGACATTTTGACATTCGCGTCAAAAAAATCCTAATCAATGCATATGTTTAAAATTTGTACATTTCAAAAATATCATCTTTTAACATACATTAATATATAATACAGTGCATTTTTAGGAATTTATGTGAATTGAGTAAGAAAAAGAAATTGAGTAAGTTATGACTTGAGCTCAAGCAGTTATGTTAGGTTTATCAGTTTGTCAGGTTTATGTCGGTGCGGCCACAGAAATATTAACACTTATTAATTTTTCTGTGGGTGCGGCAGTGTAAGCTCTTTTTTTTCTTTTTTTATAAGTGCTTCACGCGTGCCAGTACGGTCGTTAAATGACAATTAAGTAATAACTAGTGGTCGCCGTGTGGTCGAAATTCGCCTATAATTCATCTGCTACACAATTTTCTTTAATTTTATTTATATATAATTGTAAGTTGAGCAAGCTGTATTTCACTAATAACTAATATATAAGCACAGATCTTTAGTAGACATTGTCATCATAATTATGATTGTTTGACATTCAGTTCGACCAGAGATTTTAACCGTAAACAAAAGCGTATAAGCGTTGCTACGCAACACACTCACACAAACGTGTGTGTGTGTGTGTGTGTGTGTGTGTGTGTAGCGATTGCGTTGTAGTGTGCGTAATGCCTTTTTTAATGAATTTAATGTATTTCTAATCCATTATTATATGAAATTTTAGTTTTATGCACTTCTCCTCATTATATACTTCAACCGTGCCAAATTTCATACTTGTCCATCCACGTAATTTTCGTAAAAAGGGGTACAAAGTTTTCGCTTCACGTATTTATATATAGATCCCTGTTGAAGAGAACGTTGTACTTTTTTTGTATTATTTTAGTTTGTATCGTCGGAGGTTATACAAAATTTTCAATTTTACTTAAATTAGATAATAAAATAATTTGAAACATTTTCTAAACCTTTCTTCTGTTGTTCTAGATGATGGCTTTTCACTCTTCGCTTTCCATGGCAACCTCAATCAAGAAATGGAGGGACTAGAAGCTGGTCAATGGGCCCGAGACATTACGAAAGCAAAACAAGGAAGATGGACATTCAGAGATCGTAATGTGGAACTCAAAATTGGAGACAAGATATACTTTTGGACTTACGTTATTAAAAATGGACTTGGATATCGACAAGATGATGGGGAGTGGACTGTCACAGGTACGAATAAAAAGTTATGCTTATGAAACTTAATGCACTTAATGGAATTGTAACTTTGGTAACATTAATACGCTTGTGTTACGACTTTAGGTTGTCTACACTATAATAGGTATTATAAAGAGGAACGATTTGTTTGTTTGTTTTTATTGAATAGGCTTATGGATGCAAACGATACATCGATATTTTTGAAACATCGACGTTTCAGTAAAAAAACATCGATACTCATTATTGCGAATCATCGATGTATCGATGTTATTTTCTACGATGTTTTAACATCGATGTTTTGCCTGACATCTGTTTGAAATTTATGATCATTTAAGCAAAACTTGCGTGACAGTTTATTTACCAGAGTAAATGACTTACATAAACACTTCTCGTAAAAACTGTTATTTTTAAATTCTGTTTCTAAATAGGTAACTTGCTGCAGTTAAGCTTGTAATAACTTTACTGAATAGAGAAATATATGTTAAATATAACTTCATTTCCTCAACCCCATCTCAATCTCCTTTGTTCTAAAGACTCACCTATTCAATGATAATATTGTTACAGATAATAAATATCTCTTGCGTTTTAAAATTAAAGTTGTTTGCACGATCGTTAAAGATCGTAAAAATATCGATGTTTCAATACATCGATGTTTTTAAGCCGATGTTTTTTGTACATCGATGCTTGTTCTGAAACGATAACAATCGATGTTTTTGGTTTCGATATTTACATCCCGAAATAGGCTCCGAAACTAGACAGATTTCAAAAATTCTTTCACCAATGGAAAGCTATAATATCAGGGAATAACATAGGTTACATTTTATCTCGGTATTCCCACGGGAACGGGAACTACGCGGATAAGACGATTGAAACTGAAGCGAAGCGAGGGCCATCATCTCCGCCCATGTATTTTCCACTATTGGGCTCAGGCTTCTTTAATTATGGGATTATACCACATTGGTCAGACGTGCAGCATAGGGTTTTATTTCGAATTTTCCTTCTCTTGCATTAATATTATCTGGATATTACGTCTCTTATTCGTCTATTACGACATTCACGGGCAAAAGAGGGCATGACGAATTGTATTCTCACTCCATCTCCACACGGAAAAATCCATTTTACGATAATTACAGATCGTAAACATAAATTTCAATGTATTTGATATTCCAGGATACGTTGACGAAAGCGGAAATCCCGTAGATGTAAAGAATCCTCCTAAAACTACTGCAACTACCACTTCAGTTCCGGATGTACCCCCCAGGCTACCAGAGATAACTTGCCAATCCTCCAATACTTTGGTGCAAGACAAGGCATTTGTCTGCAAGGGAGAGCTGATATTCAGCGAAGAGTTTGAGAATAAAGACCTTAAAGACCTGTCCCTTTGGACTGCAGAAGTTAAATTTCCTCAAGAACCGGTAAGAGAACCAGAAAATTTACTGTCGCAAATTATTTATCAGGGCTGGCTATGGATGTCAAGGCATCAGTACAATGGTCCGCCCCATGCCGATGGAAAGGGAATATAATAGGTTATGGGGTCGCCCCGGAGAAATTGGACGGGGTGTGTTTAGACCTCAGCCTACCACAAAAAAAAAGTTAACAATATAATGTAGCATCACCCCTTACGTACCCACAGACTCGTAAAAATCGATGATGAATCGGGGATCCCAAGGTTACGGACGAATTGGAGTCACTGGAGAGACTTTGGGTCACTCTGTGTACTCTACCGGCTCTTTCATGGGGAGTGCTCTTACGAACTATTTGACTTGGTACCACCGTCTCCATTTTACCAAAATACCACTCGACGCCGCAGCAAGGTTCATCCATTTCATCTGGAAACGTTATGGTCTTCAACTGTACGTCAGCGGTCATTTCTCCCACGTACGTGGAGGCTCTAGAATGAACTATCTGCTGCTGTTTCCGGAACGCTATGACAAGTCCTTCTTTTTATAAGGTTTAAGAAGAGCATTCTCATCAACGTAGGCAATAGCCTGATGACTTGCCTCTTGTATTGCAAAGATCCATGTGCAGCAGTATCAGTTACCATCGGGTGGGCTGCTTGCTCGTTTGCCACCATCGGAAATAAAAAAAAGGTTCGAACAGTAGGCATCGGCGTACTCCTTTTTTAGTTTGGGCAGGCCATGCTCGGGTCACACCCCACCCAATGCGCCAAGAACGACAAAAGCTTATGCCCCCATAACCTATCGTATTCCCTCCCCATAGTCATTAGATTGAGATAGAACACTGGTACCGAGCCCTTGGTGGTTTTTTTTTCTTGTTTTTTTTTTGGGGTAGGTCGTGGTCGGCGTACTCCTCGCGCATCACTCCGTCCTGGGCGACAGAGGGGCGTAAGCACGCACACCCGCAACCCACCCGAACACCACGTCGCCTTCGTCGTTGGACCGACCACCGGAGCAGGGTTACTTGTCATGTCATCAGTAGTCGGCCCGACGGAATAACCCCTAATGGGGTACCCTCCCATCGACCGACGTCCCCACCTCAAGGAGGACGTCGATCTTTCCTCACGAGCCCTTGGTGGCTAGCCCACATCAGCTAACACCAACTGTAATTGCCAGCCCAAATGTAGCAATTATCACATTATCCGACCTTTTCTGAAAGCCTATATATATCAGCTCGACTGGCTGATGGATGCATGGATATCTGTATGGTGACGGTCTATGAATATAATTTGATTCTGATAAGATATCAGCGCTACTGCCATTTTCGTATTCATCATCAGCTGTGATTGAACCGGGGAATAGCCTGTCACCTACAAGGAGGCTGACATCGTGAGGGTGATGCTCCTGGGGGCGTTGGTGAGGTCTGGCCACAGATGGCAAGAATTTGGTACCAATGACCAGCCCAATGCCGAAGATGAGGGGAATTATTGGGTCGTGCGCCGCCCTCTTTTCACCCCGGACATGCAGACGGAGTACGCCCGCGCCATACCTGCTAAAACAAAATTGCATAAATATGGTTCAAATATCTTCATATTCAAACCTATCTTTTGGTCCAGATCCATGTTTATACGCAACCGAAAGGGAAAGTATACCTAAAGAGCAGTTTTTTTTAAAACAACACCCTGCGCTAGAGAAATAATCTTTGTATTGCGGGGGACTTTACAAACATATAATTAACGGACACAAATTACATCCCAACTCAAAACAACAATTTGTGGATTAAATAAAATGTTGTCTTACGTGGGATTCGAACCCGCGACACTGGCACGGTAGGTCAGTATTTCAAGCACTGCGCCATCTGTGCATTATGTTATGGATTTATTTATACATTTTTATTTTCCAGGATTATCCGTTCAACGTGTACATACCAGATAGTACAATACAGTTTGAAAACGGTGCTCTCGTTATGAAGCCACTGCTTACCGAAGATCAACATCATGAAGGATTCCTCAGAGAATCGCTAGATTTAACGTATAGGTACATAATAAATCAACTTCAAATCATGTACATCAATTGTAAGAAACTATGTTCAGAATAGGAGAAAAATATTTTGTTAAACACCAGTCAGATCAGTGGGCTTACCCTTGAAATGCATTCCAACTTAGAATCCGATTCAATTCCAATCTCACCAAACTTATATTTGGTACTCTTAAACAAATGCGTGGATAAATTCTTCGCGTTTGCCGTTGTTATTTTCACCAAATGTCCCGTATTTTATTACTTTAAATTAATAACATTACCGAACTCAATCACTACAAAAACGCTTTCTTGAAATTGTACAACATTAATAATTTTAAACTACGTCAAACTCACGTCGAGAGTAGCAAATATTTGACTTAATCGACGAGAGTCGAATTCATTTAGTTTTAAAAAATTCCACCGAAATTGATTCCAATCGTGCGCTAGTGTCGCTTTCAAGAGTACCAAATTGCTCAAATTCGAGCTGCGATTGAATTTAGGATTGGAATCGGGATTCAAGAGTAAGCACACAGTTCCCTGTGTGGTGACGGATCATCCCCTTTCTTGATCGTGGGTATCGTAAAAGACGACTAAAAGATATAATATGGAGATAACATCGATGCAAGAGAAAAAGAAATCGAAATGGAACCACACGTCTAACCAACGTGTTGTAGTAGGTCAAATTCCCTTCCATAATGAAGCAGACCCAAGCCAAACAGTAGGACGTATATAGGTTGAAATAATGATGATGAGTCAGGCCAAGGTTGGTAGAGGATTGTCTTTTTCCATTTAGAATGATAGTCTGTTTACATTTTCCATCATCATTTTTATTCAATTTCAAATTCAAATCATTTATTATGTATAAACTCCGTAGGGGCACTTACACATTGTCATTTTTATACATTTTTCTTAAAGTTATAATTACCGCCGGATCGGAACGCGACAGCACTGAGAAGATCCGGCAAGAAACTCAGCGGGATTGTCTATTTTTATTTATTTTTCTAATTTCTTTTAAATAAAATTACATCTTACAACATGCTTATTAATAGTTCCAATGTGATGCCATTCGAAATATTATATAATATAGTTCACAAATATAACCGTGAGAGAAGAATTGGTGTTCAATATGTATTTTTTTATCCACGCTAAGTAAATCCTTGTGTCCCTAGGGACTTTATATAAATAAGTACGCAAATAAAAATCGGACTCGGGACAATTATTTGTGGCTCGCATGTACAGTTCTCCACAGGCATCAAATGAAAGCTAATTCACTACGCAATGTAATCATCATTATTATCATCGCAGCACACATACGTCCCACTGTTGGGCTCAGGCCACCTCCACAATGGGAGGGACTTTGACCAATACCATGCTGCTCAGACATGTTGGTATAGGATTTCATTTCGAATTTTCCAGCTCTTACACAGATGTTATGTGCGTATTATATCCCTTAGTTTTCTTTTACGATATCCACGGGCAAGATGAAGGGAGTGATGATGAATTATATTCTTATTCCATCACCATACGGACATTCACTGTAATAAAAAATATTTAATCTACGAAATTGTTTTCAAAATCATCATCATTTCAGCTCATATACGTCCTACTACTGGGGTCAAGCCTCCTCCACTAGGGGAAGGAAATTAATCTACTATACCACGCTGGTCAGACATGATGAAATTGGGTTTTATTTTGAATTTTCCTTCTCTTGTCTTGATGATATACATATTTGATCCCTTAGTCGCCTTTTACGACACCCGCGGGCAAGAGAGAAGGTGAATTGTAATTTTACTCCGACATTACACAGAAAAAAATATAATTAAAAAATGTAATTAATAGATGTACTGGTAAGGTGGATACGACTGAATGCAAGCAGGAGGCCTCTGGCGCCCAGATACTACCTCCAATCACGACACCCAAGTTAACAACGAAGAACAAGTTCAGTTTCACTTATGGTCGAGTTGAGGTTCGGGCTAAACTTCCAGCTGGAAGCTGGTTAATACCTGGTCAGTATTATTACGTATTATGAGACAATTCCTGCCTTTCGGAAGGCTTTAAACGTACAACAACAACTTGAAATAAGTTAGCTAATTTTATATACAGAGATTCTTAAAACTGTTTGACAATTAAAACTTAATTTTAGCTTAGTTTTTTTGGGAATATAAATTATATATTGTTTTAACTACCTATAAGTTATTAAACAGGTATGATTTACTGGGATTGGCGGACTTATCAGCTATTAACCCTTAATAAATCCGCCACCCACAGTAAATTATTTCGTCTCTTCTCTGTCTATTAAGTAGACCACGATAACTGAAGCCATACTATATTGCCATTACAGAAATCAACTTGGAGCCATTAGATAACGTATATGGTTCGCTTCGGTACGCTTCAGGCTTAATGAGAGTTGCCTTTGCACGTGGTAATCCCAGCGAAGCTAAAAAGCTTTACGGCGGACCAATACTTACTGACTCTGGGCCCTTCAGGACTCAGCTCTTGAAGCAAACTACCGGTATTGAGAACTGGAGCAATGATTATCACAACTACACTCTAATTTGGAAACAAGGTATGTTAGACATAAAAACTGTATATAATTAGCTGACCCAGCAGACGTTCTGTTCAAATTAGCGCCACCTACCGGGTCCAATTGGAATCTAAACCACTTTTTGAATCCCCTTGAACTCACACAAAAAATTTCATCAACATCGGTCCAGCTGTTTGGGAAGAGTTCAGTGTCGTACACACGTACACAAGAAATATATATATATATATATATATAAAGATGTACCTATCCATTTTTTTTAAATAAGAATATTTATATTCTATTGTTGAGTTCTCTATTATGAAAGAGGAATTGTTCCACTATACCCACTATAGATGGGCAAGACCGTCTCTCTGGCCGGTATAGTTGATGCACCAGATAACTTCAAGAGAATAAAACTCGAAGTAAAAATCCCTATAGCAACCTAACCCTCATCTGGAGTGAGCTTGTGCCCATAGGTGATTAATGGGCTGAGAAAGAGATATTTTTACTTTGCTCTTTAGTCACAAAAGCCTTGGAAATAGAATTGCATTTTTCTATTCATCATATCATGTAGATCGAAACTAAGTCTTTATCTATACAGCATTTTATTAAATCGTAGAGAAAATATATTTTCGTGCGATCCTACATCGTCGAATAAATTCACTTTTCGTGTGGTGACGAAGTAAGAATATAATTTGCCAGCCCGTGGAAATTGTAAAAGACAATTCAGAAACGCAATATTCATTTATGAGAGACAGGGTAAACTCGAAATAAAAACCCTATGCCAAACAGTCTGATCAGCATAATATAGTAAATCAGGTTTCTTCTTATTGTGGACGAGGCTCGAGCCTCGCCTATTAGGAGTTGATTTGATGATGAAATTCAGTCAATTAAATTTTCTATTAATATTTCAGACAGTATCGAGCTATATGTGGACGGTAACAGTTATGGAGTGGTGAACCCTGGAGATGGTTTCTATGGGCTTGCTCGAGAACATGCTGTACCACATGCAACTAACTGGCTGCGTGGTACAGTCATGTCACCTTTCGACCAGAAGGTAAATTATTTTTACGTAAAAATCTATGTTATGTATTCAAGACAACAATATTCCATAATAACCGTACTAACTAGTAGAATAATATTTACACACTTTTTTTTTTGTGGTGGGTTGCGGTCGGCGCGCTCCTCGCACCACTCCGTCCGGGGCGACAGAGGGGCGTATAGCACGCAACACCCGCACCCCACCCGAATACCACGTCGCCTTCATCGTTGGGCCGACCACCGGTGCAGGGTTACTTGTCGTCAGTGGTCGGCCCGACGGACTACCCCCTACGTGGGGTACCCTCCCATCGACCGACGTCCCCCCCTCGGGGAGGACGTCGGTCTTTCCTCACGCGGTCGGCCTCTCAGCGGGTGACGGACTAATCCCCGGTCACGTCACCCGCGGCCTCGGCTAGGGCGGCATGAGGCGCAGGTAGTTGCGCCTGCGCCGCCCCATTCGCCGGCGGCGGATCTCCTCATCGAAGCTGCGCTCCTCGCGCAGACGATCCGCCGCCTACGCCGATATTCGCGCCTACGCCGCCCCAGTCGCCGAATATTTACACACTCTATCTAGACAACGTCCGAAGACATTCCGTCTGAGAGTAAAAAATCATAATCTTATTCCGCCACCACACGGAAATTCACTGTAATAAAAAATATTTAATCTGTGAAATTGTTTGCCAATACTGTCACTAGAAAAAAATCATCATCATTTCAGCTCATATACGTCCCAGTAATGGGCTCAAGCCTCCTCCACTAGAGGATGGAAATTAACCTACTATACCACGCTGGTCAGACGTAATGATATTGGGTTTTATTTAGAGTTTTTCTTCTCTTGAGTATGGTTAGTACCACATGGTACTAACCACACTCTCACAGAAAATCGACATTTGAGTTGTAGCAATTTGTTACTGCTCTTCATTCGGTGAGCATGAGAGCTGGAAGCCCAACTTTCTGATGGTGTTTACGTGTGATGGGTTTTGGTGATGCCTTTAGTATCACTGAATGACAACACGCATTCACACTTCATTCTCTTTGTTTGGCAAAGACTTAGCAAAAGTCCATGTGCGACAGAATCACTTGACATCAGGTGTGCCGTTTGCTTGTATACCACCAAACGAAAAGCAACAAAAAAAAACAACAAACCGATTAAATAATAAAAAAGGCTGCAGCAGTTTTTTAGGCAATTGAGGCTTTATTTTCAATTTTGAAAATTTAAGAGTGGTAGGACCACACTGTCGACAGTTATCTGTCTACAGCCGCGGGCCGGTCCGTCCGGGACAGTACCACACTGAGCAGAAAATCGACGTCTGAGTAGTAGCGATTTGTTACTGCGCTTCGTTCGGTGAGCGAGAGAGCCGGAAGCCCAACTTTCTGAGGGTGTTTGAGTGTGGAGGGTTGTGCCCTTGGTATATCACCAAGCCTCAATGCACGCATTCACACTCCCTTCACTTTCTTCGCGGTAGGCAGCGGCCTTGTAAAGGTCCATGAACGACAGCAACACTTACCATCAGGTGTACTGTTTGCTCGTTTGCCACCGCTTGCAATAAAAAAAAAAATATTTTTTATAGACTGTGCTAAGAATGCAACTTTTGACTTTACAAACTAAAATTTTCTGGCTTTACATGCCCTCTTTGTCGATGTATAGATATATTTTACGAATCGAAACATCTTACTGAAATATACCAAAACTGGAAACCTTAAAATTTGACAGTAGTTTATGTTTGTGGCGTACAGACTCGCTAAAAATTGATTTCACGGAATTCAACCCCAAATTGAGTGTAACGCTGTGCCAAGATTGCAGGAGAAAAAAAGATTGTTCATTATCTTCAAATTATTAAGAATTCAACAAATTCTTCAGTAGAAATAAATAGATACGTGTTTCAGCATATGTCAATTTTCATCCTCTAAGGTGTAGGTAAAATAGGGTAATAAATATGGCGATATTTGCTTTTAAATTCAAAAATTTTCAGAAATAAGTAAATAGCCCTTGTTCTGTACAGGAATTCAGATCAGGAAATTAGATTCTCATAGGATATTTCTCTCTCTAAGGATATAAATAGGGACTAATTAAACGAGAAGGGATTTTCTAACCTTACAACAAAAGTAAAGTAAAATGGTTTTAAATGGTGACGAAGACACATGATTTCTACGCGGATAAAGTTGCATACGCTGGTTAAATATATAAAAACAGTGACTTAGAATGGACTATATTTAACACTAACAACCCGCCCTCGCTTCGTTTCGGTTTCAGTCGTCTTTCCTGCGTAGTTCCTGTTCCCGTGGGTATACCGGAATAAAATATAGCCTAGGTTACGCCCTGATATTATAGCTTTCCATTGGTGAAAGGATTTTTGAAATCGGTCCAGCCGTTTTGAAGATTACCCGGCACAAACAGACAGACAGACAAAAAATATAAAGTGTATTTTAGGCATATGTATAGTGCAAATAACCGCGTGAGCATGAAAAAAGCCTATTATTTTGACATTACAAACAGACACTCCAATTTTATTTATTGGTATAGATAATCTATATTTAACAAAATATGTTATGATTTCCAGTTTTACTTAGCCCTGGGTCTTCGTGTGGGAGGTGTAAACGACTTCGCAGATGATTTACCAGACAAACCATGGCATAATCGTGGTAGAAAAGCGATGTTGGACTTCTGGAAACGTAAAACTTCTTGGTATCCGTCCTGGTTTGATGCAAATATGAAAATTGATTATGTTAGGGTGTACGCATTGTAAGATACTGTCTGATATAACTGTGATCACTTTGAGAAAAAAATAAATGTATTTTACAATTAAATGTAGTATCTTTTATAATCATCTTATCAACATAATAATTTTAGTTGATGTAAGTCCCACTGGCGGACTTGAGGCTTCTCTACAGTGGGAAGGAAAATGACCCAGGCTGGTCAGTTTAATATCGAGTTTCCCTAAATGTGACCTACATTTCCTTAAGTCATCTTCTACGGCCTCAAGTCATCATTTCCTTAAGTCATCTTCTACGGCTCAAAGTCCCTCCAGATATAGCACGAAGAATTAGCTCGCTGAAGTGGCAATGGGCAGACCACAACGCTCGACGAACCGACAACCGCTGGGGAAGAAAGGTCCTCGAGTGGCGACCACGTATCGGACGATTCAGTGTAGGACACCCAGGGATGGACCGACGACCTGGTGAAAGTTTCTGGGCACCGTTGGATGCAGGCGGCACAAGGCCTCACTTTGTGGGATAACATGAGGGCCTACCTTCAGCAGTGGATGGCGAAAAGCTGAATTGATGTTGATGATCTTGTACGACAGCCACGAGCCAGGTACGGGCTGGTGAATTGAATTTAAATCTATCACGACATAGAAAGCGGTCACGACTTTTATAATGTCCATGTCATTCTAGTACAAGTTTCAGTGAGAAATGTGCTTCTCGACATTTTCGTTTACTAGGTTTACCTAGACCAAACACACACTAGGACGTCTTTTTTGTATGTCATATGAAAACTAAATCGACTTGTGAAGACAACATAACGTTCATTTTCATATTGAAAGTTAGAAAGAGAACAATACACACAATCTGACGTCAACGTCGATCTCCATACTAATTTGCATCTGCCCTAAACAAATACCGTAGTGTGTGAAAGAGATAGATTATGAATAATAACTTCAAAAACTTATGTGTATTTTACAATTAATATTGCACATTGTTTCTTAATTTACATGCTTTATAAAAAATAATACCTACCAATAATTCAATATTTTTATCGTAGTGATATACCTAATTTAAGCATGCGCTACACGGTTTCAAACAGTGGTTTGAAACAGACGTTTGAAACAATGTAGATAGATGTTTTAAGCATGCGCTATACGGTTTGAAACAGTGGTTTGAAACAGATGTTTGAAACAGTGTAGATAGATGTTTTATGCCAAAATTCCTATGACCTTTAAACGCCCTTGGTAGCGAGGCTTGTGTTTCAAACCACTGGCCAAGCGTTGGTTTTTATCTTGTTTGAAACTGTTTAGCCGCTTGTTTGAAACCAAACGAACCACAGTCACGCTGCAGAGGTCAGCGCAGACGCACGCGACAACGTTCTGTGCACAAAATGGCGCGTGGGCAGACAGAACGCGATCGCGATGTTATTACTCAACTTCTCGAGTTATACAAAAAGTTGCCCTGCCTTTGGGACTTAAATTGTGAAGGGTATAAAAATAAAACACAAAGAAGAAATGCGTGGGATATTTTAATTCTTTCCTTCAATTACACACAAAAGTGCAAGACTTACTCCAACTTTTTGTTGTTTTGATAGGTAAGGCGCCATGACGTCGTTGTAGTGAATATACGGTACACGAGCGTAAAGACGTCCTATCCGCGCCATGTTCTCTAAACACTGTCAGTTTCAAACTAAGTTCAAACCATGTAGCCAGCAGAGCGCTATTCTGCTTTTTTCTGTTTCAAACCACCGTTTGAAACCGTGTAGCGCATGCTGTAACATAATCCAATTCTCAACTCCTTTCCACGGAGGGCTAAAGAATGCAAGCAGATGACATCACAACAACACGCCCTAGCCGAGGCCGCGGGTGATCGGACTGGGGACTTTAGTCCATCACCCGCAGAAAGGCTGACCGCGCGACAGCGACCGACGTCCCGGGACAGGGACGTCGAGAGGTGAGGATACCCGAAAGGGTATTCTATCGGGCCGACCACTGAGGACAAGGGATTCGGCACTGGTAATCGGCCCAACGACGAAGGCGTCGTAGATACGGGTGGGTTATGGGCCCGTGCGCCGTCCTTTTGTCGCCCCGGACGGAATGGACGGCGTGTGAACTTACCATAGCCCACCCATAAAAAAAAAATCACAATAACACTCGTAATAAAACTATACCAAGCCGTGTGGAAGAGAAAGGGAATTGTATTCTAAGTTCTTCCACTATATACTGTTCAAAAGGCGAAGTCGTTAGATATGCGACGACCTAATGTGTTAAGTGTCGCAGGAATCAGAATTAGAATTATTTATTGTTTAACTGTTGGTGCAGATGTTATTATAATTTATAGTTAGTACTGAAATAGTATATCCATATCAGGCGTGCAATAATAAAGGTTTTATACAAGTCAAATGTCTCATGCAATAAAATAAAATGTCACGGAATCTATAATTAGAGAGGATTTCACAAATTAATTACAATAAATTAATCCTTTATGATTGATTGAAACAAATTATTAAGATCTAGATTAAAATGTCAATTATTTGTCGGTAATGAGAAAAATTCATCTATATTATAAAACTCATTTTTTATCAACCAAGCCGTTAATTTATTTTTGAAATATTTACCGTTTAATGCCTTTATATGGTTTGGAAGATGATTAAATACGCGAATTGCAGCTACGTATGCACTTTTATAGAATATTGCGTTATTTATATTGGACAATAGTTTGGTCGGCGCGCTTCTCGCTCCAGGGCGACAAAGGGGCGTAAGCACGCACACCCTTCACCCACCCGTAACACGTCGCCTTTATCATTGGGCCGACTACCGGAACAGGGTGACTTGTCGGCATCGGTCGGCCCGACGGCATACCCCTTGAAAAATTATTGCTCTACGTCTAGGTGTAATTATTGTGTCGGTTAATTATATGTTTGTAAAGTGCCTCGAAACAAGGATTAGTTCCTAAGTTATCATTATCATGATCTCCCGCTGTTGGGTTTGAGCCGCCTACATAATAGGAGGTTAATTGACCTATACCACGCTGGTCAGACAGATTGTTATATGGTTTTATTACGACTTTTCTTTCTTTTGCATTAATGTTATATGTATAATACTCCTTTAGTCGTCTTATACGACACCCACAGGCAAGAGAGTGGGTGGTGAATTGTATACTTACTCCGTCACCACATGCAAAACTTTCTTAGTGCAAAGTTGTTAATAATATTTAAAAGACACTCTTTGTGACAATTGATAAAATGTGTGTGTGTTATTATTATATGTAGAATTGATTACTTTACGTTAGTCTATAGCAGTGATGGGCAAAGTACGGCCCGCGAGCCAACTCCGGCCCGCGAAAGTGTTTATTCCGGCCCGCCGAGAGTCCATCCATCCAAAACAATCTAGTCAGCATTTTGGCGCGTAAAATAAAATCTGACGTTTATAATTGAAAAGCTCCGAATTTTTAATGAAAGCCAATTCGTCAGGGGTGTTTTAAGCCTTCATTATCTCACAATTAACTTGCCATAATTATAATTATCTCGGCAGTCTGTCACAGATATTTTTATTTATTGGCAAATTTCCATTCTATTCACTTAACGGTAAAGCAGAACTAGCCGTGTAGTTTGTGTTGGGAAATACCGGGCGCAAAGCGTGGGAAAATGTGAGCCGCAGGCGGCAAGGGCGAGAACGGTAAAACTCAATCAGAAACACCTTTTCACACTGCTGAAAGTTCCTTCGTCACAGATGGATCCTGCTTTCGAAAATATTATGGAAAATTAAAAACAATTCCATATGTCTCATATACCTAACAAGGCGTAAAAGTAAAAGGTATTTTGATTATTAAGAAGCTTTAATACAAAATGCATTTTATCTATAATTCTGGCCCTCCTCTAGAATTTCTTGTGGCCCTCCATTAAAAAAGTTTGTCCACCACTCCGCCTATAACATCTTTGCTTTGCTGGAGGGCGATTTTTCTTGCAGTACATCCTTTTTACCATGCGCACGGGAACGGGAACTACGTCGGTAAGACGACTGAAACCGAAGCGAAGCGAGGGCGGGTTGCTAGTAAGAATATCCTTAAATTTATAATGCTAAACCACCCTCTTTCTTGCCCGTGGATGTCTTAAAAGATTACTAAGGGATATAATATGCAAATAATACCCACACAAGAGAAGGAAAACTTGATATAAACCCCACGCCAACATGTCTGACCAGTGTGGTATAGTAAGTCAAGTCAGTCCCTCCTATTGTTGCGGAGGCCCGAGTACAACAGTGGGACTTATATGAGCTGAAATGAAGATGCTAAAATGACGGATATTTTAAAGGAGCAAACATCTCCTTATAAGCGAAACCGTGATCAAAATACAGTCGGTAATTATTATGTTAGTAACAAAATCTAGGCAATGTAAACACATTAGCGAACGTTGAACAAACAGACTTTGTGTTACAGGAAAATCCTCATACTCGTAACATAATATTTTAGCTCAATTTTAGATCCGTTTGTAAAGTAAATTTCTCGGAATTTATAGAATAGAAATCTGTATATGTTGGCTGACTCAACAGATATTGTTGTGTTAATTACAAAAAATATCAACTAGTCATGAAGACTGCCAACAGCAGTGAAGTCCTAAAACTATGAATAAACAGTTATTGTTTCATAACCATTCATCATTATTCAGCTCATATACCTCCCACTGTTGGGCTCGAGCCTTCTCCACAATGCGAGGAAAATTGATTTCAATGATATTATTTCGAGCTTTCCTTCTCTTATGAAGATGGTATATTTATTTATTTAGAAAACCAACGGCGACACATATAATAAATTACATAATTTGTGTTCTACAGTATTCTATGGATAACAATATGTTTCCCTGTTTAACTAGGATAAGTTTAAGATATGCGAACGGACTACAATTTAAATTTAAAAAAATACAATATAACATTTGATTACGAAAAAAAGAAACTATTAATTAGCACAACAATATAATTTATTGAGCTAAGTAGTAAGCATAGTTGCTTGTCATTTGCCTTTCTTTATGATTTTCATTAACTGAGCTTTAAATGTAGGTTTAGTATGTATGCATATTACATCCCTTAGTCGTCTTTTACGACACCCACGGGCTGTAACGTTGGACTTTCGGTCTCGTCACAGTATGCATTATGCTTTAGGCTGTATGCGTGTTGTTCCCTGTGTCTATGGCAACAGGTGATAAAAATATATATATATATATATATATATATATATATATATATATATATATATATATATATATATATATATCAAAAATGACATTTGACTTGTCAAATATGACTTTACTTTCGATCCAGCCTTTACAATAGAAAATCTTAATTTTTTTAAAAACTGAATTATCACTGTGCAATCTGCGGTCCTTATACGAAAGATTGTTACTTATTTATGGACGGGCTTATACACCTTATGGGTGAAGCCATATTTTTTAAGAAACCGCTATAGAAAGCGGTTTCTTTCTTGCTTTCTTTCTTCCTTTCTTATTATGGATATTTCTTCGTTTTCTCGTATTATTCCATAGATTAGTGGATTATAAATTCTTCTTTCGCCGTAATGTCGACCGACATTCATGGAACTGCCTTTTGCGATACCGAATTTTGAAGCGTTAAATGCTTGCTGAAATAGACCATTTGGAAACCGTAGTTGACGCCGCATGGTATTGGTGAATTTAAATTGGTTTTACAGCATAAAAGGTATTCAATTAATTTTGTTATTTTCTCTCATATTGCAGACATGACCCCCTTAGTTAATTAAACTTTTATAAATAAGTATGTATTAGATTACTTTATTAAATTTCAAGTGTATCATAATTGCTCTTAAAAGGCAAATAAAGTTAAGGAAGGTTCATGTTGCTTTTTTTTACTGTCCCCTTTGGACCCTTCCGAGAAGTTAAAGTTCAATGATTCTTGTCCGGCACTATGGAGCTTCATCTGACGCCCGATTAACTTACTTTTACTCTACTTTATTTGGTGAAGCCCTGACGACTTGGTATGTATAATAATTTTCTAAATTATTAAACATCTCTCAAATATACCACCTTTAATTTTTTCAATATTACAGGGCAAGAGAAGGAATGGTGAACCGTATTTTAACTTCATTATCACACCAATGTGATGTTATTGTTTGGATTATATTAATTTTTTGATCTTGAATTACAATTAGTAAATTAAAAATTTTACATTGATCTGGTTTTGAGATCTATCGGCGCAGATATAGTGACATTGGCTACAGATATGGTATTACTGTTAACAAGACACGCGACCATGTCGATGACGACTTATATGAATTTACTCCACATCCAAACCTGTCTAAAAGAGTTTTTACATCAAAAACTATTAAAGTTCCTAGAACTCGATCTTAACAGGCCAGAATCTCACTCAAACATAAAAAGAAGTCCTTGAACTCGTTTACAACATTAATTATCGAGTTTAATTGTGAGTCTAAATCATTGACTGAACTAACAGTTTGCCGTGTTCCGTAACGAGTTTTCCGTGTGGTGACGGAGTAAGAATACAATTCACTATCTTGCCCGTGGATGTCGTAAGAGACGACTAAGGGATACAATATGCACATAACACTTGTGCAAGAGAAGCAAAACTCGAAATGAAACCTTATACCAACATGCCTGACCAACATGGTATAGTAGGTCAAATTCCCTCCCATTGTGGAAGAGGCCCGAGCCCAACAATGGGACGTATGTGAGCTGCGATGACGATGATGAACTAACAGACAAAATTTGCATCAAAATTCCAAAAGTTGTTTCAGAGTTCAGTCACAAACACAAAAGATATAAATAAGTCAAATTCTATGAGTCGGCGATATTATTTGTTTAGTTTCAGGCATTTTTATATTCATAACATAGCTACAGTTCACATTATACACACAGTTCATATTAGTAAATAGCAACACTTTTAATATCTAAAAATCCAGCAAAATAAAGAAACAAAATGTGAACATTGTTCTTGGATTGAGAGCCTCAGAGCTCACCCATAATCCAGGCTAGGGACACGAAAAAAGTATAGATACTTTTAGGTATTGAGTACTTTTCCTTCGATACCGATACTTTTGTACTTTGCATTCGATACTTTTACTCAATGAATACTTTTTGGTAGGTATAGTATCGAATAAATAGTAGAAATTATCCATGTTAAACTTGACCTTACGGCTCATGTTTAATGGTAACGCCAGCTAGTTCAAACGTAATGAATCTTCTAAAATGTGACTTGAAACATTTTAATCCGTTCACAGACGGTGAAATTCCTAAAAAAAACTCATCACGACATAGATTTTAGTAAAAGTACTCAGTACCTACTCGATACTTTGGAAGTATCGATACTTTTGTTTCGATACTTTAATGAGTACGATACTTTTTCTTCGATACTACTCATGAGTACAGTATCGATACTTTCTGTTCGATATCGTGTCCCTAGTCCGGGCCCGTCTATGAAAACCATTTGCGGCTAACCAATCCCTTTATTACATACAAAAAAAATTGCATTGTATGAAGTACCTATGATATTTTATAATTGTCTTGTCGTAGATTTTATTTTAAGGTACCATCCTAAACTAATAAATCCTAGTGTTGCAATGATTTTTTTTTATAACTAGCTGACCCAACAGACGTTGTTGTGTTCTAATCTAAAAATATTGTAGAAGGAATTCTCCATGAAATCGATTACCACGCCACTTACCGGTTCCACCAGGTCGGGTAGTACCAACTCAGAAACCTTCGTGGGCTCATGCACTACACTTCGCTGAAGATCATCTCATGATCGAATGCATAGTTTACGATTCTATAAAGGACAAACATTCATCTTTACATCTATAGATTTTAGAATTATTATAATTAAAGCTGTGACCCAAATTCTTCTCAAATTACATTCATCTGTTCCTTAGGAGACTCTGAAAATCGTGTAGGAACCGATAAGTCTAAGACACTTCTTTTCTAATCAAATCATTACAAAGGCACATAGATATTGTCAATTTTATATTTCGTTTGAATTGAATCTAATAACTATTTACTACTGGCATCTACCACCGGATCGGAATGCAGCCCTAAGCTAAAAAGGTTCAGCAAAAACTCGGAGAGCTCGTATTTTTTTCTTATTATTTATTTTTAATAAACTTGTATAACGTGTTAAACATTTTTAGCGAGCATTAGCTTCAGCGCTTCGAACTAGGATACATTTATATTTTTAAAACGTTATAAAAAAAAATTGATAAACCAGATCGCATATTTCCGATCCTATGGTAGATTATTGTATTGTGTTCAAACGATGTATAAATTTGACAACATGTGAGTGCCCTTAAGGGGCTTATGCAGAATTAATTATTTGAATTGATTTAATTGCACAAACGGCATAAAATCACGAGTTAATTTTATAGCTAAGTTACAAATGTTATAAATGTGATGTAAGTAATTAACATAATTTCGGCTCCTTTACGTCCTACCGATGGGCTCGAGTCTCATCCATAATAGGAGGGAAATTGACCTTACTATACCATGCTGGTCAGACAGGTTGGTATAGGGTTTCGTTTCTGGTTTTCCATCTCTTGCATAGTTGTCATATGCATAATATATCCCATAGTCGTCTTTTACGACACCCACGGGTATAAGAGGGGGTGATGAATTGTATTCTTACTCCGTCACCACACAGAAAGTAACAATTATTAACATTTTCGTTTAATAATAGTTGAGCATATAAAGTGGCTAGCCCTATTTTAACGTAGCAGTCGTAAAAAACATTTAAGAGGTCGCTTAGGAAACTGACAAAACACTCGCCTAGGAAATTTATAATAAGAATTGCGACCGCCCAAATGTCTAACCATTCGTGACAATACACACAACATTATTCCTTCGTAGAGGTGTATGTCCTAAAGGTTAGGTTGATAGATAGATGGAATTTTTATTCAGACAAGTGGTCGGTGTGAGGTTGAAATTCGATTGCGTTGTAGTGTGTGTGCCTTTTTTAATGAATTTAATGTATTTCTAATCCATTATTATATGAAATTTCAGTTTTATGCACTTCTCCTCATTATATACTTCAACTGTGCCAAATTTCATACTTGTACATCCACGTAATTTTCGTAAAAAGGGGTACAAAGTTTTTGCTTCACGTATTTATATATAGATTTCTCATTCCTTTACCCCCAAAGAGGTAAGCTAAGGTAAAGCCATATTTCAACCCAAAATTAACGTTATTACGTAGCCTATTACTGTGTAAAAATTAATTTTTTTTTTGCATAAAATAAAACTAAAGATTCTAAATTAAGTCTTCATATTAGGGATTCGCTCATGCGGATTTGCTTATAAAAAATCTAATGTAAATAGCCACATTTTTTTTTTTTTTTTTTTGTGGGTGGGCCGCGGTCGGCGCGCCTCCGCACCACTCCGTCCGGGGCGACAGAGGGGCTTGAGCACGCAACTCCCGCGACCCACCCGAAAACCACGTCGCCTTCGTCGTTGGGCCGACCACTGGAGCAGCGTTAACTTGTCGTCAGTGGTCGGCCCGACGGAATACCCCCTATTGGGGTACCCTCCCATCGACCGACGTCCCCCCCTCGGAGAGGACGTCGGTCTTTCCTCACGCGGTCGGCCTCTCGGCGGGTGACGGACTAATCCCCGGTCACGTCACCCGCGGATGTAAATAGCCACATACGTGTTTTTTACGTATAAATAAGTAAAGGTGGGTTTTTTTTACTTTACATGGTAATATCACTTACGATAATACGAAACAAATTTAAGTTTACATAAGTTATTACTCAGAATAAGCAAAAAAACTTGAGCGGTACAAAACAGTACATCCTTCTCAGTCTTCTGCAATGAATCGAACTGTGCTGACATCACGAGTTTGTTAATGATTTAAATTATTAGTATTCGTTTAATAGATAAGAAATTTGTTCATTAAAGTTCTTTTAAAATTATTAAAGACATTTATGTATTATAATATCAATATGTTGATTTTGTATTTATATTTATTTATTTTTTATGGCGTGTTATGTTATGAAGTGCCTAATGCTAAATTAGAGGCCATATGGCCGAAAGGATTACGAGTATCTATACCAGGTAAGGCTATTTTTTGTTACTGCAGTTTTGAAATCGCGGACTAATTAAATATACTTTATTCCGTATGGTGACGGAGTAAGAATATAATTCATCACACACTTTCTTGCTCTGGGTGTCGTAAAAGACGACTAAGTAATAAACAACATATATGCAAGGAGGAACCTCGACACCAAACCCTTATGTGGTATAACCAGCGTCGACCAGCCTAGTATAATAGATCAATTTCCCTCTCACAGTGGAGGAGGCCAGAGCCCAATAGCGGGACGTATATATGGGTTTAGATAAACTTAGACACAGGTATCATAATTTAGGGTATAAAATAAATAATTCATTTTAGAATACACGATTTCATAATGATTCTTGATGTTTACGCGAGTTTTACACATTGTATATAAAAATAGCTACTTTACGGATTTTATCGTGTTTGTATTTGATTTTTGAATACCCGACGTTTCAAACACTGCAGCGTTCATGATCACGGGCGGACTAAGATGTCCCACGTCCAATAAGATTTTTTTTTCTAGAATCATTGGCTTCTTATACTAGCGATAGATTTGTATCAAAATGTCAATGTTTAATAACTAATTTTCTGTATCGGGTACTCGGGATAATTATAAAATTCCGTAAAACGCTGCAAAGTGTTTGAAACGTCGGGCCATCAAAAATTAAATACAAACGCGATAAAATCCGTAAAATAGTTTTATTTACAATACACAATTTCACCTAAAAAGTTCGTTCGTTTTTATAATAATAAAGACGAATTAAAGTTTTTTTTTTCTTGAACTAACTTCTGAATAAGTTGTCTTAAAATTCTGCATTTACATTATTATAAATATAAAAAGGGCTATAGGATATCATTTATCTAGAAAAAAAAAGAACTCTCATGGTACTCGTAACATTGATTGAAAATCATTAATTCGAGCGAGGGGGCTAACTGTAATTGATATTACAAAAGCGATTATAAGTCATTTGTTTGTTATACTTTCACGCCTAAATCTATATAATATCAGCGAGTAACATAGGCTATATTTTATCGTAATATTCCTATGGGAACAGGACCCGCACAGGTGGAATAGCTGGTTTTATCATAATTCTTTAGTACACTGAGTGACTGAATGCCGATGATGACAATTCTTTCTTTTTTTGTGTGATTCTAGAATGGTTTATGGTTGATTAGACCTATTAGATTGCGCTACGTTCGATTTCAAGGAATTCTGTTATTTTTATTTTTAGATTTGAACAGAACAATGTTTTTTTGGTCAGCCAATCACATCACACAAATTTTATAAAGGCCAAGCTTTGTGAGTGTATGAATATATGTTTGTAACTCAACTGTTTCACGCTGGGCTAATTTTGATAAAATTATATTGAGGTACCCTAGATAGTTTTTACCTCGGTAATGTGACCCCTTGAAATATTATTTCAACGTTGAGAAAGTAATTTTTTGTAAGAATGCATGCAAAAGAAGGAAAACTGCTGTGTGGTAGCGGCTTCGAATACTACCAACCCTTGCTTTGCTCGTGGGTGTCGTAAAAGACGACTAAGAGCCCTAGATTGACCCGGACCAACTCTATCTGGTACCATTTGGGTCAACGATTACATTCCCAAGGAGGGTTGATGTCAGGCAGGCGGCCGGTCATAAAAATCATTGCCGAAACTTTTTGCAATATGTCAAAACAGATGACATATTGCGTCGACCCCAAGTAATTGGGATAAGAGCAAGATGATGATGATGCAAAAGAAGGAAAACTTGAAATTAAACTCTGTACCAATATATCTGATCGGCATGGGGTCCTCCTATTGCAGAGAATTTTTAATCCCAACTGTGGAACGTATATGAGCTGTGATGATGATGAAGATGAATTTAAATATTATAAATATCTTAGGAATTATCGTAAGAATTACGGGCGTGAGACTATAATCGCATCGCGTTCTTGCAGCGATGATTGGATTTGCTTGGTGCGATCGCCGTTGGTGCCCCTGCCGCTACCCTGAGCCGTTCACCGCACCGTTTTTCATATTTAAAAATTCCTAAACTATGAGAAATAACCCGAGCAAAGCCGGGACTGGTTGCTAGTTATATTATATGAAATAGAGAACTAAATACCCCATTTTTACCGATGAACAATAGTAGAATGGAGATAACCACTAGTTGTAGATTCATTTTATTTTATAAGCTTTTTCGTCATAGCATGAATAGCGGAATGGTATATTTGTGGTTCGGTTTTCTCATCCGATAACCTAGTATTTTATAGCCGGAATTCGTAATTTGTAACTAATCTACTATTGTTTTCCTTGTAATGATGAAATTTACTTTCACGGGAGTATCGTGTAAGGCGATAAAAGGAGCTAATATTGCAAGAGAAAGAAAATTCAAAATGAAACTGCCTAGATCGCGTAGTGGTTAAAAAAAATATCCACCTAATGTGCCAAGTGTCGCTGTTTCGATTATGGAGTCTGCGTATAATTTGTGTCTCTTCATCATTATCACAGCTCATATACAGTATGACTAGTAAAAGATTGTACATATTCAAGGAAACGATAGATAATGTATGTAACTAATAAAAGTATAAAAAGAAGATAATATTAATTAACTACATAGTAAACAACAATATTAGTGTTACAAGACTTCCAAAAATATTGTCACCCTACTGGCGATACACCAATACCGAAATCGAGTAACAGTTTTGTTAGCACTGTTGTCAAGATTTTGGATATTTATTACTAGAATTACTTAAACTAGGTGTAAGAATAATGTCATAAAACACTAAAGTTATTTGCAGATTCATAGCTCTTACCAATCCTGAGATAAAGTGATTTGTTTCTAATCAAAACTATTGTTTTGATTGATTGAAACCTATTGGTTTGCCAGCGTACGTTGACCTCTGTCTGCGACCCGCGACGAAAAAAAATACCTACTGGGCCGAGTCGCATAGGTAGAATATTTACCTAAAATATAACTAGTTCAATGCGCGAACTGTTTAGTACCTACAATTGCTGACGTACGTTGACCTATCCCATGTGTCTATAATTAAATATTTTTATAAGATAATTAGTTCAAAATTTAAGTACCAATTTTTTTTACATATTCGGTATCAGAATCGAGTACTGAATACCCTCCTTCAATATGTACAATCTTTTACCAGTCACCCTGTATATCGAGGGTTGGGGAGCCGTGCTGCATCACTATCAGATCGGTCACACATCGCGATGTAATAAAATAACACTTCGGATGGCTACTTTTAAACTAAATTCAATAATTAACGTTAACACAATTTTCTATTATAACTAATGATTACGTATGCTGACGAATAAATTAAGAGTTTAGGAAACTCGGTGAATTTGATACCACGTGGCAGCAACAACGACCGATCACTCTCGAGTCTCTTTCTCAACTGAGTATTCAACGGACCGCTCTCAATAAAGAAAGCTCGGTAATATTTCAAACGTTAACGGTTAAACGACAAACATCAAAAATCATTGCCAACGTTGTATCGAACACACCCAAGTATAATACTTGATGTTGCCGTAATCGATTAATTTTTAAAAACTATTAAGATATGGTGCCAGAGGTAGTGACGCTGCGACATATACATATGTCGCACTGCTAGGCTCGATTATCCTCCACTATAGAAGGGCAATTGACCTACTATAACCACGCTGGTCAAACGGATTGGTATAGGATTATCTATCGAATTTTCCTAAAATTTTCATAAAAAAAAACATATGCTGGGATTGAGGGTAGTGCTAGACATGACGGAGGCCCTATTGCTGGGCCAATGTGAAGCACTTGTGTCTGATGCTGGACAGGCATTGGAGTTTTCGGAAGCATTTTCACAGTCTTGCTCCGCGGCTCCTGATTGATGCCGTTTATAGGCAGACCCAGTGCTACGTGGCGACGGCTGCATGTCTGGGTGGTTCGTTCAATAGCTCTGTACGGCGCGGCGCCCAGGTGTGGGCGACGTCCCCGACATCCGTCTGAGGTCTCTGGTATCGCCCACGTCATTGTGGCGTCCACCATGGTGGTCAGGGTTATACGCGGATACAGCACGGTAGCGACGGAGGCAACGTGTCCGTTGGCCGGGACTCTCCGTGGAAATTGGAGGCGGAGATGCTCGCCAAACTATCGGCGAGTGTCAGAAACACTGGTGGATGGCATAGTCTCGCTTAGTGAGATGGCATAATCTCGCCAGCGCGAGTACTCTATCCAAGGCCGCGGGCGAATGAATCAGGGATTAGTGCATCACCCGCAGTGAGGCTGAACGCATGAGGGCGACGCCCCGTGGTGTGTTGAGGAGGGAGGATCTTGCCGGGCTGGCTACAGAAGTGAAGGATTCGTTACCAGTGGTCGGCCCGATAGCGAAGTGAGACGGAATACGATGGGTTATGGGACCGCGCGCCAACCTCTCCTCGCCCTGGATGGAATGAATGACGTGCATCCGCACCATAGCCTGACAAAAAAAGGGTGTAGTCTTAAAAATAAAGAAAAAGCTCTTCTGAACTGCGTAGTATTCTACAAAAAGTATTTTAACAAAATTTACCTACAAGCGAACAAATAAATGTCTATGTATAAAGTAAATTGTAATTTTTTTTTGTATAATTTGCCATCCAAGTCCGTGGCGTGGGGGTCCCCTAGGACGGATGACCGAGGACGGGCGATCGAGGAGTGGGCGGCGGCACTGGGCCTCTGTTTGCTGAACAGGGGCTCGGTGCATACGTGCGTGCGACAACGGGGCGGATCGATAGTGGACCTTTCGTTCGCTAGCCCCGAGGTCGCCGCACGCGTGGGGAGCTGGCGCGTCGTGGAGGAGGTGGAGACCTTGTCGGACCACCGGTATATCCGGATGGAGGTCTCCCCTGCAATCCCGACGCCCAGCAGGGGTCACGGGGCGGATGGGCGTCCTGCGTTCCCGCGATGGGCTGTGGGTCGCTTAGACCGGGACCAGCTGGCGGAGACAGCCATCGTATACTCGTGGCTGTCCTCTGCCCACCAGTCGGACGGGATGGACGCCGAGGCTGGCCGCATCCGCAGTGCGTTGACGCAGATCTGCGATACGGCCATGCCCCGGGTACGGCGTCTGCCTCCGAGGAGGGGTGTCCACTGGTGGTCCCGGGAGCTGGCGGATCTCCGGGCCGCGTGTATCCGCGCCCGGAGGGCCTACACCCGCAGCCGGCGGCGCCATCGCGACGCGGAGCGGGAGGCCGTGCTTTACGAGGGCTACCGCAATGCGCGGTCGGCCTTCAGGCTGGCCGTCCGCTCCGCCAAGGACGTCAGTCGGCAGGAGATGCTGGACGGTCTCGACCGTGACCCCTGGGGACGCCCCTATCGCGCGGTGCTGAATAGGCTACGCGCGCGGGGCCCTCCCCTCACCGAGACTCTCCAGCCCGGCCTTCTCACCCGGGTCATCGAGGACCTGTTCCCGCGGCGGGCGGAACACACGCCCCCGGTCATGGCTCCGCCAGACACTGACCGGGAGGCCGACGACGATAGTGTTCCGCCCATCACGGAACCCGAGATGGGGGTGGCGGTGACGCGCATGCGCGCAAAGTCTACCGCCCCCGGGCCCGACGGTGTTCCTAACCGCGTGCTGGCCCTGGTTCTCGAACACCTGGGACCCCGCCTCAGGGAGCTGTTCGACGCGTGTTTAGCGTCCGGACGGTTCCCTGGGTGCTGGAAGGAGGGAAGGCTGGTGCTCCTGCCGAAGCCGGGACGGTCTCCGGAGTCGCCTTCGGCCTACAGGCCTATCGTGCTGCTCGATGATACGGGCAAGCTACTGGAGAGGGTGGTAGCTGCCCGCATCGAGCGGCACCTCGTCGGCACGGGGCCCGATCTGTCGGACGCCCAGTTTGGGTTTAGGAGGGGTCGTTCGACGATCGCGGCTCTGTTGCGCCTGAGGGCCGTGGCGACTGAGGCCGTCACCGGCGGGGGAGTGCTGTTGGTGGTGTCCCTAGACATCGCCAACGCATTCAATAGTCTGCCATTCAGCTGCATCAGGGAGGCGCTCCGGTATCACGGGGTGCCAGTTTACCTGAGGCGGCTAGTGGCAGACTATTTGAAGGGGCGCAGCGTCCTCTGCACCGACCGAGCAGGGGACGTTGTGCGGACGCCCATGACGTGCGGTGTCCCACAGGGGTCGGTCCTCGGACCCACCCTGTGGAACATCGGCTACGACTGGGCGTTGAGGGGGAGCCTCCCGCCCGGGCTGGGCGTGATTTGTTACGCCGACGACACGCTCGTCACAGCCCGCGGTGGGACGCTAGAAGAGGCGGTAAGCCTGGCGACTTCGGGTACCGAGGAGGTCGTCAGACGGATCGAGGCGCTGGGGTTGAGGGTCGCCCTGGACAAGACGGAGGCCCTCTTGTTCCATGGGCGCCTTATGAGCCCTCCCATCAGCGTCTCGATCACCGTCCACTCGGTCGACATCAGCATCCGGGCCCATATGAGGTACTTGGGCCTGGTGCTCGACGGGCGATGGTGGTTCCGGGAGCATTTCCGTAGGCTCGCTCCGCGGCTCGTCGCCACGGCGTCCGCCCTATCGTGGCTTATGCCGAACGTGGGCGGACCGAGCGCTGCGTGCCGACGGCTGTACGCGGGGGTCATCCGGTCGATGGCCCTGTACGGCGCACCGGTGTGGGCGGGGTCCATGACCGCCCGACTTAGGGCCCTTCTGTGGCGACCACAGAGGGTCACGGCGGTCAGGGCGACTTTCCATGTTTTACATGAAAAGTTACTTAAAAATTTTGGTAAAACTGCCGCTTCACGCATAAGGTTCTAAAGTTATTATGAATTCTGTATTTTAAATTTAACGATAAGATTTATTGAACTGTTCGCATTATAAAATCCATCTACTCTGCTACTACTCTTCCTCAACTCAGGGATTTAAACCCATTTTCATACAAACAAATACATTATAAAATATATTTGTATACGTAATTAACTAGCATATATAAGCCACAGTAGTTTTAAGTGGGTAGCTAGACACTCGTTCATTGTATTAAACTGGACGGTACGGAAAATACAAGCCATGGTCAACGCACGAACTGTCTGACCTTTCAAGGTCATAGTTCATCACTTTGTAAAAACTACACAGTTGGCGTAGTGGTTAAACTACCGACATAGAGTGCCAGTATCGTGGATTCGAATTCCACATACCATAATCTTTGTGCGATCCACAAATTGTTTTTCCGAGTCTGGATTTAATTTGTGTCAGTTTAATTATATGTTTGTAAAGTCCCCCGCAATATAAGGATTATGTCCTTTGTCTAAGGTGCTATTTTTTCTAAACAAAAATAAACATTAGCAAAAAATATTAACAATTGGATTATGGCAGATCGTTGAATTAACATGAACCGATCACCATCAGCATCTCAGCTCATATACGTCCCACTATTGGGCTCGAGCCTCCTCCATAATAGCCTTGCCTCCATAATGACCTTACTATACCATGCTGGTCAGGTGAGTATAGAGTTTTGTTTCGAGTGTTCCTTCCCTTGCATAGATGTTTTATGAGTATAGTCGTATTTTACGACATCCACGGGCAAGGCAGGGAGTGGTGCATTGTATTCTCACTCCGTCACCACACGAAAATATGAACCGATATTCATGTTATAAAATCTATTCGGGTCTATGTAATAAAGGTTCAGTGTTACCACTCCACTAGCATAGCGGACCAGTGGACCAAATTCATTGATTTTAGTAGCTCAGTGTATTGCTCTTTTGAGTAGGGGTCAAAGCACCGGCGACTCGCGCTTATGCAGATTAAATTTTACTTCTAAATCTTTATATATAAATTTCTTGTATACGTTTGTATGTCACTGAACTCCTCCTAAATGGCTGGATGAAATTTTTTGTGTGAGTTTAAGGGGATTTGAGAATGGTTCAGATTCACAATTGGACCCGGTAAGTGGCCCTTTTTTTAAATTTGAACAGAACATCGTCTGTTAGGTCAGCTAGTCTATAATATAAAAATGAATCGCTGAATGTATTGCTGGACCGACAGCCGAAACCGAAATCTGGAACAGCTGAACCGACTTAGCTATTTCTTTTTTTAGAATATTCCTTGAAATACTAGGACGGTTCTTACGCAGAGATTTTTTTTAATTGCCTAAAAAGGTCTAAAAACAACACTTTTCTATACTCCCATACAAACGAATCGCAATAATACTTAAAAGTCAATTTGAACTTTAATACCATACCGTAAAGTTCAAGAGTTAGTGGAGAGGTTCGTGGAAGACAAAACAATTGAGTGACGTTAGTATCATATATATTGATGTCAAAGATAAAGTTTAAGATGTTTTATAATTGGCCGGCGACTGGGGCGGCGCAGGCGCACTACCTGCGCCTCATGCCGCCCTTTTTTTTTTTTGTTCACGCTGTGATGTGAAAATGCATTTACGCACAGTCCCCCGCCAGTGGGCGGGGGTTGTGTGGGACTCACCGGCCACGTCCGCAGCCGGAATACCCACTAAAACCACAGCGGCCCCTTCCGCGCTTTTACGGGGTGCCGGAGAGATCGTCTGATGACATTCAATCCCCGGCACCCCAACGCATGGCCGTCTGGCCACGTCCTGTCGTCATTATTTAGGGCGGTGGGAGTAGGTGCGCATATTGTCGCCTCCTCCTCCCGGGTCGCCGGCGACGGAGCGAGTCAGCAGAGGCGCTTGCCTCGCGTTCTCGCTCCGCCGCTTCCTTCCTGGATATGACGGCCTCGCAAAATGAGGCCATCGACGACCAGCACCTGTCGCTGCCGAGCATCTTTGTGATAACGGTCGGCAGCGACAGGTCCGCTCCGAGAACCGCCGACAGGTCGTGGCGATGAGGCCCCCAGGCGGGGCATACTTCCAATGTGTGACGCGCATCATCAGTTGGCGCGCCACACTCATGACATCCGGGGGCCTCTTCTCTTCTAATCATATGCAGGTACTTACCGAAGACCCCGTGTCCGGTAAGCACCTGCGCCATCCTAAATGTTAGGTTGCCGTGCTTCCTTGTGAGCCAGCGGTGCCTCATGCCGCCCTAGCCGAGGCCGCGGGTGACGTGACCGGGGATTAGTCCGTCACCCGCCGAGAGGCCGACTGCGTGAGGAAAGACCGACATCCTCCCCGAGGGGGGAACGTCGGTTGATGGGAGGGTACCCCAATAGGGGGTATTCCGTCGGGCCGACCACTGATGTCTAGTAACCCTGCTCCGGTGGTCGGCCCAACGACGAAGGCGACGTGGTTTTCGGGTGGGTTGCGGGAGTTGCGTGCTTAAGCCCCTCTGTCGCCCCGGACGGAGTGGTGCGGAGGCGCGCCGACCGCGACCCACCCACAAAAAAAAAAAAAAAAGAAAAAGAAGGTTTTATAATTTTTATTTTTTGACATAACGTAATTGTTGACTAAAAAAGAAAGTTAATAAACTTTCTTTTTTTCTTTATTGTATCTTACTAGCTAACTCGGCGTCCCGAATTGCAGAATAAGTATTAAAAAAAACTAAAAAAATCGACTCTTAGGCGATACGAGGTTCGTCGGGTCAGCTATTATAAAAATAAATGATAATAATATTTTCTGATTTTTGCACGAGTAACACTTATGAAATCATCTCTTATCATGGTCTTATCCCAATTGTTTGGGGTCGATTTAATATGTAATCTTCTTACATAATATATATTGTAAAAGTTATTGGTAATAGTTTTATAACTGGCCGCGTTCTTGACATCAATTCTACGTAGGTAGCTACGAGGAGCGGCACTCCCTTACCTTCATTATGGTTGAGGGGAGTAATGGCTGCTCTAGTGGTTAACTCGTGATCGGATGCCGCTTGCGGGACCTGGTCCAACCATAATCTTCTCATTATATTTGTGATTATTATTATATTTGTGAATTGTATTATATAATATTTTGAATGGCATCACACTAAGATGAAATTTTATTTAAGTGAAATTAGAAAGTAAATAAAAAATAGACAATCCGGCCGAGTTTATTGCCGGATCTTCTCTGTGCGGTTGCGTTCCGATCCGGCGGTAATTTTAAGAAGAAAATGTATAAAAAAACCGGCTGAGTGCGAGTCGGAGTCGCGCACGAAGGGTTCTGTACCATCACTACATAGTATAAAATAAAGTCGCTCTCTCTGTCCCCATGTCCCTATGTATGCTTAAATCTTTAAAACTACGCAACAGATTTTGATGCGGTTTTTTTAATAGATAGAGTGATTAAAGAGGAAGGTTTATATGTATAATAACATCCATTAAATAGTAGAGAAGTACTGCTATTTTTGAGATTTCTAATGTGATGTCGTAAATAATTACATTTTTTCCGCTTACATTGCAAACGCTACGAGATTTATCAAAATAATGTACTAAGTATTGTACACATTAAAAAGGTCTACAGAAAACTCCGCGATGGTATATGTCTATCTCTTATGGATATCCCACAATAATATTTTTTTGTCATTTACTTTTTATGACAAATAATGGCTAATTTTCGAAGCGATTTTAACCAATACAGTATTAATCCTTATCCAATTAAATACCTTAAATACATTGTTGATTTAATATAGATATATATGGTCTCTTACAGCATATGATTTAAATGAATGTTTTCGAAGTTATTACAGATTTAAAAATTGCGGGTTGTAGCGTTTGCGGCAAACCGTGGTTCTCCTTATAGCACTTTGAATTTAGCAGCGATCGGACGCGTTTATTATCGAAGCTCTCTAGCGAGGAAAATAACAATCTATACATATAATAGCCTTTTTTCATGCTCACACGGTTATTTGCACTATACACATGCCTAAAAATCACTTCATATTTTTTTTGTCTGTCTGTCTGTCTGTTTGTTCCGGGTAATCTTCAAAACGGCTGGACCGATTTCAAAAATTCTTTCACCAACATAATATCAGGGCATAAACTAGGCTATATTTTATCCCGGTATTCCCCCGGGAAGGGGAACTACGCGGGTAAAACGACTAAAACCGAAGCGAAGCGAGGGCGGGTTGCTAGTTATCAATAAAAAGAACAAAAAAAAATCGCGTTTGTTGTATGGGAGCCCCCCTCATATATTTATTTTATTTTGTTTTTAGTATTTGTTATTATAGCGGCAACAGAAATATATAATTTGTGAAAATTTCAACTGTCTAGCTATCGCGGTTGTTGAGACGGACGGACAGGCAACGAAGTTTTAGTAATAGGGTCCCGTTTTTACCCTTTGGGTACGGAACCCTAAAAAAGTGAGCTGTCGCTCAGGAAGCCTGGCAGACGTAAAACATTGAAATTATTTTGTACAAGTATATATGCATTAAAGAATAGATTACGACAGGAACTAATATGGCTAATAATGAATACATAAAATATTACGATGCTTGTCAACCGATTTGATTTTTTTTAGCTATTGCATAGCTTTTATCGCGGGCTGCGCGGCGACCGAATCAAGAAATTCCGTAACGAAAATCTCACACCCCCGTACCATGTAGCTCGGGACGAGTGACATGGTAGGCGAGTGGCGGCGGATCGGCCGAGGGTACGGTCATCGACATTGTGCGTTCGTCCGTCTCGGTGCGCACACGTGCCACCGCTTTGCGTAGCTTACGTCAAAAAGTGTTTTCTAACGGTCCCAACGATCTTCAGCGGACGATAGTGGTAATCCAAACCGCCTTTATTGTTATACAAATAGTACATATGTTTTCTTATCGGTCACCACGCTCAAAAAGTGTAACTTGAATTAATATCAAAGAAAAAACTTGAATGAATATCAAAGAAAAAAAATACTGCATAAATAAAAAATAAATAAATAATTATAATTGCATAAGCTGATAAAAAATGCTGTGCAATAAGCTTTACCGCGGCAGTCCCCGAGTGCCACACGTTTTTTTTGTCGGAAAGAGTATACTTTCCAAATGGTCCATTGAAAATTTTATTATAATAATAATTAATCCCATCTCATTTTTACATTAAATTTCTCTAAAGGCCTCTGCGTGTTGGATCCATATCCCCATGTAAGCCTCGTAAGCGGGAGATAGCCGTGAAAAAAAAAAAAATAATAATAATAATAATGATTTATTTCGGACCGTGTAGGTATCCATAGCAATTAATAATAATACAAACAATATTCAAAAAAAAATCAAGTCACTAATAAGCAATAATAACACTAATAAATAATAATAATCACGAAATAATAAAGATAATTACAAAAAAAATAAATACATACCAGTGTCATAAATTACAATAATTACAATAGAGATCATTCAATTACTACAACTACACAACTACATACTAAGTACAGCATTCTATTTGTGGTTCCTTCTGTGATGCACAGATATCCAGTGCCGATAAAAACTATTGTTAGGACAATCGCCAATAGCCATCAATATTACATTATTTGCTGCTCGCAAACGAGACCAGAATGATTGGATACGGAGAATCGCGAAAAAATCTGGCACCCTAGCTGCGGCGAACATGCTCGACGCACTGCAGTATCGTGGCTTCCTCATTAGAATACGAAAAGCATTATTATATTGTATTCTAAGTGCGCTATATGACTTTCTTTTATAAGATGACCACAGTTGACATGTATAGAAGTTTTGACAGTATGCGGTGAATAGTGTCAGTTTAGTCTGGTTATTACACTTAGCGAACCTACGCGCGAGCATGTTACACCTGACGGACAGTGCACGACGCTCACGCTCCATATTGAAATCGGACAAGTGGTTTTTGAGAAATCGACAAAAATCTAGAAAAAATAACTTTTTCGTGCGTTCAGGGTTTTTTGGAGTCGGTTTTTTTTTGCAAAAAATATTTGTTTCTTCGAGATTTTTCTCTTGCATAGATATTATATGCGTGTCATATATCCCTTAGTCGTCTTTTACGACACGCACGGACATAAAATAGAGGTGGTGAATAGTATTCTTACTCCATCACAACACGAAAAAACAACGAACGCAATAAAATTAGTAAAAATACTTTATTTCATATCACAGTACACCTACTGTCTGACGTTTTAATATCAGAAACGTTAATTGTTATTTAATACGAACTTAACAGCCGAAGCATTTGTAAAACCAGTTTTTTTTTTCTTATTTGTAGTGTAATGGCCTTGGTTATACCTGTTTCTAATATACGTACGTTCATCATAATATTTTTAAGTTCAATATTTGAACTGTATGTATTCATATGCCATAAATCTATGCAATGTCAATGGTATTAGTAAAGAATTTAAATTTAAAGTTTATATAATTACACTAGCTGACCCATCAGACGTTGTTCTGTTCAAATAAAGAGCCACCTACCGGGTCCGATTGTGAATTTAAACCATTCTCGAATCCCCTTGAATACACACAAAAATTTTCATCGACGGATTATAAAATTTTCTACAATAACGATGACTTGTTGAACGTGAGACATTTTAGTCCACCAGTTTAAAATCAAATACAAACGCGATAAAATCCGTAAAGTAGTTTTATTTAAAATTTTAGATGATAAAAAGGTTATGAAAATTTATTTAACTGCGTCTTATGGGTAGTTCATAAAATTATAAATTTAAAGAAACAATAATAAAAATCTAACTTCCCGCATTCCAGATGACGGATACACATTGTTTGCTTTTCATGGTAAACTGAATGAGGAGATGGAAGGCTTAGAAGCCGGTATTTGGTCAAGAGACATAACTAAAGCCCGAGATGGAAGATGGACCTTCAGGGATAGAAACGCCGAGCTAAAAATTGGAGATAAAGTGTATTTCTGGACTTATGTTATTAAAAATGGTCTCGGATATCGGCAGGATAATGGAGAATGGACCGTAACAGGTAGGTAATTTAAATAATTTGTTATAAATGAGCTGTTCCTGGGATGACTGAGCAAGAATACAATTCACCACCCCCTCACTTGCTCGTGGGTGTCGTAAAAGACGACTAAGATTTACAATATGCATGTAACATCTGGTCAAGAGAAAGAAAACTCGAAATAAAACCCTATACCAACCCGTCTGAGCAACGGGGTATAGCAGGTCAATGACTCTCCTATTGTGGCGGAGGCTTGAGCCCATCAGCGGGACGTATATGAGCTGAAATGAATGTATGAATGAATATAGCGTTGCCAGGCGTCCGGATAAAGCCGGACGTAGGTATTCTTTTGAATTGCGTGTCCGTTCAAAATAATCGGTGTCCGGCTTGTCCGCAGGCGAGTCGACTGTTGTCATAATAATCCATACAGCTTAATTTTACATATATTTTTTTGTCATACCTAATAATACTAAAACACAAAATCCTCTATAATGTAGGGTGTCCGGCCTTTCTACCCAAATGTCCGTCCGAACTGGCTGGTCTGTCCGGCTATTAGGGCTGACGATCTGGCAATCCTAAATGAATATATTTTTTTAATATGTCTCATAACACTTCGAGAGTCCTAAAAAGTACTTATTTTCATCAAATTTTCCACAGTTTCATCTAGATAATTCCTGTTTACGTGAGAATACCGAGATCAAATATAGCCTAAATCATTCCTTATATAGACAGCTATCTATCTGATAGTAAAGTATTATCAATATCAGTCCAACCATCTTAAAGATTACCTGGAACAAACAGATAGACTGGCAAAAAGAATTAAACTGGTTTTTAGAGTTCCGTACCCAAAGAGTAAAAACGGGACCCTATTACTAGACTTCGCTGTCTGGCCATCCGTCTATCCATCCGTCTGTCTGTCACCAGACTGTATATCAAGAACCGCCATAGCTAGACAGTTGAAATTTCTACAAATTATGTATTTCTGTTGCCGCTATAACAACAAATACTAAAAACAAAATAAAATAAATATTTAAGGGATGTTTCCATACAACAAACGCGATTTTTTTGCCCTTTTTATAATAGATAATGGTACGGAACCCGTCGTGCGCGACTCCAACACTCACTTAGCCGGGTTTTTTGACATTTAAATGTGTGAGCATTAAAAAAAACTATTATTTTGGCATTAGAAACACACTTTAATTTTATTTATTAATGTTATTTTGACGTATTAGGAAAAGTGATGAGTACATTTTTACGATTTTTTTTTTTTTGTGGGTGGGCTGCGGTCGGCGCGCCTCCGCACCACTCCGTCTGGGGCGACAGAGGGGCTTAAGCACGCAACTTCCGCAACCCACCCGAAAACCACGTCGCCTTCGTCGTTGGGCCGACCACCGGAGCAGGGTTACTTGACATCAGTGGTCGGCCCGACGGAATACCCCCTATTGGGGTACCCTCCCATCGACCGACGTCCCCCCCCCTCGGAGAGGACGTCGGTCTTTCCTCACGCGGTCGGCCTCTCGGCGGGTGACGGACTAATCCCCGGTCACGTCACCCGCGGCCTCGGCTGGGGCGGCATGAGGTGCAGGTTACATTTTTACGATGCTTGTGCATACCGTCACGAAAAACCGACACCCTCAGTTGGCTATTTAATATTATTTATTAATGTTATGCTTCTTTTGGCGTATTAGGATAAGTGATGAGTACATTTTTACGATGCTCGCGCACACCGTCACGAAAAACCGACACCCTCAGCGAGCCAACATTTTTTACGAGGCGCGCGAACATCGTCACAGATGTCAACTAGATAATGCGTTATAAATAAAACTTTCCGTGTGGTGACGGAGTAAGAATACAATTCACCACTCCTTATCTTGCCCGTGGATGTCGTATAAGACTATGGAAAAGACTATGTGCACATGACATATGTGCAAGAGAAGGAAAACTCGAAATGAAACCCTATACCAAACTGTCTGACCAGCATGGTATGGTAGGTCAATTCCCTCCCAATGTGGAGGAGGCTCGAGCCCAACAGTGGGATGTATGTGGGTTATGATGAGTGTCGTTTTTTCAACAAACTTAGGATAACGCGAAAAAGAAAAAATTTAAAAACATTTATTAAATTTAACTTCTTACGTGCTACATATTTAAGTGGACACAGACATTTTTTTTCGGATAGAATTAGATAACTCTTCGCAAATAGATAATAGTATTAAACCTGTTCGAATATAATTAAACAGGATTTAATGTATTATTATAGATATTCTTGCAACATATAGCGACGGAATTGCAATTATAAACTCTACCAAATGCAGTTGAAAATTTCAATTAAAATACTTAAGTCGTCTCGTCTCTGCTAATACACGTCCTATAGCTGAGCCCCCTTCACAGTAAGAAGGAAATTAACCTACAGTAGGTCCATAATTATGCTGGTCAGACATGTAGGTATAGAGTTTTATTTCGAGTTTTCCTTCTCTTTTACAGATGTTATATGCATATTACACCCCTTAGTCCTCTTTTACGACATCTATGAGCAAGATACTATGGTTATTTGTATTCTTATTCCTTTTATTTTGAGTTTTCCTACTCTTGCACAGATGTTATATGAATATTTTATACCTAAGTCGTCTTTTACGACATCCACGAGCAAAATGCTGTGGTAATTCTCATTCTGTCACCACACGGCAAGATACGTATCTAAGTAATATTAGAAATATATATTTTTTACGGGAATAGCTAGTATTAAAGGCTGGCTATTAAAGAAAAGAAAAAAACTACTTTATGACTCCGCCCATGACCATGAACACTGTAAAGTGTTCGAAACGGTCCGGCTCTTTCATGGGTAGTGCTCTGAGGAACTGTTTGACTTGGTACTACCGTCACCATTTTACCAACGTACCACTCGACACCGCAGCAAGGTTCATCCATTTCACCTGGAAACGTTATGGTCTTCAACTGTACGTTAATAGCGATCATTTCTCCCACGTAACGTGCAGACTCTGGAATAAACTACCTGCTGCTGTGTTTCCCGAACGCTATGACATGTCCTTCTTTAAACGAGGTTTAAGGAGAGTATTTTCTTCACGGTAGGCAACGGCCTGGCTGTGCCCTTGGTATTGCAAAGGTCCATGTGCGGCAGGATCACTTACCATCAGGTGTAGTGCCTGCTCGTTTGCCACCATCGGCAATAACAAAAAATTAAAAAAAGAAAATAAATTCTTAGTTTTATTTACAATGTGTGATGCTTGAGTAAAAGTCAGAAATTATTAAATAACAGAATTTTATATTTCATTCTAGAAATTTAAAAATACAACAGCGAAGAAGTATACTTCGCAGCTTTAAAACCCCACCTGCTATTATACAGTTCTTATGTTGGTGGCATTTCAGATTTAAAGTCATGTTTCAAACACAATAAGTACGTCACGACAATGCTCAAACAAAGCCGTGAAGAAGTCACTTATCACAAGGCCCAGACTTGAGAAATACTTATTCCCTTTTAAAGTCTTTTAAGTACTACCTAAGTATTATCTGTAGCAACGCATCAGTGAATTTAATATAGTATTTTATTCATTTAAGTCATAACAAAACAAAGATTTAAAAACGTGTATATATATATATATATATATATATATATATATATATATATATATATATATATATATATATATATATATATATAATAGGTGCTGTGTGGTAGCGGCTTCGAATACTACCAACCCTTGCTTTGCTCGTGGGTGTCGTAAAAGACGACTAAAAATCCTAGATTGACCCGGACCAACTCCATCTGATACCATTTGGGTCAACGATTACATTCCCAAGGAGGGTTGACGTCAGGCAGGCGGCCGGTCATAAAAGTCATTGCCGAAACTTTTTGCAATATGTCAAAACAGATGACATATTGCGTCGACCCCAAGAAATTGGGATAAGAGCAAGATGATGATGATGATGATATATATATACTAGCTGACCAAACAGACGTTGTTCTGTTCAAATAAAACGCCACCTACCGGGTCTAATTCTGAATCTAAACCATTCTCGAATACCCTTGAACACACACAAAAAATTTCATCAACATCGGTCCAGCCGTTTAAGAGGAGTTCAATGACATACACACGTACACAAGAAATTTATATATAAAGATAGAAACAACGTATGTCAGTAGTATACAGGTACTCCGTGTGATGACGGAGTAAGACTACAATGCATCTCGTCCATGGGTGTCGTAAAAGCCGACTAAGGGATATGCATATAACATCTATGCAAGAAAAAGAATACAAGAAATAAAACTCGATCATCATCTGATTATCTCAACCCATATACGTCCCACTGTTGGGCTCGGGCCTCCTCCATTATGGGAGAGAAATTGATCTACTATTCCACGCTGTTCAGACGTGATGGCAGAGGGTTTTGTTTCAAGTTTTCCTTCTCTTGCATAGATGTTATCATTCACCATCATTTCGGTTCATATACAGCCCACTGTTGGGCTCGAGCCTCCTCCATAATAGGAGGGAAACTAACCTTACTATACCATGCTGGTCAGACATGTTGGTATAGGGTTCCGTTTCAAGCTTCTTATCTCTTGCATAGATATCATATGCGTAATATATCCCTTAGTCATCTCTTACGACACCCACGGGTAATAGAGGGGGTAGTGCATTGTATTCTTACTCCGTCACCACACGTTATATGGATATTAAATTAGTCGTCTTTCACGATACCCATAGGCAAGAGCGTAAAATCCTGTACCAAACACTTTAAAAGTTCACTAAACTTCATAATTTCAGGTTAAATAGATTCCTACTATACACGGTGACATTTTTATCGTCTTACAAAAAAAAAAACCATAAGAGTATCCGACCAAAGAAACATATCTAACATATTTAAATGTTCAATAGTGGCAGTTATAAAAAATAATAAAATAAATTAAAGTTAATATTTTGTAACAGCCTGTTTATCATGTTTACATTTTAAACAAAAGCAATCATGCGGAATTTCGTTAGCCAATCATAGGTACGAAGTCCACGTGGACGGCTTTTACAAAGCGTAATTCCCTACGCTAGATACCTAACAGGTATCCTTTGCGATGCCCGATTGGTATCGCGGTCAAGTGGTCGTAGTACCTACATACTACATCAGCTGTGTTGAGTACCTATGCGCTCGCTACAAGCTGTTTACTTACTATTTTAATTAGTAATTATTTATAATAACTTTTATTAAAAATATTCTATTAAATATTGTTTTAACCTTTTAATTGTATGAATGAATAGTAGATATTGGATACTTTAATTGACCTGCTTTTATAAGACGACATAAATGTCACCGTGTATATTAAATTAATACTATATTCTTATTGGACTTGAGCCTTCTCAACAAGGAGAATAATGGACCTACTATACCAAGCTGTTCAGACTAGTTAATGTAGCCATTGTACACACACACACACACACACACATACACACACACACACACGTGCACACACGCAAACGAGTACTTAACACTCGCACACACAAAAATGAAAAAGCGAACTCATCATATAAAAGCACATCCCTCATAATTCAATTCATTAATGTTATTTATATTATTATCATTCTTACTGTTAATTATTTTATTTCTTTTCTTTTTTTTCTCGTTTTTGTTATTTTTTCTTTCTTATATATTTGAGGAAGGGTTTGCTGAAAACCAGCCCTGCATAATTTCTATGCAACACAACGCTGAGCATTTTATTGTCAAAATAAATTAAAAATATCTATTATAATTGTTAGTTATTATGTGACAATAAATGTTATTCTATTCTATTCTTTCTGATCGTCACACACAAGTGAAAATTTCATTTTTCGGCCGTCATTAAACTAACACGGAATTAATTTCTCTGGGGATAACATTTTTTATTACGACATAATATTATCCCCCTATTGTATTGCCTGAAATGAAGCGGTTGGCGGCCGAGTAATATTGAAAAGACAAGACGGCCTCGTCCCTTCGAAGTAATTGTGAAAAACTTTTTAACTAAACGAGATTGTTAATTGCTATTTCAGGCGCCAAATTTTTATTCTCACCCCGCGCTGTATTTATTCTCGTCTTTTAAACTTTTGAAAAGATGTATTATCTTTTCAGTCTTTAAATTAAATTAATGACTTTTTAACTGACAATTGAAAGTGCCGTTTCTTACGTCACTAATGCAATTTTTTTACAATATATTCGTTCATTACAAGTAATTAATTATTTTAAGATTTAAATTGAATGTATAAAATACCAAATTTTCAGTGGTGTCTTATTTTTACAAGTTATCCAATAATAAAAATAATTTTAATATACTATAGAAATCCGTAGAATAACAGGTGTAACCGACATAGCCCGCAGAATTAGCATGTTGAAATGGCAATGGGCAGGCCAAATCGCTCGTCGAACCGGCAACCGTTGGAGAAGAAAGGTTCTAGAGTGGCGACCACGACTCGGACGGCGCAGCGTAGGACGACCCCCATTATGAGGATTGACGACATTCTCAAAGTCGCAGGGAACCGTTGGATGCAAGTGTCGCAGGACCGTTCCGAGTGGCATTCTCGTGGGGAGGCCTATGTCCAGCAGTGGACGTCTGTAGGCTGAAAGATGGATGGCTAGAAATGCCTTCCCGATGGCCTTCTGTGTGGTGACGGAGTAAGAATACAATTAATCTCTTGCCCGTGGGTATTATAAGACGACTAAGGGATATAATCTACATATAACATTTATGTTAGTGAAGTAAAGTCGAAATAAAATCCTTTACGAAACTGTTTGACCTGTGTGGTATAGTAGGTTAATTTCGCGGCGGATCGCCTGCGCGAGGAGCGCAGCCTCGATGAGGAGATCCGCCGCCGGCGACTGGGGCGGCGTAGGCGCAACTATCTGCGCCTCATGCCGCCCTAGCCGAGGCCACGGGTGACGTGACCGGGGATTAGTCCGTCACCTGCTGAGAGGCCGACCGCGTGAGGAAAGACCGACGTCCTCCCCGAGGGTGGAGACGTCGGTCGATGGGAGGGTACCCTAATTAGGGGTATTCCGTCGGGCCGACCACTGACGACAAGTTAACGCTGCTCCAGTGGTCGGCCCAACGACGAAGGCGACGTGGTTTTTGGATGGGTCGCGGGAGTTGCGTGCTTAAGCCCCTCTGTCGCCCCGGACGGAGTGGTGCGGAGGCGCGCCGACCGACAGAAAAAAAAAAAACAAAAAAAAAAAGAGTAGGTTAATTTCCCTCCTATTGTGGAGGAGACTGGAGGCCAGTAGTGATATATTTAAGAGCTGAGACAATGCGAGAACGGCTATTAAAAGTATTTTTGCAAGATTACATTGTTAATTAAACGTAAAGTTAATATAAAGCTTGAAAACGAGTTTACCACAGTGAGGATTTGAACATCTACTAGCTATGGAAATGTGTTCCAAGTTATCCATTAAGACGCTCTAGTAAAAAACGTGTGGTGACATAAGGAATGCAGTTCACCAACCCCTCTCTTATCCGTGGGAGTCGTAAGAGAAGACTGAATATGAAATTCAGATAATATCTATGCCAGAGAAGGAAAACTCGACATAAAACCCTTTACTAACACGTCTGACCAGCGCGGTATAGTAAGTCAATATTCCTTCCATTTTATAGGGGGCCCGAATCCAGCAGTGGACTGGCTGAAATGATGCTGATGATGACTCAAAACAAATTCATTTCAATATTAAATTCTATAGAGAACCTTAATTAATAAAAAGCGGACCACAATAATGAAATGACAATCTGTGTTTTATCAATTAGTTCGCTATCGTAAAAATAAAAACAGTTCAGAAATGTATTCTATAGAAAACCTTAATTAACAAAAAAATTAAAATAAAACAGAATAGGCTATCTGTTATTTTTACTAAATAATTGCAGATTTGCTTTTTTCTGAATAATTAATTGATGGACTTTAATAATCAATAATCCGATTGGACATAATTCTTCTTAATATCAAATGTCCGCGGTTTCAACCGCGTAGTTCTTGTTGTGTGGAAAGACAGCTCAGAGTTTTAACCTGAACTAACCCCATTTGATTCCGTTTGGTCAACAGTTATAACTCTAAGACGAGTTCACGTCAGGCACTCGGACGACCATAAAAATATGACAATATGTACGATAACAGAAGAGTTAATATTGCGTCCGCCCCAAGTCATTGGAATAAATATTACAAGTCATCATCGCAGCCCACATACGTCCCACTGTTGGGCTCGGGCCTCCTCCGCAATGGGAGGGAATTTGACCTACTATACCATGCTGGTCAGACATGTTGGTATAGGGTTTCATTTCGAGTTTTCCTTCTCTTGCACAGATGTTATGTGCACATTGTATCCCATAGTCGTCTTATACGACATCCACGGGCAAGATAGGGAGTGGTGAATTGTATTCTTACTCCGTCACCACACGGATAAATATTACAAGTAGGTACAGCAATATACGACTTTCGTGGGGAAGCCTGTGTCCAACAATATAGTAGGTCAAATGTCCTCCCATTGTAGAGGAGGCCTTTTTTTGTTCATGTTGTGGAAATGCATTTACGCACTGTCCTCCGACAGTGGGCGGGGGTTTTGTGGGGCTCACCGGCCACATCCGCAGCCGGAATACCAACTAAAACCACAGCGGCCCCTTCCGCGCTTTTACGGGGTGCCGAAGAGATCGTCTGAGGACGTTCAATCCCCGGCACCCCAAAGCTTGGCCGCCTGCCCACGTCCTATCGTCGTTATTCAGGACGGTGGGAGTAGGTGCGCATATTGTCGCCTCCTCCTCCCGGGTCGCCGGCGACGAAGCGAGTCAGCAGATATGACGGCGTCGCAAAATGAGGCCATCGACGATCAGCACCCGATAGGTCCGCTTCATGAACCGCCGACAGGTCGTGGCGCTGAAGTCCCCAGGTGGGGCATACCTCCAATGTGTGACGCGCATCATCAGTTGGTGCGCCACACTCCAGGGGCCTCTTCTCTTCTAATCATATGCAGGTACTTACCGAAAACCCCGTGTCCGGTAAGCTTGTGCTTTCTTGTGAGCCAGCGATGGAGATGCGGTGCAACCGCCTCAACATTCCCCCGCCCTACGGGGACTTCAGATCTTCCCTCCACCACCGGAATTGTGGAGGAGGCCTGAGCCCAACAGTGGGACGTATGTTGGTTGCGATGATGATGATGTCAAATGATCATTGATATCTGAAATCCTTGATATTTTATCGTGAACAGAGAAATTTTCCTTTAATAATAAAGTCACGCCCTCAATAAATCATTTAAATATTATGGTATTCACTAAAAAAATTATAACGAAAATTCAAAAATGCCCTTCTCTAAAATCAATAATTTTTATTTGCGTCGCTATTCCCGCAAACCATCATATGTATATGAAGTACCTATGATACATTTTATCTTTCAGGATATGTCGACGAAGCCGGTACTCCAATAGACTCTGGTGCAGCTCTTACCGGAGATAACATGAACGTACCTTCAATACAGCAACCCACGCAGGCTCCATCACCTACACGACCTGCATCTAAACTAAACACGCAGTACCCTTGCGAAATTTCAATATCACAAGTAAATGTGCCAGGGTTCGTCTGCAAAGGGCAATTGCTGTTTGAAGATAACTTCAATAGTGGAGTAGATAAAGGAAAGATTTGGACCCCAGAGATCAAGTTTCCTGGTTGGCCAGTGAGTAACGTTGTCATATTTCTTATAAACTTAGTTTTTGCAATCCATCCTTTTCATGGATAAAGATAAATACACCAACATTTCGCCACGTGACTTCTGAAATCTTTGAGATGGAAAAGTCAAGATGGAAGATTCATCATTATAATACATTCTGTCGCCATCCCCAGTTGGATGTAAGCTTCATCCACAAAAGCCCACATAGTGCCGCCCTTCTTTGGTAGAGTTAATACTATAGGCGTCACATTTGGGGAGTGGGTTGGTGATGCAATAAAGGTACTTTAAGTTTTTCAGGAGAGCTGTCTTTCTTCTAACTGGTGATATCTCAGCTGATTTTTAAGACTCTCTCGGGAAAGTAAGTGGGGGCGACCACTTTATTCTTACGCTGTCGCCACACGGTGATAATTAAGAGCTAACTGAGAGCTGATAAATACCATTTTCAGTAATGTTCCAGCTAACATGTTTGAAAAGAATAAATTATACAAACCGGATTGTATTCAGGTCATTCATCATCATCCATCCATGAATGATGTATGGATGAATTCACTCTTGGAATAGACCTCTGCAAGAATGTCATTATCAGCGGGTAGACAATCGCTGTTAGTGTTTTAAGTTTGAAGAACATGCTGCTACCAATTTTCTTGGTAAATTCTGTCTCTCACAGGCTTCCGCGAACAATCATGGTGTGGAGAAACATTATATTCTTAACCCCGTCACCATACGGCAAACTAATAATCAGTTTTTAAATAAACCCATCCAAAAAAAACCTAAATGCACTTAATGGTTTCGTTATCCTGATATTTTTTTCTCTTCTCCTAATTACTCTTGACACGATACAATATTTATTTTTCTTCCATCATATATATCCCCATAGTTTTGCCAAGAGTTTTAAGATCAGCTGATTGCCTGTCAACCCTGATGGGGAATGTAATTGTTGACCGAATTAATCAGATGACATCAAATGGTATTGGCTCAAATCTGTATAAGGATTTTAAGCCTCATTTACGATGCCCACGAGTGATTTAAGAATTGTTGATATACGTAGCCACATGGTATATTTAAGCCTCAATTTATTTCCACTGAAGTCAAGGAACTCTGCACCGGTAGTCGGCCCAACGACGAAGGCGACGTGCTACATGGGTGGGTTACTGAGCCGTGCGCCGCCCCTCTGTTTCCCCGGACAGAGCCAGGCGTCGTGTACGATGACCGTAGCCCCAAAAAAAGGGCTTAATTTATTTAAGATTAAAATATAAAATTAGTTTCGAGTATAAAATTATGAACATTTTTTGCGTAGGATTATGCTTTCAACGTTTACCTCCACGATCGTAATCTTCGCGTGAGAGATGGTATATTGCGCATCAAGCCGATTACTTTAGAGTCTAAATACGGAGAGGATTACGTTAGACAGTCTTTGGACCTAACTGCTAGGTAAGTTTGCATTGTAATTATCAACACGCTTTTACTTTTATATTAATTACTAGCACTTTTCTTCGTGTGGTGACGGAGTAGTATTACAATTCGCCACCACCCATCTTGCCTATGAGTGCCGTAAAAGATGACTAAGAGATATAATATGCAGATAACATCGATGCAAAAGAAGGAAAATTCGAAATAAAACCGTATAGTAGTACTAGCAAAGTCGTGGACATCGTTACATATATATATTACAAAATTTAAGACGAGTGGTAATTTTTACCATCCGCACTGAAGACTCGATAGCGGTAGCTCGTGCAAATGGTGACAGGGGTACGGTACGGCAGATTATCGTATGCCGAGTCCTCCTCGGTCCTGGACATTTTGTGACTGATCCATATAGCCGGTACCCAAAAATGCTGCAATAGATAAAATTCCCGCATTTCACATGACTCCCGGTGGACGAGATAGACGTGGAGACATGACCACATTGGCAGGATGTTTCAGATTTGCGATGCATCCATGCCGCAGCCTACGACGTCTGACCGCGAAGAAGGGTATAGACTAGTAGTCCCAGAGGTGCACACGTTCCTGGATGTCCTTCACCGCGTTACTGAACCGCAACAATGGAAAATGAAAATGACTATATTATCTTCTTTAGATGCACAGGTGTTATAGGTACAGAGGAATGTTCCCGTACAGCATCAGGAGCTTTGATCCTTCCACCCATCATCACGGCGAAAATCACCACCAAGAACAAGTTTACCTTTCTATATGGCAGAGTTGAAATCAGAGCGAAAGTCCCCCTAGGCGATTGGTTATATCCTGGTAAGTCTATAAGAGGATATTGTTCCGCATTCCTTTATATTATTATTATTTTCATTATTTCAGCTCAAATACGTTCAACTACTGGGCTCGAGCCTCCTCCATAATAGGAGTCGGTCAGAGGGGTAAGGTTTTATTTCGATGTTTCCTTCTCTTGTACAGGAAGTTATATACACATCATATTCCCTGCGCCATCATTTTCAAACAACTTTCAGCTGGTGCTTTGAAGATTTAGGACAAGAGCAAAATAATGAATATAATATTAATGTTTTACAGAAATTCAATTGGAGCCTCTAAATCGAATCTACGGTATCAGAAACTATGCGTCAGGTATAATGCGCGTAGCAACGGTCAAGGGCAACGCTGAATTCGCCAAGAAGCTGTATGGAGGTCCTATCATGTGTGATGCCGAACCCTACAGGTACTTGATCATATCCCATCTCCAATTACCTGATTCCCTCGGTAGGGGACAAAAAAAAACACGTCGTAATAAATTACTCTAGCAAATTTTTCCCAGACTTAACAATATTGCCTAAACGGGCCACTGATTACAATTATGGTTACCAGGAGCTTACCCACTTGGCACTAGGAAGAGTACACACCCGACAGGCTATGGTCTCTTTCGCCAGCTCCTGTCATCGCGGATCGGATAGTGCGCGACGCAACATGACTGGCCGCAAAAAAAGCGTTAACAATATTTCCGTGATTAATTTACTACATAATTTTTTCGCATAATTCAAACTAATTGAACTCTTCAAGTCTCTTTGGGTCTTTGAGTTGATACGTACTTAGAATTATATTTACATTAGATAGCAAACTTGGAATTACTGTCGACTTTTATAGTCTAAAAAGCTAAGTGAGTGAAAGACATGCGCGGTCCCTCATCGACAGTCAAAAAACTACACTCGGGCTCTTTAGTCTAATTAACAACCTGAAAAATATGTTAATTCTTGATACTGCGAATTATAATATGTATGATAGCTTATTGTACTCATTAAGAAATTTAAAAATTTGCGTCCAATCCTTTAAACCTGCACAATAACAATTTCAAACGATTAACAATTAAAGATGCCAAAAAAGAGGTCTGTTTTTGGAAATTACTCAAAAACTATTAGTGCTAGAGGAAATAAAAAAATATTCTGAACAAGGAAGAAATTGCCAAAACAAATTGAACCTTACGACCAATATTTCAAGTTTGCCAGGGTATTCCAACTTTTCCAGGGCGCTGAAAGTATGGCCAAAAACGATAACTTGCTAACGATAGCTTGGAATTACTTATGTACAGGTATTAAAATACATATGGTAGCTCGTACCTATTTTAATTCGCAGTATCAAGAGTTAACACGCTCATTAACTTATTCACTAGAATACTCGGATGAAATAGTCAAAAAGATACTAGAATATTCAGAAAACTTTATAACAAACACAAAATTAGACATTTGTATTATTAAATAAATAATAAAGTCATTAGGAAACGAAACCTATTCAAAAATTGAGACTGCATTCTGTTGATGATACCGTTGGACATGTCAAATGCAACAAAAATATAAAACAGACGGTTTTCAATGGGCTTAGCACGAATATTTGCGGTAAAGTAAACATTAGACCAATTTGAATGGATTTTTGAAGAGTGTTCATATCGTCCGATAGAGGCGCTGCCCCAAATCTTATACAAATTGGTCTCGATAACGATACGAATGCTTTGATGCAAATATTCGTGTAAAGCGCTCTAAACTATCTGTCTCTAAAATTTGGTCCACATTTGTTTATGTAAAATACATTTGATTAAAGCTTATAAAAGTTTAAAACAAGAAAACTAAAAAAAAACATATCTGACTTAGACTCCTAAAACTAATATTTTATTTCAATAAATACTAGTATGTTATTTGCAGATCGTTTTATTTGAAAGAAAAGTTCGGTTACGACATGTGGGGCAAAGATTTCCATAACTACTCCTTAGAGTGGAGGCCAGGTAACCAGTCTTTATTATTATTATTTTTTATATATGAAAATAATATGAAAACGTATTCATCACAGATTATAAAAGTCCCATTGCTGGGCCCTAGCCTCATCTATAATGGGTGGGAAGCTGACCTAATTTACTACGCTGTTTTAGCGTGTTATTTCGAGTTTTCCTTCTCCTGCATAGATGTTATATGGGTATTTAATCCCTTGGTCGTCTTTTATGACATGGTTAAGATAGGGAGTGGAGAATTGTATTCTTACTTCGTCACCACACGGAAGACTGTAATATCTGTGCTTAATTTAAAGATAATGGTTATTTTTTCGTCACTGCGTTCACGCCCTGTGGGTTTGAATTTCGTAAAATCCCTTCTTGGTGAGTCTTTACGTCGCAAATAGGCATAATTGATGGGTCAAACTTTATATATATATATATATATAGATTACAATATCCATGGTTTATCATCATCATCACAGCTCATATACATCCCACTGCTGGCCTTGAGACCTCTCCACAACGGGAGCAAAACTGCCTTTACTATACCATGCTGGCAAGGGCGTACACAGGATTTCAGATAGGAGGGGGCAGCTCATATGATGGTCATGATGGTCGGTCGGGTATATTGAAACAAAAAATCACGAAAATTGACTTTTATTATATATATATATATATATATATATATATATATATATATATATATATATTAATTTAACAGTAATCTTCTCGGATTTGCCGAAAATTTGTCTATGACAGTCTTTAATAAACTCACTGTTTTCTTTTAAATAATTTCTGACTGAAAAGATGTTTTGTTTCCAACACTTCATTTTGCGCAGAGTAGGTAACACGTTTTTAATTCCCACTTGCCAGGAATGTTGACGTTTATTTTATCTTCAAGGGGGGGGGGGGGGGGGGGCTGGTCAGTTGCCAGCCCCCCCCCCCTGCCCCTACCTGGGTACGCCCATGCATGCTGGACATACAGGTTAGCATACAAGCCTGTTTACATTGTATAAATTGTTATATATTTATATTACTATGTTTACATTATTGTTATATTACTATGTTTACATTGTATCCATATGTTTACATTGTAAATAAAACTACGGATTTTATGGCGTTTGTATTTGATTTTTGATACGCCATAAAATCTTATAGTACAGTCATTTGGTTGAAAAAATAGAGGTTACATGGAAAGTTTGCCGGGAGTTTTAAAAATTGGCAATTTTATAGATTTTGACGTGCTCTTTACGAATTTCAACTTTGCCACCTCGTATCTTTGCCACTCGCGCCGCGATATTGGAAAAATGGCGCCGAAAAGCAGTACTTTTGTTAATAATTCCTTTCTCACGCCTTTTGCAGGCAAACATATTTATACAAAATAATTGTAGAGGCAATGTCCTACAATTTATGTCTTAACTTTTTTTTCCTAAGATCAATAGTTTCGGCGTAAGAGCGCCGTAAACCATTATACATAAACGCTAACGCGTTATCATCCTTTTAGCTCATATACGTCCCACTGTTGGGCTCGAGCCTCCTCCACATTAGGAGGGAGATTGACCTTACTATATCATGCTGGTCAGATAGATTGATATAGGCTTCTGTTTCGAGTTTTCTTTCTCTTGCATAGATGTTATATGCATATTGTATCCCTTAGTCGTCTTTTACGACATCCACGGGCAAGATAGGGAGTGGTGAATTGTATTCTTAATCCGTCACCACACGGAAAGGTGTGAATTGTAAAATATAAAAATTATACTAAGGTTAAATACGTACTGTAGATTGAAAACCCGGCTGACTATGGTCTGTCTCCGCAGGTATAAAGAAATGCGTTTTTACCTTCTGTGTCAGGCCCCACCACTCCCTTCAAAGAAACATCTGACCCTAGCGGAGCTCAATAGATATATTTAGTCTGAGTCATCAATACATGTTTATCATTTCACAGTGTCATTTGTATTTATATAGCCATGGCTTCTAATGGAGTAAACTGTTTTATTTGTGGTGATATATTGCAAGATAGTGAAGTTATTGAAGAGAAGAAAAAAGTATTGGACACAGAAGAAACTTCCGTCTTTGATATTTCAATCAATACTGAAGACGATGAAAGCACAACTAACACCTGGTCCGTCAACAACAATGAAGCGACGGAGATTGAACTAAATTTAGAAATAGTGAGTCAGATGTGTATTAGGCCTACTGGGGATACCACGATAAAAAAAACGCGCCGCCTTCTCTACCTCATGGTGGAAATGAGAAAATCTGCTGAAACGTGTGTTGGACTACACTTTACGGCGCTCGTACGCCGAAACTATTGATTTTAGGAAAAAAAGGTTAAGACATAAATTCTAGGAAATTTTCTCTACAATTATTTTGTAGAAATACGTTTTCCTGTAAAATGCGTTGGAAAGGAGTAATTATCAAAAAACTGTTTTTAGGCGCCATTTTTGCAATATGGCGGCGCGAGCGGCAAAGATACGAGGTAGTAAAGTTGAAATTCGGTAAGAGCATGTCAAAATCTATAAAATTGCCAATTTTCAAAACTCCCGGAAAACTTTCCAGGTAAAAATACCAAATGACTGTACTATTAGTTCTATTTACAATGTGTAATACTCGCGTAAACATGAGAAATACCTATGTTTCATTTCGAGTTTTGCTTCTATTTTTCTTTCTCTTTTTTTTTTTCTTTCTCCCATGGGTCCATCTTTATCACATTCAAGCAAATAGACCATAGACTTTAAAATAATAACTATTCAATCAATATGCAGATGGTATATCTTTATACGTGGATGGTGAACTATATGGAGAAGTAACACCACCTGCAGAGGGATTTTATGAAACTGCAATTGAAAACAACGTGCAAGCTGCCGGACAGTGGCTGAAAGGGTCTACCATGGCGCCTTTTGATGACATGGTAAGTTTTGACCACAACTTTTAAAGATAAATAAAATTAAATCTTCTCTTTTCCTACTTCTCCTTCTCACTCTCCTTCCCTCCTTCCTCCTTCTCTCTTTCCTCATCGGTCTTTTGTTTTTATCTACTCTAGTTCCACGCTTTCTAACTTTATTTATGTCATGTTCACAATGATCCTCTTTTTGCAGATCTTTTTTTCTTTCTTCTTTTGCAGATCTTTTTGATAATAGTTTTATATCTGTCATCGAGAGCTGGGTATGGCAGAAGAAGCACGAAAGCAGGATAAATGCTGCGGAAATGAGAGCGCTGAGGAGCATGATTGGTGTTAGAGTTAAGAACAGAGTGATTGGGGAACGCTATGGTATGAAAGTAGATGTAATAACAAGGATTGATAAAGGTATGTTAACTTGGTTTGGTCATATAGAGAGAATGCATAAAAGGAGACTAACAAAGAGAATTTGTAGGGCGAATGTGAACGGAAGTGTTGAAGGAGGAAGACCAAGAGGGATGTTCCACGATCAAATCGAGAATGTTCTTAAGAAAGGCCAGGTTAAAAGTACCCTAAACCGAAGAACATGCATGAGGAGATTAATGAATGTGGAGGAGTCGAAAGTGGTTTGTGAAGATCGTAGCAAGTGGAGGGAAGTAGTCTCTGCCGAACCCTATGGGGAAAGAGGCGTGAATCTATGTATGTATATCGACTCTCCTTTTTTTGCTATGGTCTGAATGCACGCTGTCCGTTCCGTGGTATCAGAAAGTTGGCCCAGGTAAACATCTTGGTTATCGAGATCTTGGTCACTAGCAATGTAAATGTTGGTAGTGTTCGTGTACCTGTACGCGGGTGAAATGATTGCTGGAAACGTATAGTTGAAGACCATAACGTTTCTAGGTAAATTGGATGAACCCTGCTGCCGTATCGAGTAGTACGTTGGTAAAACTGTAACCATAAAGACAAAATATTTGTTATCAAAGAAACCTTCACTTTTTTTGTGCAGTTCTACATATCGTTGGGCTTAAACGTCGGCGGAGTTCATGAGTTTCCAGACGGCGGCTCAAAACCATGGGCAAACCAAGCTTCGAAGGCGGTACTGAACTTCTGGAATGCCAAAGACCAATGGTTTCCAACGTGGTACGACGATACAAGCGCTCTACAAGTCGATTATGTAAAGGTTTATGCTCTGTAATGTAAATATAGTTTCCATGTGGTGACGGAGTAAGAATACAATTCACCACCCCCTTTCTTGCAAGTGAGTGTCGTAAAAGACGACTAAGGGATATAATACGTATATAATATCTACGCCAGAGAAAAAACACGAAAACAAAGCCTGCAAAGCATGACTAGTGTGGTATAGTAGGTCGAAGTTAGGGTGTCCCTCCCACTGCGAAGGAGGCTCGAGCCCAGTAGTATAATATGAGCTGAGATGATGATGAATAATCATTGCTTTAAAGAATCCTCTCCTCCACAAGAGGAGGAAAATTGACCTTAGTGTACCATGTTGATCAAACAGGTTGGTATAGGGTGTTGTTTTACTTCTATTGCTTAGATGTTATGCGCCTACCATATCCCTTACCATGATTATCTATTAACTCGTGTCGTAAAAGACAACTATGGGATTAATACAAATAACATCTAAGTATGAGAAAGAAAGAAAACAAAATAAAACCCTATACCAACCCGTTTGACAAACGTATAATAATTCAGTTTCACTCCCATTGTGGAGGAGGCTCGAACCCTAATACGGGCTAAAACCCACTACAAACATGTGGTTAGTACGTAGTATCATTTTGTACTATGTACTAGTCGTGTAGTCGTCTGTTATACAGCAGGTATAATGTTACGTAAGACGACAGCAAGCAAAATAAATAGGACGACAGTAAGCAAATTAAAACAATTTTATGATTGCTTAATATTATACCCGTTTTCCTCATACTAATATGGGTCATATATGAGCTTTGATGATGATTATGAAAGTAAATGTAATCATAAGCTCTGGTTTACCATCTAGAGCCGCATTACCACTCACTCCGAGATCTGTCTTTATCAGACTTTATTTCTAAGCGCTATAAATGATTATTTTAAATCTAGATCTGGACACAATTTGTGTTCCCTATTGTATCTTTGAAAAGGTTTTGTGACACAATAATTGGCCTAAAATGTGTGTAAACATAAACACAAAACAACATGAAATCACTATTCATCATCTCGGCTCATATATGTACAACTGTTGGGATCGAGTCTCCTCCAAAGATTTGCCTTGCCTACTATGCCATAGTGGTCAGATAGATATAGCTTAGATGTCATATGTATATTATATCTTTCAGTTGACTTTCACGAAATCCACGGGTAAGATAGAGGTAGTCCTTACTCCGTCACCACTCAAAAAAAAAACACTTAGTAAAAGATCATTCAAACTCATTTTAATTAGAGAATAGGAATGAAAATTCTCCACCCAAAAGTTTTATGAAATAATACAAAGTCAAAATGTGGTAGCTGCCTATCAAGTGGGAGCAAAAAAATCCTTATATTCAATACAAATAAGGTTATAAAAATACTTATTGCATAGTGTATACTTAAGTTTTCGTTTAGATTTGTATATTACAGTACTTTGTTTGTAAACTCTATAATTTTGTATATAAAACAAAACTTACAACTTTTTAATTTGCTGGTAAAAAGCAATACGGTTCACAATACTCCAAAGAATTTTAAATTCTTTTTATATATTTTATATACCTGGTATAAAAAACAGAACCGTCAATTTTCTAGCTGTCCATAGAAATAGAATATATTGCAAAATGATCGGCAAGTAAAATCTTTACATGACATGACAGCGCGAAGGCTGTCTCTTAGATATATAGAAGGAATCTTAGATATACAATTTGTTGTCTAAAAAAAATACATCGCATTAAGGATCTTTGCACTGCTGTGAATTTCATAAACATACAATTAATAGCGATAATAACTCCTGAATAAATATTTATGGATTGTATAATAAATTGCCCTATGTTGAGATCAAACTACAGGCGGGAGGTTACTACGTACTATCATTTTGTACTACTAAGTACGTATACTAGGCGTGCTGTCATCTGGTATACAGCAAGTATAACGTTACGTTAGATGACAGCAAGCAAAATATATATCATAGGACGACAGCAAGCAAATTTTATGATTGCTGATTATTATATCCGCTTCCCTAACTATAATCTCTTAAATTATATTATGTAATTAGCCTAATTAGTGTAAGAAATTAAAAAGAAGAAAATATAGTGTGTAATTTGATTGTGTATTTAATTTTATTTTTTATAACATTCAAGACTGTAACAATATAGCAATGATATCTATGGAAACATTGATAAATATGCTTATAAAAATTTATTACGTTGTTTTTTTTTTTGTCCTTTTTTTAAATGTTATCCCTATTACTTGAGGTCCATATAATATGTATTCCCTTCCATCGTACATATTGCAAAAGTTATTCCCAATAGTTTTATGACAAGCCGCCTGCCTGATACTCTTTGGGAATGTAATTGTTGACCAGTCAGCATTAGATGGCATTGGCCCAGGAATATGTAAAGTCGTCTTCTATGACACCCACGATTAATGTAAGTTTCGGTAGTAAACGACCACAGCGTTTACATACCTTATCTATACTACATATATCTATACTAATATATAAAGCTGAAGAGTGTGTTTTTTGAACGCGCTAATCTCAGGAACTTCTGGTCCGATTTGAAAAATTCTTTCAGTGTTAGATAGCTCATTTATCGAGGAATGCTGTAGGTTAGGCTATATATCATCACGTTAAGATTAATAGGAGCGGAGCACCAATGGAGAAATGTTTCTTTTTTATTCGTTTGAGAATTTCCGCTGCGTGCGCAAACAAACTACTTATGTAAAAAAGTCGTGGGTTAAAGTTAGCCCCAAGTAACTATTCCACCAGGACGAAATCGGGGGCAGATAATAGTATCTTATAATATTTTAGTAATTCAGCTTCGAGTGAACTTGCAATATCTACTAAACTGATAACGCTCTAAATAGTGAATATCAATATGATATTCTTAAATGGAAAGGATTATGTTGAAGTTTGAGAGCATCAAAATCTAATTTTTCAGCGAGCACCTAAGATTTTTCCAGCTAAATCTTGTGGAGTTATTATTGGAATATCTGCGACATCTACCGTACTCCCCGAACCTTGCTCCAACAGATTACCATTTTTCCGGAATTTCGACAACTTCTTACAAAGAAAAAAATCAACTCCGATGCGGCAGTCCAAACCGCCTTCAAAGAGTTTATTGATTCTCGCCCCCATGGTTCTTTTTGAAAAGGAATCGATGAACTACCTATGAGATGGCAAAAGTGTATAGATGCATATTTTGATTAATTAAATATATTTTACAAAAAAAAAAGGCTTTATTTGCCTCCCGTACAAAACGCCAATTTCATATGTTTCATATATCGCGAGTTATAGTTTACAGATAAATTAGAGTTTTTAGTTCTAGGGTTAATTGGTAAAGCACTTTAATGGATTTCGAATAAATTATTGGTCTAGTTCTGCCTTCGATGTCTCGTCTGTAGTTCACATAGTAGTCTCAATTTTTGAAATTATTTTGCTATCTTAGGAAATAATTGAAAAAATGTTCTACTATCTCTTATGCACTTTACACAAATGCATATCATTTATTTGTTGCTCTGAAAAGATACTTTTAACGCAGTACACTATCTACACCAATAAATAAAATTGGAGTGTCTGTTTTTAATGTCAAAATAATAGGCTTTTTTCATGCTCACACGGTTATTTGGACGACACCTATGCCTAAAATAGCAATTAAAAATTTTTTGTCTGTCTGTCTGTTTGTTCCGGGTAATCTTCAAAACGGCTGGACCGATTTCAAAAATTCTTTCACCAATAGAAAGCTATAATATCAGGGCGTAAACTAGGCTATATTTTATCCCGGTATTCCCACGGGAACGGGAACTACGCGGGTAAAACGACTATAACCTATAACCGAAGCGAAGCGAGGGCGGGTTGCTAGTATTATATAATAATACATAAACATGTAGTAGTCAAATATTAAGAAGATTTTTATGTGTATGAAACATCATTTTGAGTTCGAATACCCGTTTATTGAAAATGGATTGATGCTAAAAAACTAACTTGGATGGTGACGGGGTAAGAATACAATTTATCGCCCCTCTTCTTACCCGTGGATGTCGTAAAAGACAATTAAGGGATTAGTTATACATATAACATCTGTGTAAGGGAAGGAGAACTCCAAATAAAACCCTTAATCAACACGTTTCACCAGCCTGGTATAGCAGGTCAATTTCCTTCCTAATGTGGAAGAGGCTTTAAATGAGGTTTAAGAAGAGTATTTTCTTCACGGTAGGCAACGGCCTGGCTGTGCCCCTGGTATTGCAAAGGTCCATGTGCGGCAGAATCACTTACCATCAGGTGTGCTGCTTGCTCGTTTGCCACCGTTGGCAATAAAAACAAAGGCTCGAGCCCCACAGTGGGACGTATTATGAACTGAAATGATGATAAAATGATGTTCTAATTAAATATATTGACTTGGCAATCAATAAATAGTAAAATAAACACGTGGGTGTAGTACCCTTCAATGATCGCAATATGTAAGGCAAGAGCACCATGAGATGACCATGTAGGTACCAGTAGTTGACCACTAACGCACGTAAATCGGTAAAATTAATTTACGGCCTGTTTTTAAATTAATCTGTGGATTGCCTGGGCGTAGTTGTTGTAAGTAAAAGATAAAGAGTAGATATCACAAGAAAAAAGTTTATTGAAGTTACAACACAGCACAGGTTAAGTTTACAGAAGGAGTAGTAAGCAAAGCGATGGTGGATGATACATAAAAAGTCTTAACACTAAACACTTGGAATAATAACGTATAGAAGGTAAGTTCGCGCACAAAAATTGAAGCATTTCAATTGGAGCCTAATGGAGCTTACGCCGGAACCGTTCCGTGATGTACAAGTCATTGAACTGCACGTAAGTACGCCACTCTTAAAAAATAAATAGGTAATTATGACGGTTTGTGCATTCAAATGGTGTCACAACACATTTGAAAAACTTAAAAAGGTTTTTAATATTACTTTTAAAAGTATTTCGACCATTTATGTTAATAAAAACAAAATTTGATTTCATAATTTGTATAGTGGTGTGCGTGTGTACGTGTGTAATCGTCTGCGCGCCATTAGTATTTTGAGATTCATGTTTCGAACGTTCGTAGTATTGACACTATCCTTCTATACGTTATTATTCTAAGACTAAACAGTAGTTTGTTAATTACTCGCGATCTCATACGGCGTTATATCTGAGCGACGCAGGCTCCGCTAGCAAGAGGTCGGTGTCAACTAGTGCCAGGCGCGTAAGTACATAGATAAAAACAAGGCAACCCGCTGAGCGATGCGCTTTTCCATAGTGCATTATTTGTATCGTATATATTATTGTTTTTAATATTTATATTTTTTGTATCGGAAATAATAATGTATTGTTTGTGTGCACGAGTGTGATGAGGATGGTGTGTATATTGATCCTGGCGATGACGATATGTGTGTGATGATGATGTATGATGATGATGTATGAGTGTGATGTTACGGTAATTATGTTTGTACGTCTGTTTGTGTGTATGTGTGTACGATTTATAGCGTAGTCACGCCACAAATCTATACCAATAAATAAAATTGGAGTGTCTGTTTGTAATGTCAAAATAATAGACTTTTTTAATTCTCACACGGTTATTTGCACTATAGGTACATATGCCTTTTTTTTAATTTATGGGTGGGCTATGGTAAGCGCACGCGCGGCCCAGTCCGTCCGGGGCGATGAAAGGACGGCGCGCGGGCCCATAACCCACGTCACCTCGTTGTTGGGCCGACCACCGGAGCAATGTGACTTGTCGTCAGTGGTCGGCCTGAGGTACATATGCCTAAAAATCACTTTATATATATTTTTTTGTCTATCTGTCTGTTTGTGCCGGGTAATCTTCAAAACGGCTGGACCGATCAAAAAAAAAAAAATTCTTTCACTAATGGAAAGCTATAATATCAGGGAGTAAACCTAGGCTATATTTTATCCCGATATTCCCACGGGAACGGGAACTACGCAGGAAAGACTGAAACCGAAGCGAAGCGAGGGCGGGTTGCTAGTTTCATATAAAATAGTCAATGCTGTTATCTAGTTATCGATTGTTTCAAACTACACATCCTTTAATTTTTTAATATTCCAAATACACTCCAATTGTTTTTCAAGTGACGCACTCAAAACATCCAATTTGCTTATTCTTAACATTTTTTAAGGATTGTAAAGTTTTAAAGTAAAATATTAAGAATTTAGTGATTTCGAAACCATTTTTTTTTTTATTGCCAACGGTGGCAAACGAGCAAGCAGCACACCTGATGGTAAGTGAAACTGCTGCACATGGACCTTTACAATACCAGGGGCACAGCCAGGCCGCTGCCTACCGTGAAGGAAATACTCTTCTTAAACCTCGTTTAAAGAAGGACATGTCATAGCGCTCGGGAAACACAGCAGCAGGTAGTTCATTCCAGAGCTTGCACGTACGTGGGAGAAATGATCGCTGGAAACGTACAGTTGAAGACCATAACGTTTCCAGGTGAAATGGATGAACCCTGCTACGATGTCGAGTGGTACGTTGGTAGAATGGTAACGGTGGTACCAAGTCAAACAGTTCCTCGGAGCACTCCCCGTGAAAGAGTCGGTAGAGTACACAGAGTGACCCAAAGTCTCTCCGCTGCTCCAGCGACTCCAATCTGTCCGTAAGATTGGGATCCCCGACGATTCGAACAGCCCGTCTTTGCAGGGAGTCAAGTAGGTCTAGCTGATATTTGGGCGCACCTGCCCAGAGATGTGAGCAGTACTCCACGTGAGAACGAACTTGTGCTTTGTATAGCACAAGACGCTGTCTCGGTGTGAAGTACCGCCTGGCTCTGTTCAGGACGCCCAGCTTTTTGCTTGCCAATTTGGCTTTGTCCTCCAAATGACTCCCAAACTGGACTTTGCTCGATATTTTGACGCCGAGAATCCCAATACTCTCAGAAATTGGGAGAGTTACTCCTTGGAACTGTGGCGCCATGACAAACGGGTTCTTCTTTGCAGTGAACGCGCAAACTTGTGTCTTTGTGTGGTTGAACTGGACTAGGTTCCGTTCACCCCATTCCGAGACCCGCCCCAGAGAGCGCTCGACTTCAGACACAAGTTGAACCCTTCTTTCCTGAGTACTCCGAGGGATACTCCGTTGCTCAGTGTCCCGCTCATCACCCGTACTGTCATCCGCATAGCAACGCATACTCTCGATAGAGAGCATGTCATTGATATGGAGGATAAACCACGTCGGGGAGAGCACCGAGCCTTGTGGTACACCAGCATTAATGGTCATGGTATCAGAGCAGGAGCCATCTACGACGACTTTTATACTCCGACCATCCAAAAAGCTGGCGATCCAATTACAGAGTCCCTCGGGGATTCCGTATGATGGTAGCTTCGATAGAAGTGCCCTGTGCCAGACCCAATCGAACGCCTTTGGAATATCTAGGCTAAACGCCAGCGCCTCACCCTTGCCCTCCAAGGCCTCTGCCCAACGGTGTGAGAGGTACACAAGAAGATCACCAGCCGACCGACCATGACGAAAGCCGTATTGACGATCACTGATAAGCTGGCGATCCTCAAGGTACTGCAAAAGCTGGCGGTTTATAACCTTCTCCATTATCTTGGAGAGCAAGGATGTTATCGCAATTGGCTTGTAATTCGATGGGTCAGACCGGTCTCCCTTTTTAGGGATCGGGTGGACATGGGCTACCTTCTACGAAGACGGAACCCTATTAGTAGCGTAGGAAAGTCGGTATAGGCGCGTGAGGATGGGAGTCAATTCAGGGGCGCACGTCTTTAGTACCACTGCAGGGATGCCATCCGGCCCACTCGAATTATGAACGTCTAAAAGCCGCAGCTCCCGCCTAACCGCTCGCTGCGTGATGCGGATTTCAGGCAGTGAGCTTTCACACCGTGAGATGGTAGGTGGTGTGGCAGCTCCGGCATCCAAAGTCGAGTTACAGGCAAAGAATTGACCTAGAAGATCGGCCTTCTCCTTTGCGCTGTGGGCCAGACTACCATCATGTTTCTGCAGTGGTGGGAGATTGGGCTGGCAAAAGTTGCCTTGGGCAGCCTTGGCGAGCGACCAGAATGCACGACTCCCAGCGGGATAGCTTTGCAATCGCTCGCCAATTCTGGCAACATGTTCCGCCTTGGCTCTGGCAATAGCTTTCTTACTAGATCTGGAGGCGGCGTTAAGTTTCCGCTTCACCTCTTTGGCGCTCGGGTCCTGGCATTTATTGGCCCTATTCCAGGCCTGATATGCGGACTGTTTCTGGCATGCAGCCGTCCTGCAGGTTTTGTTAAACCAGGGTCGGCTGCGGCCACCGACGGGTATTTTGGTGTTGGGGATGAATAATTCCATCCCCGTAATAACCGTTTCGGTAACGCAGTCCGCACAGACGCCAGGGTCCCCAAATTCAAATTCAAATTCATTTATTCACAAGAAGTGTGGTTACATGTTGATGGTCAATAAAATTGTAGTGCCGTTACACTCTGCCATAACAATGGCGTGTAAATATTAACCTTATAACTAAGTAGATTCTAAATTAAATGTCTACGGGTTAATTAAATAATGTCAAAAGAAATTGTAAATAATGTCAAACAAAATTAAATTGAGATAATTATTATAATAAATGTCAGTGTGAAATTTGAAATGTCAATTAATAAAAAATCTGTTAATGTCATTGTCTTACTTTTTTTAACATTATTCAATTATAGAATTTATTGAATAGATTTAATTTACATGTGTCATATATTCATTTAAGGAATAAAAACTTTTTTCTATAAGCCACAATTTTAATTTTCGTTTAAATAGAGCTAAAGGTAATTCTTTAAATGTATTTGGTAGTTTATTATAAATATCTATGGCCTTTATGTAGACATTATTCTCATAAATATTTAATCGGCACCTAGGCCGATGAAGTTTAAATTTATTCCTGGAGTCCCTAGTTATAACTTCCGAGTGTAATTGAAAGTAATGTGGAAATAGTTTTACAAAAACACAGAGTTCCCTAATATACATGCAAACCAGAAGCAGAATATGGAGTTTTTTAAACAAAGACTTACAGCTATCAGTGAACCATGCTCCACAGATCGCTCTTACACACTTCTTTTGAATCCGAAAGACTTTTTCACAGTCCACTGAGTTACCCCATAGTATGATACCATACGAGAGCACGGAAGAAACGTAACCATGGTATGCAGTTAGAGCGGCTTCCGATGAGACAGTTTGTCGTAACCGATGGAGAGCAAAAACAAAACGGTCGAGTTTATTATAGACGTATTCAACGTGTGCCTTCCAGTTACAGTGTCTATCAAGCACTATTCCCAAAAATTTCGTCTCATTTACTACCTCTACTTGATTGTTATTATAATTGATATTCAATTCCCAGAGGCGAAGCAAAGCCGCTTCCATGGGTAGGATGCGTAAAACTCGCGCAGACCATCCCAATCTGCTGACTTATATTGCCAGACTCTGCGAGTCCCAGTCGCCTTAGAACGACTACGCCTTACAACAGGGGCACTGCTACCAACCAAGCAGTGGTCAGAAGACCCAAGAGGGGCTTCAACCACTACCTGATATCCGTGCTGATGTGTAGTCAGCAGAAGATCCAGTAAAAAAGACTCATGGCTCTCAATATCTGGGATACGGGTGGGCTGTGTCACCAGTTGTGAGAGACCATAGGCCGAGACCATATTGAAGAGATGTCGACCCTGGAGGTCAGTGGTTCGGGACCCCAGCCACTCTTTATGATGAGCGTTGAAGTCTCCAAGAACCACCACCTCCGCTGATGGACACAGCTCCAATATTTCGTCAATCCCCCATTGGACGTTCTCAAATAATTAAATTGACCCCGGATCACTGCCATGGGACCTGTAGAGGCATGCGTAGATGCGGGTAAGCCCTTCATAGTCTACGCGTAGCCACAGGATTGACAAGTCACCATGTTCGAGGGCCCGAAGGCGGCGACAGCAGATATCACCTCGGATGAATACGCACACCCCGGCTTTACGACGGAAGGTATGCTCCAACTCGTAGCCGGGGTAATTTAGGTACGAAATGTCATCCGCAGCACCTATCTGCGTCTCCGTTAAAAAGAGTAAGGCAGGCCGCGCCGTCTCGAGGTGATGGTGGACGGCGTCGAGATTGCTATGTAAACCCCTGATATTGCAAAAATCCACATCAAATGTGAATAAGGGAACCGCCGTAGAAAATCGTCTCTTTTTAACTTTTTTGGCCATGATTTTTAATTTAAGAAGAGGAGGAAGGGAGTGTGAATGTGTATAACGGAGTTCGGTGATACCAAAAAAAAAAGGCGGGGCTTAGTGCATGGTCGAGGAGTGAGTTTTGTGAGGAGCTGACACGAAGCACGGAAGGGCCCCCGATGCCCCCCCGTGCGTAGCCGCCGAGGTCCACTCCGGTTTCCCACACCGGCACGACGACTACCCAACGGGATTTTCGCCGGTTGGTGGAACAGCCTCCCAGGGAGGATGATCCTGGGTTTGGGTCCCCTGCTGACCGGCAGGTGGCCGGCGGTGACCATTCCCATCGGGTCTCCCTGTACACCATGCCAGCCCCTCACGCTCAATACCCCGACCAAGACCTCACCACCGCAGGTTTCAGGCCTCACCAAAACCCGCCACACACAAACACACCCAGAAACTTGGGCTCTCGGCTCTCTCGCTCACCGAACGAAGTGCAGCAGCAAATTGCTACTACTCAAACGTCGATCTTCTGCGTGAGTGTGGTACTGCCCCGGATGGACCGGCCCGCGACTGCAGACAAAAGACTATCTACAGTGTGGTCCTACCACCAGTAAACTACCACTACTATTTACTATTACTATTTACTACTATTTACTATTAGTAAATATTTTTCTTTTTCTATTTGTTTTGGATTAATTAAGGTAACGTGTATTTGAAATATGTAAAATTTTATTTACAAAGTCGGCATGTGGGGTGGTCAACTACTGATTCTCAAGTTCTAGGTTTTTTTTTTATTTTATTCTATTACTAGCAACCCGCCCTCAGTCATTGACCCTCATGAAACTGCCGCAACGAAATTCTGGAATGTTCCAGTGAAACTTTGTGAGAGATGTTACATACGGCTAGAAAAACAAACGTTTAACAAATTCCTTTTTTTATTTAAGACTCTGATTATTAAACCATTTTATACTATAGCTTGAAGTATAGTCAATTCAAGTAAGTAGCTAAACCACCAATTCTCTAAGTTTTATAACAATGAACCCTTGGGTTAGAAAGAAAATACTTAAATGAATTAAAATTCCTTAAGCCGCGACTCAGGAGTTTTTCTTTTCGGACAAAAGCAATCGTAGCAGCCCTTACGGTAGTACTCTAACTATAGTGTTACCACATGACTTATTTATATATTAATATAAAATTTTTAGTCAAAAATTATACGTTAATAATAATTAAGGGCAGCTTGTGGCGTGCTGAATGTGAGTGGCGACACTGCGGTCCTGAGTGCCCCAGAGAGTCGGCCAGGGCCTCTTATCCAGCTCGCCTTTATTGGCTGGCTAGAGTGGAAACCGAAGAGTGCCCGCAGGATTCTCAACTCTGGCTTGCCTTAAACGGCTGGTCAGAGAGGGGTCGCCAGAGCTATATGTTCGGGGGTGGAAGTGTCATTTTCAAAGGCATAACTACGGGAAAACCATTGCGATGGTGAAACCGGCGCCGCACCGCTCGACACCCCAAGCCACTTGCACCAATGTTGCCCCCCTGTTGCCCGTATGGCCTGAGTGTCTGTGGCGACCGTTTGGGGAGGCCCATTCAGTGAGTAGGCGAGTCACCGTCTGCCAAAGTTCAAGACGATAAAGGTATTGAAGGCGGACGACAGTTTTTAATCAATAGTTTTTTAGTTTAGCCAGTCCATCAAACCTCCAACCCCATAAACAGTTATTATATACCATCATCACACAATAGTTTTACACCTACCGTTGGCAGTCCACGTGTGTTATGTACAGACGTGGAGTGTCATCGATAGACGTCTCATCCCATTTTTACATTAAATTTCTCCAAAGGCCTCTGCGTGTTGGATCCATATCCCCATGTAAGCCTTTCAAAGGACCGGATATCTTGCCTTGGGAGATAGCCGTGAATCGGAGATACAATAATAATAATGAAATAATAAAAATGGAGTTTGCCGTGTGGTGGCGGAGTAAGAATACAATTCACCACCCCCTCTCACACCCGTGGGTGTAGTAAAAGACGACTAAGGGATATAATATAATTATAACATCTATACAAGCGATGAAAAACTCGAAACAAAACCCTATACCAACCTATCTGAAGAGCATGATATAGTAGGGTAAATTTCCCTCCTATTGTGGAGGAGGCTCGAGCCCAGCAGTGGGACGTATACCAAAATGTAAACAATCGAACTCATTTTCTTTTTTTTTTTAGGACTAATGTAGGTGTCGCACCTGTAATTATACTTCAAATGCAAACAATAATTTAAATACAAAGCTCTAAATCTTAAGCGTCATTTAGAAAGAATTGATCAATAAAAACTAAAAGCAGATCTTAAAAAAACTTTTAACACATTATACATTTGTATTCTGAAACCAGTATCAAAATGGACACCATGATGATCGGTTGCGTTTACTTAATACTTTTTTATACACAAACAACATTCGCAAGTTATAGAATACCTGATGTGATGTTTCAAGCTTTTATTTACGAGAAAGGACTTAGGGCATGGATACCTGGTAAGAAATATTCCTTACTATGTTCGGGCAATTTATTTGGATAATTTTTTAGATCTATAATATAATGTTTTGTATAAAACCTAAGATTTTCCTGTTTCCTTGAGTCACAAACATATTGTTGATTTGCGTAGGTAAAAATAGACAAAAACAAAAAATATTTTACACATAAGATGAATTGATTCTGAATAACAACGACGTTCCCAAATGACGGGTGACGTCAGACAGGTCAGGCACGCCGAATATAACCCGATCATTAAAACCTTTTTTCTTAACTTGTAAATTGAAGAATATTAGTTATTCCAAATGGTGATAAAACTATTATTCGTCATCACCACAGGGTTGTTCGCAATTGGTGTCCCCGGCCGCTTCCGCTCCTAACGCGGCCCGATCGCCCATCGGCGCGGGGAGGTAATTGATACGGTCTACTAATGGCAAACGAATCCATTTACCTCCTGCAAACCAACCTCAACCACGCCACCGTTGGCTAGGACTTTTTCCTGCAAGCTATGAGGAAGTGGTTGATAGGTGTAGCCGTAGCCACGGAGCCGTATTGCTAAATAGGGAGTCGGTGCAGACGTACGTGCGGCGGCGGGGCGGGTCGATAGTAGACTTGCCGTTCGTTAACCCTAATGTCGCAGCACGTGTGAGGAGCTGGTACATCCAGGAATAGGTCGACACCCTATCCGACCACAGGTACATTCGGATAGAGGTCTCCTAGACCCTCCGACAACCCAGTAGGGATCACACGGTGGATGGAGTTCCGTGTTTTTGCGGTGGGCTGTGGGTAGACTGGACCAGAACCTATTGGCGGAGGCAGTTAGTACATTCGTTGCTGTCCTCACTGCCCCAGATGAACGGGGTGGGCTTTGGTCACTCCGAACGGGACGGACGGCGTGTGCGAAGACCATTTAAAAAAAAAAAGGATGATGTTTTATGAGATATAAGCCCAACTTTCTAAGGGTGATTGCGTGTGGAGGGTTTTGGTGGTGCCCTTGGTATCACCGAGCCTCAATGCACGCATTCACACTCCCTTCGCTTTCTTCGCGGTAGGCAACGGCCTTGTAAAGGTCCATGAGCGGCAGCAACACTTACCATCAGGTGTACTGTTTGCTCGTTTGCCACCGTCTGAAATAAAAAAAAAAAAAAAAAAGATCGTTAAGGAATAAAGATGTAGATATTACTATACAAATGAAAAGAGGAAGAAAACCTCCAAATAATAATAAGCCAACCCACGTTGCCAGCTGCTATACGTTACATTGCTATACGTTTACCTAGCGGTAGGACCACACTGTCGACAGTTATTTGTCTACAGCCGCGGGCCGGTCCGTCCGGGGTAGTACCACACTGAGCAGAAAATCGACGTCTGAGTAGTAGCATTTTGTCACTGCTTACTGCGCTTCGTTCGGTGAGTGAGAGAGTCGGAAGCCCAACTTTCGGAGGGTGTTTGTGTGTGGAGGGTTTTGGTGATGCCTTTGGTATCACTGAGCCTCAATGCACGCATTCACACTCCCTTCACTTTCTTCACGGTAGGCAGCGGCCTTGTAAAAGTCCATGAGCGGCAGCAACACTTACCATCAGGTGGACTGTTTGCTGGTTTGCCACTGCTTGCAATAAAAAAAACATCAATTCTCCTTTTCCTTTCAGCGCATAAACGTCACAATTGGGTAAGGGCTGCCTCCAGGTGAGGGAAACGAGTCAACAATAGCATACTAAGCAGACAGATAGACGGTTTACTTACGACTTTAAATTATCATCATCACAGTGCATATTCGCCCCACTACTGAATTCGAGGCTCCTCCACGATAGATGGTAAATAGACTGGGCAGGACGGGTGATTAATTGTATTGTTATTCCGTCACAACGCGAACAAATTTGTTGCTAAGCTATGTACTTAATTGTTGTTTACTAATCCCCCAACTTCAATCGCAATCTTAGCCGTGGATATCGTAAAAGACGACTAAGGGATTATAATACGCATATAGCATCTATGCAAGAGAAGGATAACTCGAAATAAAACCCTGTACCAACCTGTCTGACCAGCATGGTATAGTAAGGTCAATTTCCCTCCTATTGTGAAGGAGGCTCGAGCCCAACAATGCGAAGTATATGAGCTAAAACGATGATGATTGGTTTCTAGATAAATATGTATATGAAGCCCAAATATTCTGAAGTGAAACTTCTTTAGAATCGTTGTGATTTCAAACTCTATGAAACGAAAAAGCGAGTCCATAGAGACACAAACACGTAAATGTATAGGATAGAGAATGAGATAAAGGATAAAGGATAGAGGATGGAGGATGAAGGATATATTATGAAGGATAAAAGAATTTACTTCTGACTACTTCTTCTGATTACTAGTATTGCAATATCAGCAATTCAAATATATCCCGCTGTGCTCTAGCTTTCTACCACTCTAGTCAGATTGATTCGATATAAGGTATTTTTTATAGTTATCCTTCCCTTGCATAGATGTCATCGACATGTTATATTCCTTAGTCATCTTTTGCGACAGCCATGGGTCATTCATGCAGTCGCAACGTGGAAACAGGTTATTACGACAACTTTAAATTATTACCATACCAACAAGTATTATAAAATACAACCTTGAGACTAATACGATACTTGCCAGAACAGTATATGGCTCTTCTTTATACATGTCGCAGCGTCACTACCTCTGGCGCCATATCTTAATAGTTTTTAAGAATCAATCGATTACGGAATCGTCAAGTATTATACTTGGGTGTTTTTGATACAACGTTGGCAATGATCTTTGATGGTTGTCGTTTGACCGTTAACGTTTGAAAAAAGTGAGCCGTTGCTAAGGACGCCTGGCAGATGTGAAACATCGAAACTATTTTGTACGAGTAGAGACACGGTATCGAATATAAATTATCGATACTGAACTCATGAGTAGTACCGAAAGATAAGTAACGTACTGATTAAAGTATCGAATACTTCTACTTACTTTATCTTTAGGTATCGAGTACTTTTCTTTCGATACCGATACTTTTGTATTCGATACTTTGCATTCGATACTTTTAGTCAATAAGTAGTTTTTGGCAGGTATCATCTCGAATAAATTATTTATTTTAAAATTGACTTTACGGCTCATATTTTATGGTAACGTCATTTAGTACAAACGTAATTAACCTTCCAAAATGTAGCTTGAAATACTTTCATCCGTTCACAGGCGTTCTTTAGCATGATAAGTGCGGTTTATAAATCAGAAATAGCGGCATCTATCGAGCTAACGACCAACTCTAAGTTATAATATATTTTATAAAGAAATCTCTAATCCTGTAATGATAATAAGACAAGCTATTTACATTATTTTAGCGTCATTGATTCTTGCTAAGTTTAGAAATCTTAAATGAAATCTGACTGTTCCAAGTGAGCCAAACTCCAATTCTTAAGGAGGCGGTGTCATACAAACAAATATACAGCTCAAACTAATAAAAGCCTATAAAAAAAATTTATATGCATTCATCCGTTCACAGACGTTATTTCTGCAAGTGTGCGATTTAGGACACAAAAATAGCGCCATTTATCGAGCTTACGACCATCTCTCAGCTTCAATATTTTTAATAAAGAACTCTTTAATCCTGTAATGATAATAAGACAAGCTATCTAAATTATTAGCGTCATTGGTCCTTGCAATTTTAGAAGTTGCAAAGTTTACAAATTTAAATGAAATCTGACTGTATAAAGTGAGTCAAAATCCAATTCCTAAGGAGTTGGTGACATAAAAAGAAATAAATATATATACAGCTGAAACTAATAAAAGCCTATAAAAACGGTTCTCCATTTTTCGTAGCTGAAAGTAAACTAAATACCATACCTACTGGATATTTATATTATGAAGTTAGAGAATTATACATTAATTTATAAAACAAGTATATATGCATAAAAGAACAGATTACGGCAGGAACTAATCTACACTAATATTATATAGAGGAAAGATTTGTATTTTTGTATGTAACGAATATACTCAAAAAGTACTGGACCGATTTTAAAAATTCTTTCACCATTGGAAAGCTATAATATCAGGGAGTAACATAGGCTATATTTTATCCCGGTATTCCCACGGGAACGGGAACTACGCGCGTAAGGCGACTGAATCCGAAGCGAAGCGAGGGCGGATTGCTAGTATGTTATAAAGTACTAGCTTTTGCCCGCGACTTCGTCCGCGTAGACTACAGAATAAATCACCCTATGCACCATATCTTCTGTTTTTTTAACGAAATTAAATGATACGTGGCTTAGATTTTAAGATGGACCCCCAAACTACCAAAATTGTGAAAATTGTATCGAAATCCATTCAGTGGTTTTTGTGTTATGCCATAACATACAGATTGAAAGACACCAAAATTCTAAAACCATTGTAAAGGGGTAAGGCTATTTTTTGAGCTTATACCAAACTTATAGTACCTCTTTATAAACTACATTAGCGGTTCTGCCCTCAGGTGCTAAGATGACCAGACTGCTAGGAGAGCTCACTCTCGAGCAAGCCACGTAAAACTGACCGTGCGAGCAGCAGTCTACCCTAAGATTAATTCCTGCTGTTTTTAGTGACTGACCCTGAGACTTATTAATCGTCATTGCGAAACAGACCTTAAGAGGGAACTGCAGCCTTTTAAACTCGAATGGGTACTCCGATGGTATAAGTGGTATCCGTGGTATATACACCGATTCACCTCGAGCACAGCCAGTAATTACAATGGCCTCTACTAAGTTTTTATGTAAGGCTTTCACACGCAACCTGGTCCCATTGCACAACTTAGGCGGACTGAGGTTTCGGAGTAGCATTACTGGAGCACCCACTTTGAGGATAAGTGTGTGAACCGGTAGACCAGGTGGGTTGAGTGCATTTAAGAACTCCACAGGATAGTGTATAGCATCATCCGTATGCACTACAGTGTCCACAGACGTGTACTTGTATTCTACACCTTCGAATGACTTTAACAAAGTGTCATTAATAACTGAAGCCTGATCGTTCTTAGGTGTCAAAATCGCACGTTCACACAGCCACTCCATGGATTTGTTGTGTAAGTTGTGAACATCTGGATATATTCGGGCTATTAGGTCATCAACAATCGGTACAAGTGAGGCAAGATCTGATGGAATTGTAATCTTGCCATCAGTTTCTGGATATTCTCCATTTCCTATTTTAAGAAGAAGATCGGAGAATTGTCCAGCGCAAACATCACTCTTCAGGTGCACCCGCATATTTTTTTAAGGTGAAGCTTTTTGATTAGGGGCCAAAGACTTGATGCCTTAATGCAAGCCTTAACTTCGTCAGCTCGAGTTCCCCTCTGCACTACCGGCAGAGTCTGACGGAAGTCTCCAGCTAACAACACGGTGACTCCACCCATCATGTCATCGTTCCCTCTAATATCTTTTAGTGTTCTGTTTAGCGCTTCAAAACCCCCCTTATGCGCCATTGTGCTCTCGTCCCAAACTATGAGTTTACAATCACGCAGCACTTGGGCCGCATTACTCTGTTTTGAGATATTGCACAGTGGAGTTTCCACATGGATAAGGTTTAGTGGCAGCTTGAAAGCAGCGTGAGCTGTCTTGCCTCCCTCCAACAGTGTTGCTGCGATTCCTGACGATGCGACAGCTAAGGCAATGCTACGATTACTCCTAACTTTTGCCAATAGCAAATTGATAAGGAATGTTTTACCAGTGCCACCAGGAGCATCCAGGAAAAAAATTTGCCCTATTCCTTTTTCAATATTGCCAAGGATCTTCTGGTAAACGTAAAGCTGTTCATCCGTCAGTAACTCCTCATTGCATGACACCACCTCTCCTAGGGCGCATAGATTATAATTGGTCTCCCTCAGATATTCTCTATTGTCCAAAGTTGCTGCAGATCTTTTTGGCTGAGGTAATCCGTACTGTGCCAAGTTTTCTCCTGCTTGAGCTAATACTGCATCCTCAATCAAAATCAAACATCTGTTGTACACCTCGTCAGTGAGGTGTACAACAGATACACAATCTTGCAACTCTCTTTCCAGTTGCCGTTTAATGTCTTCTGAGAGACTCTCTTTGTATTTCTCCCAAAGGCTTAAAGGATCAGAGAGTTGACAGAAAACTAACATTATTGTAAATAGCTCTCGCAATTTGAGAGGAGAATCGCATAATGCAGCTTCCTCTAAAGTGGTGTCCCAATGCTTGTCGTCTTCCAGCAGACCAAGTGCCTTACACGCAGATTGAAATGTTGGATGGAGGATACCATTCACAGTCTTTAAGTCCTCAAAGGATGTCGGTCCTCTAACCTCATGGAGCAAAAGGCGTACGTGGTAGCACTCGATGTTGTTTGGATGAATCGTATAGACCCTGCCCAGAGCGTGCACTTTTTTCACTCTGGGCCAGCCCTCAACATCTTTCCCTTTTTTCCTCCTTGAAAATTTTTTGCTGTTCCAGACATAGTAAGAAGGGACTTCGGAGTACTGCAGAGTTTTAGCGAAATTTTCTGTTTTGCAGATTTCAAAAAAGCCTAGGAGCGTTGTCTGTGGTGGATTATTTATCTTTTCTGACAAATTATTTGAAGTGAAGTATATTCGCTGACCGTTTTCAAGATGAACAGCGAGGTGTACGACAGGGGGGAACCTTTAATGAATGGGGAAGCTTAAGATCCTCCAAACTGCTTCGGAACTTCTTATGTACCGGCCGCTTTCGTAGATTTGTACCTCATCTTTCTCATTCTCTAGAGTAAAGGCCGCTTGATCACTGCCCTTGTTCACGTACTTACAAATATATTTGATAGATTTAACAGAATTGCAGTACTCCACATTAATATGAGCATTGAAAGTACGTGACAGGACAGGATTGTAAGGCACCACCCAGCGGTTGTCCAACTCTATTTCATTAATTTTTATTGTGTTACCACCGTCAGCTGGAGACCTCCTCCTATATTGCGGATATCCATCGTCTCCTGTCTGGGTGTCCTTGAGAAACGGTCGAGGGTACCTCTTACTGCAACTGCCATCTTTCATGCAGGGCGAGTTGTAATTTAAACTTCCGCAAGGACCATGTATCATACTGGCCTTCACAATATCGTAGAGGAGAGGGTCTTGCTCAGGGTCAGGTATTTCTGCACTAATAACATTGTCGATCTTATCTGGGGTGATACGCTGCTCTAGCCATAGCAAGATGTGAATGTAAGGAAGACCCCGTTTTTGCCATTCTACCGAGTATATAAAGCAACGCATCCCCCCAAATAGATTGCCTTTGGTAAGAAGAGCCATCATCTTTTTCACCTTTAGGTGGAATACCCTAGCTATAATATCGTGGCGATCGTGTGACTTTTGGGCAGGTAAAAGTATATCTGTGATGTCTTTCCATCGGGGGTTACACGTAAATGTGATAAAAAGATCAGGACGACCGTACTGACGCACGTATGTCATAGCGTCTTGTGTACGCTCGTGCATATAGCGTGGTTCCCCCGGTAAAAGATGACGGGAGCACCACCTTCTGACCTAGCTGCTGAACATCAACATCCTGCCTTCCTATGGCATCCCGCAAGTGTATATAACTGTCAGCCCTCAGCTGCGCCTGGTTGTTCCTGATATAGGTCAACCTTTCCGTCTCTATTTTGGCGTACATGTCCACTAAAAACTGACTAAAAAGGGAACGGAAATACACCAAGTGATTATCTTCTCCTTGTCTAATCATTATACGAAAAGAATAGAACCTTGCAGCTGAAATTGTATTTTTAAGTATTAATTTGGTCTCAGGATCACGCTGAGGTAAAGAAATGGAGTACCCATCCTCGCCACGGCAAAACAAAAGCGGATACTGCAGGGCGTCATACGAACGGTGAATCTCGCTAATGCGCTGCAATGAATTATCGTGGCTCTCAAGGATAATGTCTCGTTTCTCAAATTGCTGACCAATTATTACTAATGCCACCTCATTTGACGTAGGAGCATTAAAACGACCCCTGTGACCCTCCGGCGGTTTCTTCTCAGCATTAATGACTACTTTAAATGGTTTAGACGTTTCAGGCACCTTGTCCAGGGCGATCTTCAAGTCTCTTACATAAGTATTAAACGTATGTAGCATTCTCTGCAGTTGCTTGACTAAGCCGGGTTTTACTTCGGGAAAGATACTGCACCTCAATTGCACTTCCCTGTCATCTTCGCCAACAAAATATATTTGTAAAAATTGTGGTTCCTTTTGAGGAGCTGGCAGCAAGCTTCCCACCAAATGGTATACCTGGCCCTGAACTTTAAAAGTTGGCATAAAACCGTCTATTATTATCTGTTTCGCTCCGAAAGAAGTCATTTGAAAACAACTATTATATTTACGAATACGGTTCATGAAATGGTCGTGTTCTGGATGTATATCCATTATCAAACTGTAGAGAGGCTCAGGTAGCTGTTCATAAGGCGGGAGCTGCACCTTACCAGCACTGCAGCACATGCCGGGTGGCTCCTCCTTCCACTTGAGAGCATTACACCAATGGCACTTGTTGTTCATGGCACCCAAGGATACAGTACTATCCGTCTCATACTCTATATCAAGATCATAGGCCATGCCGGAATGAGCCTTGGTTTTCCAGGAGCGTCCTTTCCTTTGTACTCGTCTTCCAGGATTATTTTGCTCATAAAGAGACTGTGCCGCCCTGTGTACCTCAGGGTGAGTTTTCTGGTATCTGGCCACGGCAGCACGGTGAACTGCTGGGTTTGTTTGCGCATATTTTTTGAAGCGTTTTGAATTTGTTTTTCCGAGTAGCGTCGGTGCATCTGACACGACGTTTCTTGGAGCATTTAGTAGGAAAGATAAGAGATTGATACTGAGATACGTCATGATCTGGTTCTAATATGGGCGGTGAATTAGTAGGCACTTCATTTCTTCTCGTAGTAATCTTCTTTGCAACGACAGGAAGAAGTGAAGAAGGGGAGGCGGTCTCGGCCATTGTCGCAGTCACTTCACTACGGACGTAAACATCGAAATGGCCACGTGACAGATCATGTGTAAAGCGTAGTCGTCCCACAGGGTTACCTGTAGTACCAAAACTCATATACAGTTCACCGTTTCGGTAAACTTCAAAGACCCATGGAAAGAGTTGCCCTGCCGCTTCCAGCTCACATAAACTACCATAAGTAAAATGGCGTGACATGTCAATGCGGTATTCAGCGGCACTGAACTAATTGTCCCCGTTACTGTCATGTGACATAATGGCAAACGATTCCCAGTTGTCCACCACATAGTCTACGATTTGCTCGCGCACCTCCCTGGCCATCACCTGTGTATCATACAATATATAGGAGATGGCCCGAAACAGACAGGCTCCGTCTCCAATTATAGGAACTACGGTGTGAGGGAAGCCCCATCAATTTGCAATGTTTCAACAGTCATTGTGATAGATAATAAACAAAATCTACTCAAATAACGAACAAAAACTATGTACTTAAGTTATGCACTTACAAATTTAAGCTAATTAAATAGTATTATAAACAAAATGAAAGTAAAAAAAAAACAAAAAATATATTGTAAAATGATTAGAAAAGAAAAGCAATTGGAAATTTTTTTTTTAAAGATTAACAAAGAACTTTGTGAAAAATAAGAATACTTTGAAAATTAATTTGAAAAAAAAAAATTAAATATATAGTATTATAAAGTTAATGAAAGAAAAAAAAAATAGAAAAATATTCGAAAATGATTAAGAAAAAACAATTTGAAAAAGAATAGTTTTTTTTTTAAATATTAGCAAAACAATTTGCAAAAGATAAGAATATTTTGAAAACCAAAGTTATGCACTAAGGTATCAAGGCAATTAAAATAGTAGTATCATAAACTTAATAAAAGTAAAAAAGAATGGGAAACAATATTTGGAAATGATTAGAAAAGCAATTTGGAAAAGAATAGATTTTTTTGGAAAAGATTAGCAAAACAATTTTTAAAAGATAAGAAAGAATATTTTGAAAAGCAAAGAATTGTGCTAAAAAGCACAGTTTTTAATTATAATGTGTGGGGCCGTGCTTTTTTTTTTTTTTTTTTTTTTTTGTGTGACTTAGTTGTTAGCCTCAGATGGCTGTGACAACTTTACCCGGACTGGTGGGTGAGCGCTGAGGGCTCTCAACCCGCGTGGGGCCGTGCCGCCTCGCGCTGCTTATATACCCTCCGAGCTCCGGGGAGATTGGCGTGCGCGACTTTTTCATTATTGCTGAAGCTACTTAAGGAAACCACGAAAAAATAATAAATATCCGAATATTAGTTTTAATATACGGTGAAAAAACTTGTTCAAATACGAATAAAATGCAAAATTGTGTTTTTCGCATATATAATTATTATTATAGTCAAACTTCTTTCATCGACTAATACGATAATTTTGTTTAACAATAGCATCAACCTTGTGTGATAGATACGTATTCAATCAAGTTTTTTTTTTAGTGTAGGCACCTGCCAAAAGTAACGAAAGCAAAACTTAGTTTTATGACTTAAAAGCAACGATTTTCCTCCTATTTCGAGGTGATATCGAAAAATCAAAAAAAAAAATCGAAAAAAAAAAAAAAAAATAACTGAAGCCTGATCAAAATTACCTACTTACATGTCAAGTATTTAATAATTAAAGTAACGGTGATAGGCAACTTCAAAGCGAAAATATAAATCCATTTTATTACCGTTCCCTTGGGAATTTCGAAAAATCCCGTCTTATTCCTCGCCTACTTCATAATGGGGAAATAATTTTATACACTTATTGTACTTAACAATAGCTACGAAAGAAAAAACAAACAATATAACTTTTAAGCAAGGATTTTCATCATATTCCGAGGGATTTTCAAAAAACCCTAAAAATGGTTTTTAGTTATCGTAATAACCTACTTTTAAGCTGAATTTCAAGTCTCTAATAAATAAAGTTACGGAAATAGGGCAACTTTAAAGCGAAAATATAAGTAAATCTTTTTTTATTCCCGTTCCTGTGGGAATTTCGAAATATCCTGAAAATTGTTTTTTGTTTTCATAAACTTATATGCCAAATTTTAAGTTTCTAATACATATGGTTACGGAGATAGGGTAAATTTAAAGCGACAAAATATAAATAAATCCTTTTTATTCCTGTTCCCGAGGGAATTTCGAAAAATCCTAAAAACGGTTTTTAGTGATTGCAATCACATATTTATATGCCAAATTTCAAGTCTCTAATAAATATAATAACGGAGATAGGGCAACTTTTATAGCGAAAATATAAATCCTTATTATTCCCGTTCCCGTGGGAATTTCAAAAAATCCCGTCTTATTCCTTGCCTACGTCATAAAGACAATATCTGTGCAAAATTTCAGCTTCCTAGGTCCAAGGGTTTGGGCTGGGCGTTGATGAGTCAGTCAGGACTTTGAATTTTATATATTAAGATTATCAAAATATCGCGATTTTTTTCCAGAAAATGATGATTTTTATTCAATAAACATTTATTTTCATTATATAGTATACATTATAGGTAACAATTTACTTTGAGTTCACTAGATGGCGTTGTACAACATTTTAAATCGCACCATGGTTTCGTTACAAAAATGTAGATATGTGTATCCAGATACTTATTTTATAGTTAATTAAGAGGGGACCGCGAGGCGTGGCGTTAAACGCCACGCGACGATTGCAGTCACCCTCGCCTATAGATGTTTCACATCAATAATACCGAGCGTTCTTTATTGAGAGCGGTCCGTTGAATACTCAGTTGAGTGCGAGGCACGAGAGCGATCGGTCGTTGTTGCTGCCGTGTTGTATCAAATTCACCGCGTTTCCCTATCGTGTAATTTAGCTGTCGGCATACGTAGTCATTAGTTGTAATAGAATATTGTGTTAACGTTAGTTATTGAATACAGTTTAAAAGTAGACATCCGAAGTATTTTTTTATTCCACCGCGATGTGTGACCGATCTGATAGTGATACGGCACGGCCCACCCCAACTCTCGACATATATAAAAAAAGCATTATAAGATTTATAGGACAGCCAATGAACTGAAGGGCAGTTTGTGACCTAGGTACTGTGGGCTTACCCTTGAAATCAATTCTAATTTCGAATCTAATTCAATTCCAATCTCACCAAACTTATATTTGGTAGTCTTAAACAAAATCGAGAATGAATTCTTCGCATTTGCCGTTGTTATTTTCACCAAATGTGCCGTATTTTATTACTTTAAATTAATAATGTTACCGAACTCGATCACCACAAAGACGCTTTCTTGAAATTGTGTAACATTAACGATTTTAAACTACGTCAAAATCACGTCGGAAGTAGCAAATATTTGACTTAATCGACGAGAGTCGAATTCATTTAGTTCTATAAAATTCCATCGAATTTGATTCCAATCGTGCGCTAGTATCGCTTTCAACAGTACCAAATTGCTCAAATTCGAGCTGCAATTGGATTTAGTATTGGAATCAAGATTCAAGAGTAAGCACACTGGTTGTGATTAGTGACACTGCAGTCCTGAATGCTACAGAGAGTCACCCAGGTTTTCGTAACCAGCTTTATTGGCTGTCGGGATTGGAAATCGAAGAATATCTGCAGGTTTCTTAACTGTGGCATGCATCGTTAAAGAGGGGTCTCCAGAATTATAACTCTGGCGACCCCTCCTTTGACCAGCCGTTTAGTAATATATACTCGGGAGTAGAAGTATGGCTTGTGGGCTTGTGGCGACCGGTAAGAGGCTCATTCGGTGAGTTGTCGTGTCCCCGTCTGCAACCATTCAATACTATGCAAGGGATTAAAGGAAGATGACAGGTTAAAAATAGTTAGATTTAAGTTAAACCAGTCCATCGAACCTCGCAACCCCATAATTAGATATTATATACCATCATTACACAATAATTTTACACCTACAGTTAGCAGTTCACGAGTGTTATGGGAAGAAGAGTGTCATCGGTAGATATACCGGTAGATAATGCGTGTTGGATCCATGTCCCCATGTAAGTCTCGCAAATCACCGGGTATATTCCCATGGAAGATCTCATGAAAACGGAGAAACAATATAATAATAACACAATACAATATAATAAATATTTATTGCTCCCACAAGATAAAACGTGCTACATTAATGTTATAATAATCAATGTAATTTTCTGGGTCCTTGGATACAGGCGGCACAGGACTGCACTGTATGGCATAACATGATACTGAAATGATGATGATGGTTTTTAATTTTGCAGACAATACAGGTATAACAAAATTCAGTTTTCACGCAAATATAAACAAGCCAATTAAAATGGGCGATAGAGGCAAAATTTTTGGTGATGTTGAGGAGACAATTAAAAAGAAGTGGATAGTAGCAGATACAAGCGTAAACATAAAAATCGGCGATGTGATAAATTACTATGTTGAGGTGACCGTGAACGAAGCAAACAATATTGTAGTATATAAGAAAGAACGCGGTTATACTGTCACAGGTAAGTTTAAATTTATTTATTCGGTTTACCAACAATTTTTTACCATTATACATATTAAAATATAAATAGAAGTGCAATATCTAATTAATTTAAACCTGCTGCTGCATGTATTAATTGCAATTGTGTACTGAACTAAGTTGTTTCATTTAAGATTTCAAGAAGTACGTAACTAGTAGGTCGCTCGGGGTTTCCTCAGGAAACAGTAGATCTTGAGTCTAATCAAGTCGGCCACCTCTGTAACACCACCACTCAGATAAATCAATATAATTTGTTGACCGATAAGAAATTTTTGCCTGGGCTAATTCTTACCCGTATCGCTTATGGTCGACGCAAAATGTCAATCATCCTCATTAATAGAATGCATCCATTTCTTTTTGGGTTCCCCACGATTCTTATATTCATCCACTTTCAAGTTGTCTGTCGTTAGTCCATCTAATAGGGCGTCGTCCTACGCTGTATCGTTCGATTCACGGTCGCCTCCCGAGAACCTTTCTTGGCGGTTCTACGAGTGTTGAGCTTAGGTATTCGGACTATGTTGGTTCCACCCTTGAAATCCTCCTTGTTAAATGCTTTTCATCACACTATCACACGTACATATCATACAAAACAATATATGGGTAGCATCATCATCAGCCTGTTCTTAGGCCAGTTACTTTAGGGTTGAGGACATATGTACTGTACTTGATGGTATATATTGCAATATATTTGTAACGGATGTTCGGTTGTTCGCTTGGTTGTCGTCAACCCTTCCTGGGAATCCAATAGTTGACAGCATTTGAAGTAATTGCATTAGTTCACAACCTAACAACCACTCTAAGACGATGACATCGGCTGCACTGAATGTAAGGGTTCCAGTCCAGTTCCAGTACCAGTCTTCGTTTATTACACCCAGCAACAAATAAAAGTTGATAGCATTCGTAGCTGCAGTACTTAGATAGCAAAACATTCTCTTGCTCGAATCTTTTATTAGATTTATTAAATAGATACGAGATTATTATTTTTATGTATTTCCTATATTCACGGGTATCTTCCAAGGAAAGATACCCGGCATTATTATTATTATTTTACGTATTTATTCTTCGTCGCAGCATTTTTCAACTGGTAAGGGCTTAAGGTGGCGTGGCAGGGCATGTAGGCCTGCTTCATAATAGAAGAGAATTACTCCATCCACTTGTCTATTCAGCCATCCACCGTATATCTCCGTATACTTCCGTCTACTGTTGAATCTAGACCTCGCCAATAAGTGATTGATAATTAATTCCATAATCGTCACACTGGTCAAGAGGAATGCCAATCCCAATAGCTATAATGTTTTTTTTCTGTCTCCGGCTGAATTTTACAATTCTCATGGGCAACTCAGAAGGGGATGTAAATTGCATTATTAATCCTGAGAGAAATCTCGCAGACGGTCTTATGCCATCAATACACAAATACTAAATCATCATCATCTTGCTCTTATCCCAATTACGTTAAAAAGTTTCGGCAATGACTTTTATGACCGGCCGCCTGTCTGACGTCAACCCTCCTTGGGAATGGAATCGTTGACCCAGATGGAGTTGGTCCGGGTCAATCTAGAGCTCTTAGTCGTCTTTTACGACATCCACGAGCAAAGCAAGGGTTGGTAGTATTCGAAGCCGCTACCACACAGCATAACAGCAACACAAATACTAAATACATAAATAAAATTAAAATTAATTTCATTTTTATCATCAGAGGAAACCTTTAAGGCATGTAAGTTTCCAACAACAATTTTAAGTAACGGAAAATCCTGCTTAAACGTTACTGATCTACGTGATAACTTACAACAAAATGATTTACAGCTTGGGCAAGTCCAACAACGCATTTCATCTTATTCTGAGGTAAGAATAGCTTAATATCAGCTTTGGTATATATGTTATTATAGCTGTGAGTAAAACTGTCAAATCTGAAACCATCAATAAGTTACTTTATTTCTGATTTACGATTCGGATACTCCCTCTGAACAGGGTGTTTCTAGAAGTATTCGAAGGAAACATAGACGGGAAATTGATGATGATCACAGGGAAATTAGAAAAGAGATGTCGAATTTTTGAAGTGAAACTTCGTTATCGGCGTTGTAAAAAAATTTACCGTCCCATTTTTCGGTTACGCGTCACATTTTTCCGCTACGCGCCATCTTTTTCTCGTCCCCACCACGGTCGATTCGAATAAAGAGTACTTTCTCCAGTGGAGTAGGGATAGCATGTCGTTTAAGCGGACATAAAGGGATAAAGGTATAAAGGGATAAAAGGATAAAAGGATAAAAGGATAAAGGGATAAAGGGATAAGGTGATAAGGGGATAAGGGGATAAAGGGATAAGGGACAAAGAGACAAAGAGACAAAGGAACAACGGGACAAAAGGACAAAGGATAAAGAAGTTTTACTTCTGCTATGCGTACTTTGTACACACGTTCATTTTTTTACTATGCTTTCGGACAAATTTGATCAGAATTTCTTGGAATTAAAACAACGAAATTCTGAGCTGAAGGAAAGCTTACAATTTATGTCCGATAAATACGATAATCTTCTCAAATCTCTTTCTAAAATAGAAGAAGATAGGGCGGAAGATAAAAAACAAATCTTGAGGCTAGAAGAGAAAATAGAGATATTGGAACGTAAAACTAAATCTACAGTATTTGAGTTACGAAGCGTACCCACCATCATCCACGGGAATAATAAAACAGAAACGAAGAAATCGGTAAATATGGAGATTAAATACTTTGATATAAAAGATGTTTATAGAGTAAATACCAATAAAGGAAGCACCAAGCCCATTGTAGTGGAATTGAACAGCGTCATAAAAAAACAACATAATACAAGCTGTTAAATAGTTTAACAAAAACAAGACCAAAAGCGACAAATTGAACACAGAACATCTACGGATCCCAGGGCAGGCTAAGCCTGTATTCGTATCAGAGGCGTTGACGACCCAGGCTCAAAAACTTTATTATATGGCGCGACTCTTCGCACGAGATAATAACTACTCGTATTGTTGGACATCAAAGGGCTTAGTGTACTTGCGTAAAACAGAAGGAGAGCTTGCAATCCGTATTGAAACTGAAGCAGAACTCATTAAACTTGGATCAAAAAAGTGACTAAATTTTTTGTTACTGTTTAATTCAATATTTACAATTCAAATTTTGTATTTCACTTATGTCTTAATATTAACATTCTATGTACATCTCTCTCAAACAGTAAACCTACATAATTTACACTTACATAAAAAACTGATTATTACACACATATTTATAATCTACATATCACGCACGCCTCCCCACAGTACATACTCACCAAAATTAAAAAATATTAATTATACATTTAGTGAACTTTTATATATTTATTATTATTATTCCTATATTCACGGGTATCTTCCAAGGAAAGAGACCCGATCCTTTGAAAGGCGTACATGGGGATATGGATCCAACACGCAGAGGCCTTTGGAGAAATTTAATTTAAAAATGGGGCGGGACGTCTACTGATGACACTCTACGTCTGCACATAACACACGTGGACTGCCAACGGTAGGTGTGAACCTATTGTGTGATGATGGTATCTAATAGATACATGATTATGGGGTTGGAGGTTAGATGGACTGGATTAATGGAAAACTATTGATTTAAAACTGTCGTCTGCCTTCAATACCTTTAACGTCTTGAACTTTGGCAGACGGTGACTCGCCAACTCACTGAATGGGCCCCTCTAAACGGTCGCCACAGACACGCAGGCCATACGGGCAACAGAGGGGCAACATTGGTGCAAGTGGCTTGGGGTGTCGAGCGGTGCGGCGCCGGTTTCACCATCGCAAGTCCCCGATAAACGGAGACCCGCAGTGGTTTCCCCGTAGTTATGCCCTTGAAAATGACACTTCCACCCCCGAGCATATAGCTCTGGCGACCCCTCTCTGATCAGCCATTTAAGGCAAGTCAGAGTTGAGAATCCTGCGGGCACTCTTCGGTTTTCACTCCAGCCAGCCAGTAAAGGCGAGCTGGATACGAGGCCCTGGCCGACTCTCTGGGGCACTCAGGACCGCAGTGTCGCCACTCACATTCAGCACGCCACAAGCTGCTCTGCGGTTTATTGGCTTTTCTATAAATCTTGTGATACATTTTTTCTTTTATATCAAAAGAACTTGAGAGCCATATAATGTTCCTCCGAGGTTTGCGTTAGTCTCATGGTGAGATAACGATTGGCCCAGAGGTTTTATTATTATTATTTTCATGTATCTCAGTCTAAGAAGAGGATAGAAAACATAATTCTTAACTCTGAGAATAATCGCACAGATAGTCTTATTACATCAACACATGAAAACTTAACTCTTAAATAAAAATATCTGGTTGACCGCTTCGCTCGGTATAATTTTTCTTTTCGTAAATTGCATTTTTGACGAACTTATATAATTATATTATAAATAATTATGATATACTTATATTAATAAAAAATTAAAATGATGAAATAATGAAAAAAATATCACAAACTACAAAAACAGAATAATAATAACACTGAGATTCGATCTCATGCTGTTTAAATGCGACGGGACAATTTCCCAACTGAGCTATTGTCACTCTTGACGGCGACGGCAAAACTTAAATTCCCATTCTATTGACATTTTATGTCATTGTATTGATTAGCTAAAACACCTACAGAACAACATTTTCTGTAAATAAAACCTAGATAGACCGATTTTTGGCTCCGAAACCTCTAGTATGCTAAATTTCATGAAATCGTTGCAGCCGTTGCCGAGATTCTGAAAATATATATATATATATATATATATTTTCAGAATCTCGGCAACGGCTGCAACGATTATACTACGGCTACGAGATATATATATATATATACACGAGATATATATATATATATATATATATATATATATATATAGGTATATATATACAAGAATTGCTCGTTTAAAGATATAAAATTAACATTAATTTCATTTTCTCTCATCAGCGGATACTTTTCAGATATGCAAACCCTCAGCAACAATGTTACGGAAAGGCAAAGCCTGCTCAGGCGAGACTATTTTCCGTGATGACTTCAATGAAATTGATCCAGAGCTTTGGCAACTCCAACAGTACATTCCATTTTATTCTACGGTAAGATTAGCTAAAGATCAGCTTGGCTATGTCCCTGTTATTGTAGATGTCAGTAAAACCCTCAAATTAGGTTATTAGGCTGGCGTAGTCTATCATTTATCCGCCCAAGAATAATGTAAATTGATGCAAAGAGCGGCCCACGGGCCATAACCACCATATCCCCTACCCATCACTATTCGACTGACCTCTATTACCGATTCTTTAACCTCGGTGGCCAGCAGTGCTGGACTGGAATACTTATTAAGCCACCCCTTCTATCAATTAGGATGTTAGGCATTATTCTCCTTGATGAAAATGCAACGCCAACTGTAGATGTCAATATCCTGATTCATCATCATCATTTCGGCCTGTCGCCCTCCACTGCTGGACGTAGCTAGACTGCGCTCCTGTGCTGCTTGCATCCAACGACGCCCCGCAGCTTTTACCAGGTCATCGGCCCACCTAGTGAAAGGGCGTCCTAGACCGTAGTCTAGGACGCCCTTAAGCAGGACGCAATAAAGCAGGACCACGTATCACATGACGTATCATGCGATACGTGGTCCTGCTTTATTGATGCCTTCAAATTTGTTGAAATAATCAATTTTTATCTTTATCCTCGTCCATTTTCCATGTGATGATGAAGTACGAATGCAATGCACCACCCCAATTATCCGTGAGTGTCGTAAACGACGTCTTGGATATAGAATATGCATCTAGGATAAAAATTGATTATTTCAATTAATTTGAAGGCGTCAATAAGGCAGGCCACTTCCTATCTTGCCCGTGGATGTTGTAAAAAAACGATTAAGAGATATAATATGCACATAACATCTGTATAAAAGGAGGAAAACTTGAAATGAAACCCTATACCATGTCTGACCGGAGATGCTCGACAGCGTCAGGAACTGGGACACGGTCGCCGCCTTCTGTGAGGCCGTAATCTCACGGAAGGAGGCGGCGGATCGTGTGCGAGTAGAGCTCCTATTCGGCGACACATACCGCCGCCGGCGACTCGGGCGACGCAGGCGCAAGTATCTGCGCCTAATGCCGCCCTAACCGAGGCCGCGGATGATCGAACCGGGGAATTATCCGTCACCCACAGAGAGGCTAACCGCGCGACGGCGACCGACGTCTTAGGACGCCGAGAGGTGAGGGTACCCGAAAGGGTATTCCGTCGGGCCAACCACTGACGACAAATCACCCTGCTCCGGTGGTCGGCCCAAAAACGAGGTGACGTAGGTACGGGTGGGTTATGGGCCCGCGCGCCGTCCTTTCATCGCCCCGGACGGAATGGACCGCGCGTGCACTTACCATAGCCCACCCATAAAAAAAAAAATTGCCATGTCTGACTAGTGGGAGGTATGTGGGCTGCGATGATGATGATGATGAATAAGGCAGGACCACGTATGCATGCACATATGCACCGCACTGGTCCTGTGCCGCCTGGTCCTGTGGCGCAACATGAAAGAGGCCTACGTCCAGCAGTGGATGGTGACAGGCTGAAATGATGATGATGATATCACATCTATGCAAGGCAAAGAAAAATCGAAATGAATGCCTCTACCAATACGTTTAACCAGTGTGGTATAGAAGATCAATTCCTCTCCTAGTGTTGAGGAAACTCAAATCCACCAATGAAAAGTATAATAGCTAAGATGATGATGATTATGATGATAATGCTCGTCCATTGTCTATACATGGCACAGTAATAATATTTGTATACCAACAGGAGTTTCCATTCGTTTCGTACCAGTCATTAGCATCCGATAAACCAACGGTGTCAATAGACGGTGGTAGACTACGTATAATAGTGAAACTTCAGCAAAATGAAAAAGGATTTGATGAAGACTCGATATACAATGGCACCTTAAATCTAATTGAAGGGTAAGTTTGAATAGCTGTACTGGTGACTCTTACCATAAGGGGTAGGCAAACATAGCCGACTATGGGGTTCCACACCGTCCTAAGACAGCCCTGTGCGGTTTGGGAGGGTGAGTTCAAAACAATGGTGGCAAATGGCTTGTCATCATTACCCTCCCCTTATCCCAATTGCTTGTTGTCGACACAATATACAGAGTGACTGGTAAAAGATTGTTCATATTGAAGGTGGCTATTCAGTACTCGATTCTGATATCGAATACATAAAAAAATTCGTACTTAAATTTTGAACTAATCTATACTAATATTATAAAGCTGAAGAGTTTGTTTGTTTGAACGCGTTAATCTCAGAAACCGCCAGTCCGATTTGAAAAATTATTTCAGTATTGGATAGTCCATTTATCGAGGAAGGCTTATAGGCTATATTATATTTTCAAAAAAATTAGGGATCCGTACTAAAAGTCCAATAATGTAACCCAAGGTGTAATAAATTGACCCGAAAAATCCTTACATCGCGTGTGCTGCGAAAACTATTGACTATAGAACATAATAATGTACTACAACTTTGTAGAGAATATAATTATCTATACTAATATTATAAAGCTGACGAGCTTGTTTGTTTGTTTGTTTAAACGCGCTAATCTCAGAAACCTCTGGTCCGATTTGAAAAAATCTTTCAGTGGTAGATAGTCCATTTATTGAGGAAGGCTATAGGCTATTATATATTTTCAAAAAAATTAGGGACCCGTACTAAAAGTCCAATAATGTAACCCAAGGTGTAAAAAATGACCCAAAAAATTCCTTATATTATGTGTGCTGCAAAAACTATTGATTATAGAACAAAACAATGTGCTACAACTTTGCAGAGTATATAATTTTCTACAAAAAATATTGCACTACCATATGTCTAACTATTGTAGTTATCTCACAATAAGTGTTTTTCTTTTATTTTATTTTTAATAATTAAAACGCCGTCGCTTAAAAACTCTTTATTTTGTACCTTTGTATTAATCCTTATCCAAGTAAATTACTTCATATTTAAGACTGATTCAATGCCTTTCTATAACTTTTTGAATCATTAAATTCGGACATTTCATTTTAAAGATATCGCGATATTAAAAATGTAAGTATTAGTGTTGTAGCCAAATAAGTATAAGTATTTCCCATGTGGTGACGGAGTAAGAATACAAATCACCACTCCCTATCCTGCCCGTGGATGTCGTAAAAGACGACTAATGGATATGATATGCATATAAGATTTATGCAAGAGAAGGAAAACTCGAAATAAAACCCTATATCAACCTGTCTGACCAGCATTATATAGTAAGGTCAATTTCCTTTCTACTGTGGAGGAGGCTCGAGCCCAACAGTGAGACGTATTTGAGCTGAAATGATTCTGAATGATGATTGCGCGCGCATGCATGTACCTAGGATATGGCGGGCGGTCATGAGGGACGAGGAGGCGGTAGCCTCTGCGAGATACTATGCCACGCGGCTCATTCTAGCGATGGGCAATCTTTCTGAAAAAGATCGATTTGAATCGTTATCCAAAGAATCGTTTCACAAGAAAATCGAGGTCTGAAGGATCGATTTTCAATTAATCGATCTATCGATCTTTTTTCTACGGGAGCTTTGTTTTAGGACCTCTGGAGAATAAATATGTGATGAACTTTTTTTTAGGAAATCTGAAAATGTATTTAATCTTATATATAAAAATGGATCTGCGAAATGTAAGCACGCGCATAACTTCAGAATGGTTGGTCCGATTTCGCTAATTCTTTTTTTAGAATATTCCTTCAAGTATAAGGATGGTTCTTACGCAGAAAAAAATTCAAAAAACTGCCTAAAAAGGTCTAAAAGCAACACCTTTCTATACTCCCATACAAACGATTGTAATAATACTTAAAAGTGAATTTGAACCTTAATGCCATACAATAAAGTTCAAGTGTTAGTGGAGAGGTTCCGCTTCCGGGAAGGCAAAACAATTGAGTAACATTAGTATCTTACATATATTCATGTCAAACACAAAATTTTATATATATATTTTTAATTTTTTGACATAATGTAATTGGTGACTTATTAACTCTCTTTTGCCTGTTCTTATCTTGCTAGCTGACCCGGCGTCCCGAATAACAGGATAAGTATTAAAAACTAAAAAAATAAAGAAACTGTTGTTGTTAGTCAGTACCAATTGGCAGGGGGATGTACAGGGGATTAGTCAGCCACCCGCAGAGAGCCTAACCGCGTGAGGGTGACGCCCTGGTCGGCAACACTGCAATGTTACCGGGGCGTCAAAGGGGACGGTACCCGAAAGGATAAGCCACCGGGCCGGCCACGGATGTCAAGGACCGCCGACCATCGGTGCGTGGCGGACCACGCACCGATGGTCGGCTCAATGGCGATGCTCTCCCCATCGCCAATACGGTGTGTTATGGGATCGCGCGCCACTCATCAGTAGGGATGTAACTTGGAGGGGAAAAATCGATTAATAAATAATCGATTTTTCTTTCTTTAAAATAAATCGTTTTGCAAAAAATCGATAAATTGTTTATAATTAATCGATTATTTTTATAAGCAATTTTTTTAACTATTCGTAGTTCTTTAGCACTTTTCCTGACAGAATTGTGGTGACCTTGTTTTTAGGAAATCTGACAGTAATATTTATTTTCTATATAATAGAAAACATTAAATTTAAACAATAAAGTAAATACTAAAATAATCGATTAATTTAAATATAAAAAAAACGATTATAAAAATCGACTGTTTTTAACATCCCTACTCATCAGTCACCCCGGACCGTTAGGACGGGGTGTGTCTAGACCATCGCTTACAAAAAAAAACAAAAAAAAAGCGATACAGAGTTCGCCGGGTCGGCTAGTCTACAATATAAAAATAGTATCTGGCTGATTTTCTGGAGAAATCAAGCCTCTTTATGATGAATTCCTTCTTCAGGAAGCAGCCACAAAGGAAATGGACCTGGATTAGTCCCGATCGTTCAACAAAAAATGAGGTAGACTTCATCTTGTCAGACAAACGACAGATATTCAATGATGTCTCAGTGATCAGCAGGATTAAAACTGGGAGCGATCACCGGATGGTACGAGGCACATTGAATATCCATACAAAAGTCGAGCGGTCACGCTTGATGAAGTCAACACTCCGACCTACATCTGTCCAATACCAAAACCTCGAAAGCTTTCAACTCGAACTACACAATCGCTTGCAATTTCTGGACGAATGCGAATCTCCGAACAGGTTCATGGAAACTGTCCACGCGAATGGGTTGAAATTTTTCAAGGCTCACCGCGTTAATAGACCTAAAAAAACTTTCTGACCAGACTCTCGAGCTCATGGAGCGGAGAAAAGAAATGACGGTGCAGTCTTTAGCCGATTGGTACAAACATAGGCAGCTAAATAGGCAGCTCTCCAGGTCTGTGCGTCGCGATATTCGCCGATTTAATACACTCCGTATTAAAGAAGCGATAGAGCGGAATCGTGGCTCGAAAGTGTCCGCACAAGATCTGTCTATTGGGCAAAGCCAAATGACTAAGCTGAAGACCGATGACGGCACTGTCATTTCATCCCAAAGTGAGATCTTGGGAGAGGTCGAAAGGTTCTATGGCCTGTTATATAAATCATTTCGAAATCCTGTTGTCGGCTTGGTCCAAGATCCCAGATCCAAGCGAACTCGGCACTGTACCGAAGAAATCCCGGCCATCAAGTTATACGAGATCAGAATGGCTCTCAAACAACTACGTAACGGTAAGGCACCGGGAGATGATGGAATTACAGCAGAGCTTCTGAAGGCGGGCGGTAAGCCGGTCCTAATAGCCCTTCAGAAGCTATTTAATTCCGTTATCCTTGGGGGCGACGTTCCAGAGTCGTGGACCAGGAGTGTTGTGGTGCTGCTCTTCAAGAAGGGTGACAAAGCTCTTTTAAAGAACTACAGACCCATCTCACTCCTGAGCCACGGTTATAAGTTGTTTTCGAGGGTCATTACCAATCCACTCACGCGCAAACTCGATGACTTCCAGCAGCCCGAACAAGCCGGTTTCCGAAAAGGCTATAGCACCTTGGACCATATCCTCACGCTTCGGCAAATTATACAAAAGACTGAGGAGTATAATCGGCCCCTGTGCTTAGCGTTTGTAGACTATGAGAAAGCCTTTGATTCAGTCGAAACTTGGGCGGTGCTGCAGTCCCTTCAACGGTGCCAAATCGACCATCGCTATAACGAAGTGCTGAAGTGTTTGTATAGGAACGCCACAATGTCAGTCCGTATCCGGGATAAGAGTACGAAACCGATCCAGTTGCAGAAAGGTGTGAGACAGGGAGATGTCATCTCTCCAAAACTTTGCACCACTGCACTGGAAGATGTCTTCAAGCTCTTAGACTGGACTGGACTCGGCATCAACATTAACGGCGAATACATCACTCACCTTCGATTTGCAGACGATATCGTCGTTATGGCAGAATCCATGGAGGACCTTGGCACAATGCGCAATGATCGCAGCAGGGTATCCCAACTAGTGGGTTTACGAATGAACATGGACAAGACGAAAGTCATGTCAAATGCCCATGTCATTCCTGTACCGGTCCTAGGTGGCAATGCGATTCTGAAAGTTGTCGATCACTATGTTTACCTAGGACAAACAGTCCAGTTAGGTAGATCAAATTTCGAGAAAGAGATCAGCCGACGAATCCAACTCGGTTGGGCAGCGTTTGAGAAACTTAAGAGGATCTTCTCGTCCAACATACCTCAGTGTCTGAAAACACAGGTCCAATGTGTGTTACCAGTGATGACTTACGGCACGGAAACGTGGTCCCTAAATGTAGGCCTTATATCAAGGCTCAAAGGCGCTCAGCGTGCTATGGAGCGGGCTATGCTCGGGATTTCTCTGCGAGATAGAATCCGGAATACGGGAATCCGCGGATGAACGAGTGTAACCGACATAGCATGAAGAATTAGCACGCTGAAGTGGCAATGGGCAGGCCACTACGCTCGACGAACCGACAACCGCTGGGGAAGAAAGGTTCTCGAGTGGCGACCACGTATCGGACGACGCAGTGTAGGACACCCTCCCACTAGGTGGACTGACGACCTGGTGACAGTTGCTGGGCGTCGTTGGATGCAGGCGGCACAGAACCGCACATTGTGGCGTAACATGAGGGAGGCCTACGTCCAGCAGTGGACGGCAATAGGCTGAAATCATGATGATGATTGTTTAGATACCTTAATGCAGCCAAACATATGGTAATTTACTTATGTAAGCTTAGACTTGTACAAGTAAATTACTGTTATCAGCTGTCTCACCGATAACAACTGTTATCAGTTGAGTCACCGAGAACAACCGTTATCAGTTGAGTCACTGATAACAAACGTTATCGGTTGAGTCACCGATAACAACCGTTATCAGTTGAGTATCCGATAACAGCTGTTATCAGTTGAGTCACCGATAACAACCGTTATCAGTTGAGTCAAAGATGACAACCGTTATCAGTTGAGTCACCGATGACAACCGTTATCAGTTGGGTCACCGATAACAACCGTTATCAGGTCAGTCACCGATAACAACCGTTATCAGTAGAGTCACCATTGACAACCGTTATCAGTTGAGTTGCCGATAACAACCGTTATCAGTTGAATCACCTATATCAGCCGTTATCATTTGAGTCACTGATAACAACTGTTATTAGTTAAGTCACCGATAACAACCGTTATCAGTAGAGTCACCGATAATAACCGTTATCAGTTGAATCACCGAAAACAAACGTTATCAGTTGAGTCTCCGATGACAACAGTTATCAGTTGAGTCACCGATAACAACCGTTATCAGTTGAATCACCGATAACAACCGTTATCAGTTGAGTCACCAAAAAACAACCATTATCAATTGAGTCACCCATAACAAACGTCATCAGTTGAGTCACCGATAACAAACGTCATCAGTTGAGTCACCGATAACAACCGTTATCAGTTGAGTCACCGACAACAAACGTTGTCAGTTGACTCACCAATGACAACCGTTATCAGTTGGGTCACCGATAACAACCGTTATCAGTTACGTTACCGATAACAACCGTTATCAATTGTGACACCGATAAAAAACGTTATCAGTTGAGTCATCGATGACAACCATTATCAGTTTATTCACTGACAATAACCGTTATCAGTTGAATCACCGATAACAACTGTTAGCATTTGAGTCATCGATGACAACTGTTATCAGTTAAGTCACCGATGACAACTGTTACCAGTTGAGTTACCGATAACAACCGTTATCAGTTGAGTCACCGATAACAACCGTTATCAGTTGAGTCACCGATAACAACCGTTATCAGTTGAGTCACCGATAACAACCGTTATCAATTAAGTCACCAATAACAACCGTCATCAATTAAGTCACCGATAATAAACGTTATCAGTTGAGTCACCGATAACAACCGTTATCAGTTGAGTCACCGATAACAACCGTTATCAGTTGAGTCACCAAATAACAACCGTTATCAATTGAGTCACCAAATAACAACCGTTATCAACCGTTATCATTAGTTGATATCCAATAGGATAACATGCTTGCCGGGTCACCGATACCATTAAAACGATACTGATGGTGAGCTTAAATGAGACTATGGTAAACGGTAGCTTATCTCTTCGGGCTGTCAATTAAATTGTCTTTTAATTTTACAGGTGTACATCGTTTCCTGAATCATGCAAGGTAGAAGCATGGGGTGCAAGTATATTACCTCCTATCGTCACTGGTAGAATTACATCTAAATTCGCTTTCACTTACGGAATTGTAAACGTAAAAGCCAAACTGCCACAAGGAGACTGGTTATATCCAGGTCTGAAAACATTAAAATGATTTTATTTATTTTGGTGATCTTTTGTATGATAGGACAACAATCCTCTGTCTATAGCCATGGGCCAGTCCGTCTAGTGTAGTACCACACTCCCTCAGAGAATCGACGTCTGAGTAGTAGCAATTTGTTACTGCACTTTGGTCGGTGAGCGTAAGAGCTGGAAGCCCAACTTTCTGAAGGTGTAAATGTCTTTTTGTTTGGTGGATGTGGTGGTCTTTAGTATCACATCATTGTACGTATTTTATATTCCCTTCACTTTCTAAGTAATCAGCAGCCTAGCGAAGGTCCATAGGCGGCAGTATTATTTACCATCAGGTGTACTGTTTGCTCGTTGACCATCCACCAACAGCATTATTTACGTATTTATCTTGGATTAAATGAAATCATATAATGCTTTTGGACTCCAATACAAAACCTGTATATAAAATAGCTTGTCAATTTATAATTCCATCTTTTCGTTTGTTGTCAATTTATATTTCCATCTTTCCGTCTGTTGTCAATTTATAATTCCATCTTTTCGTTTGTTGTCAATTTATAATTCCATCTTTTCGTTTGTTGTCAATTTATATTTCCATCTTTCCGTCTGTTGTCAATTTATAATTCCATCTTTTCGTTTGTTGTCAATTTATAATTCCATCTTTCCATTTGTTGTCAATTTTTAATTCCATCTTTCCGTTTGTTGTCAATTTATAATTTCATTTTTCCTTTTTTTGTCAATTTATAATTCCACCTTTCCGTTACATTAACGTCTACTTTTAGACATAGGTCTCCCAAAGAAGGGAAATGTAGTAATTGTCATATTTGGCAGACAAGGTGGCGATCTCAGTTGGTAAGTTTCTTTTTTTTTGGCGTGGGTTACGGTCAGCGCACTCCTCGCACCAATTCGTCCGGGGCGACAGAGGGGCGTAAGCACGTGCGTGACCCACCCGTGACACGTCGCCTACGTCGTTGGGCTGACCATAGGAGCAGGGTGACTTGACGTCAGTGGTCGGCCCGACGGAATACCTTTTGAGGAGTACCCTCCCATCGATCGACGTTCCTCCGTCGGGGAGGACGTCGGTCTTTCCTCACGCGGTCGGCCTCTCGGCGGGTGACGGACTAATTCCCCGGTTCGGTCACTCGCGGCCTCGGCCAAGGCCGCATCAGGCGCAATTATAAGTTTTTTAAGAGAACTCTGGTACCCATTTACTTGAAGACACCCTAGACGGTTTTTTCCCGTGTGGTGACAGAGTAAGAATACAATTAACCACCCTCTGTCTTGTCCGTGGGTGTCGTAAAAGACGAGTAAGGGATAAAATATGCATATAACAACTGTGTAAGAGAAGGAACACGTAAAATAAAATCCTATACCAACACGCTTGACCAGTGTGGTATAGTAGACCAATTTCTCTTCCGTGGTGGAGGAGGCTCGAGCCCAACAGTGGGACGTGTATGGTCAAATTTTAATCAAATTTATACGGGACTATCTCTGAAATATGTATGATCTATTAAATAAGTCGCATAAGTCCCACTGTTGGGATCGAGTTTCCTCCACAATGGAAGAAAAATTTACCTACTATACCACACTGGTCAGACTTGTTGGTAAAGGATTTTATTTCAAGTTTTCCTTCTCTTACTCATAGATGTTATATGTACATTATAACCCTTAGCCGTTTTTTACGACGGGTAAAAAGGGGGGTGGTGAATTGTATTCTTCCTCCGTTACTGCGGCGATTGGTACATCTCGACTACATTGTTTTGACATCTGTTTTTATTTGTTAAAATTTTGTTTTATTGTTAACAGAAATTTTACTAGAACCGTTTTTAAAGAAATACGGCAGCTCCAATTATCGTTCTGGCGTTATAAGGATTGCATCAGCACTTGGTAACGATATGTTACACAATTCCTTCCTAACAGATTATTCAAACACGGTACGTTTATTTTTTATTCTATTCATCATTCATCATTTTAGCTCATATAAATCAGGGGAAGGGGAAATTGACCTACTACGCTGGTCAGATGTGTTAGAGTAGGGTTTAATGTAGATTTTTCCTTTTCTGTATAAATATTATCTAGGTACATATTAGGAGTGCACGATATATATCGATACTTCATAAAATATCGATATATGAATACGATATATTGCTTCCACCCGATATTATCGAATCGTCTGGTATCGAAATATATCGTCGATATATTTCATCCGATATACCAAATATCATCATCATCATCCGATATATTAAAGAACATACTTTCACGGGCAACTTGAGTAAAATAAAACGTAAAACCCCGAATTATTATTAGACGAGGGTCAGCCCTGGCAGTCCAGCAAAATTTGTGTGAAAAATTCAAATAACCAAGTTTTTTGTTTTTTATTTTTTTCTTATACAAAAAAACTTAACTTTTTATGTCCCATACACACTGTATTTTTTTTATTTAAAATATTAATTTCCACTTTATCTTGAGTTATTATCAAAAAAGCACCCTAATTTTCAATGGAAAATTCTCACATCAAAATATCAGCTTTTTTAAAAGTCAGTGGGTTTTTTAAAATAAAAATTTTTTACGATATATCGAAGATATCGATACTTTTTTACGATATATCGCAAAGTATCGATATAACGTTACGATATATTATATCGAAAAATATATCGATATTTTGTTTGCATGAACATCCCTAGTACATATTCTTACTCCATCACCACACGGAAAATTATTAGTCATCATCATCATCATTTCAACTCATAATACGTTCCACTGTTCGGCCCGAGCTTCCTCCACAATAGGAGGGAAATTGACCTACTATACGATGCTGGTCAGAGGGGTTAGTATAGGGTTTTATTTCGAGTATTCCTTCTCTTATTTCAAGTTTTCCCTTCTTATATTTCTCTACTATTCTACTGCTTTTATCCAAATTTATATGATCACGATGAATTTTGTCTTGGTCTTTCCTTATACAGAGTGTATCAGGTTATGGAGCAACTGGTCAAACGGGAGTTAGGCAATGGTGGTAGAAACGCATGAAAAATTTTTAAGGAAAATATCGATTCGTTAATAAATTAGAGACATGTAAACTTTTCAATTTTGTCATTACTTTTTCACGTAAATCTGATTGTAATGTATAAAGTCTTAATCTATATAAACGTCTTAATATATTAACTACGTTACCATTGAAGCGTTCGCGCAATTAATACCTATTAATACAATCGAAGCTTTACATGCCTACATGTATTCCGTCTGTACATGCCTACATAATACGCAACATTTAAGGCATAGACTCTTAAATACACATCTTTGAAATCACTATAACTTTTATGTTTTATTGTTTTTTTGTGAAATATACATTCTAAGTACGATCTATGACCGTTAAACTACAACATACTCGAACAGTTGCCCCATTACCTGATATACTCTGTATAAAAGCACCTTTGATTTAGCAGTTATAACGTACTAGAGAGCGCCCTCTATTCGCTTCGGTTTCGACCGCTCTGCCTCTCATTTTAAATCTCTGATATTGACTAATATATTCATTTTAAGGATACGCTGTAAGGGACTATTTGTTTTACATGTAATGCACAAGGTACCTTATGAATTTAACTACATAAGGAATAGTGCCACATTGTTTAATATAGCTTCTAAATAACCCATTATTTGTAATATCTAAAAGATAAAAATTGTTACTGTAAAGTATCATTAGATGATAGATATAATATTATCGCAGACTTCTTTTACAAATCTTTTTAAAATATACAATTTTTAGTACATTTTTTGATCCATCTCGTTCGAACGAGATAGATCAAAATAAAGGCTATAGCCAGCGTAAGCAATATAGGCGCACAAAAATAATTTTCGTGAACGCAGTTTTGCCCGTATGAAACCGTCTCGTATGTATCCGTAACATATCGTCTATAACCATCTCATATCGTTATGTTCTCCACAAACAGCACTTGAAGCTTCTGTCTTTAATGCAGCGCTCTACGACTTGTGTGTGGCATCGAAAAATTTAATATTTTACATTGTACTCAAACCACTTTTGACATTTGATTTTTTTTTTTATTGCATACGGTGACAAACGAACAAACAGTACACCTGATGGTAAGTGTTGCTGCCGCTCATGGACCTTTACAAGGCCGTTGCCTACCGCGAAGAAAGCGAAGGAAGTGTGAATGCGTGCATTGAGGCTCGGCGATACCAAGGGCACCACCAAAACCCTCCACACGTAATCACCCTCAGAAAGTTGGGCTTCCGGCTCTCTCGCTCACCGAACGAAGCGCAGTAACAAATTGCTACTACTCAGACGTCGATTTTCTGCGAGAGCATGGTACTGCCCCGGACGGACCGGCCCGCGGCTGTAGACAGATAACTGTCGACAGTGTGGTCCTACCACTCCTCCTACATCCGATAAATTGGAAGTCAGCGGTGACTCAGTTATTTTAAAGTCTTTCCACGTAATAATTTTCGTATAATCTTCGGCGTCGAAAATTAAAGCAGGCACTTTAAATGTTCGAAGACCTGGAGCATTCTTTGATCTTGCTTTCAACATTTGTTGATATACTAGTTCACGCATATAGATCTCTATGTCATCTCCAAGCATACAAGAACATTCTCTGGATGACCAAAATATCCAATTCGTTGATTACGTTGTTAACGATCTTCTTCAAATCCGGGTTCGAATAGCAACTCAGACTAATAATTTGCCACGGGTGCTTAGCTCCATTTATACAAGGGGGATTAAATTTTATTGTGAACCACATTGGACCATAAACTTTCATCACTTACGTAGTTAATTTCACCTGATTTCCTTCGGGACTGTCATAGTAGCATATAATCTTAGAATTCGATTTGCTGTCGTAAGTCATCTAGAATGTTTGAGAGGCCCAGGTCCTCTATTAGCTAACTCGGAAACAAACACACCAGTGCTTATAGCCATCATTATATCCTAAAGATATTTTGGTCCGTACTCAAATCATTTCTAGTATCCTCAGGTAAGGTTGATGGCAGTGAATTTTGTTGGCATAGCTTCACATTTTTGTAATTCGGATCCAATGGGACCTGAAATGCAATTAGGTAATATTGAAATACTTATATCTGCAGGTGCTTTTCGGTGGACCAATCATCGATTTTCAATGCCGAGATGTTTTGTTAAGACGTAAAGCGCTAAAAAGTCGCAAGAAATGGAGTAACGATTTCCACGTATACAGTCTGCGATGGGAACCAGGTAAATAACATAATCATTAAATTTAAAATAATTTATTAAGTACTATCAGCACTCTGCAGTTTTGCGTATAGTTCCCCTTCCCGTGGGAATATCGGGATAATTTATAGCCTATATGTTATTCTGATATTTAAGCTGTATTATTGTGAAATTTCATCAAAATCCATTCAGTAGTTTTTGCATGAAAGAGCAACAAACATCCTCACATCCTCACAAACTTTCGCGTTTATAATATTAGTCTGAGAAGATGAGGAAGAAATTGAGTTGATTTCCATTTTTTAACTTTATTGTTTTATATAAAGCTAGTTAACTCAACAGACGTTGTTCTGTTCAAATAAGCGCCACCTACCGGGTCTAATTGTGAATCTAAACCAATCTCGAATCGCCTTGAACACACAAAAAATTTCATCAACATCGGTCCAGTTGTTTAGGCGGAGTTCAGTGACATACACACGTACACAAGAAATTTATATATAAAGAAGATAAAGACTAGCTGACCCAATACACGTTGTTCTGTTCAAATAAAATAAATGGAATTCTCCTTGAAATCGACAGCAGCGCCACCTACCGCGTCCAATTGTGAATCTAAATCATTCTCGAATCCCCTTGAACACACACGAAAAATTTCATCAACATCGGTCTAGCCGTTTAGAAGGAATTCAGTGACATAGGTACACACGTACACAAGAAATATAATTATGTATAAAGATAATATATAGCATGTTTACTGCATATTAACTCCAGTACGGTGCCCTTAAAACAAGAATATGATTTACAAATATATTGCAAACATTGAAATTTTCCTTGTACTTTTTTTTTTGCACTAAGGAAATAATCCTTGTATTGCGGGGGACTTTACAAACATATAATTAACGGACACAAATTACATCCAGACTCAGAACAACAATTTGTGGATAGCACAAAGTGTTGTCCCGCGTGGGATTCGAACCCCCGACACTGGCGCTGTAGGTCGCTATCTTAACCACTACGCCATCTGTGCAGTCAATTCAGTCAGTCAAGTCAAAAAGTCAAGGTGATGAAGTAAGAATACAATTCACCACCCACTTTCTTGCCCGTGGGTGTAGTAAAAGACGACTTAGTGTAGTATGCGCTCATCATCTATGCAAGGGAAAACTCGAAATAAAACCCTATTCCAACCCGCCTGACCAGCGCGGTATAGTAGGTCAATTTCCCTCCAGTTGTGGAGGAGGCTCGAGCCCAGCAGTGGTACGTATATGAGCTGTAATGATGATGATGATGAATGCCAAAGATCATAACTGAGATGCCAAATCTCACGCAAGCGGCACCCGATCACAAGTAGAGTTAATCAAAAACCAACTAAACCTGTTATAGAAAGAAGAATAAAAAAGAAAACGAAACAAATAATAATATAATTATTCTGATTATAAGTACCAGTGGTCGCCGTGTGGTCGAAATTCGGCCATAATTCATTTTAATAAATTTTTCTACTACACAATTTTCTTTTAATTTTATTTAATTATAATTGTAAATTGAGCAAGTTGTATTTCACTAATAACTAATATATAAAGCATTAAGTACAAATGCCTATTAGACATTGCCATCATAATTATGATTATTTGACATTCGGTTTGACCAGAGATTTTAACCGTAAACAAAAGTATATAAGCGCGCGCATGTGTGCGTGTGTGTGTAGCGATTCCGTTGTAGTGTGCGTAATGCCTTTTTAAATAAATTTAATGTATTTCTAATACATTATTATATGAAATTTCAGTTTAATGCACTTCTCCTCATTATATACTTCAACTGTGCCAAATTTCATATTTGTCCATTCCACGTAATTTTCGTAAAAAGGGGTGGGGTGTACCTACAAAGTTTTTGCTGCACATATTAATAGATATGTACAATTACAAAATTTAGCAATTCTTAGATATCATCTATTCCCCCCAACCCGCATAAGTCACACCGTTGAGCTCGGGCCTCCTCCATATTTTGTTTTTTCTTTTTGGGGAATTATGGTTCGGGCAAATACCGCCCATTCCGTCTGAGGTCACGAAAGTCGGGTATACGCCTATCGCTATTTGGCCGTCCACTGGTACCGAGGCCTTGATGTCCGTGGCTAACCCGGGGGTACCATTTCGGGTACCGTCCCAGATGCCCCCTTGGACGTCGCCCTCATCCAGTCAGTCCTTTTGCGGGTAATGGACTATTTCCCAGTCTCGTCAGGAGCAGGTACTCGCGTTAAGTCGGTACTGATGATTGCTACGAGTTCACGGCGCTGTTGTGCTCACGCGGGACTAATCTCCAGCGTGTGCTGTAGCGTGTCCACGTCACAATCGCGGTAGTGGCAGGATGGTGTGCTCTTCCTGCTCATGAACTCGTGCAGATACTTGGCAAGACAACCATGTCCCGTCGATACCTACACCAACTTGAGTGAGCTTGCCCGTCAGGCGGTAATCTCGCTCAGCAAGACGATGCCGATTACAGATAGTGTACCAATAAGTTCAACAGTGAGACTGAAGTCTCACTGTTGGGCTCACGTGTGAGTGATCGATATTAATAGATTTAATTGTAAAAGCTTTTATTTAACTTGCCCTGTTAATATGTTAGTATGGGACAAATTTGCGAGTTAAATTTGAACCACTTCCTGTCGTTAGATTAGGTTAAAATTTGGTTTACTTACTTAACTTCGGTGACAATGCAATGAAGCTGGTCTCAAGATGGCGTTGGTAGGTGACTATATATAACTACGACTATATAGGAACTCCTAAATTAAACGAGATAAAACCGTCGAGTTTGGACTCGTTAGAATAGTCTTGACAAGCAGCATTTAAATAATAGCTTTTAATTTTATTTTTAATTAATACTATTTAATTTCAGATCGTATATCCTTATCGGTAGATGGTGAAGAATGGTTACTGTTAGAACCAAATAATACTCTTATGGATCTTTTGCCATCGAAATGTGAAGAAGCGCACAGGACATCACTTGATTCTAGTAATAAAATGGCACCGTTCGATGAACATGTATGTATGAAGGTTTTCATGGAGATATGAACATTATTTTCAACATTCATTAATTTTAGTTGCGGCTGTGTGGTAGCGGCTTCGAATACTACCAACCCTTGCTTTGCTCGTGGGTGTCGTAAAAGACGACTAAGAGCCCTAGATTGACCCGGACCAACTCCATCTGGTACCGTTTGTGTCAACGATTACATTCCCAAGGAGGGTTGACGTCAGGCAGGCGACCGGTCATAAAAGTCATTGCCGAAACTTTTTGCAATATGTCAAAACAGATGACATATTGCGTCGACCCCAAGTAATTGGGATAAGAGCAAGATGATGATGATTCATTAATTTAAGTTCATATATTGTCCACTGTTGGGCTCGAGCCTCCTCCACAATAGCCCTCCTATTGATCCACTACTACATACATACTAGATCCAAATGAGCTATAATACTATAGTATGCGTTGCTATAATGTTTTATTTCGAGGTTTCCTTCTCTTGCATAAGTGTTACATGCACATGGCCCTTAATCGTCCATTACAAAAGCGTGTAAATCATCATCATCATCGCAGCTCATGTACGTCCCACAGTTAAGCTTTTTTTTTACGGATGGGCTATGATCACCGCACACGGCATCCATTCCGTCCGGGGCGGGGAAAGAACGGCGCGCGACCCCATAACCCACCCGTAGCCACGTCGCCATCGTCGTTGGGCCGAGTGCCGCCAGTGCCGAGTTCCTTGTCCTCAGTGGTCGGCCCGACGAAATGCCCTTTCGGGTACCCTAACCTCTCGACATCCCTGTCCCGGGTGGCGGTCATCGTCACTAAAGTCAAGTCAACTAAAGGCCGCGGGTGACCGACCCGCGGCCTCGGGTAGGCCAGCATCAGGCACAGATACTCGCGCCTGCACCGCCCGTGTTGGCAGGCCACGTCGTCGTGGAGACGTTCCACCCGCGCGCGCAGCGCTGGCCCCTTCCGCGAGACGACTGCCTCGCAGAAGGCGGCGACCGCCCACTGTTAGTGCATATTATATCCCTTAGTCGTCTTTTACGACACCCACAGGCAATAAAGGGGGTGATGAATCGTATTCTTATCGTCACCGTCACGTACATAAAGAAATAATATTATTTCTGTTATACAGTTTCAACTTACTTTGGGAATGGGTGCCGGCAGTATTACTGAATTTCCAGACGATTTGATTAAAGTAGGTGGTCATATTAAGCCTTGGGCTAACGGCAGCAGGAAAGCCATGCTCAACTTCTGGAAGGCGAAGGAAATTTGGCTACAAACATGGAATCAACCACAACTGCTTGTAGACTATGTTGAAGTAATTGCTTTATAGGCTTAATATAATTTTAAATATCATCTATATTATATTATTATTTTCATAAGGAATATGTCCCTGTTTTATTTTTAATCCCCTTTAAAAATATTTTCAGAGTGAAACTTCTTTAGAATCGTTGTGATTTCAAACTCGATGAATCGAAAAAGCGAGTCCATAGAGACACAAACACTTAAATGTATAGCATTCAGCCGGCGAGAGAATGAGATAAAGGATAAAGTAAAGAGGATAGAGGAAAAAGGATAAAAGATGAAGGATAAAGGAGTTTCACTTCTGATATGCGTACTTTGTACACACTCTTTTATTTTTAATTTGGTTAAAACACAATTTTCATTAGTTTTTACATCGCTATAATACGAGTCGATGCAAAAAGAGTCATCATCATCATCATCGCAGCCCACATGGATCCCACTGTTGGGTTAAGACCACATCCACAATCGGAGGGAATTTGATCTACTATACCATGCTGGTCAGACATGTTGGTATAGGGTTTTGTTTCGAGTTTTTCCTCTCTTGCACAGATGTTACGTGCATATTATATCCCATAGTCGTCTTTTACGACATCCATGGGCAAGATAATTGGTGAGGAGGTGAGGGTTGCAGGGTGATGAATTGTATTCTTACTCCGTTACAATGAAAATTATGGTCGAGGGGAACACAAATCAATGGATTTAGAAGCACTTGGCATCTTATCGGACCTAGTAACGGAATTACTAGGTCCGATAAGCATAGATAAACTTAAAAGAAAATTTAAACGACGAAAAAATATTCGTAGTGTCGTACAGAAAAATTAAATTGTAAGTTTGTAAAGTCCCCTGCAATACAGAAGTTTTTTTTTATTTATTTAACATATGTCCGGGGCGACAGAGGGCCCTAAGCACGCACACCTGTAACCCACCCGTGACACGTCGCCTTCGTTGTTGGACCGACCACCGGAGCATGGTGACTTGACGTCAGTGGTCGGTCCGACGGAATACCCCTAGAGAGGTACCCCTCTCCTCGACCGACATCCCTCCTCGAGGAGGACGTCGGTTTTTCCTCACGCAGTCGGTTTCTCGACGGGTGACGGACTAATTCCCCGGTCCAGTCACCCGCGGAAACACAACACCCTGCACCAAGGAAATAATCCTTGTATTGTGGAGGACTTTTACAAACATATAATTTAGCAAACACAAATCACAGCCAAACTGTCAAATATTGTTTTGCATGAAAGTCGAACGACACTGGCATTGTAGATCGGTGTCTTAACCGCATCTGTGCAGTCACCATCATGTGGCGAAGATCCAGTCAGAAACTCAACGGGCTCTTATATTCATAACATATTTAATAAATATTAGTCATAGATAATAAATGCACCCAAAGAAGAATTAAGTCCAATGTGATACCAAAACGCAATAAATAATTATTAAAAACCGGCTAAGTGCGAGTCGGAGTCGCGCACGAAAGGTTCCCTCTTTAAATATTTATTTTATTTTTAGTATTTGTTGTTATAGCGGTAATAGAAATACATAATTTGTGAAAACTTCAACTGTCTAGCTATCGCGGTTCTTGAGCCTGGTGACAGATAGACGGACGTACAGGCAGCGAAGTCATAGTATTAGGGTCCCGTTTTTACTCTTTGGATACGGAACCCTAAAAAAAATAAAACTACACCAGTACTCCCAAGCGGTTCCCGATCACGTCTATCTAAGACTTTACTAGAGCACCCATCACCTCAAACGCATTGAAGTTGATAGGAGAGATAGACCACATAGATATTATTTGAAACTAGAAAAATAAAACGAATTCATTTCCAATAGTTAATATTAAATAGATGCATACTCTCGGATAGGTATTATTAACAGACTTAAGACCTTTATCTGTCGGAAACCAGTTGCAAAATGTCGGCCGTAAGAATAGGACGTGTGTGTATTTCTTTATTATTCATTCAAATAACGTGTGCTCTATATCAAATACCCGATGTGACTATACAAGCATTAAAACCTAAAGGTCTTAGAGCTTCCATACCAGGTCAGTAACCTTAATAAATATGGCGTCTTGAATATCCTTTTGAATGTTAAACTTGTATTAATTATTAGCAAGATCAATAATACATGTACTTTGTTTTTAACACGCTTTTATTAGCTGCAACTGTATGTTTGTTTGTAACGTCCACCTTTGAGCTCGATTTTGCCCTACTTTGAGCGATCAGATTTTCTTTAAATTTTGCACATCTAACAATGCAATAATCCGCTTTTTATTTAACTATATGTTTAGTTTGATATGCTATGAAAGCGGGTTTTTTTTAAACTATATTTTTTTTTGGTAATAAACGGACTTAGATATTTCTTAATGTTCGTTAGTATTTAGTATATAATCATTACCATTTAAGCTCATGTGCGTAAAATCTGTTGAGCTCAAGTCTCCCCCACAATAGAAGGGAAATGAACCTACTATACTACAATAGGCCTCACATCAAGGCTCAAAGTCGCTCAGCGTGCTATAGAGCGGGCTATGCTCGGGATTTCTCTGCGAGATAGAATCCGGAATACGGAAATCCGTAGAATAACGGGTGTAATCGACATAGCACGAAGAATTCAGGAGTGAAAATCCAGGAGTGGTAGGACCACACTGTCGACAGTTATCTGTCTACAGCCGCGGGCCGGTCCGTCCGGGGCAGTACCATGCTCTCGCAGAAAATCGACGTCTGAGTAGTAGCAATTTGTTGCTGCGCTTCGTTCGGTGAGCGAGAGAGCCGGAAGCCCAACTTTCTGAGGGTGATTGCGTGTGGAGGGTTTTGGTGGTGCCCTTGGTATCACCAAGCCTCAATGCACGCATTCACACTCCCTTCGCTTTCTTCGCGGTAGGCAACGGCCTTGTAAAGGTCCATGAGCGGCAGCAACACTTACCATCAGGTGTACTGTTTGCTCGTTTGCCACCGTTTGCAATAAAAAAAAAAATAAAAAAAATTAGCACGCTGAAGTGGCAATGGGCAGGCCACATCGCTCGACGAACCGACAACCGCTGGGGAAGAAAGGTTCTCGAGTAGCGACCACGTATCGGACGACGCAGTGTAGGACGCCCCCCCATTAGGTGGACCGATGACCTAGTGAAAGTTGCTGGGCGTCGTTGGATGCAGGCGGCACAGGACCGCACATTGTGGCGCAACATGAGAGAGGCCTACGTCCAGCAATGGACGGCAATAGGCTGAAATGATGATACTACAATAGTCGTACGTGTTGCTATAGAATATTATTTCGAAAACTCGAAACAAATTTCTATACCAACCTGTCTGACCAGCATGGTATGGTAAGGTCAATTTCCCTTCTATGTTGGTGACTTGAACTCGGCATCGGCAATAGGACGCATATGAGCCAAGATAATGATAAGTGTCATTGTTTGACAAGAACTTTCTACGCATGGGGAGGGCAATATGGACCTTTTATATAATAATACAATAGGGAAAGAAATATATACGATGGGGAGCGAAAATATACACGTAGGTGTATATTTCTCCCATACTATTATTTGATTCGATGGGAGGGTACCCCAAGTAGGGGTATTCCGTCGGGCCAACCACTGATGACAAGTAACCCTGCTCCGGTGGTCGGCCCAACGACGAGGGCGACGTGGTTTTCGGGTGGGTTGCGGGTGTTGCGTGCTTACGCCCCTCTGTCGCCCCGGACGGAGTAGTGCGAGGAGCGCGCCGACCGCAGCCTACCCCCAAAAATAAAACTATTATTTGATAACACAATACTCAAACTTAATCATCTGCTCAGTGTGATCACTGATCGGATGACCCAGTGTAGGACGCCCCCAATAGGTGGACCGAGGACCTAGTGAAAGTTTCTTGGCGTCGTTAAATGCAGGCGGCACAGGACCGCACTTTGTGGCGTAACATGAGGGAGGCCTACGTCCAGCAGTGGAGGACGATAGGCTGAAATGATGATGATGATTGTATGTTTGCAGATTTCCTTCTCTATTTACTTATATTTATTCGGGATTCAAAACAAGAATATAAATCACTAGCTATTTCTGCCGACTTCACTCACATTAATGTAAATTCCGCCAATTAAGTCTTATTTTACTGCAATCACTCTTTTACAAGCGCTATTCCAGACTATCTATAAGCCAAATGTTCACCTGATTTTAAGGTTCAATCTATTTTACTCAATTATTCGAATTTATCATCATCTCAACTTATATATGTCCAACTGCTTATCAAACTCGGTCATTTGATAACAAAACTATTAAAAATCTACATAAACATAACCGTTAATACCATTTTTGCATACTGCTCTGTAATGGCGACTTCAAATACCACTAACTCTTCCATTGCAAGACAACTAAGAGCTTTTTTAGACCTCTGCCAACTTCGTCTGATGCGAGCTGGTCAAGAATTACATTCCCAACCAAAATTGATGTTAGACAGGTAGCCTGTCTTTAAACTATTATATTATCAAATCTTTTACAATATTATTACTACTAGCAACCAGCGCTCGCTTCGCTACGGTTTCAAATGTTACGGTTTCAAAATTACCCGCGTAGTTCCCGTTCCTGTGGGAATACCAGGATAAAATATAGTCTATGTAACTCCCTGACATTATAGCTTTCCATTGGTGAAAGAATTTTTGAAATCGGTTGGGTGGTTTAAGCGTGAAAGCGTAACAAACAAACAAACTATCTTACTGCCGCATTTATAATATTAGCGGCGCGGGACCGGTCCGAGTGGCATTCTCGTGTGGAGGTCTATGTCAGCAGTGGACGTCTGTAGGCTGATGGATGGATGGAATATTAGAAAGGATGAAATAAGATTACATATTGAGTCGACCCCTATTAATTGGGATAAAAGCTGGATAGCGACAAATAGCATTTTATAATTGAAGTATATTTTAAATTGCATTTATAGCTGTGGCTTTGTTAACCTTTGAGGTCAAACATTTATTGATATAACCGACCAGCGGGTGATAATATTATATTATCAAACAACAAGACATGTTATCATTTCAATGTCATTTCTTTGTAACTTGATGTTTTTATCTGTCCTGTGTAAATATTCGACTTTGTATACTTTTTTCAATAACTAAATAATTCTTTTATGTTCATCATAATCTTACTTTTATCGCTTGGGGTTAATTGCTTGGGGTTTTCTTTTGTCAACGGTGGTAAACGATCAAGTAATACACCTGATGGCAAGTTTAGCTGTCACTCTTGGACCTTTGCTACGCCGTTGCCTACCTTGAAGGAGGTGAAGGGAGTGTGAATGCATTGTACCCGGAGTCACGTCGTTAGGTACTAATCCTTGCCCAGGAACATAGGCATTCACTCCTCAAAAATTACAGATCTAAGCCAATTTTTTAAAATTTCCATCAGGTCGTTGTATAACTTTTAGTAGTCTTTTACGACACCCACGGTAAGCAATTTATATTGCAGTTTCAATTAACAGCCACAAATTACATGCAGATATAGCAGGACTACAATGTTGACAGGCGTCCGTCTACAGCCACGGCCGCTCCGTCCGAGGTAGTACCACACTCGCAGAAAATAGACATCTGAGTAGTAGTAATTAGTTACTGTGCTTTCTTCGGTGAGCGAAAGAGCCGGAAGCCCAACCTTATGAGGGTGTTTGGGTGTGGTGGGTTTTAGTGATGCCTTTAGTATCACCGAACCTCATGGCACGCAAACTTCTCCCTTCACTTTCTTCGCGGTAGGCAGCGGCCTTATAAACGTCTGTACGTCACCCGTCGAAAGGCCGACCGCGCGAGGTAAGATCGACGTCCTCCCCGAGGGGGAGACGTCGGTCGAGGAGAGGGTACTCCTCAGGAAGTATTCTGTCGAGCCGACCACTGACGTCAAGTCACCCTCCTCCAATGGTCGGTCTAACGACGAAGGTGACGTATCACAGGTGGGTTACGGGTGTGCGTGCTTACGCCCCTCTGTCGCCCCGAACGAAGTGGAGCGAGGAGCGCGCCGACCGTAATCCACCAAAAAAAAAAGGTGTACTGTTTCCTCGTTTGCCACCGTTAGCAATAAAAAAAATACTCGTAACGACAATTTGTGGATTGCAAAAATTATCCTGCGCTGGATACGGACGTCAGAGACTCGGTATTGATAGTTGGCCCAATGACGAAAGTGATAGAATACGGTGGATCACGCGACTGAGCGACGACCTTCCATCACTCCAAATGGAACAAATGGCGCGCGTATAAACCATAGCTTGCCAAAACAAAAACAAAACCCCTTCCCTTATTCTAATTTATAAGGCCTTTGATATAGATGGAAGAAGACCAAACATGCTCTATAAAGATTTAGCTAATTTTTACGACTAGTCGGTCTGAATTATCAACTAGTTTTTTTGCTATGATCGAGGTACTCATCTAACCGCATATGATGACGGAAAGAAGGCGTGGGAACCGATAATCCGCCATGTTTGCCCTCTTTGCCGTCTGGTCTGAAATAGATTCCTTTACTTCAGTGTCCAGCCTCAACAATTTTGAGAACGTAATAATTGAACACAAAGCAGTAAACGCAATCACCCTTAGCAGAATATGTGCGCCTGATGCCGCCCTAGCAGGGGCTGCGGGTGACCGCACCAGGGATTTAGTCCGTAACCCGCGGAGAGACTGACCTTACGACGGCGACCGCCGTCTCTCGAAGGGGACGTCGATGGGAGAGGGTACTCCCTCGGGGTATTCCGTCAGGCCGGCCAATGAACTCGAGGAACTCTGCACCAGTGGTCGGCCCAACGACAAAGGAGACATGTTATCAAGTGGGTTACGGGGCCGCGCGCCGCCCCTTTGTCGCCTCGGACGGAGCCGGGCTGCGGGTGTGTTGACCGTAGCCCACCCCAAAAAAAAAAAAAAAAAATGTAGAATATGTCTATACGACACCTCCAGATAAACTTCATGTGGTGACGGAGTAACAATCCAATTCATCACTGCCTATCTTATAGTGGGTGTCATAAAAGACGACAAAAGAATATAATATGCAGATGAAATCTATGCAAGAGACGGAAGACTCGAATTAAACCAACACGTCTGACCAGCGTGATCAATTTCCCTTCTATTGTGGATGAGGCTGGAGCCCAGCAGTGAGACACAATGAGCTGAGATGATGATGATGATAAAACTATATTGAAATACGTATTATTCGTTGCCGCTACTAATTATACTACACAGATACATTAAAAAGTGATTCCCCTCCTACCAATAATCGCTTCCTTAATTGTTTTGTGGCGTCATAAGTTCAAGATAAACAAGTTTTTTCGGATGTTTCGCGCGAGATGAATGTACTCAGTGTCAATAAAATAATGTTATCAATGATGTCTCGTAAGAATTTTTATTATTATATGTTATTATCGAGCAAGTATCTATAGAGTAACAATCTCTAAGTAAAATGGTAAAAAAAAGGCCCGAGCGACGTCATACATTATATACACTCGCGTGCAAGTAAATCGACTCAAGCGTCAAGTGCACATAAAAAGTGATTTATCTTAACAATGACGCATTTTACCTCTTTATAATGTTTTATATATTTAAAGCCTAGGAATTGGGCTTTAAAATGGTGTAAGTTACATGAAAATCGATTCAGTAGTTTAGTAAAAAAGGTGTAATGTCAATGATATTGTAAAAAATATTGAAAATTCATACAATTTCATAGTATGAGGTTATTGTGTATAAATGAAACAAAATGTGTGTAAGAAAAAGAATTTATTCATGTCAATACTTGGTATTCCCTCCTCTAGCCCTGATCACTGCCCTCATGCGATTCTTCATAGACCTAATCAACTTTTTTATTGATGATTGTGGTATTCGACCCCACTCTTCTACCAACGCAGTAGTTAGTAGTTTTATTTAAAATGTGTAATACTCTCGTAAACATCAGAATTTAATGTATTAGAAATACATTATTATATTAAATTTCAGTTTTATGCACTTCTCCTCATTATATACTGTCAACTGTGCCAAATTTCATACTTGTCCATCCACGTAATTTTCGTAAAAAGGAGTACAAAGTTTTTGCTTCACGTATTTATATATAGATATACAAACTATCTCATCCAACAGACGTTGTTCTGTTTAAATTAAAAAAAATAAGAACGGGATTAATAATTCTCCTTGAACTCGACAGCAGCGCCACCTACCGGGCGCAATTGATATATCCATAAAAAAATCCATCAACATCGGTCCAGCCGTTTAGGAGTTCAATGACATATACACGTAGACATGAAATTTATATATAAAGCACGATGATCATTTTCTCCGTGTGGTGACAGACTAAGAATGCAATTCCCACCTTTCTTGCCCGTGGGTGTCGTAAAAACTGTAGGCGATGAAAAACTGAAAATAAAACTGGGGATGTGAAATAATCGATTTTTATAATAATCGTTTTTTTTGTAATATTCGATTTTAAAAATCGATTATCAAAATAATAAAAAAATCGTTTTTTTTATATTAAAATTAATCGTTTATTTCACTGCCAGATTGCCTAAAAAAAAGGTCATCACGATACTGCGTGCAGTGTTTCATACTATATTAGAAAATAAAGGAGCTCACATTTCCTAAAAAAAAAGGGACTATCATAATCCTGTTGGGAGAAAAAAATAGATTAATTTATAATCGATTATTTATTAAATTTAAACGATTATTTTATAATCGATTTATTTAAAATAAATAATCGATTATTTTCCCTCCAAGTCACATCTCTAAACAAAACCTTATGTCAACACTGATCAGCGTGATATCATCATCATCATTTTAGCTCGTATACATCCCACTATTGGGCTTGAGTCTCCTCCACAATAGGAGAGAATTCGACCTTACTATACCATTTTTTTTTTTTTTTTTTTTTGGGTGGGTCGCGGTCGGCGCGCCTCCGCACCACTCCGTCCGGGGCGACAGAGGGGCTTAAGCACGCAACTCCCGCGACCCACCCGAAAACCACCTCGCCTTCGTCATTGGGCCGACCACCGGAGCAGGTTTACTTGTCGTCAGTGGTCGGCCCGACGGAATACCCCCTACGCGGGGTACCCTCCCATCGACCGAAGTCCCCCCCTCGGGGAGGACGTCGGTCATTCCTCACGCGGTCGGCCTCTCGGCGGGTGACGGACTAATCCCCGGTCACGACACCCGCGGCCTCGGCTAGGGCGGCATGAGGCGTAGATAGTTGCGCCTGCACCGCCCCAACCTTACTATACCATGCTGGTAAGACAAGTTGGTTTAGGGTTTTATGTTAAGTTTTCCTTCTCTTGCATAGATGTTATGTACATATTATATTCCTTGGTCGTCTTTTACGACATCCACGGGCTAAATAGGGAGTGGTGAAATGTATTCGTACTCCGTCACCACACGGAAAGCATGTATAAAATGTATACAGCTTGGTATAATAGATAAATTTTCCTCCCTATTATTGTATGTATCTATATATTAATACGTGAAGCAAAATCTTTGTACCCCTTTTTACGAGAATTACGTGGATGGATAAGTATGAAATTTCACACAGTTGATGTATATAATGAGGAGAAGTGCATAAAACTGAAATTTCATTTAATAATGGTTTAGAAATGCATTAAATTCATTAAAAAAGAAATTACGCACATTACAATTTAATTGCTACACGCACACGCGCGCGCTTATATACTTTTGTTTACATTTCTTCTTCTTCTTTTTTATTGGCAATAAGCTACAATAATATGAGCTATTGGTGCCAGTGTCAAGTTAAACACAAATTAATATGTTTTTATATTATAATAGTCATATTAGAAAATTGTGTAGCAGAAAAAATAATTTAAATGAATTATGGCCGAATTTCGACCACTCGACGACCAACTAGTAATTATAATTATACATAATAATTATTATTGTAAACTTTTCAGATGACGCTAAAATAAGCCTATTCGTCTTCCAAGGCCATTTAAATCGAGCAATAGGGAGAACAGATGTAGGAAGCATTACAGGAGAGGTACTCGAAGCCAAAAATGGGAGATGGACATTTGAAGATCCGAGTTTGGAGCTAAAAGTGGGTGATGTGATCAATTATTACGTGGTAGTATCGGCGGAACGCGCTGGTTATATTAAAGACAATTTAAGCTTCACTGTGACAAGTAAGTTCTTCTATCAGTCCACTCTTACTTTAAGATTCTGTAAAAAGGTGTGGTGATGGAGTAAGAATACAATTCATCAGCTCTCTCTTGTTCGTGGGTATCGTAAAAGAGGACTAAGAGATTTAATATTCAGATAACATCAAAAATACAGACAAACTCGAAATAAAATCCTATGCCAACATATCTGACCAGCGTGGTATAGTAGGTCAAATTCCCTCATATGAAGGATAAGGCTCGAGCCCGTGGACATATAAGGGCCGAGATGAATAGCGAAATAGGAGAGAAGCAGGTTGGTGATCGCAGTTGCTATTAAAATTTTTTCCCGGGGGAGTGCTGCAGACTCTTTCTTCTTTATTTTTAAAAACTATATAATAGTCGCTATATTGTGAGTGGCTTTAGAAACATATAATTAATGTAATTAACAAAAAGAAATTACACCCAGACTCGAAATAAGGATTTGTTGATCACACGAACCATTGTACAGCGTAGGAATCGAACTTCGATACTGGCGCTGTTGGTTATTGGTTGGTACAATAAAAAATCTGTACGACTTGCTTGTTTTTAGTGATCTGAGAAAGAAAGTGATCGGCGAAAGTTTTTTGAATTTTCCGTATGGTGACGGAGTAAGAATACAATCCACCACCCACTCTCTACCCCGTGAGTGTCGTAAAAGTCGACTAAGGGATACGATTAATGATATGCATATAACATCTATTCAAGAGATGGAAAACAACACGTCTGACCAGCGTAGTATAGTAGGTCAATTTCCATCCCACAGTCCACTGTGGCTGTTGAGGCTCGGGCCTTCTCCAGGAGACGTGGGACGGGCGTATATGGGATCAGATGATGATTGGAGAAAGTTTTTTAAAATTTACAATATTAATTCTTCAGCTTTAGAAGACGGATTCAGTACACCAAATCCTGTTCCAACTGCACCAGTGGAGTGCAAGCCGACAGCTACCAAACTGCGAGGAGGTACTGCTTGTTCAGGCCAGACGATTTTCGAAGAGAACTTCAACACACTAAGAGATGACGTCTGGCAGATAGAGCAGTACATTCCTGTTTATTCTACGGTATACATCGTCAGCGTTAATCTAAATTCCAATACCACAGTTTGTGGGCTTAAGTTTATATTTGAAGACTGCCTCCGTACTAAGGGTACTTCACAATTGTGCAATTAACAGCCGTAGCAAGAAACACTATCTTGCTTGAATAATGATATGATTTAAATGTCTATAAGCATTTATCACAATAAAAATGCTGTGTGGTAAACAGTAAAGCATTACAGCATTACACATTGTAAAAAAAACTACTTTACGGATTTCATCGCTTTTGTAGAAACTGTTTTGCGGATTTAAAGTGTTCCAAACGTGGGGCAATCAAAAATCAAATACAATCGCGATAAAATCCGTAAAATAGTTTTATATACAATGTATAAAGATATCATCTCTAGAAAACGCAAGAGAAGCAAAATTCCCTAAACATATTTTGCTGAGCATCATGGTATAGTAGGTCGATTTATCTTCTATTCTAGAGGAGTCTAATGCCTAGTAGCGGCAAGTACATGAGCTGAGGTGATGATTAATCTGTACAAATGAATTAGTGGTTAAGATAACGATCTACCTTTTTTTGGGGTGAGCTACAGCAGAGGCGCGTAGGCATGCACACCTTGTCGTCAGTAGTCGGCCCAACGGAATACCCTCTCCTCGACCGATCGACTCTCGCGCGGTTGGCCTCTCGGCGAGTGACGGTCTAACTCCCTGGTCCAGTCACCCGCAGCCTCGACTAGGGCGGCATCAGATGCAGGTAATCGCGCCTGCGCCGCCCCAATCGCCAGTCGCGGTTCGCGTCGTCGAGGAAACGTTCCTCACGCATGCGCTCCGCCGCTCCTTTCGCGAAACTACTGCCTCGCAGAAGGCTGCGACCGCGTCCCAGTTCCTGACCGCGTCCCAGTTCCTGACCGCGTCCCAGTTCCTGACCGCGTCTCAGTTCCTGACCGCGTCCCAGTTCCTGACCGCGTCCCAGTTCTTGGCAGCAGCAAGTCGGCAAAGATAACGATCTACCTACCAGGTGCCGTTGATCTTCACGCTGGACAATACTTTGTGCGTTCCACAAATTATTGTTCCGAGTCTAACTGAACATAAAGTTCGTTAATTACTTTGTTGCCGTTATTTATTTATCATATAATATACGATCCATTAATTAATTCTTTAATGCATTCTTTAAAGAAAAAAAAAATGCCGCGCAGAATTCTTTCTAAGATATTTTTTGCCTCGCACGTACTCATTAAAAGTGAAAACATTAAAATCAAATTTAAATATGACTAAGTATCGAGGGACTTTTTTAGGTGTGATTCAAAATTAATTATGACGTTGTATTCCGTTATACTTAGAAATATTTATTTTTCATAATTACGGAAAGTACATAATACTCAGCGGTCGACACTTCCTAGAACTTATTTATGACTGTTATAAGGTCAATGTCAAATTAAAATTAAATTTTCATTTACAATTGTGTGTTAGCGGTTACAAATACTACCAAAACTTACATTACACATAGGTGCCTTAAAAGAAGTGTCCAAGTGCTCTACTTCGACCTGAGCCAACTTCAACTTTTGCCGTCTGGTCTAAAATTATATTCTCAAGGAGGGTTGGCGTCAGGAAGGCAGCCGATCATAAAACTAAATTAATTCAAGTATCCTCTCCATATAATGAAAGGCTATATAGTCAAGGTGGTGTTTGGGAACAGGGTCCTAGCCTGCACGAGGCCTCGGCGGACCTAGCTTGCGGAACTTGCCATAAACCAATCAGGCAGTAGAAAAAAAAGAGAAATGTTTCACGGAAGGTATAATATATATATTTACTAGCTGACCCAATAGAAGTTTTTCTGTTCAAATAAAATAACGCCACCTACCGAGTCCAATTGTAAATCTAAACCATTCTCGAATCTCCCTTGATCATGCTCAAAAAATTACATCAACATTGGTCCAGCCGCTTAGGACGAGTTCAGTGACATACACACAAGAAATTTTTATGCTCACAGAAGGATCTACTTGCGGTAGCTGCGTGGAGCGGGTCTCTCCCTTCCCTCCATAGTGGTTGAGGGGAGCGATGGCTGCTCTAGTAGTTAACTCGTGATCGGGTGCCGCGTGTGGGATCTAGTCCAGCCATAATCGTTTGAATTATATTAAGTGTCTTGCGGTTCGAAGGGCATCACACTGGAGCTAGTTCTTACAAAACATGTACACAACTGTATATCTAGTAAGAAGAAGAAAAAAAATTAAAAATAATAGACAAGCCCGCTAAGTTTCTTGCCGGATCTTCTCAGTAGCGGTTGCGTTCCGATCCGGTGGTAGTATATTTTTTTTTGGAAATTTTAAACCTGACAATATGTAAGTGCCCTCTCGAGGTTTATGCATAATAATTTGAATTTGAATATATAAAGACTAGCTGACCCAACAGACGCTGTTCTGTTCAAATCTGTAAAAATGGAAAATTTAATTCTCTTTGAAATCGATCGCAGTGCCACCTACCGGTTCCAACTATTAATCTAAACCGAATGGTTTGGATGTTCTCAATGGTTATTCCAACGGATATGAAGATTCATATCCATCGTAACGGCCACAAAAAATCATCACAATTGGTCCAGACGTTTAGAAGGAGTTCAATTACAAATATACAAACAGAAGATTTATATATAAAGGCCTTTTTGAAAATATTAGAAAACTTAAAAAAAAAGATGAATGAAATCGGTAAAGTCGTTCTCTAGTTATGTTATTGTCTTGTCCGAACAGCGCCACCTGCCGGGTCCAATTGTGAATCTAAACCATTCTCGAATCCCCTTGAACACACTCAAAAAATTTCGTCAACATCGGTCCAGCCGTTTAGGAGGAGTTCAGTGACATTCACACGTACGCTAGAAATTTATTTATAAGATAATTATGAGGCAAAGTGGAATGAGAAGTAGGTGTAATAAAGTTGAAGTTGGTTGAAAAGGAAACTTTACATAGTGTAACTAGATATATTTACAGAATATTACAGATCTTTATCATTGTTATAATCAACAAAAAACGCTAAACACAGAAATTCTTTTCTTAATTGACAACTACATTATTTCAGATGGCTATAGCTTTATTTAGCTTATATATTTCTATGTTCCAATCTCCGCGAGGTGACGGAGTAAACATACATTTGATCACTCCCTTTCTTGCCTGTCAGCATCGTAAGAGACCATTAAGAGATATGCAGATAACGTCTATGCAAAAGAATGAAAACTCGAAATAAAACGGCCAGGCCATCTGACAAGCGTAGGTCAATTTCCCTTCTCTTCTAGATGAGGCTCGAATCTAGAAGTAAAATCTATTCGAACTGAGACGATGAAGATGATGTTCTAACTATTATTTCCTATTATGTGGACTTTCATAATATTTATATTAAAAATTATAAAAATTTCACAGGAGTTTCCGTTTGTATCGTATCAGCGGTTATCTCAAGATCCAACAGTATCCGTGGCAGATGGAAACCTTCGCATAGTGCCAAAGCTGCAGCAGAATCTACCAGGATTCTCCGATACTTCGATCTACACAGGATCCCTCAATCTATTTAGCGGGTAAATTTAGCCTTATTAACCGACTTCAATAAAGGAAAAGGTTTCTCAATTCGACCGTATATATGCTTTTTTTATGTTTGTTCGCAGATAACTTCGTCGTTTATGAACCGATTTTGATGATTCTTTTTTGTTGGAAAGGGTATACCTACTTCCCAAATGGTCTCATGAAAAATTTACCGAAATCAAACAAGTGGTTTTTGAAAAATCAACAAGACTCTAAAAATTTAGTCTACATTATTGAAGGCGGTTTCTTTTTTTTTGCAAAAATAATTATTTTGTCTTTTCGTTCTCTGAAGACTAGGATTAGGGAGTAGATATTTTTATCAAAACCTGTGAATTTAGGGCACATTTTTTTTATTAAGAATGATACTATAGTTAATACAGGAATATCATCCGCGCACCTGCACACTCACTGGATGGTGTACCTACGAGGCATGCCTTTTAAGTTTTGTCGTTTGAAGAAAAAACACAACTAGAACCTTATAGTACTTTTTATTGTTTTTCAAAGTATTCACCACATAGCTTAATACACTTTTCCATCCGCTCAAACCAGTTATTATAACATTTATTCCACTCTAAAGTGGGGGTGTTCAAAATGGTTGAATTGAAAGCGTCGACTGCTTCTTCACCGGACTGGAACCTTTGACCACGAAGACTTCTTAATTTTAGGAAATGTAAAGAAATAGTTAGGGCTTAGGTCAGGACTGTATGGAGGATGGTCAAGAATTTCTACTTTTTCCTGCTTCAAATACTGAATCGTTTGACGAGCGCTGTGTGAGCTTGCGCTGTCGTGGTGCAGGATAATGTGTCGCTTTGAGTTAGATTTTCGAAGTTCAGCGATGACTTGTGGTAAACAAACTGTGATATACCACTCTGCGTTAACCGTTCTACGATCTTCAAGTGCAGTAGTCGCAACATGACCTGTTTTTCCAACGAACGTGGCCACCATCTTCTTTGAAGTGCTTCAAGAACGAACAACTTTAGTCGGCTTTGGCTCATCTTGAAAGACCCCAGATTGTAGATTGTTGTTTGGAATCAGGATCGTAGGCATAGATCCAAGATTCGTCACCACTGATGATGTCGTAGACGTGATTTGACTCTCCTCGGTTGAACCTTTGCAGAGTTTTCTTACACCATCTGACGCACGGCAAACTAGCTTTCTCACACCAAGCGCTTTATGCAAAATCTTCTGAATGGTTGTCCTTGAGATGCCTAATAGAGCCTCTATCTCTCAATATGCCACATGACGATCTTCGAGAATTAGTTGTCTCACAGCAACAAATCTTCAGTGAAGGCGGCTTTTGGGCGTCCTTCGCGAGATTTGTAACTAACACTAGTATGTCCACGCTGGAATTCTAAATACCAGCGTTCGACAGTCTGCAGACATGGGGCTTCATCATTGAACACATGTTAGTTCTTCAAAATACTGAAGACGTGTCAGGCCTCTTCTAAAGTTGTAGAAAATTATTGCACGAAAATTTTCCTTGAAAATTCATTTTCGTACATAACCTGACGGATTCCAATCGACGCTGTGACTAAACAATAGCATTAATCCTAATACTTTCAACTGTTTTGAGCTTCAAAATTTAAACACATTCGAATATATGTAGAACAGTTCCAAATTCAAAATTGCCGGGAAATATGGAAACGACAGAACTTAAAAGGCATGCCTAGTAATAGAGCTCTGTCTTAATTTTCAGATGTACTTCTTCAGCCGAAGCTTGCATGAAAGATGCGTGGGGTGCAAACATTCTGCCTCCAGTTGTCAGCGGAAAAATTACCTCTAAAGGTTTTGCCTTTACATACGGAACGGTATATGTAAGAGCTAAATTGCCGCAAGGAGATTGGTTATATCCAGGTCTGAATTTAATCTACTTCTACAGAATAATGACTATTAAAAAACAATATAGAAAATATTAAATTCGTACTTGATATAGTTTATATTTTTTATTGCGAACGGTGGCAAACGAGCAAACAGTACACCTGAGGGTAAGTGTTGCTGCCGCTCATGGACCTTTGCTAGGCCGCTGCCTATCGTGAAGTAAGTGAAGGGAGTGTGAATGCCTGCAATGAGGTTCGGTGATACTAAAGGAATCACCAAAACCCATCACACGGCAAACACCCTCAAAATGTTGGTAATTGCCTCCATATTATATACTCATCACATTAAGGGATTGTCCGTATGGTGATGAAATAAGAATACAATTCACCACTCCCTATCTTGCCCGTGGATGTCGTAAAAGACCACTAAAAGCTGCTGATAACATCATACAAGAAAATGAAAACTCGAAACAAAACCCTATACCAAGCTGTCTGACCAACATGGTACAGTAAGGTCAATTTCTCTCCTATTGTGGAGGAGGCTCGAGCCCAGTAGGAGGACCTGTATGAGTTGAGACGAGTCAACGATATGTTATAGGTGCCTACGACCTACTCTCTCTATGCTTCTCTCTATCTCTCTCTTATATGACAGAGACGAACTTGCGCGGGTTAGTTAGTATAATAAAGTAGAATATTATTATGTAAATTATACAATTCAAATATAATTACAGAAATTTTCCGTGCGGTGACGGAGTAAGAATTTCACTACTCCCTATCCTGCCCGTGGATGTCGTAAAAGATGACTAAAGAATATAATAGGCATATAACATATATGCAAGAGAAGAGAAATTCGGAACAAAACCCTATACCAACCTATCAGACCAGCGTGGTATAGTAAGATCAATTTCCCTTCAATTGTGGAGGAGGCTCGAGCCCAACAGTGAGTGTTATATGATTTTAAATAAAACTACTTTACGGATTTTATCGCGTTTGTATTTGATTTTTGATTACCCGACGTTTCGAACACTTTACAGCGTTCATGGTCACGGGTGGACTAAGATGTCTCACGTCCAACAAGTCATCGTTACTGCAGAAAATTAATAATTATCTACCCGATACAGAAATTAGTTATTAAATATGTTATATGAGTTGAAATAATTATGATAATGAATTACAGAAATCCTACTAGAGCCATTCTTAAAGAAATATGGAGGTACACATTACAGTTCTGGTGTAATAAAGATAGCTTTTGCACGTGGTAATAAAGAACTGAGCAATGGAGTCACAGATTATTCTAATAAGGTAATTCAAAGTTTATATTCAGTGAATGATGGCGGGGCAAAGGTAACATTTGTCACCACCTTTTACTATCACGAGAGATTCCTAAAAAACTACTAGGGATTCAGTGGAGAGGGTATCCCAAATTGGGAGGGAATTCCGTCGGGCCGACCATTGACGTCAAGTCACCTTGCTCCGGTGGTCGGTCCAAAGACGAAGGCGACGTGCATCGTGGGTGGGTTGCGGGTGTGCGTGCTTACACTCCTCTGTCGCCCCGGACGGAGTGGTGCGAGGAGTGCGCCAACCGCAACCCATCCCAAAAAAAGCGGTTCAGCGGAGGGACAATTCACACTAAATATAAACACAAAAAAAAATACTGTGGTTTACAGTAAAATTACAAAACAACCAACATTAACTCTCCGGGTGATGACCGAGAAAGAATACGGTTCACCACCCCCTCTCTTACCCGTGGGAGTCGTAAAAGATGACTAAGGGATATGATATGTAGATGATATATATGCAAGAGAAGGCAAACTCGACATAAAACCGTATACCAACACGTCTGACCAGCGTGGTACAGTAGTTCATTTTCCCTTCCATTCAAGAGGAGGCCTGAGCCCTAGAGTGAGACTTATATTGGCTGAGAGAATGAACATTAACTCATTCAATCCTTCATTCAAAATACATCACAATCTCACACTAGCGGTATCTCGTCTCGTAGCATCTCATTTAAAGGAATTTATTAGCTTCAGACGTATGTATGTTAGTATGTAACGGAATCTTTAAACATGATTTTGACCCCTTCAAAACGTCGGATTAACTCGAAATTTGCCATACTTATGAAGGACCGATGACAATTTTATATTTTAAACAGTTTGACCCGTTATCCTTACTAGGATAATCAGGATTAGCAAAAATTCAACTAAAAATGAGAAATAAATAATAGTACAAAAAAACTAGAAAAATACGCTTTTAAAGAAAATCTAACTAAAAAATAGAAAATAAATTTTGACCATGCTTTTTTTTACAATAAAAAATATTTTTTTCTTATATACACTATTCTTAATTCAAATTTTCAAAATTTATTTTCTATTTTTTAGTTGGATTTTCTTTAAAAGCGTATTTTTATAGTTTTTTCAACTATTATTTATTTTATTATAATTTCAGTTAGTATAAATATAAAATTTACTTCTGTTTTATCTGATTCCAGTTGCTTTTCGGTGGACCAATAATGGATTTAAAATGTCATGATTATCTTCTTAGTAGTAAAATGTCAAATAGTGGTCGACAATGGGGCGATGACTTTCACGAGTACGCTGTGAGATGGACACCAGGTAAATATATATGGTCTTAGAATAATAACATATAGAAGGTAAGTCCACGCACAAAAAGTGAGGCATTTCAATTGGAGCCTAATGGAGCCTACACCGGAACAGTCCCGTAATATACAAGTCATTGCACTGCATGAACGTACGCAACTCTTAAAAAATAAATAGGTAATTATGACGGCTTGTGCATTCAAATGGTGCCACAACACATTTGAAAAACATAAAAAGGTTTTTAACATTACTTTTAAAAGTATTTCGACGATTTATGTCAATAAAAACGAAATTTGATTTCATAATTTGTATAGTGGTTTCCGTGTGTACGTGTATAATCGTCTGCCCGCCATTAGTATTTATAGATTCAAATTTTTAAAGTTCGAAGTACTGACACTATCCTTCTATGCGTTATTATTCTAAGATATATGGTATTATTAGCAATTATCAACGCGGTAAAGCTTGAAAATAACAATGTATCCCCCCACTCTCCTTACATTCCTTTTTAATCGTAAGAAGGTAGGTAACAGCACACTCTTATGAACACTATTATAACCTTAGAATAATAACGTATAGAAGGATAGTGTCAATACTTCGAACTTTCAAAATTTGAATCTAAAAATACTAATGGCGTGCAGTCTATTGCACACGTACACACGCACACCACTATACAAATTATGAAATCAAATTTTGTTTTTATTTACATAAATCGTCGAATTACCTTTGAAAGTAATGTTAATAATCTTTTTATATTATTCAAATGTGTTGTGACACCATTTGAATGCACAAACCGTCATAATTACCTATTTATTTTTTAAGAGTTGCGTACGTTCGTGCAGTACAATGACTTGTACATTACGGAACGGTTCCGGTGTAAGCTCCATTAGGCTCCAATTGAAATGCCTCACTTTTTGTGCGTGAACTTACCTTCTATACGTTATTATTCTAAGATTATAACATTATATGTGATCGCCAGATCGTATGATAAATGCGATTATGAGATTATCGCACCCTTTGTGGGGAGTTGAATGTTGAATAGGATAGACGGATAAATAATTTTAATAAGTATACTTTAAATCACATTTACTGTTTCAATAAAATAAACTACCAATACTAGTAAAGAAATAGTATGCTTGCAGTATTTATCCGTGTACTGAGAGAGTAAGAATACCACTTCCCATCCGTTATCCTGTCTGGAGGTGTGGTAAAATATCACTAAGTGATATGCAGATATCTCGTTGATAATGCAAGAGAAGTAAAATTATATATTAAGCCCTATGAGAACCAGTGGGTCCAGCATGGTGCAACTATTCTGCTATTGTGTAGGTGGCACAAGCCTGACAATACTGGAAACGTACATAGATCGAAATGAAAAGGAGAAATATTTTAACATCAAACCTGTAAATCAAGACTGTAAATGTTGGTTTTCTTGTATGATGATAGGAATATAATCTATCATACCTTACTTGCCCATGGATATCGAAAAATATAACAAAGGGATTTTAGGGAATACCTACCATCACTGAAAGAGCCGTAAACTCAAAGCTATGCTTTTTTTTTTGGGGTGGGCTTCGGTCGGCGCGCTTCCGTACCACTCCGTCTGGGGCGACAGAGGGGCTTAAGCACGCAACAATCTGCAACCCACCCGAACACCACGTCGCCTTCGTCGTTGGGCCGACCACTGGAGCAGGGTTACTTGTCATCAATGGTCGGCCCGATGGAATACTCCCTACCCGAGGTACCCTCCCATCGACCGACGCCCCCCCCCCCCTCGGGGAAGACGTCGGTCTTTCCTCACGCGGTCGGCCTCTCCACTCAAAGCTATGCTAGCATGTGATATGATGCATATGACTAACTAGCACATCCTTCAAAGGCTTCTCGATAGGTTATTTTCATTCCAATTGCGAACGAGGCCAATCGCCAAAAATATGAGAGTGGATACCTATAAATCTGGTTTAGAGAAGAAAATGATTATGCTTTGTTCTCAAGCTCGACATCTCCATAATAAATTCTAATATTTTCGCTACCTATAGTAAAATATTTTTTTACGGATTTTACCACGATTGTATTTGATTTCCCAGACGTTTCGAACACTTTTCAGCGTTCATGACCACGGAAGAACAGTCGTCATCAATAACATCATTATCTTGCTTTTATCCCAATGGGTTGACGCAATATGTAAGACACTCCTCTTCCAGTGTAGGTACATATTGCGGAGGTTATTGGGAGCTGGTCTTGGGTATGTAATTGTTGAACAGAGGGCATCAGATGGATTTCTTACTTGTCTTTTACGACACCCAGGACCAATTAAGGGTTAGTAGTATTCGTGAAGTATGCAAAATAAAAAACAATATATAAATATTATAAAATTCGTAAAAATAGTTCTACTTCGACACGCATTTTTCGATTGGATTACTGGAGCTAAAGCAACTGTGTGCTATAACTGCTTTGTGTAAGAAATTGTTACATGAATATGACTGTTTTTTCTACTTCTAGATCGTATAACTTTGTCGGTGGATGGTCAGGAATGGGGACGAGTGGAACCGGCAGCGAATGGACTGTATGGTCGCTTCCCAGAAAGATGTAATGAGTTGCCTCGCTCACTACTCGGCTTTGGCGATAAAATGGCTCCATTTGATGATCATGTAAGAAGACCATTTTTACAGATAGACTGCTTTTATCGATATCCTGCACTAAGGATTAAGTCCTTGTATTTGGGGAAAAATTAACAAACATAACGGACACAAATTACATCCAAACTCAGGACAAGAAATTTTGGATCACATTATCTTGAATTTCTAAAACCACTTCACTATTTCTCAAATACGTCGCATGAAATTATAAAGGAAATATTCAAGGTCGTTTCGAATCAAGTTTAACCATGAGTTTAACATTATAAATATAACTGACCATGCGTGACCATGAGCGCTGAAAAGTGTTCAAAACGTTGGGCAATCAAAATCTAACCCGAAATAATTCGTAAAAATTGATTATTTTTATAATGTGTAATACTTGGATAGACATCAGAAATCCTGATTCACTAATTTTTTCACTTCATTTGTTTCGGCTTACTGAATCCATACAATTTGGCGCAATGATTAATAAACCAACAGTGACCTCTAAGGTCAGCCTCATAACGATGCTCTTCAGAAATAGTAAAGCGTAACATGACTAAAATTTCTGTACAAGATAAAATCCAGATTGAATCCGTAGAACAACAGGCAACTGCTATAGACAACATTTACAAGTACACAATTACACTGTTCAATGTCTTTTTTCTACAATGTCGTGACGGAATAATAAAACTACGTTGACCAATTCTTCCTCTATGCTAGTTGATTATAAAGTCCGGTTAAGGGACGCTAACACATAACTATTTCTGGGCTGAGCACGAACGAAAAGGAACTCCGTACCAGTGGCGAAGGGGTGGGAATACGGTGGGTTATGAGGCCGCGCGCCACCCTTTCGTTACCCCGGACGGAATGGACGGCGCATGTGCTGACCATAGCCCACCTAAAAAAAAAAGTATGTGTACTAAGTACGCATATCAGAAGCGAAACTCCTTTATGCTTTATCAATTATCCTTTATCATTCATCCTTTATCTCATTCTCTCGCCGGCTGATTCTCCTATACATTTACGTGTTTAAAGAAGTTTCTTTAAACACGTAAGAACTTCAAAAAGAAACACATAGGTACTTTCTTTCACAAAGCATTTCTAGAGTTTTTATGATGCTATTAAGTGTGTGTCTATTGTGTTTGATGATGGAGTGAGAATACGATTCACCACCCCCTTTTTTTATGGGTGGGCTATGGTAAGCTCACATGTGGTCCATTCCGTCGGAAGGACGACGCGCGGGCCCATAACCCACCCGAACCCACGTCGCACTCGTCGTTGGGCCGACCACCGGAGCAGGGTGACTTATCGTCAGTGTTCGGCCCGACGGAATACCCTTTCGGGTACCCTCACCCCTCGACGTCCCTGTCCTGGGACGTCAGTCGCCGTCGCGCGGTCAGTCTCTCTGCGGGTGACGGACCAAAATCCCCGGTCCGGTCACCCGTGGCCTCAGCTAGGGCGGCATCAGGCGCGGGTACTCACGCCTGCGCCGCCCGAGTCGCCGGCGGCGGAACGTGTGACCGAAGAGGAGCTCCTCACGAGCACGATCCGCCGCCTCCTTCCGTGAAATGACGGCCTCACAGAAGGCGGCGACCGCGTCCCAGTTCCTGACGCTGGCCAGCATCTCCCTGGCGATGATCGGCAGCGTCAGTTCGGCACCGATGATCGCGACGAGTGCACGGCGCTTCTCCGCCCACCCGGCACACACCTCAAGCGTGTGCTGCGCCGTGTCCTCGTCGTAATCGCAGTGGTGGCAGGACGGTGTGCTCTCCTTCCTGACGGACTCCCCAACGGGCAATGACGTCTCGGCGGGCGTCGACCCGCCAGGCGGCAATCTCCTTGATGGAGACTATGCCGCCTCCAGCTCGCGTCTCCGACACCCGCCAGTAAATTCCGGCGAGCATCTCCGCCTCCAGGTCCCACGGGGGAGTTCCGGCCAGGAGGCACGCTGCCTCCGTCACCACCGTGTGGTAACCGCGTATGGCCCTGATCGCCATGACCCTCACCATGGTCGCCACAAAAGGGCCCTCAGACGGACGGTCAGGGAACCCGCCCACACCGATGCACCATACAGGGCCATCGACCAGATCACCCTCGTGTACAGTCGTCGGCAAACGATTCACCACCCCCAACCTTGAACGTGGGTATAGTAAAGAACAACAAAGGGTTGATATGCCCATAAGCACTATGCATTTTTTTGGAGTGGGCTATTGGGGCGACAGAAAGGCGACGCGCGGGGCCTCATAACCCACCCAATAGCACGTCGCCTTCGTCGTTGGGCCGACCGTCGGTGCAGAGTTCCTTGTCTTCAGTGGTCAATAAACATAAAGTTTACATACAAACAGAGCATAAGGAGAAAATTTGAAATAAAAAACTTAAACCAAACCGTCTGATAAGTGTGGACATTATTGGTCAATTTCCCTCCCATTGAGGATAATGGAAAAAGCTCGGGCTCAGCAGTGAGACGAATATGAGTTGAGGTGATGGTGATGATAAAAATGATTAAGTGTACCATAACTAAGCCTCGGTTTTACTTTACAGTTCTATCTATCATTTGGAGTGGCTGCTGGCAGTATCACGGAGTTCCCAGACGGCGTACACACGATGGGCGGTCGATCTAAGCCTTGGACTAACCCCAGCAGTAAAGCCATGTTGTATTTCTGGCAGGATATGTCAGCGTGGCTTGCAACGTGGAACCAGCCACAAATGCTCGTGGATTATGTTAAAGTTGTCGCCCTGTAGAGGTGTTACATCATTATTCAGCCTTTCACCGTCCACTACTGGATACAAGCCTCCCTCATGTTTCTCGACAAATTGCTGTCCTGTGCCACCCGCATCCAACGATTCCCAGCAGTTTTCACCAAGTCATCGGTGCACCCGGTTGAGGTTGGTCATCCCAGTTGGGAAGGTATTATTGTCATTAGAGGATTGAAGACCTTATGGAAATGTCGTTTTAGTTTCTATAATAATAATATGTATTTATTTCAGGCCAATTGCCCATTTTTTTTTTGTTAGTAATACATTTTAAAGCTTATAAACTACTGTTAGTAATAATAATAAACATATTTCCTTACAACTATTTTAAAACTATACTAAGTTTACACCTTACCTACAACAGGTCTATGTAGACGCAGCCAATGTCCCAGTATGGGACTATCCCAAAGATGTTGTTGGCACTGCCGCGCACCCTGTGTATAATAGAGGCACATCTTTTCCTTACAATAGCTTGGAATCCATCTATTGCAGAATCGGCGAACATGCCTGAGGCACTACAGTAACGCGGCAGTCCCATCAACACCCTAAAGGCATTATTATATTGTATGCGTAGAGCGTTGTAAGCCTTCTGCGTATAGTTAACCCACAGACTGCACGTGTAAAAGGACTGGCAGAATGCTGTAAATAGCGTTGCCTTAACCTGTTTTGTACATCGTGCAAATCTGTGGGCCAACATGTTGCATCGGACAGCCAACGATCTACGCTCGCGCTCCATGTCACAGTCATCTTTAAGATCCTCCGTGACCCAGATACTTAAAGCGAGTGACCTTGTTCAGAGCACGTCTATAAAGTTTTATTGGTGGTATGTCATCGTAATATTTTGTACCAGCCTTAAACACAAGGAACTCACTTTTAGCCACATTGTATCGTAGGCCATGGGCCTCAGCGTACCTTTCGCATATGTTCAACAATATTGTTAAAGCATTAACTGATGGGCTCAGCAATACCATATCATCAGCATAATTTATGTTGTTTACACATACTCCGTCTATGTGACAGCCTAGATAGGTATTGCTAAGCTCAGCAATCAACCCGTTGATATACAGACTAAAGAGTCTCGGGGAGGTCAGGCCACCTTGTCTCACTCCACATTCGAGCCTGTACGTATTGGACAGTGAACCTGCCCATCTAACACAATTTGTTTGGTTACTGTACCAATAACGCACCAATGATATAACAGATTTATCCACTGTTGTGACCGTGGACAGTTTTTCCCAGAGAAGATCGTAAGACACCAGATCGAACGCCTTAGAAAGATCTAAGAAACAGGCGTTTACAGGTGTTTTTCTTGCGGTGTAGTACTGGTCTATAGCAACAATCATCATCATTTCAGCTCATATAATACCTACGTATATGCCCACTGCTCATTACTCACTCAATAGAGCAGAAATTGACCTATTACCATGGTATGAACCATGCCGGGGAGACGGGGTTCTATTTCGAGTCTTTTAAGTTCAAAAAAGGTTTTTTTTTTTTTTTGTGTGACTTAGTTGTTAGCCTCAGATGGCTGTGACAACTTTACCCGGACTGGTGGGTGAGCGCTGAGGGCTCTCAACCCGTAGAAAAAAAAAGGAGGTCTTACTGTGTCGTTTTTGTATGTATGTTACGCGATAATTCCGCCAATTATAAATTGATTTTAATGATTTTTATGATGGTTCTACTTCAGAGATGGTCACATATAAATTTGATCAAGATATAACCAGTAGTTTTTGAGTTATCCTTAAACATGCATACCTTAATAATGCGTAGGTATTTGGTTCATCTCGACTACATTGTTTTGATTTTTGACTAGTTTAGTTTTTATTTGTTGTGTTTTGTATTATCCTCTCTTTGATAGAAGTTTATTCGCGTATTACATCCCTTAATCGTCTTTTACGACAGCTAGGATAAGAAGTTAGTGAATTGTATTCTTACTCCCTCACCACACGGAATAGCCAGTGGCGATTAATATAAGTAAAAGAACACACAGACATCATTAAAATATTCTTCGGTAAATTTACGAAATTACCATTGCAAACTTATGGTTGCAACATTACTTTTATGCTATCGGACCGGATTTTTGTACTTATATGATGGCAACATTGATTTCGTGTCGACGTATTAAAATTGCGGACTAACCGATTTTATCTCGAAAGTAGTTTTACGAAGGTACGTTTGAATAAGTCTAAGTTTAGTCATTAATGTGCATTTTTATGTTTATGTATGTAAATATTAAAATAATAATCTAGATTTACAGTGTATTTTCTTTAAATCCTCGTGTACTTCCCTCTTTTTCATTCAGATTCAGCAGCATCTCGCTTTGGGGGGAAAGTTTTTGAGATCGTAGGCATATAGATAATACAAATAAAACCAAAGAATACATAGGGACTATTTTATTTGCACGGTGTACATTATAGCACAAGTTGATCAATTCCTGCTATATGAACAGTTCACACATTTCACTAAACTTTACGCTGTTTGCACTGCCTTTATACAATTACATTGAACATCATTTTCACCTAAAAATTCAGGTAACTAATATTTTAAAGATATTATTACAATATTGAGTTTAATGTTTATATTATTATTTTTGTAATTATGAAATATATTCCACAATACAACAAGCTAATTTATCCTCCTATCTCCTCCTTGTGTGATATACCTGTGTTGATCGTGATTGAACGAATCAAAAAGATGGAATTGCGTTGTCTGCGTGACCGATTCGATCACCAATTTAACTTAAGATCTTTCATCATCGATCGATCGCGAGCGACCGACAAGACCTGTCTCGATCCTCGTGAACGGCGACCGACCGAGATCGATCTCGGTCGCCGTTCATTTTGATCTTTTTGATTTGATCAATCACGACTGACACAGGTATATTGTGTGATAAACCCTTGAACTGCCATCAGTAAGGTAATTGTATTGTTTCAGTATAATTCTAGACAGTGCAAACACCGTTGAATACATTTTACTGGTTTAAACCATGACGCACTATTTTACAAAGAGGTGAAAATAGTTCAAGAGATGTATTTAGAATACAAAACTATTGATTGTGATTGCAATCGTTGGCTGTTAACATTTAGCAAGTGTTAATACCAAACAATGATTAATTACGAATTAAAGTATTTAAAATACAATCTAATTCGTAATTAATAAACTTTAAACTCGCATAAATGTTTTAAAATTCTTTTAATTCGTAATTACTAAAGGATTTTTGACGTTGAATCAAGTTTAATCTAATTTTACGGATTTTATAGTTTTTAATTTATATTTATTCGTCAAATAATATTAAAAGTCGATAATATTAGTTTTAATTTACAATCAATCAGTTTTGATACGAAATTATTACTGATGTAATAATCTTTACAACGCAAGTGTTGCACACTTTAAATATAACTACTTTACGGATTTTATCGCGTTTGTATTTGATTTTAGGAAATTTTATAGGAAATTACCCTTCATTCCTATTGACGGCATCATCAATAATCATTGGCAATACGCCAAACCAAAAAGTCTTGATATTTTAGTATCAATACATTTAATTTTATATGTTTTAACATTCGATGACATCGATGTCATTTGCCTGTTTCCATCTAGTATTTATTGGCCAATCACTAATTGTACCCCAACGATCGCACTCAAAACCAACCTTATAAAAGACTACAAATACTTTGATCAATTAATTGATATTACATATTAAATTTTCATACAATTTGAATATATTTAAAGATTTTTAACATACTACGTTCTCGTTAAAATGCCTAAGTGCCTTAATGCTACAGAGAGTCGATACATAATTTTACATTTATATTTAGACATAAAACATCAAACATTAAAACCATTGTACAAATAAATTAAATCCTAAATGATTATGATTTCATAATGAAAAAAAAACGCGCCATAAAGATGGTAGTAATATAGCAACATTGTTAGGACCAAGAAAATTATTTCTCTATTCTTCTTATCTAGTTTATTAATTACGATTCTAAATTCAAATAACGCCATTTAAGTTTGGGTGCTAGATAAAAAGGGCATTCTTCCAAATTTCTATCAGTGAGTGTTCAAAAAAAAATCACATAGCTGCGAAAGTCACCTCACTAAATTTAAGAAAATAACAACCTCATTCGAAAAAAAATTGTCGTAAACATCTAAAAAATAGTTATAATTTAATCAATAAAATTAATAGGAAATTTGATTCTCATATACGGTAATGATATATTCTTTTTCAAATATAACGTTTACTCAACATTCCCTGAATAAAAAATAAATAGTTCAGCTATTTAAATGATGATTTGATGATGATCTAATATAAATTAGAAACAGAATTCAGATTATAAAGTTAACTTTATGGCAATAGATCAGGCTGTAGTATCAAGACTGTATAGTTATCTATTGCCAAAGTATGTAATAGTTCACATTAAAACGATTATTTTTGACATAACTTTGCATTTAAAATGCTCGATTTTTTTATAAAATCTCTTTGAATGGAAAAATTAGGTCGTGTCGTCATTTAGTTCAATTCTTGGTGAAAACTTAAGAGAACTAAATCGGAATAATACATAAAGCTGTTCCGATAAATTAAATAACATGTCTCTTATAAAGATGAGAATATGAATGGGTAACTAAACGGTCAACCTACCACACTAGCTTAATTAGTAACGAATTTTAAATGAAGTTCCAAAAAAGGTGGAATCAAGCCTTGGATGTTATTATTTTTTGCGTTCGGATATGAGTTTAGATAATATTAAAAAAAGAAAACAAGAATTGAAACAAATCACTATATACTTTTAAAAATAACACAGTGTAATAAAACTATCGGATTTAACACTATGTATTAATATTACAATAGTAGAAATTAAAGATTGAAATTTTTCTAGTGCCATTTTCACATAAAAATTATACGGAATAACGGTGATAGTGTTTTTTTTTAATCCGATTAAAGTATTAAGAATCAGTTTGATAATATTAGATAACAATTAAAAACCTTGTAATATCATCCGGGACCATCTTTTATCACAGCCAACACTCATAAAGTAATAAAAAAAATTCAGTACCATAAATTTACGCTTAGGGCCATTATGTTAAAGATACATTATTTCAAATTAGAAAGATTTGATATTTGGGATTAATATTATTATACTTAAAATAGTTTTAAGCGTTTATACAAGGTTATTGAAAATCGCTTACTGTTTGAAATGAATTCATTAAAAACTATCGTTTTTCTATGTAGATGTGACATATATTCATAGACAAAAGATTCAAACTACACATTACTTATATTGAAAAATATCTAAATTTAATATCATTAAATACGAAGTTATATTTATAAGGGTTATGTATCTAAATTCGAAATCTGTTAACTTTTAATTCGAAATCTGTTAACTTTTAATTCGAAATCTGTTAACTTTTAATTTAACCCATTCTACGGCAAATCGTTATGACACAAATTACATTTAAATACGAAACAATTCCTACACCCAAAGTTTCTTTCTAGATGACCGTTTTAATCACAGTAAATGATAGAGATAAGCTTATACAAAATTTTAATTAATTTAGATTTTTTTTGCCTATATATTTTTTTATTATTTAAATTCTATAATTTCATTATTTAGCCCTTTGGTCTAATCGTAAAACAGAAATTTAGGATTAAATTTCTTTTAAAATGCGTTAAACGCATTTAATAATCGTTATAGGATATATATGGTCCGATTTAAATGTACCAAATAAATGAAGGAATATTAACACTCAACGGACACGAGAAATATACCTATCGTCTATGAACTACTGACTCCCAAATATTAAAAAAAAAACGGTATCGTTTGACGCTTAAAACCAATCGAATGTATTAACGTCTTTAATGAAATATCTCTTTAATTTAGTCGCGTTATTATAGCTTAAAATTAGAAACGCCTATGAAATAAAGCTGTAAATAATAGCAATTTTGCAACATTAATAGGAAAGGTACTTTAAAAACAAAATCAAATATTTTATTTTCTTTTTCAATACACTGCACAGAAAATAAATAAATTTATTGGCTCTGTAAAATTTGTGTATAGTCAGATAGAGATCTCAAATACTCATGGACGATAGGTATATAGTTTTCAAAGCAAAAGAAGAAATTTTATAGAGAATCTTATAACTCTTTACAATAATACATTTCGAGACCCTTTTAAGCGTCTATTTTACAACTGGGCAAAACCTAGTCTATAAATCCCTTTTCTAAACAAGGACTAACGATGTTTAGCAATAAGAAAACGACTTTTAATGTTTTTTAGCGAATCGCGCTCTCATACGAGTTAGAGAATATTAATTGAGAAAATGTTTTGCTAAACTGGTCACGGGAGATTTCCTGATGATAGACACAACTTCGATCCATGAGAACCGAAGTTGAAGGACCATAATAATGAGACCAAAAGCATTTATAACCGAAAATAGCTCTCAAGAATTTATTATTTCTTATCTATAGACATGTTGCCTAAAGCAATACATTTTTATAAATATTACAATGAATATATAAGATTTTTTATTTATTGATATTAAAACATGTACTGTAAAATGCTAGATTATATCATGATATAAATTATCATTATTTTTATATGTTATGTTTCCCAGCAATCTGACAATCAATACTAACCTTATTAGGGGGCGTTCATAAAATACGTGAGATGTTTAAGGGGGGAGGGTGTCGAGTCAAATCTCATCTAATCTTACGTTGGAGAGAGGGGGGGTCTCGGCAAATATCACGCAATTTTTTTTCTGATTGAAACAAAAAAAAAATACTATTTTGGTCCATTTAATCCAGATTGTACATGCTTAAGATTTAATCTTAAGCGTAATCGTAATACGATTAAGATCATTCACTAATTCGTTCGAAAGAAAATAATTTCATCCATTCTTCGACGTTATACCATAGATAATTCACTATAAAATAAGATAGATGTGCAACTGAGGTATTAAATTTGTAATCTGAATCGCATGATTCTCCATGGACTGAATTAGAGTTGATATTCTTTTTTTAATCACAGTAGTTACGATTTAAGTATTCTATTCTTAAATTTTTATTACACTTATAATTAAACTCTCAGCAATATTGATTACTAGTCTTAACTAGTCGTAAATAAAAGCACGAAGCATTTTTTTCTTTTTACAATAACAATCCAATGCGTTTACGTAAGAAACCCACATTTTGAAAATCTCACGTGAGATTGGGGGATGGGGGAGGGGGTTGAATAAAATCTCACGACATCTCACCAAGGTACAGAAAATTAAAAACGAAAACACTTCACGTAATTTATGGACGCCCCCTTACTGATAAAATCTAAGGTAACGTACCCACACTACGCGAGCAACTCCCTTAGCCCTTCAGTGACCATCAGTATACGACCAAGATCTAGTTTTGACCAAGCGTGGTATTTTTGAAGATCAAACACAGTTCACATGGTATGAGTACTATCCCTAATGTTGTAGGAAATCTACAAGATTGAATGATATGATATAGTTTATATACTCAATAGGTCTATTATAAAAATCACTATATCATAAGTCATTTATATCCAGGAAATGCGATATATGGAGATATTCTACCTTTAAGGGGAATTTCTACCTTTAAAAAATTAAGGGGAAATTTAAAAAATCTCTAATAAGAAATCTAATAAATATATATATGTATATTAATTCTAATGTTATACATATAAGAAACTTATTTTATCGTGTATTTATATATCGCCCCTTCTACTAATAATGATCAAAGAAAAGCCAAATAATAAATGGCCCTTATAATAATAACGTATAGAAGGATAGTGTCAGTACTTCGAACGTTCGAAACATGAATCTAAAAATACTAATGGCGTGCAGACGATTACACACGTACACACGCACACCACTATACAAATTATGAAATCAAATTTTGTTTTTATTATCATAAATCGTGGAAATACTTTTAAAAGTAATGTTGAAAACCTATTTAAGTTTTTCAAATGTTTTATGACACCATTTGAATGCACAAACCGTCATAATTACCTATTTATTTTTTAAGAGTTGCGTAGGTATGCGCAGTACAATGACTTATACATTACGGAACGGTTGCGGCGTAAGCTCCATTAGGCTCCAATTGAGATGCTTGACTTTTTGTGCGCGAACATACCTTCTAAACGTTATTATTCTAAGAAATGGCCGTTTAGAGATTGAGAACGAAGAACACTCTTCATTATAATATCTCTAATGGACTAACCAAAAAAACATGTATTCGTAAAAAAAAAGAGTGTGTGTACAAAGTACGCATATCAGAAGTGAATCTCCTTCATCCTCCATCCTTCATCCTTTATCTCATTCTCTAGCCGGTTGAATCCTATACATTTACGTGTTTGTGTCTCTGTGGACTCGCTTTTTCGTTTCATCGAGTTTGAAATCACAACGATTCTAAAGAAGTTTCACTTCAAAAATATGAAAAGCACAGCTTCAAGCTAAATAAATTGTTAGCTTCAAGCTAAATAAATTGTTGTCGCTTGCCAAAGAATTAAACTTTTTATTGATTCTATTTAAAATTGAAGGAAAATTCTAAGCATTTATTAAGTCAGGTTTAGGTAAGCAGTTATATCTTGTACTTTGAAGAAATGTTTTACATATATTATGCAGAATTTTACTACGACAAAATATATAAAAATATATATTAGTTTCACTGTAAAATTGTAATAAAACTTATATATAGTCTATAATACTATATCAAGAAAAACTAAAATTATTCAATTTATAAAATAGTTTTAGACAGTACATAAAATTAAATTTGCGAAATGGAAATGTAAGGTTATGGTATTCCATTTCACAAATATAATTTTAAAAATAAATAACACAATATAAATGCAACAAGAGATTTTATTTGCTATCTCTAATATCTTAGATTGCAGTTCCTATAATATAAAAATAAAATCATACAACACAATGAGATTTAGTATGATAATAATAAATAACATTTCATAAAATGTTAGTAAAACATCGAAATTAACAGCCAATTCAAATATTCTGACCGACTGGATTAAGTTCGCTAGGAACTTAACACTATACCTATGTTCCCACTATTACTCACCAAATCTATAACTAGTAAACGTCCCATTCGAATCTGCTATTAAAAAAATAAAACATTATTTTCACTAATTCCACTTATATTAAATAAAATATCATCGTTCAGCATTCAGTACTATGAATATTGAGAATCTATGAATACAATAGAAAAATTACTAAACTAATATTTCTAAGAAGGCTTTGTGAAGGAATATTGAATACATAGTGATAATCTGAAAGACATCAGATCGATATAATCCACCTGAAATTATTCGAATAACTGAAAAACAATAAGTGAAAACCGACTTATAACAATGCAGAACTAGCTATTTTGAAGCAATGTAGAATTTGCTTTGTTGAAGCATTAAACATCTTTCCAGAGGAAATCATTGACAATGGATTTGATAATACTAGAGTAACCAAATGTACTCATAAAAATAAACTACCAATATGCTTAGACAAAGGCGAAATAAAATTAGAATAGAAACTAAGTCTGGATTCGCTGTTCAATCGCCTAAAATACCAATGACGTATTGCCGCTCTCGTAACATAGTCTAATCAACATTCGCAGTTATCAATGCTGATGGATGATAATAGTAATAAATAAACATGGTAGACACATATTACAAATACTGTTTGTCTCAAACTCAATTCTAACGAGTATGGCGTTATACACAATATAGAGATTGATTGCCCTTCACAATACACCGACAGTTCAGTTATTTTGACACACAAATTAAAAAGGTAGGCTTGCACATATTCTACAATCTAACACATTGTAATAAAACTTTTAAATTTTCACGGTTGTCAGAAATATTGGAATAAAAAAAATCATTTATCCACTACTATCAAATAATACAAATCACTCTAGTGCTTTAATTAAAATAGTTTAAAAAATTCCAATACCCAAATTGGTATTTTAATTCAATATTCCAATATTCAAATAATACCAAACCATTTGGAAACGAATGTTTTAACATTAAAGCACAGAATATGGAATGGTTTTACACACTATGCCGAGTGAGTGTTAGAGGATTGACCGTCGGGTGTGAGTGTTAGAGGGTGGGTGCGGCCGCTTACTGCGCCTTGCCCTCGGGCTTGTGTCATACGAACTCCATAGCATCCCGTGACTTCGTCGAGAACTTTCCAAGAGCCCGCTTCTTCAGTGTACGCTCGATCAATTTCTTCACTTCGCTCACGATGAATACGCTCGACGTCAAGCATACCAAAAATATAATATCTGAAATAAATAACACCATCAGTTTTGGCGGGCAAGTGAAAATTTCATATTATATTGTATTCAAGAATTATTTGTGTGGTGTGCTTTATTGTGGTTAGTGATCGGATTATATGCAACATAGAAAGCTTGTTATATGCATGAAAAATGCTTGAAATATTCACGAAAATTGATAAAATATGCAAGTTTAAATATAAAATTTTAAGAAGAAATGTAACTTTTAATTTTTCTATTTCCAAATCAGTATACATTTACTAAATAATTGTTTGATAGGTGATAATAGGTACAATAACATTACATGACATTAAAATTATTTATTATGTTTTGTAAACGTAAACAATCAAGTATTGTTCCAAATGTTCAGTGGTAAGATTGTGTTTCTGTTGTGTTTATATCGCGAATCCGACCAAAGTCACAATTATTACTCAATCGACCTTATATTTTGCGACTATTAAATTTACTTTTTACTATCACTTTTATCGCATTTCGGCACACAGGATGAGTACACGTACGTACAGTACGCGTACAGTGTGCGTATCATTTGTATGCCGATGACCTACAACTGTACTCTCATGCCAGGTTAGACGACGTGCAGTCAGCTATCACGAGTATCAACTCTGATCTATTAGCCATAAGCGCTTGGGCTGCAAGATTTGGTTTGGCAGTCAATGCAGAAAAGTGTCAATGTACAATACTCGGCAGTCCGCGGATAATCAGCAAACTTGATCCCCATGATTTGCCATCCATTGTCTATAACGGAACAGTGATCCCCTATAATCAACACGTAAAGAATCTCGGCCTATTCCTAGACTCGACGATGGAGTGGCAAACGCAGATCACTACCATATCGAATAAAGTAACAGGAACGCTTCGCTCGCTATATCGTTTAAAAAACTTTCTTCCTGTGAAGACCAAGACAGCGCTGGTTCAAACCTTAATCCTTCCTATCATCGATTATGCTGATGTGTGCTACCTCGACCTGAATGCAGATCTGCTCAATAAACTGGACCGACTTCTCAACAATTGCATTCGATTCGTTTTTAACCTGCGTAAATTCGACCACGTATCCACATTTCGGTCTCGGCTTAATTGGCTACCGATAAGGCAAAGACGAAGCTTGCGAACTCTTTCTTTACTGTATTCTATTTTAAACTCTCCTAATGCTCCTCCCTACTTAAAACTTCACTTTCAACTTCTTTGCACTACTCACGACCGTAATCTCCGTTCCTCCAAAAATCTTCTTCTTCACTGTCCTTCTCACTCCTCCAGTCTGGTACATTCTTCCTTTTATATCCAGGCCATTCTTCTTTGGAATGCGCTACCATTAAAGATCAAAATGGCCCCTAGTCGTGATAGTTTTAAGGCTATGGTCAAACGCCTATACCTAGGCCTTCTGACGGAATGAACTCGTCATTGAGGAATCACCTCTGCTGTTTATAAAATTTATATGTATGTATGTGTGTATGTATGTATTTATGTATGTATATATGTTTGTATATATGTATGTGTGTATATATATATGTGTGTATATATATATGTATTGTTTGCTTGTATTAGATATAAGATTATTTAGATTTGCCACATTTATATAACCAAATTTCAGAAATTATTGCTCACATTGCATTGCACCTGCCTAATTTATTTCTGCTCCACCCTAGGTCGACTGGCAGAAAATGCCTAAGGCATTAAGTCCGCCTTGTACCTTTTTTTTTGTGTGCAAAAGTTTTAAATAAATAAATACACTGCACTCCGATAATATTATAAGTGTACCGATAACATGTATCATAACTGGTTACTGCGCTTGTCTCTTCTTACTCTGTCACCACACGGAACGGAATTAATTGGTTCACTAATATTTGACTAATACCAGTAATAGATATGATATAATAATGTGTAATAACTAATACATTTAATAATAGGGTTACTTAAAAATAGTCCTAATGTAACATCTCTAGTAGATAGGTGAATGTATGTATAGGTATGACTCACCATTTCCAGTCAGTGCTTCAGTTAGAAATACCCGTTGCAGTGGTGGGAAATATATCACCATCATCTGTCCCACTAAACTCAGAGTAACAGCTATCACGAACATTTTGTTTGAGAACAGCCCCACTTGGAATACGGACTTGGTTTGCGAGCGACAACTCAGGGCATTGAACATATCGAAGAGCACAAAGCAAGTGAACGTCATGGTGGTATCTCTTGGGGTTATCTTGTTGTCGGACATCTGAAATTAAAAATACCTTTGAATACGTATGCTAGCAACCCAATAAATGTTACTCCGTATATATGTAATAAGTAAAACTGAAAATTTTGAATAAACCCCGATACAAACTAAAATAATAAAAATGAAGTATTAAGTTCTCTACAACAGGAATTGTCAAGTAATTGTCATTTAACCAATATACTGGCACATGTGAAGCACTTAATCGAGTAATCATATACCATTACATCATTTTGGAGCTGAGAATCTTACACTGCTGGACCGATATTAACTAAACATAGCCAAGACCAACCGCCAGAAAACTGGCTATCAAATGAAAAAAAAATGCACCGAAATCGGTTCAACCTTTTGAGAGCTACGATGCCACAGACAGACATCGACGTCAAAATTATAACACCGCTCTTTTTGCGTCGGGGGTTAAAAAATAGAAAAGGTATTCCTTTAGGAACTCGTGGCTGGTTGGCGCGAGCAGCGAGAAAATCCCTTCAAATAGATCGCCACACGCTCGTGAGACGGCTTGCTATAGTTTCAAATTTTTCTTCTCTTGAACAGCTGTTTTAGGCATATTATATCACCGAGTTATCTTCTACGACACACACGAGCAAAATAGGGGTGAATTGTATTCTTACTCTGTCACCACACCGAGACACACCTTAACCGGGTTGAGAGCCCTCAGCGCTCACCCATAGTCCGGGCTAAGCTGTGAAACCCATCTGCGACTAACAGCTATACACACAAAAAAAACGGAGACACACCGAGGTAACACGCCCTTAAAAAATATCAATGACTGCATAGTAGCAATTTGCTACTAAACTTTGGTGAAAAAGAGAATTGAAGACCCAAACATCCTCTCTTTCCGTTCCCATTCCAATCAATTCAATCCTGCAGCTTTCCCTCTTACGGTAAGTAGAGATTGAGCCGAGTCTCTGGTATTACTAAAGTATAAAAACGACAGTTACCATTTACAATCAGGTGGATTGTTCGCTCATCTGTCGGCAAAAGGCATAAAAAAGAAATAACGCGATATAGTTCATTGAATTCTAAATGAAAATATTACCACGAAGTTTGGTGTCTACAGTATTGCTTTCACTGAAAGGAAAAAAGTTTGCTGGTAAATATAGGTTCTGACCTCCCTATTGAAGACCCAGAGGGTGCCGGCGATGATGATAACGGCGGACAGGAGCACGTTGAGGAGCAAAGCACGGGAGATAATACGTCGCGTAGTATCACGAGGTCTACGTCGAAGAACCGAGTGGTCAACTGGTTCCACGCCCAGCGACTGCGCAGGAGGACCTGGAACCATAATATTAGATTATAATATATATTATATAAGCTTTCTTTCATTTAAACTCTTGTCACGCTATTTGAAATTGACCTACTATGCCGGTGGAACGAATTGGCGTAAGGGAATACATTCCACTGCTGGACTTTGAGCCTCCTACGCAATTGGAGGCATATTAACCTACAATACCATGCTCGTCAGACGGATTGGTATAGGGTTTTATTCCGGGTTTTTCATCCCTTAATCTTCTTTTACGACAACCACGGGCAAGAGAGTAGGTGGTGAATTGTATTCTTATGCCGTCACCACACGGATAAGCTCATATACTTTTTTTATATATTTTTAATTGTTTTTATATTTACGCGAACATAATACATATGAAATTAAACTATTTTTACAGATCTCATGGCATCTATCCATTATATCCATCATATCCAGAGACCACGCTTTTAAGTGTTCAAAATGTAGGCAAAGATGAAATACAAGCGCGATAAAATTCTTAAAATATGTTTATTTTTTTATGTTTATTTCTTATAGATAGAAACAAGGCGAAAGATATAAATATACCTTATTAAACTATTTGTTTTACAAAAGCTTACCGTCCATAATAATGTTGATCCACAATATCTGCATGGCGTTAAGCGGATTCGGTATGCCCATAAGAGTAGCGAGCGCGATAAGCGACAACGCAGCAATCGAAGTTGACAGTTGAAAACGCACGAAGTTGCGTATATTGTAGAATATACACTTGCCTTCCTCAATCGCCGAACTGAAAATTATATTAATTAAAATTAAACCTGCCCAGCTAAAGACATTTATTTGCCTGTGGTGACGGAGTAAGAATATAATTCATCAGCCCTTTTCTTATCTGTGCGTATTGTAAAGGCTGCTAAGCAATATTACATGCAGATAATATCTATGCAAGTGAAGGAAAATTCGAAATAAAATTTTATGCCAATCCGTCTGATCAGCATGGTAGAGTAGGTTTTTTTTTTAATATTGGGACAAATCCCGCCACACATTCGCATCATTGTAACTCCTCTAAGCTAGGATCCACAATGATCTCCATAGATCACATCGAGTTTGACCCTCAGGCAGAATAGGTTATGGTAAATTAGATTAGGTAAGGTATATACTACGCGACCCACTTTTTTATAATTTCCATCTTCTTCTCCCCATGTAATTGTAATTACCCATAACGCCAGTACCCCAGTAATTAACCATATACGCTACAACCCAACTATGCCCAAGCAAGGTATATTTGAAGACCGTATCCAGGCCGTGTAGTATCGATTCTCTGCCACGACTCGCCCCAATCCACTAGTGGTTGGGGCGGTAAACTACGTCCCCTCAAAAATATCCGCGGTCCGACGTCCTCGTCATCTTCTTGAAGAAGAGGATGACGCTATTACGATCGCCCAAGAAAGGGCCTACACCGCTCGCGTAGCGATAACAAATAAAACTCCGCGGTATCGGCCTCGCCGTCGAGGTCGAAAACCGCGCCGCGTAAAAGTCATTAACCTAAAGGTGGCCACGCCCACTTTGCTCTCAGCGACGCCCCGAGCCGAGGTCCGTTCCCCACAGGGAGAGCCCTCGGGCGATGTTCGCTTAACTTACTTACCGGGTTGAGAGCCATCAGCGCTCACCCATTGACCGCGTTAAGCTGTCAAGGTCATCTGCGACCAACAGCTACACACACACACACACACACACAAAAAAAAAAGCCGTGTAGTATGGGTATGTTCCCTTGATTGCCTTTTTGAGGCTCGAGCTCCCTCTACAGTGGAAGGGAAACTGATCTACTATACCACACTGGGTGATTTTATTTCGAAGTTTTCTGCTTTAGCATAGATGTTATCTCCATTTTACATCCCTCATTGATCATTTAGGACAGCCACAGACAAGATATGTGGTGGTAAATTGTATACTTACTCCGTCAGTACATGAAAAGATATATATGAGCTTAGACGTATGAGCTCGTGCTCTATAACAACCTGTCTGACCAGCGTGGTACAGTAAGGTCAATGGCCTTCCTATTGTGGAGGAGGCTCGAGCCGAGCTCGTACGACGCGTAATAAATTATTACTTACATTATAGTAGCGAAGTCATCATCGACGAGTATCATGTCGGCAGCCTCCTTACAAACGTCGGTACCATTTTTCCCCATAGCAATACCAATATCCGCGCGTTTCAGAGCCACCCCATCATTGACGCCATCACCTACAGACAACATACCAAATTTATTATCAAATATGATTAATCAGTTTCTTCCATGTGGTAACAGATTTCTACAATTCACCATCGCTATCTTGCCCATGGGTATGGTAAACGAAGCTTAAGGTATATAATATGCAGCAAAAGAAGGAAAACTTGAAAAGCTGACCAGCGTGATAATATCATCATCACATCTTAAGAGATATTGAACTTACTATACCACAGTGTTCAGACGTGTTGGTCGGTCTCACCCACGGGCAAGAAAGGAGGTGATGATTTGTATTCAAACTCCATCACCATTTCTATCTATACCAATAAATAAAATTGTTTGTAATGTCAAAATAATAGGCTTTTTTCATGCTCACACGGTTATTTGCACGACACCTATGCCTAAAATAGCAATTAAAAAATTTTTGTCTGTCTGTCTATCTGTCTGTTTGTTCCGGGTAATCTTCAAAACGGCTGAACCGATTTCAAAAATTCTTTCACCAATGGAAAGCTATAATATCAGGGCGTAAACTAGGCTATATTTTATCCCGGTATGCCCACGGGAACGGGAACTACGCGGGTAAAACGACTATAACCTATAACCGAAGCGAAGCGAGGGCGGGTTGCTAGTTACTAATAAAAAAGAGCGTCCGTACAAAGTACGCAAGCCAGAAGTGGAACTTCTTTGGTGCCACGTGATTTTCGTCAATATTAAAAAAAAATAATTGTACTCTCTCGATCTTTCTCACTCGGTTGCTCCCTACTCTCGCTCCATGGCTGTGCTTTGTGCTATGTTCAACTTTTCTCACTCTCTCTCAATTGGTCTCAAATGCTCTCTCTGTCTTTTAGGACAAAAACGTCCCACATTTTCGTATCACAAATTGCGTTTCATCCGTAATTTGCACGCAAAGAAGTTTCGCTTCAAAAAACAAAATGAGGCAACAATGAAAATAATGTACCAACCAGTCATGCCAACAATATTGCCAACTCGTTGTAACGACTTGACAATAGCCAGCTTATGCTTCGGTGTTACTCGGTAGAACACGCTCACCTGGAAACAATTACAACATATGGTATAAAAAAAAACTAGCAATTAAAGTTATCTGCTTTGGAGGAGATATCCGAAAAGGTCACCAGCTTGATGGGCTGTTGAAGTTAAGAGATATAAGCCCGCTAATGAGCAAAGCCAAACGGCGGAGAGAACCATACTATGTAACGTTGGACTTTTGGTTTCGTCACAGTATGCATTAGGCTGTATGCGGTTACCTGTTCATATGTCAAAAGTGACATTTGACACTCAAAAAAAAACAAAAAAATGTCTCACTTTTCGACCCAGCCTCCAAATGTTGTGAGCGTAATTTTTTTTAGAATTTGCATTATCAGAGTTCAATCTTAGTTCCTTATACAAGATTGTTGCTTAATTATGGACGGGCTTATACACCTTATGGGGGAAGCCATATTTTTTAAGAAACCGGTAAGATTTTCGGTTAAATGTGATAATGTCGTGTGTTTTCGCCCCATATTAAAACTTAGTTTTTATTTACAGCTATTGAAAGCGGTTTCTTTCTTGCTTCCTTGTTATCTTCCTTACGTCTTGTTTCGTTCGTATTTTGGATATTTCGTCTTCGTGTATTATTCCCTGGATGGGTGGATTATGAATTCTCCCTTCGCCTTTGTGTCAACCCACAGCCATGGAACTGCCATTTGCGAAGCCGAATAATGAACATATGAAATACTAGTGAATTTAAATTACCTCTTACGGCATAAAAGGTATTTAATTAAATTTTGGTTATTTTCTACCACATTGCAGACATGACCCACATTAGAGTTATCTAAACCGTTATAAATAAGTATGTATTAGATTGCTATATAGAATTTCAAGTGTATCATAATTGCTCTCACAAGGAAAATAAAGTTATGGAAGGCACATGTTGCATTTTCTTTAACTGTTCCCTTTGGACCCTTCGGAGAAGTTAAAGTTCAATGAATCTTGTCCGGCACTTTAGAGCTTTCTCCTGGCGCCTGATTAACTTACTTTTAGTCTACTTTATTTGGAGAAGCCCTAACCTCTTGGTATGTATAACAATTTTTTAAATCATAAACTTCTCACAAGGAAAAAAATTAACTCAAATTGTTAATTTTTTAATATTACAACTAGCCCTAAAGAAAACTGGTTAGCAAATAAAATAAGCGCATTCATTTACCGTGTAGGTTTAAAATGAATGGTTTATGATGTGCCAACCACCCCTTTTTCAGTTTTAAAAACTGGTTGAAGGATCACCAGGAGAATCGGCAGTAGAATCCTTCTGTTGTAGGAGAGTTTTACTGCCGATTAGAGGCAGTGGAAATCGGGTGTTTGGCTACTTAGAATTTGTTTTTGGCAAAATCAATGTTACTTTGATCACATAAACGATTTAAACATCTCCCATTCAAACCTAGCCGGTCCCTTGTGCTTTGCCCTATGCAAAATTTTGTTGATACTTTTCACCTGACTCAGGGTTGAAAGCTGATGTTAAGATGTGACAATAGTTTGTATATAAATTCCTAGATCAACAAGATACTGATTAAAGATATTTTTATTAGATACAAGAGTAAAATTGGCAATTAAATAATTCTGGATCTGTGGTGTGGTGACGAAGTAAGAATACATTTCACCACCCCCTCTTTTACCCACGGGTCTCGTAAAAGACGACTAAGGGATATAACATGTATATAACATCTATGCAAGAGTAGGAAAACTCGACACAAAACCCTATGTCAATACATCTGACCAGCGTGGCATAGTAAGTCAATTTCTCTGCCAAAGTGGAGGAAGCGAGCCCAACAGTGGGATGTATATTAGCTGAGATGATAATTGAAACTTACTGTATCAATGATTCTATCTAGATCTTCATCAGCCATGATCTCCAATTCCTCACCCGATAGTGACTGGGAGTGAAGCACATCCAAGCCTACCATTTGAGCTGAAAAAAAAACCAACAAATCTAAAAACTTAGGTGCTGTGTGGTAGGAGCTACGAATACTACCAACCCTTAGAGCTCATTACTCATGGGTGTCGTAAAAGATGACTAAGAGCTTCATCAGACACGAGGGCCAGCTCCATCTGATGTTATTTAGTGAACAATTACATTCATAAGGAGGGTTGACGTCAGACCGGCAGCCGGTCATTAAACTAATGGCAGTAACTTTTGTAATATGTAATATGAAAGAAAAGTACATATTGAGTCGACCCAAAGAAAGAGCATCATCACCATGATGATCATAATACCAATATTTTATTAGCAGTGCCAGTGTCGCGAGTTCGAATCCCACGCAGGACAAAACTATGCGATCCACAAATTGTTGTTCCGAGTCTGGATGTAATTTGTGTCTGTTAGTTATATGTTTATAAAGTCCCCCGCAATACAAGAATTATCAACTTCGTGCAGGATTGTAGTCTTTAAAAAAAATATCTACCTGGTTCTTTTTTCTTTTGTTAAGACTGTAAAATAATACCACTACAAAAGGAACTTTTAAAAGAAGGAAATGGCGACCTTTGTTTCATCACAAGTAGGCCCATATTTTTCAGTAGGTCAATTATGGCTATGACTTGGAGTACGTACCAACGGCAAGCGCAGTAGGTCTGGCATCACCGGTGACCATCTTTACATCAACCGAAGCCCTGGCAAGGGTGGCGACGGCGTCCCTGACACCTTCCCTTGGTGGATCACAGACACCACACACGCCCGTATACGTTAGAGCCTCCAAACGACTGCCACGACACATTGCTATTATGCGAAGACCTGAAATTATGCAAAATAATAAAAACTATAAATAAATATATGATTTTCTGCAATCCAGACACTCACCTATCAAGGTCTACTGTTGAATATAGGGCTTCCCATGAAGGGGATAATTGCATAATCGCCAAGCTAAGTAACCTAGTTGGCGATTATAGTTAGTGTTATGAATTGCCCGAGACTACCGCTGTTTACTATCCATAGAAGTAGAAAAAACCAGCTATCACCAATAAAGTAGAAAAGAGTACTATTCCACAAACTTATATAATAACAACCCCTAAGCTTTAGATATACATAAAAAGAGGCTATTGAATATCATTACAACAAAAGAAACTCTAATCCCTATAGTAATTATTTTAGCCAGCGTGATAAAAGAGAGTTGAAGATGAATTTTTGACGTGATAACGTCTTATAAATCGATGAATGCTGGCTGCACGCACAAAAAAGTATGACTCATTGTCACGTTCCGCCTGAGCCGAGCGTGCAAGAGAGAGCGCGGTACATCCGCGGCTTCGTTTAGGCGGATCGTGCCTCCCAGCCTACCAGAGGTGTCAAACTCAATTTTGCAGAGAACCATATATTAAATTTTGAATTCGTAGACGGGCCAGAATTATCATAACATTTTATTTATTAAATTATATAGTATATAATATACGGTTGATGAAGATCATATTAATTTTACCTGGCAATATCGATACGGCCTAGGGTCCGAATGCGGCCCGCGGGCCGTAGCTTTGACATGACTGACCTAAGCATTCGACTTGTCACGCATGTATCTCTAAGTAAAAAATATTTGAATTAACAACTTTATCAAAAATAATTTAATTTTCAATTAACTCCTTTTTTATATTATACAAAATAATCGTTATTTTTATTATATCTTATTTATTAATATCATTATTCAGTGATAATAATTCATAAATGTATGCAATATTTCATGTTTTCTTATATGTTATAACATAAAATTGTCGTCCGTGAACAGACTTTACAGACATTTTTTTTGTTTAGTAGCAAAAGTCAATATTTACCCATTCTAGCAATATTGTAAGCTTCAGCAATGAAATCGTTCTGTTTCTCCTTGGTCATGGGTGCGTAGTTACCACCACTGTCGACGTACTGTGTACACAATGGTAATACTTTCTCTATTGCACCCTTGACATACACCTCCTCTTTAAGCTGCCCGTCGTTATACTTTGGAGCGCATTTCACCACCATCATTTTAGTTTCTGAACTGTAATAAAATGATAAATAGCAAGTTATTTAATTGGAAATGTAAACTACGTCATAGAAATACAGGCCAGTTCATCTCGGCACATATATATCTCATTGTGGAGTGAACTTAGACACACCACATTGGTCAAGAATGTTGGTATAGAACGTTATTTAAAAAATTTAAATTCCTTGTCTTGCATAGATGTTAACTGCACATTAGATCTCTTACCCCTTTACAACACCCGCGGCTAAGACAGGTTTTGTTGAATTTCTTATTCTGTCTAATGACAGACCTCCCTTGTAATCAAGGTAAAGCTAACATTACAAAATAACTTTTTCAAATCGCAGTTACATACTGAGATTAGCGTTTTCATATAAATAAACTCATCATCCTTATAATATTTATATAAATAATACTTCTTTGTGTACATACAGTGACAGAACGCCTAAACTGCTGAACCGATCTTGACGAAATGTTTTGCGTATTGAGGTAGATTCTAGATGCTTAATCGAATCTTAGTGAGTGGTGATTTCCGTATGGTCATGGAGTAAGTGAATTGCATTCACCACTCCATTTTTTACTTATAGGTGATCGTAAGAGACACAGGCACAAGCAGATAACATCACTGCAAGAGACCAACCCATCTCTCCAGCGCGGTATAGTAGGTTAATTCTTCCCACACTGTGAAGGAAGCCTCGCGCCCAGCAGTGGAACATGTATTTTTTTTTTAACCGAGATGACAATGATGACTGGACTGATGGACCGCCAGGTATTAACTCGATAAGAGTGCGACTGCGCAAGTGACGCAGCAGCCACATTGTTGTTTATTGCTGGGGCGTCGACCAGAACGGTATCCGAAATAAATAACTCGGCAGGTGATTCACGGGGGTCAAGGAATCGACACCAATGCTCAGTCCAATAACGATTGCTGGTGATCGGACAATGCCTGCCATACAAAAAAGGTAGATTTTAAAATGTTTTATATTATCACTTTGTCTCGATAGGTGACGCTACGATCAATTTCCAGAAATCCATTTTTTTTAAATTATAGTGAATGGCGTTATTAGAGTCTAGATAGTTTAATATAGAGTTTACCTAAAGGGTATCTCATGCAGCCTGGTGTATTGTTCCCTGATATCGTTCATGCCGTGTTTGAGCGCGCACGCTAATAAAGCGCCCTCTGTCTGCTGCCCGTACAAAGTTTCGTCCCGGATCAAAGCGTTGTTGCAAAGCACACCAACCTGGAATTTACATTTGACTATGAATAAACTAAAAAATAATATCATGGATTGAAAATTTTCATTAAAACCGTTGCTGATGCACTAAATCAATCCTACAATCAATTTTAAGCTTTACATGTAGGCCCATTAGGGTCTTTTATAGTTATATTTATGAATTTCTTGCGAGGCTCAATACAATTGAAAGTGTTCTCTGGGATATTCTAAGGTGAAACCTCGGTATAATTTTTCCTCTATCTTGGCAGCCAGGACCCACAAGTCTCTAGGAGTTACAGTTATATGTAGCGAAACTAAATAAAAAAAACTACAGCCTTATTGCGTCTAAACATGAATTTAAGAAGTTTCGACCGCATATAGTGACGTTGTGGTGAAGATAGCTAACTACCGTATCAATATCTTGGGTTAGAATACCACGCAGGACAACACTTAACCCATTAACGACCGAGAATCGTATTTTTTTCATCATTTTAAGGCAAATTCTCATCATTAAAGAATGAGAATTATCAAATTAAAAATATGTAAAGTACAGGATACTTTGCAGTGTGTTCTTTCAGAATCCGAGGTTGAAATTACGGTATTTCCACTAGAAAAAAAATGGCCGCTTTTAAACAAAAAAAATGCGGAAAATCGAAGACATTTTTTTTCATAATTTCTTTTCCCATAGAAAACGCCGAATGGCCTCCTCTTTTTTTTCAACCACAAGTGAAAGTTAAATCGAGTGAAATTGAACACTAGGGGGTTTTCGAGGTCGCTGATTACGATTATTCGATTCGAATAAGTGTTTGGATTTTCGGCCGGCCATATTAGATCCGTCATCTTGAATTTTCAAATTTTGAGAGCAGAATCGTAATCAGTGACCCCGAAAACTCCTGAGTTCCCAATGTCATCCGATTCAAATAGGTTTTGGATTTTTGGTCGGCCATATTGGATCCGCCATTTCGAATTTTCAAATTTTGAGGGCAGACTCGTAATCAGCGACCTAAAAAAACGCCGAGATATCAATTTTCGAGAGGAACAGATTTTTTTTCTATTTTATGCGAAACGTGAAATTTTGCTCGCCGCTCAAGCAGTGAAAAACGTCATTTCGGTGGTGCAAATATTGATTTCTACTAATTTAAAAAATTCGTCGTTCAACTAAAACTATTTAGTGCACTCGTGGTTGAAAAAAAAGAGGGTGTCATTCGGTGTTTTCTATGAGAAAAAAGTCTACGATTTTTCGCGTTTTTTTTTTGTTTAAAAGCGGCCATATTTTTTTTCTAGTGGCAAAATCGTAAATTCAACCTCAGATTCTGAAAGAGCACACTGCAAAGTACGGGAAACCATATCTTTTATTTGAAAATTATCGTTTTTAGTGATGAGAATTTGCCTTAAAAATTATGAAAAAAAATACGATTCCCGGTCGTTAATGGGTTAATACGATCCACAAATGATTGTTTTGGGTCTGGATGTAACTGTAGTCCTTTAATTATATGTTTGTAAAGTCCTCCGCAATACAAGGAGTATTTCCTTAGTGCAGGGTGTTGTCTTTAATTTTAAAAACACCGAGTATACCTCTAGCATGGTGTTAACAGCCATCCTGGCAACGTCAAGGTCGCGACCTTTGTAAGCGCGCAACTGTACGTCACCACGTGAGTTGTAACCGGTGCCAGTCACCTCGGCGATATGTCCACCACTTGTTGATATCGTAGTCACGGTCATTTCGTTCTTCGTTAGCGTTCCTGAGAAAAATTTTTGATTCAAATTATCTAAACATCTATACAAATAACTACACAAATAAAATTGAACTTTTTTCATGCTCACACGGTTATTTGAACGACACCTATGCCTAAAATACGTTCTAATTTTCTGTCCGTCTGTTTGTTTATTTGAGGTAATCTTCACAACTGATGGACCGATTTTGATAATATTTTACTACCAGGTACTACTAGGTCTATATAAGGAGTAACTTGGGCTATATTTTATCCTGATATTCGAACGGAAACTATACGTGTAAGGCGATTGAAACCGAAGTGAAGCGAGGAGTTGCTAGTGTGTTATACACAAACCCTACTTGGGCCTATACATAATTTCAACTGTGCATTTTACTTTTTTTTTTATATTTTCCGAATGGTGACGGAATAAGATCAAATCATTTATTCTGTATAAGCTCCTTAAGGGCACTTACATATTATCAAATTTACACATCGTTTGAAAACAATACAATAATCTACCACCGGATCGGAACGCGGCCACAAGCTGAGAAGATACGGCAAGAAACTCAATGGACCGTCTTTTTTTTAAATCTTTTAAATATATGTATATAATTTTTTACTTCCTACAACATATATGGTATTAGCTCTAGTGTGAATCCATAACTTAGCTCCCGAATACAATTCACCCCCACTCTTGCCCGTAGGTATAGTAGACGACTAAGGTATCATAATATGCAAATAACATTATCATTATATGCAGATAACAACCCAAATTAAAGATAGGTAATGGTGTAGATAGGTATCCCGCCGGGCTGCCCAGTCTGCCCACGTAGGTCAGGGATTCGGTACCAGTGGTCGCCTCACTGGCAAAGGGCAATACAGTAGGTTATGAGGGCGGGCACACCGACAATTCGTCACCCAAGAGATTGGGCGTATATGTTCAGATCAGCCTACGAAAAAAAAAAAAGTATTAAAACTCACCAGTCTTATCGCTGCAGATGACATTAACACATCCCAAGGTTTCAACGGTTGGTAGTTTCTTGACGATGGCATTCCTTTTCGCCATACGCATCACACCCAAGGCGAGGGTAACAGTCACGACGATTGGGAGACCTGCAATCGCGATATATAAATATATCAATAATCATCATCATTTCAATGAACCAAAACGTGGGCACGCCCACTTTGCCTCCAGCGACGCCCCAAGCCGAGGTCCGTTCCCCACAGGAGGAGCTCTTGGGCGATGTCGCTTAGCATACTTTTCACCGGGTTGAGAACCCTCAGCGCTCACCCATAGTCCGCGTCAAGCTGTCAAGGCCATCTGCGGCCAACAGCTGTACACACACACAAAAAAAAACATAATTTCAAGTAGTACACGTCCCACTGTTGCGCTCGAGCCTCCTCCATAATGGCAGGAAAATTGACCTACTTTTTTTTTTTTTTGGGGGTGGGTTGCGGTTGGCGCGCTCCTCGCACCACTCCGTCCGGGGCGACAGAGGGACGTAAGCACGCAACTCCCGCAACCCACTCACGATGCACGTCGCCTTCGTCGTTGGGCCGACCACCGGAGCAGGGTTACTTGTCATCAGTGGTCGGCCCGACGGAATACCCCCTACGTGGGGTACCCTCCCATCGACCGACGTCCCCCCCCCCCTCGGGGAGGACGTCGGTCTTTCCTCACGCGGTCGGCCTCTCGGCGGGTGACGGACTAATCCCCGGTCACGTCCCCCGCGGCCTCGGCAAATTGACCTAATAAAACACGCTGGGCGGTCGTATTGGTTTAATTTCTATTATATCTTACCCGCTACAGAATTAGTTAAATTGAAAAACTCCATAATATTTTATTTTATTTTAAATGTTCTTTTATATAACAACATGAATACATTATAATGCTTTCACATTAAATTAACAATAAATACAACATGAGGTGTGTAGGTAATAATTAAAAAAAAACAATGATCGTATAATTGTACCTAAAATACTTCGTAAAATAATACTTTGATAATTTCATCGTTAATTTAATAATATCAGTTGCTTTGAAATTGAATATAACCATTTTGTACTAGAGATTTCAGTTATCAGTCAATGATACCCGCCGCTATTTTATTTAAAAACATCTCTTCCCTATTAAATCTCGGTATTTTTTTTTTTGGGGATTTATAATAGGAGGGGAATTACCTTGCAGAGATGACGTCTGATAGGATCGTATGGAAGAAGATGACAATATCGCGTCGACCTCAAGTAATTGGGATATAACCAAATAATAATGATGAGGGAAATTGGTATAGGTATACCATACTGGTCGGACATGAAGGTATAGGGGTTCATTTCAAGTTTTCCTTCTGTTGCACAGATGTTATATGCATACTACACTCGATAATAACGTGGTGCAAATATAAAGCCTTACTGCAGAATTCGAACAAAGGCGAACTTGATCATGGATTATTTTCCTAGTACCAAATTCTTTTGGATACAACTATGAATTAAACAGTTGCAATTTGGTTTCGCCCCATCTGCTTATAGAACGAAAATCATATATTTAATCTAATTAAAATTTTCATGATGTAGGACTATTTTTACGGATTTCATAGCGTTTATACCTATTTAATTTACGATTGTCCGCCGTTTTAGACACTTTTCAGCGTTCATTATCACGGGCGGACTAAGATTTCTCACATCCGACAAGTCATCATTATTAAAGATTTCTACCCGCTACAGAATTAGTTATTAAATTTTACTATTAAGTTATTGATATTTATTATAAATAAAATTCATTCCCCGTCTCTTGCCTGTGGATGTCGTAAAAGACGACAAAACATACGATTTTTAAAAATATATTACGATTAAATTTACGAGTCTTTTGAGACACAAATATCTTCAAATCCATCATACATTTTAAAAGCTTCGGATAATACGGGTCAATGTAAAAAGGTTCTCATATATAATATTCACGCTATATTAACCCATGAGAGACTTTAAAAGAAACTCAAATGTGTTTCGACGTATCCGCTTCCTGTTTATTCTTAAACATATACTGTGAAAGGTATTACGGCAACGAATATGTCGCCTGTTTAGTAAACAAAAACTTAAGGTTTATTGCGACCTTTTTTTTTTGTTTTTGGGCTACGGTCAGACCGCCCGCCGCCCGGCCCTGTCCGGGCCTGCCTTCGTCGGTGCCTGAGGGTCAAACCTCGGTGTGATCTATGGAGACCATTGTGATCTTGGCAATACAGGAGTTACAATTGTGGGAATGTGTGGTGAGATTAGTTCTAAAAAATATCACATACAACATATATACAGATAAACATAATCATCAGGTCGCAATAAACCTTGTGGGTGACCGGGCTCGGGATTTAGTCCGTCACCCGCGGAGAGGCTCGCGAAAGCCGGCGTCCCGGGCAGGAAACGTCGATTGGGAGAAGGTAACCTCGGGGTATTTTGTCGGGTCGACCACTGATGCCAAGTCACCCTGCTCCGGTAGTCGGCCCAACGACGAAGGCGACGTGTCGCGGGTGGATTACGGGTGTGCGTGTTTACGCCCCTCTGTCGCCCCGGACGGAGTGGTGCGAGGAGGAGGAGGTAAATTTTCTACGTCATCTTTTACGACACCCACAGACAAGAAAAAGAGATGTTGAATTCTACTTTTACTCCTTCACTACACGTAAATTACCTTCAGGAATAGCAGCAACGGCTAAACTGACACTAATGGTGAACATATCCTGAAGAGCCTTGCCCTGAAGCCAGCCAGCCACCATGATGAATCCAATGATGCAGAACGAGTACAAAGATAATTGAGCGCCCAACGTATCCATAGTTTTCTGTAGAGGTGTCTTTGGTGCTTCCTCGGCTTGCATCATACGGAATATATCGCCGAATTCCGAACGTTCACCAGTGCTTACTACAATACCCTGAAATTATAATTGTAATAATAAGGAACAATGTAGGAAGAATGAGGAACAATATTTGCCTCCTGTTGCCCATATGGCCTGCATGTCTATGGCGACCGTTTAGGGGGGCCCATTCAGTGAGTTAGCGAGTCACCGTCTGCCACAGTTCAAGACGATAAAGGTATTGAAGGCAGCCGACGGTTTTTAAATCAAGTTTTTAGTTAAACCAGTCCATTGAACCTCCAACCCCATAAACATATATTAGATACCATCATCACACAATAGTTTTACACCTACCGTTGGCAGTCCACGTCTGTTATGTGCAGACGTGGAGTGTCATCCGCAGACGTCCCATCCCATTTTAGATTAAATTTCTCCAAAGGCCTCTGCGTGTTGGATCCATATCCCCATGTAAGCCTTTCAAAGGGTATCTTCTCTAGGAAGATCCCGTGAAACAGAGATACAGGAACAATGACAATTTTTTTTAAGTCAATCATTGTCATCATGAACATCATCATCTCCACTCATATACCTCCCACTACTGGGCTCAAGCCTCTTCCACATTGGGAAGGCAATTGTTCTAGTATACCACGCTGGATAGATGGATTGGTACAGGGTTTTCTTTCGAGTTTGCCTTCTTTTGCATAGATGCAATAATGTCAAAAACAAACGCGATGAAATCTGTTATCAAAACGTTTATACCAGATATATATTTGCCCTCTAAGAACTCGTTTCTTAGAGAGTTCATTATTACTTATACAATAATAATTAATCATGGGCACCGGCCATTGGCTTATTCATTAAACACAATTACTTTTCTATTGATCTTGTAATAACTGTCTTGTTACGACACTTATTGGCGCCATAGTGGTCATCCACCCAGTGGTTGAACGATATTATTGTTATATTTATTCCGATAATACCCACCTAACTTTCACATTTAAGGACTTATTCATCATCAACACAGTTCACATACACCCCACTGCTGGGCTCGAGCCTCTTCTACAATGGAAGAGAAAGCTACTATCCCCAGCTGGTCAGACGAATTGGTTTAGTTTTATTTCGAGATTTTCTTCTCTTGCATGGATGTTATATTACAATTTATCCCATAGTCATCTTTTACGACATCCACGGGCAAAAAAGGAAGTGGTGAATTGTATTCTTACTTCGTCACCACGCGGAAGGCAATAGTGTTAAGTTAAACCACTCCATCGAACTCCCAAACCTATAGTTAGATATTAATCAAATAATAGTTTTACACCTATCGTTGCCATTATACAAGTGTTATTTGCAGACGTGGAGTGTCATCGTTAGATGTCCCATCTCGTTCATAGATTAAATTTCTCCAAACACCGCTGCGTGTTGGAACCTTGTCCTTATGTAAGCCTACCAAAGGACCAGGTATGTCTCCAATTGAAAGATCTTGTAAAAAAATATAGGAAACAAAAGTGTATTATAGCCACACTGCTGAATTGGTCACATCATCAATGTAGCCAATTATACCATAATTCAATTAAAAAAAAAGCTAGACCTCACCTTAGCATTGCCACATCTAACAAGGGTGCCCATAAAGGCGATGTTATCCTTATTCACTCTCCCAGCAGCAGCTTTATTGGGCAATACATTTTTAACGGCTGGTTCAGTCTCTCCCGTAAATGACGACTCGTCGATGGCCAGGTCTGTTGAATCGTAAAGCCTCAAGTCCGCAGGTACACGATCCCCGACATTCAGATGTACTATGTCGCCAGGTACGAGATTCCGCGCTAAGAAATGTTCAAGGCTGCCTTCGCGAAGACTGTCAAAGAAAATAGAATACTGTCAAGTTTCTTCATTATAATTGAGTTTTTCCGTGTGCAATGGGATAAGAATTCACTATCTTTCTTGCCCGTGGGTGTCGTAAAAGATCACTAAGGAATTATTACAGATAACTTTTACGTAAGAGAAAGAAAAGTATTGTATAGTAGGTTTCTCTTCCATTGTAGAAGAGGCTCGAGCCCAGCAGTGGGCAGTATGTGAACTATGATGATGACGAATACGCCCTTAATGTGAAAATTAGGTGAGTATTATGGGTATAAATCTAAACCAATAAATAAAATTGGAGTGTCTGTTTGTAATGTCAAAATAATGGACTTTTTTCATGCTCACATGGTTATTTGCACTATACATATGCCTAAAATACGCTTTATATTTTTTTTGTCTGTCTGTCTGTCTATCTGTCTGTTTGTTCCGGGTAATCTTCAAAACGACTGGTCCGATTTCAAAAATTCTTTCACCAATGGAAAGCTATAATATCAGGGCGTAAACTAGGCTATATTTTATCCCGGTATTCCCACGGGAACTACGCAGGAAAGACGACTGAAACCGAAGCGAAGCGAGGGCGGGTTGCTAGTATAACAATAAAATCATTCCACCACTGGGTGGGTGTCTATATGACGTCAATAAAGTCTCATAACAAGACAGTTATTATAAGATCCATAGAAAAGCAATTGTGTTTAATGAATAAGCCAATGGCCGGCGCCAATCATTAATATTATTGTATAAGTCGTAATGAACTGTCTAAGAAACGATATTATGTAGAAATTGCGTCTCGTATGAAGGTATTGATACCAGATTTTATCGCGTTTCTATTTGCTTTTTTTTTTTATTGCAAGTAATGGCAAACGAGCAAATAGTACACCTGATGGTAAGTGTTGCAGCCGCTCATGGACCTTCACAAGGCCGCTGCCTACTGCGAAGGGAATGAAGGGAGTGTGAATGCATGCATTGAGGCTCGGTGATACCAAAGGCACCACCAACACCCTCCACACGCGAACAGCCTCAGAAAGTTGGGCTTCCGGCTCTCTCGCTCGCCGAACGAAGCGCAGTAACAAAATGCTACTACTCAGACGTCGATTTTCTGCGAGAGCGTGGTACCACACCGGACGGACTGGCCCGCGGCTGTAGACAGATAACTGTCGACAGTGTGGTCCTACCACTACTCAATTTTTCCCCTTAAGACCATTTTTCAAAGTTCATGGTCATGGGAAGACTAAGGCGTCTCAGGTCCAATAAATCATCGTTATTTGTATCAAAGCAAACTTGCCATCTTCATCATCCCAGTCCATAAACGTCGCACTGTTCGGCTCGGGCCTCCTCCGCTATGGGAGGAAAATTGACCAACGATACCACGCTGGTCAGACGTGTTGGTATAAGATTTTATTTCGAGTTTGCCTTCTCTTTCATAGATATTATATGCATATTATATCCCTTACTTGTCTCTTACGACACCCATGGCCAAGAAAGGGGGGTGGTGAATTGTATTCTTATTCCGTCACCACACGGATAAGGCAAACTTTACAATCATACAATTAATGAACACAAATTACATTCAGACTCAACAGTCATTTGTGGATCGCACAAAGAATTATACTTCGTGAAAATCAACCCAACGATACTCCGATTGGGAGGCAGGTATTTAGACCAGCACGACATCTGTACAGTATTTGAAACATTGCATTGAAATATTTATAAGACTCCCTGCATTAAGGAATAACCTTAAATCAATCATGTGCTTACGGATTAAAAAAACAGTGACAACGTACTTTTTTCTCCGTGAAAGACTTAAAACGGTCTGAGAAATCACCAGGTGAATGAGCAGCCGGGGACGGTACCCAAAAGGATAACTCACCGGGCTGACCTCTCAGATGTCAAGTATCGGTACCAGTGGGCCTGCCAATGGCGAAAGGGGGGAAGGGCTCAGTAGGTTATGCAGCCGTACGCCGCCCTCGTTGATAGATTGATGTATGGGTCATGAGAAAACTAGAATAAATGGTACGTGGTGATGGAGTAAGAATACAATTCACCACTCTCTATCTTGCCCGTAGATGTGTAAAAGATGACTAAGGGATATAATATCCATATAACATCTATGCAAGAGTAGAAGAACTAGAAATAAAACCCCATACCAACCTGTTTGACCAGCATTGTATAGTAAGGTCAATTTCCCTTCTATTATGGAGGGCACTCGAGCTAATTAACGTCCTATTGTTGGACGTTTATTAGACGGGATTATGATGATGAATATATTCTCACCAGTTGCATGTCGGCGGCACCAGTTTGTTCAGCTCCTCAAGTGACTTCTCTGAGCGGTACTCCTGCACGAATGCAACGGTCACAACGATTATGATCGCCACCGTGATGGATATAGCATCGTCGAACTGCCGCATACATACGCTGACTACTGCCGAACCTGTCAACAAATATATCGAGTCATGAAACACTAGCCCAGCTTCGTTTGCATTCTATATGTATTGTAAATAAAAAAATTGGCAGTTACAGAGACTGCCGATCAAAGTGAAAACTTAGAACATTTAGTATTAATATTTTAAATTTCATATTGTTTGAAATAAAAGTGTCAACATCAATCTGGTTTTCACATCTATTGAGAATCCGAGCAACAATTATATCGAATGAAATGTCCGTATAAAAATGCCATTTTTGACATGTCTTTATGTACGTAGGGACCGTCGATATGCATGTAGGTATGTATATATGGTTTTTTATTATTCAAAAATATATTACGGGCTGTACAAGATCATGACAAAATCTAAATACAATTCAATTGAAATAATCAAACAAAAATACTATTTAAACAATGCACGGTACATATACATTGAACTTTTCACTAAATCCATTCAATTTCACTTATAAGATGCACACAGCACTATACGACAGATGCATAGCTACAGATATACTGCTATAAGCATATCGGTGATGCGAACGCATGAGATTTTACCCACACAAAAAGTGTCTAAAGCCCCCACTACACGTCGGCAGATGCGCCCGCAGATGTCATCGGCGGACGCGTCCGCCAACGTGTAGAGGGGGTGATTTGCTCGTCTGTGGTAGGTATTTGACGTCCGCAGATGCATCCGGCACTCATCCGTTAGTTGTCGGTTTTTATAACACGGATCAAAGGGTTTCAACGCCAGCGCTGAGTGTTGCGTCCACACGTCTGACGACGCATCCGTGTTCATCGGAAGCGGATGAGAATGCACGCGTGATTTCTGCAGTATTTTTTCGTTCTTTCTTTTTTACTTGCTCGTTAAAATGGCTAACACGAACACTGACAAAACATTCAAATTCCTGGAGCTGTATCAAGCAGAAATTCGAACAAAATTATCAAATTCTCGGGATGGCTCTGCATATATGTAGTTCTAAAAGCTAGCTATCCACGCTATTCCTGCGAAAAAAAAATTGCGTCCAGGAGGATGTGTTAAAAAAAATTGCAATAAATCATCATCATCATCTCAGCCCATATACGTCCCACTGTTGGGCTCGGGCCTCCTCCATAATGGAAGGGTATTTGACTACTATACCACGCTGGTCAGACGTGTCGGTATAGGTTGGTATAGGGTTTGATTTCGAGTTTTCCTTCGCATAGATGATGCGTTTTATATCCCTTAGTCGTCTCGTACGATCACCCACGGGTAAGAATGAATGTGTGGGGGATGGTGGTAAATTTTATTCTTACTCCGTCACCACACGGAAGGCAAAAAATACATTATGGAAATGATTTTTTTTCCACATTATTCGGTTTCTATGTATGCTGATTACAGCGTCCACCACGTTCCTCTTCTCCATTTTTTTATTAATAACTATTGCGATGGACACTTAAATAGTACTTAAAGGTCCTAAATAAATAAATGGCTGCAACAGCTACGGTCTCAATATCTATTTCGCGTGCGTCCGTCAAGAATCAATACAGACTGATCGGCCTGCAGACGTGTGGACGTTGCACAGAGATCCATCCGCGGATGCATCTGACGACGTCTGCGGACGCATCTGCCGACGTGTAGTGGGGGCTTAAGACGCACAGCATACTGCGCCTGTGCTCGTCATGAGCATGTCTGTGACGCGAACCCATAAGGTTTTCCCTTACCAAAAAGCAACAATTTTACGGCTTTTATCGCGTATGTATTTGATTTTTGACTGCAAGAGATTTTGTAATAACTGTACTTTTGTAATAATTAATTATGAGATCTTTGTAATAACGATGAATTTGTGAGACATCTTATTCCCGCCCGTGACCATAAACGCTGTAAAGTGTTCGAAACGTTGGTCAATCAAAAATCAAATACAAACGTGATAAAATCAGTAAAATAGTTTTATTTACAAGATCATTAAGTGACATGCAAATAATATCTATGCAAGAGAAGGAAAATTCGACATAAAATCTTATGCCAACACGTCTTTTATTTTTTTTTTGGGGTGGGCTACGGTCGGCGCGCTCCTCGCACCACTCCGTCCGGGGCGACAGAGGGGCGTAAGCACGTACACCCGCAACCCACCCGAACACCACGTCGCCTTCGTCGTTGGGCCGAGCACTGGAGCAGGGTTACTTCTCATCAGTGGTCGGCCTGACGAAATACCCCCTATTTGGGGTACCCTCTCATCGACCGACGTCCCCCCCTCGGGGAGGACGTCGGCTTCTCGGCGGGTGACGGACTAACTCCCCGGTCACGTCACCCGCGGCCTCGGCTAGGGCGGCATGACGCGCAAATGCCAACACTGACTAGCAGTCCGCCCGTGACTAAAATCCAATAAAATACAAACGCGATAAAATCCGTAGTTTTATTTACAATGTATTACACATTGTAAATAAAACTACGTAAGCATCAGAATTCGTGGCTTAATCATCTTTTACGACACCCACGGGTAAGACAAGGAGTGGTGAACTGTATTCTTAACCCGTCACCAAACGGATGAAGTCATATTAATGTCACATAAAATAAACTTACGCGTATAACTAAAACTTTGCTGTCTATGACTTTAAGGTTTGCCACCCCTGGTGGCGGTGTGAATTTACAGTAATGTAATTTTCGAGTGTAATTTTCTACTACTGTCCGTGTGGTGACGGAGTAAGAATACAATTCACCACTCTCTATCTTGCCCGTGGATGTCGTATAAGACGACTATGGGATATAATGTGCACATAACATCTGTGCAAGAGAAGGAAAACTCGAAATGAAACCCTATACCAACATGTCTGACCAGCATGGTATAATAGGTCAAATTCCCTCCCATTGTGGAGGAGGCCCGAGCCCAACAGTGGGACGTATGTGGGCTGCGATGATGATGAATTTTCTACTTGTTAGCTTCGATATCCTAGAGGAAAATAAATTATAACGAAAACCGCATGTACATGTCGAGTAATTATTTATTCGCTTTCTTGTTGAAAGGAGAACATAAATAGACGACTGGCAGATTTACTCTATAGGTTTTGAAGGCTATCATTCAGCGTTATGCCATTGCGTTATAGCCTAAAGACAGCTCATCATAAGAGAAGACACGTGTCCCGTGATTGAAGATACCTTATTAACATAATTTCAGCTCACATAAGTGCACCAGACTGTTGGGCTCGAGCCTCAACCACAATAGAAAGAAAATTAACTTATATAACGCTTATCAGTTCGATTGGTATAGGGTTCATTGGTCATGCTAACCGAAGGGTCTGCTTGCGGTAGCTACGAGGAGCGAGTCATTGCCTTCCCTCCGTTATGGTTGATGGGAGTGATGGCTGCTCGAGTGGTCAACTCTCGATCGGGTGCCGCTTGCGGCATTTGGTCCCGCTATAATCTCATCATATTTGTGATTATTATTATATATTTCGAAAGGCATCACACTGGAGCTATTAATAAGCATGTTGTTAGATGTAATTTTATTTAAGTGAAATTAGAAAATAAACAAAAAATAGACAATCTCGCCGAGTTTATTGCCGGATCTTCTCAGTGCGGTCAAAAAAAATACAATATGTAAGTGCCCCCGCGAGGTTTATCTATACCAATAAATAAAATTGGAGTGTCTGTTTGTAATGTCAAAATAATAGGCTTTTTTCATGCTCAGACGGTTATTTGCACGACACCTATGCCTAAAATGCAGATTAAAATTTTTTTATCTGTCTGTCTGTTTGTTCCGGGTAATCTTCAAAACGGCTGAACCGATTTCAAAAATACTTTCACCAATGGAAAGCTATAATATTAGCGCGTAAACTAGGCTATATTTTATCCCGGTATCCCCTCGGGAACGGGCACTACGCGGGTAAAACGACTAAAACCGAAGCGAAGCGAGGGCGGGTTGCTAGAACTTAATAAATTATTTGAATTTCACTTTGAATTTACCTTCTCTTTCATAGATGTTATATGTATATTATATCCCTTAGTAGTTTTTTTCTACGATCAAGAAAGAACGTGATGAATTGTATTCTTACACCGTCACCACACGGAAACAAGTTTACATACATTAATATGTACATTACGAGTATGTCTGAAATTAAACCAATAATTTATCATCGAATTGAAGTAGAACGTTGCTGTATTGTAGTTTGTGCTGTTTATTTGTCTAGGTTACGCCCGAGGCGGGGCGACTAGCTACCACAATAACAGATATCAAGTATTGATCGCAATGACATACATTAAAATTAACTGTTTCGTAGACATTGACCTAATTAGTCCTATGAGAACTGAGGAATGAAAGGCAAATCTCTGTCACCATCAATACCTATTCCCAATGGTGTTTGACGATACCACTAAGGTTATTTCATTGATCTTTAGTAGTTCTATCTGAATCTACATCATCATCATCATGGCAGCCCACATACATCCCACTGTTGGGCCCGGGCCTCATTCACAATGGGAGGGAATTTGATCTATTGTACCATGCTGATCGAACATGTTGGTATAGGGTTTCAATACGAGTTTTCCTTCTCTTGCACAAATATTACCCCTTAGTTGTCTTCTACGACATCCACGGACAAGATAGGGAGTGGTGAATTGTATTCTTACTCCGTAACCACACAGAATTAATTTGAATCTACATTTGTGTCGTTAAAATTCAAACATAGCTATCTGTATAGATTTCTAAAAAAAGTGGTTTCAAGCTATAGTCTCATAAGGTAACGCTACGATTTGCATCATCGATCTTGATAGAACTTGCGAAGTTTTTAAACTATAACACGCACTACAGAATAACTCAGTCTGTTATTTGTATTATGGGGGAATATTACGGGACCTCAATAAATGGAAAGAAATCACACATTCAGAACAATAATTTGTGGATCGCACATAGTAATTGTCTACGTGGGGATCGAATCCACGTCCGGCACGGAGTCGGTACTGAGATCCATCCGCCATATGTGCACTCAAAAAGAGTAATCATAGCCTTTTTGTGGCTGGCTGTGGTCTGGACATACCCCCTATCCGTCCGGAGTGGCGGAAGGACAGCGTGGGGCGCCATAACCTACCATACCTCTGCCCATCGTCATTGGACTGACCTTTTATACCGATTCCTTAACCACGGTGAAGAATATACACACCTACAATATTTATTACCCGAACTTATTAAACAACAACCTACATTTTAAATGCTTTTGAAAACTATTTGACTTTCTACCATCGTATTACTCAACACCATAGCAAGGTTCATCCATTTCACCTGGAAGCATTATTGTCCTCAACTGTACGTTTCCACCGATCATATCTGCCATGCACGTGCAGGCTCTGTATTGAACTACCTGCCATGGTGTTTCCCGAACGCTATGACATATCTTTTTTAAACGAAAATTGTGACGAGCACTTTCTTCAGGCTAGTCGGCGGTTTTTCTGTATTCCTAGCATTGATAAAGTCCATGAGCAGCAGTTACTATCATAGTCAGTAAAAGAAGTAATAATCATTAAAATAATTTACGGCGTGGTGATGGAATAAGAATACAATTCACCACCCCATTGTCCGTGGGTGTCGTAAAAGACGACTAAAGGATATAATACGCATAAAACATATATGCAAAAGAAAGAAAACTCGAATTAAAATCCTATACCAACCTGTCTGACCAGCACGGTATAGAAAGGTCAGTTTTTCTACCATTGTGGAAGACGCTCGAGCCCAGCAGTGGGACGTATATATGAGCTGTGATGATGATGAATATTTGAAAAACTAAAAAGAAACAAATACTTGGAAAGTGTTTGTGTTAGTTTGTTTTGGCATATCGATTTTACTTTTACAGCTTGTCCTTCGACAAATGGCCTCCTCTAAAGCTTTCCATTTCATCCTGTCATTTGCGCACGTGTCCGTTCTAGATTAATCAATATAATAGTTAAAAATAACTTCATAAATATTTGGTTTTAAATCGGTTTATAGACATAATAACTATTAAATAAATTAACATGGCGCGCTATAACATCTAATAACTAATACAATAAAATCGATAAAGATTATTTCAATATGTTTATGTTTACCACGTCTGCGCTACGGGCACCATAACATTCCTGCAGCGTTGGGAATTGGGACGCAGTCGCAGCCTTCTGCGAGGCAATGATCTTGCAAAAGGAGGCGGCGGATCGCCTGCGCGAGGAGCGCAGCCTCGATGAGGCGATCCGCCGCCAGCGACTGGGGCGGCGTAGGCGCGAGTACTTGCGCCTCATGCCGCCCTAGCCGAGGCCGCGGGTGACGTGACCGGGGATTAGTCCGTCACCCGCCGAGAGGTCGACCGCGTGAGGAAAGACCGACGTCCTCCCCGAGGAGGGGACGTCGGTCGATGAGAGGGTACCCCAAATAGGGGGTATTCCGTCGGCCGACCCCCCGAGGGGGGGACGTCAGTCGATGGGAGGGTACCCCAAATAGGGGATATTCCGTCGGGCCGACCACTGATGACAAGTAACCCTGCTCCGGTGGTCGGCCCAACGACTAAGGCGACGTGCACGTGGGGTGGGTTGGGGGTGTGCGTGCTTACGCCCCTCTGTCACCCCGGACGGAGTGGTGCGAGGAGCGCGCCGACCACAACCCACCCCCAAAAAAAAAAAAAGAAAAAAAAACATAACATTCCGCATTACTTGTGAACGCCTATTGAGTGGGCCACAGGAAAAGATTCCTAGACTTTGCTGGCCGACTCAGTAGGTTAGGTTTTTGGGTACCCATTTGTGACGATGTCACACCAAATAGAGCACCGGTCTGATTGGCTCGACACCTCTTGCTGTGAGCCAACTTGAAATCAGTAACACAGAAACACCATTTAGCTTAATCATCATCATCATTTCAGCCCATCGGCGTCCACTGCTGGACGTAGGCCTCCCTCATGTTACGCCACAAAGTGGGGCCCTGTGCCGCCTGCATCCAACGACGCCCAGCAACTTTCACCAAGTCGTCGGTCCACCTAGTGGGGGGGCGTCCTACACTGCGTCGTCCGATACGTGGTCGTCACTCGAGAACCTTTCTTCCCCAGCAGGTGTCGGTTCGTCGAGCGATGTGGCCGGCCCATTGCCACTTCAGCCTGCTAATTCTTCATGCTACGTCGGTTACACCCGTTCTTCTACGGATTTCCGTATACCGGATTCTATCTCGCAGAGAAATCCCGAGCATAGCCCGTTCCATAGCACGCTAAGCGACTTTGAGCCTTGTTATGAGGCCTACATTTAGGGACCACGTTTCTGTGCCGTAAGTCATCACTGGTAACACACACTGGTCGTAGACCTGTGTTTTCAGACACTGAGGTATGTTGTAGCTTAATCATAATTAGGTAAAAACAAAATGAAAAGGCTAAAAAGTTCTACAAGCTAGTCAGGTTCTTAATAAAAAATAAACGTAATATTTTACAAGTGGCTGTAGGCAAGGTCATCTTGTAGACAATCGCTTGTAGTGACATTAAGGCGTACCTTGTCGCTGGCTGTCCTTACAAACTTCTGAGGGCTATCATTCTATTGTTCGCTACCGTACAATTTTAATACTAGATTGCCCGAGGAAGTAATTTTGACTGCTTTTCAATAGTTGTTATATGCACATTATACTCCTTAGTCGTCTTTTAAGACGCCCATGGGTAAGGTATGGGATGAAATATTTGGGTGAATTGTATTCTTACTCCGTCACCCCAAGACGCAATGTATGAAATAAAAAGTACCAAATCTTCAAAACAAAACTTGAAGGGAATATTCAACATTTTATATAACGTTAAATTGATATTAAATTAATTAGCTATTCAGCAAGAGATTCGACTTTTCGTACCAGAGGAGTACGTTGGTAGGCGGCGGCGGCCACCACTCCTGGACTTGCCACGCGACGGTCTCGCACCACCTTATTACAGCAAGCATTACTTACATGCGCTTAATGCTGCGTCAACTCAACATACGCTGATATATTTTCGTGTTCACTTAACGAATTCATACGTACAGCTATTTTAATTTTAAGTAAATAGATATAAGAACTTTGTGTTATTCATAATTATTACTATATGTTTGTATGTACTAAGACTGTCTTCCTCTATCGAATTGGGTATATACACCTGTAATGATTTTAATTTTTTTTGGGGTGGGTTGCGGTCGGCGCGCTCCTCGCACCACTCCGTCCGGGGCGACAGAGGGGCGTAAGCACGCACACCCACAACCCACCGGCGATGCACGTCACCTTCGTCGTTGGGCCGACCACCGGAGCAGGGTGACTTGACGTCAGTGGTCGGCCCGACAGAATACCCCCTATTTGGGGTACCCTCCCATCGACCGACGCTCCCCCCTCGGGGAGGACGTCAGTCTTGCCTCACGCGGTCGGCCTCTCGGTGGGTGACGGACTAATTCCCCGGTCACGTCACCCGCAGCCTCAGCTAGGGCGGCATGAGGCGCAGGTAGTCGCGCCTACGCCACCCCAGTCGTCGACGACGGGTCGCTTCGTCGAGGCTGTGTTCCTAGCGCGCGCGACCCGCCGCCGCCGCCTCCTTCCGCGACACTACTGCCTCGCAGAAGGCTTTCATAAAACCCCTTGATCTACAACGCTAAATACAAAATATATATTTCTAGCTGATCCGACAGATCTTAGATTCTCTAGGGATGTGAGTTGGAGGGAAAATAATCGATTTTTTTAAATAATCGATTTTTTGTTCTTTAAACTAAATCGATTATAAAATAATCGATTTTTTCGCCCAACAGGATTATGATGACCTTTTTTTTTTAAGAAATGTGAGTTTTATTTTCTAATATAGTATGAAACACAGCAGTATCGTGATGACCTTTTTTTAGGCAATCTGGCAGTGAAATAATCAATTAATTTTGATCGAATTTCGAATAATAAAAAAAAACATTATTAATCGATTTTTTATTATTTTGAAAATCGATTGTAAAAATTGATTATTACAAAAAAATAATCGGTTAATAATCGATTATTATAAAAATCGATTGGTGGATTGTATTCTTACTCCGTCAGTACACGGACTACACACTACGTCATATTAAAATAAAATACAATTCCCTGATATCAATTGCAGCGTCACCTACCGGGTCCAATTACTAATCGAAAATATTTTCGAATCCATTGGAACACATACAAAAAAACCACCAAAATCGGTCCAGCCGTTTAAGAGCTCAGTCACATACGCACATACACACATACAGAAGAATTACATACATAAAGATTTTGCGGCCTGTACAAATGTGTAAGAGACAATAGAAAGCCACCGAAAATTTATGTAGGCACCTATCTCAGTCTCGCCTTAACAATATTAAGATTTATTACATGCCATAATATGTAATTGTTTAAATAAATGGCTACTGTTCAAATACATTCAGTTGCATATACTGTGACAAATTACGGTTTGTATTAACGGACACCGCAAATTAATATGTTGACATAACACATGAGAACAATAGGAGTGGTAGGACCACACTGTCGACAGTTATCTGTCTACAGCCGCGGGCCGGTCCGTCCGGGGCAGTACCATGCTCTCGCAGAAAATCGACGTCTGAGTAGTAGCAATTTGTTACTGCGCTTCGTTCGGTGAGCGAGAGAGCCGGAAGCCCAACTTTCTAAGGGTAATTGCGTGTGGAGGGTTTTGGTGGTGCCCTTGGTATCACCAAGCCTCAATGCACGCATTCACACTCCCTTCGCTTTCTTCGCGGTAGGCAACGGCCTTGTAGAGGTCCATGAGCGGCAGCAACACTTACCATCAGGTGTACTGTTTGCTCGTTTGCCACCGTTTGCAATAAAAAAAAAAATAAAAACAATTATACAAGATATGACGGCGGTTTTGCTTGTAAATGTCAATAACGCCAACTTATTTTATACCGCCAAAATTTTCTAACAAATTCAATTCTCAAATCTAATAGTGATAGAATCACAGCGTTGACAGTTGTTTGTCTACAGCCGTGGGCCGGTCCATCTGTATAGTATCACATTCTCGCAGAAAATCAACGTTCGAGTAGTAGCAATTTGTTACTGCGCTTCGTTCGGTGAGCGAGAGAGCCAGCAGCCCAACTTTCTGAGAGTGTTCGCGTGTAGTGGGTTTTAGTGATGCCTTTAGTATGACCGAACCTCATTGCACGCATTCACATTCCCTTCACCTTCTTCGCGGTAGGCAGCGGCCTTGCAAAGTTCCATGAACGGCAGCAACACTTACCATCAGGTGTACTGTCTGCTCGTTTGCCATCGCTTGCAATAAAAAAAAATCTCTAATCTACAAAAATATCGTCTTTTTTTTATTACCAACGGTGACAAACGAGCAAGCAGCACACCTGATGGTAAGTGACGCTGCTGCACATGGACCTTTGCAATACCAGGGGCACAGCCAGGCCGTCTCGTCTTATATATACGTCTCCACTAGTGGGCTCGGGCCTTCTCATCTATAGGAACGAAATCAACCTACTATAACAATGATGATCATGCGTATTAGTATTATTCCTTCTCTTGCATAAATATTATATGCATATTTAATCCCTTAGTCGTCTTTTACAACAGCCACAGACAAAAAAGGGGGTATTGAATTATAATTGGATGGTTCGAAAGGCAGCACTGGAGCTAGTTCTTACAAAACATGTACACAATTTTATATCTGGTAAGAAAAAAATAATAAACAAGCCCGCTGAGTTTCTTGCCGTATCTTCTCAGTAGCGGTCGCGTTCCGATTCGGTGGTAGTTTATTTTTTTGGATAATTTAATTTAATTTTGTTGACTTGGCAATATGTAAGTGCCCCCTCGGGGTTTATGCATCATCATCATCTTGCTCTTATCCCAATTACTTGGGGTCGACGCAATATGTCATCTGTTTTGACATATTGCAAAAAGTTTCGGCAATGACTTTTATGACCGGCCGCCTTCCTGACGTCAACCCTCCTTGGGAATGTAATCGTTGACCCAAATGGTACTAGATGGAGTTGGTCCGGGTCAATCTAGGGCTCTTAGTCGTCTTTTACGACACCCACGAGCAAAGCAAGGGTTGGTAGTATTCGAAGCCGCTACCACACAGCACTTAGTTCACTTGGTTTATGCATAATGAATGATTTGAATTATTCTCACTACAACATATAGTCGGCCTTAAATGCAATAATTATTATTAACACTTAAACAGATAAAGTTTTGGACAGTACAGTACCACTACCACCTACAGAGCGCTCTTTTAGTTTGGAATAAATTTACAATAAAGTGCGGCAAAGCTGGTATAGATTAATCTTATATCTTTAAACGAGCAATTCTTGTATATATATATATATATATATATATATATATATATATATATATATATACATACATACATATATATATATATATATACAGGGTGTATCAGGTTATGGGGCAACTGGTCAGAAGGGGGCTAGGCAATGGTGGTAGGAACCCATAAAAAAATTTGAACGAAAAATATTGATTCGTTTAGAAATTAGAGACATATAAAGTTTTCAATTTTGTCATCGCTTTTTCGTGTAAATCTGATTGAAATGTATAAAGTCAATGATACTTAATACACAACATATTCATACTTTGTTAAATATTCATTAGAAATTGAAGAAATCAATGATTACGTTCACATAAGCAAAACAAACTTCGCTTTAAAACAGCTGATCGGCCTATGAGCGTTGACCGCTTGCCGTTGTACCTACAAGTCATTGAAGCGTTTGCGCAATTCTAGGTATAAATGAATGAAATTATACTGTCGAAGCTTTACATGCCTACATGTATTCTGTCTGTACATGCCTACATAATACGTAACATTTAAGGCATAGACTCTTAGACACATTTTTTAGAAATCACTATAACTTTTATGTTATACTAGCAACCCGCCCTCGCTACGCTTCGATTTCAGTCGCTTTACCCGCAGCGTAGTTCCCGTTCCTGTGGGAATACCGGGATAAAATATAGCCTATGTTACTCCCTGATATTATAGCTTATCATTGGTGAAAGAATTTTTGAAATCGGTTCGGTGGTTTAAGCGTGAAAGCGTTACTTACAAACAAACAAACATCCTTACTTTCGCATTTGTAATATTAGTATGGATTGTTTTTTGTGTAATGTACATTCTAATTACGATCTATGACCGTTAAACTACAACATACTCGAACAGTTGTCCCATAACCTGATACACCCTGTATATTCAGGATCTCGGAAACGGCTCCAATGATTTTCTTGAAACATGGCATACTAGAGGTTTCGGGTCCAAAAAATCGATCTAGCTAGGTTTTATTTATAGAAAATGTTATTTTCTGCGTGTTTTTAGCAAAACAAACAATGACATTATATTTTAAAAGAATATGAATTCAAATTTCGTTGTCAACGTCATGAGTTACGATAGCTCATATAGTTGACAGGTTCTAATTTTGATTTTGTTGACATTCAAACAACGTCGGTTCAAATCTCGGTGTTATTATTATTCTCTTTTTGTAATTTTTTATATATTTTTCATTATTTATTTTTTATTAATATATATCTAAATAAATTCGACAAAAATATTCCGAGCGAAACTCGGTCAACCAGATATTAAGAAAAATAGGACCAAGTAATACATATGTAGTGTAAGTATAATCTATGGTTCATAATGTCAAAAACTCAAATTCTTTAATTTTACTTTAAATTAGGTATATTTACATACATACATTCACGCTTCTTTGCCGTAAGGGTAAGCAGAGACCACTTCCCTCCACTTGCTACGATCTTGAAATACCACTTTCGCCTACTCCACATTCATTAATCTCCTCATGCATGTTCTTCGGTTTTGGGTACTTTTAACCTGGCCATTCTTAAGAAATCCCCCATTTGACCGTTGAACGTCCGCCTTGGTCTTCCCCTTCCAACACTTCCATTCACATTCACCCTATAAATTCTATTTTTTAATTCTATCACTCAATTTCACATCAATCGTGCTCCTCAGCGCTCTCATATTAACAGCATTTATTCTACTTTCGTGCTTCTTTTGTCATACCCAACTCTCACTTCCATACATTAAGGTTAGTACAAGCACGCCCCTATGCACAGCCAGGCGAGCCTTCCTAGACAGACTCTGGCTGCCCATAAATGTGCGCAAGGTATAGGTAATAAAATAATATTTATATTCATTTAATTTATATTCAATTACATTTATATTCATTTATAAGTTACGATAAAAATGCAATAAAAATATTGCATAGAATTTTGTAGAATACTTACGATCGATAAAGTCTTTGACCTCGCAGATGAAAGACAAACGAAAGGTCAGACGAAGGATAAGTATAGTTGCACGAGATAAAAAAGTATTAGCAAAATAATATGTGTACACTCTATTCATCCATACTAATATTATAAAGTGAAGAGTTTGTTCTGTGCAAGAGAAGGAAAACTCTAAATAAAACACCTATACCAACATGTCTTAACAGCATGGTATGGCTCAAAAACCCCCAGGCCAACGCGTCTGACCAGCGTGATTTATTAGGTTATATTCGCTCTCATAAAAGAAGAGGTTCAAGCCCAACAGTGGGATATGTAGGCTGAGGATGGGCTGATGGATGGATTATTAGAAAAATAACGTCATAACAAATCATTTATAAAAAATTGCATACTTTTATGAATTGAATTATTATCACTGAATTATCATAATTTGTATAATACAAAGAAGAAGTTAAGAATTTCTTTTTCGATAAATTAACTTTTATTTGCATTCGTTAATTCAAATATATTTTTAAATTAAATTATACATGCGTCACAAACCGTATGCTTACACCGGTCATACCTCTTTATTGCTTGTGCCGCGTTCTCTCTTGCACGCTCGTCTCAGGCGGAACGTGACAATGACTCGTGCTCTTTCGTACGTTCAGCAGACGTTCATCGATATATAAGACTTTATCACGTCAAAATAAACTTCATAACGTCAACGAGAAGATAATAACCATATCTAATACGTTACAAGCCTCTTATGGTAACATTTACGACAAACAATCGTCAATAATAGTGAAAACAACATTTTCATTCATACAAAACATAGCGTGAAACACGCGATCTTTTGTAATGATGAAATGGAATTTGATAATTCAAGCGAAAAATATATTCCAAGCAACGTTTCTTTGTCTGCCTTTAATTTATATATGAAACATCAATATTAACACTTTTGGCCCTTAATTCTTCATGGTCTAAGATCCCGCTATACATCGATCAGACCGATGCAAAATGCTAGAATCGATTTATCTATTTATACCTGGCTACCCGAGAGTCGTGACCGGAAAATAATAGGCAATCTAACGTTTACATATTCAATGGGCTTCATACTTTCGATTGGTATATAATTTGTCTAATAATCAAACTGGTGCAATGTTCAAAAAAAAATTTTTTTTCTCAATTATTAATTAATCATACTCTGGACTAAAATTTGTTAGGCAACCTTATTGACATATTAAATTAAATAACAAATAAGTTTCATCAAATAAACATCTCGGTGAAGGTCGTGTTATAGCGGGATCCTATACTATCATATACGATTTTATTTCATTTAGAACAGGACTTTTTGTATTAGGCCAATACTGTCGGCAGTCCGTCCAGGATAGAACCATACTCTCGCAAAAAATCAACGACTGTGTAGTAGCAATTTCTTACTGAACTTCGTTCGGTGAGCGAAAGAGCCGAAAGCTCAACTTTCTGAAGGTGTTTGCGTGCGGTGGCCTTTAGTATCACCAAAACTCATTCACACGTACGCATTCACACTCTCTTCACGATAGGCAGCAGCCCAGTTAGGGCCCACCTGCGGTAATGTCTTACCAACAGTTGGGCTATTTGCTCGTTTGCCACCATCGGTAATAAAAATAGACTAGGGGCCGTCCATTAATCACGTTAGATTTGAAAGGGGAATTTTTGACAAAAATCACGAAATATCACAAGGCGTTCTAGTAAGATATCACGTGTATTTATTTTTTCGTCAATACTGCGATTTCTAAACTAAAAAGTGTAGTGTGACTTTGACTTGCCGTTGCCAGGCAACGAACGAAGTTTAAAGTAGGTGATCTGTATAAAGACCTTTTTGCGAAGTATAAAAAAGCAAAATAACGAGAATATAATGAGCTGTGGGCTACTTCTTTGTAGGTACTGAAACTCACGAAAAAATTAATCATAATGCTAATTTTTCTTCTTTCTCTAACTAAAGCTGAAGTATTAAATTTAAATAAGTCTTTGCCAATACTAGGGTCTTTTTTTATTGGGACTAAGCCCACCACACATTCCCACCATTGTAACTCCTGTAAGCCAGGATCCACAATGGTCTCCATAAATGACACCGAGGTTTGACCCTCAGGCAGTCCCGGGATATGATTTTAATTATCTTGGGACCCGCAACAAATTTAATTAGAAAAGATTAAAGAGGAGGAGTTGGAAAGAGAGATTCCACTTCCCTCCTAGGCAAAGCGGGAGACAGGAAAACAAAATGACTAGTCAGCCAATAAGTAAAAAGGTGTACAGCTACGATAGCGCAGCAGTACGGCACCACGGATACGGGAGAGCTTAACGGGGCCTATATGTGAGCGTTAAGATTGATTGCTACAGTAGGTATGGCAGAAACGCATGAACGCACGGAAATTTTCTCGAGATGCTACAAGGTCCGTATAGTATTCTACCCCACAGGTGACTTGCAAACTGTTTAACATAAGGTTATGCTCGTTTCGCCAGAGATCGCTCTCCCAGAGAATGTGATGTGCTGATTGTTCATACTCGTGGTCAGATGTGGAACATTGACATAATGGTGATGGTACGAGTTTAAAAGAAAATAATTTACTTTTAAACTTGCCATGGCCAGTTAAAAATTGGACCACGAAGTGGTCGACCTCCAGCCACACCTTCTCCAGGCGCTCCCGGATGCATGGAAAAAATAGATAAAGATGACGACCTTTCGATGATGAATCCCATCTTTCTTGCCATTCAGTTAAAAGTTCCTCATAGATAATGGATTGTGGTGCAAACAATCTAGCAATTTTATTTCGGTCGCGCGGTAGAAGGAAATCTGTATTCATAGTTTCCTTTGTGGTGTAATACATTGACGCTCGTCTCTGAATCTCCAAATCAACCGGCAGTACACCCGCGAGTACTGGTAAGGCCTCGGTACTAACCGTTCTATAGGCTTTACATAAGAATATTAGAGCCAATCGTTGGCTCTGTGTAGTTTAAGGCGAGCCGCCCCTATGGTGGCCCTATCGGCCCATACAGGTGCAGCGTAACAAATACACCCCAAATATGTGGCCATGTATATGGTTTTAAGTGTATTAAAATGAAGGCCCCAAGTAGATGTGGATATTCTAGTAAGCGCGTAGAAATTCCGTTTCAATACTAGGGTCTATCTAGTATGATATATATACAGTGTTCGTACAAACAGGTTTTTAATAACAAGTGCCCGCATACCGGACCGTGACAACGACCCGAGCCGGCGCAAAATAAATAGACATACACATTTCGTTAAAACCACATTTAGCGTAACGGTTAAACTTCGGTACTGGTTTTTCAACTTCACTAGCCGTTTTTACCACCCGTATGGTAAATAGTAATAATATAAATCACTTTCTTTCCTGTGGGTGATTGTAAAAGAGATACAAGCGGATAATCTCACTGCAAGAGAAGGAAAACTAGATATAACATAATTATTTCTGATGTTTACGCGAGCATTACATATCCTTACTAAGGATGTTTGTTTGTTTGTTACGCTTTCACGCTTAAACCACCAAATCGATTTCAAAAATTCTTTCACCAATGGAAAGCTGTAATATCAGGAGTAACATAGGCTATATTTTATCCCAGTATTCCCACGGGAACGGGAACTAAGCAGGAAAGACGACTGAAAGCGAAGCGAGGGCGGGTTGCTAGTTGTAAATAAAACTATGGATTTTATCGTGTTTGTATTTGATTTTTAATTGCCCGACGTTTCGAACACTGCAGGTTCATGGTCACGGGCGGACTGATTTTATAACAATCAGTTCGACTAAAGTGGTATCATCATCATCACAGCTCATATACAACCCGCTGCTGGGCTCGAGCCTCCTCCATATTGGGAGAGAAATTGATCTACTATCCCAAGGTAGTCAGACGGGTTGGTATAGAGTTTTATTTCGAGGTTTCTATCTCCTGCATACATGTTATCTGCAATAATCCCTTAGTCATATTTTACGACACCCACTCGTAAGAAAGTGGGTGGTTATTGTATTCTTAATCTGTCACCATAAGGAAAATTGGCATAGTAGGTCAGTTTCCCTATCCCTTTTGCGGAAGCCAAAACTTAGCAGTAAGACATATATGCATTGTGGTCATGATAATGAATCTGTTTGCGATTTATTGCCGTGCGGTGAAATATAATGGCGCTGTCCCTTTCTATCCGAAGTCGTAAAAACCGGTTGAGAAACCAACAAAAGATTGCACGTCAGCGTTCTTCTCGGAACTCACAAAATCCACTGTATCGTAAAAATAACACTAGTTTACAAAATTATTTTTTTTTTTTCAATATTTATAGACAATTTATAGTAAATTTAATTTGTATTGACCCTCATATCATTATAACCTAAGCCATATATTTTTATCACGTCACGTTTTTTTAAATCAAAGTGTTTTGTACGGATTTATACTTCGTGTCTGTTTTGTTACTATAATATTGTAAGATTGTTGAAAGTGATTTCTATTTAAATATGTCTTCAAGACAGTGTAAATTAAGCCTTAATAGTTTTTGTTATGTTTGCGGTAAATGTATCATAACAAAAAAGAAGAAAAATATTACAGAAGCGGTAAAACAAAGCCTACTTCCAATACTTTCAAATTCCTGTATCAAATCATGATAAAAAATGGGTACCTGGAGTAGTGTGTGATAATTGCAGAAGTGTGCTTATGAACTGGGATGCAGAAAAAAAAAATATTGCATACCAATGCAATGTAGAGAACCAACAAATCACGCAACTGACCGCTACTTTTGCCTAACAATTTTTTTTGGTTTAATAACAAAAACAAGAAACATGTCCAGTATCTTGATGTTCTATAGGTCCCAAAACCTGTGCTTAACTGTGAGGGAGTTCCTTATCCGTCATTGCCCAGTAGTTCAAATTCAAAAAATGATTCAGAATCAATGAATTTAATCCAAGAATCTTCTTCGAAACACTGCGATCTTGACAGTGATGATGATGATTTTATAGAAGATGAATCTATAGGTAAACCTCACATGAATGCATATGTCCCTTAAAATCCACTTTTTGCACTCACACTTGGATTTTTTTTCCCGGAAACCTAGGAAGCGTAAGTGACGAGCATGGCGAACGTTTCCATCAAGATTTAAAGTCATTTGAAGAGAGGTACCAAGGTTTTTGGGACAAAAATATATTAGTTGATTACTGCTGGTCTATCTTGAGAGAAACTGAAGCCGACCAGTTTAAAAGAAGTATTTTGAGCCATTTTTACTGTTTTTATTGTATAACTAAAACTTAGCATTTTTTTTTTCAATAAATATTTTCAACATTTTTTTTTTGTGGGTGGGCTGCGGTCGGCGTGCCTCCGCACCACTCCGTCCGGGGCGACAGAGGGGCTTAATTAAGCACGCAACTCCCGCAACCCACCCGAAAACCACGTCGCCTTCGTCGTTGGGCCGACCACCGGAGCAGAGTTAACTTGTCGTCAGTGGTCGGTCCGACGGAATACCCTCTACTTGGGGTACCCTCCCATCGACCGGGGAGGACGTCGGTCTTTCCTCACGCGGTCGGCCTCTCGGCGGGTGACGGACTAATCCCCGGTCACGTCACCCGCAAATATTTTCAACATGTGACGTGCTAATTTTTTTTACTTCAGTATCTAACTAAGGATGATTTATTCTAAAGATCCACATGACTTTCATGCATGGGTATTTTTTGTTATAAACTAGTGTAATTAATGGCCATAAGGCATATAAAACCACTGCAAAGGAAGGGCACTTAATACAAAGCGCTATGCGAACCTGTGCTCAGCGTGAGACAGCAATCCACTTTCCATCCCAATGGAAGAGATTCAACAACCAATAATCGTGCATACATCCCAATCTTTAAATATATATACTAGCAACCCGCCCTCGCTTCGCTTCGGTTTCAGTGGCCTTACCCGCGTGGTTCCCAATCCCGTGCGAATACCGAGATAAAATATAGCCTATATTACTCCCTGATATTATAGCTTTCCCTTGGTGAAAGAATTTTTGAAATTGGTCCAGCCGTTTTGAAGATTACCCGGAACAAACACAGACAAAGAAAATATAAAGTGGTTTTTAGGCATATGTATAGTGCAAATAACCGCGTGAGCATGAAAAAAAGTCTATTATTTTGATATTACAAACAGACACTCCAATTTTATTTATTTGTATAGATACCACCACAGTATAGTAGGTCAATTTCGCTCCTATTGTGGAGGAGGCTCGAGCCCAACAGTGGGACATTTATGAGCTCAAATGATGATGATGATTCCTATAGGATGGCCGTATTTCCGTGTGGTGACGAAGTAAGAATAGAATTGCCCATCTTCTCTTGCCGGTGAATGTCATTAAAACGACTAAGGGATGTCTTGTGCAATAACAACTATACAAGAAAAGCTAAACTGTAAATAAAACCCTATACCAACCCGCCTGACCAGCGTGGTATAATAGGTCAATTTCGCTCCCAATATGGAGGAAGCTCGAGCCTAGTAGTGGGACGAATATGAGCTGTGTATTCGGGTAAAACCGCAGCAATTCGCTAGTGGTTTAATAAATGCCGCCCTAGCCGAGGCCGCGGGTGACGTGACCGGGGACTAGTCCATCACCCGCCGAGAGGCCGACCGCGTGAGGAAAGACCGACGTCCTCCCGGTCGATGGGAGGGTACCCCGAGTAGGGGGTATTCCGTCGGGCCGACCACTGATGACAAGTAACCCTGCTCCAGTGGTCGGCCCAACGACGAAGGCGACGTGGTGTTCGGGTGGGTTGCGGGTGTTGCGTGCTTAAGCCCCTCTGTCGCCCCAGACGGAGTGGTGCGGAGGCGGGCAGACCGCAGCCCACCCCAAAAAAAAAAGTGGTTTAATAAAGAGGATAAGTACTTAAAACCAAGCACACATGAATATTTCTAGTTATGACAAAGCGATGTATTTTCCTTATTTAATTTATTAACAAAAGGTAATTTACTCTTCGTTTCCTGCTCATTTATTTTATTTCACCAAGGTCTTGAAATTATCTCGAATCGAAATTGTTAATTAAAGCCCCGGTCAATGTACTATTTTGATAGAAAACTATGATATGTATTACAAATAAAACATCGTTATAATCGGATTTCCGTGTTCCGGATAAACGTGATAAACACGTAGAGAAATACCGAGCATAGCCCTCTCCATAGCACGCTGAGCGACTTTGAGCTTTTTTATGAGGCCGACATTTAGAGACCACGTTACATAAACATATAACTAACGGCCACAAATTACATCCTCAGACTCAGAGCAACAATCTGTGTGCCTACTCTTGAATCTCGATTCCAATCCTAAATCCAATCGCAGCTCAAATTTGAGCAAATTTGGTACTCTTGAAAGCGACACTAGCGCACGATTGGAATCATATTCGGTGGAACGTTTCTAAACTAAATGAATTCGACTCTTGTCGATTAGGTCAAATATTTGCTACTCCCGACGTGAATTTGACGTAGTTTAAAATCGTTAATGTTACAAAATTTCAAGAAAGCGTCTTTGTGGTGATAGAGTTCGATAACGTTTTCAGTTCAATTCGATTTAAATTTACTCAATTCACCGCTGTGCTAACGCCACGATCCAATCACGAGCGGCCTCGGCTAGAGATGCGTATTATATCCCTCAGTCGTCTTTTACGACACCCACGGGCAAGAAGAACGGTGGTGAATTGTATTCTTATTACGTCCCCACACGGCAAGCTTAGTTAAAATATTATCAGATTTTCATAATTAGAGTTTATTACATAAAATTAAATTGAAAGACAATTTTATCCACTCTGAGTCTCTACAATAAAAAAATACGCAAAAGTAAACAAAAAAAAAACATCCTGTTATGTTCTTATTTATATATGCATAGCAAAGATTTAATGTCTCGATTAAAAAACTAACTGTACATTACACGAATGCACTCGATAATGCGATGAACCGATGTCATTCTAACGTGTAACAATGAGTAATAATTAAAAAAAACATACAAAAACTGACAGCGTATTATATATGTACCTACCATAGTTCATTGACTTTATTCGTGTGGTGACGGAGTAAGAATACAATTCACCACTCCCTATCTTGACTGTGGATGTCATAAAAGACGACTAAGGGATATAATACGCATATAACATCCATGCAAGAGAAGGAAAAGTCGAAACAAGCCCTATGCCAAACTGTCTGACCAGCATGGTATAATAAGGTCAATTTCCCTTCTATTATGGAGGAGACTCGAACCCAACAGTTGGACGTATATGAGCCGAAATGATGATGAATGATGATTTATTACTAGTTGTATCCACCATACATAGTTCATTGAAATAATATTTTTTTTTATGAACTTTGATGTTTGATCAAACAGCGTACCAGCAACTGTCGCTGGCATGACCACGCCGCTGGCTAACTATAATCGATCTGGCTATCTTCGAAGCGCAAACAAATATTACTAATCAGACATCGATTTTCTGCGAAAGAGTGGTGCTACCACGAACGAACTTTTTTGATTACTACAAACGGAGAACATTCAGCAGCATGACTATATCACTAGCGATACTAGGGATAAGAGGTCGAGATATTATTTTGATGCCGGTTTCCATGCAACAAAATTTTGATCATTGCACTGTACTTTCATTCATTTCGTACAATTTCCTTGCGACCGTTTAAGAATACAATTCACCAGTCCTTTTCTTGCCCATTGATGTAAAAGACGACTAAGGGATATAATGTGCATATTACATTGGTGCAAAAGAATGTAAGCTCAAATTAAAGCCCTATACCAACCTGTCTAACCAGCATGGTATAGTAAGGTCAATTTCCCTTCTATTGTGGAGAAGGTTCAAGCCCAGCAGTGGGACATTTATGAGCTGACACGGCGACGTACTATACTTAGTGATTATACTGACAAGATCAGGATGTATCGAGCCCTGGAACTCTAAAAACGAACATACATCATCCTGTCGGCTTATATACGTCCCACTGCTGGGCTTGAGCCTCCTCCAGCAGGCAGGCAATTGACCTACTATGTCACGTTGATCGTGTTGGTTTTATTTCGAATTTTTCTCCTCTCGCATAAATGCTATATACATACTGCATCTCTTAGTCGTCTTTTACGACACCCACCGGCAAGAGTGGTTAATTATATTTTTACTCCGTCACCACACGGACATACTATATATAGTGATGAATACATTACCTTCCTGTGCGTTGCGCAGTCGGGTAATAAGATCAAAGAACGCTTCCAAAAATAGGAGATTCGGAGTTGTTTAAAAATAACGTGACCGCGTTATAACGATTGGTGCATCCGTTCATATATGTGGAAACAAATGGAATATAATTCAAACCCATTGCGTGGAAAATACCAATTTAACGGTCTTATGAATTTCTTTTTTTTTATTGCAATCGGTGGCAAACTAGCAAATAGTACGCCTGATGGTAAGTGTTGCTGCCGCTCATGGACCTTTGCTAGGCCGCTGCCTACCATGAAGAAAGTGAAGGGAGTGTGAATACGAGCAATGATTTTCGGTGAAACTAAAGGCATCACCAAGACCCACTATACGCAAACACCCTCAGAAAGTTTTGCTAACGGCTCTCTCGCTCACCGAACGAAGCGCAGTAATAAATTGCTACTAATCAGACGTTGATTTTCTGCTCAGTGTGGTGCTACCCCGGCCGGATCGGCCCGCGACTATAGACAAACCACTGTCAACGGTGTGGTCTTACCATTAAAACCTCTTACGTGTGGTGACGAAACATGAGGGAGGCCTACGTCCAGCAGTGGCGGCCTCCGGCAGAGTATCTTTTTTTGTTGTCTTGGCAATCAGCTACTATTACGAGCCACTCCTGCCAGTGTCGAGTTACAATTCTCTTTACAAATTATCAGTTTCTTCATGTCATTAATGGTCCGTCAGTAAGTCAAAGTGTCGCCTTCAACAGTGTAATGGCCACCGCTCTTCTGAGAATTTTGGTGGAAACAAAAAGGTATGTATAGCAGTTTTTTATCATATTCACTACACTTCAGCAGTTCTGCCGCTATATATTACATAAAATGTCATCAAGATTAATTAATATAACACGTTAAAACACTAAGATATTGAATATAATACAAGAACACCACATGACACTTCCAAATTCCCGCCAAAAAACCCCGGATGATTGCTTCCTTTACAACAAGAGATAAGTTGCTCTACTATACCATACTGGGTAGGCAAATAACCCTATTCAAACCTTAATAGAATTGTATTTCGTCTACAGCAGAGATGTCATCCGCGAAAGGACCATTCCTCGCCCATTACGGCATTGGCGAGTAAAATGGTGACGCGTTTTTCGTTTGTCACAACAGAGCTACAACGTTCTTACGACGTTAATTGTCGCGGCTATGAAGAAATCGTCATCATCATCTAAGCCCATATACGCCCCACTGATAGGCTCGGGGTTCCTCCACAATATTATTATTATTCCACGCTGGTCAGGCGTGTTGGACTAGTTGGGGTGTCGGGGATAGAATGTTATCAGACGATCTCTCCGGCACCCCGTAAAAGCGCGGAAGGGGCCGCTGTGGTTTTAGTAGGCATTTCGGTCACTTTTGTGGCTGGCGAGTCCCACACACACTCCTCCGTCTGTAACCGGGGGTGGATAGTGCGTAAATGCATTTAAACAGCATGAAAAAAAAGGCGTGTTGGACTAGGGTCATTGCATGTTACCTGCATATATCCCTTAGTCGTCTTTTAAAATACTCACGGGCAAGATATGGGGTGGTGAATTGTATTCTTACTCAGTCACTACAACAGAATATTTCATCTCAAAATTTCTCACAAATTCGCTAGTGAGGCTTATTCGTACGATTGACCCAAGTGTCCATTGTATTCACCCCTTATATTGAAACAAAGTAACAAAGTGGAAACAGCAAATAGCGACACTCAACCTTTCCAATAACAAGTGAAGAACGTGCAAGGAAACCCTGTATCCTTAATAAGGTGAACGTGAATACCTAGCTAATAATACAGTCAACGTTTTCTGATATTAGTTTTTTTTTGTGCAGATAAAGCTAGGTAGCTTTCGTATCTTATTGATATCGATTTTCTATATTTCATATTTCATTTGTCTTCTAATGTTGGACATGGATGATGAAATAAGGAGACTCGAGCCCAACAGTGAGATATATATGAGACTAGCTATAGCCTTCCTCGATAAATGAGCTATCTAACACTGAAAGAATTTTTAAAATTATACCCGTAGTTCATGAGATTAGCGCGTTCGTAAACTCTTCCGCTTTATAGATTAGTATAGATGTTATTGATATAATTTTATATTAATACATTCATTATATTCTTATTTATTTTTCTTCCGTATTATCCGTTTCTTTGTATCCATAACTAAATACGAGAAGTATCTAATATTCGCGCATTACCTGCTTCAAACTGCTGAAATTTGGTCCCGAGAATTACATTGTCTAGGGACTCCTACATAGTTAATCCAACCCGCCTAATAATGATAATTGGAAAGAATAACAGCAAAACAAATGTTACTATTACCGTTGTAATTGTTCGTAACAAAAACCTTGCAGCTGTAGTGCAACAAGTAAACAAAAATTAAGAAAAAAAAGCCGTTTCTCTATATATTTCTTGTCGTGGCAACCCTAACCGGGTCGGCAGGTGGGCAAGATAATAAATTACAGATACAATGTTGAACTAAGTATTATTATACTTAGTTCAACATTGTATTTGTTACTATGAGTAACAAAAACTCTGAATAATTTAATGTCTAGCTAAATGTCAGCGTGAAAATGGCTTCATCATAAATTATCTTAATTACGTCAATAATTTAAAAGCCCTAAGGTTAGGAGAAAGATAGTCCAACGGACTGCACATATAATCTTCGTGTTTGAAATGATCGTCTTTAAACATTAACAATTGTCTGTAAGAATTGTTGTAAAAAAATTAAGTAACCGTCAATTATACTCAAGTACGTCGATTCAGGTTCAAGCAAATTTGATGCTCATTATCAGGGACAATGCGAATAAGTAATTGTTTCAAAATAAACGTTGTCTTTAAAAACATAATCCTTACTAATATTATAAATGCGAAATTGCGTTTGTTTGTTACGCTTTAATTCAGGCTTAAGACACCGAACCGATTTCAAAAATTCTTTCACCAATGGACAGCTATAATATTTAGGGAGGCTTTATTTTATAGGTATTCTCATTCCCGGTATTCTCACGGAAATAGTAACTACGCAGGTAAGGCGGCTGAAACCGAAGCGAAACGAGGGCGGGTTGCTAGTATTTTATAAATAAAACGAGTTTTACGCTTTTTATCGATTTTGTATTTTGATTGCCCGACGTTTCGAACACTTCATCACGCTGAAAAAAATGTTTTATTTATAAAACTAAATGTTTAATAATACTCGCGTAAATATCTATATATAAATACGTGAAGCAAAAACTTTGTACCCCTTTTTACGAAAATTACGTGGATGGACAGGTATGAAATTTGGCACAGTTGAACTATATAATGAGGAGAAGTGCATAAAACTGAAATTTCATATAATAATGGATTATAAATACATTAAATTCATTAAAAAAACGCATTACGCACACTACAACGCAATCGCTACACACACACACACACGCGTTTGTGTGAGTGTATTGCGTAGCAACGCTTATAGACTTTTGTTTACGGTTAAAATCTCTGGTCGAACTGAATGTCAAACAATCATAATTATGATGACAATGTCTACTAAAGATTTGTGCATATATATTAATCATTAGTGAAATACAGCTTGCTCAATTTACAATTATACATAAATAAAATTAACGAAAATTGTGTAGCAGAAAAATGAATTAAAATGAATTGTGGCCGAATTTCGACCACACGCCGACCACTAGTTATATTAAAACCGTGTGGTGACGGAGTAAGAATACAATTCCCCACTCCAGCTTTTACCCGTGGGTGTCGTAAAAGACGACTAAGGGATGTGATATGCATATAACATCGATGCAAGAGAAGGAAAACTTGATATGAAACCCTAAGCCAACATGAGTGACCAGCTTGATACAGTAGCTCAAACTCCCTCCCATAGTGGAAGGTGGCCCGGACCCAATAGTGACGTAGGTATATGGGCTGAGATGAAATATTAGAAAAAAATTACAAAATCAATAAAAAATACTTGAATTAATTAATTTAATTACTAAAATGCTCGATGTTTACGCGATTATTACACATTTGAATCAAAACTATTTTTTATCGGTTAGTTTCATTTCAAATAGAATCAAATCGAATCAAATCATTTATTTTGCATAGGCCCCTTAAGGGCACTTACATTGTCAAATTACACAACGTTTGAACACAATACAATAATCTACCACCGGATCGGAACGCGGCCACAAACTGAGAAGATCCGGCAAGAAACTCAGCGGGCTGTCATTTTTTCTTTAATATTTTAAATATACATAATTTTATGCTTCGTACAACATATATGGTATTAACTCCAGTGTGATGCCCTTCGAAATTGTATATATGTATAAATTTTCAAAATTTAGAACAAGACAAAAACAAATTAAAAAATTAAAGTGTTAAAGAAAGGAAGAAAATATCGCTGGACCAGATCCCACAAGCAGCATCCGATCACGAGTTAACTATTAGAGCAGCCATCACTCCCCTCAACCACAATGGAGGGAAGGGAGTGACCCGCTCCTTATAGCTACCGCTAGCAGCACTATAAAAAACTATTACTATAGTTAGTACATACTATACTTTACTGTAGTTTATTTTAAACTACGAACTATAGCAGGTATGCTAAAAGAGATCAAAATCAAAATTTTACAGGCAAAACACGCTACGCTGTACAATCACAAGAGTAAGAAAAAAAATAGAAATAAACCTGTGAATTCATACAAGTTAGGAGTACCATAAAGCTGTAACAATTACAATAACATTAATTGCTGAATGAGGAGCTGAAACATACACTTTTATAGCAAAATACTAAATGACCAACATGAATAAATTATATAGCTATTGTATAGATATTGTGTAGCTAAATGACTAAAACAGATAAATTGCCTTGTATTAACTACAACATAGGTAATTATGCATATAAACCTAACCAACATAGTAGATAACAAATACGTTTAAAGAAAATGGAATTCATAAACCGCTGGATTGCTTTTCAGGTGTGTTTATTGAGACCGACGTCCTCCCCGAGGGGACGTCGGGCGAGGAGAGGGTACTCCTCAAGGGGTATTCCTTCGGACCGACTACTGACGTCAAGTCACCCTGTTCCGGTGGTCGATCCAACAATGAAGGCGATGTGTCACGGGTGGTACGGGTGTGCGTGGTTACGCCCCTCTGTCGCCCCGGACGGAGTGGTGCGAGGAGTGCGCCAACCGCAACCCACTCCAAAAAAAAAATAGTAATGTATATTAATTGATTTAAACAGAGTGCTTGTTCCATTTCGGCCAAAAATCTTGCCTGAAACGCCGAAAACCTATTATACCTAATCGCATCGCAGCCCACATAAGTCCCATTGTTGGGCTCGGGCCTCCTCCACTATGGGAGGAACTTGACTTACTATACCATGTTGATCAGACATGTTGGTATGGGGTTTCATTTCAAGTTTTCCTTCTCTTGCACAGGTTTTATGTACATATTATATCCCTAATTCGTCTTTTACGACATCCATGGGCATGATAGGGAGTGGTGAATTATATTCTTACTCCGTCTTATCTTTCCCGACAAAGCTGTAATGGTTCTTCCATTAGAGACTATATTTTCGGAAATTTGGCAAATATATTTACGAAAAAAAAATATGGCGTTACGAAGTTCGCCGGGTCAGCTAGTTTTTAATAGATTGTAGTATGCATATAACATCTATGCGAGAGAAAGAAAGCTCGAAATAAAACCCTATACCAACCTCCCTGATCAACGTGGTATAGTAGGTCAATTTCCCTCCCGTTGTGGAGGAGGTTTGAGCCCAACAGTTAGACGTATATGATTTGTGATGATGACGATGATGATTTTAGTATTAATTTATAATCTTACATCATCATCATCATCATCTTGCTCTTATCCCAATTACTTGGGGTCGACGCATTATGTCATCTGTTTTGACATATTGCAAAAAGTTTCGGCAATGACTTTTATGACCGGCCGCCTGCCTGACGTCAAGCCTCCTTGGGAATGTATTCGTGACCCAAATGGTACCAGATGGGAGTTGGTCCGGGTCAATCTAGGACTCTTAGTCGTATTTTACGACACCCACAAGTAAAGCAAGGGTTGGTAGTATTCGAAGCCGCTACCACACAGCACTTATAGCACACAGCAATTTATAATCTTACATATTTTAGTATTTAATTTAAATTTACGCCTATATCATCACTGTGGAAAGGGTTAGCAAGAGGGATAATACTGGCGTGTATTTTTCAGTCCTACTTAGGGAGCAACCCTAATGCATTCATTACAACTCGACACTATAGTATATGTAATTGCTGTTTATAATTTCATAAAAAATAACCAATGACATTTTCACCCAACACTGGTTCTAATTGAGAATCTTGCGATTTATAATCACAAATCCCTCAACAATATGGTATTTAAAAATAAAGTGTCAACCTTTATTTTAAAATGTACTTGAGATAAGACGGCGGATAGCGGACTCTGTCAACAAAAGCATTCCCGAGAAGGGTAGGAAGTTAGGCAGGCGGTCGATTATAAAGGTTACTCGTGCAAGCCGGGCATACCACCCTCTCGTGACCTTGACAACGTGAGACGTGAAAGCATCTACTCGCGCTTTGAAAAGGTCGATCGTAAAACTTGGTAAAAATTATAATGACTCTTAGAACAATAATGTATAGAAGGATAGTGTCGGTACTTAAGCGATCAAAAACATGAAGCCAACCTAGTGACCTACCGTGCCAGTGTCACGGGTTCGAGCCCCACGCAGTATCACCAAATTGTTGTTCCGAGTCTAGATGTAATTTGTCTTCGTTAATTATATATTTGTAAAGTCCCCGGCAACACAAGAATTATCCTGTAGCCTTTTATTATAAAAAAGAACACTTTTTTTGTGAAGGAAGCTTGAGCCCAGCGGTGGGACGTACATATTTGTCCTGAGATAAATATATTTGAATCATTTGTCAATATAACTTTTGATTTCTGATGTTTAGGTACGCGAATATTGCACATTGTAAATAAAACTACTTTACGGATTTTAGTCACGGGCGGACTAAGACGTCTTAGTCCGCCCGTGACCATGAATGCTGTAAAGTGTTCGAAACGTCGGGCAATCATAAATTAAATACAAACGCGATAAAAGCTGTAAAATAGTTTTACTTACAATATAACTTTTTTCAAATTAAATACAGACATATTTAAGTAACCATACTTTTAATAATAAAAAATACTTTATTATAAGTACCAAACAGTTTGTGTCGGCTATTTTCTGAAATGGTTAAATCGATTTGGATGAGACTTTCACTGCTAAGCAGCGGATGTTATAAAGAGTAATTAAACGAGTTTATTCCAGAAAATGAGATTTGCGCATATATTAGTTCAATTTCTCTCTCAGGATGAAGGAGGCTCAAGACAAACAATGGATGACATATAAACTGAAAATATTTGGTGGTATACTTTTTTTCTATTTTTGCCGAATTTATTTAAATATATATGAATAAAAAAAAAAGGAAATAATGAAAAAATATCAAAAATTACAAAAAGATAATAATAAGAACACCGAGATTCGATCTCACGCTGTTTGAATGCGAGTGGACAACTTCCCAACTGGGCTATTGTCACTCTTGACGGCGACGGCGAAATTTGAATTCTCATTCTGTTGACATTTTATGTCATTGTATTGATTAGATAAAAACAGCGACAAAACAACATTTTCTAAAAACAGCTAGATCGATTTTTTGGCCCCGAAACCTCTATTATGCTAAATTTCATGAAAATCATTGGAGCCGTTTCCGAGATCCTGAACATATATATATACAAGAATTACTCGTTTAAAGATATAAGATCAATGATGAAGAAATCTAACATTGAAACTGGGCGCGGCCCCAACTGAGAAGGACCGGCAAATAATACTATGGAACATAATGACGAATGACGTAGTACTAATCTCATCACACATTCCCACCATTGTAACTCCTATAAGCCAGGATCCACATTGGTCTCAGTTATATGACACCGAAGTTTGAGCCTCAGGAAGTCCCAGGCTTTTAATTGTTTTGGAATCCGCAACAAATTTAATTAGAAAAGAAAAACAGGAGCAGTTGGAAAGATTCCACTTCCCTCCTATGCAAAGCGGGAGACATGAAGCAAAGTGGGCTAATAAACCAGTAAATAAGGGGATGTACAACTACGTGAAGCGTAGCGGTATAGAACACCGATTTAACATAGCTTAACGGCCTGGTCACGACTTTGGTCTTAGCGGCGAGCGGCGCGGCGCGGCGTGCCGAGCGGCGCACGCTGGTAAAACCCCATACAAAGCCGTCTCAAATCCGTTTCATGTAAAAGTCATTGTAATGGAATAAAATTTATAAATTAATTTATAAAACATATATAAATAATTAATACAAACGCGATATAACCCGTAAAAGTAGTTATATTTACAATTTTTTTTTTCTAGTTTGGTTTGCCATTTTAGTATATTATTAGGTCTTTACCTATGAAATTGCTATACATAACTATGTATGAAAAAAATTAAACGATATTTTTTCATGTATTTTTATTTGTATTAATCGAAGTAATCACCCATGCAATCAATGCATCTTTGCCAACGCAGCGGCAGTTTATTGATCCCCTTCTTAAAGAAATCGGCTGGACGGGAGGCAACAAATTCTGCAAAGGCATTTTGTACTGCCTCTCGGGTATTGAATTTCTTTCCTGCCAAGAAGTTATCCAAATTCTGGAAAAAGAAGTAGTCTGTAGGCGCAAGGTCTGGTGAGTATGGCGGATGACGGAGAGCTTCCAACCCCAGTTCTTGCAACTTAGAGACTGTCTGCTGTGCAGTATGAGGTCGCGCATCGTCGTGCAGGAGCAGCGGAGACGAGCGATTGACCAATGCTGGTTGGAGATGTGCCAGCTTCTCCATCATTGTGTTCCGTTCTTCACAGTCCACATCTGCAGTAATGCTCACCCCGTTTGGTAAGAAGCTGTGATGAATCACACCGGCGCTAGACCACCAAACAGTGACCATCACTTTTCTAGGGGTAAGTTTTCGTTTAGGGCATTGTTTAGGTGCTGAACCAGGATCCAACCAACTTGCTGAGCGTTTGCGGTTATCAAACAGAATCCATTTTTCATCGCAAGTAACAATGCGTTTCAAAACTCCTTCATTTGTGTGTCTGTTGAGCAATGCAAGGCATGTCTCGACGCGTACTTCGCGCTGGCGATCATTGAGATCGTGGGGCACCCATTTGTCAAGCTTTCTTACCTTGCCAATTTGACGCAAATGGACCAATATTGTTTTGACGCTAACGTCGAAAGCTGCTGTCTGCTATCATCGGCTTCCACAATCGCCTTTAATTCGTCATTGTCGACCAAAGTCTTCGGACGACCGCGAGGTTCATTTTTCAGGTCGAAATTTCCAGAACGGAAGCGAGCAAACCAATAACAGGCGGTGCGTTGGTTTGTAGTGTTAGCTCTGTAAACGCCGTTGATGTTGCGTGCCGCTTGTGCCGCGTTGCTGCCACGACAATACTCATATTCCATAATTACTCGAATTTTCAACGTATACATGATGACGAAAAAGATTGTGATGCGATGAAAACGTAACAATAATCAATAAACAAATTACTACTTTTGGAAAATGAATTCCATGTTTTAAAATAAAATTAATTTGAAATTGGAATTCTTAGTCAAACAAAAATTATTTTGATTTGAAATGGCCAGTACTGCAGAACGGCAATTACATAAGTAAAGACCTATTATATAGTATGTAGTAGTAGTGTAGTATACGTTTATAATATGTTATTACTATGTTCTACCATTTTCTGTAAATTAAACAAGCATATTTTGTATTTTTCTTATATAATTTATGTATTTTAAATTTTATTTTTTTAATTAATTTATAAACAGATTCTTAAAATCAAAGTTGTTTCATTTAAAGTTTAAACATTCAAGTATATGAGTGCAAAATTACAGCTCATTTAGTTTTGAAACAACCGAGATACAGAGTTTTGAATCGAAACATACGCGATTTTCCCACTGTGCGCCGCTCCGCGCTTAGCTGCCGCTCACAGCGGCAAGGTCGTGAATGGGCCGTACGGGACCTATATGTGAGCATTACGATAGTAGATATGGCAAAAACACCTGAACACACGTAAATTTTCTCGAGTTGCTACAAGGTCCGTATAAATACTACCCCAGACGTGACTTGCGAACTGTCTAACATGAGGTCCCGCTCGTTACGCCACAGAATGCACTCCCAAAGAATGTGGTGAGTTGTTTGATCAAAATCGGAGTTTGAGGTCGAATATTGACAAAATAGTGAAGGTAGTTTAAAATAGCTAGTTTAAAATAGAACAATTTACTTCTAAAATTCCCATGGTCAGTAAGGAATTGGGCTACATAACCATTATGTATTTCCAGCCAAGTTTTTACTAAACGTTCACGAACAGATGAAAAGAATAGATATAAATGACGACCCTTTGTTGATGAATCCCACCTTTCCTGCCATTCGGTCAGGAGCTCATCGTACACGACGGATTGCGGTGCAAAAAGTCTAGTAATTTTATTACGATCGCGTGGTAAAATAAAATTGGATGACGTAGTAGTTAAGATACCGGTCTACCATGCCAAGAGTTCGATTTCCATGCAGGGCAACAATTTGTGCGATCCACGAATTGTTATGCCGAGTCTGGGTAACTTGTTCATTAACTATCTGTTTATAAAGTCACCTGCAAGAGTTAAATACTTAGTTTTCCAATAGGACAGCTGCCCATTCTCCGGATGATCGATCGACTTTTACAGTCTTCCACAGCATTGTAAGGGAAGACGCCACATTGTTTATTTAAGCAGACGCCTCAAGGGGACACGTATTATAATAAATCTGAATTAATGAGACATAGATTGTCCATTAGTGTTATTATTATGTCTAGAATCATAAAAGAAAACATTAAAAAACACGTTTCACACGCCATAAACATGTTAAAATTATAAATATTCTAGCTAGCTAGCTGACCCGTGTGAAATTCGCACATCGTGATCAAACACCGAATAGTTATAATGAGGCAATAAATAAATAAATACCACAAGATCCGTGCAAATACTTCGAACTATTATAAAATAAGTTATTTTTTAAGGTTCCGTACTCAAAGGGCAAAACGGGACCCTATTACTAGACTTCGCTGTCTGTCCGTCCTTCTGTCTGTCACCATGCTGTATCTCAAGAACAGTGATAAGCTAGACAGTTAATTTTTTTACAAATTATGTATTGCCGTTGCCGCTATAATAAGGGGTGCTCCCATACAACAAAGGTGATTTTTTTGACCTTTTTATAGATAATGGTACGGAACCCTTCGTGCACGACTCAGACTCGCACTTAGCCGGTTTTACTTATTTTTTGTCTTTAAAAATGACGACGGCGTGCGACCCTATAGCCGTAGCCGATCATCTATATTCTCTCCCCATCACCGTTGGGCTTAGCATACCTTATCACCGAACCTCATTGCACGCATTCACACTCCTTTCACTTTCTTCACGGTAATGAGCGACAGTATTACTTACCATCAAGTGGCACAATTGTTTGCTAGTTTGCCACCAACAGCAATAAAACTGGTATCGGTTCCATGACATCCGTGTCCGGCAGTTTACCCTCACGGGTATCGTCCCTTTCATCGCCCTGGCAACAAAAAGTGTTGCCGGGGCGTCATCCTAACGCGATCGGTCTTTTTGCGAGTGGCAGGCTCATCTCCGATCCGTCCACCCACGACCAGGACGGCATAAGGCGCAAGTACTTGGTCGGTATATCATCGTCATTCATGATTTCAGCTCATACACGTCCCACTGTTGGGCTCGAGCCTCCTCCACAATATGAAGGAAATTGACATACTATACCACGCTGAGCAGATGCTTTTCTATACGGCTTCACTTCGAGTTTTCCCTCTCTTTCATGTTACATGCATATATTATCCCTATAGTCATCTTATACGACACCCACAGGGAACAGAGCGGATGGTGAATTGTACTCTTACTCCGTCACCACAAGGAAAACTATTTTATTAGGAATATATTTAGTTGGGTAATGCAAATAGCCTCAGTTTTACATTTTTGCTCTTTCTCTTTTATTATTTTACTCCTTTTTTTCGTTTTTTTATTTCATCAGAGTTTATAATTATTTCTTCAGTTAAAGCCTCTTAATCGTTTTAATGAGTTCATTATCATCTCAGCTCATATACGTCCTACTGCTGGGCTCGGGCCTCCTCCACTATGGGAGGGAAATCGACCTACTATACCATGCTGGTCGGACGCAAAGCAGAAGCCAAACCAACAACTTCTACATATTAAACAATAAACACAAACAAAGTAGCAGGTACACATAGTTTGTGAATAAATTTCACTTTCGAAAGTAGCACATTTAAAAAAATAACGAACTTATCGCATATCACAAGCAGTTTAAAAAAGTAACTAAAAAACTTCGCCACTCGATAAATTATAAATAAATTACGCCTTATATAAAAAAGATAGGTTCTGCTTCAGTTCAACTGAATTGTAATGATATGCCAAATCTAGGGTTGCCACATTATCAAGCTTCATCTTTATTATCTTTTCGGGAAAATTTTTTTCAAAGATAACTCGCACTCGCCTCGCAGGGGGTGGCGCCCCCGTACCAGTTCCTACGCTGCTAGGTATCGCCACAGTGACGGCCGTAAGGTCACTTACATTCTCTAACGTTCTGAACTGTCAAGTTGAGAACGTTAGTTTCATCATGTCTACAATATTATCCCTCGATAAATCTCACGCATATACTGCACTATATCTTCTCTGATTCAGTGCTGGTAACATCGAAATGGCAGTCTAACGAGCACTTCAACCTCCCAAATTCCAAGTTTAACTATGCTATGATTTACAGTAGTCTCCACAAAAGATACCATAAAAGGCGATGCATCGAACAACGTCTACATACAACTGCCGGCATTTAAGTCCTTTTCTATTTGTCATAATACGATCCAAACAAGTTCTGTTATTCCCTCTGGCCCCGGATGGCAATGGAGACAAATGGATGGTAATCGAGGCGCTGGTGGATGAACTATTGTGGAACCCACGGCATAACAGGTCCTCTATCTTATCCAGTACCTTAGGTAGGTGGTTCTTAACCCGAAAAACCAATACGTCGGTGACAGAGGCGGCTAGGCGTGCCACCTTTTCAAAATTGACAAGTGTTTTGTCTTCGTAAAAACAGTAGCCAGTTCAGAGGGAAGTAATCTCGCACAGGACTTAAATGTGTTATTCCTTTTATAGTCTGGAAACAAAATTATAACGTGGTACAGGCCGTAAAATACATTCAATTTTATGTTTATTATTCGTGTAAACATCAGAAATCGTGGTGAAAAATAAACTCGAAAAATAGATAGATACACAAACGGGACACGAATTATTTAATTAAATTCTTGTACAAGCGTACTCAAATTTATACAACTCGCTCATAATTTAATAGTCGATAATAATTTACAAATCAAGCTATAATAATAAAAATACCTTTCAGATTTCTATTTTAAATTTGGCAACCCTAACAACAAGAACGCGAAAAACGCGGTAGTGGTTTTATTAATAAATTTCTCACTACAAAGGCGTATTCGAACGCACCACAAGAAAATATTAGACAAATAAAATAAACATTAACTTAAAATACTTTAATCTAACGCCCTCTGCGTTAGATTAAAGCATTTTAAGTTAAACCTGCTACAATGGTACGCACAGAAATTTAATTTTTCTGTGATGGTACGGTACGGGACACTGCAATCCCATTCAATTAGTTCTTGCGTTATACATATACAAACGGACAGGCAGACAAAAGTTTAAAAAAAAATTGTCTTCCATTTCTCTAATTATTTTTCCTCGCCCGTTGGTATAGGGTTTTATTTCTAGTTTTTCTTGCATAAATATTTTATGCCTTAGTCGTCTTTTACGACACCCGCGGGCAAGAAAGGGGATGGTGAATCGTATTATTACTCCGTCACCCCACGGAATTATATTTTGTATAATTTAATAATATAACATGAGATACATTTTTTAGGTCTGTTATGGACATAAAGTTTAGAATTTGGATACGAATCTTACTAATTTTATAAATGCGAAAGTAAGTTTGTTCGTTTGTTACGCTTTCACGCTTAAACAACAGAACCGATTTCAAAAATTCCAAAAAAAAAACCAATGGGAAGCTGTAATATCAGGGAGTAACGTAGGCTATATTCCGGTATTCCCACGGGAACGGGAACTATACGGGTAAGACGGCTGAAACCGAAGCGAAGCGAGGGCGGGTTGCTAGTATTAGAATCGGTTCGGGTTAAGGTTGTATAACTAATTCGCATTATTCGACAGCTTCGGATAGTTTTAATTACGAATATTAAATTTATAGGGAATCACAAAATTGGAAATGCTAATTGCGGTGATTATCATGTTAATACCCTTCCGTGAGGGTTGACACCCCGATTCGAAACTTTTATTACGGTTTGGGATATATTTTCATTTCTTATATTCAACAGTTTCAGTTAAAGCTCTCCACAAAAGCCGTAACGATTTTCTTTAATTTAATTATCAATTTTGAAAAATTCAAATTAATAATCTTCCTAATTATATCAATATATTAATTCATACCGCATATTACCGGCTATGGTGGTCTGGCAGAGAATGCCTGTGATCCTAAGGATTTTTGGTCTTAAGTCCGCCATTGGATAAGTTTTGATACAAAATTTAAAAAGCAAATATATCATTGCACACTCACCAAGCAGCAGCAGTATGAGCGGGTTCTGAAACTGCTCGATGTACTTCTTCCATAGCGGTTCTTGTTCCTTCACCTGGAACTCGTTGGGACCCACGAAGTTCATACGATCATTAGCCTCACGCCAGGAGAGACCGCGGCGAACGTCCACGCTGAGACGTTCAGCCACCTGATAGAAAACAAACATTAGATTTACGTTTTTTTTCTTTTATAGCTTTTACTGACAAGCGAGCAAATAGCACCTGATGTTAAGTGATTCTGCCGTTTATGGACCTTTGCTAGGCCGCTGCCTACCGTGAAGAAAGTAAAGGCACTGTGAACATCTATACCAATAAATAAAATTGGAGTGTCTGTTTGTAATGTCAAAATAATAGGCTTTTTTCATGCTCACACGGTTATTTGCACGACACCTATGCCTAAAATACAGATTAAAAAATTTTTGTCTGTGTCTGTTTGTTCCGGGTAATCTTCAAAACGGCTGGACCGATTTCAAAAATTCTTTCACCAATGCAAAACTATAATATCAGGGAGTAAACTAGGCTATATTTTATCCCGGTATTCCCACGGGAACGGGAACTACGCGGGTAAAACGACTAAAAGCGAAGCGAGGGCGGGTTGCTAGTATATAACAAGATTAGTGATACTAAAGACATGACCAAAACCCACTAAAGGCAAACACCCTCAGAAAAGGGCCGCCGGCTCTCTTGTTCATCGAATGAAGTGCAGTAACAAATTGCTACCACTCAGACGTCGATTTTCTGCAAGAGTTTGGTACCGCCCCGGACTGACTGGCAGACAGATGACTATCAACAGTGTGGTTCTACCACACAATCGTATTCTTCTAAATGCAATAACTTTATGCGACTTGCAAACATAAAAAGTTAAACATAAAAAGAATAAACAAAATAAGGCATACAAAAATACGCAACATCACAACAGCAACAGATGGTTTAGCACAATCCCTTGCATTGAAATGGAAGTGGGCAGGACACATAGCACGCCTGCAAGATTAAAGGTGGACAAAAAGATTGACAATATGGAGGGGGCCAGTGGGCAACAGAAAGAAAGGGAGACCCTGCAACAGATGGGAGGATGAAATAAAACACACAGCGGGTCCAAACTGGATACAAATAGCGCAATCCAGAGAAAACTAGCTCAATTTGGAGGAGGCCTTTACCTGCAGAGGGGTTCTTACAGAATAATTTCGGAAATAGCAAATAATATTTAAACTAACTAACCAAATCTTTTTCTTTTAACACTAACAAAACTTTGTAAATAGTATTTCTGTAAGAAATAAATGGCTTTTTATTTTTTTTATTTATTTATTTATGCGACTTACTTGTTCAAGTATATAAAATCTTAAGTGAGATAGACGTTAATTTATTTTTTACCCGGCTGCCAAGGAAGGAAGTTAAACCTTATCATAATCATCATCTCAGCCCATACACGTCCCACTGTTGGGCTCGGGCCTCCTGCACTATAAGAGGGAAATTGACCTGTTATACCATACTGCACAAACGTGTTGGTATAAGGTTTTGTTTCGAGTTTTCCTTCTATTGTATAGATATTATATGCTTATTATATCCTTTAGTCGTCTCTTACGACACCCACGGGCGAGGGTCCCGTCACCACGCGGAAAAGTTAGTTTTACTTGACTAGAGTTAATTTTGTATATCATTTATTTTAATTTCACTTCTATTTACAATATTGTTTCGGACTTCTTAATATATTACAATTAAATTACCACTTTCGCAGTCGAAATTCAATTTTAATTATTTATTTTATATTTATTCATGACCATGGATACAAAATCATTCGATCGAACACATTGTTAAACTAACGATTATATTCAAGTTTACAATTATCTTTATTTCTTTCACTATTTCATTTTGGGATGTTCATAATCATTGTAAATCTAAATTTATCTACTACAAGCTGATATAGGCTGGGTATAGAATTTTATTACGAGTTTTCGTTTACGCAATATAATTAACTAGGCCTGACATCACTTAGTTCCGAATCCCTCTTTACATACTCTTCATTTCAGCCCATATAAATCCCACTTCTAGGCTCAGGTACTATTCCACAATGGGAGGAATATTGATCTACTATTGCACATTGGTCAGACGTGTTGGCATCCAACCCTCTTTTACGAAACCTATAGAAAAACAATTGCTTTCTTACGCCATCAACAGGCAAAAAATATCATTATCCAATATAATTTTGTAATTAAATGCAGTATCCTACTAATATTATAAACGCGAAAGTTTGTGGGTATGTGAAAATGTGAAGATGTTTGTTGCTCTTTCACGCAAAAACTATTGAATGGATTTTGATGAAACTTCACAATAATATAGCTTACATATCAGAATAACACATAGGCTATAATTTATTCCGATATTCCCACGGGAAGAGGAACTGCGGGTGAAACTGCAGGACGCTGCTAGGTTACTATAAAATTCCCGTGCAGTGACGGACTAAGAATACAATTCACCCCTTCCTTTATCTATAGGTATCGTAAAACACAACTAAATGTTATGACAGGCAGATAACATAAATGCAACAGAAGGAAAAACTCGACATAAAACACTATATCAAAATGTCTAACAAGCGTGATATAATAGATCAATTTTTCTTGCAATGTGCAGGAGGTCCGGGCGGAAAAGTAGGCATTACATGAACTGAAATAATGATCATGAACTTTAAAATATATAATCTTTAAATGAGCATATAATTATTTAAACACAAATGTAATTATTTAAATATGAATAAAATTATCTAAAGAAAATACTCGCAATAATTCTATTTAATATAAATAACAGTAACCTACTTATTAACTTCGTTACAAAATCCAAAATAATTACTCAACAAGAAGACATTGTATATTTTCATAACAAAAACATTAAAACAACTGATACGAACACAATGTTACCGCATTTGTTTTCTATAACAAACACTACATTATCGTGTATGGAAAGGTCGCACGGACAATATGGAGAAAGAATTTATTAACATTTTGTAATAATACTTAATAATAATACTTTCCGTGTGGTGACGGAGTAAGAATACAATTCTCCACTCCATATCTTGCCCGTGGGTGTCGTAAGAGACGATTAAAGGATATAATATGCACATAATATCTGTGCAAGAGAAGGAAGACTCGAAACAAAACCCTACACCAACATGTCTGACCAGCATGGTATAGTAGGTCAAATTCCCTCCCATTGTGGAGGAGGTCCGAGCCCATCAGTGGGACGTATGTGGGCTGCGATGATGATGATGATTATGAATAATACTTAGAAATAGTCTCATTTTCATTATTCATTTCAGCCCATATACGCGCCACAATAGGAGGAAAATTGACCTACTATACCACGCTGGTCAGACGTATCTTTATAGGGTTTTATTACGAGGTTTCTTTCTCTTGCATAGATGTTATATGCGTATTTGCGCCTGATGCCGCCCTAGTAGAGGCTGCGGGTGACTGGACCGGGGATATAGCCCGGGCACCCACGGAGAGGCTAGCCTCGCGACGGCGATCGGCGTCCCAGTAGGGGACGTCGAAGGGAGAGTACTCCCTCGGGGTATTCCGTCGGACCGACCACTGACGTCAAGTCACCCTGCTCCGGTGGTCGGCCCAACGACGAAGGCGACGTGTCGCGGGTGTGCGTGCTTACGCCCCTCTGTCGCCCCGGACGGAGTGGTGCGAAGAGTGCGCCGACCGTAACCCATCCCAAAAAAAATGCGTATTTAATCCCTTAGACGTCTTTTACGACACCCACGGACAAGAGAGGGCAGGGTTAATTGTATTCTTACTCTACCGCTACACGGAAAAATAGTCTATCAGAGGTATTATTCAAACGCATATAGGTACATATATATTTCGCCATACGGTAACAAATTAGAATACAATCCTTACTAATATTATAAATGCGAAAGTAACTCTGTCTGTCTGTCTGTCTGTCTGTCTGTCTGCTACGCTTTCACGTCTAAACCACTGGACCGATTTTGATGAAATTTGGTACAGAGATGGATTAAAGCTTGAGAAAGGATATAGGCTACTTTTTATCGCGAAAAAATGGGTATAAGGGGTTGAAATAGGGGATGACATTTTGTATGGAAATTCGTCATTTTCGATGATAGAACCACGAATCTTTGTATTAAGACACCTAATAATAAATAAATAAATATTTGTTCAAGCGTTTTGGAAATTTCATTTACATGGGGATGAAATTCAACCCCTAAAATACCAAAAAGCATACAGCCGAAACCACTGGGCCTAGAAACGTATTTTTTTTTACACCATCGTATTTCTTGGGATGCACGAGCACTAGCAAAGGATTTTTGGAAATTCACCCCCTTAAGGGGGTGAAAAACATATAGTCTTTCACGTCTAAACCGATTTTGATGAAATTCGGTACAGAGATGGACTAAAGCTTGAGAAAGGATATAGACTACTTTTTATCGCAAAAAAATGTGTATAAGGGGTTGAAATAGGGGATGACATTTTGTATGGAAATTCGTCATTTTCGATGATCGAACCACGAATCTTTGTATTGAGGCACCTAATAATAAATACTCGCTCAAGCGTTTTGGAAATTCCATTTACATGGGGATGAAATTCAACCCCTAAAATACCAAAAAGCAAACAGCCGAAACCACTGGACCTAGAAACGTATTTTTTTTTCGTATTTCTTGGGGTGCACGAGCACTAGCAAAGGATTTTTGGAAATTCACCCCCTTAAGGGGGTGAAAAACATATAGTCTTCCGAGTCTAAACCGATTTTGATGAAATTTGGTACAGAGATGGACTAAAGTTTGAAAAAGGATATAGGCTACTTTTTATTGCGAAAAAATGGGTATAAGGGGTTGAAATAGGGGATGATATTTTGTATGGAAATTCGTCATTTTCGATGATAGAACCACGAATCTTTGTATTAAGACACCTAATAATAAATAAATAAATATTTGTTCAAGCGTTTTGGAAATTTCATTTACATGGGGATGAAATTCAACCCCTAAAATACCAAAAAGCATACAGCCGAAACCACTGGGCCTAGAAACGTATTTTTTTTTACACCATCGTATTTCTTGGGATGCACGAGCACTAGCAAAGGATTTTTGGAAATTCACCCCCTTAAGGGGGTGAAAAACATATAGTCTTTCACGTCTAAACCGATTTTGATGAAATTTGGTACAGAGATGGACTAAAGCTTGAGAAAGGATATAGGCTACTTTTTGTCGCAAAAAAATGGGTATAAGGGGTTGAAATAGGGGATGACATTTTGTATGGAAATTCGTCATTTTCGATGATCGAACCACGAATCTTTGTATTGAGGCACCTAATAATAAATAAATAAATATTCGCTCAAGCGTTTTGGAAATTCCATTTACATGGGTATGAAATTCAAACCCTAAAATACCAAAAAGCATACAGCCGAAACCACTGGGCCTGGAAACGTATTTTTTTTTTACACCATCGTATTTCTTGGGGTGACCGGACGGAGTGGTGCGAGGAGCGCGCCAACCGCAGCCCAACCCAAAAAAAAGGGGGTTGAAAAGCATATAGCCTTTCACGTCGAAACCACTTAACCGATTTTGATGAAATTTGGTACAGAGATGAACTAAAGCTTGAGAAAGGATATAAGGCTCCTTTATATCGCGAAAAAATAGGTATAAGGGGTTGAAATAGGGGAAAGTATTTTCTTTTTACGTCGTCTTATTTCTTGGGGTACACGAGCACTAGCAAAGGATTTTTGGAAAATCACTGCCTTAAGTGGGTGAAAAGAGTATAGATGAAACTCTTGGAGCTAGGAACGTAAAACTTTCTATGCAATTCTCTTTCTTTTGTTGTAAGTGAGCTCTAAGAAATTATTTTATTAAAATCAACTCCTAAAGGGGTGCAAAATATATAGCCGAAATCACCTAGAAACATGGAATTTTGTATAAAGTTTCCTTTCTTGGGGAAAGAGATTTTTGCAATTTTAGCCCTAAGGGGGTGAAAAGTGTTTAACCGAAATCACTGAGCCTAGGAAGGATCATTTTAATACACGGTCGGCTTTCTTGGATTACCCCCAGATTTTCTTAGTGCTCACTTACCAAGCACTATGAAACAATTTTTGGCAAGGATAAGCGAGCTCTAACAAAGAATTTTTGGAAATTCAACCCCTAAGAGGGTGAAAGTGTATAAGCCAATGATATCGGGCCTAAGAATGTGAAATTTTGTATACCGATCGGTTATTTGGGGTAAGCACTCACTAAGAAACAATTTTGGGCTGCCCCAAAAGGATAAAACACATAAGACACCCAGCCAATGATATATCATCATTATCTTGCTCTTATCCTAATTACTTTGGATCGACGCGATATGTAGGTACTCTTCTGCCATCGTAGATATATTGCAAAGGTTCTAGCAACATTTTATGACCTGGCGCACGACATTGTTGGCCAGACGGCATCACCGGTCCAGGTCGATGTAAATCTTTGTCTTAGTAGTATTTTGCGATACCCACGAACAATGAAAGCGTGGTAATATTTCTAGCAGCTACCAGACAGTAAGTTACAATCAAGATATTATTCCAATTTTCTATCTCTACAAATAAATAAATTTGAAGCGTCTGTTTGTCTATCAAAATAATAGGTTTTATTTATGCTCACACAATACGGTCCAAATGTTTTTGTCTGTCTGTCTATTCGTTACAGGTAATCTTCAAAATGGCTGGACCGATATTGATTATATTTTATCATCAGGTCTACCAGTCGTACATAAGGAATAACTTAGACTATATTTTATCCCAGGTTATATTTTATCCCGGTGTGGCTGAATTAAGTCGATTTTAAAATTATTTCACTAATGGAAAGCTATTTTTAAGCGAGTAACATATTTAAGCTATTTTTATCCAGATATTCCTACGGGATCGGGTACAATGTCGATGAAATCACGGGAATTTAATGGTTTTAAAAATTAATTCACTAATGAAAAGCTATATTATCAGTGAAAGGCTATTTTCATTCCGGTATTTGCCCAGGAACGAGAACTATACCGGGGGATGTCGAGCAATTTTTAAAATTCTTTCACCAATGGAAAGCTACCTATGTTGTCAGCGAGTAACATAGGCAATTTATATCTCTGATATTTCTGGGATTTATATTATTTTTTTTGGTATGTGTGTAAATTTATAATATCAGCGAGTAACATAGGCATTTTTTATCTCGGTATTGGCATGGGAATTTCTACGTGAATGAAACTGCGGGTGTTAGATTGATATAATTTTTTTTTTTCACCAATGGAAAAGTACGTTATCAGAGACTAAAGAAAGGCATATTTATCATCGTATTTGCACGGCAATCTGAACTATAAGGCTGGAAGTAATATTCAAATGTGAAAGTTTGTGAAGATATTTGGATGTTTGTTACTCAATCACGCTTAAACTGTTGAGGAGATTTGGATGAAAATTGACACGTAGATAGAGTATTTCTTAAATTAAGAAATGTAATACTCTTTATGCCGATAATATTCTTTGCGATAATAGTTCAATATGCAAGTAAATTTTTACGCGGGCGAAGCCGCGGGCAAAAGCTAGTGTATAATAATTTCTAAATTGCTTGTCGTAAAAATCAGCTGAGTATACACTAGAATCAAATCAAATCATTCTGCGTAGGTCCCTTGAGGGCACTTACATATTGTCAAATTGATATATCGTTTGAATACAATACAATATCTACCACCGGATCGGAACGCGGCCACAAGCTTAGAAGATCCGGCAAGAAACTCAGCGGGCTGTAATTTTTTTACAATCATTTTAATTTAGTCTTCAATTTAGGTCAAATAAAAAAGGAAAGGAAAATATGGTTGGACCACATCCCACAAGCAGCACCAGATCACGAGTTAACTACTGGAGCAGCAATCACTCCCCCCAACCACATTGGAGGGAAGGGAGTGACTCGCCCCACAGCTACCGCAAGCAGAACCTTATTCAGTGAGCATGACAAATGTACCATTCTTCTGAGCAACTTATAATAGCGTGGCAGGCATTACTTATATTGCATTGCTATTAGCTAGGCCTATGTCCATCAGTGCCCGCCGATAGGCTAATGAATGGATCGACATACGATACAGTACATAACGAGCCTCAGTTCTCGTTTGCCCCTGATACACTACAGTAGAACCTCTCAAGTCAAACCTCGATTTTTTTTTTATTGCCAACGGTGGCAAACGAGCAAACAGTATACCTGATGGTAAGTGTTGCTGCCGCTCATGGACCCTTACAAGGCCGCCGCTGCCCACCGCGAAGAAAGTGAAGGGAGTGCGAATGCGTGCATCGAGGCTCGGTGACACCAAGAGCATCACCAAAACCCTCCACACGCAAACACCCTCTGAAAGTTGGGCGCCCGGCTCTCTCGCTCACCGAACGAAGCGCAGTAACAAATTGCTATTACTCAGACGTCGATTTTCTGCTCAGTGTGGTACTACCCCGGACGGACCGACCCGCGGCTGTAGACAGATAACTGTCGACAGTGTGGTGCTACCACTCTTAAATAATTAATAATAAATAAAAATACTCGATAATTCGTTAGTCTCAAAATCTCAAAAAAATCTTTAATACTGGTCTAGTATTGGATCTCTGTACATACGCGTCTCTCAGAGCATGGAATGGAGCAATGTTCTATTTTTTGAATTTAGTTTCTTAGAAAACATCTTGGGAAAATAAAATAAATAATAGCATTACCAATTCCAAGAAATGAAAAAGACATCTGTAACTAACTTGACCATACGTCGCGATTTGAACGGAATAGTCCCGTTTTCAAATGGCTTATCCCGTTGTCTCCAGTCGTAAAAAAGGTCTACTGTTTGTAAACAAATCCTAAATGATTATTTGATATACTGATAGGGACAATTTTTTTTTTTTAATCCATAACATGTACTACCTATTCCTGCAAGAACTCTAACGTTTTCTTCTTGTTTTTAGCTTTTAATTTCATGTTTTTACCTATTTTTGCAAGTGACCGTTTCTAACGCAAAAAAAACGGGCAGTTTATTCACGTGTCCCAATTTTACCTATAAAAATGGTCACATTATCTATACCAGCAATTAAAGCGCCCCTTCTTAGATGTTGTGAGGAATTTCATCTCAGGTAGCCTACTATTCGACGTCCCGGAACAGGGACGTCGAGAGGAGAGGGTACTCCCTCGGGGTATTCCGTCGGGTCGACCACTGAAGACAAGGAACTCTGTTCTGGTGGTCGGCCCAACGACGAAGGCGACGTGCTATGGGTGGGTTAGGGAGCCGCGCGCCGCCCCTCTGTCTCCCCGGACGGAGCTGGGCGGCGGGTGCGCTGAGCGTAGTAGTTCTCTTGCCCATGGTTATCCTAAAAGACGACTATGACATATGATATGGATATAACATCTATGCAAGAGAGTAAAACTCGAAATAAAACCCTATACCAACTCGTCTGAAGAAATCAATCAATTCCTCAATTTCCCTCCCTTTGCGAATGAGGCTTGAGCCAAGCACGGACGTATGAGTTATTAGGAATGAACGAAGAATGAAACTTACGTTGACTTATATTAAAGCGTAGGCTAAGGTTTTTAGGTTACCATTCGATACCACTAGACTGCTTAAATAGCTATAGTGTACAGTAAGTTTTGGGGCTGCACGGCATCTCTCTTGGCGTCCCAGGTGATTTAGGCGGTGTGAGTCCGGAGAGCCTGTCCCAAACATAGCTATTGGTTTCTGATATTTACGCGAGTATTACACATTTAAAATCATCATCATCATCTCGGCTCATATACGTCCCACCCCACTGCTGGGTTCGATAGTTGCATCTTAACCACTTATACCACTTATGCCCGACTTCTCGAATTCTTTTCGGTGTGCAGGGTCATGGGCGGACTAAGATGTCTCTCTCACCTCCAACAAATAATTATCGTTACTAGTGGTCGCAATTCGGCCATAATTGATTTAAATAAATTTTTCAGCTACACAATTTTTTTTTAATTATATTTATATATAATTGAATATAGAGCAAACTGTATATCACTAATAATTTATAAGCACAAATCTCTACTAGACATTGTCATCATAATTATGATTGTTTAACATTCAGTTCGACAAGAGATTTTAACCGTAAACAAAATTGTTTATACAATTTTGCAATACGCTTATCCGTTGGTGTGTGTTGCGATTGCATGGTAGTGTGCGTAATGCCTTTTTTAATGCATTTAATGTATTTCTAATCAATTATTAAATGAAATATCAGTTTTATGCACTTCTTCTCATTATATACTTCAACTGTGCCAAATTTGATGATACTTGTCCATGCACGTTATTTTCGTAAAAAGAGCTACAAAGTTTTTGTTTCACGTATTATTAATTATTATACAGATATCTACCAGCTACAGAATTATTTATTAGATTATAGCCCACATTTTGAAACTATTTCATTGCCAGTACAAAAAGAAAAAGCGTATTAAAAATGATTCAATATGAAAAAATATATATCGTTGTTAGTCAGTAATGATTAAATGAGTGGTTAATAATAAAAAATCAAATATAAACGCGATAAAATCCGTAACAATTATTTAATTTACAATGTGTAAATACTCGCGTAAACATCACTACACCTGTGCAGTCACACAGTTAATTTCTTCTGTTAATAATTCTTATTGTTCACATTCTATTAATTTAAAAATATCCTACTAGTTACAGAGCAACACGTGTTTCACTAACCTTGTACTGGGTACGTGTATAAAAACATGTTTACAATAAATAATTCGTGAAATAATGTGCCAAAATTAATAATTCGCCGACCGGTTCTTGAATGTTCTGTGACGACTGCTCTGATTACAGTCATATTATTATTATTACGATCACATATTATTTTCAAACAACACCTCTCAACAACAAATTTATAGGGAACTTGTAATTTTAAAGTGAAAACTTCTTTAGCATCGTCGTGATTTGAAAATCGGTGAAACGAAAAAGCGACAGTAGAAAGAGACAGACATAAATTTGTAACGGAACATGCAGCGCCATCTCACGGGTTTCGCCGGTAATACGTCGCCTCTCGTGCAATTAAATCATTGGAAAAGGTTTAGAGTTGCAGGTTAAACTACTCGGCCCTAGGGGTCGTGCGTTTCGCAGAAGGTTCGCGATTGTTCTGGGCCATTCTATGACCGGCAACAATTTCTAAGCGGGGGCTTCGCTTCCGGACAGCGAGAGCTTCGTTGTGACAGTCGCAGAAGAATTTTTGCACGATAGACTAGGTGTGGGATAATAGTTCCGTATGGTAGCCGGGACGAGGGATAGCAGCTGATCAGGGTTTCAAATTTCACCTGAAGGAATTTCGTTTCAAATTTCACCGGAAAGAAATCGGTTTCAATAGCAACACCTCCCGGCGAGGCGAGTGGTAGCTCGTCATGACGTCGGGACAGGCCCGCTGGACCCACCGTGTCGTCGGGTGGCGGACCGGTTCCTATTCGGTCGCCACGAAGGGCGGCGGACGAGTCAACGAAGCCTGACGGACTTCTTCCTTCTTCCTGGGATCATCCCTGGCCGCGCCGCGGATCTATCAGGCAAGTTCCAGGGTTATTATTATTATCCCGAGTGGCTCACCCTATTGTCGTCCACCTACCACGGCTGGAAGTTGAATTTTTGGTTGGGTTTAGTCTGCCCGAACCGTTCGATACAATTTGTGATGAATAGCTTTACTACCAAGCATTTACTCTAATCTAAGTGATGTGGCCTAAGACCTACAGTAATTAGATATTAGTATATGAATTTTTGAGTTATTTAAGAATGTAACTTAGTATAGACCAGTCGTCTCCTACGATACGACTAAGGGATTATAATATGCATACAACATCTATGCAAGAGAAGAAAAGTTCAAAACTAAAACCTATGGCAACACGTCTGACCAGCGTGGTATAGTAGGTCATTTTCGCTCTCATCATGGAGGAGGCTCGACCCGAACTGTGGGATGTATAAGGGTTGAAATGATGAAACAAATGATGAACGAAGAGTATTTAAGCAAAAGGTAAAGAAAATCGATGATGAATTTTGTCTCCTCATACAAACTTTGCTACTGCGGTCCACCTCATAGGGGTTGAATTCCAAAATATACTTTCTTAATGGGTCCCTGCGTCACAAAATAAAATTATAGTCAAAATTGCATGTTTCTAGCTTCAGTAGTTTCAGCTCGGCGTTAATGAGTTAGTCGACCAACTTTTTCATATCTATTTACACCCTTAGTGGGTGAAAATTAAGAAATGCTGAAACTCGAGTTCATTTATTTCAATTAAATAGTATTTGTGAAGAATTTGAACAAAATCGATCTAGATTTTTTTTCTCCTTACACAAACTTTATTACTGCGGTTAACCCCTTAGGGGTTGAATTTCAAAAAAATCCTTTCTTAATGGGTTTCTACGTCACGCAAAAAAAAACTAATATCAAAAGTTCATGTTTCTGACTTCAGTAGTTTCGGCTCTGTGATAAGTCAGTAAACTGACATCTTTTTACCTATTTTACACCCTTCGAGGATGAAAATGGACAAACGCTGAAACACGTGTTTATTTATTTTTATTAAAGAGCATTTGTGCTTAATTTGAAGACAGTAGCTAAAGATTTTTTTCTTTCCATACAGACTTTTGCGTTTCACCCCCTCAGGGGTGGAATTTCAAAAAATCTTATCTTGGTGGGTGCCTACGTCACGAAATGAAACTATGGTCCAAATTTCATTTTTCTAGCTTCAGTAACTTCGGCTCATCCTGTTCCTTTATATGTATATTATTGTTAAAGCCCCCGCAACACCCCTTGCAGGTGGAATTTCGTAAAATCCGTTCTTAGCTGACCTCTACTCGACGAAAGGAATATTTCTGCCAAATTTCAAGTCTGTACGCTTTATGGTTCCAGAGATATGGTGATGAGTCAATATATCGCTCGCAAAACCCGCCTCTCCTATATATATATATATATATATAGATATATATATTAAACGATGAAATCCATCATAAATAAAACTGAATATCCATCGTAAAAGAAACGTAGAAAATGAAACGGGCCCCATTATGCGAATCAAAGGGTAACAATGTCACACGGCAAACATTTTAAGGCAACCCACTTAAATTCAATAAAAAGAAGTCATCATCACAGTCATAGGTTTTATTTTTTTAATAAACTTGCTAGTGGTTCTTTGAAAAATGTTTGGAAAAGTTGCTAAGGCTTGGGCCTGGTACTGTACGCAGTGTACAAGATGAAGAACCAATCCTCTGAATTACTTGAAATTCCAATAAACCGGTACAAAGAAAATGCTCTAAAAATATCTATTATATATACAGAGTGTATCAGGTTATGGAGCAACTGGTCAAACGGGAGTTAGGCAATGGTAGGAGGAAACCATGAAAAAAATTTGAAATAAAAATATCCATTCTTTTATGAATTAGAGATATGTAAAGTTTTCAATTTTGTCGTCGCTTTTTCGTGAAAATCTGATTGAAATGTATAAGTCAATGATACTTAATCTGAAACATATTCGTACTTTATTAAATGTTCATTAGGAATTGAATAAATCAATGATTACGTTCGCATAAGCAAGACAAACTTCGCTTTAAATCAGCTGATCGGCTGATAACCGTTGACGAGTCGTCTGTGTTACCTACGTTACCATTGAAGAGTTCGCGCAAATAATACCTATTAATACTCTCGAAGCTTTACATGGCTACACACACATTTTTGTAATCACTATAACTTTTATGTTTTATTGTTTTTTGTGTAATATATATTCTATTTACGATCTATGACCGTTAAACTACAACATACTCGAACAGTTGCCCCATAACCTAATACATCCTGTATACTATTGACTTACTTATAGCACGCGGTCAGACATGTTGATATAGGGTTTTATTTCGAATTTTTCTTCTCTGATAGATTTTATATGATTTTATATGCATATTTAATCCCTCAGTCGTTTTACGATACCCACGGGCAAGAAAGGGGGTGGTGAATAGTATTCTTACTCCGTCACCACACGGCAAATGTAATTCAATTTAGTTAATCAAAATAGAGCCAAAATTGATGCGTAAATGTACTTGCCTCCTCCCAGGTGAGGATAGAGCTCTCGACGGCGCTGATCCACATATCGCCTGCGCCTGCGGTCACATCGATCACCCCGCGCTTGCCCCCGCCACCTTCCCCACTGGAATGCTGCAACAAACATTTTTTTTATAGCCTTTACCGTTATACGGAGTAAGTTGACCTTCATCAGTTTACTATAGATAAATAGATAGATAATTCTTTATTTGTACACCAATTACAAAAACAAAATACAAAAACTTAAATACTAACATAACCCAGAATGTACAAAGGGCGGCCTTATCGTTATAAGCGATCTCTTCCAGGTAACGTTAGGATGGAAATGGCAGAACAGAGAGATGGTAGGTAGTTTACTGCTGGTGGCAATGGAAGTCAGTACTATCATCATTTTCTCAGCCCAAATACGAACCGTTCGTGAACACGGGCGTTCTCGAAATGAGGAATTATGCTACTTATGGCCGAATACTGAAAGGCTACTCAAATGTGGCAATCAGTTGAGACCCACTTAAATGTAAGCAGCCCTTAAATTTAAATGGTATTCACAAACGCCACTCAAGTGACTTGAGATCACAGTTAGCTAAGCAGCTCTCAAATGTTTGCAATATGGCAATATTATATAGAGATTTATCTATATATTATATATTTATTTATATATTTATTTATATATTTATTTATATATTTATATTATATAGATTGACCCGGACCAACTCCATCTGGTACCATTTGGGTCAACGATTACATTCCCATGGAGGGTTGACGTCAGGCAGGCGGCCGGTCATAAAAGTCATTGCCGAAACTTTTTGCAATATGTCAAAACAGATGACATATTGCGTCGACCCCAAGTAATTGGGATAAGAGCAAGATGATGATGATGATGATATAGAGATTTATCGTAAAAATATGTTTTCGATTACAAACTAAATTATCTTAGGCGAATTATTCTTTTTACGCAGTGTTATTAAATAGATATGAAATTGAATTTTGAATAATGTTTGTAATTTTTAAAAATTAAATATTTTTTAATACTAAACTTAAATATATCTATTATTCTTATTAAATAACTAATTAACATAAATTAATTGGATATATTAAAAATAAAAATAATATAGCTAAATGAACGTGAAACGAAATAGGTATAACTTGTCAAAGCGCGCAAATCCAAAGTTTTGAAACTTTACTTTGTGTGTTTATATACTTTAAATAGGTGTGGAAGAAAAAAAACATGTGTGTACATACAGAGGTGGAGAAGGATATGCGACATATGAACAAATAATAAAAAAGTAAGTAAATAAAGCTATATAAACCATAGGTATGATTTACTTTGACATAAAGATTTATTTTTTCAGGTGTCAATTAATTCTGAAAAACAAGGAAACCAATGCTCACATGATCCTCAAGAAACGTGAAATATGGAATTCTGTGTGCCAACAATATTATGCTGTTGCTACAAGTGGCTATAGATCTTGGCAGCAACTCTGCCACCGTTACGAAAACCTTAAACAGAGGTCCAAGAAGAATATTGCCAAAGAAAATGTAATTTAATAAAGTACCCATATTTTGAAACTAAAAACATTACGATTATTACTTATTGACCCTATATGTGTTTTATCGCTTATAATTTTATGAAAGAACCAAGGAACTGTAAAAGAAAGCATCGTCAGATAAGGTTTGTATATGAAAGTAATAATTATGTCCTGCGCTGCCTGCATCCAACTACACCCAGCAACTTTCACCAGGTTGTCAGTCCACCTAGTGGGGGATACTACATACATGTGTATATTTAATATAAAATTATACTTTTATTATAGGTGATGAAGGAGATTTGGGTAACGGACAAACTTGTGATGAAGCATCGTCATAATTAATAACAAATACTAGTTATGATGGTAAACTTCGTTCATAATTAATTTTAATTAGTTTATAAACTAAATAAATTAATTGTAGATAAAATTCTTCTATTTCAGATAAGCTAACTAATTTAAGTGCAAAAACAATTGTCACAACAAATAATACACCTAGTACAATGACTGGTTATCCCATATTTTTTTATACCCTTATTATGGCACCAAACAAGTTAGTATTAATATATTTATTTTGTTTCCTATGGCAGATAACCAGGTAATCGGAAAGGAGACTACAAATATAGCATCAACTTCTCTATTTCAAGTGGTAAATTCTGTTTTGTTAATTTTACAAACTGTGTGTGTTATAAATTGAATTATTTTCTTATTACTCAGGATAAGTGAATCTGTAAAAAAAACTCAGCACAAAAGTACAATATTTCAAATAAAATTGAAGAATGCAAAGTTAAGAGACAAAATATTTAATCAACAAAAACAAAATGGAAATAAACAAGTACAAAATTGAAACACAAATTTTAAAATTAAGATTAAATAAATTAAAAGCTCTAAAATAAACAATTTATTAGTTTGAAAAATGTGTATTTATTAACATATTCCTGACAGCAAAGTTTTGGTTAATTTCAAGACCTACAGGTTGTGTTACCAACTCATCCTCGACAATTGGTAAGGAAATATCTTCTCCCAGCTCATCATGTCTAATTAAAGATATATTGTGTAAAACTGCACATGCCACAATGACAGGTAGTATATTGTTCAGTTTTAGTCCAATACCATTTTGAAGACATGGAAATCTTCTTTTAAGTATCCCATAAAGCCTCCCTATGGGATTTCTAGTTCTTCTTTGGGATATATTATATGCTTCCTCGGCAGGTGTCCTTGTATTTGACAACAGAGTGAGCAAATAAGGTCAGCATGGATAACCACTATCTCCAAGAACAAGCACGTTACCAAAGTCACCACACTCTAATTGGGCACACAATGGAGAATCGTTAAATATTATGCTATCATGTACAGATCCTGGCCATCTGGCAATAATATTTCTTATGAAAAGGTTTGCATCACACACCATCTGAACATTTAAGGAAAAATATCCTTTTCGGTTGCGGTATAATTCGGATTGGGCACCTCCTGAAAATAAATAATAGTCAAGTTAAACAGAAACATCAACAATTACTAGTGAACTTAGGAGGAGTACATGAAACAATAATAAAATAATGAGTACATCATCCTCTGCCCATGAGAAACTATAAATACATAGTTTGGTGCTTTTTTTGTATATTACATTTATTTCTGATATTACATTTTTAATTCTTCATGCATCAATAAGTCAAATTGATAAGTAGGTTCCAATAACATGCAAAGGTTAATTATTATGTATATATGTAGTCATAGATAATTGTTACAGTACCTGGTGAATTAATATTAATATGGGTGCAATCCACAGCCCCACAACTCTTGGAAATCCTGATATGCTGTAAAATTCGTTAGCAGTCGGCATATTTATATATAGAGATTTCATACTGGCTATCTTGGCTGTTACTTTATGTACAATTCTATGTACGGTCGTCGGCTCAATGTAGAAGATGTCGCCTATTACACGTTGATAGCTGCCAGTGGCGTAATATCGTAATGTAATTAATATTTGATCTAGCGGCTGTATCGCTCTATTCCGTTTTGTGAGATGTTTAATCGCATTGCCGAATACTGAGTCCAAATACATAGCCGTCTCTTGTGAAACGCGAAAACGCGCGCTAAATTCTATTTCGTTGTATTTATCGAAAGCATTCAGCTTTTCTTCGTTTCTCTGACTCACTGAAGGGCTTTCCTGGTCCGACAGAGATGATAGCGACGAGAACGACATATTTTACACTTGGATATTAACTTTTCACAAATTTAAGACGCCTTACGACCACTCAAATTTAGGGGCTACTCAAATCGATTTGACATTTATTTGACAGCTAAATATATTTGAGTAGCGTTTCAGTATACGGTTTTTTCACTAAGTAGCCTTTGAGGCCCACTTAATTTAGGATGTGCTTAAATTTAACAGAGTCTTATAATTGACGTTTGAGTATACGAATTTTAAGTTTAGGAGCTGCTCAATCGTTTAAGCAGCTCTTAAATATTTGAGTGGCGTTTCAGTATTTGGCCGTAAGCCACGCAGGCCGGACAAATTGATATAATACTGTATTCTAAGGTATATTTAGTGTAAAACACCTTCTAATTTACATACTTAATTATATTAGATACTGCTTTGGTATAATATATACATACTAGCAACCCGCCCTCGCTTCGCTTCGGTTTCATTGGCCTTACCCGCGTAGTACCCGTTCTCGTGGGAATACCCGGATATTATAGTTTTCCATTGGTGAAAGAATTATTGAAATCGGTTCGGTGGTTTAACCGTGAAAGCGTAACAAACAAACTTACTTTCGCATTTATAATATTAGTAAGGATGTATATACTAGCTGACCCAACAGACATTCATTCATCATTCATCATCATTTCGGCTCATATACGTCCCACTGCTGGGCTCGAGCCTCCTCCATAGTAGGAGGGAAATTAACCTTACTATACCATGCTGGTCAGGCAGATTGGTATAGGGTTTAGTTTCGAGTTTTCCATCTCTTGCATAGATGTCATATGCGTAATATATCCCTGATTCTTCTCTTACGACACCCACGGGTAAGAGAGGGGGTGGTGAATTGTATTCTTACTCCGTCACCACACGGAATACAGACATTGTTCTGTTGAAAACTAAAAAACTAGTAAAAGGAATTCTCCTTCAAATCAATCGCAGCGCTATTCTCAAATCTACTGGACCACATACGAAAAAAATCCTCAAAATCGGTCCAGCCGTTTAGGTGCATTTCAGTTACAAACATACGACCAGTAAATCTATATATATAAAGATGTGTAAATACTCTTAAACGACAGAAATCATTATGTAGAAACACAATAATGAACGTATTGTCTTAGATCCAACACGTACGCATAATTTTTCCAAGCACGTTACTTTCATGAACTATCTTAATAAGATTATTCATTGAATGAACATTTGTATGTACCTTTCACTTTCCAAGCATTTAATACCATTGTAATACAAGGCATGATTATGAGAATCACGAACAAATTATCCTTCAGCTGTTATTAATGTGGTAATTATTAATTTAATTATCGTCTCACACATTATATTCTTTGCGGTATTTCATCATCATCATCTCAGCTCATTTAAATCCCAAAGCTGTGTGCCTACCCTTGAATCTCGATTCCAATCCTACATCCAATCGCAGCTCGAATTTGAGCAAATTTGGTACTCTTGAAAGCGATACTAGGGCACGATTGGAATTAAATTCAGTGGAATATTTTTGAGCTAAATGAATTCGACTCTCGTCGATTAAATCAAATATTTGCTACTCTCGGCGTGATTTTGACGTAGTTTAAAATCGTTAATATTGCACAATTTCAAGAAAGCGTCTTTGTGGTGATGGAGTGCGATAACGTTATTAATTTAAAGTAAGAAAATACGACACATTTGGTGAAAATAACAACGTCAAACGCGAAGAAATCATTCTCGATTTTGTTCAAGAGTACCAAATAAGTGGTGAAATTGGAATGGATTCGGATTCGAAATTAGAATTGATTTCAAGAGTAGGCACCCTGGTCGCGCGTCTCTTGTACGATAGAAGGGAAACGGATCTACTATGTGATGACGGAGTAAGAATACAACTCACCACCCCCTCTCGTAGATGTAGGTGTCATAAAAGACGACTAAGGGATATATTATGCGTATAACATATAGATGTTTTGCCTATGCAAGAGATGGAAAACTCGAAACAAAACCCTATACCAATCTGTCTTCCACCCTGCTCCGGTGTTCAGCCTAACGATGAGTGCGACGTGGGTACGGATGGGTTATGGGCCCGCGCTCCTTTCGTCACCCCGGACGGAATGGACCGCGTGTGCGCTTACGATAGCCCGCCCATAAAAAAAAACCTGTCTTATCAGCATGGTTTGATAAGGTCAATTTCCCTCCTATTATGGAGGAGGCTTGAGCTCGGCAGTGGGACGTATATGAGCCGAAATGATGTGGATGAACTGGTGGTTTCAGAATTTATATTGAGTTTTCCTTCTCTTGGATAAATGTTATATGCATATTATAACTCTTAGTCGTTTTTTAAGACAACCGCGGACAAGATAAGGGGTGTCGAATTGTATTCTTACTCCGTTAGCACACAGAAAAATATTTACCCAACAGACAGGTCATACTTTTTTCACTATCAACTGGCAAAATACAAGCAGAGATGTAACTGCAAATGTCACTAAAATATCTACATTCTAGTGCTAGAGCCACACTGGTAATAGGCGCTTCATCTAAGGTACCACACTCTCGCAAAAAAAAAAAAACGTCTGAGCAATAAAAATTGGTGCTGGCCTTCGATGAATGACCGAGGGAACCAGAGGCCTAAAACTCGCCTAGTAAGTATTGCAAATGCCAATGATAGCCGAGTCCGAAAACATTCTACTTGAGCTCCGTACTCAAAGAACCACTTACGTTCAGATGCTTGTTCGTGTGTATGCAAAGGCTTTAAAAAGATTTCTCACATCATTACGCGAGGCCAAAACTATAATTTGCTAGGCATAATTCAAGTTTTATTAATTACTACTAAAATATTCGTGTGGTGACGGAATAAGAATACAATTCACCACTCCCCATCTTGCCCATGGATGTCGTAAAAGACGACTAAGGGATGTAATACGCATATAGAATCTATGCAAGAAAAGGAAAACTTGAAACAAAACCCTGTCTGACCAGCATGGTATAATAAGGTCAATTTCCTTCCTATTGTGGAGGAGGCTCGAGCAATGAGACTTATATGAGCCGAAAGAGAGAGAGAGAAAGAAAATATTCGTGGAAAATTCAAAGAGACATTCTCTTTCAATCGAAACCTATTTGAACTCCACACTTAACAATCAACAATTTAAATCAGACGCGTGAAGGCAAACTTATAACACCAAGCTTTAAAAATTTTTATGGGAAACGTCTTTTATGCTACACAATACCGCTGTTAATTAATCAACTACCACATACAATAAAGACAGAAATAAATGGCAATAATTACAAAAATAAATTAAAACAACATTTCATTAACACACTGATTACATAATTAAATTATATTCTAACTTAAATAAAAATCCATTATTATGCGAAACATTCTGTATATAAACTATTAAACTACACAAGGAACATTATTTCTACTTATCCCCAGAGATGTGTTATGTATTTTGTTTGCGATTTTTATGCGGGCACCATCATTTTATTATTGTAAACTATTTCTTTTTCTTCTTTCTTTCATTTAAATTTTTACTGTTTACTTGATTAACTTCATTAGAATACTAAGACGAATCAAATACGCGTTTAAGCCAATATATAGGCTTCTGTCGTATTTGTAAGTTAGTTGTCAAAATAATTGTAAAACATTGTTATTAAATAAATAAATTAATTAATCTATAAACGTCGGTCTCATAACTACACTGCAAATCGCTACTTGTTATACAGAAGACTATGCTTGGAATTTTTTTACGTGATAAAATCCGGAATAGAGAAATCCGCAGATCGTGTACAACCGATTTAAGTTGAATAATTAGCAATAGGAATTCGCTGTCCACATCTCTCGTCAAACCGAGAAATGAAAAAGGTTCACCCAAGAAAAAAATTCTTTAAATATGGACTACGAATATGAAATTAATAAAAAAAAAGCCAATAGCAATAATTTGGTGTCAAATGTAATGGATTTTTACGTTATAATTAAATGCAGCTCGATAAGGTTTAAAAGCAACATTTCCATTTAAAAAAGCAACATAGCAAATGGTTACAATGCCATCGATTCCTTTTATCTTCGTTCTGCGTTTGACGTGCTCTTGTATGTCTTTAACTTACAGCATTGCGAGTTCTGCGACTAATATTTGTACGTTTGATTGCTAGCATGTTTAAAAACAGTCTACTAGAAAGAAAAAAAATCTATTATATTCTTTTTTATATCAAATCAATGAAAGCAGTCTATTAAAACCTACCGCAATCTCTATATTAATGTGAACGTTAAATATAAGCGTGATAACTAAACGCTTCTCAAAAACTTACTGTATAATTGAAATGAAATTAAACAAAATGATAAATAAATTATATCAACCAATCCATCTGTATTAAACTATATTTGCAGCGCGCATTCTGTCAATAGCTAACATTTATTTCAAACAACTGGCCGTTATGTCAAACAACTGATAATAATCATGTAAAATTAATATTTTTGTTAAGTTTTCTTAAATTTTCTAATGTTCTGCTCAACTTTCTTATTTTTTTCTTTATTAATTATTATCGCCTGACAATAATAAACATAACGAAAAAAGATTTAGCGAAATTAATCCATCCGTTCACGCGTGATTGCGATGACCAAGGGACATAGAGATTAATTTCTGTTATTTTTGAAGTGAAACTTCTTTAGAATTTTTTTTTGATTTCAAACTCGATGAAACGAAAAAACGAGTCCATAGAGCCACAAACACGTAAATGTATAGGATTCAGTCGGCGAGAGAATGAGATAAAGGATAGAGGAGTTTCTAATATGCGTACTTTATACACACACTCTTTTTTTTTCATATATTTACAGAGCGATAATAAAAATTAGATAATAAATCCTTCGCATCGAGGCACTTTATAAATATAAATTACCGGACATCTATAACACTAAAACGTAAATAGAATTGTTCATCACGTAAAGAATTATCCTTATTTGAAATTGAACACAATAACACGTCTCGTACGGTACTTAAACCATGCACTAACACCATCTTTAATTGCATCAACTCAGTTGCAAGTTACGTCTTGTTATAAGGATTTCATCAGTTAATAGATTATACGTTGTCACTTGTACATTATACGTTGAATGAAAACTTTCAATGTATTAAAGGCTTAGAATAATAACGTATAGAAGGATAGTGTCAATACTTCGAGGGTTCGAAATTTGAATCTAAAAATATTAATGGCGCGCAGATGATTACACACGTACACACGCACACCACTATACGAATTATGAAATCAAATTTTGTTTTTATTAACATAAATCGTCGAATTACCTTTAAAAGTAATGTTAATAATCTTTTTATATTTTTCAAATGTGTTGTGACCACAGAAAAATGAATAAGATTAAGTATTAATATTTCTGTGGTTGTGACACCATTTGAATACACAAACCGTCATAATTACCTATTTATTTTTAAGAGTTGCGTACGTTCGTGCAGTACAATGACTTGTACATTACGGAACGGTTCCGGTGTAAGCTCCATTAGGCTCCAATTGAAATGCCTCACTTTTTGTGCGTGAACTTACCTTCTATATGTTATTATTCTAAATTAAAGGTTTTGTTTTTCTACAAATGGAGGTTTAGAAAGATTTTGTAACGCCAATGAAGTATAGCCAGTTTTCCGTGTGATGACGGAGTAAGAATACAATTCACCACTCCCTGTCTTGCCCGTGGATGTTGTTCATATCGTATAAGACGACTATGGGATATAATATGCACATAGCATCTGTGCAAGAGAAAGAAAACTCGAAACGAAACCCTATACCAACATGTCTGACTAGCATAGTATAGTAGGTCAAATTCCCTCCCATTGTGGAGGAGGCCCGAGCCCAACAGTGGGACGTATGTGGGCTGCGATGATGATGATAAATGAAGTATAACTTCTACATAGGAACATACACTTTTTAACTATTTTCAGGACCGTTTTGACCAACTATTCTCAAAATAATTAACGAGGTGTTATGTAAAGAATACAATTCGATAATAAGGAAAATATACAACGACGTTTTGTTGAGTCTTTTTGTGTTTCGTCATTAGGAAGTAGCCAAAATATTAGCAACTCAATTCGTTAATTAGATACCATTAAAATGAACAATAGCTATTTAGTTGTTTCAAATATATTTTCAAATTAACGTTAGAGCAACCGTAAAGATAAATTGTTTTAGCTAGAATTTTTTCTTATGAAAATTAGAAAGAAGGAAAGAAAATCTGTTTATTGTGACGAACAAGACTTACAATTGATTTGAAAGGTACAATAAAATAACAAATTGAGATTATTGTCCGTCCCAAAGCGTCCCCAACTCAGCATATTGCAGGTTAAAAGAAACCTGCACTGATCATCCGTGGAGGCGCTTTAACCCTTAATTTGGCAAAGTATAAAATGCAGTAAAAACCATTTTTTTGTTGTAGTTGTAATTGATACACATAAAACTATTATAGTAAAATAATAAAAACAAAATCGGCAAAGCTTAGTTTTCCTGAAAACTTATGTATGCCACAACATACATTGCCAATTTCTCAATATTGTATAATTGCAGTCTTTAAGTAGTTCCAAACGTAATATGTATATATTAAAATCTATACCAATAAATAAAATTGGAGTGTCTGTTTGTATTGTCAAAATAATAGGCTTTTTTCATGCTCACACGGTTATTTGCACGACACCTATGCCTAAAATAGCAATTAAAAAATTTTTGTCTGTCTGTCTGTTTGTTCCGGGAAATCTTCAAAACGGCTGGACCGATTTCAAAGATTCTTTCACCAATGGAAAGCTATAATATCAGGGCGTAAACTAGGTTATATTTTATCCCGGTATTCCCACGGGAACGGGAACTACGCGGGTAAAACGACTATAACCTATAACCGAAGCGAAGCGAGGGCGGGTTGCTAGTAGTGAATAAAAACCAAATATCTATACCAATAAATAAAATTGGAGTGTCTGTTTGTAATGTCAAAATAACGACACGTATGCCTAAAATAGCCATTAAAAAATTTTTGTCTGTCTGTCTGTTTGTTCCGGGTAATCTTCAAAACGGGTGGACCGATTTCAAAAATTCTTTCACCAATGGAAAGCTATAATATCAGGGCGTAAACTAGGCTATATTTTATCCCGGTATTCCCACGGGAACGGGCACTACGTGGGTAAAACGACTATAACCGAAGCGAAGCGAGGGCGGGTTGCTAGTGTTTATATAAAATAACTAGCAAATCGCCCTCGCTTCGCTTCGGTTATAGGTTATAGTCGTTTTACCCGTGTAGTTCCCGTTCCCGTGGGAATACCGGAATAAAATATAGCCTAGTTTACGCCCTGATATTATAGCTTTCCATTGGTGAAAGAATTTTTGAAATCGGTCCAGCCGTTTTGAAGATTACCCGGAACAAACAGACAGACAGACAGACAAAAATTTTTTAATTGCTATTTTAGGCATAGGTGTCGTGCAAATAACTGTGTGAGCATGAAAAAAGCCTATTATTTTGACATTACAAACAGACACTCCAATTTTATTTATTGGTATAGATTATGTCAGTATGTATAGAGATGGACAGAATTAAAGAGTAAGCTATATGAATAAAGTGTTCTTAGACACCCACACAGCACAACAACTTGTACATTATAATTATACAACACATTCATGCTCATACGCGCATAAACAATATACCTACGTTACAAATAAACGATACATAAAATGAACATCACGACATAATAACAAGATAGATAGATTTAAATGTGATATTCAGTCCGTGTGGTGACGGAGTAAGAATACAATTCACCACCCCCTATCTTACCCGTGGGTGATCGTACGAGACGACTAAGGGATATGAAATGCATATAACATCTATGCGAGAGAAGGAAAACTCGAAATAAAACCCTATACCAACACGTCTGACCAGCGTGGTATAGTAGGTCAAATTCCCTCCCATTGTGGAGGAGGCCCGAGCCCAACAGTGGGACGTATGTGGGCTGAGATGATGAGATGATGAATGTGATATTATTGCATATTAGGTTATAGGTACCACACTCTCGCAGAAAATCGACGTCTGAGTAGTAGCAATTTGTTACTGCGCTTCGTTCGGTGAGCGAGAGAGCCGGAAGCCCAACTTTTTGAGGGTGTTTGTGTGTGGAGGGTTTTGGTGGTGCCCTTGGTATCACCGAGCTTCAATGCACGCATTCACACTCCCTTCACTTTCTTCGCGGTAGGCAGCGACCCTGTAAAGATCCATGAGCGGCAGCAACACTTACCATCAGGTGTACTGTTTGCTCGTTTGCCACCGTTAGCAATAAAAAAAAAATAATAAGATTGGGTTTTGAGTAAAAAAATTAGTAAGTAGTGTAATATATAACAAAGTATACAAATTTGGTACAAGCAGGCGAAACATGGCATTAAAACCAATAAGCCAGACAGTGTAAAGGGCCAACGAAACACTATCCAAAAATTCTATTTATATCAGCTTCACAGCTAATTCGCTGTGCACTCTGACCGTCCTGTCTGCGTGCGAGTATTTTACCATCCCTAGTCCAAACATATCTCCAGTTATAAAGGCTGGCGGCTTGACGGGCTTTATAAAAAATATGATGATTTATACGAGTAAAGCGTTCATTTATATACATACGGTGAGTCGGTCCAGATGGTTCACCAAGCCCTAACTCCTTCGTAGTGAGACCCCGGCGCACTCTTGCCGCGGCAAGCAGCGCATCTCGGTTCACGCGACGTGCAAATGGAACAGCCAATCCCCGCGGTCGTCGGACCTCATTACCTACAGAACCTCCAGGAGGTTCCACCAGATTTCGACGCGAAGGACCAATTCGTTCTGCATGCACGATCTCACGCTCATCAATAGTGACGCCCAATTTACAAGCTAAGACTGTTATGAGGTGAATAGTGCTCTCACCTTTCGCCTCTGGTATTCCATTCACCTCAACATCGTTGAGCAAAAACTCTTGTTCCCGTTCGTTGAGTTGCAGCCTTAGTTCCGCTATGACATTATCGACTGAGGTCTCTTTGGATGAATTTTGGTCAAGCCTAAGTTCAAGGGCCTCTACTCTCGTGTCAATGTTGCTCATGTGGTCATTACATACCTTGAGCGACTCTTTTAACTCTGTCATCTCAACTCGTAATTTTTGAACTTAGTGACACATTAAGCGAAACTCGGCACACAATTCTTCCTTAAGAAGGCGCAGCTCGGTGGGTGAGTCCAATGCCAAAGGCTTTCCAGCACTCCCAGGGGCCAATTCTGGAGCGACAGGACTACTCATGTTTTCAGAGCTATGCTCCATCATATCCACTCGACCTCGGACAGGGTCTCCATCTTGTTGTCCCTACGTTTATTTTTGGTGCATTCAGGGCAACCCCACGACGGCGATGTTCCTACTTTAGGCAAGCCTACGCACGCCCGATGGTAAACCGCGTCACATTTATTACAAGTAGCGCCCTTTATTGGCGTCAAGAATTTTGCACAACCTCCACACTTAGTCGCTGGCATAATTGTCGAGTTGCGCTTTTTAATGAGATAATGATTGTGTTTCACCTTTTGGTACAATTACACTAGATGGCGCTGTACGTGGTATGGTGAGTATATATGCTTATAGTTCAAAAACACCATAAAACGCAAACAAGAAGTCGTGATATGAAAGTCCGACACATAAACACTTTACACTTATTATACACAATTAGTTAACCATTATTTTTAAAACTTAGTCTTTTTTATTTTAAAATAAGGTAGATTAAAAGTATATTTCGTTATCAATATGAATAATTTTAATTTTAGTTCTTTTCACTGCACTGTTGTCACTTGATAACGATATATAATGCGGATAAAAGTACGTACAACTTTTCAGACAATCTTTATATCTTTAAACGAGCAATTCTTGTATATATATATTCAGGATCTCGGAAACGGCTCCAACGATTTTGTTGAAACTTGGCATACTAGAGGTTTCAGGTCCAAAAAATCGATTTAGCTAGGTTTTATTTATAGAAAATGTTGTTTTGTCCGTGTTTTTAGCAAAACAAACAATGGCATTAAATTTTAAAACAATATGAATTCAAATTTCGTTGTCAACGTCATGAGTTCCGATAGCTCAGGTGGGGAGGCGGGTGGTTTTAATTTTGGATTATGTGACATTTAAACAGCGTCGGTTCGAATCTCGGCGTTATTATTATTCTCTTTTTGTAGTTTTTTATATAATTTTCATTATTTACGACAAAAATATTCCGAGCGAAGCTCGGTCAACCAGATATTAAACTAAATAGTTTTAAACTGATATTTTTTTATAATAAACAGAAAAGCCACGAACATATAAAGCTCGCTCGATATCCGTGACGTCACTCGACGAATTACGTATTTACCCGGCAATTGAAATACTATCAGTATTTCATTAGCTTTATTTAAAAGAAAATACTCAACCTCACAAGATAATAATATAAAGACACGACAGACACCTTTAATATTCGCTGGCGGGTTATATTCTGCCAGTCTAACCGAAGGAATATAGAACGTTAACCACCGTACCCGTTTTTAAGTTATCTCTCCCGTTGTCCCTATCCGTGCAAATATATTCCGCTTTTGCAAACAATTTAAACGATCATTTGTTATATTGATAGGGACGTAGTTGTTGTACTAGGCATTCTTCAAACGACAAAACTTAAAAGGTCGTATACCTCGTATTTTTAGGCTTTCAAGTCCATAGTTATACCTTTTCTTCCAAGACGTGTTCTTATATTTTAAACTTTTATTTTCATATTTTACTTATTATTGCTGTAAGATTCTAATTGTGTTACAAAAAAAATCAGGATATACACGTTTAGACATAAAAAAAGGTATTCTTCCTAAACCTCGTTCAAATAAGAATCAATTAATTCATGGCAGATCCTGCACGTACGTGGGAGAAATGATAGCTGAAAACGTATAGTTGAAGACCATAACATTTCCAAGTGAAATGAATTAACTCTGCTGCAGTGTCAAGTGGTACTGTGGCTTCGAGTACCCACTGTCTCTCTGTCACTGTCTCCTCTACAATGGGATAGAAATTGATCTACTATACCACACTGGTCAGACGTGTTGGTATAAGGTTTAGTTCCATAATTCCCTTTTCTTGCGTAGATGTTATTTGCATATTATTCCCATAGTCGTCTTTTACTATACCCACAGGTAGGATAAGGGGTGGCGAATTATTTTTTGACTCTGTCACCACACGGAAATGTCACTGCCTGGGATCGAGCATTCCGTACGTTGCGAGCTAAATTGATCTTCTATGCCACGCTGATCAGATAGGTTCATCATCATCGCAGCCCATATACGTCCCACTGTTGGGCTCGAGCCTCCTCCACAATAGGAGGGCAATTGACCTTACTATACCATGCTGGTCAGACAGGTTGGTATAGGGTTTCATTTCGAGTTTTCCTTCTCTTACACAGGTGTTATGCGCATATTATATCCCTTAGTCGGTTTTTACGACATCCACGGGCGAGATAAAGAGTAGTGAATTGTTTTCTTACTTCATTACCACACAAAAAATTTGGCATTTCTTAATTTTACCTATTTTTAAGAGCGTTCCATCTTGACAAAAAAAAAATAGTTATGTTAATAATACATAACACTACAATAAATAAGAGCAGTATTTGAAAACGTTAGCAGATCGGTAGACGCATTGGCAGACATCCTGCTCAGTCGCCGTTTCATGACAACTGCTGAGATAACAAAAATTGTGCTGGATTCATTATGTTGATATTACTTTTAATGACATGATGAACGAAGCGACGTAGGTGTTTAAACAAATTAATATACAGTGGATTTCATTAATAACGACCTCGGTTGTAACGACTTTTCGGTTATAGCGACGTCGAACTGGGGTCCCTAGAATTTAGTAATTAGGCATAGTTTCGTAGGAAATTCATTCGGTAATAGCGACTCCGGATATAACGCCCAATTCGGGTATACCGACTTGTTTTTATAAACTATTTGGGACAGATTCCTAGAAATTCCTAGCGGATGTTGCGACTGAGTCGACAAAGGCACAAGGTCAATTTCATAAGCTTTAACTATTAAGCTTTCTTATCCTTTATTTACATTCGCAGATGGTTAAATGCTTTGTTTGTGTGCAGCGTTACTTGGCATGTACGCGAAGTTAAAATTATGAATCAGTTACATGGTTATTTCCAGTGAGTGAACAGTGTTTCTTAAACTTGTGAAAATAGCTCCTAGACGTACATTTACTCGGCGACTGGGGCGGCGCAGGCGCAACTATCTGCGCCTCATGCCGCCCTAGCCGAAGCCGCGGGTGACGTGACCGGGGATTAGTCCGTCACCCGCCGAGAGGCCGACCGCGTGAGGAAAGACCGACGTCCTCTCCGAGGGGGGGACGTCGGTCGATGGGAGGGTACCCCAACAGGGGGTATTCCGTCGGGCCGACCACTGACGACAAGTTAACGCTGCTCCAGTGGTCGGCCCAACGACGAAGGCGACGTGGTTTTCGGGTGGGTCGCGGGAGTTGCGTGCTTAAGCCACTCTGTCGCCCCGGACGGAGTGGTGCGGAGGCGCGCCGACCGCGACCCACCCACAAAAAAAAAAAAAAAATGACGTACATTTACTGTTAAAGAAAAACTGATATCGGATATAAAGACCTCCGGATATAGCGACGACATTAAAGTGGTCCCTCCGCCGTCGTTATAACCGAAATACACTGTACATTAAATACTTCATATATGGGAAGCTGTAGGCACAGCTACCTACTACTTTAATACGCGACAGGTATTTAAATAAGTTTACATGGTATCATATACATGAATTAATATCTATTACTAGTAATCCACCCTCGCTTCGCTTCGGTTATAGGTTATAGTCGTTTTACCCGCGTAGTTCCCGTTCCCGTGGGAATACCGGGATAAAATATAGCCTAGTTTACGCCCTGATATTATAGCTTTCCATTGGTGAAAGAATTTTAGAAATCGGTCCAGCCGTTTTGAAGATTACCCGGAACAAACAGACAGACAGACAAAAAAATTTTAATTGCTATTTTAGGCATACGTGTCGTGCAAATAAGCGTGTGAGCATGAAAAAAGCCTATTATTTTGACATTACAAACAGACACTCCAATTTTATTTATTGGTATAGATTACATTTTCAAAACAGAACCAACCAATCGGTGACCTATTAAAAGCTCAAGATGTATTTATTTGTTCAAAAACAGTAATGTTCCGCGCTACAGTAAGTTTGGTTTGTTTGTTACGTTTTCACGCTTAAACCACCGAACCGAATTCAAAAATTCTTTCACCAATGGAAAACTATAATATCAGGGAGTAACATAGGCTATATTTAATCCCGGTATTCCCACGGGAACGGGCAACTATGCAGGTAAGGCAATTGAAAGCGAAGCGCGGGCGGGTTGCTAGTTACATATAAACTACCTTGTCCTAAATAACTGATTGACGGATCAAAACGGCCTAACACGCTGATCGTAGAGACTTGAAACTTGTAGGGCGTGTTCTTTGTATGACGTAGGCATCCGATAATAATTTGCCGAAATTCAACACCTAAGGGGGTGAAAAAGGAGCGAAGGGGACAATGGGAGTCCTTGGTCTAATCTACTTTCAATTTTGCATGAACATTCTTTAACAGAACTGTTGGAAGACTTGTTTTGTATATTATATTCAGTTGATAAATAATAAGAAAACCTTAGAATAATAACGTATAGAAGGTAAGTTCACGCACAAAAAATGAGGCATTTCAATTGGAGCCTAATGGAGCTTACACCGGAACCGTTCCGTAATGTACAAGTCATTGTACTGCACGAACGTACGCAACTCTTAAAAAATAAATAGGTAATTATGACGGTTTGTGCATTCAAATGGTGTCACAACACATTTGAAAAATATAAAAAGATTATTAACCTTATTATTAATGGTATTTCGACGATTTATGTTAATAAAAACAAAATTTGATTTCATAATTTGTATAGTGGTTTGCGTGTGTACGTGTGTAAACGTCTGCGCGCCATTAGTATTTTGAGACTCAAATTTTAAGTTCGAAGTATTGACACTATCCTTCTATACGTTATTATTCTAAGAAGAAAACTATGTATTTCGTTTTCATTTTTAAAATTTAAAGGTAAATCTTTAAATTTTATAAAATAAGATAATAACGTAAAAAAAAAAACAATAAATAAATCCTAGTTTTATTATTTCTACGGGGACGAAGTCGCAGGCAAATGCTAGTGATTTATATAATACCAGCTGACCCAACAGACGTTGTTCTGTTCAAATAAACGCCACATACCGGATACTGAATCTAAACCATTCTTAAAGCCCGTCAAAGACACAAAAATTTCATCAACATCGGTCCAGCCATTTAGGAGTTAAAGATAACCTATAGAATAGTAGAAATGATCATAAAGTGCATCAAATGGAACCCACCATACTTATAAAACAATAAAATACAGACAAATCATTCAAAGATATTTGAAGAAAAAAGTAGTATTAAGTTTTTCGAATCAGTCAGAAAACATACCGACGATTTTTGTCATTTTTGTATGCGTGTAAATCTATTCATGAATCACGCAAAATCTACTGAGGCGAATTTCTTGAAATTTAGTACAATTTTTTTTATTATTCTCTTTGAACCTTTACTTTGCTATAGCACATAAAATCACTTTAATTATGAAATAATATCTGGTTGACCGAGCTTCGCTCGGAATATTTTTATGGAATTTATTTAGATATATATTAATAAAAAATAAATAATGAAAAATATATAAAAAATTACAAAAAGAGAATAATAATAACACCGAGATTCGAACCGACGCTATTTGAATGCCAAAAAAACAAAAATTAGAACCTGTCAACTTCCCATCTGAGGTATCGTAACTCATGACGTTGACAACGAAATTTGAATTCATATTCTTTTAAAATTTAATGTCATTGTTTGTTTTGCTAAAAACACGGACAAAACAACATTTTCTATAAATAAAACCTAGCTAGATCAATTTTTTGGACCCGAAACCTCTAGTATGCCAAGTTTCAACAAAATCGTTAGAGCCGTTACCGAGATCCTGAAAAAAACTTCACCGCAGACGGAGCTGTGTACTCTGAAGTGTAGGGTTAAGAATACAATGTGTCACCACACCTTAATTTATCATAGGAGTCGTAAAAACCAGCTGAGAGTCAACAAGAGAGGCAACAGCATTATGCCGTGAGATTTATCATAACTATTGTAATAACACCAAGTGCGAAGTGTAACCAAGCAGCCATGCGTGATTATTATGGCATTATACCGCTTTGGGAGGCCAAAATCTCCTTGGTGGACTTCGATAGCCATGTAGATAGATATAATAGCAACGTACTCTCACTTTCCGTGTGGTGACGGAGTAAGAATACAATTCACCACTCCCTCTCTTGCCCGTGCGTGTCGTAAAAGGCGACTAATAATATGCATTTAATATCTTTAATATCTATGCAAGAGAAGGAAAACTCGATACAAAACTCTATACCAACACGTATGACCAGTGTGGTATAGTAGGTCAATTTCCCTCTCATAGTGGAAAATAAAAATTCAAAAATAATATCCAAAATAAAGATACATTGGTATCATCCTTACTATCCTTACTAATATTATAAATGCGAAAGTAACTCTGTCTGTCTGTCTGCTACGCTTTCACGTCTAAACCACTGAGCCGATTTTGATGAAATTTGATACAGAGATGGAATAAAACTTGAGAAAGGACATAGGCTACTTTTTATAGCGAAAAAATGGGCATAAGGGGTTGAAATAGGGGATGACATTTTGTATGGCAATTCGTCATTTTTGATGATAGAACCATGAATCTTTGTATTAAGACACTTTATAATAAATAAATAAATATTCGTTATAGCGTTTTGGAAATTTCATTTATATGGGGATGAAATTCAACCCCTAAAAGACAAAAAGCATACAGCCGAAACCACTGGGCCTAGAAACGTAATTTTTTTACACCGTAGTATTTCTTGGAGTACACGAGCTCTAGCAAAGAAATCGCAAAAAAATGGGTATAAGGGGTTGAAATAGGGCATGAAGTTTTGTATGGAAATTCGTCATTTTTGATGATAGAACCATGGATCTTTGTATTAAGGCACTTGATAATAAATAAATAAATATTCGTTCTAGCGTTTTGGAAATTTCACTTACATGGGGATGAAATTTAACCCCTAAAACACCAAAAAGCATACAGCCAAAACCACTGAGCCTAGAAACGTATTTTTTTACACCGTCGTATTTCTTAGAGTACACGAGTACTAGCAAAGGTTTTTTGGTAAATCACCCCCTTTAGGGGGTGAAAACCCTATAATCTTTCACGTCTAAATTACTGAATCGATTTTAATGAAATTTGGTACAGAGATGAACTAAAGCTTAAGACAGGACATAGGCTACTTTTATCCCAAAACATTGGGTATAAGGGGTAGAAATAGGGGATGACATTTTGTATGGAAATTCGTCATTTTCGATGATAGAACCATGAATTTTCGTATTAAGGCACTTGATAATAAACAAATAAATATTCGTTCCAGCGTTTTGGAAAATTCACTTACATAGGGATGAAATTCAACCCCTAAAAGACCAAAAAGTATACAGCCTAAACCCATTGGGCCTAGAAACGTATTTTTATTTACACCGTCGTATTTCTTGGGGTACACGAACACTAGCAAAGAATTTTTGGAAAATCACCCCTTTAAGGGGGTGAAAAGCTTATAGACGAAACTATTGGGGCTAGGCACGTAAAACTTTGTATGCGATTCACTTTCTTTTGTTGTATGTGAGCTCTAAGAAACTATTTTTTGAACCTCAACCCCTAAGGGGGTGAAAATATATAGTTGAAATCATTAGGCCTAGAAATGTAAAATTTTGTATGAAGTTGTCTTTCTTGGGGAAAGAGCTCACTAAAAAAGAGTTTTTTGCAATTTTACCCCTAAGGGGGTGAAAAGCGTTTATCCGAAATCAGTGAGCCGAGGAACGGTCATTTTAATACACGGTCGGCTCTCTTGGATTACCCCAAGACTTTTTCTTAGCGCTCGCTTACCAAGTAGGTACTATGAAAGGACTTCTGGCAGTCTCACCCCTAAGGGCATGAAAAGTGTATAACCTAAAATAATGGTCCTAGGAACGTGAAAGTTCTGTTTTGGGATAAGCGAGTACTAACATTATACGTGTGGTGACGGAGTAAGAATACAATTCACCATCCCCTATCTTACCCGTGGGTGATCGTACGAGACGACTAAGGGATATAAAACGCATATAACATCTATGCGAGAGAAGGAAATCTCAAAATTTTTAATTTGAGTTTTCCTTCTCTATTCCCTATACCAACACGTCTGACCAGCGTGGTATAGTAGGTCAATTACCATTCCATTATGGAGGAGGCCCGAGCCCAACAGCGGGACGTATATGGGCTGAGATGATGATGATGATGATGAGTACTAACAAAGAATTTTTGGAAATTCAACCCCTAAGAGGGTGAAAAGTGCATAGCCAAAGATGTGTGAAATTTTGTATACCGATCTATTTTTTCGAGTAAGCGCACTAAGGAATAATTTTAGGCAGCCCTAAAAGGGTGAAATGCATATAGTCGAAGACACCCAGCCTACATATCATCATTATCTTGCTCTTATCCTAATTACTTTGGATCGACGCAATATGTAGGTGCTCTTCTCCCATCGTAGATATATCGCAAAGGTTCTAGCAACATTTTATGACCGGCTGCTTGACGGACGACATTGTTGGCCAGACGGCATCATCAATTGGTCCAGATCGATGTAAATCTTAGTCTTAGTAGTATTTTGGGACATCCCACAAACAATGAAGGTATGGTAATATTCCTAGCCGCTACCAGACAGTAAGTTGGGATATTAAGTCAATTTATTTTCTATCTCTACAAATAAATAAATTTGAAGCGTCTGTTTGTCTATCAAAATAATAGGTATTATTTATGCACACAATTATTTGCACGATACCTATAACTAAAAAACGGTTAAATTTTTTTTGTTCTTATGTTGTGTGTCACATAGGCATTTTTTATCTCAGCATTCGCATGGGAATGAGGTTTACGTAGGTGAAACTGCGGGAATTTGATCGATATAATTTTTTTTTCAGCAATGGAAAGCTACATTATCAGGGACTAAGGAAAGACATATTTATCATCGTATTTCCACGGGAATCTGAACTACAAGTCTGGAAGTAATATTCAAATGTGAAAGTTTGTGAAGATATTTGGATGTTTGTTACTCAATCACGCGTAAACTGTTGAGCAGATTTGGATGAAAATGGATACATAGATAGAGTATTTCTTAAATTAATAAATAGAATACTTTTTATGCCGATAATATTCTTTGCGATAATAGTTCAATATGCAAGTTAATTTTAACGCGGGCGAAGCCGCGGGCAAAAGCTAGTATGAAATAAGTTAAAAAACGCAAATTTATTACCTACCAGTTTTTACCTTCAATGGGACTATATTTGTAATGATAATAAAATAATACGATCAAGATTAAAACATAAAACCAAATCAAGATGGCTAACAAGAAAATGCGAAAATAATACATACTATTATTTAAACAAAATTATTAAGTGTATACAGAGTCTAAAACATATAGATTTATACAATAATTATTAGCCTGTCAATGGGTTCAACAAATAAAGATAAAATTTACCTGTCGTAAAGCTTGCAAGCACAAATATATGGTCACGGCAACACGACAAAAACAAATGGTTTTTATACGGAGATAATTTTAAAAACACGTTTATACTCAACAGCGCACGTAGAGATACTAAACTCTAAAAGTGAACTGGGATAATTAAATGGTAAATGAATGAGGCGCCGGCTGTACGCTACGTGTTAATATTATTGTAACAATGATTAAATAGTTCGATAAATTCATCATCATGAACTCCGCTCAAATACGTACGTCACGGCGTCCTCCAAAATAGGAAGGAATTTGAGTAGGGATGTGAAAAATAATCGATTTTTATAATAATCGATTATTTTTTTGTAATAATCGATTTTAACAATCGATTATCAAAATAATAAAAAATCGTTTCTTTTTACATTAAAATTAATCGATTATTTTAGTAAAGTTGCCTAAAAAATCACGATGCTGCGTGCGGTGTTTCATAGTATACTAGCAACCCGCCCTCGCTTCGGTTCGGTTTCAGTCGCTTTACCCGCGGCGTAGTTCCCGTTCCTGTGGGAATACCGGGATAAAATATAGCCTATGTTACTCCCTGATATTATAGTTTTCCACTGGTGAAAGAATTTTTGAAATCGGTTCGGTGGTTTAAGCGTGAAAGCGTTACAAACAAACAAACATCCTTACTTTCGCATTTATAATATTAGTATGGATTGGAAAATAAAGCTCACACTTCCTAAAAAAAAAGTCAAAATCCTGTTGGGAGAAAAATCGATTATTTATTTTTAATTAATCGATTTATTTTAAAGGACAAAATATCGATTATTTAATTAATCGATTATTTTCCCTCCTTTCATTCATCATTTCGGCTCATTTACGTGCCACTGCTGGCCTCGAGCTATTGATCTACTATACCACGCTGGTCAAACGGGTTGGTTTATTTCGAGTTTTCCTTATCTGCCGTAGAAGTTATGTGAGTATCATATCCCTTAGTCGTCTTTTAAGACATCCACGGGTTAGAAAAGGAGTGGTGAATTGTATTCTTACTCCGTCACCACGCGGCAAAACCAATGGCAATAATTAAACGCTTATCCGTAAAACCCTAGCTAAGTGCGAATTAAATACGATATAAAACTATGGATCTTATTGTAAATAAAACTATATTTGCGGATTTTACCACGTTTGTATCGCAATTATTTTTAATTGCTCAACATTACGAAGATTATAGAAGTCGCGGTCACGTGAGGACAGATTCCTAATATAAAATCCGTCAAAATAATTTTATTTTCAATGTGTAACACTCGCGTAAACATCATAAATTTCTTATTTAATTTTTTAATACGTAAAACTTGCGATAGTAGTAACTGCCATCATTAAAAGCGAGTAATAAAAAACGCCAAAAAGCAGTGCTTTATTGCTCTTAGTTGCAGGTAACCATATGATGACGGAGTAAGAATACGATTCACCAACAGCTTTCCTACCAGTAGGCGTCGTAAAAGACTACTAAGGGATGACATCGACGCAAGACTCCTATACCATTTGATGTGTGGTAAAGTAGGCCAATTTCCCTCCCATTGTGGAGAAGGTCTAAGCCCAACGATGAGATTTATACGAACTATACGGACATAACTGCTATAAAAATAGACATTGAAAATTTCATTACACAAATTACCTATCTGAATATAAAGATTGAATGACTGATATATTGAAATCAAAATTTATCACGCACGAAATGTTTTACGGAAATTAGATGATTTAGATGGTTGATTCAATAACAGTACGATTTTTTTTTGCGAGTGATAACGTAGTATAAATATTTTGTCTTCCTATGGGTAATCGTAAAAAGCCGCTAAGAGTCGCAATATGATGCCACCTGGTGCAAGAGAGAGACGCACCGGATGGGTTGTAGGCTCGCTCGCGGGCCCATCCATCGCTCTGGATGGTTCGGACAGTATGTGTCCACCATGGCCTTCCGCCTGATGCCGCCCTAGCAGAGACTGCGGGTGACCGGACCAGGAATTTAGTCCGGCACCCGCGGAGAGGTTAGCCTCGCGACAGCGATCGGCGTCCCGGGGGGACGTCGATGGCAGAGGATACTCCCTCGGAGTATGCCGTCGGGTCGAACACTGAGGTCAAGGAACTCTGCACCGGTGGTCGGCCCACCGACGAAGGCGACGTGCGCGGCCCCTCTGTCGCCCCGGATGGAGCTGGACGAGGGGGCGAGGAGTGCGCCGACCGTAACCCACCCCCAAAAAAAACACGATGCAACAATTTTTAAAACCGAATCAATGTCAATTTTCAAAACCGTATAAGCAGCACTTTCCCGGTAAGACCAACTTCGATCGCCAAGCGTAGCAATTATGAGATTATCCTGGGCTTAAGATGGATAGATAGGTGGATAGCAAGGCATAAACTGATCTATTTAAGGATTCCAAAGGCACATCCATTTTCTAATAATTCGAAATGCTTTCAATCTGATCCCTTATTATACAATGTAAATTTCAAACATCTGAACCTCTGTCCGTTTTCAGTCTAATCAAACTAGGACTAACCACAAAGCGAAGGCTCATCGTGTCAGTTTAAATTGCTTTCTAACTCCCTTCACTTGGATTACCTATGTAGTAATACAGATACTCTAACTAAAAATAAAATTGATTCATATATGGCGCAGTGATTAAAGCTCTCGTAACAATTGATTTGATTTCGTAGCTCTCAAACGGATGGACCGATTTCGATGCGGTTTTATTTTAAAGCCAGTTTCCTTGTGGTGGTTCTTAGCTATGTTTGGTTAATATCCAGCAGTGTAAGAGTATCAGCTCTTTTTTAAAATGATGTAGTGGCTTATGATTACTGTGCTTCATGCGTGCCAGTATAATCATCATCATCATCATCTTGCTCTTATCCCAATTACTTGGGGTCGACGCAATATGTCATCTGTTTTGATATATTGCAAAAAGTTTCGGCAATGACTTTTATGACCGGCCGTCTGCCTGACGAACAACCCAACCCTCCTTGGGAATGTAATCGTTGACCCAAATGGTACCAGATGGAGTTGGTCCGGGTCAATCTAAGGCTCTTAGTCGTCTTTTACGACACCCACGAGCAAAGCAAGGGTTGGTAGTATTCGAAGCCGCTACCACACAGCAAGCAGCACACAGCAGCAGCCAGTATAATCGTTAAATGAAAATTAACTTTTTTATTATTTTAGTTTGTATCGGGGGTTATTCAAAATTTTCAATTTTACTTATTATCAAGTGCTATTTTTCCGTATGTTGACGATTTCAATTGCTAAGAAGAGGGATTTACGCGATCTTGAAATTATCGTTTTGCCACTAGCTATATTTGGCGTTTGTGCTGGGTGGTGGCGGTTGCGAATGCTATCAACCTTTACATTGCTCGTGAGTGTTGTAAAAAACGACTAAGAGCTTTACATAGACGTTTTTTCATAATTTTTATTTTGCGGCAGGACGTAGTACATCATCTACATGCGATCCGTCTAGAGGTGACGAAGGTGGCGGCGATGGAGCCCATAACCCGCCAAATGCGTAACTCTCTCTGGGGCCATGTGGGCGGGCTACCCATACCCGGCCTTGTCATCGGTGGCCGGTCCAGGCGGGTTAACCTTGCGGGTCGTCTTGAGTCAACGCCCCGGCAACCTTTCGCCGTCGAGCGTCACCCTGACGTCATCGAACTCTTTGGGTGAACGAAAATCCTCGGTCCAGTTACCCGCTGCCTCGGCTAGGGCAGCAAAAGACGTTGGTAAACTTAAAACAGTCCTAGGCCAATATGATCTTACGCTGTCTCAACAATAACATTTTTAAAGAGTGTTCAGTCAGGGTACGTCGGGCAGTAGGGCGATCACAACACTATTGGCAATATCTTTTGCATTATATACAATGAAAAAGGAGGACATATTAAGTCGAATTTATAGTTTATTTCTAATTACCTAACATCCTGACCAATAATCACAGCTACAATTATCGATACATATGGCATCTAATATAGAAACAAAAATTTACTTGCAGCAAATGCACTCTCTCGTAGACTAATAGGAGCCTGTAAAGCCTCACATCCCCTCAGTAGCAGAGGCGATCGATAACGACGCCTCTGTACAAGTAGGTCTTCGGTATTATTACAACATACCTACATGGGTATGTGCTTGCTTTAAATAATACTTCAAGTATATGAAGTTACAAAACAAATGTTTAACATAGAAGGTATATAATTAAGGTAATTATAAAGTTTAGATACGGCACGACCGGTCGATGAGTATTTTAAAGATTCAGAACAAGGGAATAATTTATTTCGACTCGCTTCAGACATCAAAAAGCAACATTATTTAGCGACTATCATTTTTAGAATTTAATTACATTGTAGTGTTGATTTATTTCTTGGATAGTCACTAAAATTTTTGTTTATACCTGTTCAACAGTTTGAGATATTGTGAAAACTTGTTGGTTTGTTTGTTGCCTTTCACCGTTGGCACAGCAAAAAGTTTTCAATCTCTGTAGCATATTGTACACTTTACAATTTTCAACAATCCTTTTTGATATATAAGAAATGATAAACACTTCACCAATTTCCAATATTCACAAAATAAATCATATTTTATTTTCAAGATTAAATTTTAAATCATATTTTTAATATTTTATATTATGTATTACGGCTCTAACAAAGTACGCGACTATTATGGAGCAATATAATGGTAGGCGCGTTGACGTGATGGCTTTGAAACTGTAATTACCATTCGACAACTATAAATACGTAAACAAGACTCATTTTCGAACATCCGTTGGATAAGCGAACGTTATCTTTAGGTTCCGCAGGAAATAACAGTCTTATAGACTATATATATGGCAAACAGTTTTATATATAAACTTAGCACCTTACCTTACCTTAAAGTAAGACAGAGGTGTAACATACACATTTTAGCATGCTCTTAACAGAATATAATCCGAAGATAAACTATTATTATTTAATGGGCATATTTTAAAATTTTTATTGAGCCTTTACGCTTTAAAAGCCAACATTAGATATTTTCGATTGAAGATTCCACATAGTCTCATGCTCAATAGCCGATCGTTTATGCTACTGGATCTATGAGTCTATCCCTTATAGTATTTTTATTTGACTCATACAACACGACATGGATAAATGTGGTGACGTAAGAATATATAGAATTTATTATCCCATTTCGTGCCTATAAGCGTCGTAAGAGACAATCAAGCGATTACAATATATAGATGACAGGCGAGAGAAGTAATTCTCAAAATAAAACTCTACCTATACACAACTCGTTTGACCAGCGTGGTATAGGAGGAGGCTCGAGTCCACAAGCAGGACGTAGGTATATTAAAATAATCTCTCACTCAATTTATATGGAGTCAGTAGGGATTGTCAAAAATCAGTAACAGTTCACCACCCCATTTTTTTGCCGTGGGTGTCGTAAAAGACGATTAATGGATGTAATATGCGTATAGCATCTACGCAAGAGAAGAAAAACACAAAATAAATCCCTTTACCAACACGTCCAGCCATCGCGCATCGTGGAAGAGACACGAGCCCAGCAATATGGCATTATATAAGCTGTGGATGTCTTCAAAGACAACTAAATATATACCATATACATAACATCAATACAAGTGAAGGAAACCTCGAAATAAAACTTTTAGGGTTTTATTCAACCCCTCTGACTAGTATTGTTTAGGTCGATTGCCTTTCGATTGCGGAGTATATTTGAGCCAGTAGTTGATCTCATATTAGCTGATATGATACGTCTATTACCCTTTAGGGATGAAAACATAGCCTTATGTTTTCATCCCCAAAGAAAGAAAATTGTTTATTTTATATGAGAGTCACGGAATTTAACAATCGGTCATTATAAACGTATTATCTAGAATATTCTGTATGTATTTCACGCTCGAAGAGTCGAGTAAATTAATACCTTGCAATGATACAAAGTATAAATAAGCAACATTTTATGCATATATGTATATATGTAGGTACATGATAAAAAATAGATGGATTAATTATCACAAAAATGAATTGTTTCGAATCCGCCATTGTGCTATTACCAGTAACTCAATTTGTGAATTAATTATGAAAATATAAATAAGGATAACGCTGGTCTGAATGAAATTTAAATTCGTATGTGAATTTTAAATTGAATATTATTTTGCTGAAGGTGAAGGAGGTCGCGGAGCAAGTTCGAAAGGAATTCCTCTACCACCACACGCTCTGCCGCTGGCATGTTGGGCAGGCGCGTGTACCTGCGCCTGATGCCGCCCTAGCAGAGGTTGCGAGTGGAGCGGCCGGGGATTAGTCCACCACCCGCAGAGGACGACCGCGTTAGGGCGACAGTCGACACCGCGGCAGCACTGCCTTGTTGCCCGAGCGTCGAAGGGAACAGTACCCGAAAGGTTGAAGTACCGCCAGGCCGGCCACGAATATCAAGGAATCGGTACCAGTGGTCGGTCCAATGGCGATGGGGAGGGAATACGGTAGATTATGGGGCCGCACGCCATTAATTCGCCGCCCCTGACAGATTGGACGCGGTGTGTCCAGAATGTGTCCTAACACAAAAAAAAACTATATTATTTTATTAAGGAATTATACACAGATTGCATAGAAGGTACTCCGTCAAAATAGAGACTAGGAATGTTTTTTAGCTCGCTAACCGAAACTATTGGGTAACCTTAACCGAACCTGATATAAAAAGATGCCAATAATTTCGCATTTTATTGCTGTTGGTGGCAAACCATGAACTCATGAACCTTTACAATACCAGGGGCATAGGTACGTAGGCCTCTCACTGCCTACCGTAAAGGAAGTGCTCTTCTTAAATCTCGGTTAAAGAAGGGCATATTATAGGACTCGGCAAATAGCAGCACGTAGTTTAGTCAGCATTGCAGATTCTACACGTAAACGGGAGAAATGATTGCTGGAGAAGTACATTTGTAAGCCATATCGTTTACTAGGTATGAAAATAGTGATGTTTTTTGGGAACGAACGAATGGTATGATCATACCCCGTATAATCCGTCTGGGGCTAAGAAGGAGACGACACGCGACCCCATAACCCGAAATACACAGCACCTATCACATGCCATTTGGGCGGGCCACCGGTAGCCGCCGTCGTCATTAGTGGCTCATCTAACGGGTAACATTTGCCTGGTTTCTTCTCGAGTTGACTTTCGTTGTCAGGGCGTTGCCCTCACGCAGTGGCTCCTCCTCGGGTTGTCGGACAATAATCCCGGTCAGATCACCGGAAAATGGTGACAAATAACCTAACTTCATAAAACGTATGAATTATATTATATTATATAAGTATTATACCATTTTTATTTTTGCAGTATTTTTGATACCATAGTGCTATTTAACGAAATACATTAAAAGACGCATTATTCGCTGACCCCATAACGCCTAAGTTCATTGAATATAGTGTTTGTTTTAAATGCTATCAACTGCACCGGTTGATATAGATTTTTATTTCGAGTTTTCCTTCTTTTTGCAATGTTGTACGCTTATATCAATTAATCGATTTTTACGACACCTATGAGCAAGACCATATACTATAAAAAAAAACTATTTTTATCACTTTATCAACGTTTTAAATTAAATCACGGCAACACACTCGATGCCGATAAACCTAATCTTATAAGACATATAAACAGTTACAAAAAAATCAAAACATCAAGGTATGTTTTTATAACCGATAAGAAAACTAAGACAGAATGTCTGTATAGAATAATAAAACATGTCAGGTCATTTCCTGACCACAGCAGGACAAGTAAAATTAGAAAATCCCAGTCTTAACTAGGGTACGTGTGGTAACGGAGTAAGAATTCACCACCCCGTGGGTGTCGTAAAAGACGACTAAGGGATATTATATGCAGATAACATCAATGCAAGAGAAGAGAACTGGAAAAACTCTATTCTAACACGTCTAGCCAGCGTGGAATAGTAGGTCAATTGCCATCCCATTGTGGAGGAGGTCCGAGCCCAACAGTGGGGTGTATATGGGCTAAGATGATGATGAACTAGACGTTTTCAATAGAGGGATACATTCTAAACTATATTTTTCTTTCGCATACGTATTTTGCGTCTCTATATTGGAAAAAAATCCCCTTCATAATCAGGCCCAAATTGACTCTATATAATCTTCAATTTCACTTCTGTGTGGGACGGAGTAAGAATACAATTCATCACTCTCTATCTTGCCCGTGGGTGTTGTAAAAGACGACGAAGGGTATAATATGCACATAAGATCTATGCAAGAGAGGGAAAACTCGAAATGAAACCCTAACATCATCATCATCATCATCTCAGCCCACATACGTCCCACTGTTGGGCTCGGGCCTCCTCCATAATAGAAGGGTAATTGACCTACTATACCACGCTGGTCAGACGTGTTGGTATAGGGTTTTATTTCGAGTTTAAATGTCTGACCAGAATGGTATAGTAAGTGAAATTCCCTCCCAAAATTGTGGAGAAGGTCCGAGCCCAACAATGGAAGGTATTTGGGCTGCGATGATGATAAAATTGTAAAACTATTTTACGGATTTTATCGCGTTTTTATTTGATTTTTTATTGCCCTATGGTCGGTCCGACCGTGATCGAGAATGTTGTAAAATGTTCGAAACGTAGTTTTATTTACAATGTGTGTAATATTCGCGTAAACTGGTTCTTGTTAGAGATTTCTGATGAAATGTCTATACAATGTTGATTGGTTAGTTTGGCATAATGTCACTGTTGGCAGGAACTAGGTATTATGCCCTTGTCTCACTGAAACCTACCCAAGAGGATACCAAGATGGACTTTGGAGCAGCAACAATAGCTACGTCGGGATATAATACCGCTAGACTATAGCCGGCTAAGAAAAGAGTTGGTATTAGGTCTTGTTTTATGCTCGTTAGTACAGTCGTTTATTACGAAAAAATGATAAATGGATACAAAAGAATTCAATACTAAAATAACAACATGTCTGACCAGCATGGTATAGTAGGTCAAATTCCCGCCCATTGTGGAGGAGGCCCGAGCCCAACATTGGGACGTATGTGGGCTGCGATGATGCTTTATACTAACTTAATATTATGCCTCAGAAAACAAATGCTCTTATAAATAGGTATTCCTATAATCTAGAGTTGCCAACCGTCCTGTTTTTCCAGGACATGTCCTAGTTTTTGTAGTGTCCTGGGATGTCCAGAATAGTTTTTAAGCAGCGTCCTGGGATTTTAAATTTAAAAATTCGCGTCTTTTCAAATTTTATTGAATTATGTGTTGTTCCGTTCCGTGCTCTTCTATACCAATAAATAAAATTGGAGTGTCTGTTTGTAATGTAAAAATAATAGGCTTTTTTCATGCTCACACGGTTATTTGCACGACACCTATGCCTAAAATACAGATAAAAAAAATATTGTCTGTCTGTCTGTTTGTTCCGGCTAATCTTCGAAACGGCTGGACCGATTTAAAAAATTCTTTCACCAATGGAAATATCAGGGCGTAAACTAGGCTATATTTTATCCCGGTATTCCCACGGGAACTACGCGGGTAAACCGACTAAAAGCAAAGTGAAGCGAGGGTGGGTTGCTAGTTTAAAATATAGGCGTAACATGCCACTCGATGGGTGCACAACATGCTTATTATTTCATGCCGATCTTAAATTATACTGTTTTGTTTCAATTTATATTCAAATACTTTTATTAAAAAATATGATTATTTTAATTACCTAAGTTTCATTTCACCTATTTTCACTACATATTAATTTAACTATTGCAACTATATTGTACGTCCTGTTTTTAAAGTGAATTGTCCTGGTTTTTCCAACTTCAAATCCTAGTTTTTTTGAATTTGAGGATGGCAACCCTACTATAATCATCATTATCACAGTGAATTCCAATATTAGATTTGTTCATAATAGGAAGGCAATCTTTGAACTATATTATGCCAGTCAGAAGTATTGGTATAATCTTTCCATTTTGAATTTTCTGTCTCTTGCATAAAGGTTATTTATATACATGGGTCAATATTTGATAATCGGCCAAAAATAATTATGGGGACCTGCCCCATAATTATTTTCTAATTCCAATGTAATATTTAAACTTAATAGTATTTTCATAATGTAGTGCAATACTTTGTTTACATCCCCAAACACTTTGGGTAGTGAATTGTATTCTTACTCTGTCACCACAAAGGTAAATAAAACTGAAATTTTATGCGCTGTTTGTTGGTTGCTTTAATATTACTAACCATTACAACATTTGTGGGTATTGTAAAATATTATTAAAAGCTTTATATTGACCTAGATGTTGTCCATCAAAAATGATCTAGTAAAAGATCACATTCCCAAGGAAAAGGTATTATTTGAATTTCATATACAGACAATAAGGTATTGGACATACTGTACTATAAAAAATAATGTAATTTTCGTTAATTTTTCGAGGCTACTAATTTCCATGTATATGTATGTTTTATTTCTTTTTTATTTTGGTATGACAAAAATGTTTTTGATACAAATTTGCTATCCTCCCAAATTTGCCACCCTAGGCTCCAGGCTACTGAGGCTACTGATAAATCTGCCACTAATCTAAGTTAGGTGTATATCACATGCCATAGTAGTCTTTTGCAATACTCATAAGCAAAAAATATGGGTAATAAATTATATTCTTAGTCCATTATCAAATGGAAATGAAAAAGAAAAGTAATACACCTAGAATTGAACGCATATCCAGTGCATTTTGATAAATGAAAAGTATATATTTCAACTATCACCATTATCTCTACACACAACTGTTTACAAACATAGAAATAATACACATAATTAATTTTAATATTCACAAAGACCTTGGATTACAGTTAAAATAATACATAAATTAAAAGGCAGCGAACGAAACAGAGAAATGAGAGAATAGAATATTATTCACGTGTCGCGATTGCGGTGAAAGTGGTGGTACGCATTGAACACATGTTTAATGCGACGAAAATATGTATATGATTATTAACAAAATATTAAACATAATAACCTGTAATGTTAGCTTATTTTATTTAAAAGTCGTATATTTAGCATTTTATTTTAAAAGTCGGTGTCGCACGTACGATATAGAACGATCTAGGCCATCTATCAATGATTTATGAAATGTAGCACAAACAAAAACAGCTAATCATCGCGTCTGGCTTTCTATATTATTATACCACCCAACGGAGTCATACAAATACAAAACATATGCTATGACTAATCTAAACTTTAATACCGACGAATCAATATCTTCAAACACTGAACACAAACAAAATCAATAATTTCAACAATGAACTAACCACACTTGCGGTGTCCTGGCTGTCTAATGAATACTTGTCCGTTTCTTTTCCTTGATGGTCGTTGGAGAAATTTTCATATTTACGCATAGGGCTACTTTTCATTGTTCACACGATACCTTTCTGCTCAGGCCTCGATCGACATTTTTACACCCGTAAAACGTCACGAATAATTCACGAACGGAAATCAACTGAATATTTGACGTTAGTCGCTTCGCTTAGCTTTGACAGTTGACAGCAATAATATTTTATTTATTTTTTTCGATGTGTGTGACTCGGGTGTTTAATCAGGAGCGACAGCTATAAATGGCGTAAATTATATCCAATATTTTAATACTAATACGACTGCTTACATTATTACCCGTAAAAAGTGAATCCATTTCTCAAACTTGTACTTGGCTTTAAAGTAAACTTGATTTACAGACGATGTGTAAATCAAGTCGATCAATTCAGTGTCGCCTAACTAAATAAGGTTGCTGTTGAAATTTTATCAGAAAATAAAAACATTACTATTTCATAATCACGATACCAGCATTTTAGGTTAACTAAGGTCAGCCTTATTCAGATCATAGTCAGTAAAATATTCCTTATTAGTTTTAAATTCTCGTCAAAACCACATCGCAAAGTAAACAATTTTAATAGTAGGCATATAGCTATGAAATATTTAAGGTATGACATATTATAACTTAAAACGATTGGTTTCTTGAACAGTGTAAGTAGTAGATAATAAATGATATTTACATGAAAATACACTATACTCTGACAAGCCTAAAGGCGTGATAACAGATTAAAATCACTATTATACCGCATGGCTGATTGGAAATTAATACACATAAATATGTCGCCTTAATCTATCAATCGGTACTGTATTATAAAATTAGATAACATATTAACCCAAATTCGTTACACTTTTTTGTCAATCAAAACTATCTCATGGGAACGGAATAAAATGTGATACTTCAGGCTATATGTATATTACTATGCAAAATTTTATCCAGATTCCTTCAGCCGTTCTGACGCATTAGCGTAACGAACATCCATCTAAACTTTTGTATTATGAATGTACCTATTCATACGTACAATTTTATATTATGACCGTGTTAAGAAAATTTCAGTCATAAAATATTGTTTGCATTTAACCGCTCCGTCACTGTCCAACACCGGCACGTACCAAGCACGGACCGTCGTCGTCGTGTTGACGAGTAAATCATGCCGTCAAGTCGAGGCATAAACTTTTTCAACTCTAGCCAGGAATTAGCGCCGTATGTTTTGAACCAGCATTAAATGAATACTTCAGTTTTAAAAATTAAACAATTTCATGTTTACTTGTGGTTACGTCAGTAATAAGTAAGCAAATAGATAAAATTTTGTTAAAAAGCAACTCTTGTTTTAAAGTTAAATTTTCAAAATATTTTCTTTTTTTGATCAGCGATGTTAGATCATCTTTACATTTACATTTTTAATTATCTAAATTCAATGTCCTGTTCATTCAGCACTCATTCATCTCAGTCTATATAACTCCCACTGTTGAACTTAGGCCTCCTTTACAAAATGGGAGAGGAATTGACCTACTACTCCACGCTGGTCATACATGTAGGACTAGGATTTTATATAGAGTTTTCCATCTGTGCCATATTCAATTCTAGTAAATAAATATACAATTTAAATGAACTTGTGTAGTTTATATGGCGTCTATATTGCAGTTTTAATCCATCAAACTCAGGATTAATTGAGATCCCAAACAATATAATTCCTTATTTTACACGTACATAGATGTCAATTCATGTAACTATCTAATGTTAAAAGAAAAGGTTATACTAATGCTTTTAACAATAACTACCTAAGCTATTTTCAGAAAAAAAAAACTTACGTTTTGAAGTATCCATGAATCATCATCCCACACCTGAATCCGCGTATATTCTTTAAATCCATCACTTTTGTAATTTCTACGAAACATCTGTGAATTATCATTTTGACAAATAAATATAATGATATATTTTTTTTAATTTTCACATTTAAGTTCGTATTACACAGAACACACAAATAAATATGTACGAAATATAATATAGGTACCTAATCACTGAATTATTTTAGAACAATAGAAACAAGCACTTCAATTCTGCATATAGAAACAAAATTAATAAATTACCTACTGTAAATCATATTAATATGTTAAAATCAATGACACAACCACACATGACTAAAATTGATAGTAGGAAGTTGTGACAGCATGGCCTTATCAGCTTACGTATAAATACTTATACTAGGTTGTGTAATAATAAAATACACACACGCACACACACGCATATCAGCTCGTTCGGCGTTCTTTGCTGACATGAGAGTACCTACTTGAACAGTTGTAGGCAAATAATACTAACAATCTAGTTGTAAGCCACGTCGCTGGCAGTTTTATACTCGAGCAAAAGGTTCGGATATGAATTTGAATTATGCTTAACCCAGACTAGTTGGGCTTAAAATGGCTTCCTTCAAGACAAGCGATTTCATTGCAGAGGATTCTTAGCCTACTATAGGGAAATATATGATTTTAGAAAATAAATGTTTTTTTAAAAGATAACGACCTGCAGAAAAATACTTGTGTTGCGGAGGACTTTACAAACATATAATTAACGAACACAAATTACATCCAGACCCGAAACAACAATTTGTAAATCGCACAAAGTGTTGTCCTGCGTGGGATTAGAACCCGCGACACTGGCACTGTAGGTCGGTATCTTAACCACTACGCCATCTGTGCAGTCAACGTGTAGTATTAGGTACAAATTGCGAGGAGATCAGTTTTCTACCTACAGGCAAAAAGGGCTTGATACCACCATTGATCCATCCATCAGCCTAAAGACGTCCGCTGCTGGACATAGGCCTCCCCACGAGAATGCCACTCGGAAGGGTCCTGCGCCACTTTCATCCAACGCTTCCCTGCGACTTTGAAAATGTCGTCAGTCCACCTAGTGGGAGGTCGTCCTATGCTGCGTCGTCTGATTCGTGGCCGCTACTCAAGAACCTTTCTTCCCCAACGGTTGTCGGTTCGATGAGCGATGTGGCCTGCCCATTGCCATTTCAACGCGCTAATTCTGCGGGCTACGTCGGTTACACCCGCTCTTCTATAGATTGCCGTGTTCCGGCTTTAATCACGTAGAGAAATACCAAGCATAGCCCTCTCCATAGCACGTCGAGCGACTTTGAGCTTTTTTATAAGGCCAACATTCAGAAGCCGCTACGGTCAGCGACTTGTCTGTGTAAAAGATAGCTATTGCATGCCCATGAGCAGAAGTTATCATTTTAGGTGGGCTGGTTACTCTTCTCCTACCAGACACAATAAAACGATAATAATGTCTGCATACAGTCTATAACAAAGCCCGCAGTTTCACTCATCATCATCATCATCGCAGCCCACATACGTCCCACTGTTGGGCTCGGGCCTTCTCCACAATGGGGGGAATTTAACCTACTATACCATGCTGGTCAGACATGTTGTTATAAGATTTCATTTCGAGTTTTCTTGCACAGATCTTATGTGCATATTATATCCCTTAGTCGTCTTGTACGACATCCACGGGCAAGATAGGGAGTGGTGAATTGTATTTTTACTCCGTCACCACACGGCAAAAGTTTCACTCATAAATATTTACTTAATTAATAAAGGATTTCATCTTATGAATTGTAAAGTAAGTGTTGAAAACACCACGCAAAAATGTAACGAAAGATAAACTTTATTTATTTCATAGAGGGGTAAATATGGAGCTATTGAACCGATTTCGCAAATTCTTTCACTGACAAAATGCTATCAATGTCAATGACAAACATATTGATATATTATTCTTCTGTTTATGTGCATGTGACTGAACTCCTAAACGCCTAGACTGATTTTGATTACTTTTTGGTGTGTTAAATCTAGTATCTTTAGATTGAAAATGGAAGCCAAGAAGTGGCATATAGAATTTAGCAGCGATAGCAGATTAGAAAACTAACAAACTGCTCCGCAGATGTCTCCGGTTCGCCCCATCCAGGCACCTCTTTTTTTTTTTGTTTTATTTTTTTTTTGTGTGTGACTTAGTTGTTAGCCTCAGATGGCTATGACAACTTTACCCGGACTGTTGGGTGACAGGCACCTATTATTTGCGTATGTGTTAAATGGTAATGCTTCCGTGTGGTGACGGAGTAAGAATACTATTTATCGCTCGCTTTTACCCGTGGGTTCCTAACCTTATACCAACACGTCTCACCAGTGTGGTATTGTTGGTCAATTTCCCTACTATTATGCGGAGGCAGTTGAACGTATATTAACTGAGATTATTATGATCTCTGATGTCTACGCGAGTATTACACATTTTAAAATAATTAAACCTTTTTTACGGATTTTATTACGTATTTACATGATTTTTGATTGCCCGACTTTGCCAACATTTTTCAGCGTTCATGGTCCCGGGAGAACTTGTCACGTGACGTGTTATAATACTGCTGCTCGTCTGACAGCAAAGGCAATAAAAAAGATTGTCTCAAAAAACTTTTATCATCATCAACTCGACTCGTATGCATCCCATTATTAGGCTTAAGTTGCCTCTACATTAGGAGGGAAATTGACCTATTATACCACGCTGGTCAGACGGGTTGGTACGGGGTTTTGCTTCTCTTGCATATATGTTATTTGCATGTCATATCCCTTAATCATCTTTTACAACACCCACGGGCAGGATAGGGATCTTGAATTATGTTCTTTCTCCGTCACTACATAGAAAATATTCAACATACTTGGACGAAATTTATATCATAGACAACTTACACATATTCTGGTTCAATGATTACTGTACTTTTACATCTCTCTATTTAACCTCACTACATGTATTTATATATATATATATATTAGGGTGGTCCTTAATAAGGTTATTTTCAAATTTCTTTGCTCCCAGGGGCTCAAATGCTTCCAAATTGATAAAAAAAAAATCCCTGAAAATTTGAGCTCTTAATATTAACTCTAAGATAGTGCGCATTCCAATCTAAGTTTTCTATGGAAATAACATAGGAAAAATTACTTTTGTTGTTTATAACTTTATAACTTGGGAACGAATGAATTAAAAATTATAAATCATACATATTTTTATAGAGAATTTAACGCTCTACAAAAAAGATCTCTTATAATTTTTCCATTAGTCCATTGGTTTAAAAGTGAATAACGTCAAAGTTTAATTTTCATATTATTATTAATATTATCAAGGCTTTTTATTAATATTATCGAGTAAATTATTATATTATTAAATATTTAATGTTAAAATATTTTATTTATGATTAAAATAAGCGAATATAATGTTTTCTTTAGGATTGTGAAAATAACCTTATTAAGGACCACCCTAATATATATACATACAAGAATTGCTCGTTTAAAGATATAAGATACACATGTATAGATGTTAATGCACAGATGGCGTAGTGGTTATGGTATCGAATTACTGGGCCAGTGGGTTCGAATCCCACGTAGGACAACACTTTGTGCGATCCACAAATTATTGTTCTGGATCTGGATGTAGTCCCTCGCAATACAAGGATTATTTTATGAGTGCAGTGTTTTAAAAAACAATAATTTAAAAGAACGTCTTTACTTATTTTTTTAGGGTATTTTATGCAATATGTGCGGAAGGACTGCTGGGGTGTAGTGAATATGATTTAAAAGTGCTTTACAAATGTTTTCGTTTACCACCAAAATTCCCAAATATTACCATTAGTGTGGGATTAGCACCATTGAAGGCGACGATTTAATTTACTGACGGACAATGACTAATATGAAGAAATTAAGATGTAGAGAAATTGATAATTTATGAAGAAAATTATAACTCGACACTGGCTATAATGGATTCTTATTAGTAGCTGATTGTGAATACAAAAATAAAGAAAGACACAAGTAGATATTGTGCCAACATAACAACCAGTAGGACAAAAATAATCATATCAGCTCATATACGTCCCTCTGCTGGGCGCCTCTTACAAATTAGGAAGGAAATTGACCTATTATTCCAAACTGACCAGACGGGTTAGTATAGGGTTTTATTTCGATTTTTCATACTCTTGTATAAATCTTATCCGCAAACTATATACCTTAGTCGTCTTTTACGACATCCACGGGCAAGATAGAGGATTCTTACTCTATTGCCACATGGACAGGATAAAAATATAAGAAAGATACAAAAGAAATTTAAAAATGATCTAACATGATTTATTTAAATATCGCCTATAGGTAACTTTATAACAAATATATTCTTCTTAAGTTATGACTTCAAAGCATCTTGTACTCCAAAACCAGGTCCAGTTGGCTCTTCTGTCAGGGATGTTAATCCAGCGAGAGGTTCAGCTGCGAATCTTCCATTCCTTAAAAAATAAATATTATTAATAACTTTTTATTGAAGCATTTGAATAAGGCTTAGGGATAGGCTTTTTATTAAAACTAGTGGTCGCCGTGTGGTCGAAATTCAGCCATAATTAATTTTAATTAATTTTTCTGCTACACAATTTTCTTTAATTTTATTTATGTATAATTGTAAATTGAGCAAGCTGTATTTCACTAATAACTAATATATAAGCACAAATCTTTAGTAGACATTGTCATCATAATTATGATTGTTTGACATTCAGTTCGACCAGAGATTTTAAGTTTTTTTTTTTTTGTGCGTGGGTCGCGGTCGGCGCGCCTCCGCACCGCTTCGTCCGGGGCGACAGAGGGGCTTAAGCACGCAACTCCCGAGATCCACCCAAAAACCACGTCGCCTTCGTCGTTGGGCCGACCACTGGAGCAGCGTTAACTTGTCGTCAGTGGTCGGCCCGACGGAATACCCTTAATTGGGGTACCCTCCCATCGACCGACGTCCCCCCCTCGGGGAGGACGTCGGTCTTTCCTCACGCGGTCGGCCTCTCAGCGGGTGACGGACTAATCCCCGGTCACGTCACCCACGGCCTCGTCGGCTAGGGCGGCATGAGGCGCAGATAGTTGCGCCTACGCCGCCCCAGTCACCGGCGGCGGATCTCCTCATCGAGGCTGCGCTCCTCGCGCAGGCGATCCGCCGCCTCAGAGATTTTAACCGTAAACAAAAGAGACAACAGACGTGTGTCTGTGTGTGTGTGTGTGTGTGTGTGTGTGCGTGCGTGCGTGCGTGCGTGCGTGCGTGCGTGCGTGCGTGCGTGCGTGCGTGCGTGCGTGCGTGCGTGCGTGCGTGCGTGCGCGTGCGTGTGTGTGTAGCGACTGCGTTGTAGTGTGCGTAATGCCTTTTTTAATGAATTTAATGCATTCCTAATCCATTATTATATAAAATTTCAGTTTTATGCACTTCTCCTCATTATATAGTTCAACTGTGCCAAATTTCATACCTGTCCATCCACGCAATTTTCGTAAAAAGGGGTACAAAGTTTTTGCTTCACGTATTTATATATAGATAATTTCATCTTCATCATTCAGCCTCTCGCCGTCCACTGCTGACTGTAGGCCTCCCTCACATTTCGCCACAAAGTGCGATCCTGTGTCGTCTGCATCCAACGACGCCTAACAACTTTCACTAGGTCATTACTGCGTCGTCCGATACGTGGTCACCACTCGAGAACCTTTTTTCCCCAGCGGTTGTCGATTCTTCGAGAAATGTGTAGTGCCCATTATCACTTCAGCTCATTCTTCGTGCTATGTTGGTTACACCCGTTCGTTCCTCTACGGATTTCCGTATTTTGGATTCTATCTCGTAGAGAAATTCCGAGCATTACCCGCTTCATAGCACGCTGAGCGACTTTGAATTTATAAATAATTTACGAATCGAACATGATTACCATACGTAGGATTTAAAGGCACTAGGCATTGGCAAACCATTCAAAGCTTTACCAATAAACTAGCAAGATTATAGTACGAATACAGCTGTCATCTCTTCTGTGAAGTGGTCCTGTCAAGAGGATCCACTAGGAGAGCGGGCCTCATTGCCATCGCTAACCTGCCGGCCAAGCTGTTAGCTGATCATAAGAGTGACAAAACAAAAACGGTCCCCAGTCACAGCAGCTTTGCTGTCCTACGGACACATTTTGATGGCGGGCCCGGTAGCGGTAGAGTAGGGGGTGCGAAGACTAACGACCTGGTGGAAATTTGCTGTGCGTCCTTGCATCCAAGGCGGCACAGTTTCGTACACTATGGCGATATATGAGGAAGATCTACGTTCAGCAGTGGAGTACGAAAGGCTAATTTTTAGGAACTATGCCGCGGGTAAAGCGACTGAAACCGAAGCGAAGCGAGGGCGGGTTGCTAGTATATATATAAAACTTTAATATTACTCTTTAAGAACATTCGTTGGTTTTTAGTTAAGTAATGAAATATATGTAAACGTACATTCCTCTTCCCCGCAAACCCCTTCATTTCGCATTATCGAATGTGGTATACCTATTTTTACGGTTGTGAGCCAATTTGACTCATAGAATGGTTTAACAGTTAATCGCATAACATGAAATTTATTGGTGCTTTTGGTGATTTATTGGTGACTTGACTGTTTCCTTGTTTGATTTTTTTCACAATTTGCTAGAAGAGAATATGAGGCAAAAAATATGAAGTGTTCATATTTGTGGTCTGCGAAGTGGGGTCTGGCTTTTTTCGCCCAGACAATGTGTAGAGATAAATTTATAGAATTACTTCGGTTCATACGTTTTGATAAAAAAATTAACGCAGTGAAAGACTGAAGACAGACAGATTTGCCTTGGTTTCAAAAATATGGGAAAAATTATAGAGAATAGTCAGGCTTGTTACAAACCTGACGCAAACATAACGATCGATGAGCAATTATTCCCTACTAAAGCTAGATGCCAATTTACGCAGTACATGCCGAATAAGCCGGATAAATTCGGCATCAAATTTTGGCTGGCATCCGATGTTAGAAGCAAATATCTTGTAAACGGTTTTCCGTACTTGGGCAAGGATGAAAACCGAGGATCAAACATTCCCTTGGGCGAATTTGTAGTAACTAAGCTTGCAGAGTCATATTTAGGCTGTGGACGAAATATTACCACAGATAATTTTTTTACTAGCATTTCACTTGGAAAAAGTTACTTGCAAAGAAAACTATTTTGGTTGGATCTATACGTGCAAACCGAAAAGAATTACCTAAAATTGCGAAAGCCAAGAAAGATAAAATGACAGTTTTCTACAAAACTGTATAGATCTGAGAATTGTACCCTGACCGTTTATAAAAGCAAGCCCAATAAAAAAGTTTTACTACTAAGTACAAAACATAAAAATATAACAATTGCAAAAAATAAAAAACTTGTCCCAGAAACAATAACTTATTATAATAGCACCAAGTATGGCGTTGATGTACTTGACCAAATGGCCCGAAAATATAGCGTAAAAGCAAGTTCACGCAGATGGCCTCTACAAGTTTTCTACAACATTTTAGATTTAGCAGCTATCAATGCTTGGATTTTATATAAAGAGACGACTCAAGTAAATATTTCACGAAAAGATTTTATTTTCCAATTGGTTGAAGAGCTAAGAAGTAAATATAGAGAAGAAGTCGAGAACACTTCCATTCCAATGACAGAAATTCATGCTGCTTACGGACGGAAGAATTGTCAAGTTCAACAATTATGCAAAAGAAACAGATGTTCAAACTATTGTGCTAAATGTAATAGAAATGTTTGCGAAAAATGTGTTTCAAAAACAGAGTTTATATTTAAAAAATGTTTTCCATGAATTTTTTGATAATAAGCATTACATTTAATTTGATTTGGAACTGTTTTCTTTGCAAAAAACTTCAATTTTCATGTATGAGTCAAATTGGCTCACTTCAGTAAAAATAGGTATATAATCGACATCCGTAAATCTAGTGTTAAACAGCCGGACAGACAACCTAAACGTAACTCTTTAAAAGTAAACAATATAATAATCACTACACTTAACATTTCCCTTTCAGCTTCTATATGTACCACTACTACACTCCAGCCTCCTCCATAATAGAAGAGTTATTGACCTACTATACCACGCTGGTCAGACGAGTCTGACCAGTGTGATGGAATAGGTCAATTTTCCTATATTGTGATGATGATTCAAATTGTTTCCTGTAGAAGAAAAAATTGTCTGAAGAGTCACCAGTAAAATAACCAGGTTCTTTGTCAATTCTCCTTCCAGGTGTGTTTATTATACATATTTACATCCCCGCTTGAGGAGAACTATAACGTCAATAATGGATAGTGGTGGACTAAAATTTTTTTTAATTCTTCATACCTGTTAACTAAAATAGTATATTTATAATAATTCTTACCTGGGGCCCGGTTTAGGTTTTTCGTCTTTTTTGAGCTTTTCAAGTATTTCCTTTGTGTCCTCAATTGTCAGATCCTCCTGGAATTGTTTAAGTGTTTTATTATTACTGATAGCTCATCAAAACGTTTTCACTGGAGAATTATCAATTAAAATTTTAAGAAAAATTAAAAGTATCATGGCACTTTAAGATATGAGAGAAAAATATGATCACCTTAGCCCTTACAGGCCCCCACTATAGAGCTGGGGTCTACTTCACTATGGGAGATAAAATCTATCTTCCCCAACGGATGTCGGTGCGACGAGCGATGTGGCCTGCCCATTGCCATTTCTACGTGCAAATTCTGCGGGCTATGTCGGTTATGCCCGTTCTTCTACGGATTGCAGTGTTCCGGATTTTATCACGTAGAGAAATACCGAGCATAGCCCTCTCCATAGCATGCTGAGCGACTTTGAGCTTATTTATGAGGTCGATATTTAGAGACCACGTTTCAGTGCCGTAAGTCATTGCTGGTAACACACACTGGTTATAAACCTTTGCAGACACTGCGGAATATTGGACGAGAAGATTCTCTTAAGTTTCTCGAACGCTGCCCAGCCGAGTTGGATTCGTCGGCTGACCTTCTTTCTCGAAATTGGATCTACCTAACTGGACTGCTTGTCCTAGGTAAACATAATGATCCACAACTTCGAGAATCACATTCCCAACTAGAACCGGTACAGGAATGACATGGGCATTAGACATGACTTTCGTCTTATCTATGTTCATTTGTAGACCCACTAGTTGAGATACCCTGCTGAGGTCATTAAGCATAGTGCTAAGGGTTCCATGGATTCAGCCATGACTACGATATCGTCAGCAAATCGAAGGTGAGTGATGTATTCGCCGTTAATGTTGATGCTGAGTCCAGTCCAGTCTAAGAGCTTGAAGACATCTTCCAGTGCAGTGGTGAGTTTCGGAGAGATGACATCTCCCTGTCTCACGCCTTTCTGCAACTGGATCGGTTTCGTACTCTTATCCCGGATACGGACTGACATTGTGGCGTTCCTATACAAACACTTCAGCACTTCGATATAGCGATAGTCGATTTGGCAACGCTGAAGGGACTGCAGCACTGCTCAAGTTTCGACAGAATCAAAAACTTTCTCATAGTCCACAAACGCTAGACACAGAGGCCGAGTATACTCCTCGGTCTTCTGTATAATCTGGCGTAGCGTGTGGTTGTGGTCTAGGGTCTATAACCTCTTCGGAAGCCGGCTTGTTCGGGCTGGAAGTCGTCGAGCTTGCACGCGAGTCGGTTCGTAATGACTCTTGAGAACAATTTGTAGACGTGGCTCAAGAGTGAGATGGCTCTGTAATTCCTTAAGAGCGTTTTATCGCCCTTCTTGAAAAACAGTACCACCACACTCCTGGTTCACGACTCTGGAACGTCGCCCCCGAGAATGACAGAATTAAACAACTTCTGTAGGGCTTTTAGAACTGGTCTGCCGCCTGTCCTCAGGAGTTCTGTGGTAATTCCGTCATCTCCCGGTGCCTTCCCGTTCTTTAATTGTTTCAGAGCTATTCTGATCTCGTACAAGCTGGCGTCCGGGATTTCCTCAGTGCAGTGCCGAATTAGCTTATATCTGGGATCTTGGACCAAGCCGGCAACAGGGTTCTGGGATGATCTATACAACTGCCCATAGAGCCTTTCGACCTCTCCCAAGGTCTCACCCTGGGATGAAATAACAATGCCATCATCGGTCTTCAACTTGGTCATTTGGCTGTGTCCGATAGACAAATCACGTGCGAATACTTTAGAGCCACGGTTCCGGTCTATTGCCTCTTCAATATGCTGCATTATGCGTATGTTATAATATAATGTTATTTAACTTTGATTATTAAAACAGTTAATTTTGTTAAACAATTAGTAGTGTATTAAAAACTATTAACAGTATTAATTTTTTTTTTCACGTTTTGTCTATTCTCGGTCTCGGCCGAGATATTATTTTATTCTCGGTCTCGGTCACGGCCGAGAACGAAAAACCCATCTCAGTCGAGCATTAGTTTTTAAGGGTATAAAACGGTTTATCTCGATTTCCGGCAAAACTACAAGTCCTATAGAAAAAAAATACCTGACAAAGTTGTAGGTAATAAAGAGATCTACAACTTCGTATTTACACTTTTTCACATAACCTCTAAATTTATGTGAAAAATTCAAATAACCAAGTTTTCGATTTTTATTTCATACTAAATTCAATTCATATCGAAAAAGCACCCCAATTTTCAATCGAAAATTCTCACGTTAAAATATCAGCTTTTTTTAAAAAGTCGGTAGATTTTTGGTTCGTTGAAAACTCTTCATTCTGATGATGTAAAAAAATATACTAAGGCAAATGTTCTCAGAAAATGCTTTTACAGCTGCTACGAAATAACGGGTAGTAAGGCCCTAACCCGCCTAGCCCCTTCCTCACTTCTCTATGAAATACTTTTTGATGGGTTATAATTATCCGTAGCTAACTCAGGTATAAAAGTGATCTTAAAATAGCAATAAATAAGCATCTATGCATATAATGTAAAGAAGATTCTAAAACTTTCTCAAAATGCTGGAGATGTCTTATTAAATATTAACTTTTTTGCATTTTCTGAGAACATTTACCATAGTAATGTATATTTTTTTACATCATCAGAAAGAAGAGATTTCAACGAACCAAAAACCCATCGACTTTTTAAAAAAGCTTATATTTTGACGTGAGAATTTTCGATTGAAAATTGGGATGCTTCTTCGATATTAGGTCAAAATAAGGTGAATTTTTCACCTTATTAGGTCAAAATAAGGTGAATTTTTCACCTTATTAGGTCAAAATAAGGTGAATTTTTCACCTTATTTTGACCTAATATCGAAAAAGCACCCCAATTATTAAATATTCTAAATCCAAAAAATTACAGTATGTTTGAGACATAAAAAGGTAAGTTTTATAACTTTTTTTTTTGTATAAGATAAAAATAAAAAAGCTTATTTGAATTTTTCACATAAATTTTGAGGTTATGTGAAAAAAAGTGTTAATACTAAAGTTGTACGTACAACTTTATCATTTATTTTTTTCCTTGTAGTTTTGCCGGAAATCAAGATAAACCATTTTATACCCTTAAAAACTCACCCCCTTCCACTTCCCGACCTCAGATCGCCCGGTAAATTATTTTCCTTTCATTTTTGTTATATTCTCTTCCGTTTCCAACTGGTTTCGTCCTACTATTATTTTTTCTTTGTTCAGAAATTATCGACCCTGGTCTAATTGGGTCAATTTGCCTTGCATAATAGAGTAGCCTTTATCTATCAGTGAGATGCAACCTACCAAAATAATATATGGATATAGATTTAAACTTACATAGTAATCGTCATTGACTTGTACCATTGGAGCATTAACACAAGCACCAAGACATTCAACCTGTAAGGAAAGAATGCAATCCATAAACATTACTAACAAACCTAAACAGATGCAAGGTCCTTTGAACCTATGAAAGTAAGAAGAAGACAAGAACCTTTTATTGACAAATAGATAGTATTTTTAAAAAAGAAAATTTACATTATTCTGTAATCTAAAATAATATACAGACACTTACTACCAAGAAGTGAACAGCTCAATATTTTGATAGAATTGGTCATTTCCATCCATCCATTTCAGCTTATAACATTTGTTATTGCAATATTAATCATCATCATCATCTCAGTCCACATACGTCCCACTGTTGAGCCTGGGCCTCCTCCACAATGGGAGGGAATTTGACCTACTATACCATGCTGGTCAGATATGTTAGTATTTCGAGTTTTCCCTCCCATGCACAGATGTCATGTGCAGATTATATCCCATAGTAGTCTTTTACGACATCCAAAGGCAAGATAGGGAATGGTGAATTGTAATTTATTGTATTAGTAGCTTCTGTTCGCGACTTCGTCCGCGTGGTATAGATACTTTGGGCTAACGCTAACCTAAGACTTTGCTTACGTACGTGAAAATATTTTTTAATAATATGATTCTGTCACACATTATTTTTGCGAAAATTTAGCCGTTTACGCAGCGGAAGCTCTCGAAAGGTAAAAACCCTAATTTTGAAACATTATCCATTGGTGCTATATAGCCTTCCTCAATATCTAACACTGAAAGAATTTTTCAAATCGGATCAGTAGTTCCTGGGATTAGTGCGTTCAAACATATAAACTCTTCAATTCTATATCTTCAGTTCTTTAGCTTTATAGATTAATATTTTAAATATTTAATTTTTCTATCATACTAGTACCTACCTGCTCTTGCTTCACTTCACTTTCAGCTGGTTTGCCTCATTTTAAGTCTATGATAATAATATCTCCTAAGATATTGATTTTAATGTTATGTTCCAAACGGCATTTCGATTATAATAATAATTTATTTATTTTTCTGACACAAAGGTACTTACGAGCTAATTTCTGTAATTTTACAAATTCTTACTAGTTTATAGCCTTTGTGAGAGACTGGTATCTGCACTAAGATAAAAATCCTGTCTGACAGATTACCAGGCCCCCCCTTACAACAGTCATCATAATTATATCATCTTAGTTTAAGAAATAAGCGGTAAGTAGTGCGAATCTGATAATACTTAAAAGATAAAAGGTTTAGGATTATATACAAGTATTGCTCATTTAAAATGATTGGTAATGTATTATCAATGAAAATAATAAATATAACTAACCTCAGAGATTGAGAACTTGCCGCATGGGCTGGTCCCACCAACTTCGCATTTAGTACCTTCAACAAGAGCCTTCAGGATCGCATCAGATCCACGAATCCAACATGGTGTTGTAGTACAAACTTGCAAATGGTATTTACCAATTGGTCGTCTGAAATTTATGATTTTAGGCATTAGTTAAGAATTTTTCTGTCGGTGACGGAGTAAGAATACAATTCACCATCTTCTTATCTTACCCGTGATACAATGTGAAATAAAACTAAGGTATATACATATATAACATCTATTCAAAAGAAGGAACACTCGAAATATAACCCTTTGCCAACCCATCTTTTTTTTTTATGGGTTGGCTATGATCAGCGCACGTGCCATCCGTTCCGGCGATGAAAAGACGGCGCGCGGGCTCATAATCCACCCGTACCCACATCGCCTTCGTCGTTGAGCCGACCACCAGTGCCGAGTTCCTTGTCCTCAGTGGTCGGCCCGACAGAATACCTTTTCGGGTTCCCTCACCTCTCGATGTCCCGGGACGTCGGTCGCCGTCACGCGGTCAGCCTCTCCGCGGGTGAACACACGCATAAATAGAAAATACCAACCCATCTGACTAGCAAGAAATATTAGGTCAACTTCCTTTCTATTACAGAGGAACTCGAAATCAGTAGTAAAACTATATGAGCAGTGATGATTACTTAAGATACATTCCTGTGCATTTATTCTTTGTGGTGACAGGTTAAATATACACCACGGGATGTTTCTATCATTACTCCACGGGATGTTTAAAAACCAGCTGAGGGGCCGCCGACTGGGCAGCATTAATCTCCCAGATGACTTATAAAGCCAATTGCAACATTTTGCATTAATGCAGTGTAGTGATTTAAAATATGTTAAGTTGAGCCTCCTCTAAAATCAAAGAGAATTTGACCAACTACATTAGAAGAGAAATTGATCAACCACAATAGAAGGGAAATTGACCAATCACAATAGAAGGGAAGTTGACCAACCACAATAGAAGAGAAATTGACCCATAACAGTAGAAGGGAACTTGACCACATTGATCAGATGCATTAGTATAAGGTTCTATATAAGGTTTACTTTTGCTTACATTCGTCTTTTACAACACCTGATAATGATGAACTAACCATATTTGCCATTCTCGAATGCAACAGGTGTTTTCAATTTGAATTTATATTTTATTCTTAGTTATAATATCTAACATTTTCCTGATGAATAATCACAATCATCTCAACTCCTATAAATCACATTGCTGACCTCACTATTTGAAAAAAATCCCTCTTGATCTCCCAGATTGGTGAAGCCAGTCGGTCATACTTAATGGACAAAGAGATGTGAGGTGCACAGATAAACATAACAAAATAATAACTTTCCATGTGTGTGATGGAGTAAGAATACAATTCACCACCCAAACTTTTCTTACCCGTGGGTGTTGTAAAGGATGATTAAGGGATTAAAAATGCATATAACAGCTATGCAAGAAGGAAAACATTCAATAAAAACCTATACCAACACGTCTGACCAGCTTGGTATAGTAAGTCAATTTCCCTTCTACTGTGGTGGAGGCTCTAGTTGGGCTTGAGCCTCCACCACAATAGAAGGGAAATTGACGGCACTGGGGGAAGGGAAATTGACCCACATAGGGTTTAATTTCGAGTTTTCCTTCTCTCGCAAAGTAATATAATTGAATGAAATCTGTAACATTAAAAATAATGGATATTTGATTTCTGATGTTTATGCGAGCACTACACATTGTACATAAAACTACTTTTATGGATTTTATCGAGTTTGTGTGGCACATTATTGAGCTCTAATGATGATGAATAACTTACCTGATAAACATAGTATAGAATGTAGCAACTTCATAGACCCTCATGCGTGGTAGATTGAGAATTTCAGCTACTTTGTGCATAGCTGAGATAGGCAACCAACCTCCATTTTGTCTTTGGGCCAGGTCCAGGAGAGGAATCATGGCACCACGTTTATGGCCTTCGGGATAAATGGCTAGGAGGGCATCAATTCTCTGAAATCATTAGAAATAAGGGCTGAGTTACAAATGTTTTGTATTTAGTATGTGTCTTATATTAGTTTGTTCATATTAATATCATCATCGCAACTCATGTACATATGTTCACGATCATATAGGTTTATTTTTTATCACAAACGAGCAAATGGTGCCCCTGGTGGTAGTGTTGCTGCCGTTCATGGACCTTTGCTTGGCCACTGCCTACCGCGAAGAAAGTGTGAATGCGTGCAATTTACAAATTTTGAACGCTACTACATTGAGATGGCCTTTGCTGGATTGTGCTGAGCTGACAGCCCGAAACATAGAAGTTTCGAATTTCGCGCATGCGTAGTTCACAAACTAGCTATCCCTCTTACTCTTATACAAGGGATTCAATTAGAAATTTCTAAATCCTGATTTCTAAATCCGGCTATTTTGATTGAATTATCATATTGCAGTTTTTTGATGTGTGTGTGTAAAGTGTAAAAAAATCTGTTTGTTCAAAGTAGTGCAAAATGACATTCAAAGATTCTGTTACATACATACCTACAGGTGAAACTCATAAAAGCATGTTAAAAGCGGAAAAATTGTCGACCTCAAGGATTCGGTACCAGCAGTCAGTCGAATGGTGATTGGGAGGGAATACGGTAGGTTATGGGGCCGTAGACAGACCTTTCGTCGCCCTGGATAGAACGAAAGGCATGTGTTCAAGCTGTGATCCGCTCGAAAAACAATAAAACGGTAATTGAGGGGGTTGGGGATAAATTGAGTTTTTAATCTGTCACCACATGGGTAATTTCCAATATAGACTATATTTAGTAGTAGTTAAATACAAATATTCAAATTCAAATATATACAAACCAGACAATGTTTTATATGTTGATTTAGTAAATTTGAAGGTAAATTACACTATAAAATTTTTTGCCTATAAGCACAGTCTAAATTCAAAATAAAAAAAAGAAAACATTTAAATTAAAACATATGACTGTCAAACTTGATTATACCTTTTGATTAGCGGCTGTGAACTCAAAGGGAGTGTTAGCATTGTCTTCAGGTGAATCTCGGTGAACGAAGAGACTATCATGTCGAAGAACTGAGCTTGATTGAAAGTTTCTAGCTGATACACGCCACTGAAAATAAAAACAAGTAATTCGATAAAATGTACAACACAAACGTCAAAGTGTTATTATATAATACTGTTGTTTATAATGACATTAATACATGTTGGATTTATTAGAATAGGTACCAAGCTTTGAGCTCCAGTTCTGAGGCTTGATAGCATGATTAATCGAACAGTTTATAATTATTTTCTAAAAAATAAATATTGCGAAACACTGTTCGCGAACACTTGGTCTCGCTTCGTAGCTAATTTCATTCAGGTAATCAGGTTAGGTATTTGTTTTTTAAAAGAATTTATGACATAGTTACAGGGACTTTTGTCCAAGTGTCTAATTACCGGCATGGTAAAAAAAACTTCTATTATTTGTATCTGTAATGCACATCAAAAAAAAGTAATAATCAATATTGGAAAATAAACCATATATGTAGTACAATTTCTTTGACAAATAAAATTAGATGAATGCTGAATGAATATATGATACATTATGATCTATCTGAAACGATATAAATAAAACGTACATAGAAAATAAAAGTCGAACAGCTTAAGGTGATTTAAAAACGCTGTAGGTACATGTGCCTTTACAGCTACAGGAAATATCCCGTTCAGTTATTGCTAAGTCATGGGCATATATCTTCAAATGAATCTAGGTTATCAACAAAGAAAGGAGAGAAATTGATATCGCAAAGGATTTGATCACATTATGATGTGAAGAAGCATAATATTGTAGTGATACATAGTGTAGAAAGGTTGTAGTAAAGTAAAATTATTAAGAGGAATGATCCAATGTCAAAGTAGGTACAACAAAGAGTGATGGCAGAGTACACAAAATAGTCGCAAAGTTTAAAACCGCATTACTAAGAATAAGTACTAAAAAACACCTATTTTCATTTAATTGAGCTTGTCGCGCGTTGCCTTATGTATTGGACTAGGCGTAGTCGTTGGATGCAAATCATCCAACGACTACGCCGACTAGTGAATTTAGTTACCACCTATTTAACTAGGTACTAGTGCCACCAGTGTGTTGACGAATTGAGAATATAATATGTCATTTGCTTACCTTACCAATTGAGTTGTAAATAACGGCTAAAGATTTTTTTTAGACCTACCTTGCACTATGTAAATAGTATTTGTGTTTCGGGGAACTTCATCATCGTAATCGTCTAAGCCTATATACGTCCCACAGTTGAGTTCGGGCCTCTTACGCTGTGGGAGAGAAAATGCCCTACTATACCACGCTGATATGACGTGTTGGGTTTTGTTTAGAGTATTCTTTCTTTTGCATATTATATCCCTTAGTCGTCTTTTACAACACCCACGAGCAAGACAATGCGTAGTGAATTTTTTTCTACTCTATTATCAAACGGAGAAATGTACAATACTATGTACATTAAAGTAAAATATTCAAGATGAACACATTTTAAAAGGCGTCTTTGTATTTCCTATAGGTACCTATATACATTAGTAAAAGAATAAAGAAAAATAAACATCGTAGACTATGCTTATCGATAAAACGAAGTGGTTACCATGATTACTGCCGCACTAGGTCGCGATGCGCCAGAAATTTGTAGACTATGTTATTCTTTTTTAAGACAACACCTTGCACTAAAGAACAGTGGCGTAGTAAATGAAGGGTAAAGATTTCTCACAAAAGAAACAAAAATACTTGCATGAAATTGATTATAAGTTATCTCTTCCTAAAAGAAATTCGAGAGGAGGGCGCCACTGCGGCACGGTAAAGATCGAGTCCGCGGTTTTATCGTAAATTAAAATATAAAGAGTGAGCTAATTCGATATAAAAGTGTCAAGTTGTGTTATTTTAACAGCGAATTAATTAAGCAATACTCAGTTTACTGTCAAAGAAACGTAAATCAAAAGAAATTCGTGTAAAAAAGTCATTCGGACAATCAGTGAAAACACTAGTTTTAACAAACCCATAGACATTATTACCTATATATGAGAAAACAGTGAAATTCATCAATATAGCTAATTGCTATCTATGTACTGTGTATGCGTGAAATAAAAAAAAAAGAAAACAAACTGTAATATAAAATCTGTATAAAGTGATACCTACAAATTTCATAAACATTCATTGTGAGGGTGGCACAAAACAGCTGAAGATTCATACAAACGGTGAAGTGACTTTAATGGAACACACCCCCACTAGCGCCATCTAGGACAAGATTGTGAAATATCCAAATCATTTATTGCCATCTATCGGCAAATAACGACAATATTTAACTGCATCGATACGGATATTGGAACGTCAGCGACCAAGCTATATATTTAGTATCGAAAGTATTGTTAAGAGGGCGCCACATACACCAAATAAAATATGGAAGAAATAAAACAGTTATTAGAAAATATGCAGCAGGAAATTAGAGAATCAAAATCCGAGATGTTGGTAATAAAGGAAGATATAAAAACAACTATTATTAATAATTTCAATGAAAAATTTAAGAACTTAGAAGCGAAACAAAACCACATTGAAACAAAAATCCAACAACAAACAACAGAGTTAAATAATTTTGATAGATATTTACGACGTAAGAATTTGATATTATTTGGTGTAGAAGAACAAGAAAAATCATACCACGAGCTTGAAAAGATTATAATAGACTTAATAAATGTTCACTTAAAGTTACAGTATAATAATTATAACATAGAGGATGTCAAAAGAATTGGAAAAAAGAAGAATACAAATAGGCCAATAAAAATAACTTTTAGTACAGTGGGTTTAAAGATAAATATATTAAAAAATAAAAAACTTCTGGCAAATACGCCATATTATTTAAAAGAAGACTACCCATTAGAGGTCCTGAATAAGCGAAGGGAGCTACAAGAACAGCTTAAAAAAGAGCAAGAACTAGGCCACAAGGCCTACATCAGATATGACAAACTAATTATTATAAATGATAAAGAACAACAAGGTCTTCATAGCTACTCAAATAAAAGGAACTTATCTGAATCACCAGAAGTTTTATATACAAAAGACAATTCAGAAAATCAAATGAAAAAACAATTAAGTAAAAAGAATAAATTATCAAACATGAAAGACTATATTATACAAAAACCAAAGCCTAACTATATTCGCGTCGACAACTCTCAAAATCAACTTGAAAATATTACGCAGAATTGCATGAAATAACAATTAAAAACGGCCCCTCCGACTCTACATCTCCCACTACGGTTGGTCACCGCGGGAGAACTCGACCAAAACCCTCCAGGCAAACCTGTGAAAAACAAACCCACTAGAAATGATTTATTTCATGTAGCTACATACAATGTGAGAACTCTATCTACTAGTCACCGTTTAATGGAGCTGATGGGGAACTTGCAAAATACAGAATATGACGTAATCGGCATTTCAGAGGTCCGACGACTTGGCACATCAGTTCGGGAATATGACGATTTCATATTTTGTTATACGGGGGAAACCCGTGGATTATATGGGGTGGGGTTCATAATAAAAAAAGCTCTCAAAAAAAACATCGTGAGTTTTGATGGAGTGTCAGAACGAGTAGCTCTACTAAAACTAAATATAAATGGATATCAATTAGATATACTACAAGTTTATGCACCTACTGAGGCTTCAAATGAGGAAGAGGTGGATTCCTTCTATTATACCATTAACGTAGCTTTAAAAAACTCTGGTTCGAATATAATAATCATGGGTGATTTTAACTCGAAGATAGGACAACCAAGACCTGAAGAACATTTGATAATGAAAAACTACGGTTACGGCGTAAGAAATGGTAGAGGCGAGCGTCTGATAGAGTTCGCATATGAAAATAAGTTGAGTATAATGAACACGTTCTTTAAAAAACCTATGAACCAAAGATGGACGTGGAAATCACCTGATGGAATTACAAGGAATGAAATTGATTACATATTAACAAATATAGTTAAAAATGTCCAAAATGTACAAGTTTTGAATATTAATTTTCCAAGCGATCATAGACTTTTAATGGCATCTCTTCAACTGAGGAAAATAAAGAAAAGCCGTACAAAATACAGAAATCATTTCAGAAATTCCTTAAAAAACGATACCGATAGATCAATATATAAACTATCTCTAGAAAAATATAAAGACCAACTTCAATTTCAAATTGGTTTCACCATACAGGCTAACTACGATAAAATCATCCGAGGTATAAAAATGAGCCTACATGATTCCGAACAACACGCCACTAAACCTTCTGTACTATCAGCTTATACCAGAAAACTCATGGAACGCAGAAAACAACTACATGAAATCAAACCTAAAACACAATCACAAAAAAATGAACTGAAATCTTTATATAAACTCATAAGTAAGAAAATTAAAGAGGATTACACGCGACATCGATTGAAAACCATTGAAAAATATGTAAGTACCACTGGTAGTATTAAAAGAGCATACAAAGAGTTAAATACTCATAAAATATGGATAAAGGAACTAAAAGAGGTGGGTAAAGTGTCTCATAACAGATTAGATATTATTAAAATCGCTACAAATTTCTACAAAAAATTGTACGAGTGTCCAACTCAAAATAATACGAATGAAGTTGATAGCACCAGTATGCAACAAACTGAAGAGGATCTCTCAGATGTAGAAATTATAGATGAACTCGAAATTTTAAAAGGAATAAAAAGATTGAAGGTTGAGAAATGTCCAGGCCCTGATGGAATTACTAACGAAGCCATAAAAGAAGGATGTAACTATCTTACACGCCCTTTGTTACTTCTCTTTAACTCCATATTAAACTCAGGTATCACGCCACTTCAATGGTCTGAGTCGAACATGATCTTGCTCTACAAAAAAGGCGACCCAAGGGATATAGGCAACTATCGACCTATTAGTTTACTGCCCACACTCTACAAACTTTTCTCATCAATAATCGAAAAAAGGCTTAGTAGGAGTATAGAAAAACATCAACCAATAGAGCAAGCTGGTTTCAGACCTGGATTTTCTACGATGGATCATATCCACGTAATTGAGCAAATAATCGAGAAATATAGTGAGTACCAGAGACCATTATACGTGGCGTTTATCGATTATCAGAAAGCCTTCGACACACTCAAACACTCCTCTATATGGACAGCTTTAAACACACATCACGTTAAATACAAGTACATAAAAGTCATAAAGTATCTGTACAACAACTGCAGTAGTAGAGTGAAACTCGAGACGTTAGGACCGCCGATATCCATAAAGAGAGGTGTAAGACAAGGCGACCCTTTGTCTCCGAGGATTTTTATAGCAGTGCTAGAGATGGTCATTAGCAAGCTCAATTGGGTCAAAACAGGGCTAAACATAAACGGTAAATTTATCAGCCACCTAAGATTCGCGGACGACATTATTCTACTATCCGAAAGTGCTAGAGAGATAGAGTCTATGATTCAGTCACTCAAAACTGTGAGCTATGAGGTGGGTTTAGAAATTAATCTAAACAAAACAAAGATTATGACTAACAGCATCAAAACCCCCTTATATCTCGAGCAGAAACCATTGGAATACGCGGAGAGTTACATATACCTAGGTAAACAAATTTCCTTCAATAAACAAAGTAACGATTTAGAAGTGGAAAGAAGAATTTCAGGCGCGTGGAGAAAATTCTGGAGCTTGAAGGAGATACTAAAGGGCACTATGCCTATAAATTTAAAGAAAAAAATTATGGACACTTCCTTGCTCCCGTCTATCACCTATGGATGTCAAACCTGGAAATTTACAGTACGAGTGAAAAACAAAATTATATCCTGCCAACGAAGTATGGAGAGAAGCATTACAAATGTGAGAAAAATACAAAAAATCCCACATAAATCTATACGAGAGAGGACCAAAGTTATTGATGCACTTAAATTCTCACAGAAGTTGAAATGGCATTGGGCAGGCCATATAGCCAGGATGATTGATGACCGTTGGACGTCTAGACTGACGTCTTGGCAAGGCCCTCTGGGTATTAGAAAGAGAGGGAGGCAAGTAACTCGATGGGAGGATGATGTAATAAAACTTGCAGGTAAAAACTGGAAAGCAATTGCCAAAGATAGAGACAAATGGAAAAGTCTGGAGGAGGCCTTCACCCTCGCATAGAGGGGTTCCTGCATGCCTGCATGAAAACTTTAATTAAATATGTTTTACTTATTATTATTATTTTATAATTGTAATTTAATATAATTAATCATATTTTAATCTTAGCAATTCATTAATCGTAATAATAATTCAATACAATTAAACATAATTTAATCTTAGCAATTCATTAATCGTAAGAATAATTCTTTAATGAACTATTTTTTAATATATAAATGTAATTCATGGATCGTAATTTAAGTATACCTTAATGAAAAAAAAAAAAAAAAAAAAAAAAAAATTAAATATGAGTAATCTTTATCAGAAATTTCGAAAATTAACATCTTCTAAGCTAATTTCTCTCATATTTATCAAAACAGAAAATAAAAAACAAGAATGTGAAAAACTTAATTATAATTAAAAATTAACATTTATATTCATTTTAGATGCCCTATAATAATGTAATTTGTATGCGCAGGAAATAAAAGGCTTTTTATTTATTTATTTATATAATAGAAATTCAGCTAAAAAAAAGCTCATTAAGGGAAAGCCGCAATTTTTGGACGAACGCTTAACTCGGGGAAAAAAGAGATTGATTTTCTTGACTTTTATAGGCGAGATATGAAGCCTCAATGCGATACGGCGATAGCTACGCCTCTACTAAAGAACTATTTCTTGTATTACGGGTAACTTTACTAATCATAATCATCCTGCTCTTATCCCAATTAATAGGGGTCGACACTATATGTACCCTTCTTTCATATTACATATTGTAAAAGTTATTGCCAATATTTATATGGCTTAACGCTTGCCTGACTGATATAAATTACAACCAAACAAAGATAAACAATTTGTGGATTGTTCAAAGTCAATACTTACAGGACAATTCTTGTATGGGAATCTCGTCCACGACGGTTGGCATATCATCATTCCAGCCGTTCGCTGTCCGCTGCTGGAGCCTTTCCAATAATAAAGGATTAATACTGCTGCCATATTTGTTAGGTGGGTTGGCAATCACAGGGCAGTGTTATACATTTCCCAGGAGAGAGCTGTTGTCTACTTTCGTAATGAGGCGCTTAGGATGATTTTTACGACCTTCATGAACAAGTAAAGCATGGAGATAATTGTATTTTTATCCCGTCGCCACATGAAAGACACTTGTTACAAGATTACACTCTGCACTAAGGAAATAATCCTTGGAAGTTGTATTTTACAAACATGCATTTAACAGACTCACTATTACCCAGACTGAGAACAATAATTAGTGGATCACAAAGTGTTGTCCTGCATGGGAATCGAACCCATAACATTTGAACAGTAGATTGGTATTTTAACCACCACGCCGACTGTACAGTCAATGATAGCAAATAATATGATAGAGTAACTAACGCAGATGGAATGTGTAAAACCTGCTCTATTACCCCAACCGCCAATTAGGCGGACCACCGGTATATATTTTTTAACTTCTATGTGCGATTATCATAGCTGATAATTATAATCAATTAGCAACCCGCCCTCGTTTCGCTTCGGTTTCAGTCGCCTTACCTGCGGCGTAGTTCCCGTTCCCGTGGGAATACCGGGATAAAATATAACCTATGTTACTCCCTGATATTATAGCTTTCCATTAGTGAAAGAATTTTTGAAATCGGTTCGGTTGTTTAAGCGTGAAAGCGTAACAAACAAACATCCTTACTTTCGCATATTAGTAAGGATGATAATTATATCATTTAATTCCTCTAGTCACCGTTAGATGTCACAATGTTACAAAACATTGCGTCTCAATTTAAACATAACAAAATATTTCTACAATACTAATCGAAAAATTATATAATCGATAATAATATGAAAACGTTTTATTAAGTGCTAGTAAATAGAAATCTATTAAGTTCCTACTTGGAAGGCGATCACGCTGACAAAAACCAGGCAAGATAAGTCTGTGGCCATAATAACGGCTTTTAACCTTTAAATATCTGATTATTAAATATTTAAATTATTGAGAGCCCTCAGCACTCACCCACCAGTCCGGGTAAAGTTGTCACAGCCATCTGAGGCTAACAACTAAGTCACACACAAAAAAAAAGAAATATTTAAATTATTTTTAATTGTTGATGTATGTCAGATCTAACTATTCAATTCAATAAACCCCTTAGTATCTAGGAGTCTAGTGATAGTTTGCTTGGTGTTGGTTTTAATTAAATTTATAATAGCATCCTAGCTTCATAATAGTACCCAACTAACTTCTACTTATTATTTATTTCGATCTTCTCACTTATCATTCCGGGTGGATATTGATAATTATTTTTGATTAATAGTCGATGCGGATTTATGTTTTATCAAATGGCAACTTGGTCACTTGATACTTGGAGAAGGTTATGCACTACATTCATTTTAATATTTTTATGTACTTGAAATGTACGCTTGTACAATGGCGTGGTAGAGAGAAACAGTTGAAGTTTCGACGGGAACGTGAAAGTGTCAATATTTTAGTGTTTTAACGTGTTAAATAATTTTGATGGCATTTTATGTAATGTGTTGCGGAGGAGCTGCTGGGATGTAGTGAATATTATATAAAAGTGCTTTACAAATGTTTTCCGTTTTTAATCAAAATGCCCAGACAATTAACAGTGTGGCTATTGCACTGCTAAAGGCGACGATTTAACTCACTGACGAACAATGATTAATATAAATAAAGATTCTTAAAAGTATTTTGATAACGTTTTGTTACCAAGTAGCTATCTATATAAGCAGTAACTTGGGTTTATTTTTCCTCTCAGAAAAACTCTATAATATTTTGCCCGGTCCGATAGTCGAACCCGTAGCTTTATTGATTGCAGTCGCGTACGTTATTATCTTAGAAGACATTATATATTTAAATTGCTTTTTTTTTTTTGGGGTGGGCTGCGGTCTGCGCGCTCCTCGCACCACTCCGTCCGGGGCGACAGAGGGGCGTAAGCACGCAACACCCGCAAACCACCCGAAAACCACGTCGCCTTCGTCGTTGGGCCGACCACCGGAGCAGGGTTACTTGTCATCAGTGGTCGGCCCGACGGAATACCCCTACGTGGGGTACCCTCCCATCGACCGACGTCCCCCGACCGTCCGACTCGGGGAGGACGTCGGTTTTTCCTCACGCGGTCGGCCTCTCGGCGGGTGACGGACTAATCCCCGGTCACGTCACTCGCGGCCTTAGCTAGGGCGGCATGAGGCGCAGGCAGACGCGCCTACGCCGCCCCAGTCGCCGGCGACGGATCGCCTCATCGAGGCTGCGCTCCTCGCGCAGGCGATCTGCCGCCTCCAAATATTTAAACTGCTGAGGTAAACCGATTGAAACCGAAGAGAAGCGTAGTTCGTGAATAAAATTTTAAAGTGACACTGGCAATAACGGGCTCGTATTGGTAGCCGATTGTCATTACAAGAAAATAAGAAGATACAGTTATATTTCGATATATTACTTCACTATTTATATAGTAAACTATAAGTAATTTTGTGTGCAAGATCTGTAATGAACTACCTATTGCTGTGTTTTTCGAGCGCTATGACATGTCCATCTTTAAACGAGATAACGAAAAGAGCATTTTCTTCGCAGTAGGCAGCATCCTAGCTGTACTCCTGGCATTGCAAAGGTGCATTAGTGACAGTATCGCTTAGCGGAATGCAGCGAGGGCGTTACGGATTAATAAGTCTCTTGTATAAATAATCCGTGTGGTGACGGAGAAAGAATACAATTCACCACTCTCTATCTTGCCCGTGGATGTCGTAAAACACGACTCAGGGATATAATATGCACATAACATCTGTGCAAGAGAAGGAAAACTCGAAATGAAACCCTATACCAACATCTCTGACCAGCTTGGTATGGTACGGCAAATTCCCTCCCATTGTGGAGGAGGCCCAAGCCCAACAGTGGGCGTATGTGGCTGCGATATTGATGATGATGATGATAAGTAATTACTTTCAACTAAAATATCCCATCGCGTTTTATTCCTCACCTAGTGTCAATAATTTATCTCGAAGAGTAATTACATAAAATCAAAACAAAAGAAAATACAAACTCAATCAGTATTAATATGTAGCAGTTACTCAATGGAAGTTTTTACTTGCTCTAGACCGTAGCTGTTTTGATTTGACGGCTGTTTAAAAATCCTATCTTATCCGTGGTTTATTGACTAATAAAAAATATTATAATTAACGTTTCATCTCAGCCCATATACGTCCCACTGTTGGGCTCGGGCCTCCTCCATAATGGAAGGGTAATTGACCTACTATACCACGCTGGTTAAACGTGTTGGTATAGGGTTTTATTTCGAGTTTTCCTTCTCTCGCATAGATGTTATATGCGTTTTATATCCCTTAGTCGTCTCGTACGATCACCCACGGGTAAGATAGGGGGTGGTGAATTGTATTCTTACTCCGTCACCACACTTAACGTTTATTATAATCATATCAGCTCATATACGTCCCACTGTTGGGCTTGAGCCTGCTCCACAATAAGAGGCAAATTAACCTAGTATCTGATCAAACTACAGTTGTTAAAGGTTTTTTTTTCAAATTTTCCTTCGCTTACATAGAATTTTTATTTTTTTAAAGACGATTCCTCGCATTGAGGAAATAATCTTTGCAATTTTTTTTTTGGGTATGGGCCATGTTCAGCTCGCTCGTCGCCCGGCTCCGTTCGGGGCGATAGTGGGGCGCCGCGTGGCCCCATGACCCAACCATGGCACGTCGCCTTCGTCGTTGCGCCAACCACCGATGCAGAATTCCTTGTCTTCAGTAGTCGGCCCGACGGAATAACCTGGTCGCGGAGTACCTACACTCTCCTCACGACGTCTCCCCTCGGGGACGTCGGTCGCCTACGGGCAAGAGAGGGGGTGGTGGTGTTCTATGATGAGCTCATCAAGGTATTTACAGCTGTAGATACCTTCTTAGTCCATGTAAATCTCACTATGGGAATGAGGCAAATTATTCCTCGCTTTTTTTTTTTTTTTTTTTGTGGGTGGGCTGCGGTCGGCGCGCCTCCGCACCACTCCGTCCGGGGCGACAGAGGGGCTTAAGCACGCAACTCCCGCGACCCACCCGAAAACCACGTCGCCTTCGTCGTTGGGCCGACCACTGGAGCAGCGTTAACTTGTCGTCAGTGGTCGGCCCGACGGAATACCCCCTATTGGGGTACCCTCCCATCGACCGACGTCCCCCCCTCGGGGGGGACGTCGGTCTTTCCTCACGCGGTCGGCCTCTCGGCGGGTGACGGACTAATCCCCGGTCACGTCACCCGCGGCCTCGGCTAAGGCGGCATGAGGCGCAGATAGTTGCGCCTGCGCCGCCCCAGTCGCCGGCGGCGGATCTCCTCATCGAGGCTGCGCTCCTCACGCAGGCGATCCGCCGCCTCCTTCCGCGAGATCACTGTCTCGCAGAAGGCTGCGACCGCGAAATTATTCCTCGCTGCCCAAACAACTTGATATGTGGCTAAATATCAGGCAAAATCTGTACCTAAAGATTTCTAATATTTACTTTTCAAAGGTCTATCTATCACTGGTAAAACTAAAATCCAAAACAGTGTTATTTTAATAACTTGAATTTAATTGATTTTCAAATTTTAAAATTCCGCTTTCAATTTAACTTAAAAGATCATAAAATGTCGATTAAATTAATAATTGTTAGATTTGAAGCGAATATTACGCATCTATACAAATAAATAAAATTGAAGTGTCTGTAATGTCAAAATAGTAGGCTTTTTCATGCTCACACGGTTACACGTCACGGGACCTATGCCTAAAATCCAATAAAAAAAGAATATTGTCTGTCTGTCTGCTGTTAGTTTGTGCCGGGTAATCTTGAAACCAGCGGGATCGATTTTATTATTTTATTACCAGGTCTATATAAGAAGTAGGTTTTTTTTCCTTATTCTTTTCTCCGAAAAACCACAAAATTCTGCCTCGTCCGGGACTCGAATCAGAGGCCAACGGAACATATTTCAGATATAATGCGGCGGCCAAGCAACTGAAACCAAAGCACAGCGAGAGCGAACCGCGAGTGAAATAAAACTATTTTTATGTATCAAGTTTGTATTTGATTTTCACTTTTAGCGTTCGGACACTTGTGCGTTCATGGTCACGGGAGTACTGAGGTGTTTCATGTTAAACAAGACATCGCCTCAGCTCATAAACGTCCCATTGCTGGGCTCGAACCTCCTCCGTGATGGCAAGGAAATTGACCTACTATACCGCGCTGGTCAGACGTGTTGGTATAGGGTTTTATTTAGTTTTCCTTGTTTTGCATAATTGTTATCTGCATACGACTAAGAAAGGGAGTGGTGAATTGTATTCTTACTCCGTCACCACACGGAAACAAGACAATCGGTATTACAGAAATTTTATAATATTATCTATTTATTTTCCTTAATGATGTACGCACAACTTTCAGAAAAACTATTATTAAGTTACATATATTATTCCGTGTGATGACGGAGTAAGAATATCATTCACCACTCCCTATCATGCACGTGGATGTCGTCAAAGACGACCAACAGATTCAATATTAATTCAATATTAGTGGTAGGACCACACTGTCGACAGTTATCTGTCTACAGCTGCGGGCCGGTCCGTCCGCGGTAGTACCACACTGAGCAGAAAATCGACGTCTGAATTTGTTAATTTGTTACTGCGCTTCGTTCAGTGAGCGAGGGAGCCGGAAGCCCAACTTTCTGAGGGTGTTTGTGTGTGGAGAGTTTTGGTGGTGCTTTTGGTATCACCGAGCCTCAATGCACGCATTCACACTCCCTTCACTTTCTTCGCGGTAGACAGCGACCCTGTAAAGGTCCATGAGCGGCAGCAACACTTACCATCAGGTGTACTGTTTGCTCGTGTGCCACCGTTTGCAATAAAAAAAAAAAAAAAAATAAATATGCATATAATAACATTTATACATCATCATCATCTTGCTTCTATCCCAATTACTTGGGGTCGACGCAATATGTCATCTTCTTCTATACGGTCCTATCAGACGACATCTCTGCATCAGTCACTCCCAGACTATCCATGTCATGCCTCACGCAGTCCATCCATCTTTTCCTCGGTCTTCCTTTACCTCTAAAGCTTTCAACATTCATACCCATAATTTTTCTCACAACATTACTTTCATCCCGCCTAATCACATGTCCATACCATGTCAGCCGTTCACTCTCTCTTTAACTTTTCCGTCACTGGCGCAACTTTCAAACTTCCTCTAATGTGTTCATTTCTCACTTTATCCATTCTTGTCACACATGCAGTCGTCTCTCATTTGTTCCGCATCTCCACTACATGCAGTCGTCTCTCATCTGTTCCGCATCTCCACTACATGCAGTCGTCTCTCATTTGTTCCGCATCTCCACTACATGCAGTCGTCTCTCATTTGTTCCGCATCTCCACTACATGCAGTCGTCTCTCATCTGTTCCGCATCTCCACCACATGCAGTCGTCTCTCATCTGTTCCGCATCTCCACTACATGCAGTCGTCTCTCATCTGTTCCGCATCTCCACCACATGCAGTCGTCTCTCATCTGTTATATACAGTTGAGTTTTCTTTCTCTTGCATAATGTTATATGCATATTATAGTGTAACCAACATACCTCAGTGTCTGAAAACACAGGTCTACGACCAGTGATGACGTACGTCACAGAAACGTGGTCCCTAAATGTAGGCCTCGTAACAAGGCTCAAAGTCGCTCAGCGTGTAATGGAACAGGCTATGCTCGGGATTTCTCTGCGGGATAGAATCCGAAATACGGAAATCTGCAGAAGAACGGGTGTAACCGACATAACACGAAGAGTTAGCACGCTGAAGTGGCAATGGGCAGGCGACATCGCTCGACGAACCGACAACCGCTGGGGAAGAAAGGTTCTCGAGGGGCGACTACGTATTTGGACGACGCAGTGTAGGACGTCCCCCCACTAGATGGGATGCAAGCGGCACAGGACCGCATTTTGTGGCGTAACATAAGGGAGGTCTACGTCCAGCAGTGGACGGCGACAAATTGAAATGATGATGATGATGAATGATGATGCATATTATATCCCTTGGTGGTCTGCTACGATACGGACAAGAGAAGGGGGTGGTGACTTATATTCTTATTCTTCTTCGTCACATACGGATTGTACTATTACTATTACTACTATGCAAGAAGAGTACATATTGAGTCGACCTTAAGTAATTGGGATAAGAGAAAACTGATGATGATAATAACGACATTCTTGAGATGTTGTATGATCATCGATTACATTCTTGCTTTCAATCATAATCATTAAAAAAATATATATTTATTTATTTATTCAATTAATTTCTTATTGCTAACTGTGTACCATATGCAATAATAGAAGTAATAATACATAATGAGAAAAAATATTACAGAAATACTAATTATTTATTTATTATTTTCCGTATGGTGACGGAGTTAGAATATAATTCACCCCTACCTTGCCCGTGGATGTCGTAAAAGACGACTATGGGATGTAATACGCACATACCATCTGTGCAAGAGAAGGAAAACTCGAAATGAAACCCTATACCAACATGTCTGACCAGCATGGTTAGAGTAGGTCAAATTCCCTCCCATTGTGGAGAAGGCCCCAGCCCCACAGTGGGACGTATGTGGGCTGCGATGATGATGATAATGATTTATTCAATTAATTTCTTATTGCTAATAGCCGTACTATACGAAATATTAGAAGCAATAATACATAATGAGAAAGAAAATTATTACACAAATATTAATTAGTTATAACAAAGAAAAAAAAAATTAATAATATAACAAATTTGGATCAACATATACAGCTGCCGAACCGACAACCTTTGGGGAAGGCAGGTTCTTGAGTGGCGACCACGAATTGGCGCAGTGTAGGACGATTCCCCACTAGGTGGACTGACGACATTCTCAAAGTCGCAGGGAGCCATTGGGTGCAAGTGGCGCAGGACCGTTCCGAGTGGCATTCTCGTGGGGAGGCTTATGTCCAGCAGTGGACGTCTGTAGGCTGATGGATGGATGGATACAGCTGCCAATAGTCAGTGCCTCTACATACCTCTCAGTTATACACATGAAACATCTCTCTGTACAAGAAAATAAGTCGAGTGAAGGTTCAGAGGCTAGAAAGTGGATAAATTACATTATTTAACAATACAGGATAGCGATCGGGTTGACCACGGACGACAACTTGGTAACTGTGACCGGCCCAATGGCGAAACGGAGGCAATACTGTGAGTTATGGGGCCACACTCCGTCCTTTCGTCATCCTGGACGGAACGGATGCCGTGTAGGCTGGCAAACCCCAGGCCGGCCACCCGGTACCAGAGGCTAGCCTAATGGGGATGGAGAGGAAATACGGTCATTTATGGGGTCGCGCGCCACGCTTTCAGTCTTCCTGAACGGAGTCAACGGTTTGTGTCCAGATCAAAGCCTGCCAAAAAACATGATCCAGAAACGTACGGAGTGATTTTTCTCTTGGAACCGTCCCACTTACAATTATTTTGTATGCTGGCTTCGTCAATCTCTTTTCACTCATTCTTTCTACGTATCCAAACCACCTTTTGTTCATATACGTGGCTTTTGGTCACAATAATGGTCAGCGGCTGCTAGATTATGACTAGATATGTCTTTATTATGGCAAAACCTATGATTAAATATTAGAGTACTCTGCCACTGTAATATTAAAATCATCTTGTCACAGTGATTATGATTATTAAATTTTCGTTTTTTAATTACTTCATAATCAAAATAGTGCTGTTTATTTTTAATCAACGCAATATGGTCGGTAATTTACATTTTATGTTTCATAGGAATTATTTAGCGGTTGCTATCAGACAAGTGTTCAGAGCCGAACTTGGTTCCTATTCAAGTTAACTAGCTTAGTAGGTACAGTCGCTTACACAAATGAATATTTGATATTATTTTTTTAATTAGTACAGCTTTATTATCCACCAATATCCATGACCTTTATTCCGGGTGATGACGGAGTAATAATACCTACTATTCATTACCCCTCTCTTACCTGTGGATTTCGTAAAAGACTACCAAGCTATATAATATGCGTATAATGTCTATGCAAGAAAACTCGAAACCAAATCCTATATCAACACGTTTGACTAGCGTGGTATAGTAGGTTAATTTCCTTCCCATAGCGGAGGAGGTCCGAGCCCAACAGTGGGACGTGTGTGGGCTGAGATGACGATGATCCATCACTTATTCAAATTTATGTAGTGACGAAGTAAGAATACAATTCACCACCTCATATCTTGCCTGTGGGTGTCGTAAATGACTACTAAAGGATTCACAAATAAGATGCTTGCTTCTCTTGAGAAGGAAAGCTGGAAATAAACATGCTGTACCAACCCGTCTGATCAGCGTAGTATTATCATCATTATCATTCAACTTTTGAATCCACTGTTGAATATAGTTCTCCTTCATATTTCACCACAAAATGCCTTGCCTTGCCGCCCCCATCCAACGACTGCCAGCGACTTTTATCAAGTCTTTGGTCTACTTAATAAGGGGGCCTCTTACGTCACGTCGCAAGATACGTGGTCGCTATTCGCAAACCTTTCAGTAGTTCGGTCGAGCGATGTGGCCTGCCTATTGCCACAACAGCATGCTAATTCTTGCTGCTGTGTTGTTTACCTGTTCTGCGCTGCTCCAAAATCCCAAAGACATTAATCTCGATATCGATACGAATTCTGTGAACGCATATATTTGGGCTAAACCTACTGTTGTATGGGCACTGTTCTAGGAAACTTAAGCATTACCTTCTATGGCCAAGCCGCTTGCCAAGTGTTGAAGACCTATCTACAACCGTGGACTTTCATAAGATGATGAAAGATAGATGGAAGGACGCATCTATCCAAAACGACTGAAACATGTTATCAAAATTGATTTAGGTAATATAACTAGCTTTTCAGTTAATTGAGAATCATTTCGTGTTTTTCTTTTCACATACTTGGTATTCCTACTGTCTTCATCCTTATCCTCATGCTCGTATTCCAATTTATATGAAGCGTGTCTTCTCTTTAAATAGAAAAATGGATAACGATAAAACATGCTGCATATAATTTTGACTAAGGAGACCCCATCATCATCATGTTATCATCTCAGCCCATACACGTCCCACTATTGGACTCGGGCCTCCTCCACTATGGGAGAGAAATTAACCTGAAATACCACGCTGCTGAGACATCTTGGTATACCGTTTTGTTTCGAGTTATCCATCTCTTGCATAGATATGATATGTACGAGTATGTTATATCCCTTAGTCGTCTTTTACGACATCCACGGGCAAAACAGGGAGTATTCTCATACAGAAACCCCAGTGACAATGTTTGAAGGGAAATTCCTTTAGGCAGATTAGAGTGATTAGGTGCTGATATTGCATTGAAACGCTCGGGTGACACGTTTATTTCAACTCAATGATCACAGCTGATCGTGACTATTTGAAATATCATCATCATCTCAGCCCACAGACGTCCCACTGTTGGGCTTCAGCCTCCTCCATTATAGGAGAGAAATCGACCTACTATAACACGCCAACCAACCAACACGTCTAAGTTGATTGGTTGGTTTTGTTTTGAGTTTTCTTCTCTGGCATAGATATAACACGCATATTATATCCCTTAGTCGTCTTATACGACACCCACTAGAAAAATTAGGAGGTGGTGAATTGTATTCTTACTTTGTCACCACATGGATGGATAACATTTAAAATATAAACATATATAATAAACTAACAAATTTTATAATAATTTATGTGTATCACTGTACGTTCAAACTTAAAAAATCTCGGACACCAAAGTGTAGCATTGGTCACGGTTGGCGGCAAAATGGCCGTCTCCGTTCGTTCAGAAATTAGATAACGGGACGACCGGTGGCACCATTGATAAGGAATTAAATACGGAGCGAGCCACTCCACTATAAGACGACAATGTAAAAGAAAATTGGAATTTTAGAAAGCATATCGTTGCGTGCGATAACAATTTGTCGATCGGATGATATGAAATTGGATGAACGCGCCTTTAACTATGTGCTCGCTATATAAATATAACATAGATTAAATTTTGGCGGGAACAGAAATGTCATGGCTTTATTTAATATAAAAATTGTGTGTTTTGGCGGGAACATAGAAACGTCATGTGGTGAATTTCTATTAAATTTAATAGTAGTATTTTAAGGTCAATCTAGCGTTCCAGGAGGCTATTGAAGTCTTACCCGTTACACAGGTTCCCGCCATAAGTCAAATATATATATTTCAGCAAGTTCGAGATTCGCAAGGTCTAGAGTTCATACAGCCTGCCAATATTATATTAAGACATCTATTGCAATTAATGTCACACGTGCCTAAGTCTATCAATCGTGACGATCATTATTATTCTTCTAATGGGGAGGCTATCTATCACAGTGGCCGTCAATAGCAGATGTATACGCGGAAGGAGCATAATCACTTAATCACAAACAAAAACATCAAGATTCAAGATCAAGGCAATGTCAACAAGGTTGACGTCTTGGCCAGGCCAGCCACGGATGTTAAGGAATCGGCACCAGTGATTGGCCTAATGGTGATAGAGAAGAAATACGATAGGTTATGGGACCGTGCACCGCCCCGGAGAGATTAGTGCGTCTAAACCATAGTCTCATTAGTCAGGTAAATATAAGGTTCCGTTTCGAGTTTGCCTTTTCTTGCATAGATATCATATGCATACGCTGTTGTATCCCTTAGTCCTTTTTTACGACATCCACGGGCAAGATAGGGAGTGGTGATATGTATTCTTACTCCGTCACCACACGGAAAAATCATAGTCTATTATGGAAAATAAGGGTTGACGTCTTTCATTCTTAGCATGTGATGTGATAGCGGGAGTACGTAATCGTAGTATTTATATTGACAATCACTGGCGCTTTACATGCTACAGTTGCGCGACAAACATCTATAATTATGTTAAATTATTTCACGCGTGATGTTGATTATTGTTAAGTGGAATAAATATTATGATATTTATAAAAGTTATCTCCCTATTTATACGGTACCTGCTTCACACGATTTGATTTTATATGGTTATTGAAATTGATATATATACTAGCTGACTCAACAGACGTTGTTCTGTTCAAATAAGCGCCACGAATCGGGTCCAATTGTGAATCTAAACCATTCTCGAATCCCCTTGAACATACACAAAAAATTTTATCAACATCCGTCCAGCCATTTAGAAGGAGTTCAGTGACATACACACGTACACTAGAAATTTAAATATAAAGATATATTATCCGTGTGGTGACGGAGTAAGACTACAGTTCACCACTCCATTTCTAGCCCGCGGGTGTCGTAAAAGTCGATTAAGTATTGTAATATGCAGATAACATCTGTGCAAGAGGAAAAAAAATCTAAATAAAACCCTATACCAGCTCATCTGACCAGCGTGGTCGCTAGGTAGTTTTTCGTTTCACAAGTATTTACATAGCTAAAGAGGAGATTTTATTTTACACAGTTTTATCGAGAAGGACTTATCGTCTTCAGTATTAATCGAGGGATAGGTGTACTTTTATTCCCGACTTGCTAAAATTTACAGTTAATTATTCTGAATTTCTAATATTATAACTTCGCTTCGCTACTAAGGTCGACAATGGCATTCAAGTTTTATGGGTTTCTAAAAATAATATTAAGTATTCGTCCTACAGACGTTCTGAGAACAGGTCGAGCTGGTTTTATTTAACACTGTTTAATTATTAATACAAAATACGTATAACTACGTATGTACATATTCCATGTGGTGACGGAATAAGAATATAATTCACTAACCCCTTTCTATCCCGTGGGTGTCGTAAAAGACGACTAAGGGATTACAATATGCAGGTTAGCACATATTCAACGTAGTACAGGCAGATTTTAACATATATTTTTTAATATTCGGCCGCGAAATCTAATTATCAAACATTTATAAAATCCTTGGGCTGTGTGGCGACAGAGGAAGAATACAATTGACTACCGATTTTTAATTCATAATAACTTTTTCTTTTGTTTTGTTATACCTACAAAGATTAATATATAATCTTAGGTTTTGATATATTTATGTATACTTATCAAATAGGAGGGCGCTGACTTCTGTAACACAGATTTCTCCACCTAGCACAAAGGACTTCACAAACAATGTAAAAAAATTTAAAAGGAAAATAAATGTCATTTCAAAAGGAAAATAAATTTAATTTCAATTTCATTTCATTTAAAATTTCATTTCCTCGTTCCCGCTTGAGATTAGGAGAGACATTAACATACTATATCACGCTGGTCAGACTGATTGGCATAGGTCTTTATGTTGAGACTTCCTTCTCTTGGATCAATTTTATCTGCATACCATATCCCTTAATAGTCTTTTGCGACAACTAGGAGCAAGAAAAGAAAAATGGCGAATTGTATTCTTTCTGTCACACAGGATGTTATAGACTTTTGATAATTAAGTATATTTCGCGGCCGAAAATTGAAAGTTTTATCTTAAAATGGAAGGAAGGAAGGTAGACCCACCACTTTTCCACTGTAATCAATATACCGCACACCACAATAAAAGGAATACGGGATAGGATTAAGGTGGACTAGGAAATAAGGAAATCTTACTCTCACGTGATGAGCACCTTCCAGAACATCAACTTGCAATTTTCCGCAGAACTTCGAATATTCGTTCGACACGTGTTTCGCCTCTAAACGAGGCATCCTCAGGACGGTTCGGCTTCAAATGCGTGAGTGAGAGTAAGATTTCCTTATTTCCTAGTCCACCTTAATCCTATCCCGTATTCCTTTTATTGTGGTGTGCGATATATTGATTACCGCGGGAAGGTGGTGGATCTCCCTTCCTGCCTTCCATTTTAAGGTAAAAATGGATTGCCGCTATCAATTATGAAAGTTTTATATCAAAATCATCCTGTGCCACTTTGAATATGTGTTTACCCCTTAGGGAAATAAAGATGTGAGGATCGTCATCATCATTCAGCCCTTTGCCGTCCACAGCAGGACGTAAACCGCCTTCATATTTCGCCAAAGAGTGTAGTCCTGTACCGCCCACCTCTAACGTTTTCAAACAGGTAAGGATATGAAAAAGAAATGCGAATAATTAGTAAGGATGTAAGAAAATATAAATATTTTAAATCTTACACTTCACTTTTTGTCAACAAATGCCTTCTATGCATTTCTCGCATCTCAGAATAACTTTACACGCGATGCGCACATTAAGACAGATGTACAACTACTGCAGTAAATGGACAGAAATTATGGACCATCCGCTTCTGTAATTGATTTTCTCTTGCGTAAACAAAATGACCATGTTCTACTGAACAGAGCGGTCTTGTGTACAGAATTAGTTTTTACTATTTCTCAATAGATGGCGTTGTATTTTAGATTTTATTCTTTAAGATGTTTAATGACGAATCTAGCTGGATCATACAGCTAGTTGGATAAATTTTTTATAATATGCTAGCAACCCGCCCTCGCTTCTAGTTCAGTCGCCTTACCCGCATAGTTTCCACTCCCGTGGGAATACTGGTATAAAATATATCCTAAATTACTACTTATATAGACAGCGACCTGGTAGTAAATTATTATAAAAATCAATCCCGCTGTTCTGAAGATTACTTCAAACAAACAGACAGACAGACGGACATTTTTGTTTTAATTGTAGCTTAGGCATAGGTGTCGTGCAAATAACCGCGTGAGCATAACAAAGTCCAGTATTTTGACATTACAAATAGACACTTCAATTTTATTTATTTGTATAGATATATAGATATTATATTTTTATAGAAAATTAATAGAAGTGTTTCATCGTCATCATCGTCACATCTCAAATGCATACCACATTTGGATTCAAGCTTCCTCCACAATAGGAGGGAAATGACCTAGAGATGATTGACCTAGATGGGACCTAGTATATCGCGCTGATCAGATGGTTTGGTATAAAGTTTTGTTTTGTGCTTACCTTTTCTTGCATATATGTTGTCATCTTGCATATGTGTATATTATAATATGAGATATATCCTATAGCCGTCTTTTACGACACCCACGGGCAAGGAAGGGAGTGGTGAATTGTATTCTTATTCCGTCACCAAACGGGATAGCAGTTATCATTTTAAAAAATAATTACGTTAATACGCCTCATGTTATAGTAATAAATTTTTAAAACTACAAGTTAGGAGAAAATCTAAACTTGTCTATGGGGCACAAACTAGACATTTTCGGCAAAACTTTTCAAATTAAATCATATTCTGTATGTGTAAATTTATTAAGCCCGTGACCATGAATCCTGTAAAGTGTTCGGAACATCGGGCAATCAAAACTCAAATACAAACGCGATAAAATCCGTAAAGTTTTACCTACTCTATGCTAAATGGTGGCATTTTTTTTCCGTGTGGTGACGGAGTAAGAATTTAATTCACCACAACCTATCATGCCCGTGAGTGTCGTAAAAGACAACTAAGGGATAAGTTATGCAGATAATATCTATGCAAGAGAAGGAAAACTTGAAACAACACCTGTACCAATCCGTCTGACCAGCGTGGTATTGTAAGTCAAATTCCCTCCCATTGTGAAAGAGGCTGAAGTAGGACATTTATGAGTTGTGATGATAATTAAATGGCGATAAACTGATTATTTAAAGTAACAAAATAATTCAAGAGTGTAATCTATATTTTTTTTATAAGTTTCTATTAAAATCTATTTGAAAAAATTAAAATACGGACTAAAATCAAATTTCACATGTAGTGAATATGTCAATATAAAAATTCATCCAAACAGTAACAGGCTTTATTTCTTAATAATAAATTAATAATGCAAATACAGTGACCAAGCGTAATAAAAACGTATAACACTAATAATTTGCTACTAACTAATTTTACGCTTTTAACTACTAGATGGCGCTGTAAGATTAAAAAGAACTGCAAATTGTGTAGTGTTATCAGTGTTAAGGCGAAATTATTGGATAATAATGTTTAAATTGTGTTCAGCAATCTAAACATAATAATATGTTAGTATATAAACCAAAATAATATCTGTTTTATTTTGAATTATAAAACAGTTTAATTGTTTACACAGAAAACCGAATTTGATTTAAAGAATACAAAAAATATGTCATGTGCTGGTGCATTCTACAGATTTTTTATTCAAAACTATAGAATACAAAAAACATAAAAATTTGCAAGTAATAAAATCCGTAAAGGCTCAAAGTCGCTCAAAAGGCTATGGAGAGGTCTATGCTGGGTATTACTCTACGTGATAAAAACCGGAATACAGAAAACCGTAGCAGAACGAGTGAAAGAAACTTCTCGAGTGGCGACTATGAATTGGACGACGCATCGTAGGGCGATCGTACCCTACTAGATGGACTGACAACATTTTGAAAGTCGCATGGAAGCATTCGGTGCGAGTGGCGCAGGGCCGTTCCGAGTGGCATTCTCACGGGAAGGCGTCGTCGTCGCACGTCCAGCAGTGGACGTTTATAGCCTGATATTCATCCGGACAGTTACATTTCATACCTACATAATGTTCTTAAATAAATATAAAAAATCACAGTCCAATCCTCAATTAAATTAAAATACCTCTGCAGTTCAAGTGTTTAAAAAGATAATCATTAACCATTTCTTAAGCTACTAGGCAAAAAATATGCGTGCTTAAAAATATTTTTATTCAAGTCGCAAGTTTTTCCCCAAAAATCGTGTTCACGTACTCAATAATCGCGGTTACATAATATCGTGATACATTTAATTCAAAATCAATTATCAATACAAAAATCACGTGCCATCATTAACCTAAAATGACATTTTTCTAAGAAAATTCATTAGTAACGAGTGACCATTGAAAGAGCTCACGTACAAAGTTATCGCGTCTTTTTACACGGCCGGGAGTCGAACCATGGACAATGGGTGGCGGATCGGGCGCGATCACAACTATAACGGTCTTCTACAAATCAGATTGTTATTACACGGCTGCTTTTTACGGACATTCTTGAACGCAAAAAGTCTTGATTTGACCATAGTACAGTGCGCTTGCAGATAATTGGCTAACGTTTCTATATCTCAAGAAATTGAAACAAAACTTTGATTGTCTGTGGAAATTTAAGGCTTATTATAGGTTTATGGTCATCTTGAATTTTATTATAGGCTTTTTTATTGGTTTATATTAATTAGTTTTTGCTATATTATTACAATAACTTTGTTACTACTATCACAGGGCACAATTAGATAAAATAAATATGAGTAAATAAGATAAGACGGATTGCTGACTGGTTTTCATGTTTTGCCTTCGAAATTCTGTTTTGTACGTATTGTAAAAACATCATATTTGGTCTTAACAAAAAATATTTTTCCTATATTTGAAATTGAACTGTTTTTATGGACTTCATCGCGTTTTTATTTAGCGTTAATGTTCACAGCAAGACAGTTCTCGCATAACTATTAAGATTTATAAACGCTCGAAATGTCGTTAAAGTTAAAATCAATTACAAACTTGATTAAGTCGGTTAATATAATATTACTTCAAATATGCAATACGAGCGTAAACATCAGATATCATTACTTTAATCAACAAGTTTATCTTTCAATCTATACCATCTGATACCGGTGGACTGGCTAATGTTCCGGCATTTGTTCGAGCTATCTTCAACCTCTATTTTTGGTGATAGATGATCCACGAACCCGCTCGCGAATAAAACTCATATGTCTATCTTTTACGCATATAGCTACATTTTTTGATTTTATATAAAATTAACTATATAAGGTAGCCTTCTAATGATGGAAACCTTCTAGGTCTGCGCCAATGCGTCTTTCTCTTAATTTTCTTTTAGTAAACATTATTTTCTTCTGTAATATTTTAAATAAAACTACTTTATAGATTTTATCGCGTTTGTATTTGATTTTTAATTGCACGACGTTTTGAACACTTTGCAGCGTTTATGGTCACGGGTGGACTAAGATGTCTCACGTCCAACAAGTCATCATTATTACAGAAAATTTATAATTATCTACCCGATATAGAAAATTAATTATTAAATATTGACCCACATTTATATACAAGTTTATTGCCAGTGTAAGAAGAAAATGATTCTATATGAAAAAATTATATTGTTTATGGTTAGTAATTATTTAAAATTAAAATTAATAGTAACTGTATTTAAACCCTAACAATCTAGTTTACTACCATCGGATCGGAACACGGCCACACTGAGAAAGTTCCGGCAAGAAAACTCAGGGGACATGATGCTAAATTAATATTAATTTTTAAGGCGGCTTACTGTCTTTTATTTATCTTACTGTTTTTTATTTATAAAATTATCTTTAACTATTATTATATTACATACAATAATAATTATAATAATAATAATTATAATGTCCGTGTGGTGACGGAGTAAGAATACAATTCACCACTCCCTATCTTGCCCGTGGATGTCGTATAAGATGACTATGGGATATAATGTGCACATAACATCTGTGCAAGAGAAGGAAAACTCGAAATGGAACCCTATACCAACATGTCTGACCAGCATGGTATAGTAGGTCAAATTCCCTCCCATTGTGGAGGAGGCCCGAGCCCAACAGTGGGACGTATGTGGGCTGCGATGATGATGATGATGATGAATAATTATAAATTATCTGTAACTATTATTATATTATATACAATAATAATAATAGGAGTCGAGAAATGAAAAGCTCCTAGAGAATCTCAGATTAGTGAAAAATAAATTCGTGTGTCTTAATTATGAATAACGTAATTCTTTGAAGACATACACACTGCAAATAAGTAAGTTAAGATTATAAAAAAACTAGACTTTGAATAACGCATCATCATGATTACAAGATTACTAATTGTGGAGTTGAAAAAGTTGAAAGCGTCGAAGAAAATTCCCGAACAAAAATGAAATCTGAATTATAAGTTAGCAATTGCCAATGTGTTTTCTACCTACAATAGAAGGCGCCATGCGACCACGACAAGTGTTAAATTGGAGCTTCAAAGAAACAAGATGGCAAAAAAGTATAAAAGTATTGGCAATGGAAAAACAACTTATACTTTGCTACCTAGGCCGAGTCGAGACACTTTCTAACCGACCGCAACTATTCTCTACGTGAAGCTTGTCGTTGATTTGTGTTTATAAATTTACTAGTAGTCTCTGTAGCTTCAATTGCGATTTTTTTTTAATTTAAAACAGCCCAGCTCTGATATGATGACATATCAGAGCTGGGCTCGAGACTCCTCTACAATGGAAGAGAAAATGAACTTCTATAGCATGCTGTTGAGACAAGCTGGTATAGGGTTTTAATTCTAATTATACTTATTTTTTTTTCATAGGTGTTATATGCATATTATACCCCTTAGTCGGGGGGTGTTGAATTATATTCTTACACCGTCATCACAGGAAAAAAATTAAACATTACTAGGAAATTTGCCGCGTGGTGGTGGAGTAAGTATACAATTAACTACTCAATTTTGCTTCATGTCTCTCGCATTGGGTAGGAGGGAAGTGGAATCAATCTCTTCCAACTCCTCCTGTTAAACTCTTTGTAATTAAGTTTGTTGCGGGTCCCAAGACAATTAAAATCATATCCCGGGGCTGCCTGAGGGTCAAACCTCAGTGTGATCTGTAGAGACCATTGTGGATCCTGGCTTACAGGAGTTACAATGGTGGGAATGTGTGGTGGGATTGTCCTACATAAAAAAGGAAATACAATAAATCACTGCAATCTTACCCGTGGGTACCGTAAAAGATGACTAAGGGATAGCAACATCACACAAAAAGCTGAGGATTAAAATTTCAAAGCCCTTGAAAAAATATACTTCAAAAAGCGTATTGACCCATCGGCATCGAAAACTGTAATTAAGCTGCCGATGGTTACGGCTCCAAGGAGAGTAATTTCCTCACAATTAATTTCTTTATTATTATTCTGGGCATTATTCTGAGAAGCTATGTGGTGGCGGTTACGAATACTACCAATCCATTAACATTGCTCGTGAGTGTCGTAAAAGACGACTAAGAGGCTTTTCATCGAACTGGTCTAAAGTTTATTTGACGTCGTCAGGTCAATAATTATATTCCCAAGGAGGCTTGATGTCAGGCCACCGGTTATAAAACTATTGTTTTTTTTTTTCTTTTTTTTTATTGCCAACGGTGGCAAACGTGCAAACAGTACACCTGATGGTAAGTGTTGCTGCCGCTCATGGACCTTTACAAGGCCGTTGCCTACCGCGAAGAAAGCGAAGGGAGTGTGAATGCGTGCATTGAGGCTCGGTGATACCAAGGGCACCACCAAAACCCTCCACACGCAATCACCCTCAGAAAGTTGGGCTTCCGGCTCTCTCGCTCAACGAACGAAGCGCAGTAACAAATTGCTACTACTCAGACGTCGATTTTCTGCGAGAACGTGGTACTGCCCCGGAGGGACCGGCCCGCGGCTGTAAACAGATAACTGTCGACAGTGTGGTCCTACCATTTATAATAATTGTTATATAATAGTATATAGTTATAAAAATAGTATCATAAAAGTTGCTAATAACTTTTGTAATATATACTCATACTATGTAAGAAGGGTACATAAATTGAGTTGACCATAAGTAATTGAGATTAGAGAAGGCCGATGATGATTATTATTTTGATTGTTATATATGATAGGATGGTCTTATCTGTCGACAGTCTTCTGTCTACAACCGCAGGTTCATCCGTCCGGGGTGATAGCACATACTCGGAGAATGTATGAATAGTAGTAATTTATTCTTTTTTTTTTGGGGTGGGGTGCGGTCGGCGCGCTCCTCGCACCACTCCGTCCGGGGCGACAGAGGGGCGTAAGCACGCACACCCGCAACCCACCCGCGATGCAAGTCACCTTCGTCGTTGGGTTGATCACCGGAACAGGGTGACTTAACGTCAGTGGTCGGCCCGACGGAGTACCCCTTATTTGGGGTACCCTCCCCTTTACCAACGTCCCCCCCCCCTCGGGGAGGTCGTCGGTCTTTCCTCACGCGGTTGGCCTCTCGGTGGGTGACGGGCTAATTCCCTGGTCACGTCACCTGCGGCCTTAGCTAGGGCGGCATGAGGCGTAGGTATTCGCGCCTACGCCGCCCCAGTCGCGGGCGGCGGATCGCCTCATCGAGGCTGCGCTCCTCGCGCAAGCGATCCGCCACCTCCTTCCGCGAGACTACTGCCTCGCAGAAGGTTGCGACCGTGTCTCAGTCCAGGAGTAATTTATTCTTGCACTTCGTTCGGTGAGCGAGAGAGCCGGCAGCACATGTTTCTGTGTGGCGTGTGAAGAGTTTTATCATCATCATCACAGCTCATATACATCCCACTGGGCACAGGCCTCCGCGACAATGGGTTTTTTTTTAACGGCGCGGTGGTGCATTTATCTATTAGCACAGCACGCTGGTCAAACGCATTGGTATAGGGATTTCAAGTCTTCATTTTCTTGCATATATGTTATATCCCTTAGTCGCCTTTTATGAAGCCTGTGTAAATTGTATTCTTACTCCATCAACACATAGAGTTGGGTTGCTTTTGGCGTTATATTAAAAAAATATATAAATTCATTTTATTATAAAAAAAGCTATTTCCTTGTTCGAAGGGCGCCGTTGTCGTTGTCATAACTCACATACTGTTGAGTACTTTATTATTAGTTTCTTTATGTTCTTTAGAACGACATTGGTGGGGTCTGTTTTGACCTTCTTGTACGTTGTTTCATCCGACAAAAGTTGGTTAATTTTATCATTATAATCCGACGTATTCATAACCATAGTCGCGTTTCCTTTGTCTGCGCGCAGGATCGTCGTCGATCGAACGTCGGGCAATCAAAAATCAAATACAAACGCGATAAAATCCGTAAAGTAGTTTTATTTAAAAAGACACTCCAATTTTATTTATTGGTATAGATTAGTCAGATTACTGTTTTAAATCAATATCATACGTTGTGTGAATGCTGAGCACACCTATAATTGATGTGCATTCTAGATTATGTTGTGAAATGAGTTAAATTGTGTTATGATTGTACATTGTTGGTGAGCCGTAATAAATAAATAAAATGCGGTCCTATGCCACCTGCATCCAACGACGACCAGCAACTTTCACCAGGTCGTTAATTCACCTAGTGGGGAGGCGTCCTATACTGCGTCGTCCGATACATGGTCGCCACTCGAGAACCTTTCCTCCTCAGCGGTTGTCGGTTCGGCGAGCGATGTGGCCTGCCCATTGGAATTTTAGCGTGTTAATTCTTTGGCCTATGCGGTTTATACCCCTTCTTCTGCGGTATTCTGTATTTCGGATTCTATCTCGCAGAGAAATCCCGAGCATAGTCCGCTCCATAGCACTTTGAGGTTGGTTATGAGGACCATGTTTCTGTGCCATAAGTCATTACTGGTAACACATATTGGTCCCTAACCTGTACTTTCAGGCACTGAGGCGTGTCGGGTGAGAAGACAGTCTTAAATTTCCCGATCGTTGCCCAGCCGAGTTAGATTCGTCGGCTGACCTCTTTCTTGAAATTGCATCTATCTGACTAGACTGGTTGTCCAAGGTACACATAATGATCTACAACTTCGAAGATCGCATTACCAATTAAAGAGCTTATAGATTGCTCGAAGTTTACTAATACGCATTCATCATCATCTCAGCTTATACGTCCCACTGCTGACCTCGAGCCTCCTCCATAATAGAAGGGAAATTGACCATTTTTTTTTTATTGCAAACGGTGGCAAACGAGCAAACAGTACACCTGATGGTAAGTGTTGCTGCCGCTTATGGACCTTTACAAGGCCGTTGCCTACCGCGAAGAAAGCGTAGGGAGTGTGAATGCGTGTATTGAGGCTCGGTGATACCAAGGGCACCACCAAAAACCTCCACACGCAATCACCCTCAGAAAGTTGGGCTTCCGGCTCTCTTGCTCACCGAACGAAGCGCAGTAACAAATGGCTACTACTCAGACGTCGATTTTCTGCGAGAGCATGGTACTGCCCCGGACGGACCGGCCCGCGGCTGTAGACAGATAACTGTCGACAGTGTGGTCCTACCACTCCTAACCTTACTATGCCATAATAGTCAGACAGGTGGGTATAGGGTTTTGCTTCGAGTTTTGTTTCGAGTTTTCCATCTCTTGCATAGATGTCATATGCGTAATAGGTATATCACTCTTTTACGACCTCCACGGGCAAGATGGGGAGTACTGAATTGTATTTTTACTCCGTCACCACACGGACGCGATTCTTTTACGCTAATGCTCGTTAGCGTAGAAGAATTGGCTCTTACCTTCAGATGAAAAACTACCAAGTACTAGTAGTTTATACAAAAAAAATAATGCCACTGCACATTTCTTACGTACCTTTTCATTTTCTTATAATATTAACACTTATCAAACATTTATTAGATCATAACACAAGTAAAAACGAATTAACAAAACAAACTCATCAACATAGTTGAATTACGGCACAGTATAAAAATAAATACCAACAACATACATCGGCCGACAAATCTTACGACCGGTTGTAACTCGTAATTGTTTCAAAGCAACAAAAAGTCGGGCGTAAGGCAACCCGGCACATGGCCGCATCGCCACATGAATGGGACCAGTCCATCGAGGAAAATAAAAATACTCCATATTCGTGAAATGATTAAAAAAAAAAAAAAAAAGATCGGGAAATAAAAGAAAAGGCAAGTCCGCGGCACGTACCGTCCGCGTCCTCTTTTTAAAAAGAGAACTATTCCATCGAAGCGTGAATGAAAAAGCGCCCACTATACCGCGTAACCGTAATCTTGTGATTATTATTTTTATTTTTGATTCCCGCTTCCATTTTTATTATTATTTAGTCTTATTATTGTGTTATTTTATACGTTTTTATCGCGTGTGGCTGTGTATGTAGGTCAGGACGGTGCGCGGGAGATTTCTTTTTGGTTTTCCGTGGCAAGGTCGAAGCATTTGCTCGTTTTGTATGGCGCTCCGCGGTAATTGCCGCAGTACGTTGAACTGCGAAATGAACTCACCAATTTGTGTTATTCATACAACTTCTTATTGCACATTGGGATTCCACATTATAGTATTACTCGCGTCTCAAAAAAACTACCACGAATTATTTTAAAAGACGGAATTAAAAAACTACAGTTGTAAAGGATTTTTTGTTTCGTATTAATTTATTGAGAGTTTTATTTACAAACAAATGTTGTAACAATGAATTATAAATAAATCATCATCATCATCATCTCAGCCCATATACGTCCCACTGTTGGGCTCGGGCCTCCTCCATAATGGAAGGGTAATTGACCTACTATACCACGCTGGTCAGACGTGTTGGTATAGGGTTTTATTTCGAGTTTTCCTTCTCTCGCATAGATGTTATATGCGTTTTATATCCCTTAGTCGTCTCGTACGATCACCCACGGGTAAGATAGGGGGTGGTGAATTGTATTCTTACTCCGTCACCACACGGACTGGTTTTTACGACGTTTTTACGACGATTATAAATAAATACGATTTGAAAAATATGAATACTACACACTACTAAAAATAATGTTAGCGTCTTAGAATAATAACATACAGAAGGTAAGTCCGCGCACAAAAAGTGAAGCATTTCAATTGGAGCCTAATGGAGCTTACGCCAGAACCGTTCCGTAATGTACAAGTCATTGTACTGCACGAACGTACGCAAGTCTTAAAAAATAAATAGGTAATTATGACGGTTTGTGCATTCAAATGGTGTCATAACACATTTGTAAAACTTAAAAAGGTTTTTAACGTCACTTTAAAAGTACCTATTTCGACGATTTATGTTAATAAAAACAAAATTTGATTTCATAATTTGTTTAGTGGTGTGCGTGTGTACGTGTGTAATCGTCTGCGCGCCATTAGTGTTTTTAGATTCAAATTTCAAACCTTCGAAGTATTGACACTATCCTTCTATACGTTATTATTCTAAGGTTTGCGTTTATTTTTAGAGTTTTGGTTTGTATTGGTACATTATCGACCTCTCATATATTGTGAGTCAGTGACAAGGGCGGGTTTTTGTCATTGCCCGTCCCTTTGGATGGATTACATCATCATCATCATCGTCATCATCTTTTCAGCTCATATAGGTGTCACTGTTGGGATCGAGCGTCCTCCACAATAGGAGGGAAATTGACCTACTATACCATGCTGGTCAGACAGGGGGTCATAGAGTTTTGTTTCCAGTTTTTTTTCTCTTCATCATCATCATCATCATCGCAGCCCACATACATCCCACTGTTGGACTTGGGCCTCCTCCACAATGACAGGGAATTTAACCTACTATACCGTGCTGGTAAGACATGTTGGCATAGGGTTTTATTTCGAGATTTCCTTCTCTTGCACAAATGTTAAGCATATTAACCCTTAGTCGTCCTTTACGACATCCATGAGTAAGACAGGTAATGGTGAATTGTACTCTTACTCCGTCACCACACGGAAAGGATGGATTTAACAACTTACAGTTTTAATTATTTCTGTTTTTGAATAAAGTTATTTATTGTTGTGTGATAGAAGCTACGAATAATACCAACTGTTCGTGGGTGTTATAAAATACGATTAGAACTACATATGTATACCTGGACATCAGTCTGTAGACGTCCCCTGCTGGGCATGGGTTTTCCAAAAGACGGTTGACACTCAGATCGAGCCTGTGTCACTTGCATCAACGGTTCCCTGTGACTTTCAAGAAATTATCAGTCCACCTAGTAGGGAGTCTTCTTATGCTGCCTAATCCAACTAGTGGTCACCAATTGAGAACCTTTTTTCTCCAACGTTTGTCAGTTCAACGAGCGATGTGGTCTGCTGATTGCCATTTCAACATGCTAATACTTCAGGCTATCTCGGTTACACCCGTTCTTCTAGGGATTTCGTATGTAACGAGCATAGTTCAGTCCATAGTACGTTGCGACTTTGGGCCTTTTTATGAGGCCGACATTTAGACATCACGTTTCAGTGCCATATGGCCAGCGAAGTAATGAACAGTTCTCCTCTGCATCTTGTCCTTATTCCAGATGCGGACCGACATAGTAGCGTTTCTAAACATACACTTCAGCACTTTGATGTATCGATAGTAGATTTGGCCACACTGGAGGGCTAGTTGCTGCCCACTCTTTTGGTGAGACCTTTTTTGTTTTATCTGAAGGTTATGGTAAGCGCACACGCGGTCCATTCCGTCTGGGGCGACGAAAAGACGGCGCGCGGGCCCATAACCCACCCGTACCTACGTCGCCTTCATCGTTGGGCCGACCACCGGAGCAGGGTGACTTGTCGTCAGTGGTCGGCCCGACAGAATACTCTTTCAAGTGCCTCTCGAAGTCCCTGTCCCGGGACGTCGCGCGGTCAGCCTCTTTGCGGGTGACAGACTAAAATTCCCGGTCCGGTCATCCGCGGCCTCGGCCCTTACCTGATCTTTACGACTTCCACGGGCAAGTAAGGGGTGACTACAATTATATTCTATACGGTCTGACGACCGAACGGGGAACTACAGTAACCACACGGTCATTAAAAAAAAACTGGCAATATGTATTTTAAAAGAAGAGTACCTGGATATTGAGTCGACCCCAAATAATTGGGATAAGAGCTGGATGACGATGATGATATAATCAAATATATTTTAACATATTCCAATAAAATACTCTCTTTTCTCTCTTTTTTTAGGGTTCCGTACCCAAAGGGTAAAAACGGGACTCTATTACTAAGACTTCGCTGTCTGTCCGTCCGTCTGTCTATCATCAGGCTGTATCTCAAAAACCGCGATAGCTAGACAGTTGAAATTTTTACAACCACCACTGAAGTCAAGGAACTCGGCACCGGTGGTCGGCCCAACGACGAAGGCGACGTGCCATTGGGTGGGTTACGGGGCCGCTGACGACTGTCAACAGTATGATTCTATCACTCGATTCTAACAGTCGTTGCACAGGTTAACTGCACAGATGGCGTAATAGTTAAGATGGCGTAAAAGTTATTTACTGCAGGAGGAGATCCCAATATGGTACGTATTTCTTCTACAAAACAGGAGGGGTAAGTTTCAGGTGCCACAGGTGGCACAGGTGGCAGGACATATCTGTCACTGACCAAGGCCGGACCCAACTAGTCAGTCAAGAAGAGGAGGTCCCATAGTCCTTTTGTCTAGCAATATCAGGCTCAAATTCCATTACAATAATAATTTTCTGTGGTAGCGGAGTAAGAATACAATTCACCACACCCTTTCTTACACGTAGGTGTCCTAAAACACGATTAAGGGATATATTATGCATATTATAACTGTGCAGGAGAAAGAAAATTCGAAATAAAACCCTATAACAATCCTTCTGACCGTGGTATAATAGTAGGTCAAATTCACTCCCATTGTGCAGGAGGCTCGAGCCCAGTGGTGGGACGTATATGGCCCATTATGATGACGATTGTAAAAGAAGAGTACATATTGAGTCGACCCCAAAGTAATTGGCTTAAGAGTAGGCTGATGATGAAAACGAACTTTAAAATCTCACTCATTTGATTACACAGATGGCGTGTTGCTCAAAATACCGAATTACCGTGCCAGTGTGCGATCCACAAATTGTTGTTTTGAGTCTGGATGTAATTTGTATCCGTTAATTACATGTTTGTAAAGTTCCCTGCAATTATCATCATCATCATTTCAGCTCATATACGTCCCACTGTTGGGCTCGAACCTCCTCCACAATAGGACGGAAATTGACTATACAATGCTGGTCGGACAGGTTGGTATAGGCTTTTGTTTTGAGTTTTTCTTCTCTTGCATAGATAGTACAGGCTTATTATATTATATTTCAGTCGTCTTTTACGACATCCATGGGCAAGATAGTGAGTGGGGCAGTACAAGGATTATTTCCTTAGCTTTTCCTTAGCCTCCTTTCCTTAAAAACAATAAGATCTTGCTAGTGAAATGTGATTAATAATAAATGATGATTCGCTAATTATTTTATGATGAATAGTTAATGAAATAAATATAGGCTACATGTGACAGATGTAGGGCTCAGAAGCGATAAAAAATGCAAGTGGAACGGAAATGATACAGGTTTCAATAACCTGTAACATCGCGCGTTGTAAACTCGCAATTCGCTTCGACTCTAGTCGGCGGACATCACGACATTCTAAAAATAATCATCGTCAAACTGCTCTTATCTCAATTATTTGGGATTAAAGAAATATGTATATTGATTTCTAATGTTTACGCGGGTATTACACATTTTAAATAATACTACTTTACGGATTTTATCGCGTTTGTATTTGATTTTTGATTGCCCGACGTTTCGAACACTCACGTCCAACGAGTCATCATTATTGCAGAAAATTTTATAATTATATTATTTATTTCTATTACTTATTTCTATATTTCTATTATCGATATATTGCAATTATAAATTACATTATCCGTGTGGTGATAGAGTAAGAATACCATTCACCGTTCTTTTTCTTGGCCGTGAATGGAAGATGAATTTAGATTGTAAATAAAACTACGGATTTTATCGCGTTTGTATTTGATTATTGATTGGCAATCAAAAATTAAATAAAAACGCGTTAAACTCCGTAAAATAGTTTTATTTACAACAAGCAATCCGCCCTCGCTTCGCTTCGGTTTTAGTCGCCTTACCCGCATGGTTGCCGTTCCCGTAGGAATACCGGGATAAAATATAGCCTATGTTACTCCCTGATATTATAGTTTTCCATTGGTGAAAGAATTTTTGAAATCGGATCGGTGGTTTAAACGTGAAAACGTAACAAACAAACAAATAAACAAACTTACTTACGCATTTATAATATTAGTAAGGAAGTGAAAACATTAGAAATCAAGATGAATTTAGGGTATAATATGCATATAAGCCGCCCTAGCCGAGGCCGCGGGTAATTGGACCGGGGACAGGGACGTCGAGAGGTGAGGGTACCCGAAAGGGTATTCCGTCGGGCCGACTACCAGTCGGTCCAACGACGAAGGCGACGCGGGCAAGGGTTGGTTTCGTTGCCCCGGACGGAATAGACGGCGTGTGCGCTTACTATAGCCCGCCCATAAAAAAAAATATAATAAATAATATGCATATATGTCGTTGGGCCGATCACCGGTGCAGAGTTCCTTGATTCCAGTGGTCATCATTTAAGCCCTTAATTATTTTAGGTCAGAATGATGAAGTCTGATGAAATGTGAACTGGATTTTCTATTTTCTTTTCTTACCTCTCTATGTCTATTACATTTTTCAAAGTGGTAGGACCACACTGTTGACTGCTGTCTGTCTGTCTACAGCCGTGGGCCGGTTCGTCCGCGGTAGTACCACACTCCTACAGAAAATCGACGTCTGCAGTGTAGTGGCAAATTGTTACAACGCTTCGTTTGGTGAGCGAGAGAGCGAGAAGTCCAACTTTCTTAGGGTGTTTGCGTGTGGTTATGCATTGAGTATCATCGAACCTTATTGCGCACATTCCCTTCACTTTCTTCACGGTAATCCACGGCCTAGCAAAGATCCACGAGCGACAGCATCACTTACTAATTGCCTCCGTAATAAAAAAAAATAATAAAATAATAAAGCTGTAAAATAAAGCTAATAAAAAAATAGAGCTGCGATGATATATCAAATATCCTCGTACCAGGGCGTATGTAGTATCAAAGCTAGCCTTTGAATTGCTGTGCCGTTCAAGCAATCAAGGCAGAAAAAAACTGTAATCAAAATCGTGAGTTGTTCCCGCCACGTGTCAAATTAAACACGCCATTTCTCATAGTGCGTAAATAATTCGTAACCGTGTGCATCCAAATATATTTTATGCATTTTGTAATCGTTTGTCAATCTTCATTGTCGTCACAGCTCATATATCTCCCACTGTTGGGCTCGAGCTTCCTCCACAACGGTAGGGCAATTGACCTGCTATATCACGCTGGTAAGACGTGTTGGTAAGAGATTTATATTTTTTTTTGCATAGATGTTTTATGCATATTATAATCCTTTAGTCGTGTTTTACGACACCCACGGGCAAGTAGTGTTGCTCAAAAGAGTCTTGGTCTTGCGGTCTTGGTCTTGGTCTTGCGAGAAATGCGAGACCGAGACCAAGACCAAGACCGCTTAATTTTTGCAAGACCAAGACCAAGACTGGCCCTGCAAGACTTGAGCAAGACCAAGACTGGGCCTGCAAGAGTCTCGCAGTCTTGCATTTAATTCAAATCACCATTTCAGCTTATATACGGTTGAGCTCGTGTCTTCTACATAACAGGAGGAGAATCGGCTGTGGCCGGAGGGGAATCGCCACGGTGATCGGCCGTGTTGTTACAGGTCATACATGTCAAGTTTTCCTTCTCTTACACCGATGTTATATATTATAGCCCTTAGTCGTGGGTTCGCAGTCACGGGTAAAATAGGGGGTGATGAATTATATTCTTACTCCGTCACTACACGGCAAGTCAAATCAGTCTTGAGATATCCATCTATTGGCCAATCGATTCCCAATGTTGGTGTTGGCTTTTCAGAATTACTCTTCGGAAAGGCTTAAGGACAAAAATACCGTAATCACGAGAGTGCTCTTGCCCATTATACATATTTATATATCCGTTTATTCATTAGCCCAACGACGTTCACTGTTGGACATAGAAATATGCCTACAATTAATCTATATAAATGTCCATGTAGGGACAGAGTACGATCACCATCAGGCAGTACATGAAGCGTTGCTCCCAGCGCTATTTTGCCTCTGCCACGACTCACCCCAATCCACTAGTGGTTGGGGCGGTAAACTACGTCCCCTCAAAAATATCCGCGGTCCGACGTCCTCGTCATCTTCTTGAAGAAGAAGATGACGCTATTATGATCGCCCAAGAAAGGACCCACACAGCTCGCGCAGCGATAACAAATAAAACTCCGCGGTATCGGCCTCGCCGTCGAGGTCGAAAACCGCGCCGCGTAAAAGTCATTACCTAAACTTGGCCACGCCCACTTTGCTCTCAGCGACGCCCCGAGCCGAGGTCCGTTCCCCACAGGGGGAGCCCTCGGGCGATGTTCGCTTAACTTACTTACCGGGTTGAGAGCCATCAGCGCTCACCCATTGACCGCGTTAAGCTGTCAAGGTCATCTGCGACCAACAGCTACACACACACAAAAAAAGACAGAGTACGAATATAATTCACCACTCTCTTACCCGTGGATGTCGTATCAAATCGGATCGGGCTATGGTGTTAGGAACCCATGAAAAAAAATTGAAATAAAAATATCGATTCGTTAATGAATTGAGAGACATGTAAGTTCTCAATTTTGTCATCGTTTTTTCGTGTAAATTGATTAAAATGTATAAAGGAATGATACTTAATCTACAACATATTCGTATTTTGTTAAATGTTCATTAGAATTTGAATAAATCAATGATTACGTTTGCATAAGCAAGACAAACTTCGCTTTAACATAAATCAGCTGATCGGCCGATGACCGTTGATAAGTCGGCTTTGTACCGACGTAACCATTGAAAGGTTCGCGCAAATCTAATACCTATTTATATTGTCGAAATTTTACATGCTTACATATATCCTGTCTGTACATACCTACATAATGCATAAAATTTAAGGTATAAACTCTTAGACACACATTTTTGTAATCACTATAACTTTTACGTTATATTGTTTTTGTGTAATAAGTATACATTCTAATTATGATCTATGACTGTTGAAATACAACATACATGAACAGTTGTCCCATAACCTGATACACCCTGTGTATATAACATATGTGCAAGAGAAGTGAAACTAGAAAGAAAACCCTGTACCAACATGTCTGACCAGCGTGGTATAGTAGATCAATTTTCCTCTTACTGGAAGGAAGTTTAAGCCCAGCAGTGGCACTTTTATGAGCTGTGACGATGACGACGAATATCATACATTTTACAAGTATTAAAACCATAAAATTTTAAATCAGTTTTATATGTTCTTGAATAAACGGTATATTAAGAGCTACATGGATCCAGCGGCCAAAGTATTTATATAGGCAATAGAGAAACAGGTTTTTTCAAGTATCCAGAGTATCAGTAACTAAACTGGAAATACAATAGATACATACCACTTAACTTGAAGGGGAATATAAACAATCGCATTAATTGTAAAATATCGCATTGATTATAAAATGACATAAAATTTATTGTATCAACTGCCTCGTGTGGTGACGTCTTAAGAAAATAGGGTCGAAAGTCCTGTCATAAGAGTAGTAACGCTGTCTAATGGAACACCAGGGGAATAGAAGAGTAATTTTCTCCAGTGGTAAGTATTGTATTCAATAGTGAACTATAGGCTAACAGATGGATAGATAGGATAGGATATTTAATTTAGTTGGATTTTTCATTGTTATGATAAATTACTGTTACGTTATTCTAACTGCAAAACTTTGCAAGACTCTTGCTGCAATACCAAGACTCGGGTGCGCAAGACCAAGACGAAGACTCGGGTGCGCAAGACCAAGACCAAGACGAGACCAGGTGTGATGTTGCAAGACCAAGACCAAGACCGGTCCAAGTCTCGTCTTGGTCTTGCATTTGGGCAACACTACGGGCAAGAAAAGGGGTGGTGAATTGTATTCTTATTCCATCACCAGACGGAGTAATCAATCAATATTAAGTAATTATAATCTTGTAAATAAAACTACTTTTACGGATTATATCGCGTTTGTATTTGATTTATGATTGCAAATCTTTTAGTAAGACAAAGTAAGCCGCATCTAAAATTAAAAATCAATATTAATTTAGCATCATGTCCCCTGAGTTTTCTTGCCGGATCTTTCTCAGTGTGGCCGCGTTCCGATCCGGCGGTAGTATATTAGTTTTGTTAGTTTTAAATCAACAAATTGTAACAATAATTGCTACAAATTTAATAATTATTAATTACTAACCAAAAACAATATAATTTTTTCATATAGAATCATTTTCTTCTTACACTGGCAATAAATTTGTACTAAAATGTGGGTAACAATTTAATATATTTATAACTAATTTCTGTATCTGGTAGATAATTATAAATGTCTGTAATAACGATTACTTGTTGGTCGTGAGACACCTTAGTCCGCCCGTGACCATGAATGCTGCAAAGTGTTCGAAACGTCGGGCAATCATAAATCAAATACAAACGCGATATAATCCGTAAAAGTAGTTTTATTTACAATGTGTAGTGCTCGCGTAAACATCAGATATCATTAATTATAATCTTCGTAATACTTATATGTTCATTCTCTATGGGTTAACCGTTAACGGGTTAGGAATAAAATGTATTAATCTTAGCACATAGTGAGATTCGGAATAGATCAACGGGGATAGCCAAGGAAACCTGTATATTTTAATATGTGTGGTTATCCGTATGGTGACGGAGTAAGAATACAATTCACCACTCTCTTTTTCTTTTATGGTAAACGAGCAAACAGTACACCTGATGGTAAGTTGCTGCCGCTCATGGATCTTTGCTAGGCCGCTGCCTATCGTGAAGAAATTGAAGGGAGTGTTAATGCGTGCAATGAGGTTCGGTGATAATAAATTTATCACGAAAACCCATCACATGCAAACACCCTCAAAAAGTTGGGCTTCCGGCTCTCTGGGTCACCGAACGAAGCGCAGTAACAAATTGCTACTACTCAGATGTCGATTTTCTGTTCAGTGTGGTATTACCCCGGACGGACCAGCCTATAGACAGACAACTGTCAACAGGTGATTCTGCCACTAAATCTTGCTCGAATGTGATATAACGTCTCTGCAAGAGAAGAAAAACTGTTTGACTTGGTACCACCGTCACCATTCTATCAACGTACTACTCGACATCGTAGCAGGGTTCATCCATTTCACCTGGAAACGTTATGGTCTTCAACTGTACGTTTCCAGCGATCATTTCTCCCACGTACGTGCAAGCTCTGGAATGAACTACCTGCTGCTGTGTTTCCCGAGCGCTATGACATGTCCTTCTTTAAACGAGGTTTAAGAAGAGTATTTCCTTCACGGTAGGCAGCGGCCTGGCTATGCCCCTGGTATTGCAAAGGTCCATGTGCAGCAGTTTCACTTACCATCAGGTGTGCTGCTTGCTCGTTTGCCACCGTTGGCAATAAAAAAAAAACAAAAAAATTCGAAATAAAACCCTATACCAATACGTCTGACCAGCGTGGTATAGTAGGTTAATATCCCTCCTATTACAATGGGAGGAATATTGAACTACTTTACTAAGCTGATCAGAGGGGTTAGTATAGAGTTCCATTTCCAGTTTTCTCTTTATTGCAGTAAATGTTATCTGGAGTGGTGACGATGTTATTCTTCCTCCGTCACCAGACGGATTATGCCCACTTTTCATCATCATCTAAGCCCATACATGTCCCACTGCTGGGTTCGGGGCTCCTCCACTATGGGAGGGAAATCGACCTACTATACCACATTGGTCAGACGTGTTGGTATAAGGTTTTGTTTCGAGATTTCCTTCTCTTATTTGATCTCTTATCCGATATTATATGCATACTAACAGTGCTCTGCGGTTTTACCTACATATTTCTCCTTCCCGTGGGAATATCGGAATAAATTATAGCCTATGTGTTATTCTGATATGTAAGCTGTATTATTGTGAAATTTCATCAAAATCCATTCAGTAGTATTTGTGTGAAAGAGCAACAAACATACTCACATACAAACTTTCGTATTTATAATATTAGTAGGATTATATCCCTTAGTCGCCTTTTACGGCACCCACGGGCAAGACAGGGGGTGATAAACTGTATTCATACCCCATCACCACAGGGATTATTCCTACTTTGAAAATTAGAATATTTAGCCCATTAATACAACATCGCAGTTAAAACTAGTAGAATCTATAAGGTATCAATATCACAAAAATTTATTGACATAAAATAGAAAATGGCTACCAACGGTCAACAAAAGCCACAGATAATAATATGCGTATTAGAATACACACACCTACACGAAATACATACCATAAAACAAGCAGAGGACTCGCCACTAGCTTCTTAACGCATTTAGTCATCGTTCCGAGTAAAAAGTAAAAATAACTTTGACCAGACTCTGCATCTCAGTCTCAAGGCCAAATCCTGACTCTTAATGATAAAGACAGAGATATTAAAATTTATAAGTGCGATAAGGATGATAAATATTGGTGTCTTCGTCCTTTGAAAAGGGAAAGTGGTAGTTACAGCGGTGGTGAGAGTGAGATAAAAAAATGTCCGAAGGGCAAAACGAGAGGGGTATAGTTTTCGAAGGTATGTGCGATAGAGACAAATAGATAGGAACCGGTTAATTTTGAAGGGCTCGCGACCGTGGTCCATGGTGAAGCTGTGTTAAGATATAGGCGGTTTTATTTATGGTTATATATTGATTTAAGTTTTTTTATGAAATGAAATGATGTGGATTAGGCCAGAATAGATTCATATGTTTATTAATAATATAATTAGTTTTATGGATAGTTAAGTTCATATGTTTTTTTGCTCATAGCCCAAGTTTGGCTTTTTAATCATCATCTCGGCTCATATACGTCTCCTGCTGGGCTCGAGCCTCCTTCATAATAAGGGGAATATTGCTGCACCAAGCCGGTCAGATGGGTTGGTATAGAGTTTTTCTTCTCTTGCATAGATATTATCTGCATATTGTAATCTTCAAGATAGGGGGTGGTAAATTGTATTCTTACGCCGTATCTACACGGATACACCATCGTAGATACGTATTTCAAAAGTTTTAGCAATAATTTTATGACAGGCCGCTTGCCTGTTGTCAACCCTGTTTGGGAATATAACTGTTGATCGGACAACGTCGAATATAGTTGGCCTAGGTCAATGTTAAACTCTTAATTGTCTATTACGATATCCACGATCCATTATAAGAATCAATTTTATTTGTAGCCGTCATCATATGGCACGTTTTATTATTTACTAGCAATCCGCCCTCGCTTCGCTTCGGTTATAGGTTATAGTCGTTTTACCCGCGTAGTTCCCGTTCCCGTGGGAATATCGGGATAAAATATAGCCTATTTTACGCCCTGATATTATAGCTTTCCATTGGTGAAAGAATTTTTGAAATCGGTCCAGCCGTTTTGAAGATTACCCGGAACAAACAGACAGACAGACAGACAAAAATTTTTTAATTGCTATTTTAGGCATAGGTGTCGTGCAAATAACCGTGTGAGCATAAAAAAAGCCTATTATTTTGACATTACAAACAGACACTTCAATTTTATTTATTGGTATAGATAAATGACTTAAATCAGCTATCGGTTATTTTGTCACTTAAATCTTGTAGCCATATCTATGTATAATTTATTCACATTTTAGGTCTTATGCATCCCACTGTTGAGCTCTAGCCTCCTCCATAATAGAAGGGAACTTGACCTACTATACCACGCTGGTCAGACGTGTTGGTATAGGGTTTTATTTAAATTTTTCCTCTAGCTTTATATATAAATATCTTGTTTACGTGTGTATGTCACGGCACTCCTCCTAAACGGTTGGATCAATGTTGATGAAATTTTTTGTGCATGTTCAAGAAGGGGATTCGAGAATGGTTCAGATTCATAATTGGGCTCGGTAGGTGGCGCTTATTTGAACAGAACAACGTCTGTTGGGTCAGATAGTGTTTGTAAAAAAATATATATGTAGACATTAGTGCATTATTTTTTAACTTCTTTTTTACCATCTATGGTTCAGATGCTGCAGCGTCTCATTTAGATTAGATCTCACCATTGTGTTTAGCCTTCTTGGATTTGTTCTGACAAGTACTACATCTTAAATGTGATTAGAATCTGATCATTGGATGCTGGCGATAGTAACGACACAACTAAAACAAGATAAGCCGTATCGTATTAAAGCTAGGATTTATGTTGATAGCGACCTGTAGTCACAGATAGTGACCAAGGTTTAACAATTAGGGGCCGTTCATAAAATACGTTAGCAAAGAAGGGGGGGTTGGTATCTTACTGAGTGTGACAAGATATGAAACATTTAGTTTTATTACAAAACAATAGAATTGTTATTTATTTGTTCGTTACAATTTTTTTTTATTTACTAGCTTTTGCTCGTGACTTCGTCCGCATAAAAGTCACGTGTGAGGAAGAAAAAACTTGAAAATTAGAGAACTTTCATGCTTATTTTTCACCCTCCTCCCCCCGTTTAACTCCTTAAGGGATGATGTTTGAAAAATATTTTGGACGTGTTTCATAGATTTAACATTTTATTATAAAACCTAAATAAATATTTCTAATTCTCAAATTTTGTGTACTGTGTAATAACATTATTGTAATTGGTAGTGGGTCTTAGTTTTTAGGACAAATTAAATACATGGGGGTCACAGAAAGTGTGACATAGTGTGACAATGTGGGAGGGGGGGGGGGGGGTCATTAAAGTCGATTATAACATGACGTATTTTATGAAAGGCCCCTTAAGGCAGACTCGGTATCTTCATTAAAGAAAAAAAATTAAAGAAAATAACATATACTTTTTTTTTTGGGAGTTTGTTACGATCGGCGCACTCCTCGCACCACTCCGTCCGGGGCGACAGAGGGACGTAAGAACGCATACCCGTAACACACCCGTGACATGTCGCCTTCGTCGTTGGACCGACCACCGAAGCAGGGTGACTTGTTGTCAGAGGTCGGTCCGACAGAATACTCCTTATGGAGTACCCTCCTATCGACTGACGTCCCCCCCTCAGGGAAAAATAGCATATATACGAATATTCATCATCATCATCTCAGCCCATATATATATATCCCACTGCTGGGCTCGAACCTCCCCCACAATGAAATTGACCTACTATACCACGCTAGTCAGACGGTTTGATATAGGATTTCATTTCGAATTTTCTACCTCTTGCGTAGATGTGATATGCATATTAAAACTCTTAGTTGCTTTTTACGACACCTAAGGGCAAGATAGGACATGGTAAATTGTATTCTTACTCTGTCATCACGCGGAAAGTCATAAATATAAGTTGTTCACATCAAAACTTTAAAAAATGGCAGCACAACTGTTTTAATGTATTTCTTTTTTATTGTTCAGTTATTGATACATTTCTTAATGCATACTATTAGAAATATCATTGGCAAGTGTTGATAATTTATTTTTCTTGTAAACTAAGTCATAATATTATATAATGATCTGGTGTTTACGCAAGTATTACGCATCTATACCAATAAATAAAATTGGAGTGTCTGTTTGTAATGTCAAAATAATAGGTTTTTTTATGCTCACACGGTTATTTGCACGACACCTATGCCTAAAATAGCAATTAAAAAATTTTTGTCTGTCTATCTGTCTGTCTGTCTGTCTGTTTGTTCCGGGTAATCTTCAAAACGGCTGGACCGATTTCAAAAATTCTTTCACCAATGGAAAGCTATAATATCAGGGCATAAACTAGGCTATATTTTATCCCGGTATTCCCACGGGAACGGCAACTACGCGGGTAAAACTATAACCTATAACCGAAGCGGAGCGAGGGCGGGTTGCTAGTTGTAGATAAAACTATGTTACGGATTCTATCGCGTTTGTATTTGATTTTTGATTGCCCAACGTATCGAATACTTTACAGAGTTTACAGCGTTCATGTTCACGAGTGGACTAAGATGTCTCACGTCCAACAAGACGTTATTATTGAGGTTTATTTAGCGGGTAGATATAAAGTGTAGCGCTGTATAGTGTTTGAAACGTATGGCAATCAAAAATCAAACACAAACGCGATAAAATCCGTATAATAGTTTTATTTAGAACATAATACTGTATGCTTTTATGTATATAACTAGCAACCAGCCCTCGCTTCGCTCCGCATTCTGTCGCCTTATCCCCGTAGTTCCCGTTCCCGTGGGAATACCGGGATAAAATATAGCCTAGTTTACTCCCTGATATTATAGCTTTACATTGGTAAAAGATTCTTTTAAATCGGTATAGCCGTTTTGAAGATTACCCGGAACAAACAGACAGACAGACAGACAAAAAAAATATAAAGTGATTTTTGGACACAAGTATAGTGCAAATAATCGCGTGAGCATGAAAAAGGCCTATTATTTTGACATTACAAACAGACACTCCAATTTTCTTTATTGGTATAGATAAATAAATAAATACTCAAGTGACGAGGTCGTTCCTTAGTCCACCAAGTCATTTATGAAGTTGGATCTAACCAGAACAACTTGCTCTATACCTCACGCCGAGTCAAGTCACCTAAGTTAATTGGTAAAGTATAATCCGTCGCTGTAAATGCTCGTGACTTGTAAACTTTAGTTGGAATCCATGCCCATTCCGTCTCTCCTTTGTGCTTCACGTTGAGGGCTAAGCGGCTGATTCGCGGGAACGGGTCAACTCGGCTCAAGGTCAACTGAGTCGAACAGAGATGCTGTGGAGACGATTTACATGATGAAAATTGTTAATAAATATCTACAAGACGAATGACATACAAGTAATAGCTATATTATTCATAGATTGAAATTATTTCTTTACTTAGTTCCAACTTGTACTTGGCAATATATACTTAAAGTTTATTAAGCCTTTTTTGGCGGGATATGATGTCATGGGCACGTCCAGTGCCTGATGCTGTCCATACTTAAATGACAATGTGTAAGTGCCCCCGCGGGGTTTATACATAATAAATGTTTTGAATTTGAATTGACACCATCAAGACCCGCGCCAGTCACCATACTATCGACCTAGCTACTCTATCAGCACCGGCTGGAAGATCTCGACGATCCAAACAGTCTGGACAGTGCCGCCGCCGATCAGCGAGAATTTGTTGATCCTACGAATTACTTTTTTAATAATTTTATAATTGTACGAAAGAAAAATAAGGGAGCCATCGCTCAGGACGCCTGGCAGATATGTGAAACATCTAAATTAATTTGGACAAGTATATATAAAGAATAGCAAGCATAAAAGAACAGATTATGACAGGAACTAATATGGCATAAAGTATTAATAAAATATTACGATTTTTTTTCTATAAAATAAAAAATACATTTTCCTTGATATGGAGAGCACGACGAATAGGGCTTCCCTTCGTCTTCATTTCAGTCACTTTGTTACTCCATCTATAGTGTTGGTTCTTAGGACGTGAACCAAAGACTAGACTAGAGGCGTCGTTTTGCTAGATTAGATCCAAGGAACTCTCTTCAACTCCCTTCTGGAAAGAAAACAGGAAGAATTTTACGTGAAAGTAAAGATTGATGACACATTCTCATGTTTAATCAATTACCACACTGGGTCATGAAATTATGAATGTTAAGACATGTTGTCCTGTCATTTGACATAATTCCTTGTACACTAGTTTTTTTTTTACATCATCGTGCCACCTACTACGTCTTTTTGTATCATCAATTCCTATACGTTTCACTATTGGACTCTAACCTCCTTATAGTAGGAAGTAAATTGCTCTAACATACTACGCTGGTGAAACGCGTTGATATAGGGTTTTATTTCCACCATCCACGGATCAGGTGGTGAACTGTATTCTTATTGCATCACCACACGGAAAATGTGGATTGATTGCTTTTTGTATTCAAAATTATATATATGTGTGTGTGTAATTGGTGTTATAAAAAACCGGCTAAGAACATGGTTGTCTGTAAAGTCAGTTTACGGACGATAGTTTAACGTGACAACGTCATAACAAAACATTGATGAAATAACTGCATACTTTTGTGAATAAAATTTAATCATTTTTATTGAATTATCATTATTCTGTATGGATACAAAGGAGTGAAATGAAATCTAAAATTTAATTGATAAACATTTTACAATTATAATACGGTTATCTTATTAATAAACCGTATTATAATATGTAACATCAATCAGCGTAACGGGACAACAACCGGACAATGAGCGTAACGAGACTTTTTCGCCAGCGCTCATCGATTTATTAGACGTTGTCACGTCAGAAATGACTTTATTTTTTTTTTAAGGTTCCATACGTAAAGGGTAAAAACGGGACCCTATTATTAATACTTCGCTGTCTGTCCGTCCGTCTGTCTGTCACCAGGCTGCATCTCAAGAACCGCGATATCTAGAGTTAGTTAAAATGTTTACAAATAATGTATTTCTGTTTCCGCTATAACAACAAATACTAAAAACAAAATAAAATAAATATTTAAGGGGGTTCCCATACAACAAACGCGATTTTTTATAGATAAATGTACGGAACCCTTTGTGCGCGACTCCGACTCGCACTTAGCCATTCTGTTTTATTTTAGTTCGTACTATATACATTTCTTTTAAATTTTAAAAAAGTACACGCAGCCTTGCAATTTTGCAGTCAAATTAGTTCTGAATTGCTTTACCGTATAATCTTTTTTTTCTCTTTTCTCTACATAAATAAGGGCTTTTTTTTGGGGCTGGGTTGCGGACAGTGCGCTCCTCGCACCACTCCTTCCGGGGCGACAAAGCGTAAGCGTAAGACGGGGCGTAAGCACGCACACCCGCAACCCACCCACGTGCACGTCGCCTTCGTCGTTGGGCCGACCACCGGAGAAGGGTTATTTGTCATCAGTGGTCGGCCCGACGGAATATAGGGGATATTCCGTTTGGGGTATTTGGGGTATTCGATGGGAGGCATCGACCGACGTCCCCCCCTCGGGGAGAACGTCGGTCATTCCTCACGCGGTCGACCTCTCGGCGGGTGACGGACTAATTCCCCGATCACGTCACCCGTGGCCTCGGCTAGGGCGGCATGAGGCGCAAGTACTCGCGCCTACGCCGCCCCAGTCGCCGGCGGCGGATCGCCTCATCGAGGCAGCGCTCCTCGCGCAGGCGATCCGCCGCCTCAAATAAATAAGGGCTAAAACTTGTTTAAAATCTCAATTCCTAAGCTAAAGTTAAGTGGCTTAATAATTGCTACAATTTCACAGTTGTCCAGGCTTGAATGTGATTTTAAGTAAAACATTATTACATGTGGTGACGGAGTATGAATACAATACGTCACCCCATTTCTTTTCAGTGGGTGTCGCGAAAGACGACTAAGTGATTATTTTTTTTTTTTTTTTTTTTTTTGTGTGTACAGCTGTTGGCCGCAGATGGCCTTGACAGCTTGACGCGGACTATGGGTGAGCGCTGAGGGCTCTCAACCCGGAGAAAAGTATGCTAAGCGACATCGCCCAAGGGCTCCCCCTGTGGGGAACGGACCTCGGCTTGGGGCGTCGCTGGAGGCAAAGTGGGCGTGCCCACGTTTTTGGTAGTGACTTTTGCGCGGCGCGGTTTCGCACCTCGACGGCGAGGGCGGAACCGCGGATATTTATTTGTTAAGGCCTCGCGGGCCGTGTAGGCTCTTTGTTGAGCGAGTGTGATAATGTCGTCCTCTTCGTCGAGGACGTGACGAGGACGTCGGATGGACTGAGTGATTATAATATGTAGCTAGCATATATGCAAAAGAAGAAAAACTCGAAATAAAACCCTATACCGATCAGAGTGGTATTTTGTGAGACATATACGAGCTGTGATGATGATGATGATGATGTGATGTCAGAACAGCCTGATGTTTGATGTTTACGAGAATATTACACACTTGAAACAAAACCATTTATACGGATTTTATCGCGGTTATATTTGATTTTCGATTGCTCTACCAATCTAACACTATAACGTACGGTAATTAGAGTACTACCAGTAACAATTACCTTATGATTAGGGATGTGAAAAATAATCGATTTTAATAATAATCGATTATTTTTATGTAAAAATTGATTTTTACAATCGATTATTAAAATAAAAAAAACTATTAATAATCGATTTTTTATTATTCGACATTCGATCGAAATTAATCGATTATTACACTGCCAAATTTCTTAAAAAAAATAAAAAAAGGTCATCACGATACTGCGTGCAGTGTTTCATACTATATTAGAAAATAAAGCGCACATTTCCTATAAAAAAAAAGGTCATCATAATCCTGTTGGAAGAAAAAATCGATTATTTTATAATCGATTTATTTTAATGAACAAACAATCGATTATTTTCCCTCCAAGTCACATCCCTACTTATGGTCATATTTAAAAAGGTATTGTGTAACGATTATTATATCCATCCGACGTCCTCGTCACGTCCTCGACGAAGAGGACGACAATATCACACTCGCTCAACAAAGAGCCTACACGGCCCGCGAGGCCTTAACAAATAAATATCCGCGGTTCCGCCCTCGCCGTCGAGGTGCGAAACCGCGCCGCGCAAAAGTCACTACTAATAACGTGGGCACGCCCACTTTGCCTCCAGCGACGCCCCAAGCCGAGGTCCGTTCCCCACAGGGGGAGCCCTTGGGCGATGTCGCTTAGCATACTTTTCTCCAGGTTGAGAGCCCTCAGCGCTCACCCATAGTCCGCGTCAAGCTGTCAAGGCCATCTGCGGCCAACAGCTATACACACACAAAAAAAAAAAAAAAACGATTATTATATACTAGGAATTCGGCCTTGCTGGGTTTCGGTACTTAGCGCATTGCCGCTTTTAAATCTCCAATATTTCTTAAGATACTGGACAAAACTTCGTAGAGTTTTTCTAAGAGGAAAAATAGTCTAAGTTACTCCTTATATAGACAGCTATCTGGTAGGTCCAGCTGTTTTCAAGATTACCTAGAACAAAAATACAGACAGAGAAAAAATATTTAAACTGGATAAGGCATAGCTATCGTGCAAATAACCGTGGGAGCATGAGAATAAACTTACTAATTTGACATTACAGATACTTCAATTTTATTTATTTGTATAGATGAAAATATGAAAAGACTACTATTTAAGAACACGACAATATTGTGATGAATTTAAAAAAATAATAAATTTTTATTACCGTGTGGTGACCGAGTAAGAATACAATTCACCACATTTCTTGACCCTGGGTGTCGTAAAAGACTACAAAGGAATATATCGCAGATATAAAAACAATGCAAGAGAAGGAAAACACGAAACAGAACCCTCTACCAACCGGTCTGACCACCATGGTATAGTCGGTAAAGTAAATTACCCTCACATTGTGGAGGGGAGTCTATATTGAAGAAGATGATATTTTTAATTACAATCATTGAAGGTTATTGAATGTGAATCTTCTTTTAGATTTTATTAGCTGACTAGCTGATCCGGCAAACTTCGTAACGCCATAATTTTTTTCGAAAATATATTTTCTAAATTGCCGAATATATAGTCTCTAATGGAAGAACCATTACAGATTTGTCGAGAAATATTCGATCGTTTTGGTGGCGGCATTGTTAATGATGATTCTAAGAGAATACAAATTACTCATTATTGATTTTTGACAAAATTATAATTATCAAATTTCAACCATACTTAACTATAGACGAAATTACGTTTAGCTGTCATTTGCGTTTTTTATTACATATCAAATGCGTTTTTTTATACTACGTTTGATAATGACTTGTATTCTCTTTGACATTTTATATCACGTTACACTGGAACGTGATCAAACGGGATAAAAGAGTTATTGGCGAAATCTTGTAAACACTATTAAAAAAAAACGGGATAAAAAGTATCCTATGTCCGTCTCCTGGTTCTAAACTACCTCCCCACCAATTTTCAACCAAATCGGTACAGCTGTTTTTGAGTTATAAATAGTGTAACTAACACGACTTTCTCTTATATATATAGATTAGCTAATAATGTTATATTCTGTATGGTAACAAAGTAAGAATACAATTCACCACTCCCTATCTTACCCGTGGATGTCGTAAAAGACGACTGGAGGAGGCCCGAGCCTAACAGTGGGACGTATGTGGGTTGCGAGGATGACGATGAATCTTATATTCTCATAACAAACTGAGGTTAAATTTATATGATTTGAATGATGTGTGTTAAATGGTGTATAATGGAGGCACGACGGAATATAGCCCTCATGCTGCTTTGATGTAGTTCGGATCGACGGGCAGGCGGTGCGCCGTCAGATTATGCCGTGACGTATATTGTCAGACTCACAAACAGCTTAGAAAAATAACTTCTGTAATATTTTTTTCATTCTAGACTATATAAATTCCACTTTAGGGCTCGGGCCTTCTCTACACTGGGAGAGCTATTACCGCGCTTGACAGACATGTTTTCAGAGTTTAATGTCGAGTTTGCCTGCTCTTGCATTACTCTTACATTACTTCTTGCATATGATATCCCTTAGAAGTATTTTACGACACCCACGGACAAGAAAGGAGGAGGTGAATTGTATTCATTCTCTGTCATCACACGAACACGGTTACGGTAAGGAAATTGTTTAGCATTATGCAACGGTTACGGATAATTTCGGTTATGAATGTTGAATTTTTAAGGAATTATAAGCGAAATTATAATTGTGGTGATTATCGTATTATTTCCCTTTGGTGAGGCTTACATTTAGGCTGTCAATTCGGCTGATTAATAAAAAAAACTTGAGTGAAATCATTCGGCCCCTAGCCGAGGCCGCGGGTGACGTGACCGGGGATTAGTCCGTCACCCGCCGAGAGGCCAACCGCGTGAGGAAAGACCGACGTCATCCCCGATGGCGGGACGCCGGTCGATGGGAGGGTACCCCAATAGGGGGTATTCCGTCGGGCCGACCACTGATGTCAAGTAACCCTGCTCCGGTGATCGGCCCAACGACGAAAGCGGCGTGGTTTTCGGGTGGGTTGCGGGTGTTGTGTGCTTACGCCCCTCTGTCGCCCCGGACGGAGTGGTGCGAGGAGCGCGCCGACCGCAAAAAAAAAGGCACTGAATTTATCTTAAAATAAATTATCTAAAAAATATATCCGAAACCGATATAAGGTTTTATCATCATCTCAGTCCATACACGTCCTACTGCTGAGCTCGTGCCTCGTCTACTATGGGAGGGAAATTGACCACCTACACCACGTTGGTCAGACGTGTTGGTATAGGGTTTTGTGTTGAGTTTTCCTTCTCTTGCATAGATATTATATACATATTATATTAGTCCTTAGTCGTCTTTTATGATATCCACGGGCAAGAGAGGGGGTGGTAAATAGTATTCTTACTCTGTCAACACACGGGAAGGATAAGGTTTAGGTTTTGAATATATATTTTCATTTAGGATATATCATAGTTTTCGTTACGGAGCTCCATAATACTCCACAAATTAATTGGATTACGTCAAATAGTTGCTTAGAAATTATTGTCCTTACTCGTTTTAATATTGAGCTTATAATATACAAATATTTATCTGCTATAATTATGAATAAACATGAAACACGTTCTCCTTAATCAATTAATTGAGGAGGCAGAATTTAGCGTCAGATAAACACTTGGCTATAAACATAAAATTTTGTCGTCTCGTCTCAGCTTATAAACGTTCCACTGCTGGTCTAGAGCCCAAGCTCGGGAGCTGGGCTCCCCAATAGGAGGAAACTTGACCTTCTACACCATGCCGGTCAGAAATGTTGGTATAGGATCTTATTTTGAGTTTTCCCTTTTTTTTGTGTGACTATAGCTGTTGGCCTCGGATGCCCTTGACAGCTTAACAGGTCTATGGGTGAGCGCTGAAGGCTCTCAACCCGGGGAATTTTCCCTCTCTTGCATAAGTATTATATGCATATTATAACCCATAGTTGTCTTTTACGACATCCACGGACAAGATAGAGAGTGGTGAATTATATTCTTACTCGGTCACCATACAGAAGAAATTATAAACTTTTAATCTTTGTGTTATTTCTTTTTCGTTTTTTTTTATTGCAAACGGTGGCAAACGAGCAAACAGTACACCTGGTGGTAAGTGTTGCTGCCGCTCATGGACCTTTACAGGGTCGCTGCCTACCGCGAAGAAAGTGAAGGGAGTGTGAATGCGTGCATTAAGGCTCGGTGATACCAAGGGCACCACCCAGACCCTCCACACACAAACACCCTCAGAAAGTTGGGCTTCCGGCTCTCTCGCTCACCGAACGAAGCGCAGTAACAAATTGCTACTACTCAGACGTCGATTTTCTGCGAGAGTGTGATACTACCCCGGACGGACCGGCCCGCGGCTGTAGACAGATAACTGTCGACAGTGTGGTCCTACCTGTGTCCTACTGGTGTTCTTAAACTATGAGTTGAAATGATAGGTAGGAAGGTTACGAAAGCCTAACACAGTGGACTGACAGCGAAAAGCAAAATGCTAGTGTTTCTAGTTACTAAACTATAATAATATATTTTCAGTGAGAAATTATGGCCTTATTTATTTATTAAAAATTTGTCAAAATACTTCTCAAAAGTATCGTTTTATTGTTGAGAAGTATATAATTAAATAATTTTCTTCATACCTATTAGATTATTCTGTGTGGCGACGAGTAAGAATAATTCATCACTCCCTTTATTGATCTATCTATCCATAAGTAGGCAAACTCGACATAGAACCAGGCCCGCCGTAAGCGGGCGTACAACGCGTGCACCGCACGCGGGCGGCACGTCCAGGGTGGCGGCAAATCGAGTGATTCATCACGTAATTCATGTCATAATATCCACCCTACCTTAAGTATAAGAAATGTTATCGTATGGAAAAAATGGACAGCAGCCAGCATTTATGCAGGGTCGGTGGTCCCGATGTTTCGGACGCCCAGTTCGATTTCAGAAAGAGGCGTTCGACGATCGCGGCCTTGCTGTGCATAAGGGCCATGGTCATGAAGGCAGTCACCGGCGTAGCGTCCTCTACGTGGACTGAATAGGGGACGTTGTGCGGACGCCCATGTCGTGCAGTGTCGCGCAGGGATCGGCCTTAGGGCCGACTCTTTAGAATATCGCCTACAACTGGGCGTTGTGAGGTCCCGGGCTGAGCGTAATTTACTACGCCGACAACACGTTCGTTACAGGACGCTAGAAGAGGCGGCGTGCCTGGCAACTTTCGGCACCGAAGAGATTGACAGGCGGATCGAGGTGCTCGGGCTAGAGTGGCCGTGAACTCGTCGCAATGCCGTGAACTCGTCGCAATCAACGATGTCGACCTGAAACTGCCGACCATCGCTAGGAAGATGCTCGACTGCGTCAGGAACTGTGACGCGGTCGCCGTCTGCTATGAGGCAGTCATCTCACGGAAGGAGGCGGCGGAGCGTGCGCGAGAGGAATTCCTCTACGGCGACACGGTCCGCCGCTAGTGACTCGGCTGGCCTAGGCGCGAGTACCTCCGTCTGATGCCGCCCTAGCCGAGGCCGCGGGTGATTGGACCGAGGATTAGTCCGTCACCCGCAGAGAGGCTGACCGCGGCCACGGACGACAAGGAACTCGGTACCGGTGGTCGGCCCAACGGCGAAGGATAGAGATTACCGTATGTTATGGGGCCGCGTGCCGTCCTTTTGTCGCCCGGGACGGACTGGATGACGTGTGCACTGACCATATCCCACCCAAAAAAAAAATAAGGGAGGCACTAAATAAGATGGAGGCCCTATTGTTTCTTGAGCCTTGCAACGATCCACCCGCCGGGGCCTCGATAACCGTCGATTCGGTTCCCATCAACATCCGACCTCAGATGGGTTTGGTCCTTGACGGGCGATGGTGGTTCAGGGACCATATCTGCCAACTTACTCCGCGGCTTGTCGGCACTGCGTCCCCCCTTTCGTGGCTCATGCCGAATGTGGGCGGACCCAACGCTACGTGCGAACGGCTATACGCGGGGGTAGTCGGTTCATGGCCCCACGGATGTCAAGGAATTGGTACCAGTGGTTGGCCCAATGGGAACGGGGAAGGAATACGATAGGTTATGAGGTCGTATGCCGCTCATCCGTCGCCTCGAACAGATTGACCGCAGTGTGCCTTCCAAAAAAAAAAAGAGGCATAATCGTTATTGCACGCAGGCGACGAAACAGCTAGCGGCGGGCCTGCATAGAATCCTATACCAAGTTGACATAGGGTGGTAAAGCGTGGTATAGTAGGTCAATTTCTCTCCCACTGTGATGATGATGGCTGTGAGCAGATATTTACTTTCAGAGTTTGGCTTTTTGCAAGCGGGTTGTGGTTTAATTGTTTCAATCAATATAATTACTAAAATCAAAAAAGTTTAGCTAATTTAATAAAAATATCTTTGAAATAACTCCAATTAGCCTTGCTTTAGGCGCTAGAATTTTATAATTTTTATATAAGTATTGTCACCAAATTTTACGCGATTTCTTAACATTTATAGATAATGCCCATTCTTATTTGTCAGAACGTTATGTATAATAACCAAAAACCTTCTTAGATAAACAGGTTATTTCAGGCAGTAAGTTTTTTTTTTGTAATCTAGGTAATATCTTCTGAAAGTAGAGCGTTCAAATAAATAAAATTGTAATATAAATTAGTAGTTTCATAGTACATCTCTGTTCCCAAGTCAATATTAACCAATAAGTATTTACATACACGCACACACACATACTCATCTTAAACTTGTCTCTGTGTGCGTGTGTCGTACACACTGCACAAGAATGCAACGCGTTGTTGACACAGCCAACTTCGATATTCCTTTATTTATTGCTATAAAAACCCTTTGGCTACTATCCACGGCAAACTTAACTTTATCACCATTAAATCAAAGTTAAAATCAAATTGTCATTTTCAAATCTCGCGACGTTTTTCTATTTAGATTACATGTATTACATATTAATGGATTATGAAATCTATTTATAAGAAATAAGATTAGTTATGCTTTGGAAAATATGTGGATTATAAGTCCAATTGATTTTATGGTCGTTACGTGGTATATTTAAATAAGGATTTATGCGTAGCGTCTGGCGTTTTGGCGAGATCTGCGGATAAAGGATCGCTAATAATAAAAAAAGTCCGAGATTCTGTATCCGATTGCGAATTTTGGGAGCCACAATGGGTAACGGCAGACAAACTGTGATGTATCGCCTCCTTAATAGTGTTGACAAGCTGTTTTTTTTCTATATCTGATTATTAACAGTTTTAGGAAATAATTTTTGATTTTTCTTTTATGTCTGGTTGAATCTTAACATTTAAATCTTGTTTAGGAAAATGATTTAGGTACTGTTACGATTGCTAAGTTCTTGTATGTTTTTTTTATTTGTTTGGCATGTTTCTCGGAAGGCAAAGATGTGATTTTAAACGTGTACATATTGTATGACATATTTATATGAAGGAAACTAATTAACTTTATTATTTGCCTTCATACAAATATTTTTGGTTAAGAGAATTCAATATTTGGTATATTCACGTGCTCTTTTTCAGCCATTAATCTCGAAGGAGCGTAAGCTAATAATATTACCTACTGCAAAGCAAGAAAAAGTGAAAACTAAATCAGTAGGTACTGAAAAGAGTACAGCCAATTCTCTTTCGTTTTGAAGCAGACTCATATTAGATGTATAGTCTACAAAGAAGAAAATATTAAAGAAAATTATTAATTTATGAACTTAAAAACTCCTACCTTGCCCGTGGATGTCGTAAAAGACGACTAAGCGATAATATGCACATAAGATCTGTTCAAGAGAAGGAAAATTCGAAATAAAACACTATACCAACATGTCTGACCAGCATGGTACAGTAAGGTTAGTTTTCCTCCTATTATGGTGGTGGCTCGAGCCCAGCAGTGGGACGTATATGAGCGGAGATGATGATGATGAACATAAAAAAACAGTTATAATTCGAACCCAAATCTATCGAAAACTGCGTTATAAATTAATCTAAGTTATAATGCTTCTGTGTGGTGACGAAGTAAGAATACAATTCACCACTGAGGGGGTGGTTGGCCATGAGTGTCGTAAAAGACAACTAAAGGATATAATATGCATATAACATCTAGGTATGTAAGTAAAGTAAAACTTGAAATGAACTCCTAACACGTCTGACAAGCTTGGTATGGTATGTTAATCTCTCTTCCATAATTTCGTAAATAAATAAAATAAAATAAAATAAAAAGCCCATTTATTTCATAACCAAAAAATTAATATAACATAGTTTAATCTAAATCTATTTATAACTAATGACGAATATTATATTTCTTTCCTTTTTCTTCTTATTTTTTTTTAGATTTAATAGCAGAAGTACCTTACACCTCTCGGGTAAGGGCTCCTCCAGTTCTAGCCTCTATTTTTAGCTGATTTTAACCAATTGTGATTTATAATTTTAAAATCATCAGACCGCAGATGCGCATTCGGTCTTTCCAGTCTTCTTATGCCCTGTGGGCCTGGCCAGTCACAGCTTGTGTCCACCTGTCAGAGTTCATTCTTTATTCATTCATTCATTCAATTTAGTAATACGGTTTTAATCATAGCTTAGAATTTCTACTGTAAACAATTAGAACGGACTACGACGCTTATATAACAAAAAAATATGTCTGATATCCCTTCAAATCATCCTGTGGATAATGACTAATTTTCCTCTGAGTAGGTCAAAACACACACTGCCATTTTAAAGATACGTACTAATGACACAAACATAGAAATTGTAGTTAGACTTTTGACGGGAATATGGTGGTCTTATATTATGTAATGTATTGTGGCGAATCTGCTAAGGTGTCGTGAATATGATATAAATGTGCTTTACAAATGTTACCACCAAAATATCTCGAAGATACCATTATAGCACTGTTGAAGGTAATAATTTGACTTACTGATGGACAATGACTTATATGAAGAACGATCAGATTTAAAACAATCGCTTGTGAATTGCTGAAAGATAGGTGATTGTGGAAGTGGGTGGTTTATCCGGTAGGAGCACAATGTCGATAGTCGTTTCTCTACAGTTGCAGGTCGGTCCGTCCGGGATAATACCACACTCTGGCATAAAATCAACTTCTGAGTAGTAGCAATTTGTTACGGCGCGTGAGAGAGCTGGATACCCAACTTTCTGAGGGAGTTTGCGCGTGGCGAGGTTTTATGATACTCTCTCTCTACACTCCCTTCACTTTCTTCACGGGAAGCAGCGGCCTTGCAAAGGTCCATGAACGATTGCTTACCGTCAGGGCACACTTGTTTGCTACTAACAGCAATAAAAAACAAGTGGGATCGAATCTATAACAGTTGACACAACAACTCATTACATAGACCACTATATCACGCAGTAAATATATAAACTGTAAAGAATAAAGCAGGATTTTTTTAATATTTAAACAGTAAATATACAGGTAATACAACATTCATTTATGTTTATATACAATATCAAAACCACAGACAAAACTCGTTCGTCTACATACCATCGAACCTGTCTGTCTGTCCGTCTCCTGAGTTTTTAATTAATGACAATCACTATGACCAGATGCAGACTCCTTAAACGCACTCTGCGTTTTAAAAAAAATAAAATTATAAAAGTTATTTGTTGATAACTCTTTTTGGGAAGATTTACATTTTATGAGCGTTTAATTTGACACGCATTTTTATTTACGTTACATTTTTTAACCTTCTTTTTTCCTTTTTTTTTATCGTTTCAGCTCATACACATGCCACTGTTGGTCTCGAGCTTCCTCCCCAATAGCAACGCGGTTGACCTACTATACCATGCTAGTCAGACATGTTGGTATAGGGTTTTATTTCGAGTTTGTCTTCTCTTGCACAGATAACATACATATTATATCCCTTAGTCGTATTTTACAACATCCACGGGTAGGATAGGGAGTGCTGAATTGTATTCTTACTCCGTCACCACACGGCAAAAACTTCATTTTTTTAAACTATGTAAATAGTCCTTGTATTCCAGGAGAATTTTATTTCTAGTCAAATAAGTTCCACCACTAAGCTCAGACTTACTTCGCAGTAGAAAGGAACTCACCGGGCTGGACACGGACATCAAGGAACTCGATACTAGTGGTCGGTTCAATGGTAAAGGGCAGAGAATACGGTGAGTGGTGGAGCTGCGCGCCGGCCTTTCGTCACCTCGGATGAAACGGACGGCTTGCGTCCAGACCATAGCTCAAAAAATACAGTAGAAAGAAAATTGAACAACTATACCATCCTGGTTAGACAGTTTGGTATAGAGTTTTATTACGAGTTTGCCTTTTTCTGCATAAATGTTATCTATATATTAATTACTAGCAGACTCGGCCACGCGTTGCTGTGGCTAATGTTTTTATTATATTACATTTTATTAAACTACTAGCAATCCGCCCTCGCTTCGCTTCGGTTTCAGTCGCTTTACCTGCGGCGTAGTTCCCGTTCCTGTGGGAATACCGGGATAAAATATAGCCTATGTTACTCCCTGATATTATAGCTTTCCATTGGTGAAAGAATTTTTGAAATCGGTTCGGTGGTTTAAGCGTGAAAGCGTTACAAACAAACAAACATCCTTACTTTCGCATTTATAATATTAGTATGGATTTAAGTGGACGCATTTGAAGCCGAACCGTCCTGAGGATGCCTCGTTTAGAGGCGAAACACGTGTTGAATGAATATTCAAAGTTCTGCGGATAATTGCAAGTTGATGTTCTGGAAGGTGCTTATCACGTGAGAGTAAGATTTCCTTATTTCCTAGTCTACCTTAATCCTATCCCGTGTTCCTTTTATTGTGGTGTGCGGTATATTGATTACCGTGGGAAAGTGGTGGGTCTCCCTTCCTTCCTTCCATTTCAGAATATTTAAATGGAACTGTAGTAGAACATCTGTCATGGAGGTCGTCATATTTTTTTACAAATGGCATCTATGTAAAAAAGCAAGTTAAAATCGGATATGACACGTTTGTAGGTTTAACATAGCAGCGCCATCTATTAATTAATTACTCAATCCAGTCAACAGATATCGCCATCTGTTAAAATCGTTTGTGAATGTCAAATAATAGACAAATAATTTGCAATAAAATAATATTGCGACTATAAATTAAGATGTAAGCTATCCTATCTTTCAATTTGGATCAAACTGCAAACGGTGTGCGAATTTGATTAAAATCAGTTAAGTAGTTTAGGAGTCCACCACGGACAAACAACGTGACATGTAATTTATATATATTAAGATATCCCTTTTTTGTTTTTTAGGTGGTCCATAGTCAGTGCACACGCTGTTAGTTTCGTCCGGGGTGACGAAAGTACAGCGCGCGGCTCCATAATCCACCGCCTCTCCCTCGCCATCGCGTCGAGCACTGGTACCATATATCCCTGAGTCGTGTTTTACGGGCAAGATAGGGTGGTGGTGAATTCTTACTCAAACACGGGCAGCAGAATTTAAAATACACACAATTAATAGCGTATCCATTGTGGATAGCATAAAGTATTGCTTTGTGTGGGTTTCGAATCGACGACACGGACACGATATTTTAACCTCCAAATCATCTGTGCTATCATATTTATTCATTATCATCTCAGCCTATATAGGTCCCGCTGTTGAACTCGGGCCTATTCCACTATGGGAGGTAAATTGACCTATATATCGCGCTGGTCAGTATTGGCATAGGGTTTGTTTTGAGTTTTCCTTCTCTTGCATCTATATGTTATATGCATATCAGATCCCTTAATAATTTTTTACGATACCTCAGAGAAGAAAGTGGTGAATTGAATTTTTCTCCGTCATTACACGGGATAAACTATAATAATCTCAGTGCTGGGCTCAAGTGTTCTCCATAATGGAAGGAAATTGACTTACTATGCCACGCTGATCAAGCGGATTGACATAGCGTTTTATTTCGAGTTCTTCTCTTGTATAGATGTTATCTGCATATTAGGGTGGTCGTTAAAAATTGTATTTCTTGCGGCGCCCTCTAAAAAGCTTCCTTTTGATGAAAAAACACTAGGATTTTTTTTTTATAATTTTTCAAGCCAAGACAACACGTGCCTCAAAATAATTCAAGTTAATTTTTGGGTAATATCATGTTTTTTCCAGGAAACTTCTTATTATGTATGAAGTAATAATTATTTTAAGAAAATCTATTGTTATTTTGATTAACTATTGTATTCTCATGAATTTTGGTTCTGTGGTTGTTTATATTTTGTATGAAATTGTATTTATTATTAAAAATCTTCAAAAAACATGATTATACCTAAAAATTTACTTAAATCATCTTGAGGCACGTGTTGTCTTGACTTAAAAAATTATAAAAAAAATTCTCAGTGTTTTTTCATCAAAAGGAAGCTTTTTAGGGGGCGTCGCAAGAAATTTAATTTTTAACGACCACCCTACTGCATATTGTATCTCAGTAATTTTAACGACATCCATGGTCAAGAAAGAGGGTGGTGAATTGTATTCTTACTCCATCACTACACGGAATCAGCATATATGTTTATTTATATCTTATAATAGGTGTGAGTAAGGAAGGAGTAATATTTCATTTTTGCTACGTCAGTTTAATTTAGATCAAGCCACATTAATTTAGATCATAGAAATATAGCATATATCTTCATCTAGCGTCATCTATCTTCTAGATGAATCAAAAATGCGCCAGACCAAGATTTGATATCACTAGTCAAGGAACTTTGCACCGGTGGTCAGCCCCACGGCGACGTGCTATGCGGGTGGGTCATGGGTGTGCGTGCTTACACCCCTCTGTCACCCCAGACGGAGCCAGGCGAGGAGTGCGCCGACCGTAACCCACTCCCCCATAAAAAAGGTCAAAATTTGATGCTTTTGATATAGTAGTCACGATACTACAGCGCTGGTCGTTCTGACGGGAGTAAAAATGCGAAGGTATATTTTTAACACAGGCAAAAGTCGCTGGATTAGATGGAGATAGCGCAAGACCGTTTTAAGTGACATCCTTTTTGAGGAGGCCTATTGCTAACAATGGTCCTCGATTGGCTAATTCTTTGCTAAAGTAACGCTAAGACTTGATAGTAGTAGTTTATATATTTGTTTTTTTTGTTTTTATTCTACTCCATTTTTTGTTCTACTGCATATATATATAATATATGCAGTAGAACAACAATGTCGGTAGTCTCTTGTTTACCACCGCAGGCTTGACCGTCCGGTGTAGTACGACACTTTCGCAGAAAATCGACGTCAGAGTAGTAAGTAGAAATTTGTTACTGCATTTTGTTCGATGAGCAAGAGAGTCGAAAGCCCAATTCTCTGAGGCTTTTGCATGTGGTGAGCTTTGGTAATGCCTTTAGTATCACTGAACTTCGTTGCATACATTCATACTCCTTTCACTTTCTTTGCGGTAGGCCTAGCAAAGAACTGTCAGCGGCAGTAACACTTACCATCAAGTATTCTATTTGCTTGTGTGCCAGTAACAGCAAAAAAATATGAAGTAGTATTTAAGAAGATTTACCAACGAAAAAAAAAATCTAATATACACAAAATAAACAAAATTATACAACTAAATATAATATGTATTAGATTACAAAAACAAATTCTCATATTCGATTACAAAATAAAAATTCCGGATCCTACGCCAACACCGTCTACGCTACAGATAAACAGGTTATGTAAATTCTACGTACGTCCAACGAAAACGAGAGTATATCTAAACTATCATGAGTCTAAAAAACACTTTCATTAAAGCTTTCCCACCAAGATTCGACCACTAAACCCGTTTAGATACCATCACATCGAAAAAAAAAACATTATATTAATTTGGGATCCCCACAAAAAACGACGATACGAACAAAAAAGCTAATGGCCAAAAAAGATAAAAAAGGTTCGATCTTTATAAAAGTATAAAAAATAAAAAAGCGCGCCAAAGAAAGGGTTAGGTTGCTACAGGTTGATTTCATTGTTGCCTACTCTGTGCTTTTTATCTGTATTTAGAAGTGACATTCTTGATAATTTCATCATCATTATTCTATATCTCGCTTTTGGGTATGAACTATACGCATTCTAATTTCTATTATAACTAATTTTTGAAGAGAAAACTTCTATAAGTAGGTTTGGATGGGGCGTAAATTCATTAAGTCGTCGTCGACATGATCATATGACGTGTTAACGCTAACCCTATATCTATGTTATATATATCTGTGTCGATAGAAATCCTAACCAAATTAATGCAAAAAGTTTTAATTTAAACATTTTTTTTTTTTTATTGCAAACGGTGGCAAACGAGCAAACAGTACACCTGATGGTAGGTGTTGCTGCCGCTCATGGACCTTTACAAGGCCGCTGCCTACCGCGAAGAAAGTGAAGGGAGTGTGAATGCGCGCATTGAGGCTCGGTGATACCAAGGGCACCACCAAAACGCTCCACACGCAAACACCCTCAGAAAGTTGGGCTTCCGGCTCTCTCGCTCACCGAACGAAGCGCAGTAACAAATTGCTACTACTCAGACGTCGATTTTCTGCGAGAACGTGGTACTACCCCGGACGGACCGGCCCGCGGCTGTAGACAGATAATTGTAGACAGTGTGGTCCTACCACCATAATTTAAGGAATATAATATATAGATAACATCTATGCGAGGCAAGGAATGCAAACACGACATAAAACCCTATGCCAACACGTCTGATCAACGAGGTATAATAGTAGGGCAATTTCACTTCTATCGAGGAGGAGGCTCGAGCCCAGTAATGGGACCTATATGAGCTGAAAAGTTGGAGATGATGATGAATTTAAAATCAAACAATTAATTTGAATATAGAAAAATAATAACTGTTTGTTCATAGATTTAAGCTTTTACTTCTGTCTGCTTTGTGTTCCTTCTTTTTTCTTTTATTTTTAATTTATTGAAGATTTTGAGAGTATCAATAAGCTTCAATTCATTTCTCAATTCACAATGTTTTGGTTGTTCAACTAGTTTCCACAATCAGATATATTTCTGTTATGATTTTTTTAGGAATATAACAGTTCCTAAGACCTTTATGACTGTGGGCCTGTTACTTTTACTGCAACCATATTGTTTTAGAAGAGATTAAGGCCATAGTCGCCATGCTTGACAGGTGGGTTGGCGATTGCAGTAGCTGCTATAGTTTTCCCACAAGATTCCCTGGTGTGACTCTTAAACAATTCTCACGACTCAGGGGCAAGCAAAGGGTGACGTCGTTGATGGTCATTTATGCCAAGTCTTTATTTATAAATCATAACTTTCTACTGCAACGACTTTATTTACATCTCAGTACTTTCCCCGCATTATATTAAATACCATGAAAATTATTTAATATACCACGTTAAAATACTAAGATATTAAATATAATATAATACCACTACAAGCTTCTATTGTGGTACTGTCATAAACAGAGATAGAGTCGTCCCCAAATAATTGGGAAAAGTTGGTGAGTGATGGATAATAAGTAAGGTAAGACTGGAAATTTCGTGTAGTGACGGAGTAAGAATACAATGCTATGCGAACACGTCTAATTAGCATGGTATAATAGGATAATTTTACTTCCATTATAGAGGAAATTTGAACTCAAACAGTTAGACGTATATGCTAAGATGATAATGTAGACTATGGACAATCTTTCAGATAAGACAGTATAGATTGAAAGGAAATAGTTTTATTATGTTATTAAAATAAAGATGACTAAAACATGATATTGTTTTTAAAAACTTAAATGTTAGTCGTATTGTAAAGGACAGTACAACTTACACGTAAGACGTATTGTAAATGACAATACAACTTAAACGTAAGGCGTATTGAAAATGACAGTACAGCTCACACAGGTATGAGCTGTACTGTCTCAGCTGTACTCAGAAGTAGTATTATTATATAAAGGGTTTTTCAACAAGAACTTTGTTTTCTAAAACAAAATAAAACAAGAAATTTAGATGAAGATGATTCAAATTTTTATTGTATTACGAAGAGAAAAGTTCGGCAATTATGAATGAAAAATGATATCTGGCAAATGTCCACCACGACCACGCTGACAGATGTCGATTCTTTCATCAAAGTTTTTAATCACTTTTTGGCAAAATGGCGGATCTATTTCGTTAATCACATCACGGATTTTGAGTTTTGAGTTTTAAGACTGCAATCGATTCGATTGGCTCCGTATAGACTCTGTCCTTAACATAGCCCCACAAAAAATAATCTAGTGGTGTTAAATCACACGATCTGGCTGGCCACATAACTTCTCAGGGAGTATTCCGTCGGACCGACCACTGACGTCAAATCATCCTGCTCCGGTGGTCGGTCCAACGACGAAGGCGACGTGTCATGGGTGGGTTACGGATGTGCGTGCTTACGCCCCTCTGTCGCCCTGGACGGAGTGGAACGAGGAGCGCGCCGACCGTAACCCAACCCCATAAAGAAAGGACAATACTTTCTGCTATCCACTAATTATTATTAGAGGATTAATTTATTAAATTTTATTAATTGTCTGGGTGTTGCTAGTGGACGTTAATTATATGTTTGTAAAGTCCCCCGCAATACACGGATTATTTACATAGATATAGGTGTTGCCCTTATAAAAAGTGTTTATTTCGCTTCTATAATTACTGAATTAAAATAACATTGAAGAACGTTTTATTTTTATTGTATGGAATGTGGTCCAAGATCGAAAGTTGCAAACCTATTTATAGTAAACGAGATTCTGTACCGTTGTTAGGTACCTTTATTAATTTTAAATCGAACTTTAATATTATAATACTAGCAACCCGCCCTCGCTTCGCTTCGGTTTCAGTCGTCTTTCCTGCGTAGTACCCGTTCCCGTGGGAATACCGGGATAAAATATAGCCTAGTTTACTCCCTGATATTATAGCTTTCCATGGGTGAAAGAATTTTTGAAATCGGTCCAGCCGTTTTGAAGATTACCCGGAACAAACAGACAGACAGACAAAAAAATATAAAGTGTATTTTAGGCATATGTATAGTGCACATAACCGTGTGAGCATGAAAAAAGCCCATTATTTTGACAAACAGACACTCCAATTTTATTTATTGGTATTATATATTGTTATTTATTGTTATTATATAGATTGCTTTTATATTGCCTGAATAGAATTCGTTCATATGACAAAGAGAATCGTTTCAGCCTCTACATCTGCCACTGTTGGGCTTCTTTAAACGAAGTTTAAGAAGAGAAGAAATGAATGAACCCTGCTACGATATCGAGTGGTACGTTGGTAGAATGGTGACGGTGGTACCAAGTCAAACAGTTCTGCGGAGCATTCCCCGTGAGAGAGTCCGTAGAGTACACAGAGTGACCCAAAGTCTCTCCGCCGCTCCAGCGACTCCAATCTGTCCGTAAGATTGGGATCCCCAACGATTCGAACAGCCTATCTTTGCAGGAAGTCAAGTGGGTCTAGCTGATATTTGGGCGCACCTGCCCAGAGATGTGAGCAGTACTCCACGTGAGGACGGACTTGTGCTTTGTATAGCACAAGACGCTGTCTCGGTGTGAAGTACCGCCTGGCTGTGTTCAGGACGCCCAATTTTTTACTTGCCAATTTGGCTTTGTCCTCCAAATGATTCCCAAACTGGACTTTGCTCGATATTTCGACGCCGAGGATCCCAATACTCCGCCCAAGTGTGGCGATTATCGTATTATATCCCTTTGAAGAGGCTTACCTTTAAACTGTCAATTTGTTTGGTTAAAAGAAAACTTGTACTAATGTGTCTCATACCATCCATCCGAAATTATCTGAAACTTAAACTTTTATATCGATATCGGTAAACGGTTACAGTTCCAGTAAGAAAAATATATATCTAATACAGGAGAGAACAAGGCAATTTTTTTAGGGAAGGGGTTTCCATGGTCAGCGCACCCGCCGCCCGGCCCCATAGCCGTAGCAGGTCACATTCATGGTTAGGCCGATCACCGGTGTAGAATTTCTTGTCGTCACTGGTCAGCCCGATGGAATACCCCCACGGAGTACCCTCTCCTCTCGACATCCCCTTTCCGGGACGCCGGTCGCCATCACGCGGTCAGCCTCTCTGCGGGTGACGGACTCATCTCCGGTCCCGTTTGGTGGGAACAAGGCTTTTTCTTCTACTTTTTTTTTGGGGTGGGTTATGGTCGGCGCACTCCTCGCTACACTCCGTCCGGGGCGACAGAGAGGCGTAAGCACGTACACCCATAACCCACCCGTGACACGTCGCCTTCGTCGTTGGACCGACCACCGAAGCAGGGTGACTAGGTGAGAACAAGCTGAGATATTGTCGGGATGGTACGGTGGACCGGTATCATAAATACTCCCGCCGTCTGCACAGTCCTTTTTTTTAAATTTTCATTAGTTTATTAAGAACAAGTTTCATCGTCACCCTCTTTTTTTTTTGAGGTGGGCTATCTTCCCTAGGAAGATCCCATGAAACGGAGATACATGAAAATAATAATTAAACCAATTTTGTTTTTGTTAATTGTTAAACCCTCTGGGCCAGTCGTTATCTTACCATGAGACTAACGCAAACCTCGGAGGAACATTATATGGCTCTCTAAGTTCTTTTGATATAAAAGAAAAAAATGTATCACAATATTTATAAGAAAGCCAATAAACCGCAGGGCTGCTTGTGGCGTGCTGAATGTGAGTGGCGACACTGCGGTCCTGAGTGCCCCAGAGAGTCGGCCAGGGCCTCATATCCAGCTCGCCTTTATTGGCTGACTGGAGGGGAAACCGAAGAGTGCCCGCAGAATTCTCAACTCTGGTTTGCTTTAAACGGCTGGTCAAAGAGGGGTCGCCAGAGCTATATGCTCGGGGGTGGAAGTGTCATTTTCAAGGGCATAACTACGGGAAAAAAACCACTCCGCGTCTCTTTCTATCGGGGACTTGCGATGGTGAAACCGGCGCCGCAGCGCTCGACACCCCAAGCCACTTGCACCAATGTTGCCCCCCTGTTGCTCGTATGGCCTGCGTGTCTGTGGCGACCGTTTGGGGGGGCCTATTCAGTAAGTTGGCGAGTCACTGTCTGTCAAAGTTCAAGACGATAAAGGTATTGAAGGCAGACGATAGTCTTTCAATCAATAGTTTTGAGTTTAACCAGTCCATCAAACCTCCAAGCCCATAAACAGTTATTAGATACCATCATCACACAATAGTTTTACACCTACCGTTAGAAGTCCACGATTGTTATGTGCAGACGTGGAGTGTCATCGATAGATGTCCCATCCCATTTTTACATTAAGTTTCTTCAAAGGCGTGTTGCTGCGTGTTGGATCCATACCCCCATGTAAGCCTTTCAAAGGACCGGGTATCTTTCCTAGGAAGATAGCCGTGAATCGGAGATACATGAAAATAATAATTACCATACTAATAATAATTACTATACACAATTATCATAAAAATATCTAAGAGGACTATAATCTTAATCGCGTTCTAAAATTTTCCCACGTATCAACCCTCGTACGTCATAAATATCATCATTGAAATGTACACCTTATGGATTTGCCATAGAGTAACTTTGAGCCTGAAAATATAATTAGAAGGGTGGAGACGAAGATGTCCGAGAATTGCCGAGTATAACCGATCGCCTGCAGCGAACAGGTGCTTTATCTGTACATCTTGATGACCGGACGTAAAATATTTAATTTCTTGATACTTTAAAATTATAATTTTTAAAGTAATTTTCTTAATTTACTTTCTTTTTAAGAAAACGAAATAAGTTACCAGAAGTTTATATAGCAATATTAAAGGGTTTTTCAACAAGAACTTTATTTTCTAAAACAAAATAAAACAAGAAATTTAGATGAAGATGATTCAAACTTTAATTGTATTACGAAGGCAAAAGTTCGGCAATTATGAATGAAGAATGATATTTGGCAAATGTCCACCACGACCACGCTGAGAGATGTCGATTCTTTCATCAAAGCTTTTAATCACTTTTTGGCAAAATGGCGGTCTATTTCGTTAATCACATCACGGATTTTGAGTTTTAAGGCTGCAATCGATTCGATTGGCTCCGTATAGACTCTGTCCTTAATATAGCCCCACAAAAAATAATCCAGTGGTGTTAAATCACACGATCTGGCTGGCCACATAACAGCTGATTTTCGTGAAATTATGCGATCGGGAAATTTGGTTTGCAATAAATTGATCGTTTCATTGGATGTGTGACATGTGGCACCGTCCTGTTGAAACCACATGTCAGTGATATCCACGTCATCAATAATAGGCCAAAATTGAGTTGTTGTTGAACAACTCAATTTGGCCTATTCGAAAATCAGCTGTTGTTTTTTTGTTTTATTTTGTTTTAGAAAACAAAGTTCTTGTTGAAAAACCCTTTATAAGCATATGATACATATATTTCAAAAGCTCATATTTTTTTTCATGAACTCAAGGAGCGCACAAAGCCTTAATAAATAAATAAATATAAATAAAAGCATTAGTGCAACTTTACTATAAATTTAATAATATCAATATATTTTTTTATGTAGAATATTTTTTATTTCTCCTAACAATTAATTTGTATTAAAAATATCAACAGATATGTTTGCTCTATCTGTGTAGTAGGGTATACCTACGCCATAATACATTTTCATACACTAGCTGTTATCAAACCGGACCCGCGCGTCCGTCGCCTGTGATCGATTGTGTGCGGCTTCATTCGGTTGCCATGCATGAACTTTTATGGATACCCAATAGTAGACTTCAATGTGCTGATATACAGATGGATGAATGAATATAAGTTATAAAATACAGCTTTCTGTTTGGTGACGAAGTATGAATATAATTCATCACCGAGGGGGTGATCTTGCCTTGGGGATGATATACCAACGGGTATAGTAAAAGACGACTAATTGTAAGAGATATCTTGTGCATACTTTTTTTTTGGACAAATCCCACCACACATTCTCACCATTGTAACTCCTGTAAGCCAGGATCCACAATGGTCTCCATAAATGACACCGAGGTTTGACCCTCAGGCAGTCCCGGGATATGATTTTAATTGTCTTGGGACCCGCAACAAATTTAATTAGAAAAGATTAAAGAGGAGGAGTTGGAAAGAGAGATTCCACTTCTCTTCTAGGCAAAGCGGGAGACAGGCAAACAAAATGACTAGTCAGCCAATAAGTAAAAAGGTGTACAGCTACGATAGCGCAGCAGTACGGCACCACGGATACGGAAGAGCTTAACGGGGCCTATATGTGAGTGTTAAGATTGATTGCTACAGTAGGTATGGCATCTTGTGCATATAACATCTATGCAAGAGAAGGCAAACTCGGAGTAAAACTTTTTACCAACCCATCTGACCATCATGGTGTAGTAGGTCAATTTCCCTCCCATTGTGGAGGAGGCTCGAGCTGAGCAGAGGGACGTGTGATGATGATGATGATGATGAACATAGCTTAAGTACAATTAAAAAATAATGAAGATAATATTTTCAAGTATCAAGACACAAATGGCGCGGTATACATCTCATATGGATGTAAGAGAGTGTAGGGGTTAATAAAGAATGTCGGTCGTTATATCTGTTCGTACTTCCAAAATATATTTATACATACATATTTTCAGTTTTCCTGTGGGGTAAAACAACTTGAGGACCGCTGTGAACGGCACTGGAATGACTTTGAATTAACACATCTGTTTCATATTTATTTGGATTGAGAAAAAAACGTTCTATGTAATGGCTTCCTTAACTCCGTAAATGAATTGTTATTAGAATTATTTTTTTCACAGTATATCTTCTTTCCCCTTTGTCCGTGTGATGACGGAGTAAGAATACAATTCACCACCCCCTGACTTGGTCGTGAGTCTCGTAAAAGACGACTAAGAGATACAATATGCATAAACAAGGGGACAATCAAGACATTGTGTTGTTTGCGGATGATACCTCTTTGTTATTTAAAATCAAACGACAAATGCTTAGTTATGACGATTTGAACAACGCACTGTCTAACGTTGTTCATTGGTTCAATATAAACAATCTTGTTCTTAATGAGAAGAAAACTAAATGTATTAAATTTACCACACCTAATGTGAGACAAGTGGAAACCAATGTTCAAATGAATGGTGTGGCCCTAGACCTAGTGGAGTCCACGGTTTTTTTAGGTATCACCATAGATGCGAAACTCCAGTGGGGACCTCACATTGAAAAATTGTCAAAAAGACTTAGCTCAGCGGCTTATGCTGTAAAGAAAATTCGAATGTTAACTGACATCGAAACGGCTAGAATAGTTTATTTCTCTTATTTTCACAGCCTTATGTCATATGGCATACTACTTTGGGGATGCTCCGCGGATTTGAATACCATCTTTATTCTCAAAAAAAAAAAAAAAAACGGGCTGTCCGCGCTATTTATAATCTAGGCCCAAGAGCTTCACTTCGGGAAAAGTTCAGAGAGATAAACATTCTAACTGTTGTATCACAATTCATATTCGAAAATCTTATGTATGTAAAAAAGAATTTTGAAAAATTTGAAAAGTACAGTAACATTCATCATGTAAACACTAGGAATAAGGATAATCTAGTAATACCATCAAAAACAAAACTTGTAAAAAAAAGCCAAGCCTCGCAACTGAGTTCTTCTACCATAAAAACTTGTGAGATCTATGTTATACCAAGTCAGTTAACTCATTCAGTCCCTGCTTAAGGGACCTTGCTTCTTAAGTTATTAAGTAAATAGCTTATAGTGACTATATAAATATTAAAGATCTTTTATGTTTTAAATAAACAGAACGACTTGGCAATCGCATGAAAACACAATGTACATCACAAGTGATACATATTATATTAAATTGTACTAAACATAGTGCGATTGCCAAGTCAATCTATTTATTTAAAACATAAAAGATCTTTAATATTTATATAGTCACTATAAGAAGTTGTTAGGTTAGCTATTTACGTAATAACTTAAGAAGCAAGGTCCCTTAAGCAAGGACTGAATGAGTTAACTGACTTGGTATAACATAGATCTCACAAGTTTTTATGGTAGAAGAACTCAGTTGCGAGGCTTGGCTTTTTTTTACAAGTTTTGTTTTTGATGGTATCTCATTTCTTTTTGTAGATAGACTTACTTATTTTCCTTTCCGGTACCTTCTACGTCTTGATTACCAACTACGGATTATCTTAGAGCCCACTCTCTGAAAAATGAGACATCTCCTTTCCGTTTGAGTCACTTCTACCTAAACTAAGCGGAGAGATGTGGAAATAAAGAAATTTGATTGGTTTTTTGAAACACATCTCCTCTAGTCACCTTTCCGCTTTGATGGCAATCGAGCCTAATGATAGCGTTCTTTCTTTCAGGTAAAGTTCAGGCAATTTAGTTTACATAATACTTTGTAAGATTTTGGTACAATTTCATAAGACATGTCCCACTCTTGCTTTTTAATTAAGTTGATTGACCATTTTACAAGTTATCTTTGAACATAATTATATCTAGGTATCTGTCTACACCTATTATGCCAATCATTATTCAGCTTATCGCCGTCCACTGTAGAACATAGACCCCCCTCATGCTTCACCATAAAGTGCGTACTGTGGCACCTGCATCCAACGACGCTCAAGGGTAGGTAACAGAGTTGCCATGACTAGAGCTCATTTTTGTTTGCCATATGAGGAATAATGACGTAATCGCCACGTTTGGTAGGCGGGTTGGTTTCGCAGTGAGATATCATACATTTCCCCGGCAAAAATTGCTGCCCACTCTCCTGTTGAGTCTTTTTTTTTAAATGACAACGCCTTGCACTAAGGGAATAATAATCCTTATATTGTGGGAGACTGTACAAACATATAATTCAACATCGCATCATCATCGCAGCCCTCATATGTCCCACTGTTGGGCTCGGGCCTCCTCCGCAATGGGAGGGAATTTGACCCACTATACTATGCTGGTCAGACATGTTGATATAGGGTTTCATTTCGAGTTTTCCTTCTCTTGCACAGATGGTTTGTGCATATTATATCACATAGTCGTCTTTTACAACATCCACGGGCGAGATAGAGAGTGGTGAATTGTATTCTTACTTCATCACCGTACGGAAAGAACATATAATTAACCGACACAAATTACATTCAGACTCAGAACAACAATTTGTGGATCGTACCAGGTGTTGTCTTGCATGGGATTCGAACCCGCGACACTGGTACGTTGGTATCTTAACCACTATGCCATCTGTACCGTCTTTATCCGGTTGTTACGATTCCCATAGGAAAGTAATGATGTCGACAAATGTATTCTTATTTTCTACGAAGTTACATTTCATTAACTGCAAATGTAACTTTGTAATCCTATATATTTAAATGAGTTTACAAAATTATTTATGCAGTTAATGTATCTCGCAAACTGGATGAAAATTACAATATTTCATAATTTTTCCTTCATTTATACACTAAACACTAATTGTATTCTAAATTTGAAGCTTCTATGTCTGCTAGAAGTGCCTCTTTAATATTGATGATCGGTCAGTCAGTCAGTGAGTGACAAAATTACGAAATTTTGACTAGTTATAATTCTTAAACTATTGGTTCAAATTCAATGAAATTTGAAATACACAATGATTATACAATGCCTGCTAGGTTACTAAAAATTCAGGCTTCTAGTTTTATTAATAACGAAGTTATAGGGGGTCGAAAATGGCCTGAATGGCTTCGAGAAAAGTATGTTACGGCAGTGTTGCGTTTTGCCCGACTTTATTTTTGCTCGACTTGGCGGGGGCACTGCCATGCCCCCAGATTCATACTACTCGTCTACAAAGAATTAGTAGGTCTTTCATGGGGCAATGTATACGTTTTTACAATAAGCTACCTAAAAAAAAAAATGTCCGAGGCATGCCAATTAACATGTTTAAAAAATAAAACTACTTTACGGATTTTATCGCGTTTGTATTTGATTTTTGATTACCTGACGTTTCGAACACTTTACAGCGTTCATGATCACGGGTGGACTAAGATGTCTCACGTCCAACAAGTTATTGATACACAATTACTGTTACACGGTTATTGATACACAAGTTATTGATACACAATAACTTGTTGGACGTGAGACATCTTAGTCCACCCGTGATCATGAACGCTGTAAAGTGTTCGAAACGTCGGGTAATCAAAAATCAAATACAAACGCGATAAAATCCGTAAAGTAGTTTTATTTAAAATGTATAATACTCGCGTAAACATCAGAAATCATTATGTTTAAAAAAAAAAAAAGCTATTAAGAGTAGACTTTGTAGCAAAGGCTATTACAAAATTTCGGATTATTTAGATGATAATACAGAGTGGTTATGAGCAGCTCCTCATTAAACAATTAATGTTATTGTAATTGTTTTAAGGTAATAGCTTTAAGGTATTCCTAACTTGTAATATTTATAACTTATTTTATTTATTTCTTTTTTTTCTCTTACTCTTGTGATTGTACAGCGTAGCGTGTTTTGCCCGTCGAATTTTGGTTTTGATCTCTTAGCATATCTTCTATAGTTCATAGTTTATTTTATAGTACTAGTTTTTTTTTATATAGTAGTAGTTGTAGTTCGTTTTGTATTTTTATGGTTTGGTCATGCTCACTGAACAAGGTTCTGCTTGCGGTAGCTATGTGGGGCGGGTCGCTCCCTTCCCTCTAATATGGTTGAGGAGAGTGATGGCTGCTCTAGTAGTTAACTCGTGATCGGGTGCTACTTGTGGGATCTGGTCCAGCCATATTTTCTTCCTTTCTTTATGCTTTATTTATTTTTTTGTCTTGTACTAAATCTTGAAAATTTATACATATATACAATTTCGAAGGGCATCACACTGGAGCTAATACCATATATGTTGTACGAAGCATAAAATTATGTATATTTTAAGGATTAAGAAAAAAATGACTGCCCGCTGAGTTTCTGGCCGGATCTTCTCAGTTTGTGGCCGCGTTCCGATCCGGTGGTAGATTGTTGTATTGTATTCAAACGTGTAATTTGACAATATGTAAGTGCCCTTAAGGGGCCTATGCAGAATAAATGATTTGATTTGATTTGATTTGTTGATCGCCATTGGTGTTTCACGTTTCTCGGGAGAGGGTTTAATACGCTCGTAGTTCTCGCGAACTCTGTTTTTAAAACATTCACGGAAAGTAAAATAGGTAGTGACATCTTAGAATCATAACGTACATATAGAAGGATAGTGTCCGTACTTCGAACGTTCGAAACATGAATCTAAAAATACTATATGCGCGCAGACAATTACACACGTACACACGCACACCACTATACAAATTATGAAATCAAATTTTGTTTTTATTAACATAAATCGTCGACATACTTTTAAAAGTAATGTTAAAAATCTTTTTAAGTTTTTCAAATGTGTTGTGACACCATTTGAATGCACAAACCGTCATAATTACCTATTTATTTTTTAAGAGTTGCGTACGTCGTAAGCTCCATTAGGCTCCAATTGAAATGCTTCACTGTTTGTGCGCGAACTTACCTTCTATACGTTATTATTCTAAGAGTGACATACTGTTTGTGTGACCAATCACTACACTGGCTTTATTTGTTACTAACATTTACCTGCAACTATGTCCGTTTGTAAATAAAAAAAGTTTGCTCAGTTTGGTGGTTTCTAAAATTTTATATTTTTGGACTTCTCGTAGTATATGTATGTATGTCATCATCATCATCCGAGCCCATACACGTCCTACATTTGAGCTCGGGCTTCCTCCACTATGGGAGGGAAATTGACCTACTATACCACGCTGGTCAAACGTATTCGTCTATACGAAAAAAAATCATTTTATATTTTTTTTTGTCTGTCTGTCTGTCCGTTTGTTCCGGGTAATCTTCAAAACGGCTGGACCGATTTCAAAAATTCTTTCACCAATGGAAAGCTATAATATCAGGGAGTAACCTAGGCTATATTTTATCCCGGTATTCCCCAGACAACGGGAACTACGCGGGTAAAACGACTGAAACCGAAATGAAGCGAGGGCGGCTAGTGAAATATAAAAATACTCAATGAAGCTTTCATTTAACAACTAGTTGATTATAATTTTAATTACTGCTCTGCTGCTAACAGGTGTGAAGATTAAGATAATACACAACGGTTATTATCGAACCGTTAACTATCGCCAGATAAAAATAATTTGACGGCAGCCGTGACGTCACGCGCGAATGAGCTTGCGCATCCAATGTACTTGTAAATTAAATCATCGACTTGGTCCCAGTTCATATATTTTCTACTGAGCATTGAAAGGTCTGCTTGCGATTGCTACGTGGACCGGGTCTTTATCTTTAAGGTGGTTGAGGAGAGTGATGGCTGCTCAAGTAGTTAATTTGTGATCATTTTCCGTTCGTGGGATCTGGCCCAGTCAAAATCTTTTGCACAATATTTACGTGTCGTATTATATAGATAAAGATTTGCGTATTATATAAAACTAGCAACCCGCCCTCACTTCGCTTCGGTTTCAGTCACCGTACTCGCGTAGTTCCCGTTCCCGTGGATATACTGGGATAAAATATAGCCTATGTTACTCAGGGATACTGTAACATTCTAAGGGTGAAAGAATTATTGAAATCTGTCCAGGAGTTTTAGAGTTTATTCTTAAGGAACGTTTCCTCTTTATAATATTAGTGTAGATTACACCCTTAGAGGGTGAAAATTAAAAAATACTGAAACAAGTGTTTATTTATTTTTACTAAAGAGTATTTTTGGAGAATTTGAAGAAAATCGATGTAGATTTTTTTTCTGTTTATACAAACTTTGTTACTGCAGTTTACCCCCTAGGGGTTACGTGGTGACGTGGTGGGTTATGGGCCCGCGCGCCGTCCTTTCATCGCCCCGGACGGACAGGACCGCGCGTGCGCTTACCATAGCCCACCCAAAAAATAAAAAAAAAGGGTTTGAATTTCAAAAAACCCTTTCTTAGTAGGTTTCTACGTCACGAAAAGGAACTAATGTCAAAATTATATGTTTCTGGCTTCAGTAGTTTCGGCTCTGTGATAATTCAGTAAACTGACATCTTTCTCCCTATTTTACACCCTTAAAGGATGAATATGGACAAACGCTGAAACACGTGTTTATTTATTTTTATTAAAGAGTATTTGTGCTTAATTTGAAGTCAGTGTCTAAAGATTTTTTTTTTCTTTCCATACAAACTTTGCCGTTGCGTTTCACCCCCTTAGGGGTAGAATTTCAAAAAAAGCTTTGTTATAGAGTGCCTACGTCATAAAATGAAACTACTGTCTAAATTTCATTTTTCTAGCTTCAGTAGCTTCGGCTCATCCTGTTCCTTTATTTATGTATTATTGTTAACGCCCCCGCAACACCCCTTGCAGGTGGAATTTCGTAAAAGCCGTTCTTAGCTGACCTCTACTCGACGAAAGGAATATTTCTGCCAAATTTCAAGTCTGTACGCCTTGTGGTTCCAGAGATATGGTGATGAGTCAGTATATCGTTCGCAAAACCCGCCTTTCCTATATATATATATATATATATAGAAGATTGATCTTTTGTTAAGGAAAGGAAAAATCGAAATAAAACCTATACGAACACCTCTGACCAGCGTAGTATAATATGTCAATTTCTATCCTATTATGAAGGAAGCCTGAGTCCAGCAATAGAATCTATATGAGCTGAGATGATCTTATTAAAGTAGCTCAAAAAATATATAGACAATCTCATTGAGTTTTTTGCCGGATCACCTCATTGGCATGCGGGTTCCATTCTGTGGTACTAGATACATCTATACCAATAAATAAAATTGGAGTGTCTGTTTGTAATGTCAAAATAATGGGCTTTTTTTCATGCTCACACAGTTATTTGCACTATAAGGTAATTATGCTTTTTTTTATGGGTGGGCTATGGTAAGCGCACACGCGGTCCATTCCGTCCGGGGCGACGAAAGGACGGCGCGCGGGCCCATAACCCACCCGTACCCATGCCGCCTTCGTCGTACTATACATATGCCTAAAAATCACTTTATATTTTTTTGTTTGTCAGTTTGTTCCGGGTAATCTTCAAAACGGCTGTACCGATTTTAAAAATTCTTTCCCCACGGGAGATTTATAATATCAGGGAGTAATATAGGCTATATTTTATACCGGTATTCCCACGGGATTGGGAACCACGCGAGTAAGGCCACTGAAACCGAAGCGAAGCGAGGGCGGGTTGCTAATTTAAAATAAAATGGAGAAATCCGTGTAGTAACGTGTCCGTGTAGTTACGGAGTAAGAATACCATTCAACACTCCCTATATTACACGTGGATGTCGTAAAAGACGACTAAGGAATATAATATGGATATAACACCTATATAAGAGAAAAACTCGAAATGAAAACCAATACCAATCTGTCTGACCAGCATGGTACAGTAAGGTCAATTTCCTTCTTCTTGTGGAGTAGGCTCGAGCCCAGTAGTAGGACATATTATATGATCTGAAATCCTGAAAACAGAGAAATTACAATACTCAAATAAAAACAATAGTCAATTGCTCCTGTGGGGTTTATTTGTGGATAATAATTCTAATGGAAATCTGGAGCCTCCTCCACAAGGGAAAAAAAACTGACCTACACATGTAATATGCGGATTAAGCGTGCTATATATGTAGTTTTATTTCTGTTTTCTATATATAATATTGATCTTATCTGCTTGCTTTTGGAGGCGAACGAGCAAACGCCGGTGGTAAGTGATACGGACCTTTACCAGGCCACTGCCTACCGTGAAGTATAAAAGCATGCAACGAGTTTCGGTGATACTAAAGGCATCACCAAAACTCACCACATGAAAACACTCTCAGAAAGTTAGGGTTTCGGTTCTCTCGCTCATCGAACAAAGTGCGGTAACGAATTGCTACTACTCGGACATCGATTTTCTGCGAGTGTGTGGTACTAACTCGGACAGCACGACCTGCAGCTATAGATACTCCCGACAGTGTGGTCCTACCACAAACAAAGGCTTTTACGGTTGGTTATACTACTAAGTGCCCAGCGCTATTTCATTTTCATTAAATAAGAGAGAGAGAGACAGTTAACGAGAGCAGGTCGTAGGTGTTATCATCTTGGCCTTATTCCAATTGGAGTCAAAGCAATGTAAAATAACTCTAAAACTCTAGAGCTCTTTTACCGTAAATATTGTAAAAGTTTTAGCATAGTTTTATGACTGGCTTGCCTGATGGAACCACTTTTTAGAAATCCAAACACCATAGCTACTTTAGAAATAAAATTATTCACCGGATGGGACCAGATGAAACTGGCTCAGGCCGATTAGAAACTCCTAGTTGTCTTTTACGACACCCACAAGCAAATAACAGTTGGTAGCATTCGTAGTTCCTACCACATAACAATAGTATTCCTGTTATTACGACCAGTAAATTGTTAAGAATTATAATCACATTTAGTGACATTATACACGTGAAATTAAAAATATATAACAGGGCGGGATGTCCTAAGGTTCGGGGGTGGAGGGTGAAGAGAACGAATGGTAAAAAATATACATTTGATGGAGTGTAGTTTATCTTACAACTGGGAAAACACACTGAAAAAATATCGTGCGCCAAGGAAAATATTCGTAAATGAAAAAACAGCAGTCGCCCGCCAAGTGACATTTAGGGTTGTCAATATAGTATATGGAGTTTGAGTTTTTTGATGTGAAAGAGCTAGCTAGGGTCAACGAGGGTGAATCTGATCGTTGGCGTGGCGTAAACAGCTCGCGGCAATACGACGTCACGCTATACGACGTCACGCTATACGACGGAATACGCTATAGATTTTGGCGTGACTCGATAGATGTCACTATTTTTTGAGCCGCTCTTTTTAGTTCCTTTATCTATAATAACGTGTATTTTAGTTTTTCTTAAACATTTATATCTTTTTATATAGAATCTTTGGGCAAGTAAATATCGAATTTGATCGATATCGATCCGATAACGAAATATCGGAGACGGAGATACTCGTCGGACTCTATAGCGGGTATCGGAGACGCGGGCGGGAGGCGTAATAGTCTCGTTGAGTGAGAAGGAGAAAATCGTGAGGAAGGAGAGCACACCGTTCTGCCACTACTGCGATTGCGACGAGAACACGGCGCAGCACACATTGGATGCGTATGTCGCGCGGGCAGAGCAGCGCCGTGAATTCGTCGCAATCATCGGTGCTGACCTGGCGCTGCCAACCATCGCTAGGGAGATGATCGGCAGCATCAAGATCAGAGACACGATCGCCGTCTTCTGCGAGGCAATCATCTCGCGAACGGAGGCGGTGGATCACACGGGACTCCTCTATGGCGGTCTCCATGGTCCACCACCAGTGACTTGGGCGGCTCATAAATGCATTATTTAGTCGATTTACGCGCTAAATGAATAAATATTGTTTTAAGCAAGTGACAACCTTATTAGAATAGCGTAGTATCTCTACATAGCGACATTCCCTACATCAACACGATAAACGAGTGTTAGCAGTTCTATCAGCCATATGAAAACCCTTACAAAATATGGTTTTGATAATTTCTTCATCGACTGTGTGGAGTACAAAACCAATCATCAAAACCACCTTTACAAAACCATCTCTATCTTTCCCATGGGGATCGCAAAGCCCTAGCCGAGGTATTTGCCCTAGCCGAGGCCGCGGATGACCGGACCGGGGATTTTAGTCCATCATCCACAGAGAGGCTGAACTCGCGACGGCGACCGACGTCGCGAGACAGGGACGTCGAGTGGTGAGGGTACCCGAAAGGGTATTTCGTCGGGCCGACTACCGATGACAAGGAACTCGGCACTGGTGGCGGCGGCTCAATGACGAAGATGACGTGGGTACGGGAGGGTTATGGGCCCGCGCGCCGTCCTCTCAATGCCCCAGACGGAATGGACCGCGTCTGCGCTTACCATACCCATAAAAAAATGGGTATAACAAAAGACGACTAAGGGATACGAAATGCAGATAATATCCATATAGGAGAAGGAAAACTCTCCATAAAACACATATATCGTCATCTTATCATCATCACAGGTTATAGATGTCCCACTGCTGGGCTCGAGCTTCCTCCACAATAGGAGGAAAATTGACTTTACTATACAACGCTGGTCAGATATTTTAAATAAAACTATTTTACAGATTTTATCGCACTTTTTGATTGCCCAATGTTTCGAACACGTCCAACATCATTATTACAGAAAATGTATAATTGCTTAGTCCACCCGTGACCGGGTGGAGCTTTGATGAGCTTTGACGCTGCAGCTCAAAACGGCAGGCAATGAAATATCAAATACAAGCATGGTAAAATTCTTAAAGTGGCTGGTCAGACAGATTGATACAGGGCTTTATTTCGAGTTTTCTTCCTCTTGCATAGATGTTATATGCGTAGGTATATAAAAAATTTCAATGGATATAAATTTGAATTTCCGTGTGGCGATGGAGTAAGAATACAAATCATCATTCCCTATCTTACTCGTGCATGTCGTAAAAGACGACTAAGGGATATAATGTGCACATAAGATCTGTGCAAGAGAAGGAAAACTCGAAATGAAACCCTATACCAACATGTCTGACCAGCAAGGTATAGTAAGTTAAATTCCTTCCCATTGTGGAGGAGGCCCGAGCCCAACAGTGGGATGTATATGGGCTGCGATGAAACATAGGTGTAGCTATTTTTGATGGTGTGGAGTTAAAGAATATCCATCATCATTATCATGCTCTTGTGCTAATTTAATTATGACAGCGCACATGTCGTCCGCTCCGTGCAGGGTGACAAAAGGGTGACGCGTGACCCCATACCCCACCGTACCCTCTCTCCTTCGCCATTGGGCCGACCACCGGTTTCAAGTTCCTATACTATATACTATTGATTATACAAATGGTGACAAAGAGGAGAAAGAGGTAGGCAGGAGCGGTTATGTGGCTAAATGCCGTCACCCCTGACGATATAGACGAAGTATGGCTCGACCATAGATTGTCTAAACAATGTGTTGTTATAATATCTATAACGGCAAAACACTCACGTATTGAGATCGATTACGTCGACCCGGGTTTCGAGCACATCCGATCCTAATCATCAGAGCGAGTGCGCAATATGTTGTTAGCATATTGATACTTCAAAACTGACAACTTCATCTCGGCTTATATACGTCCCACCGCTGGGCTAAAGCCATCTCTAAAGTGGGAAGAAGATTTTCCTAATATATCACGCTAATCAGAGGGGTTGTAATAGGGTTTCATGTTGAGTTTATAGTCTCTCACATAAATATGAACTGCATATTTTTTTTACTCATCATTAACGACATTCACGGGCAAGAAAGGCAAGTTTTGAAGATTACTTCAACAACGCAGATAGACAGACAAAAAATATTGTATTTTAGGCATAGCTGTCGTTCAAATAACCATGCGAGCATGAAAAAAGTCCAGTATTTTGACATTACAAACAGATACTTCAAATTTATTTATTATCCCTTAAACTTTTAGAACACTCACGAGTAATATAGAAGGTGATAAATTGTATCCTTACTCCCTACATGTGAATTTGATTTTGTTATTAACTTATAATAGAATTGAGATTCATTTTAGCTCATAAACGTTCTACTGTTGGGCTCGAACCTACTCCGCAATAGAAGATAAATTGACCTTACTATACCATGCTGGTCAGACAGGTTAGTATAGGGTTTTATTTAGAGTTTTCTTTTCTAACATTGATGTTATATGTGTTTTATATCCCTTAGTCATCTTTTACGGCAAAATAGGGAGTGGTGAATTGTATTCTTACTCCGTCACCACACGGCTTATTAAAATTCATATTATTATAAAAATATTAAAGAATAAGGCAAGTGAAACTAGTTCACCTAGGTACTTATGATAATTATCGTACAAATTCTCGATACATTCATTGTCCTGGTAGGGGAGGTAGAAGTAAGAACTGAAACATTGTTATTCTTCGCTTACCGAGCCCAATATTTTCCGAGGGCCTAAAACAACACGCCACAGGGAAATTTTCAACAGTGTTTTTTTTTTATCGTGACGCGCCGCCGCTTCATTTGATGTTGCTGTTATCTTAGTAATCTTGTGCCTATGAGTTTTCGAGCTCTGAAATTGGTTATCTCGTTGTATTTTTCAGGCCATTTTCATTAGATTTAAATTTTGTTTTAAATATTTTTTTTTGATATACGAATACTGTTTTTATTATATTTATTATATAATTGCTTACAGGCTTAAAATTAACCGCGAATGTTTTTATAACCTGCTCAAAAAATATGAATGAATTTGATGTAAAAGTAATTTTAATTTTTTATTTTTTTTTTAATTTATTAAAGGCTTTGGCAGAACCATCAGCCTATTTAATTTTTTAATGTAGTTCTTTTTTCAAAGTATGTTACAGAGATTTTTTTTTATCTTTGTACAGGTTACTTACAATTATAGGATTTAGTGGATAAATTGATCTATATTTTCTTTGTATGTATGTTCTTAGTACATGTATTTACTATTATATGGCTACGAATACTACTAACTCAAATTGCTTGTCGATGTCGTAAAAGACGACTAAGAGCTTTGAATCATCTGATGCCTTCTGATCAATGACTGGCTGGTATTGCCCATAACATATACGCTGGCGTAGGAGTATATGTATATTGAATGAACCCCAAGTAATTGGCATTAGAGCAGGAAGATAATGGTATATCTACTGTTTATATATATATTATTGTAGAGAATAGTTGGCAATATTGGATATAGTGATGACTCTTGGCGCTAATGATTTTTTTTTTCACTTATAGGGAGCTAGCCATATGATCCTTAGAAAAATTCGCGGGTTATCGTTCCAGTAATTAGACCGCCATCCGTAAGGAAGCTGGCCGTGGGAGGACGACGCCGAAGCTACACTGTCGGTTGGTCACCATAGTCAAATACAATGTCCAGAATGGAAGCACATTTCAGGTTATAGCCCATCTTGTCAGTCACTCTTTTCACATAAGATAGTACTGTAGTCGGGCGTTCAACTGTGGGTGGTTTCACACTGTCAGTGAACATAAATATGAGTGTGTGAGTGACTGCACAGATGGCGTAGTGGTTAAGATAGCGACCTACACCACCAGTGTCGGGGGTTCGAAACCCACGCGGGACAACACTTTATGCGATCCACAAATTGTTGTTCTGAGTCTGGATGTAATTTGTGTCCGTTAATTATATGTTTGTAAAGTCCCCCGCAATACAACGATTATTTCTTTAGTGCAGTGTGTTGTCTTAAATAAAAAAAAAAATACTGGAAAAGTGTTCGTAACGTGTAGGAATCATATCAAATATAAACGTAAAAATAGTTTTATTTATAACTAGCTACTGCCCGCGAATTCGTCCGCGTGTAATAGTAATTACTTTGGGCTAACGTTTTCATTCTTTCATTTTCATAAGTTTCATCTAATCATTTACGTAGCACACGCAGCGGCGGCTCTCACAAGGAAAAAAGACCCTGATTTTAGACATTTCTCATTTCTGCTCCACTCTTATCCGTCTTAACGTGTTGATATATAACCTTATAGCTTTCCTTGATAAATGGGCTATCTAATACTGAAAGAATTGTTCAAATCGGAACACTAGATCCTGAGATTAGCGCGTTCAAACAAACAAACTCTTATATATTAGTATAGATGTGTAATACTCGCGTAAACATCAGAAGTCATTCGTTAGTAATGTTTTTTCTACTATATTAGAAATAATATTAAGATTTTTTTCTTTAATAGTTATTAAAAGCAAGTAATGAGCGTTGAATCTAGACTTTCCAATCACTCGATTTTTAAATCGATTTTTGCAGTGTCCCCCGCTCGCGCTTCGCGGATTGATTCACCGCGCGTGGACTGTCACGCACGTTCAGTCTCTGAATCCCGATACCCATTCGATTCGACATCGATTCGATATCGATACAGATTTTTTTTTCATCATTCGTTTCATGTTCTTTTTATTCTTTTTTTATGAGGCGCCCGTTTTTTGGCTCGCGTCTCGCTAGTCTCGGAGCAATCTCTTCGGTAATTCTTTTTTTATTGGTTACCTATTGTCATCGGCGGACATTGCAACGGCTTGTTTTTAGATTTATATAGACCGTTGGTTCTTAATGGTTGAATTAAATGTCCATCGGTGACCGTTAAAATGGCGACGGTGTATTTTTTTTTTTCAGAAAGTGAGGTTATAGTTTTTACGAAATTTTTCGCCACGCAAATTTATTTCAGAAAATTATATAGTTCTTGCCGTTTTCATTAAAAAAATTATATAAAACTTACTAGAAATCAATGTAAAAAGAAGATAATAAGCTAGATTCTTTTGGATAATAGATATTGCTATTAAGATCTGCATTTTTTTGTTAGTATAGCTAGCTAGCTGACAAGTTTTATACATAATGATTTCTGATCATGAATATCCAATCGACTTTTTTGCTTTGGTTACAGGAGCTGAACGATAATATCCAAGCTATCGTTATCACAAAGGCAAATTACTCACTATAGTTTAATAAGCAAAGTACTTCGCTTTACTTCGCAACGAGGTTAAGTATTGCCATCCAACGTGCCAGCTACCATCATTCTCAGCAACTTGTCTACTGGGATCAGATTATTTGAAAAAGTAATGATTTCTAATATTTAGCAAGTATTACATATCTATACAAATAAATATAATTGAAGTGTCTGTTTATAATGTTAAATTAATGGCCTTTATTCATGCTTTTACTGTTATTTGCACGATACCTATACCTAAAAACCGGTTTAATATTGTTTGGTCTGTATTTCGGTTTGTTTCAGGTAATCTTCAAAACGGCTGGACGGATTTTGATAATATTTTACTACCCATTTAGGTTACACTTTATCCCAGTAATCCCCCAGGAACCAGGTAAGGTGAAACCAAAGTACGATCACCCACGAGTAAAGTGGTGGATTGTATTCTTACTACGTCATCACAAGGAAAATTTACAAAAACAAAATGGTTTCTATTAAATTATTTTGAAGCTTGCTGCTAACTATTAACTCGTTTATGTAATTATGAGAAAAATCTTTCCGTTTGAACTGTGTGGTCTCCTAATTTGTACTAAGAGCCTAATCGATTGGCTCGCATGACCAGACATCGCGTGCTGTTAACAAGGTGAGCTCGACAGGTGTATAGCTCAAGGCATTGCTTCTGAATACGCGTTCAATCATCAATAGCTTAAGTGAATCGAGATACCTATGTTGAAATATGTATTTTCTATATAGGTACGTGAAGCAAAAACTTTGTACCCATTTTTACGAAAATTATGCAGATGGACAAATATGATATTTGGCACAGTTAAAGAATATATTGAGGAGAACTGCAGAAAACTAAAATTTGATATAATAATAAAGAAAGAAAGAAAGAAAGAAAGAAAGAAAGAAAAATAATTTATTTCTCCTTTACGGGAGGAACACGTACAATAGCATAGAATAAAAATACAATAACATAAAAAACAATAGATAATAAAAGAGAATACACAGTGAAAATAACAACATTAGAGTCCCCTTCGCAAAAGAGGAAAAGGATCGCTGCTCAGCATAATGTTGAGGTATCTACTCGGTGAAATGAATACCACAACGCTGTTATTCTGCAGCGTCCTGCAACGATCGTCAGCGATGTCCAGGCAGCAGAGTATAGAAGATACTGTCAAAACATGGCTATCCCTTTGCAAATAATAATTTATCACAATAATAACTAAAATAACAATAATCTAACCTAAAAACATGTATAAAGATAATATTAAAATAAAAGATAAGACCGTCTTAAAAATAAAAAATAAAATAAAATTACGTAGGTAAATGAACGATAGAAAAAAAGAAAGATGTATTTTTTTTAATCTGTGGCAACATTTGTGAGTTTGTGCTATCTGTGAGCGAAGCGTCTGTATGTCAAGGTATGTAGTTTTTAAGTTTCTGTTAGGCTGATGGTTCTGCCAAAGCCTTTAATAAATAAAAAAAAAAATCTGTATGTCAAGTGTATTGTTATTGTGTAGTTGTGATTAATGCGTCGCCAAATTGTAGATACAATATTTAGTAAAAGTTCAAGCAAATCAAATGTGAATTTTGAATATGTATAGTGACTCATATTCACGCAATGTAACCAATTGTTAACAAGTTGAATTTAATGAATTAGAAATGCATTAAATTCATTAAAAAAGGCATTACGCCTACAACCATGCAATTTAATACACAAACACGCTTGTTTACGGTTAAAATCTCTGGTCGAAGGGAATGTCAACCAATCATAGATAGAGTCTAATAGATATTTGTATTTATATGTATATTTACTTACTAGCTGACCCGACGAACTTCGTACCGATCTTTTTCCAATTTTTTTTTTATTATTTATCTGTTTGGTTTTAGTATTATCCATGCGGTGACAGAGTAAGAATACAATTCACTAGCCGTGTGTGTCATAAAAGACGACTAAGGGACATAATATGCATATAATATCTATGCAAGATAAGTAACACTCGGCACAAAACTAGTGAAATACAGTTTGTTGTTCAAAAGACAAGAAAATTGTGTAGCATTAAAATTAATTTAAATGAATTATGTCCGAATTATCCGTCATAGCCCGCAGAATTAGCACGTTGAAATGGCAATGGGCAGGCCACATCGTTTGTCGAACCGACAGCCGTTGGGGAAGAAAGGTTCTTAAGTGGCGACCACGAATCGGACGGCGCAGTGTAGGACGACCCCCCACTAGGTGGACTGACGACATTCTCAAAGTCGCAAGGAACCGTAGGATGCAAGTGGCGCAGGACCGTTCCGAGTGGCATTCTCGTGGGGAGGCCTATGTCCAGCAATGGATGTCTGTAGGCTGATGGATGGATGGATGGTTGGCCGAATTTCGACAACTCGGCGACCACTAGTTTTTTTAAATAGTCGACATTGCATTTAATTTATTCATCATCAGCTCAGCCCATATAAGTCCCACTGCTGAGCTTGGGCCTCTTCCACAATAAGAGAGAAATTGACCTACTATACCACGCTGGTCAGACTTCAATCGGATTTTATGTCAAGTTTTCCTTTTCTCTCATATCTGCATATCATATCCACGACACCCACGGGTATGATAGGTTGTGGCGTAGGGTAGGTAAGTGGGGTAGGGGATAGCGTAGAAATTATCTGCATTTTATAACGCTTAATCATCTTTTGCGACTCTGGCAAGAAAGTGAGAGGGGAATTGTATTTTACTCCGTCACCACACAGAGGAAGTTATCATCTATCTATCTCAGCCCAAACAGGTCCCACAGGGCTAGGTTTTATTTCGAGTTTACCTTGCATAGATGATAAATGCATTTCTTATCCCTTAGTCGTCTCTTACGATAATCCACAGGCAAGATAGGGATTAATGAATTGTATTATTACTCCAACATCACACGGAAGGAAATCTTCATATTTTATTTTAAATGTAATTAAATTATAACAATTTTCAATCCGTGTGACGGAGTAAGAATACAATTCACCATATTTTGTCTTACCCGTGAGTGTCGTAAAAGACGATTTATAGTTGTCACAAAATAAGAGGCCCGTTTTGACACTTGGTCTTACCGATGTATTTAGTGATGGATCATACGACTCAGTACTCGATACTCACGATAAATCGAATCAAGTTTATATGAGTATATAATCGATTCAAAAAGTGCATTGGATTAAAGTTCGGATTTGAAAATTTTACTTAAACTGTGATATTGTAGATATTTTGAAATGACACAATGTTACCAATGGTCATTTTTCTATCATTTAATATTTTTGTTACAATAACATTCACTCAATCACAAAAATATCGAGAAAAAGTGAATCTTCAGTCAACCATTTTCTTAAGATGATGTGCCAAAATTGTCAGTTGAGTTATGACGTCTCGAATTTTCAGTAAAAATCACTATACAGCTGTTGAAATTCTGTAATTAATTGGTTAGACCAACTACTACAATACTAGTATTCAAATTAATAACACCGGCCAAGTACGAATCCGTCTTAAAAATATATCTTGATCGATTAAGTTATCTTAACCGATTATTAATAGTCTGTGGACAATTTGAAAAAAATCGTTATGCCACAGCACTAAGTCCAGTGGGCGGTACCCGTCAATGAAAAATGTAATTACCTTCAAAACATTGCAATCGGTAAAAAATAGAAAACTTCGTGAACTGTCAAAACGGGCCTTTTATTTTGTGAAAACTATAGTGATGATTTGTGCATATAACAACTATGCAAGTGAAGGAAAACTCGAAATAAAAGCCTACACCAATGTGCCTGACTAGCGTGGTGTAGTAGATTAAAATCTTTCCCAATACGGAGAAGACTCAAGCCCAGTAGTGGGACGTATATGAGCTGTGATGATATGCGCTTTATATCCCTTAGTCGTCTTTTAGGACACCCACGGGAATTGTATTACTACGTCACCACAAAGGAAAAAGATGATTATGTGATGTACATACGTAGATTATATATCCGTTATAAAAATATTTCAAGTGTTATCATAGAAATACTATTTACAGTTCAAACTAATATTGATTTTATATAGAAACTACCAATTTTCCGCGGTTTCACCCACGAAATTCCCTTTCTGTGGAAATACTGAGATAAAATATAGCCCAAGTTACTCTACTACAGACAGTAGTAAAATATTATCAAAATCGGTCCAACTGTTTTGAAGAATACCCAGACAGACAAAATATATTTAAACTGATTTTTAGGCATAGATATCGTGCAAATAATCGTGTGAGCATGAAAAAATCGGTTCAGTGCGAGTCGAAGTCGGGCACGCAGGGTTCCGTACCATTATCTTTCAATAGGGCAAAATAATCGTTTGTTGTATGAGAGCCCCACTGAAATATTTATTTTACTTTGTTTTTAGTATTTGTTGTTATAGCGGCAACAGAAATACATATTTTGTAAAAATTTCAACTGTCAGCTATCGCGGTTCTTGTGATACAGACTGGTGACAGACAGACGGACGGACAAACAGCGAAGTCTTATTAATAGGGTCCCGTTTTTAAGCTTTGGGTACGGAACCCTAAAAACCCTACTATTTTGACATTACAAACAGACAATTCCAATTTTATTTATTTACTAGCAACCCGCCCTCGCTTCGCTTCGGTTTTAGTCGTTTTACCCGCGTAGTTCCCGTTCCTATGGGAATACCGGGATAAAATATAGCCCTGATATTATAGCTTTCCATTGGTGAAAGAATTTTTGAAATCCGTCCAGCCGTTTTGAAGATTACCCGGAACAAACAGACAGACAGACAGACAGACAAAAATTTTTTAATTGCTATTTTAGGCATAGGTGTCGTGCAAATAACCGTGTGAGCATGAAAAAAGCCTATTATTTTGACATTACAAACAGACACTCCAATTTTATTTATTGGTATAGATATACATACAGAAATACATCATCCAATTAGTTATATTTAAACGTGATGGCAAATAAAAGCCATTGAAGTACATAACTGTAATAGCACTAATGTTATAATTACGTTTCGGATGTAATTGAGTTTCTTCATCTACCAATAAATAAAATTGGAGTGTCTGTTTGTAATGTCAAAATAATAGGCTTTATATTTTTTTTGTCTGTCTGTCTGTCTGTTTGTTCCGGGTAATCTTCAAAACGGCTGGACTAATTTAAATAAATCTTTCACCAATGGAAAGCTATAATATCAGGGAGTAAACTAGGCTATATTTTATAGCGGTATTCCCACGGGAACGGGAACTACGGGGATAAGGCGACAGAAACCGAAGCGAAGCGAGGGCGGGTCGCTAGTGAAATATAAAATAGTTGTAAATAAAACTACGGATTTTATCGCGTTTGTATTTGATTGCCCGACAATGTTTAGAATACTTTACAGCGTTCATGGTCACGGGCGGACTAAGTAAGATATCAGATGTTCAGACATTTAACGTATTCGAAACGTCCGGCAACCAAAAATCGATATGCGATAAAATCCGTAAAGTAGTTTTATTTTTACAACAAGTTTCTTCAATTGGAATGTGAGAGAATTGGCAGTAATATTGCGATATTTATGTTCTTATTTTCTTTTTCTTTCCGTGTGGTGACGGAGTAAGAATACAATTCATCACTCGCTATCTTACCCGTGGATGTCGTTAAAGACGATTAGGGATAATGCTTACTAATATTATAAACTAGCAACCCGCCCTCGCTTCGCTTCGGTTGTAGGTTATAGTCGTTTTACCCGCGTAGTTCCCGTTCCCGTGGGAATACTGGGATAAAATATAGCCTAGTTTACGCCCTGATATTATAGCTTTCCATTGGTGAAAGAATTTTCGAAATCCGTCCAGCCGTTTTGAAGATTACCCGGAACAAACAGACAGACAGACAGACAGACAAAAATTTTTTAATTGCTATTTTAGGCATAGGTGTCGTGCAAATAACCGTGTGAGCATGAAAAAAGCCTATTATTTTGACATTACAAACAGACACTCCAATTTTATTTATTGGTATATATATGCGAAAGTACGTTTGTTTATTTGTTACGCTTTCACGTCTAAACCACCGAACCGATTTCAAAAATTCTTTCAACAATGGAAAGCTATAATATCAGGGAGTAATTATAAGCTATATTTTATCCCGGTATTCTCACGGGAACGGTAACCACACAGATAAGGCGACCGAAACCGAAGCAAAGCGAGGGTGAGTTACTAGTTATATGGATATTTAACATCTATGCAGCAGAGGGAAAGCTCAAAATAAATCCTATGCCAAGTCGTCTGACTAGCGTGGTATAGTAGAAAAATTTCCTTTCTATTATGGAGGAGGCTCGAGCCCAGAAGTGGGACGTATATGAGCCGACAGGGTATTCTTACTTGCTGTCTTCCCACTTAAATCATAACATCCACTCATACATATCCCATGGCCTAAAGACACCTTCAAAATATTGAGGAATTTTGACTAGCATGTTGGTTAGACGCGCGTTATCACACAAAAAAAAATATCTATACCAATAAATAAAATTGGAGTGTCTGTTTGTAATGTCAAAATAATAGGCTTTTTTTATGCTCACACGATTATTTGCACGACACCTATGCCTAAAATAGCAATTAAAAATTTTTGTCTGTCTGTCTGTCTGTTTGTTCCGGGTAATCTTCAAAACGGCTGGACCGATTTCAAAAATTCTTTCACCAATGGAAAGCTATAATATCAGGGCGTAAACTAGGCTATATTTTATCCCGGTATTTCCACGGGAACGGGAACTACGCGGGTAAAACGACTATAACCTATAACCGAAGCGAAGCGAGGGCGGGTTGCTAGTATATAAATATAAATGACTGCACAAATGGCCCTACAGTACCAGTGTTGCAGGTTCGAATCTTACGCACGACAACACTTTGTGCTATCTATAAATTATTGTTCTGAATCTGGATGTAATTTGTGTCCGTTAAATATGTTTGTATAATATTGTTTCCGTGTGGTGATGGAGTAAGAATTCACCACTCCCTATCTTGCCCGTGGATGTCGTATAAGACGACTATGGGATGTAATATACACATAACATCTGTGCAAGAGAAGGAAAACTCGAAATGAAACCCTATACCAACATGTCTGACCAGCATGGTATAGTGGTCAAATTCTTTCCCATTGTGGAGGAGGCCCGAGCCCAACAGTGGGACGTATGTGAACTGCGATGAAATATGTTTGTAAAGTCCTCGCGCTACAAGGATTATTTCCTTAGTGCGGGGTGTCTTAAAAAAACAAGAATAATAATATAATAGGTGTTAGAACCACACTGCCGATAGACTTCTCACTACAGCCGCGGGCCGGTTCGTCCGGGTTTTTTTTTTGTTCAGAAGTTCCAAAATTTCTACAGAAACAGGATCATGTCATTACCTACAAGATGGTAGAGGTAATTAAATGTAAATAAACTTTAAATGAAAATATCTTGAATTTTCATAAATAATGCGAAGAAACTTTTTCCCCGACCTAATATATAGGTAGGTATGACCCAACAGACGCTGTTCTGTTCAAAGCTAAAAAAAAAGGATTTCTCCTAAAATCGAATGCAGCGCCACCTATCAGAAACAATTATTAAACTAAACCGTTCTCGAATCCCCTAGAACACACATTAAAAATTGATCAAAATCTGTGCAGCTGTTTAGGAGTCCAGTCACACATACGAACAGAGAAATTATAAATACAAAGATAGACCTTCAAGAGGCTATGGTATCTTTAGTTTTTAAATATTTTCTTCTCTGTTCATATAATACTATTATTCAACATTGATTCTTTCTGGCTGATGATATTAATTCTTTGATTTTGTTCGTAGATATTATTTCGTCGTTTTAACGACATCCACGGGCAAGTAAAGAGGTAATGAATTGTATTCTTACTATATGATCACACAGAACTATTTATGTATCTCTGTAAACTAGTGGTAGCCGTGTGGTCGAAATTCAGCCATAATTAATTTTAATAAATTTTTCCGCTACACAATTTTCTTTAATTTTATTTATGTATAATTGTAAATTGAGCAAGCTGTATTTCACTAATAACTAATATATAAGCACAAATTTCTATTAGACATTGTCATCATAATTTATGATTGTTTGACATTCAGTTCGACTAAAGATTTTAACCGTAAACAAAAGTGTATAAGCGTTGCTACGCAACGATTGCTTTGTAGTGTGCGTAATGTCTTTTTTAATGAATTTAATGTTTATTTAATCCATTATTATATAAAATTTCACTTTTATGCACTTCTCCTAATTATATACTTCAACTGTGCCAAATTTCATACTTGTCCATTCACGTAATTTTCGTAAAAGCGGGTACAAAGTTTTTGCTTCACGTATTAATAAATAGATATACAGAAGTATGTGATAACCTTAGAATAATAACGTATACTTAGAATAATAACGTATAGAAGGTAAGTTCACGCACAAAAAGTGAGGCATTTCAATTGGAGCCTAATGGAGCTTACACCGGAACCGTTCCGTAATGTACAAGGCATTGTACTGCACGAACGTACGCAAGTCTTAAAAAATAAATAGGTAATTATGACGGTTTGTGCATTCAAATGGTGTCATAACACATTTGTAAAACTTAAAAAGGTTTTTAACGTCACTTTTAAAAGTATTTCGACGATTTATTATGTTAATAAAAACAAAATTTGATTTCATAATTTGTATAGTGGTGTCGTATGTACGTGTGTAATTGTCTGCGCGCCTTTAGTATTTTTAGATTCATGTTTAGAACGTTCGAAGTACTGACACTATCCTTCTATACGTTATTATTCTAAGCCATTATTATATGAAATTTCACTTTTATGCACTTACCTTCTATATGTTATTATTCTAAGCGAAAACTATTTACAAAATCAACGATAGAAGAGGACCACCTACATTTAAATTCGAGCCCAAGTGATTGCTATAAAGGCAGGCTGATGATGATGATATTACAAATAACATGAATTACTCTTGACAAGAGAACAAATTGCGGTAAATTGTTAGAAAGGCCGCCATTAATTCATTAAACGACTGATTGGTTAGCTTTTAATATTGCGCCATTTGCAATGGCATGTGGAGAATGGTCATTCATTATTTAATTGGAGCGAATATTAATGGTTATTTTGTGTTTTTTTCTAATAAATATGATGAACAGTAAACAGCCTGATGGAAAGTGCTAATTAAATATAAAACTACCGTAAAAAATGCTCTTCCGCATCATAAAAATAAACTGCATGGAATATCTTGTTTCTTTTTCAATTGACTTCAAAACAGAAGGTGATTAATTCGAATGTTAATATTTTTAGAAGAATTAGTATTTTTAACTGACTTCAAAAAAGGAGGAGGTTTCTCAATTCGACCGTATATATGCTTGTTTTATGTTTATTCGCGGATAACTTCGTCGTTTATTAACCGATTTTGATGATTATTTTTTTGTTGGAAAGGGTATACTTTCCAAATGGTCCCATGAAAATTTTATCGTAATCGGATAAGCGGTTTTTGAAAAATCAACAAAAATCTAAAATTTTATCTACGTTGTCTACATAATAGAAAGCAAAGTTTTTTGCAAAAACTAATTATTTTGTTTGAAATCTGAAATGCTCTCATTTAAATGTTCGTAAGATTTCTTGTAGTGAGAATATAAGTATACAAGCCATCGCCCCATATCTTGTCCGTATTGTATAAAACAACTAAGCGATATAATGGCTTACATTATCGAGACAAGAGATGAAAAACTCCACATAAAATTATGTGGTTTTTTTTTTGGGGTAGGCTGCGGTCGGCGCGCTCCTCGCACCACTCCGTCCGGGGCGACAAGCACGCACACCCGCAACCCACCCCACCTGCACGTCGCCTTCGTCGTTGTGCCGACCACCGGAGCAGGGTTACTTGTCATCAGTGGTCGGCCCGACGGAATACCACCTACTTGGGGTACCCTCCCATCGACCGACGTCCCCCCCCTCGGGGAGGACGTCGGTCTTGCCTCACGCGGTCGGCCTCTCGGCAGGTGACGGACTAATTCCCCGGTCACGTCACCCGCGGCCTTCGGCTAGGGCGGCATGAGGCGCATAAAATTATGTGGTAGGACCACGCTGTTGATTATCGTTAATCTACAGTTACAGTCGCGGGCAAGTCCGTCTGAGGTAGTACCGCACTCTCACCTTACCTCTCAAAAACTAATTTAGTTTTATGATTTATGATTATGATTACCGTGTGATGACGGAATAAGAAAACAATTTACCACCCCCTTTCTTGCCCGTAGGTGTCGTAAAAGACGAATAAGGGATTAAAGATGCTTATAGCATCTAGGCAAGGGAACTCGAAATAAAAACCATATATCAACCTGGCTAACTAGCGTGGTATTGTAGGTCAAATTTTCTGTCGTTATAGAAGGAGCTTGAGCCCAGTAGTGAGAAAGATACAAATAGAGGATTAATTCCCGGTCCGTTCACTCGAAACCTCGGCTAGGGCGGGATCATATGCAGATCTATAGGCGAAGCAATGGACGATAGAACGCTGAATAATATTAATGAAAATATCATAAATATATAGTCAGACAAAGAGACAGCTAGTTGTCTTATTCATTTTCATCATTTCAGCTCATAAATCCACTGCTGAGCTTCTGGATAGGAGTGAAATTGACCTGGTCCGCTGGTCAGACGGGTTGGTATAGGGTTTTGTTTCGAGTTTTCCTTCTCTTGCATAGATATTATATGCGTGTCACATCCGCGGGCAAGATAGGGGGTGATAAATAGTATTCTTACTCCGTCACCACACGGAACAATGACAAAATCATAACTGCATAGACAAAGAGACAGCTAGTTGTTTTATGTATATGTAGCTATAAGTATCGTAATTGTGTTCACAGTGCGGTCGTTCTAGATAGGTTTATACAAAATAATGTAAGTGGAAATCCCAAGTTCCAGTTTAATACTTACCATAAGATCATCACGGCGTAACGAGCGTGTGCGGTTAGCGAATACTTTAGATGAAGATTTTTTTTGGCTGTAAAAAAATCATTAAAATCTTTGTCAGTTATTTATGATAACGATCTTTGTCGATTGCCTGCCAAAGCCTGTAAGTAGTCTTGATATTGATGGCGATTGTCAAATATCGGTATTATAGATTCGTCGATAACAATATTTGGAAGTCTATTAATCTTTAGGGTTAAAATATCAAGAACGTCGAGAGGAGAGGATACTCCCTCCGCATATTCCGTCTGGTCGGCCACTGAAGACAAGGAACTCGGCTCCAGTGGTCGGCCCAACGACGAAGGCGATGTGCTATGGGTGGGTTACAGGGCCGCACGCTGCCCCCCTGTCACCCCGGACGGAGCCGGGCAGCGCGTGTTCTGATAACCCACCCCAAAAAAATAAAAGGGTTAAAATATGAAATTGCGATGTGACGAGTGTGAGGGGATGATACAATAACCTACCATCCGGGATGTAATTGCATCATCATCATCAACTCATGAATGTTCCATATTGGGAATGAGCATACTCCACAATAGAATCCTACTATACTACACTCTTCAGACGGGTTGGTGTAAAATTTTATTTCGTGTTTGCTTTCTTTGAATGGATATAGTACAGTAAAGCAATGCGCTGATGACGATGGTAATTAGTCCAGGAATACTTCAGATGTCTCGTGACTAAGGGTGTTGCACCGTATTCCATGTTCAATTTATAACAATAAGACCGTTTATGACAATAAGACCATGTTCAATTTATGACAATAAGAGCCTTGGGACTATTGATCTCCTATACTGGACTTCATCTCAGCCCATATACGTCCCACTGCTAGGCTCAAGCCTCCTCCACATTGGGAGGGAAATTAACCTTAATATACCATACTGGTCAGACAGGTTGGTATAGGGTTTTGTTTCGAATCTTCCTTCTCTTGCATAGATGGTATATGCGTATTATATCCCTTAGTCGTCTTTTACGACATCTACGGGTAAGATAGGAAGTCGTGAATTGTATTCTTAGTCCGACACCATACAGAAAGTACTGGACTTAGGTCTTCTCATTTATGAGAGATAATAACCATAATTGTCATATTTTACAGGCTAAATGGCCATCGAAGCGGATGTTTTGAGTTTATTAGAAGAATGTCTATACCAGGTGGTTGGACTAAAACGACTGAGAATTTAATTGTGTTAGGGTAGCAATCCGATCAACGCTGACTGGGAATGGACAGAGTTAATGTGCTTGCAGACCACCGAAAGCGAGGCATCGTTGCAACTGGTTCATGCAATTCACGATGAGGGAATAATACGACAAAGTATTCGCCATCTTTCCGTCACCCTGAACGTTTCAAGTGCGATGTATCTAGGGTTGCCACCTTTTATTTGCGTGAATAAAGTAGATTGCTTAAAAAATAAGAAAAAATAAAGGACATTACGTCCAAATATTTTTGCTTTGCTTTGGTTTGCTACATGTTTTACTTTAAAGGATATTTTTAATTATATTCAGATAACTTCAATAAATAATTATCACTGCTAAACAGCATCGGTGTACCTTAAATATACAGGACATAACCCTATATTATCCATAACCTGAGACATCCTGTATTTTAGAGTAAATAAATATATTTTTAAGAGATTGAATGACACTAAGTTTAATTTAAAAATTAATCCGACACAAATCAACCCACGCGAAATAAAGTATTTTCGCGTACTTTATTATTCACATAAAGTATAAAGTACAATTACCCGAAATAACCTACAATACTTTATAATAAAGTACGGGTGGCAACCCTAGATGTATCCAAATTATAGGCCGTCAAAAAAATGAGAATTACTCACTCTCATGCCAGTTCTTTTTCTTTCAAGAGTAATACTCTTGCTAGTAAACATGCAAATAGCGCACCTGATGGAAAGTGATAATGGCCCTTATGGACCTTTGGTAGGTCGCTGGCTACCGTGACGAAGGTAAAAGGAGTGTGAATATGTGCAATGAGGTTCGATAATACTAAAGGCCTTGATGCCTTTAGTAGATCAGCTTATGCCTTTAGTATTACCGAAACTCATTGCATACATTCACAGTCCTTTTACCTTCACACACTTTCATACTCACATTTTGGTAATCCAAAAGGCACCACTCGGCAACATCCAACAGTTAGGTAAGTTATAGTATTCTGTTCAAACGATGTGTAAATTTGACAATATGTAAGTGCCTACTAAAAAAAACTCGATAAGATTTACGAAAACTAAGATATTTCATGTTTTCGAGTCATTATTTTGTGATAGAGTATATGAAATTGTAAAAGTTATCCTCAACTATTTGAGGTTGGACTTTAACCTCGAATAACTTTTAAACGAGTCAATTTAGCAAAAAATTATGTCAGACCTTTTTTGTATATCGTTAAATTTCCTACAAGAATATGTATTGATTTTTACGAGATATTAATTCGTTCGAGTGCATCAAAAATCCAAACAATAAAAAAAACATTCCTATGTTATTTAAATGGGAAATCAAAAATCACAATGAGCGACCTCTTAATATTAATATTAAGGGCTGAAACTTTACCAGAATTTTTTTTCGTCATCTTGGACGATATTTTAGTAGTAGCTAAAAAAAAAAAATAAAAGTTATTTTTGGCACACCTTAGTAAGTGCCCTTAAGGGGCCTATGCAGAATAAATGATTTGATTTGAATTGGGTTTTCGCTCACCGAACGAAGTGCAGTAACAAATAGCTACTAAGTACTCGGGCGTTGATTTTTTTGGAAGTCTGGTACAACCCTTTATGCACAGGCCTGTGGCTGTAGTCAGACGATTATCGAGTGTGGTCCTATCACATATATTTCTACGCTTCCTATGAGAAATTTATAGTGATACATTTTCTTATACCATGATTACAGGAATAATGGCGATGAAAGCGTGATAAAGAAGAAAGCAACGTCAAAATTATGATGATGGGTACCACACGCCTTACTTTCACGAAACAAAAATGCCCTTTGACTGAACTACTACTTTTGAATTAGTTCTCTCACTACCGACTAATGATTGAAGGCACTTAACGATTGTACCCATCAGACATTTTGGTATGAGCTTCCGTCTGTACGAGCGTGACTTAGGCAAGTACGTGAAACACTACAAGATATGCGATACCAAATATTTAACATAACCAATTATATAGTATACTAGCAACCCGCCCTCGCTTCGCTTCGGTTTTAGTCGTTTTACCCGCGTAGTTCCCGTTCCGGGAACGGTGGGAATACCAGGATAAAATATAGCCTAGTTTACGCCCTAATATTATTGCTTTCTATCGGTGAAAGAATTTTTGAAATCGGTCCAGCCGTTTTGAAGATTATCCGGAACAAACAGACAGACAGACAGACAGACAGACAGACAAAAAATTTTTAATCTGTATTTTAGGCATAGGTGTCGTGCAAATAACCGTGTGAGCATGAAAAAAGCCTATTATTTTGACATTACAAACAGACACTCCAATTTTATTTATTGGTATAGACTAGCTGATCCAACAAACGTTGTTCTGTTTAATTCTAAAAAAATAGTAAAAGGAATTCTCCTTGAAATCTATCGCAGCGCCACCTACCGGGTCCAATTGTGTCTCCAATTATCTAAACCATCCTCGAATTCTTTTTTATATAAAAAATTTATCAACATTGGTCCAGCCGTTTAGGAGGAGTTCAGTGACATACATACGTACACAAGAAATTTATATATAAGATACTAGCTGACCCAACAGACGTTGTACTGTTCAAATAAAATAAAAGAAATTCTCCTTGAAATTGACAGCAGCCCCCACCTACCGGGCCTAAATGTGAATCTAAACCATTCTCGAACCCCCTTGAACACACACAAAAAATTCATCAACATCGGTCCAGTCGTTTGAGAAGAATTCAGTGACATACACACGTACACAAAAAAAAATATAAAGATATTGTTCTATGAAATTCTATTGTGTATAAAATATTAAAATGTAGGTCAGATTTCATAGTATATGCTTCCCAATTAATGTAATTTTTTAGCGAATGTTCATCTATAAAACTGTCGAAATCTACTATTGGACATAAGTCTCTCCAAGGTTGCGTGTATTGTCCATGTTGGCAGCTGGCGACTATATCTCGCCCCGCTAGTTAGCGCTGGCAGGGCGATATCCAACTGGACGTTGTTGGCTCGAGAGGCCTCGGTTCGATGTTCGGACCGTTGAGACCTTTGGGCCGGTGCTGATGGAATGATTAGGTCGATCGCCGACTGGTGCAGGTGTTGACAGGGCGTGATTGCTGTGAGATGTATACTAGCTGTGATAATGATGATGTTATTTTTAGTAATAATTTAAAACTATAAATAATAGCAATAACATTTAACTGCAACGCTTACCTTTAAATAAAGCTACCGGTAAATAACACGGAACATTTTATATGATCTTTACTTAGAGTGATCACATAGTAATACAAGCTTAACAATCGGACATCTAATCGATTTCTATCTCGATTAGCGTTTAGATCGAATCCACTTAATATATACTATTGTGGAATGCGTATTATATCATTCGTAAGTTTTAATTACTAATATCTGATTGACCTGACGGAGCTTTGCTCGGTATATTTTTGTTGTATTTTTGCCGAATTTATTTAGATATTAATAAAAAAGAAAAATAAAATAATGAAAAATATATCAAAAATTACAAAAACAGATTAATAATAACACCGAGATTAGATCCCACGCTGTTTGAATTCCAAAACAAAACAAAAATAATACTGGACAACTTCCCAACTGAGCTATTGACACTCTTGACAGCGACGACGAAATTCGAATTCATATTCAATAAAATTTTATGTCATTGTATTGATTAGCTAAAAACACCGACAAAACAACGTTTTTTTAAATAAAACCTAGCTAGATCGATTTTTTGGCTCTGAAACCTCTAGTATGCCATATGCTTCTATACGTTATTATTCTAAGGATAGTGTCAATACTTCGAACTTTCAAAACTTGAATTTAAAAATACTAATGGCGCGCAGACGATTACACACGTACACACGCACACCACTATACAAATTATGAAATCAAATTTTGTTTTTATTAACATAAATCGTCGAATTACCTTTAAAAGTAATGTTAATAATCTTTTTATATTTTTCAAATGTGTTGTGACACCATTTGAATGCACAAACCGTCATAATTACCTATTTATTTTTTAAGAGTTGCGTACGTTCGTGCAGTGCAATGACTTATACATTACGGAACGGTTCCGGTGTAAGCTCCATTAGGCTCCAATTAAAATGCCTCACTTTTTGTGCGTGAACTTACCTTCTATACGTTATTATTCTAAGATTAAATGTTTGTTAATTGCAAGTTCATTAATAACATCAACATCAACAAAATGAAACGTAAGTTAATTTCATTCGCGCCAAAATACATTTTGTAAATTATAACTCAATAATAGAATATGTAATTAGATGTAAAATTCCAAAACATTAATCTCTTTAATGTTATTCCCGCCAAATTAGCTGTCGCTGTCATAGTTTTCGGCACGCGAATACAACGCGTGGTTCTGTTATCTGTGGTTTAATAGCCGCGCGTGCGAAACGTCTAGAAACAGTTACAATTTAAAACTTTAAACGTAATTAAGGTCACGACACCTGTTTAGGAACACCGTACCCAAAGTAATTGAGTGCCGAGTAAGTACATAGTAATTGATAGAATGAGTCAATTTTAAAGTTGTTTTTATTGTAATTATAAAATTTAATATATTTTGCTTTTATTTTTAAGATATGCTAATAATTTTTAATGCTTCAGTCCTGATCTCTTGAGTTTCGCTCAAGATAATTTTGATATACGTCCTTAAACAATCTTTCTGGTTAGATTAAACTCACATAAGTTTACCTTTACCACAGACTAATAAATTTAGACAGATATTGAAGTAACCGAAATTAACAATAATAAAAAGCAAAGCAATACTATGTCGAAGAGTAATACTAAGTAGAATAGGAATGCCACCTGGTAAAATCTGTGATCTGTTATGCAGGCGATCGGCAGTAAAATTTAGCAACATGTTTTACTTCTCTTCCACGTGCGTTAGAGGCAAAAGACATCCCAGATAGTACAGACTACCTATAAATTAGGACAAGGCCACCCATGAAAATAGGGATAAGACCAAGCCTTTAATATCAAATTAATGGTCCAATATTAGAATAGATATTATAGTAATTTTTCATTACATTATCACCTTCTAAGGGCTGTGATTATTTGCCTAAAAGTTAAATTAGGTCACACCTAGTTCAAATCGTTCAGAACGACAGAAGCTCACCATTTGAGCAGGTTGCCAGTAAAAGTTGTTCTGTGGCTACTCTTCTAACCTCAATAGAAACGAAGACCAGGTTAGGCCAATATGTGTGCGCAAATCACGTCTTACTTCACCCAATACCAATATGATGTACAGGTGTAGGTGTAGGCTAGTATAGTGTAGTGTTCTGCAAATCGAATCTTTCTTCTTTTTCTTTCCAACACATACGTACCAATACTGACTAAGAATCTCCCCTACAAGTGACCTAGTACTCCACGCTGATCATCATCATCATTACCATCACAGCTCATTTTCAGTGTTGGGCCTCGAATCTCCTCCATAATGGGAGGGAAATTAACTTACTATACCACGCTACTCAGACATATAGGATTTTATTTCGAGATTTCCTTTTCTTGCACAGATGATATAAGCTTATCGTATCCCTTAGTCGTCTTTTACGATACCCACGGGCAAGATAGAGGATGGCAAATTGTATTCTTACTCCTTCCCCACACAGAATTCATCATCATCATCTTAGTCCATATACGTCCCACTGTTAGGCTCGGGCCTCCTCCACAGTGAGAGGGAAATTGACCTACTATGCCACGCTGGTCAGACGGGTTGGCATAGGGTTTTGTATTGAGTTTTCCTTCTCTTGCTTGGATGTTATCTGCATATTATATCCCTTAATCGTCTTTTACGATACCCACGGGTAAGAGAGGGGGTGGTGAATTGTATTCTTACTCCGTCACCACACAGAATTAGATGGGTTGTATTGTAGGGTTTTACATCAAGATATCTTTCTCTTGTATAAATTATATTAAAACTCCTAGGCATTTTTTACGACCGTAACGACTAAAAAGGGTAATGGTGAATTGTATTGTAACTGCATCACCACACGGGAAATTCAGTGGAAAGTGTCTTTACACGTATACTCATAATGATTTCTGATGTTTACGCGAGTATTATACATTTTAAATAAAACTACTTTACGGATTTTATCGCGTTTGTATTTGATTTTTGATTACCTGACGTTTCGAACACTTTACAGCGTTCATGGTCACGGGTGGACTAAGATGTCTCACGTCCAACAAGTCATAAAACGTATACTCATTAAATGAGTATACGTTTTATGTTATTCAATGGCAGAGAGGCAAAACTATTGTAATATTATTTTTGTAAAATTGGTTCTGTTATGTTTTAGGTTAGATCTGAAAAGTGTGTCAACTATGGAATAATCTCTTCTATGGTGAGCCTTATATTCGACATTCCACGTCAAAGGCATGATGTATGGATGGAAGGAAATATGTATTAAAGTTAATTTTCTTTAAGTAGTCCATAATATTTCATCTGTTTAAAATTCACGTAATTAACAACAGACAATTAAAATTTGTCTGGTAAGAAATGTCAGCATATTGAATGGTTTGTCACTGAGCTATTAACTATTGACATTAGCGGTCACAATTCGCAATTATCTACATGAGCATTTTACAGATTTAACGTTCATCGCCACAAAACTGTTTATTTTTCACGTCTATGCCTCAAACGACACGTTTTTCAACGGTTGTGTGGTTTCAGATTTGTTTATGGTCAAATGTAGATTATTTTGACTTAAATTTAAAGTAATTTGAATTTAGAATAAGGTATATGTTGGACTTGTAGTTTAGGCAAATAGAGGTTTTTTTAGCGGGAACAGGCAAGTGTCAGGGGTCTTGCATTTTATTCAATATCTTAGTGTTCAAACATATTATATTAAATAATTATTATGGCATTTTATGTTATATGATGCACAAAAGTGTGGGGGTGTCGTGAATATTATATAAGAATACTTTACATATGTTTTCGTTTCCACTAAATTTCTCTCATTCTATTAAGAATGTGGCCATGACACTGAAAACAACGGCTCGTATTAGGAGTTGATTGTCAAGAAAAAAGAAAAGAAGAAGGTAAATGTTAATAAACGAGTTATATCATAAATATGTGTTTTATTATATAATACTCTTACTAGGTTCGGTTTATTGCGGTTAGAATCAAATTAACCAAACTTTAGCAAACCGTTTCATTTTAGGACATAGTAGCCTTTCCGTGTGGTAACGGAATAAGAATACAATTCACTATACTCTCTTTTGCTCGTGAGTGTAGTAAAAACGACGATACAATGTGCATATAACATCTATGCAAGAGAAGCAAAACTCGAAATAAAAGCCTATGTCAACACGTCTAACTATCGTGGCATCGTAGGTGAATTTCCCTCCTATTGTGGAGGAGCTTAACCCATCTCGAACCCAGTAGTGGGACGTATATGAGCCGACATGATGAGTAGGTGAATCAGGTATACCTTTTATTCTATCACTCCTCATATTAAATAGAAGGATAATAAGATATTCGCAATCTTTTATCTTACTATTAGACTATTATCGTATTATATGCCATTAATTAAATTTACTGCATTATGTTTTATTTGAAAAGTCATTTAATATGTTTATCTTCAATCTATTCTAAACTCTCCGTGCGGTGACGGAGTAAGTATACAACTCACCACCCCCTTTCTTGCCCTTGGATGTCGTAAAAGACGATTAAGGGATATAATATGCGTATAAAATCTGTACATGAAAAAGAAATGACTGACCAAGTCAGACTGGTTGGTATAGGATTTTATTTTGATAAATTTAATGACAGTCACAGTCTTAAAAAATATTTTTATTGTAATTAAAGAGTATTATTATATTATTACTCTATCAAATTATTATACTCTATCAAAAAGTAATTTTAAGATTTTTTTACATAATCTAAAATACGCAGGCATTAAAAATCTCCGCAAAATGTACTAGATTTATAAAATAAAATTGGCAAATACTAATTTTGAAAAAATAAAAATAAAATACAAAATTGTAATTTTGTTGTCAAGTTCGTGACTTAGCATAATTTTCGCGGTTTTTTTAGAAAGCTAAGGTTGACCACAAACCACTGTCTAGTTCAAACTAGTTCGTGGCGGCTATCTTAAAATAGACTAATGATGTCTGATAGTAACTGACTACAAGCGTATTAACTTCCGTGTGGTGACGGCGTAAGAATACAATTCACCACTCCCTATCTTGTCCGTGGATGTCGTAAAAAACAACTATGGGTTATAATACGCATATAACATCTATACGAGAAATAAAACCCTATACTAATATGTGACAGCAAAGGGCCAGTAAGGCCAATTTCCCTCCTATCCACAAATTGTTCTGAATCTGGATGTAATTTGTGTCCCTTAATTATGTTTGTAAAGTCCCCCGCTACACAAGGATTATTTCCTTAGGGCAGGGTGTGGTTTTTAAAAAAAAAACTCAAAATAAAACCGTATATCAACATGTCTGACTAGAATGGTTAAATTGCCTTCCTATTGGGTAGGAGACAGCCTAGCTGTGGGACATCTATGAGCTGAGACGAATAGCCTATGATAAGAATAGATGTAATTTTGCGAGATTGCATCTAACCAAGTTGTTTTTATAATATTATTAAAGTGAAAATTTCTATAGGCAGGTTTGGTTGAGGAGTAGACAAGTTCATGTAAGTCGTCATGAACATGGTTATATGACGTGTTAAAGCTAACACTATAGTTAATGCCGCCCTAGACGAGACCGCGGGTGACTGGACCGGGGATTAGTCCGTTACCAGCAGAGAGGCAAACCGCGCGAGGATGACCGATGTCCCGGGAGGGGCGTTGGAAAGGGAGAGTAGCTGAAAGGACGGACCCGATGACACCACGGACTACAAGGAACTCGGTACCGATAGTCGGCCCAATGGCGAAGGAGAGGGATTACGGTGGGTTATGGGGCGGCTCGTCATCCTTTCGTGCCCCGGACGCGGACCATAACCCACGCAAAAAAAAAATCTGTAGCTATATCAATGTCACACGGCAGGTAGATGTCAAAACAAGATAAATGCAAAAAGTTTTGATAATTTAGAATATTTAAAAATGACAACTTTTTGTTCATTGTTTTAAGTTGTCACTTCTGTTTCCACTGCTGCGTTTTGTGGGTAAGTAGCATATCTAATATAATCTGTATTAATTGTATGTTTATAACTCCCCTTCGACACAAATATTTACCTTTGTGTGAAGTCAAATTTATCACTTTTATTTGTCTCAATCATATTAGCGTCAGCTGTCTAGATTGAACAATGTTAATAGAGAGGATGGCTGGGTATTACCATCAAGCTGGGATCCTGTTATAAACATAATTAAAATAAATCCAAAGAGACCACCACAAGACTGCATGATACTGTGAGCACTTATTGTACAGATTTGACCCACAATAATAATAGTTAAAGATAATTTTATAAATCAAAAATCTTTTAGTAAGACAAAGTAAGCCGCATCTAAAATTAAAAATCAATATTAACTTAGCATCATGTCCCCTGAGTTTTCTTGCCGGATCTTTCTCAGTGTGGCCGCGTTCCGATCTGGTGGTAGTATATTAGTTTTGTTAGTTTTAAATCAACAAATTGTAACAATAATTGCTACAAATTTAATAATTAAAAATTACTAACCATAAACAATATAATTTTTTCATATAGAATCATTTTCTTCTTACACTGGCAATAAATTTGTACTAAAATGTGAAAAAAACAATTTAATAAATTTATAACTATTTTCTGTATCGGGTAGATAATTATAAATGTCTGTAATAACGATTACTTGTTGGACGTGAGACACCTTAGTCCGCCCGTGACCATGTATGCTGCAAAGTGTTCGAAACGTCGGGCAATCATAAATCAAATACAAACGCGATATAATCCGTAAAAGTAGTTTTATTTACAATGTTAACAGATCATGGCGTGGTTCGGCTACTAGTTGGCAGCAGTTAATAATAATAATTCCTGGATTCAAACTTCCTCTGCGTTAGGAAGGAGTGAGACCTACTATGCTAATCAAGCGTGTTGGTACATTTTACTTCGAGCTTCCCTTTTCTGACGCAGATGTTATATACATATATATTATACCCCTTAATCGACTTTTATGACATCCACAGACAAGATAGTAGACAATAATTTTTTTTCCTACTCCATCACCACACGAAAAAATATTTATATTATCAAATTACATTTTCCGTGTGGTGACGGAGTAAGAATACAAATCATCACCCCATCTTACCCATGGGTGTCGTAAAAGACGACCAAGGGATAAAATATAGATATAACATCTGTGCAAGAGAAGCAAACTCAAAATAAAACCCTATACCAATCCGTCTAACAAGCGCGGTATAGTAGGGCAATTACCCTTCTATTGCGGTAGAGATTTGAGCTCAGCAATGGGACGTATATGAGTCGAAATGTCGATATAACTTACGAGTATTTAATATTAGATTATTTTTATCATTTGCAGCAATAAATGTACTGTAATATAAAGTTGTTAAAGTGATTTGGTTACTATTGCTCTATTTTTACAGTGCCTCCGTATCTACGATCTATAACTGTACCGCTGTAATTATTATCTTCTTTGATGGAATAGATTCGGCAAATATAGATGCCCACTTTCCATTCTAATGTAGCGTCAGCAAATGTACAAGGAAAAATTTATTTATTTTATTTCCGTTACATTTACTGTATGTTTTTTATCAGAGTTTACTGTATTGTATTTTTATTTGAACTGAAACTATTTTTATTGGTGGGAAACGAGCAAACAGTACGCCTAAGTAAGTGATACTGACGCTTATGGACCTTGGCTGGACTGTTGCCTACCGTGAATAAAGTGAAGGAAGTGTGAATGCGTGCCACGCGCGGTGATATTAACGACATCATCAAAACCCACTACATGCAAACACCCACAGACTACTCAGAAGTCGATTTTTTGCGAGAGTATGGTCCTAACCCCTTGGACCGGCTCACGACTGTAAACGGGCTACTATCGACAATGTGATCGTACCAAATAAGATATTATCGCGCTTCTATTTCATTTCTGTCCGTGTGGTGACGGACTAAGAATACAATTCACCACTCCCAATCTTACTCATGGATATCGTAAAATACAACTAAGGGATATGTAATACGTATATAACATCTTTGCAAGAGAAGGAGAACTCGAAATAAAATCCTTAACCAACCTGTCTGACCAGCATGGCAAATTTCCCTCCTATTACGCAGGAGGCTCGAGCCCTGTAGTGGGACATATACGAGCTGAGATGATGATGATTTCATTTTTAATTTCTCGACATTTCGAACACTTTACCGCATCTATGATCACGGGAGGAAAATCCTTTCCGTAATAAGGAACATTGTAAACTTTTATTGCAAAATTCAACATACCTAAACGTATGAAATAAAATCCTTTTTAAGGATTTTTTTAATATTTTAGCTTTGCCGATATTTGGAATATTTTTCAATATTCATGGTTATTGAAAGATTACTAAGATGTCTCACGTCCAACAAGTTATCGTTGTTATAGAGGTTTTTATCGTAATTACAAATCATCGTATTATTGGTGGTTGGACACTCGTATTCGAAATGTCGGGAGAACAGAAATCAAATACAGACACGTTAAAATCCTTAAAAATTGCTTTATTTCGAATGTGTAATAATCGTGTACGCACCGGAAATCATTATTTAAACTAGTTTAAGTGTGATAACGGAGGAAGAATATAATTTCGTGCATATACAAGTTCTCACTATCTACCTATACAAGAGATGGAAAACTCCAAATAAAACCCTATATACTAATATGCCTGACCACCGTGGTGTAGTGAGTGAATTTCGATCTTATTGTAAAGAAGGCTCGAATCTAATAGTGGCAAGTATATGAGCTGAAATGATATAGAATGAACAACATTTTCTTTTAATTAAACAGTTTTTCAAGTAATTAAACGTTCAGTAACAACAACATCTGAAAATTCTCACTAATTATTTATCAAACGATTACTAACTCATTGTATTTTTTACTCAACATCCCTCCGCTTTTACCCCAATTACTAAAGCTCCACTCAATATGTAATTCTCTTCCACAGTACATGTTACAAAACTTATTGGCAATAGTTTTATTATCGGCCGTCTTCCTGACATCAACTCTTGAAAATGCAATTATTGATTGGACGGGAATGAAGATCTCATTCGTCTTTTATGATACCCACGAGTAATGTAAGCCGCTAGAACACAGCAAGTTGTATTTTGAACTCATGAGAAATAAAATAATAATAAAATGTTCTATTTATTTTGCTGACCGTAGCTGAACACTGGACGCATGCGCGTCAGAGCACGTAAGGAGATGGGCATGACATGCACAACCTCCGCATCGCCACTGACATTACTTCATTAAAATTCTATTAACGGAAGCATTCTCTATTACTTAACATCAAGAACAGCCTCAATAAAAACCATCATAAGCTATAACTCACCTAAAAGTATTCTTATAAAGTTTAATTTCGGTTGTAAGTTTTCAACTCATACGCTAAGGCTTCTACGTGAAAATACGTTTAAATAATTTTGTACTCTGATATATTTGACTTAAAGTTATATTTGACTTGAAGTAACAATGGTCAATCATGAAAATCTATGAGTAATTGACAAGTAGTTTCCACGCAAATCGAGGATCGGAAGTCAATTGGTTGAGAGCAAATAAAGTTAAATACAAAGTGAAAAGGTTTAGACAGTTCTGTTAACATGATTTGCCAAAGTAAGCCTTTCAAATTTTATTAAGAACTATTAAGTGTTTGAAAGCTCTGTGGTGGCGAATTAAGAATACAAATCACCACCTCCTCTCTTGCCCGTGGGTGTCATTTATGCAAGAGAAGTAAAACTCGAAATAAAACCCTATACCAATCCGTCTGGACCACTGACGACAAGTCACATCTGCTCCGGTGGTCGGCTCAACAACGAGGTTACGTTCCCACGCGCCGTCCTTTCATCGCCCCGGACGGACAGGACCGCGCGTGCGCTTACCATAGCCCACCCATAAAAAAAAAAAAATACCAACCCATCTGATTAGCGTGGTATAGTAGGTAATTTTTTTTTCTATTATGGAGAAGGCTCGCACCCAACAATGGGACGTATGTGAGCTGAGATAGTAAAACTATCTATACCAATAAATAAAATTGGAGTGTCTGTTTGTAATGTCAAAATAATAGGCTTTTTTCATGCTCGCACGGTTATTTGCACGACACCTATGCCTAAAATAGCAATTAAAAATTTTTTGTGTCTGTCTGTTTCTTCCGGGTAATCTTCAAAACGGCTGGACCGATTTCAAAAATTCTTTCACTAATGGAAAGCAATAATATCAGGGCGTAAACTAGGCTATATTTTATCCCGGTATTCCCACGGGAACGGGAACTACGCGGGTAAAACGACTATAACCTATAACCGAAGCGAAGCTAGTTTTAACAGATTTTATCGTATTTGATTTCCTAACTTTTTTAGCCAAAATAATTTTATTTCAAATTTCACGTTCTCATGGGAATACCGAGATAAAATATAGCGTAGTTTCCTTATACAGACAGCTACCAGATAGTATAATATTATTAAAATAGGACGTGTCGTTATAAAGATTACCCGGAACAAACAGGCAGACAAAAATATATAAACTGATTTCTGATGTTTACGCGAGTATTACACATTTTGGATGTAATTTGTGTCTGTTAATTATATGTTTGTAAAGTCCCCCGCAATACAAGGATTATTTTCTTAGTGCAGGGTGTTGTCTTAAATAAATAAATAAATTAATTAAATAAATTTTACATAAAACTACTTTAAGGATTTTATCGCGTTTGTATTTGATTTTTGATTGCCCGACGTTTCGAACACTTTGCAGCATTCATTAGTTCGTTTAGCGTATTTTAAATAAAACATGGTCACGGGCGAAAATATTTAAACTGGTTTTTAGGCATAAGTACCCTGTAAATATCCGCAGTTGCATGAAAAATCTCATTATTTTGATATTACAAACAGACATTTCAATCTTATTTATTTGTATATACATACATATATAATACTCCCGTAAACAGCGGGAATCATCATTAAGTTTGGAAAGTTGGCTTGAATGTAAAATAGGTTTTGGTACAATTAAAGTACCTATTAAGGGAAAAATCTACGCTATGCTCAGGTATCCCTTTCTCTGCAACAGGTAGGTATTCTATAAATTAATGAACAAATGTATGCATATTACATTAACACAAGGTAAGGATAACTAGAAATAAACTCAAAAAATAAGTTAAATCTTTGCATATTTTGAAATGTGTTGTAGATTGGATCCCTAAGTAGGATTGATTATTTGTGTAACCTACAAATAATTATATTAATATAATAATAAGACTGCCATTTCTGTCCTTTAAGTCGTATGTTTTCTGTGTCATAAAGGTGTAAGAATACAACTCACCATTACTCTTGCCCGTGGATGTCGTAAAAGATGATATAATATGCAGATAATGTATGTACAAGAGATGGTAAATTTGTAATAATTATTTTTTACATACGAATTCTCAATATTACGGCACTGTAGCAAGCGTCATAGTCACGGTGAAACTCAATTCGTCAAAGAAATATAGGCAACTCGTGGTAAAATACATGTTATAAGTCCCATTTAATCTCTTGAATATTAGGGACCATAATATTTTGATATCCAGTATTTTTGGAATAATAATTGTTGTGAGTAAATTTTTCCATAAATAGTTATTTCATCTCGGCTCACACAAGTTCCACTGTTGAGACTGGGCCTACTCCATGGGAAATTGATCTACTATACTGCGCTGGCCAGACGTGTTGGTAAGTCAAGTTTTTGTTCTCTCAAATCCACGGGCAAGAGAGTCACCACAAGAAAATGTTTTACGGATTTACTTTCAGTTAACAATAGCACCATTTAAATAAAATAACATAATATTTTTATGTAAAAATAATAAGTCTATGGGGTTTGGTGTGATCACTATAAATCTAAAAAGCTTGGCACTAGGCAACGGCACATTGCCAACGAGTTGACGCGCTTCCGTTGCCCACGGACGTCGGTTCAACCCCGATATAAATCATGTACACAATATTTTTTTTGTTACTTAATCCGAATGCTATTTGTTTCACTAAAACCAGTTTATTGACGTCTTTCGAAGAACATTGGCCATCATGGAACATAGGCCATTGAGGAACACAGGCCAAAAATGAAAGGATCTCATAAGCTTCGGTGAATGTTATAATCCTTGCGTTTAACAAACATGTTAGCCACTTATTAAAAAAATACTGTTTTTGGAATTCCTTATCCCATATTGACTGCACAGATGGTGTAGTGGTTAAGATACCGACCTACAGAGTCAGTGTCGTGGGTTCGAATCCCATGCAGGACAATACTTTGTGCGATCCACCAATTATTGTTCCTAGGCTGGATGTAATTTGTGTTCGTTAATTATGTTTGTAAAGTCTCCCGCAACACAAGGATTATTTCCTTAGTGCAGGATATTGTCTATAAAAAAAATAATTACGGCCCCAAGTACTCAATATTTACTTCTCTTTCTTAGTACATATTAGAAAAGTTAGTGGTAATAATTTTATAACCAGCCACCTGCCTGACGTCAACCCTTCTTGAGAATGTAATTGTTGACCAGACGACATCAGATGGAGCTTGGCTTTCGTGTATCTAAAGAAAGAAAGATCTTTATCTGATTTTACAATTCAAGAAAATAAAACAAAAATTTAAAAAAATTATGAAAAGTGAAAACAAAATGGAATTGAGCTCAACTTATGACTGAGAATAGGAGCGTATCTCAGTCATTGATTTTCAGCCCAGTTCAAAATTTTAACTAATAGCCGAGTCGTCTTTTACGACACCCACGAGTAATGTAAGGGTAGTGTATCCGTAGCCACTATCATATAATACCAGAATTCAACTGCATAAAAAGAAAAGGTTCCTACAATAGTGGGTACATGCTGTTCGAATCATCGGGGATCCCAATCTTACAGACAGATTGGAGTTACTGGAGCGGCGGAGAGTCTTTGAGTCATTCGCTGTACTTTACCGACTCTTTCATGGGGAGTGCTCCGAGGAACTGTTTGAGTTGTACCACCGTCACCGTTTTACCAATGTACCTCTCGACGCCGTAGCAGGGTGCATCCATTTCACCTGGAAACGTTATGGTCTTCAATTGTATGTTTCCACTGATCATTTCTCCCACATACGTGCAGGCTCTGGAATGAACTACCTGCTGCTGTGTTTCCCGTGCGCTATGACATGTCCTTCTTTAAACGAGGTTAAAGAAGAGTATTTTTTTACGTTAAGCAACGGCTTGGCCATGCCCCTAGTATTGCAACGGTTCATGTGCGACAGTATCACTTACCATCAAGCGTACTGCTTGCTAGATTGCCACCATCGGCAATAAAAAATAAATTAAAAAAAACACGATTTACGCATATACATCCTATACTGGCCTCGAGCCTCCTCTATAATTGGATATTTTTTTGCGTTTTTGCATTTTTATTAAATTGACCTACTGTACTACGCTGGTTAATCGTGTTGGTATAGGATTATTGCCGAGATTTCCTTCACTTGTATAGATATTATATGTCTTGATGTCTGATCTTTTGCGACACCCACAGCCTATATAAGGGGTGGTGAATTGTATCCTTATTCCGTCACCACACGGAAAGATCGGTTATAGTGGTATAATTTCAGCCATTATTATTGATGCCCATATTATTACTCCGTGTGGTGACGAAATGAGATTACCATTCACCATGTCCTTATCTGAACGAAGAGGTCGTATAAATCAATTGAAGAATCGTAGCGATCGTAGTGATCTCCGTTCTCCTTGGGGATACTAGCACCAATTCAAATACCAGACGGGGTAATATTATTTTTTTTGAAGAAGCCTATGTAATGGATGGACACCTACAGGCGTATATCACATAGCGTATAAGAAATTAAACAATAAAAAATTATGGGTATATTATTCAGTACCATAGATAAATAATTCAACATCAAGTTTAAGGCTATTTAAATTGTAAATTTTTAATTATTGTGTAGTAAATTGCCGGTATAAACGAAGCGTTTTTCTGAACATAATATCGCATTAATATTATAACGGCAATGGGTAGGCTACATCACTCATCGAACCGACAACCGTTTGGGAAGAAAGTTTCTCAGGTGGTGAACACGAATCGGGCGATGCAGTGTAGGACGACCCCCTACTAGGTGGACTGACGATATCTTGAAAGTCGCAGGGAATAGTTAGTTGCAAGTGGCACAGGACCGTTCCGAGTGACATTCTCATGGGGAGGCCTATGTCCAACAGTTGATGTCTATGGGCTGATGGATGGATGATTATAAAGGCGAAAGTTTGTGAGTTTATGTATGTTTGTTACCTTTTCACGCTCTAACGTACCAGACCACCAGTAGACCAGTTTTTATAAAATTTGGCATGGAGGTAGCTGACACCCTAGAATAAGACATAGAATACCCATATTTATCTCCATAATGTATTTTTATGAGGTAATAGTTCAACGTCTCTTTTTTTTACTTAATCAAGCACAATCCCTTGAATGAATTTAGATAAAATTGTTTTTCATTATAATAATTATTGATCATTCTAGGGACTTAGAGGCGCAGATGCTGAACTTTAGCGGCGGGTATCAGCGACGCGAGCGGGAGGAGATCCGGTCTCGCTCAGCGACAACCAAAGGCCTGGAGAGGCCTCGATACGATGTTCGGATCGTCGAGACCTTCCAGCCGGTGCGGATGCCATCGGGGTGCTTTTTTACCAAGTGATTCAGTTCTTGGCAGGGCATAGTGCCTTCACCAAGTATCGATATTTACAGGGAAAGTACACCATCCGGTCACCATTACAATTGTGGTGAGAACACGGCGCAGTACACACTTGCGGAGTATTCCGCGTAGGCGGGACAGCGCTGTAAACTCGTCGCAATCATTGTGCCGACCTGACGCTGCCGACCGTCGCTAGGGTCAGTGTCAGGCACTGGGACGCGTCGCCGCCTTCTGCGAGGCAGCTGTGTCGCGAAAAGAGGCATCGGATCGTATGCGGGGGGACATCTCTATGTCGACATATACTGCCGTCAGCGCCTGGCGGCACAGGCGTGAGTACCTGATAACACTCTAGTCAAGGTCGCGGGCGACTAAAACGAGGAATAATTCGTCACCTACAAAGATTCTGACTGCGTAAGGGCAACACTCCAGAGGCCTTGGGGAGGGTCGGTATCCTAAAGGGTATCCCGCCGTACTGGCCACAGCTGTCAAGGACTCGGTACTAGTGTTCGGTCCATTGGCATGAGTTATGGGGCATGGACGGTGCAAATACTGGCCATAGTCCGCCCAAATAAGAAAAAGAAGTGACTTGTAAACTGTTTGGGACACTTTATTCAACGGTATCGTACCGTAACAAAAATATACGAAATCGTTGTAACACACACAGCCACATCAGCCCATACTATTTGGAAATCCCCAGTTTTACAACAGTGACTCCCAATTACATATTCGTATGTTGCCTACTATTAATAAAATATTAGAAAAACACGTGTAGGTTATAAAAAGAATTAACCTTATCTATTTGGTGTAGTAATTAAGATTTTAATAACAGATTTTTAATGATTTCATACAAATTAATATACATTCAATCATCTTAAGTCTTGTTAGGGTAGTATCAAATTTTTCGGACCAGCCACGGAGGTCAAGAAATCGGTACCACGGTAGGTTATGGGGCTGCACGCCGTCCATCCCTCGCTCAGGACAGATTGGGCGGCATGTGTTCAGAACAGCCTACTACAATAACAGTGCAGTATCAAATAACTGATTATTCTTGCTATACTGTCATGCTATTAAATGGCGTATACTCACCATTTGGCTTCGGGATATGTATGCAATTATCTCTATCCCTCACTTTTCTGTGGGAGTTGTAAAATCGGCTATGATTATCTTTTAGAGAAGTCAGCGGTTTTTTCATAGGAAATATGTAAACCACCTTCTAAACTTGCGATTAAGGTTCTTCTCATGCACGAGGGAGCCCAATGTCCATTTATAGACAGTGAAAGTCTACATGATGATGACGATGATTCACTTCCTATACCTGATTATCAGCCTGATTTCACTAATACCAGTAATGGCGTTGTAAACAAAACTACTTTACGGATTTGATCGAGTTTGTATTTGATTTTTGATTCCCCGCCGTTTCTAACACTTTGCAGCGGTAGTCCCACGGAAACGGGAACTACGCGGGTAAGGCGACTGTAACGGAAGCGAAGCGAGGGTGGGTTGCTAGTTGTAAATAAAACTACTTTACGGATTTTATCGCCTTTGTATTTGATTGTTGATTGCCCGACGTCAAACCGTCCGTGACCATGAACACTGCAAAGTGTTCGAAACGACGGACAATCAAAAATCAAATATAAACGCGATAAAATCCGTAGTTTTATTTATAGTGTTATTAATATTTGTTTTATATGGTAAAGCCCTGCAATCCTCTCTGCCGGCTATTAGCCCATATTTATCCCACTGTTGAGCTTGGCCTCATCCACAATAGAGTGGAAATTGCTATATCACTCTGTTCAACTCACTGTGTCATCATCATCATCATCATCACAGTTCATATATGTCCCACTATTGCTCGAGCCTCCTCTACAAAAACAAGGAAATTGACCTACTATAACCACGCTGGTTAGACGTGTTGGTTTAAGGTTTTATTTTTAGTTTTCTTTCTCTTGCCTAGATGTTATATACGCATTACATCCTTTGCTCACTTTTTACGATATCCACGGGTAAGATAGGGAGTGGTGAATTGTATTCTTACTCCGTCACCACACGGAAATTATCTTTAATATACGAGGGGTGATCCAAAAGTAATGATAATCAATAATAAACACAATGAATAAAATAAAAAAATATATTTATTTCTCAACATAGTCTCCTAGCAAGTCTATACATTTAGTCCATCTCTTTTCTAAACCTAAAATTCCCTTACAAAAAAAATCTTTATCTTGACTCTCAAAAAAGTCCTCAACCGCGGCCATCACGTCGCTATCATCATCAAATTTCTTGCCTCGGAGGTGTTCCTTGAGTCGTGGAAAGAGATAGAAGTCACTGGGGGCTAGATCTGGTGAATAGGGGGGGTGTTCCACCAACTCAAAGCCCGCTTCCTGAATGCCAGCCATGGCAATTGCAGCTTTGTGAACAGGTGCGTTGTCTTGATGGAACAACACTCCAGCCCGCAGTTTGCCTCGCCTTTTCTCCTTAATAGCCTCCCGCAATCTTCTTATTTGTTCTGCATAGTAGGAGCCTGTAATAGTGGCCCCCTTTTCCAAGTAGTCCACCATGATTATTCCTTCAGCGTCCCAAAAAACAGACGCCATAACCTTCCCTGCTGAGCTTGACACTTTGAATTTCTTCGGCGTCGGTTCATCGGATCGTTTCCATGTCATCGATTGTTGTTTTGTTTCAGGATCAAAATGGTGGATCCAGGTCTCGTCCATGGTCACAAAACGTGACAAAAAATTGTCCTTGTCTGCCTGGAACTTTTCGAGATTTGCTCTTGACATGTCGACTCGTTTCTTCTTTTGCTCGTCGTTTAACATTTTCGGTACCCAACGCGCGGAGACCTTTCTCATATGCAATTCGTTCGCAAGGATTCTTTGAATGCTGCCATATGAGATCCCTGTGACCTCAGCTACATGCCTGATAGTCACTCTTCGATCTTCCAATACAACTTCTTCAACTTTTTTCACATTTTCTTCAGTGAGGGACGTCGATGGGCGTCCTTCGCGGTGTTCGTCTTCCGTCGATGTTCTTCCCAGCTTAAACTCCTTAGCCCAGCGTGCAACTGTGGAATATGGAGGAGAAGAGTCCCCTAATGTTTCCACCAAGTCGCTGTGTATGTCTTTGGTAGACATTTTTTTCAAGCAGAGGTATTTAATGACAGCTCTGATTTCGTGTTTTTCCATTTTGATGTTCACTCCTTGACAGTCCGTATTCAAATGAATGTAGCTCCCGGGAATTGTGGCCTATTTATATGATTTTTTTTTCCTGAACTAGTGGGTAACTGAGCAAGTGACTGAAATTTTTTTGTATTTTTGTGTGCACTAGAAATAACTGATTATCATTACTTTTGGATCACCCCTCGTATTAACGCTGCGCAGATGGGAAGTTATAGGGTTTTATTTAAAGTTTTCATTATCTTGCATAGATATTATCTACATATTATATTTCTTAGTGGATTTTTACGATATGCGTAAGCAAGAAATGCGGTGATCTAATAAAAATACGGAATAGCAAGAAAAGTGTGTATTACAACAAAATTTCATGGGTAATTATGCGATATAAAATTCTTTTGGATTTCGTTTTTATTCGCTTTGCTTCTTATTACCTATAGAGGTCCAAAAAAAAAAAAAGAATTGCTCCAATACCAATAATTAGCAGATTAAGGCAAATATTAAAATACAAAGAAAACCTTTGGGGCTTAACGTTTTCTTATAAATTCTTAGGAAAGGTTCGGTCTTCATACTGCTTGCAGTCTTCTTGCCTTCCACAAGGTCATCAATAAAAGCTTGACGAATTGTTTTCCATTCGTCGTCCAATGTACTTTTAACATCAATTAGCATTTTTTTTATGGGTGGGCTATGGCAAGCGCACACGCGGTCCATTCCGTCCGGGACGACGAAAGGACAGCGCGTGGGCCCATAACCCACCCGTACCCACGTCGCCTTCGTCGTTGGGCCGACCACCGGAGCAGGGTGACTTGTCGTTAGTGGTCGGCCCAACGGAATACCCTTTCGGGTACCCTCATCTCTCGACGTCCCTGTCCCGGGACGCTGGTCGCCGTCGCGCGGTCAGCCTCTTTGCGGGTGGCGGACTAAAGTCCCCGGTCCAGTCACCCGCGGCCTCGGCTAGAGCGGCATCAGGCGCAGGTACTCGCGCCTGCGCCACCCGAGTCACCGTCGGCGGAACGTGTCACCGAAGAGGAGCTCCTCTCGCGCACGATCCGCCACCTCCTTCCGTGAGATGACGGCCTCATAGAAGGCGGCGACCGCGTCCCAGTTCCTGACGCTGTCGAACATCTCCCTGGCGATGGTCGGCAGCGTCAGGTCGGCACCGATGATCGTGACGAGTTCACGGCGCTCCCCCGCCCACGCCACACACACCTCGAGCGTGTGCTGCGCCGTGTCCTCGTCGCAATCGCAGTGGTGACAGGACGGTATGCTCTCCCTCCTGATGATCTTGTGCAGGTACTTGACGAAGCAACCATGTCAGCACCTGCACCAGTTGGAAGGAAAGCACCCCGTGCGTCCGCTCCAACGACTCCATCAGCACCGGTCAGAAGGTCGCGACGGCCCTGACACCGTACCGAGGCCTCTCCAGCCGGACTGCCCAGCGGGCAATGACGTCTCGGCGAGCGTCGACCCGCCAGGCGGTAATCTCGAGACCATACCGTCGCGGGCGCGCGTCTCCGACACCTGCCGGCGAAATCCGGCGAGGATCTCCGGCTCCAGGTCCCACGGTGGAGTGCCGGCCGAGAGGCACACTGCCTCCGTCGCCACCGTACGGTAACCGCGTATGGCCCTGATCGCCATGACCCTCTGTTGTCGCTACAAGAGGGCCCTCAGACTGACAGTCAGGAACCCCGCCCACACCAGTGCGCCGTACAGGGCCATCGACCGGATCACGCCCGCGTACAGCCGTCGGCACGTATGGGTCTGCTACATCAATTAGCATAGCCTGGTTTTATTTTATTAATTAGCTTTTCAAGCTTTTTTTATTGGGACTAATCCCACCGCACATTCCCACCATTGTAACTCTTGTAAGCCAGGATCCACAATGGTCTCCATAGATCACACCGAGAAGACCCTCACGCAGTCCCGAGAAATGATTTTAATTGCTTCGGGATCCGCAACAAATTTAATTAGAAAAAATAAACAAGAGGAGTTCGAAGAAATTGATTGCAATGCGGGAAACATACAGCAAAATTAACTAATAAGTAGAAATAAGAAAACGTGCCTTTACGATAAGCGCAACCGCATAGCACCAGGGATATGAGAGAAGTAACGGGGCCTATATGTGAGCCTTAAGATTGATTGCTATAGTAGGTATGGCAGAAACGCCTGAACGCACGGCAATTTTCTGGTGTTGCTACAAGGTCCATATAGTATACTACTCCAGAGGTCACCTGCAAATTGTTTAACAAATGGTCGCGCTCGTTACGCCAGAGATCGCACTCCCAGAGAATGTGGTGTACTGATTTGTGTGTGCTTTTCAAGCTTATCTTATGCATACATTTTGAGATAAAATTCGGGTGCTTGTTTACCTTATGACGTTGATTTCAACATTTCGAAGGCATTCGATAACTCCACCTGCTGTAAGAGGGTGTTAGTCATATATAAAAATGATGTTAGCGTCTGAACAGAGAGAGATTTAATAAGTAAATTTCTCTATAACTGAAGAGCAATTTATACTCAACTCGAGGATGGATATAGCCTAAAATCATGATAAACCTCAGTGTCGACAGATTAACTATTGTAGATAAACAATAAAAAATAAAATCTACAAAACATTATTTAATAAAAAGAAGCCAACATTAATCTTTAGTTTTTAAGTCCCTGTCACTTTTAAACTTTTTATTCAAAACTGTTAAAGTAAACATTCACTTTCACGAATCTAAATACGATTTATTATAACGAAATATTTTAAATATAATTTCTATTATTTACAAAAAGTAAAGACAAATATTTATCAACAAAAACTAAGTACGCGGAAAAGATTTACCTTTAAATTAATCTCCAATTAGTTTCAAAAGAATATTAATATTTTGAAAGTATAATATTAATTTTAATACAGCCGTTCTTTTCTATTATAGGAGAAAAGATAGAGAGGTATTAAAGTATGAAAACAAATTCAGGTAGTGAATAGGTATAAGTTGTTTTTTTTTAGTCAGACGTTGGTCATTAATTTGCGATTATGTCGGCGCAGACTAACGTACAGTTATTCGCTTATATGTCACGTTTCATGGCTGTGAACATGCTGAAAGCATAACACTACTTCACTTCGGTTTTTTGTTGAATCTTCGACACTATATTTACGATATAACAGTAAGTAAACTCAACTTTGTGTTTTAAATGTATCTCAGCTCATATACTGCCCAGGTATTGAGCTCAGGCCTGCTCCACAGTGGGAGAGAAATTGACCTTACTGTACTTTTTTTAGGGTGGGCTATGGTCAGCACACGGACACTGGACGATGTGTCCAGCTCCATCTGAGGCGACGAAGGGGCGACGCGCGGCCCACAGCTCTCCTCTCCCTCGCCGTTAGGCCGACTACTGGTACAGAGTTCCTTGCAATCCGTGGCCGACCTTACTATACCATGCTGGTTAGACGTGTTCATATACGGTTTCAATTCGAGTTTTCCTTTTCTTGCAAAGATGTTGTATGCATATTATATCCTTTAATTATCGTTTACGACACCCATGGGTAAGAAAGTCGATAGAGAATTGTATTCTTACTCCATCGCCATACGGATGACGTTACATCGCCACAGAAACATCCAAAAATATGCGATAACATCCGTGAAAATATATTATACTTAAAGTTTATAAGCTAAAGCAAGAAGATATTCATTATTCATTCATCATCACAGACCCTATACGTTCCACTGTTAGGCTCGAACCTCTTCCACAATTGGGAAGGAAATTGATCTTACTATACCATGCTGGTCAGATATGTTGGTAGGGTCTTGTTTCAAGTTTTTTATCTCTTGCATAGATTTTATATGCATATATATAATCCCTTAGTCGTCTTTTATGACATCCACGGGCAAGATAAAGGGTGGTGATTTGTATTCTTACGCCGTCAATACACGAATATCTACTTAAAAATCTATACCAATAAATAAAATTGGAGTGTCTGTTTGTAATGTCAAAATAATAGACTTTTTTCATGCTCACACGGTTATTTGCACGACACCTATGCCTAAAATAGCAATTAAAAAATTTTTGTCTGTCTGTCTGTCTGTCTGTCTGTTTGTTCCGGGAAATCTTCAAAACGGCTGGACAGATTTCAAAAATTCTTTCACCAATGCAAAGCTATAATATCAGGGCGTAAACTAGGCTACATTTTATCCCGGTATTCCCACGGGAACGGGAACTACGCGGGTAAAACGACTATAACCTATAACCGAAGCGAAGCGAGGGCGGATTGCTAGTTAGAAAATAGAAATGATGTACGCTTACCATATTGAATTCAGTCATTATTTAATTAATTGTCAAACAGACATTAACAGAAGTATTAATGATTAAAAGCATCGCATATCTGAAGATTATATTTGTCCTTAGTGGTAGGATGACACTGTCTACAGCCGCGGGCTGGTCCGTATGGGGTACTACCACACTGAGCAGAAAATCTACGTCGGAATAGTAATAATCTGTTACTGTGTTTCGTTCGGTGAGCGAAAGAGTCGGAAGCCCAACTTTCTGAAAAGTTCGCGTTTGATGAGTTTTGGTGATGCCTTTAGTAACATCGAACCTCATTCTTTTTAATAATAATAACTTTATTGTTCCATAAAAAACTTTAACAAATGACATAAATGCGAAATAAAGACTAACTTTATATATTGTCACTGAACGCATTCACACTCTTCACCTCCTTCATGGTAGCGAACGCCCTAGCAAAGGTTCACGAGCGGCAGTATAACTTACCATGACTTTGTCCCGTTTACCCGTTTGCAATAAAAAAGGTATTTCGTAGTCAGCTGAGATCATAAAATATTTAGGAGTCTTTAGTAGTTTTATTTACAACTAGCTTCTGCTCGCGACTTCGTCCACGTTGTATAGATACTTTGGGCTAACACTAATTTTAACTTAAGACTTTGTTTACGTAGAAGATGAAAATGTTTTATGCAAATACGATTCTGTCACACATGATTTTTGTAAAAATTTGGCCGTTTACGCAGCGGAAGCTTTCAAAAGGAAAAAAAAAACGATTTTGAAACGTTCTTTATTAGTGCTCCGCTCCTGTTGGTTTTAGCGTGATGATATGTAGCCTTCCTCGATAAGTGGGCTATCTAACACTAAAAGAATTTTTCAAATCGGATCAGTAGTTCCTGAGATTAGCGCGTTCAAACAAACAAACTCTTCAGCTTTATATATTAGGAGATTAGAAAGAGATTGTAATACTCGCTTAAACATCAGAAATCATTAAGGATTATGTCCTTGCAGGGTGTTGTCTTTTAAAAAAAATGTAGAAATTGCGTCGATGATAATGACAAAGTATAATGCTCTTTCCAAAGTTTCCTTTAAAAAAAAGTTAATATCAATTGAACTTCTGTATTATTTATATAGGAAACTCTGATTAAAGTATACAAAATGGTTTCAACACAAGAACGTTGTGCAGTTGATCTACATCACAGCAGACAGTATTCACTGAATATAACTCTTATTATGTAGTTTCTGATTAAGTTTTTTTTTATTAAATTAGACGTAACATTCTCTTCTTTTATTAATCACTTAATTTAATAAAAAGTACTGTCAGTTTCCTTCTTTTTATTTAATCCTAACTAATATTATAAATGCTAATGTGACTTTGTATGTTTCAAGCTGTTTGTTTCTTATTATTATGCTTTCACGTCTAAACCATAACCGATTTTAAAAATTCTTTCACCAATGTAAAGCTATATTATCAACGAGTAACATCTTTATATATAAATTTCTTGTGTACGTGTGTATGTCACTGAACTCCTCCTAAACGGCTTGACTGATGTTGATGGTTTTTTTTTGTGTGTGTTCAAAGGGATTCGAGAATGGTTTAGATTCACAATCAGACCCGGTAGGTGGCACTGCTATTGATTTCAACGAGAATTCCTTTTATTTTATTCGAACATAATAACGTCTGTTGGGTCAGCTAGTAGAATATATTTTATTACGTATAAATGGATGCATATTAAATTAATACTCTTAAATTCAATAAATACATATGTATGTATGTAGATATATAGATACAACTTGAATCAATACTATATAATTCAATAAATACCTATGTAGATATATAGATATATAGATACAAATTGAATCAATACTCTATAATTCACTAAATACGTATGTAGATACATAAATACAAATTGAATCGATACTCTATAATTCAATAAATACGTATGTAGATACATAAATACAAATTGAATCGATATTCTATAATTCAATAAATACGTATGTAGATACATAAATACAAATTGAATCGATATTCTATAATTCAATAAATACGTATGTAGATACATAAATACAAATTGAATCGATATTCTATAATTCAATAAATACGTATGTAGATACATAAATACAAATTGAATCGATATTCTATAATTCAATAAATACGTATGTAGATACATAAATACAAATTGAATCGATACTCTATAATTCAATAAATACGTATGTAGATACATAAATTCAAATTGAATCGATGCTCTATAATTCAATAAATACGTATGTAGATACATAAATTCAAATTGAATCGATGCTCTATAATTCAATAAATACGTATGTAGATACATAAATTCAAATTGAATCGATGCTCTATAATTCAATAAATACTTATGTAGATATATAAATACAAATTGAATCAATACTCTATAATCCAATAAATACATATGTATGTAGATATATAGATACAAATTGAATCAATACTCTATAATTTAATAAATACTTATGTAGATATATACATACAAATTAAATTGATACTCTATAATTCAATAAGTACATATGTAGAAGTACTATTATATTCCCATAGCTAAAATGGTAAGGCCTTTATTGGCAGTAGCTACTGGCTCGCCGCCAGGATTCGTTTGACGAATTTATGTGCGTACACCACAGATCTGTTTATACTAAATGCGACAGTCCATTTATTTTCATCTCTTTTAAAGTAATCACTTCTTTCAGTCTGTACGATATATCGTTAAAATAATGTGTAAAACCCGTGTTATCTTGAGACCCGCGTCATTCAGAAGATAATATCAGCTAAACTGGGACCTTTTGTTATTTTCTGTAGTTCATTTTCGTGCATGTTTAAAAAATATGATAAACCTTTTTAACTGACGTGGTATAGTAGGTTACTTCCCTCTCACTGTGGAGGAGATTCGAGCCCAGCAGTGGCGTGATAATTAAGATGAGATGATGATGACGATGAATTTCAACAGTAATTTCATAATAACTGATGTCAACACTGTTAGGGGGGCGTTCATAAAATACGTGTGATGTTTAAGGGGAGGGGGGGAGTTGGTGGGGTCAAATCTTATCTAATCTTACGTTGGAGAGAGGGGGGATCTCGGCAAATATCACGCAATTTTTTTTCTGTTTGAAACAAAAAAAATTGTTAAATTTTTATTACACTTATAATTAAACTCTCAGCAATATTGATTACTAGTCTTAACTAGTCGTAATTAAAAGCACGAAGCAATTTTTTTTTCCTTTTTACAATAACAATTCAACGCGTTTACGTAAGAAACCCACATTTTGAAAAATCTCACGTGACATTGGGGGATGGGGGAGGGGGTTGAATAAAATCTCACAACATCTCACCAGGGGGAGAGGGAGGGACAGAAAATTTAAAAAAACACCTCACGTAATTTATGGACGCCCCCTAGTTTAATTATTCATTCATTTTAACTCATAGGTCGCACTACTGGGCTCGAATCTCTTCCATATTAGGAGGGAAATAGACCTACTATACCAGACTGGTCAGGCGCCCGGCGGCATATATATGATAATGAGTTTTATTTCGAGGTTTCCTTCTCTGGCATAGTTGTTATATGCACAAGATATCCCTTAGTCGCCTTTTATGACACCCACGGCCAAGAAAGGATGTGGTGAATGTATTCTTACTCAGTCACCACACGGAAATAACGAATATGCCGATAGATAAAATCATCGTTACTAATATTAAAAATGCGAAAGTATGTTTCTTTATTTTCTTGTTTGTTTGATTTTTGTTTGTTTGTTTGAATGATTGATACGCTTTCACGCTTAAAACACTAAACCGATTTGATGGCGGGTTGCTAGTTATAAGATAAAGAAAACCATTCAAACATGAGAAAAATAGCAAGAGAAGTAAAACTTCTATGAAAAGCGAAATGTGCAGATTGTATATAGTGATTGCGATATCGACCTAATGTGCCAAGTGCTATAGGTTCGATTCTCAAGCAGGTCAATAATTTTGCGATCCACTAATTGTTATTCTGAGTATAATTTTTGTAATGTTATGTTTGTAAAGTATCCTGCGATACATAGACTAAAGAGTTATTGTAGTGTTGTCTGGTAAAATAAATAAAGAAAAACCTATACTAACAATTTTAGCTATCTAGCTAAATTTTGGCTGGAGCGTCCTGTGATAGTTTTTATTAATGTTTAGATTATTTATTATAACAATAGTAAATACAGTCGATTATCGATCGATCGAAACTCGATTATCCGCGACTCAATTATACCTACGGATTCGCGATTATCCGGACTACCAACAGCGACCTATGTATATATTGTACCTATAAATTGAATTCATGCCAGTATGAACGTGTCTGAAATGCTATCTCCCGCCCCCGCGTCGCGGGATCGCTGCTCCAGGGTTTTGTTTTTGTTTTTGTTAGTATTTAGTAATTGTTACTCCGCTCGCACGTCCATGTCCCGCGGGATATGTATTCGCCCTTTAATAAATGCATAAAAATATGTACATTCTATACATATGCACAAAACCAAAGAAGGTTTTTCATACATTCGATTACCCCGATTTTCAATTATCCGAATGCCTAACTACAACAATTAGTCCGGTTAATCGAGTTTCTACTGTAATTTTAATTTATAATGTGATGCGGAGAAAGTACTGGGGTGTAATGAATACTATATGAAAATGCATCATATAATTTCCTATTCTAAATAAAATGCCAGGAGTTACCGTTAACAGTGTGGCCATAACACTATTGAATCTGTGATTTGATTTGCTAATGGACAATGATTAATATAAAGAAACTAAGGATATGAAGAAACTGATAATATTTGAAGAAAATTATCAAACGACGCTGGCAACACTGTCCTCATATTAACTGATTGACAATATAAGAATAAAATATTAATTTAAAAAAGAAATAAAAACATGGTTTTATTTAAATGCTCTAAAACGAAGAAAAAGTGCTTGTCAAGACTATTCAAGCGGGTCTAAATTCGACGATTTTACCTTGTTTAGTTTAGGAATTCCTATGGCCACCTTCCGACGTCATCATGAGACCAGCTTCATAGTATCATATTATTACATTGTCACCGAAGTTACGTAAGTAAACCAAATTTCAACCTAATCTAACGAGAGGAAGTGGTTCTAATTTAACTCGCAAGATTTGTCCCATACTAACATACGAATAGAGCAAGTTAAATAAAAGCTTTTAAAAAGAAGTAGAATAATCCAGTATTTAAACATCATCGTTAGCCAAGCAAAATCTACACACATCTAGTATTTGAGTAGCCGATAATAGCGAAGCATAAGTAACAGCGCGCACTATAAATCCGTCAGTGGCTGGCGCGTAGCCAGTGCGCGCCGCACTTAGCACCCGACACTCCTCCCACAGTCCTTTAAGGGAACACTATACATTTTTGATGTTGATTTAAACATTACAATTAAAAAAAAAGTAACAAGTTGAAGACAATTTCTTGAATAACAGAATTGACTCGTTGATTGGATTTAAATCCTTTTTCATTAACAACTAGCAGCGCGCTGCGGTTTTACTCGCATAATACCCCTTCCCGTGGGAATCATTATCATCATCGCAACCCACATATGTCCAACTGTTGGGCTCGGGCCTCCTCCACCATGGGAGGGAATTTGACCTACTATACCATGCTGGTCGGACATGTATAGGGCTTCATTTCGAGTTTTCCTTCTCTTGCTTGCTTCCCGTGGGAATATCGAGATAAATTATAGCCTATGTGTTATTCTAATATGTAAGCTATATTATTGTGAAGTTTCATCAAAATCCATTCAGTAGTGTTTGCGTGAAAGCCCAACAGACATCCTCACACACTTTCGCGTTTATAATATTAGTAGGATAGAAAAAGTCAATTAGCAGATTTTTGCAAATAGCCTCGTTCTTTTGATTCTCAAATTTTTCGAGAAATTCTCAACAAAATACTCAGCAGTATGGTATTGTACCTGGCAATGGATTTGGCCCCTATTATGATTGTATGCCGATATGTGGGTATGTTTTCCTTTCCGTTTACCCCTTTGGAAATAAAAGCGTCAGGCTAAAAAATAATACAGATATAATTAATTTTAGAACCTTAAAAAGGTTAGCTATCTATTCACGTGCTGCGGGGTTCAAGGCTACTCCACAATAAAAGTGAAATTAACCTGCTATATCACGCTGGTCAGATGTGTTGGGGTTTCATTTTGGGTTTTCTATGTCTTGCACAGATTTTATCTTCATATTATATTCCTCAGTCGCATTTTACAACTCTTACGAGCAAGATATGAGTAAGAATACAATTCACCATTCCTTATCTCTTGCCCGTGAATGTTGTAAACAACGACTTAGGGATACATTGCGCATATTACATCTATGCAAGAGAAGGAAAACTGGAAATAAAACCCTGTATCAACCCATTTGACTAGCATGGTATAATAAAGTCTATTTGCCTCCTATTGTGGAGGAGGCCTAAGCCCAACAGTGGGACGTACGTGGGCTACGATGATGATGAACGTCTATGGGATATAATGTGCACATAACACTGTGCAAAAGAAGGAAAACTCGAAATGAAACCCTATACAAACATGTCTGACCAGCATGGTATGGTAGGTCAAATTCCCTCCCATTGTGGCGGAGGCCTGAGTCCCACAGTAGGACGTATGTGGGCTGCGATGTTGATGATAAACAACATAGGTTTTCACATCATCATCATCATCATCGCAGCCCACATACGTCACACTGTTCGGCTCGTCCCTCCTTCACAATGGGAGGGAATTTGACCTACTATACCATGCTGGTCAGACATGTTGGTATAAGGTTTTATTTCGAGTTTTCCTTCTTTTGGACAGATGTTATGTGCATTTTATATCCCATAGTCGTCTTGTACGAGGTCCACGGGCAAGATAAGGAGTGATGAATTGTTTTCTTACTCCGTCACCACACGGAAAGGTTTTCACATAAAATAATAAAATTTTCCGTCTCGTGACGGAGTGTTCTGTTCACTACCCCATTCCTTGAACGTGGTTGTCGTAAAAGACGACTAAAGGATTATAATATTCAGATAACATCGATGCGAAAGAAGGAAGGTATAAAATAAAAAGTTATACCAATCCGCCTCACCAGCTTGGCATAGTAAGTCAATTTATCAAGAAAAAAAGCAAACAAAAATAGCAAATAGCAAGAAAATTGTAAGCATGGCTACCAAAGGTACCATTTATGAAGCTGTTAATCACTTATTTACTTCACACCAAGTGATCATATTTGGGCAGCCTGAAAATGCTGCAAAGCTACTTAAAATCATGTAAAAAGTACATCAAATGGTTATTATAATTCTGGCATAATTCAAGACAGATTAATTTCAAAGAATGAGTTGGTAGAATTCTGCCAAATGTCTAATATTGACGCAGCTAGGAGTCAGTTATGTGCTGTACTTGACAGTGCAGGATCTTGTCTAGTTGGACAACTGAATCAAAATCAGAAAATATTTATAGGATATTTAAAAACCATATAGAAATGCAAAGCCAAGATAGCAAAAATGTTCAAGAGGACATGGAGCCAAAAGATCCATCATAATTAAGCAATTTAAAATCTTTGTTGTTTTATAGTATAAGTATTAGAAGATGCAGATGAATTTATCTGCCAATGTGGTGGAGTCTCGAGCCCAGCACTGATACGTATGCACTTTTAGGATAAAACAATGCTTTTAAGCGTAAAAGAAAGCTATGAAAATATAGCAGTTGTCTAATATATCTTAATGGTGAGCTGAGGGCGGCAACTGTAGCATTGCTGGCGTGTTGCCAGTGACGAATTTATGGACAAGTATTGCCACCATACGTTTATTGGATTATATATTAATTCTCTTTTCTTTTTTACTAATTAATATTAACAATACTATTGACATTTTGATGCTTACGCTATTTTTCAACATGTTAATTAATGTTTCCGTGTGATGACGAATCAAGAGTATAAACGCCGGACTTCGTCCTTGTAGAGTTAAATTTAATAAAAAGCTACTAAATATTATTAATTGTTTTAATATTGTAAGAAGACAAAACACCTCTTCCTAACTTGTACGTGGATGTCGTAAACAACGATTAAGAGATGCTTATAACATATGTGCAAGAGAAGGCAAACTGCAAATAAATCTCTGTATTAACTCGTATCTCGTCCTTTCCGTGTGGTGATGGAGTAAGAATACAATCCAACACCTCCCCTCTTGCCCGTGGGTGTTTTAAAAGGCGACTAAAGGATATTAAATGTTTATAATATCTATCCAAGTGAAGGAAAACTCGCAACACGTCTGACTAGCGTAGTATAGTAGTTCAATTTTTCTCCCATAGTGGAGAAGACCCGAGGCCAACAGTGGGACGTGTATGGGCTGAGAATTGATGGATGATGGTGATGAATTAATATTATGAATATGAATACGAGTTAATTATATTTTGCGCTTTCACGCCTTAACAAATAAATTAGCTTAAAATTATGCATACGCGTTGTCAGAATTAAAGAAAACCTCTACGCACCTCTCATAAAAAAAAAAAGAAAATCTGCTGCTCATTGTTTTTTTTTTATGAAAAAATCTACATTCGGGTACAAATCTATATCCACCAATAAATAAAATTGGAGTGTCTGTTTGTAATATCAAAATAATAGGCTTTTTTCATGTTCACACTGTTATTTGCACTATACAAATGCCTAAAATACACTTTATAATTTTTTTGTCTGTCTGTTTGTTCCGGGTAATCTTCAAAACGGCTGGACTGATTTCAAAAATTCTTTCACTAATGTAAAGCTATAATATCAGGGAGTAAACTAGGCTATATTTTATTCCGGTATTCCCACGAGAACGGGAACTACGCAGGAAGGACTGAAACCGAAGCGAAGCGAGGGCGGGTTGCTAGTCCTAGATAAAAATATTGTGTTTTTGATATTTTACTCAAGGAACTTAAATTCATTATATTCTCAGCTTTCTCTCACTGATGGACTCAAGACTTCCCTAAAATAAGAAGACAATTGACTTACTACATTACGTTGGTCAGACGTGTTGATAAAAAATTTTCTTTCAAGTCTTCTTTCTCTTGCATAAATGTTGCATTCATCTCTTAGTCGATTTTTATTTCACTTTCGCGCAGGATGAGTCTGTGAATTGTATTCTTAATCTGTCATCACACGGAAAAAAATCTTAAATAAGCACTCATAAAGTCTTCCATCAGGTGGTGTCGGAGTAAGAATACAATTCACCACCCCTTCTCTTGCTCGTGGGTGTCGTAAAAGACGATTAAGGGATATAATATGCTTATAAAATTTATGCAAAAGATACTCGAAACAAAACTCTATGCCAATACGTCTGAGCAGCGTGGAATGGTTTATTAAGTTTCCGCCCATAAGGCATGTGATCCGAGTCCATCAGTGGGATACATATAGGTTGAAATGATGACGAAGAAAGTCACCATTGCTGGTAAACTAGAATAGCTGGTAAGTTAAGAACCCTCTCATCGTTGTATGAAGCAACCATGATCTACGACGAAGACATTAAATCATATTACAGATAAAACATTAAATTATAATGTTAATTACAGTTATATCCTGGTTATCCGTTGCATAAACAAAAACTCACAAACGGTTCGGCCACCATCGCGTCAATTAGGGGTGGATGGGAGACCGCCGCGCGTCAAAGTTGAAGCCCCTCCCAACCGCCCAGCGGTGCAATTTTTTTAAGGGGTCACCTCCCCATGCCACCAGACGGTTTGGTGACCGTTGCACTGGTGTAGTAATGGATATGAGACTTGGCCATTGAATTTTTAACCGGGGAAATTAATAATGGTTAGAAAGGAAATATGTCTTTTTAATTAACAGCAGCCTAACTAATTTTGTGGCGTAATTACGCTTATGGACTTGAGTAATATCAGAAGTACAACCAAGCTATTGCCTAGAGTATATGCAAGACTCGCAGGAATAAAATGAAAGTGAAAAGAGAAAGGTGTGGTTTTGATTCTCCGACGTTTTTGCTCAAACAAGGCGCAGTAGCAAATTTTTGCTACTCACAAGGAGACTCTCAGACGTGTGGGTCAGGGATTTCCATGATTTTTGGTGGGGTGGTAGAGGGGGCCCGAGGGTATCACAACTACCAATGTTTTCGGATGAGCCGCGTTAATGATTGCAGATAGAAAACTGTCAGCAACGGGGGCTAACTAAAATGACCCAAAGAAAAAAGATGATTTGTTTTTAACTGCTAACTTTGCAGGCCGTTCTGGCTGGGACAGCAGGTGGAGATACCAGGGACAACCCACCAACCTTAGTAACATTATAACGTAAAAGAATCCTATCCTGGAATCATCCTCGTCGATCGATCGACGTCGCTAGTCAATAAGTATCCGAAAGGATAACCAGTAATGGGAATTTCTCGCGATATCAGTTGGCGGGTATTCATATATCTTCTGTTAGGTTCTCCTATATTTGTAAAGCTATGCTGCTGCCCTTATCGTACATTCTTCTATTTATTCGCTGAATAAAAAGTTTTTTTCACCCGCATTGTATCAGGGAAAAATGGCATTTTGTCAATGCTCCCTGTTTAACTTTTCCATTTAAATTTATTTTGGTGTCCAAAACATTTAAAACCATTTTCTAGGACTGTGCGAATGTCAACCTTCGGTGTCATCTATGCAAACTATTGTGAGCCCCTAGTTACTGGAGTTACAATGGTGGGAATCTGTTCTCAGAGAGGTTCCAAACTATGCCGTATCGTATGTCATATTTGTCATTCGAAACGGCCAATTGAGGTGTTGTCGGAACATATTGAGCCTAAAAAAATCTTTGCAGGCCAATTCACACTGTTCTCAATATATTCGCATTCATTTTGACGCAGCGATTTTTTCGGTTGCGTGTTTTCGTTTATTTCGTTGCACACACACGCCGATCGACCGATCGATCCACCATCACTCACACCCATACGATTATACTCTATTTTTTCCACTTACTCTTTATATGCATGTACAGGAATGATGGAAAATGAATAAAACTCTTACATAAAGGGATCGGCGGATTTGGATGGAAATTCTGTTATTCTTTTATTGTAGATCAGAGAATTGCGACTATACTCTGTATGGTAACGAGTCAAAAATACAATGTGTATTCTTAACAGCATACTTTGCGTTGCCGTAGACCTCAAAAAACTGTTTGTTTATCAATGGCATTCGTAATATTTCTCCCCAGGAAGACTTAGTCTCTGCTCATTTAAATCGCACTGGTGGCCTCGAACATCTTCCAAAATATCTGAACTGGTGATCTTTAAATGTGTACTTCATAATTAGCCTTAAAGTTTCTTAGCGTGCTATGGAGAGGGCTATGCTCGATATTTCTCTATGTAAGAAAATCCTTAGAAAAGCGATTGTAACCGACATATACCAAAATATTATTATGTTAAAATGGTAATGGGAAGGTCACATCGCTCATCAAATCGTGGTCGACAAGTGCCCAAGTGGCGCAAAAGAAAATTCCCGAGTGGTTAGTGACGGCATCGGACGAGCAACGTAGCGTACGGTCACGACCCACTAGTGAGACTGACCACATCTTAAAAGTTGTAAGTTGTCGTTTGATGAGAGTGGCATAAGAATTTTCTGAGTGTTATTCTTAAGGGCAGATGTTCAATAGTGGACGTCTACAGCTAGGTGAATGGGCCAGAAACTTGCACCAGTAACTGTGATTACCAACTCGCCTTTAAAGTGGTCTTTGCGTAGTCATTATGACATTATCTATCATTGAGGAGAAACGACACATGATGCAGCAGTGGAATGCAATAGAATAGAGGTATCTATTAAAAAGCAAAAACATCTAAAATACTCCTATTCCTACTTCAAACTAAATCATCATCTTAGCTCATATACGTCCCACTGCTACGGTTGGAGCCTCCTTTACATTGGGAAATTGATCTGCTACACCAGTCAGATGGATTGGTATTGGATTTTATGGCGAGTTTCCTGGGATATAAATATGCATATAACTTCTGTGCAAGGAAGAAACACTTGAAACAATCCTATGCCAATCCTTTAAACAACTTTGACAACTTTAAGTATGATATAGTTGGTCAATTTCCCTCCTATTATGAAGGAGACTCAAGCCTGGCAGTAGGATGTATATGAGCTTTTTTTTTATTGCTAACGATGGCAAACGAGCAATACACCTGATCATGGATCTTTGCCAGGCCGCTGCCTACCGTGAAGAAAGTGAGGGGTAGTGTGAATGCGCGAATTTCGGTGTTACTAAAGGCATCGGCAAAACCCACCACACGCAAACACCCTCAGAAAGTTGTGCTTCTGGCTCTCTCGCTCATCGAATGAAGCGGAATAACAAATTGCTACTACTCAGACGTTGATTTTCTGCGAAAGTTTGGTACTACCCTGGACCGGCCCGCAGTTGTAGACAAACAACTGCCAACAGTGTGGTCCTACCACTACGAGATGAGAGCTGTGATGATAAGAATGATGCGTAAATGATGTTATAATGTTTAAATCGTCTTTTACGACACCCACGGGCAAGCAGAGAGGTGGTGAATTGTATTCTTACCCCGTCACCGCACGGAATATTATTTATTTACTTTCTTTTATTTATTTCCTTATGAACATAGGTTTCACTATGAAAAGGAGATTATGTCATATACGTAATGTGGTTACTAAAACTTGTTTACGATTGAACAATAAATGCCTGACGGATTCGAACGCATGCCTATTGGAATACCATTATAATCGTCTTACAATTTAGACCAGCGTGAACTGGCGTATGTAAGTCAAATTGTTACTCGCATTTGACGTCTTTATAGAAGACGTGCCCCATCTAAGAAAGAAGTTTAACGCAAAAAATATTGATTAAAAAAAAATTAAAAATAATTTTTATTATTATTTAAATGCTCTAAAACGAAGAAAATTTAGGTTAGAAGTTCCTATGGCCGCCTTCCGACGCCATCTTAAGACCCTGGCTGTCATGTAGCACAAGAGTACTTGTTAAGACTATTGAAACGAGTCCAAACTCGACGGTTTTATCTTGTTTAGTTTAGGAGTTCCTATAGTCACCTTCCGACGTCATCTTCAGACCAGCTGCGTGGTACTATATTATTGCATTGTCACCGAAGCACGTAACTAAACCAAATTTCAACATAATCTAACGACAGAAAGTGATTCTAATTTAACTCGTAAGATTTGTCCCATACTAACATACTAATAGGGCAAGTTAAATTAAAAAAAACCTTTAATTCATCTAATACATTTACTTTACAATTAGAATTGTGTTAATCTAAGTCCCTACTATATCATCTAAGTAACTTAAGATTAACATTTAATATGCAATGGTCCAAATGGTATGAAGAAGAAAGAAAGAAAGAAAGAAAAGATCTTTATTTGTTTTTAATGCTTGAAAACATAAAAATTAAGAAACAAAAAAAAACAAAAACAAAAAAATAAAACACGTAAAAACAAAATGGGCTTGGGCTTAACTTGTGGTTGGGATGCGCACGCACCCCTGCCGTTGATTTTCAGCCCAAGCCAAACTTACAAACAAACAAGTTTAGGTAGGTAGTTTAGTTTACTAGGACAATTAGAACGGCATTCCGATCAGCATGTGTTCAAATCCTGCTTGCGCCGCTCCTATCAAAGTTTTATAAATAACCTAGTACATTAGGTGCTAAATTTCTGTAATTTAAATCGTAATGACTGTGAAGAATTATTGATACACTCTTAAAAAAATCAATTTCCAGTAAGTCTCTACTGCACACACGCCCAGTACTTCCTTAAACAATTTTCACTCCCACGGGAAAACAAGGGGTGGCAACACATTTTATTCTTATTCTGTCATTATAGAGAACCATAAATAGTACTATGTCATAAAAATAAATCCAGTGCGTCACAGAACACAGCTGTATAGCAGTTTTGTGACGTCACGTCATTAAACCGCATACATACTCCCGTCCTTAAACCAATAGCTATAAAAATTATTTTCCTAAACATTTTATGAAATATAATACGTTGGTTTTCCATCCTGTTGCAGTCATTTCATTGTCGGAATTAAACGTTTTGCGTCAATCCTTACGAAAATAAAACAATGGAATTATTTGCTTGCATCTGCTTAATTTTAATGTTAAAATATTTTTAGAACTAATGGAATTTCTGAAAAGGACAGCACTGTATATTGAGGCGTCATCAACATCGTCACAAATCATATACGTCCCAATACTAAGCTCGACTTTTCTCCACACTGGGAGGGAAATTGACCGACCATATCACACTGGTCAAGTGCTGTAAGGTTTAATTTTGAGTTTGCCTTCTTTTAAATAGTTGTGATATGCACAAAACATTCCTAACTCTCCTTTTACGATACCCACGGGCAAGAGAGGGGGTGGTGAATTGTATTGTTACTCCGTCACCACACGGAAAACTGAGGGGTTATTTTAGTAGAAACTAGCAACCCGCCCTCGCTACGCTTCGGTTTTAGTCGTTTTACGCGCGTAATTCCCGTTCCCGTGGGAATACCGGGATAAAATATAGCCTAGTTTACGCCCTGATATTATAGCTTTCCATTGATGAAGGAATTTATGAAATCGGTCCAGTCGTTTTGAAGATTACCCGGAACAAACAGACAGACAGACAAATTTTTTTTAATCTGTATTTAGGCATATGTGTCGTGCAAATAACCGTGTGAGCATGAAAAAAGCCTATTATTTTGACATTACAAACAGACACTCCAATTTTATTTATTGGTATAGATAAACACTCATTATGATCATTATTTTCTTAGCAAATATTCGTTCCACTACTGGACTCGAGGCTCCTTCGTAATAGGAGGGAATTTGACTGGCGCTGGTCAGGCAGGTTGGTATAGGGTTTTCTTTCTCTTGCATATAGATATTGTCTGCATATTGTATCCCTTAGTTAACGACAGAGAACAAGAAGGGGGGTGATGAATTGTATTCTTACTCCATCACCATAGGGATAAAATAAACACATACAGCCCTATTAAGGAGTTTGACCCTAGTCTGTGGTATTGACTTTTCACAATTTTCCATTCAATTCCTTTCATAATCACCATCAATTCAGACTATGTATATTTTACTGCTGGGTTAAAGCCTCTTCTACAATAATAGATATAGATAATTTTCCCTACTCTGCTGCCCTAGTCAGACAGCGTGATATAGGGTTTTATTTGGAGTTTTTGAAGTGAAACTTCTTTAGAGTCGTTATGATTTCAAACTGGATGAAACGAAAAAGCGAGTCCATAGAGACACAAACATGTATAGGATTCAGCCGGCGAGAGAATGAGATAAAGGATGAAGGACTTTATCCTTCATAAAGGAGTTTCACTTCTGATATGCGTACTTTGTACACACACACTGTTTTTTTTTACTTTATTGTGTTTAAAGAAACGTATTTTGAGCTAATTTACAATTAAAATAAATTAATAACACTGTCAACAATGAAGTCTTTAATATAATCTCTAATATGCTTTTAATATACTCAAAGAATAAATAAACAACGACTTAATAATTTTTGGAATACTATATAAAACTGAACAATAGAAAAGAAATACATAAAGGTACAAGTTAGGCCGCTGTTTTTAAAAGTTTAGATCAGAAAGTATTAAAAATTTCACAAAAAAATAATAAATATTTAATATTGCAATAATTACAAGCTCGTCTTATAAATCTATTTTGTCCATACGAAGTTATATCCTTAGTCGTCTTTTACGACACCCACGGGCAAGAAAGGCATCCCCTTTCTTGCCCGTGAACTGTGTTATTACTCCGTAATCATATAGACATCGCTCGACAAACCGACAACCGCTGAGAAGAAAGGTCGTCTCAAGTGACGATTATGTATCAGACGACTCAGTTTAGGACGCCCCGCCACCTGGTGAAATTCGCTATGCGTTGTTGGATTCAGGCGGCACAGGAATGCACTTTGTGACAAAACATAAGGGTGACCTACCTTTAGCAATAGACGGCGAAAGGTTGCTGATGATGAAGATGACGGAAAAGTCTTAAATACCTATTATAATGACGTTTACAGGATGCGGAATCTTTACAATCAATTTAATAGAAAATAATGATATTTAATTAACCCAAAAACATCAATACCATTGTAAAATGCATTATACAAGCATTTCTCGACATACATCGAGGCTCGATCTACAAATTAGCAATTAATGAATGCAGCAGGCCCGGCAAGGGCCCCCTCAGCCACCCTGGGTGACGGGGCCACACTTTTTTGTTACTTTATAGGTAGCCTGTGCTGGACTCTAGGATATACTATGTATAAAGTTCTAAATATTTATCTAAAGATATAATTGCGTTAGATGGTTTTATTTACCTACATCAATCTTAATATTGTTACTTGGGTTCAAATAAATATATTTATTTGAATCAGATACCTCTCTTTTTTTCATGTGGTAGGCTATGGTCTGACAACAGCCCGCCCAATCTGTCAAGGGCGGCGGATGGGCGGCGTGCAGTCCCTTAACTATCGTATTCCCTCCCCATTGCCATTAGGCTGACCACTGCTACTGATTCCTTGACATAGAAAAAATTTAAGGTAAAATTCACCTAAGTATTATGAACATCGGCATGGGACTTTGCAAATAAGCCACCCCCTATCTTACCCGTGGGTGATCGTACGAGACAACTAAGGGATATAAAACGCATATAACATCTATGCGAGAGAAGGAAAACTCGAAATAAAACCCTATACCAACACGTCTGACCAGCGTGGTATAGTAGGTCAATTACCCTTCCATTATGGAGGAGGCCCGAGCCCAACAGTGGGACGTATATGGGCTGAGATGATGATGATGATGAATGTCTCAATATGTGCCTTTAATTCAGTTGTATGACTATGTTAATGAAATAAATTATTTAGTTATTTATTCAGTGGTTTAGAAAATGATCATTCACTCTTTCATTCGCACAAGTAAATCATAAAAAATATCTGTAATTATTATATCTTCTGATAAGATATGTCCGCAGATCACTAGATCGTTTATAGCCGTCATTTTCAGCTTTTTTCGCAGTAAGCCCGCAGCATTCGTTTTTTCTGTACCCCTAGTCGGAGTGTGCCACCCTTCTACCCCTCTCCCAATACAACCATGCGCGGAATTTGATTAATGCAATGTTCACGATAATTATTCCTGTTACTATTTTTTGACAGGATAAAGTTTTTTCTCGTTGAACGTCCATTGCTTTTTCAATTCTTTTTATGTATATTTTTACTAGCGTAATTTGATCATAATATGAGATTTTTCTACTGCATCATTAATAGTTATTATTAAATATTACTATTAACTTAAAAAAACTATACATTGGTTTTGATATTTGCCTAAAAAATATTAATTCATATTTCAATATATTGAAGAAAAGTAAGATTTAGCAAGTTTTCGATTCACGATTCTAACCATTACAAATATATGGAAAGTAGTAACGAAAATTACCTTATTTTCTTTGACAGTGTTAGACAACTGTTCACTTTGGATAATTTTTAACCGAAATACAATTTTTATTAACATATAATATGGTCTATGTTTGAACCAAAGTGTATAAAAGTAGTGTAAAAAAGTTTGCTGAGGTGCATGCGGGACTGTACCAACCCGGATATTGTCGGCGGAGATTGTTTTAGATAGGACTCTTTACCTTGGAGGTTTTATTTCAGAAGTGAAACAGCCTGCAACTATTTTTTTATTAATTTTTGTTCTTCGCGTGCTACCGGTCCGAGTGAATTTTTAATGGTGAAAATTAGGACACGATTTCTTCATATAAATATCTAATTCAAATACCTTATCTATACTAATATTATAAAGAGGAAAGATTTGTTTGTTTGTATTGAATAAGCTCCAAAACTACTCTACCGATTTCATAAATTCTTTCAACAATGGAAAGCTATAATATCAGGGAGTAAGATAGGCTATTTTATCCTGATATTCCCACGGGAACGCGAACTACGCGGGTAAACGACTGAAACCGAAGCAAAGCGAGGGCAGATTGCTAGTCAGTTATGAATTCCACAACAAACTATAATATATACATACCTTACTTGAAAATATTTGTTTGAATATTTTTATTTCTATCATCAGCATCATCCCAGTTCAAATACATCCCACTGCTGGGCTTGAGCCTCCTCCACATTATGAGTGGAAAAAAATTATACTATACATATTATATCCTTTAGTCGTCCTTTACGACACCCACGGGCAAGGGGAGGGCAATGCACCATGCAATGTATTCTTACTCTGTCATCACACGGAAAAACGAGAGATGAGTTAGTACAAAGGTTTAGTTGCAGTTTGTCTTCTCTTGCACTTATGTTATAAGCATCTCTAAATCGTTTTTTACGACATCCACGTGCAAGTTAGGGAGTGATTTATTGTCTTCTTATTCCATCAACACAATTAGTATTATTTAGTAGCTTTTTATTAAATACTAGCAACCTGCCCTCGCTTCGCTTCGGTTTCAGTCGTCTTACCCGCGTAGTTCCCGTTCCCGGGGGAATATCGGGATAATATATAGCCTATGTTACTCCCTGATATTATAGCTTTCTATTAGTGAAAAAATTTTTGAAATCGGTCCAGTAGTTTTGGAGCCTATTCGATACAAACAAACAATCAAATCTTTCCTTTTTATAATATTAGTATAGATAACTCTTCACGGATGAAGTCAGGAGTTTATACAAAAATCATGTCTAAATGTGGTCATGTTTTTTTTTGTTCTACCCGTTATTAAACTACAATACTCATAATTCGATGATTTGCGATTAGCGTCGCAAATAAAAATTATTGATTTTAGAGTAGGGCATTTTTATTTTTGATGTAAAACATCTATAGACGAGGGTAAACCTGATCGTTGACGTGGCGTTAACGCCACGCTCTGATATGCACATTTGTGTAACGAAACCATAACCTGCTTTAGAATTTTATACAACGCCATCTAGTGAGCTTAAAATAAATTATTAACCTAAACACATATCTAATGAAAATAAATGTTTATTGAATAAAAATTATCATTTTCTGGAAAAATCCTAATGTTTTATTATTACCTTATGCTATATTAGTTCCAGTCGTAATCTGTTTATACATAGGTATATACTTGTACAAAATTATTTCAACATTTAACATCTGTCAGGCGTCCTGCGCAACGGCTCCCTTTTTTATATAATCGTTTTAGTCAACACCATAGTATTTAAATGGTTTGTTGAGGGTATGACTGCATGATTAAAGGTAAAATTTCTCCGTTCACGATAAAATATCAAGGATTTTAGACATCGAGGATTATTTGGCATACAATATTTAATTTGACATAATTTTTAATTACGTCGATATTCTCATAGACTAGCGATATATAATCCAGTTTAACGGATTAAAATAAGACGGAAAACTCATATAATAAACTGTTCTAAGAAATATGCAACTTGAAAAAGGAAAGGCTTGTTTCGTCATTAAATACATTAAAAGGGCAAGCTACCGTTTTAACATCTATATAAAATAAGAGCACAGTTTCCTGTTTTGTCTGTTTTAAAACCGCGAATAAATAATTCTCATTTACGTCCATAAAATTTCAAGATTGGGTAGCGAATGAAAAAAATATCTTCCAAAAATTTCCTCACCATGACAATGCAATCGCCACTGCAGTCTACGGATGACTCTAAAATAATTACTTTTCATAATAAAAACACTCATTTCTTTCTTAGTTTTTGCCAAAATTGCAGTTAAAGAAAGGGTCTCGTTAAAGTCGCCGGCTTGAGGCATTGTGGCGACAATGTCTCATTGTTATCTGTTCAATATTACTCCACTGTTAATTATGCTCCTGTATATTTTTATTACTTTGTATATTATTTAAGATATTTTACTTAATTCAATTATAATTTACTGTCCGTGTGGTGACGAAATAACAATTCACCACTCCTTAGCTTGCCATGGGTGTCGTAAAAGACGAAAAAGAAGCATAATATGTAACAAGAGAAAGATAAACTCCTAATAAAACTCTATAATAACCCGTCTGACCAGCGTGATATAGTATGTCGTCATCACAGCTCATATACGGTCCGCTGTATGGCTCCAGCCTCTTCCACAATGAGAAAGAAATAGGTATAGGGTTTTATTTCGAGTTTTCCTTTTCTAATATAAGTAGTTTTTATATGCATAAATTAACCCTTAGTCGTCTTTTACGACCCCCTCCGGGCAAGATAGGGGTGGTGAATTGTATTCTTACTCGGTCACCACACAGGATGTCAATTTCACTTTAATTGTAGAGGAAGTTGCAGCCCAACAGTGGGATGTATATGAGTTTAGGTAAAAATATTGTTTAAGTGATAAAATCCATTTAGAAACCTGTTACAATCCGTGTGGTAAAACAGGTCATTTTTTCCCCCTCGGGGAGGACGTCGGTCATCGTCACGCGGTTGGCCTCTCGGCGGGTGACGGACTAACTCCCTCGTTCAATCACTCGCGGCATTTATTTCCTGCTGTCTGTAAACATAAAGAAAAAAATTCATGCTATTTAACCAAAATGAAATTGACACAGGAAAGAGTCAGTATGTTACCTCGGCCTGGTCCTAGAGAAAAATTTTTCGTTCATTGAACATATTAAAACTGTAGGTGAAAAAGCCAAACGAAATTTTTATGCGCTTACCAGAATTTCAATTTCCACCTGGGGCCTTCGTTTTAACACACTTAAAATTATATATACAGCCACATATCTGGGTTGTATCTGTTATGGTGCACCAGCCTGGGCTGATCGTACTACCATAGGCGCGGCTTGGCGTAAGTTACTACAGAGTCAAGGATTAGCGCTAATATTCCTGTGTAAGGCATAGCACCGAAGCCTTACCAGCACTTGCAGTACTCCCGGTTGACTTGGAGATACAAAAGCGGTTCGTGCTTCCTCCGTAGTAGGAGAGAAATTAACCCACTACACCACCCCGGTCAGACGGGACCAGTCGAGTTGAGTTTTCATCATCATGTTTTATATTCCTTAGTCAACTTTTACGACAGCTACGGGTAAGAAAGGGGGTTAGTAAATTATATTCTTACTCCGTCGCCACACGGCAAGTAATTAAAAGACAGATTTAATAGATTTCTACGAAGTTAGTACATTATTATGATACAATATTAATTCATTTGCTTACCATCAAATTCTTAAAATAAAAGGAAAACAAAAACGTAACAATTAATATAATTATCCTTTTCAATCCTGTCAAAATGTTAGTAACAAATTACTATCGGGTACTAGGATAGCATGAGCATGCAGGCGATGTTGCATAAGATTGATGGGTCTCGCGGGGCGGGGTGGCACGCGGGTCGGGGACGGCTTAGTGATGGATGACCAACGTCGCTATTGCACCATACACTATATAAGCTTCGAATATAATTGCTTTGAAATATAGGAAACAATTAGGTTGTCGTAAAATACTTCTATAGATTATTTACACATTAAAAGCTTAGAATAATAGCGTGTAAAAGGATCGTGTCGGTACTTAAGCGATTAAAAACATGAAGCTAAAAATTCTACATGCGCGCAGACTATTACACACGTACACCACTATACAAATTATGAAATCAAATTTTGTTTTTATTAACATAAATCGTCGAAATACTTTTAAAAGTACTTTTTTTTTACTTTTAATGTTAATACAATTTTTTAATTTTTCAAATGTGTTGTGACTCCATTTGAATGCACAAACCGTCATAATTACCTATTTATTTTTTAAGAGTTGCGTACGTACGTGCATTACAATGACCTTGTACACTACGGAACGACCCGGCGTAAGCTCCATTAAGGTCCAATTTAAATGCTTAATTTTTTGTGCGCGGAATTTTCTATACTTTATTATTCTAAGCTCAAAATCGTAAAAGAGTATCACCAATTCAGTATATATTTATACTTCGTTACTTGTATATCTTATTATAAAATCTCAGGTCTATTTCAGCTCAAATACGTTCCACTGATGGGCTCGAAACTCCTCCACAAAAAGAGGGAAATTGATCTTACTAGGCCATGCTAGTTGAATAGGTTTATATAGTGTTTTATTTCTGGTTTCCCTTCTCTTGTATAGATGTTATATGCGTATTATATCCCTTAGTCGTCTTTTACGACATCCGCGGGCAAGATAGGGAGTGGTAAATTGTATTCCGTCACGACGACGGAATCTCGGATTATCTTTATGCTAATACAGACTGGTTATGAACGGCTCCTCATTATTTCAGTGAAAAGTGTATACACATGTTTATTTTATTGTTGCTACTGTAATTGTAAAGCGTAACGTGTTTTGCCAAACGAATTTGTTATTTTTGTGGTTTACATTTGTGGCGAATGATCATGCTTACTAAAAGGTCTGCTTGCTGTAGCTACGTTCCCCAATTCTGGCAACATGTTTCGCCTTGGTTCTGGCAATAGATTCCTAATTTCCTCTTCTGATGCTGGGTCTAATTTGTGTCCAATATTTGTATATTTTTCCCTTAGAATAAATAACGTACCTTTAGAAGTTAAGTTCGCGCATAAAAAGTGAAGCATTTCAATTAGAGCCTAATGGAGCTTACGCTGGAACCGTATCGTAATATACAACGTCACTGTACATACATACGCAACTCTTAAAAAATAAATAGGTAATTATGACGGCTTGTGCATTCAAATAGTGTCACAACGCATGTGAAAAGCATAAAAAAGTATATTAACATTACTTTTAAAAGTATTCCGACAATTTATGTTAATAAAAACAAAATTTGATTTCATAATTTGTATAGTGGTGTGCGTGTGTACGTGTGTAATCGCTTGCACGCATGTAGTATTGTTTGCTTCATATTTTTGATGGCTTACGTATGGATATTATCCTTCTATACGTTATTATTTTAAGATTTTTCCGTTCACCGTACTCGTTACCATAGTAACTGGTTAAAAATAAAATGTAGCGCAACCCCTTTCTGTTTCGTGGGAATTTTAAAAACAGGTGTCACTAGAAGAAAGGGCGAAAACCCTTAAACAATTATAATTAATTAGCCAACTGATAAACGTGGCAATTATAGTAGCGTTTACCCTTTTGGCTTAAGATGAGGCTTACGTTGTTGGTTTATTTACGTTAAATGAGGGGAGTGAGGGAGTGATAGCTTCTCTAGTAGTTAGCTAGTGATTAGGTGCCGCTTAGGGGATCTGATCCAGCCATTTTCTTTTTATTATTTGTAATAGATTAAAAAATATCCAGTTTGGAGCTAATACTATATATTGTATAATAGTATTAAAAATTAATTTAAAAAAGTTAGTTTTTTGTGTTATATTGACCTGGTAACTAAGACCTTTAGGTCAAAAAAGGTATCTAAAAAAATGACAGCTCGCTGAGATTCTTGCCGGATCTTCTCAGCTTATTGCCGCGTTTAGATCCGGTTTCAATCCAATCCAATTTCATACTTATGTAAATTTATATATAAAACCATTTTCATGGATTTTTGATTGCCCGACGTTTCGAACACTACAGCGTTCATAGTCCCGGGCGAACATGGTGCATAAAATCCGTAGAAATAGCTTTATTTACAAAATGTAAGGGTTGATTAGAAATCGAGGCCACTACCCAGAGCAGGACAAATCATTTGTGGATCTATAAATTATTACTTAAGTCTGGGTGTAATATGGATCTGATAATTCCTAAGTTTTTGAACTCCCCGTGATGCAAGAATTTATGTTTGGAAAGGAAAAGTTATCTTTAAAAAAGTAATTTTCTTGTAATATAGTATTATTTGGTTGCCATGAATGCTATGTGTTGGGAAATTAAAAATCAAATACAAACGTGATAAAATTTTAAATAAAACTACTTTACGGATTTTATCGCGTTTGTATTTGATTTTTGATTACCCGACGTTTCGAACACTTTACAGCGTTCATGATCACGGGTGGACTAAGATGTCTCACGTCCAACTTTAAATTTAATAAATTTTCTGCAGTAACAATGACTTGTTGGACGTGAGACATCTTAGTCCACCCGTGATCATGAACGCTGTAAAGTGTTCGAAACGTCGGGTAATCAAAAATCAAATACAAACGCGATAAAATCCGTAAAGTAGTTTTATTTAAAATGTATAATACTCGCGTAAACATCAGAAATAATAACGTGATAAAATCTGTAAAATAGTTTTATTTACAGTTTATACATAAGTGATTTGATTTGATTTAAATCATATAATCAATTAATTAGATAATAATACAATACTAAGATAATATAGTAATAATTCCTTCGTGTTAATACAGTACAATCTCAACTCATATACGTCCCACTGCTGGGCTCGAGTCTCCCAAAATAGAAAGGTAATTAACCTACATTGGTCAGACGGATTGGTATAGGATTTTACTTCAAGTTCCCTTTCTTTTGCATTTATGTTAACGATACAATATGTCTCTAAGTTATCTTTTACAACATCCACAGGTAAGAAAGAGGATGGTGTTTTATAGAATACATGTACAATATTCCGTCAACATCCACATTCCTCATCATCTCGGCTCATATACGTCCCACTGCTGGGCTCGAGCCTCCTTTATAATAGCAGGAACATCGGCCTACTATACCATGCTGGTCAGACGTATTGGCATAGGGTTATATTTCGAGTCGTTATATGCATATAACATCCTTCAGTCGGCGTTTACGACACTCACGGGCAAAATTGGGAGTAGTGAATTGTATTCTTATTCCCTATCTTACGGACTAAGGACTACGGATACATTAGTCTGTCAATAAAATAATCTCTAATATCTTATGACAGCCATAACTTTTTTTTTTTTTTTGTGTGGGCTGCGGTCGGCGCGCCTACGCACCACTCCGTCCGGGGCGACAGAGGGGCTCAAGCCCGCAACTCCCGCAACCCACCCGAACACCACGTCGCCCTCGTCGCTGGGCCGACCACTGGAGCAGGGTTACTTGTCATCAGTGGTCAGCCCGACGAAATACCCTCTACCCGGGGTACCCTCCCATCGACCGACGTCCCCCCCTCGGGGAGGACGTCGGTCTTTCCTCACGCGGTCGGCCTCTCGGCGGGTGACGGACTAATCCCCGGTCACGTCACCCGCGGCCTCGGCTAGGGCGGCATTGCACGCAGGTACTCCCGCCTGCGCCGCCCCAGTCGCCGACGGCGGGTCGCATCATCGAGGCTGTGCTCCTCGCGCTCGCGACCCGCCGCCTCCTTCTGCGAGATAACTGCCTCGCAGAAGGCTGCGACCGCGTCCCAATTCCTGATGCTGCCGAGCATCTCCCTAGCGATGGTCGGCAGCGTCAGGTCTGCACCGATGATTGCGACGAGTTCACGACGCGGCTCTGCCCAAGCGGCACAGACCTCGAGCGTGTGCTGCGCCGTGTCCTCGTCGCAATCGCAGTGGTGGCAGGACGGAGTTCTCTCCCTCCTAGCGACCCTGTACAGGTACTTGCCGAAGCATCCATGCCCCGTCAAGACCTGCACGAGTCGGAAGGAGAGCACCCCGTGCCGCCTTTCTAACCACTGCATCAGCACCGGCCGGAAGACCTCCACGGTCCAAACACCGTATCGAGGCCTCTCCAGCCGGTCTGCCCAACGGGCGATGACGTCCCGGCGGGCGTCGACGCGCCAGGCGGTGAGCTCCTTCAAGGAAACAACACCACCCCCCCCCCGCGCACCCCCGACACCCGCCGATACAAGTCGGCGAGCATTTCCGCCTCCAGGTCCCACGGGGGAGTCCCGGCCAATAGGCACACCGCCTCCGTCGCCACCATGCTGTACCCGCGGATGATCCTGACCGCCATGACCTTCTGTGGACGCCACAGAAGGGCCCTAAGTCGGGCGGTCATGGATCCCGCCCACACCGGTGCGCCGTACAGGGCCATCGACCGGATGACCCCCGCGTACAGCTGTCGACATGCCGCGCTCGGTCCGCCCACATTCGGCATCAGCCATTGTAGGGCGGACGCCACGCCGACGAGCCGCGGGACGAGCCTGCGGAAATGCTCCCGAAACCACCATCGCCCGTCGAGCATGACAGCCATAACTAGAACAACCAATTTTATTGCTGGTAACACAATCATGTTTTATTAAAAAAAATACAAGCTCAGAACCAAATGACTTGCTTAATGTAACACACCTGTCAAATGTCACATGGACAGCCCCAAAAGCGACTTTATCCCTCGAAGATATAAAAAGCTGTCAATAATACCTTTTTTTTTCATACATCATGAACATTTATTGTGGCATGTGTTTTTATGGCAATTATTTTAACATTAATCAAGTCAAATTACATTGGTCCGTTGCGTGTGCTGTCTCTAACATCGGTTATGCGGTTCAACAACTATTCACGACACATTTGGAGAACCAATAAAGTATTTTTAAGCGCTTTACGTTATGAAGTTATACGTAACTCTTATGGCGCGATAATTAAAAATGATGAAGGTGCGTACATCGTCGCGAAAAACCAACATCCCGAAGTTAGCTAATTAACATTATTTACGATGTGCGCATCAACATTATTTATAATGCATTATAATATAATTTTCTATGTATTAAATATATTTTTTTTAATATGACACTAATATTTTTTTTTTTATAATCATAGAATAACACGAAAGAAAAATTTTTAGAAAGATTTTTCTTGTTATGCCAAAGACGTATACCTTCTTACGTGCGTACGTATGTACATACACACTTTTTTTTTGTATGCATGGGCATCTTTGAACGTGATTTTCACCCCTTTCTAAACGTGGAATTAATTTGAAACTTTTTAGACTTATCAAAGACTGATAACAACGCAATCATTTAAATAGTTTGTCCCATTATTATTGGCAGCTTTTTATATGCGTAGCTGAGATTTTGGTGTGACTCGATTGATGGCGGTATCTCTATTTTCTGCATCGCAACGTATAAGCAAAAACGATTTTTTGTATTAGGGCACACTGCTAACAATATTCTAATTACAGATGTAAATGGGTTGGCACTTAATTTTGTAAAAAAACATCTGAGTATTAATTTGCGATTCGGTAAGCGAGCGGGTTGGAGGCCTAAATTCCATGTTACAATAACCAATGTCCTGGCTGTGTCCGTATTATTTCTTAAGTCTATAAGCGGTATTTAGCATTTACTATCAGGTGGGTGACTTGCTCTTTTACAGACAAAGATTTATAGACAACTAGCAACCCGCCCTCGCTTCGCTTCGGTTATAGTCGTTTTACCCGCGTAGTTCCCGTTGCCGTGGGAATACCGGGATAAAATATAGCCTAGTTTACGCCCTGATATTATAGCTTTCCATTGGTGAAAGAATTTTTGAAATCGGTCCAGCCGTTTTGAAGATTACCCGGAACAAACAGACAGACAGACAGACAGACAAAAATTTTTTAATTGCTATTTTAGGCATAGGTGTCGTGCAAATAACCGTGTGAGCATGAAAAAAGCCTATTATTTTGACATTACAAACAGACACTCCAATTTTATTTATTGGTATAGATTAAGAAAAGAATAAAAATTTTAGAAGTGACTATTGAAATATGTAATTTCAAGTAATGTGACATAATCGTCTTTAAAACGAGGCTTAAAAATAGTTCATAGCATACAAAATTTTGGTTGTTGCACGGATTTTCTAAGTCTATGCCTTCTATAATATAATGGTCAGTATGCTAGCCCGTTATTTAGGACACCGAGGTTTGACAAAGAAGAGCGTTTCCATGTGATGTCGATAACAAACTGAATAAAATCCGTGAAAATAGTTTTGTTTGCATTGTTTAATACTCGCGTAAACATCAGAAATCATTATGTACACAGTTACATTGTTCGTGGGTGTCGTAAAAGGTGATTAAGGACTTTACACCAACCTGGGCCAATCTGGTAGTGGTAGGACCACACTGTCGACAGTTATCTGTCTACAGCTGCGGGCCGGTCCGTCTGGGGTAGTACCACGCTCTCGCAGAAAATCGACGTCTGAGTAGTAGCAATTTGTTACTGCACTTCGTTCGGTGAGCGAGAGAGCCGGAAGCCCAACTTTCTGAGGGTGTTTGTGTGTGGAGGGTTTTGGTGGTACCCTTGGTATCACCGAGCCTCAATGCACGCATTCACACTCCCTTCACTTTCTTCGCGGTAGGCAGTCGGTTTGCTCGTTTGCCACCGTTTGCAATAAAAAGAAAATCCCATTTAATGTTATTTGACTCATCATCATCATCGCAGCCCATATACATCCCACTGTTGAGTTCGGGCCTCCTCCACAATGGAAGGGAATTTGACCTACTATACTATGCTAATCAGACATGTTGGTATAGAGTTTCATTTCGAGTTTTCCTTCTCTTGCACAGATGTTATGTGCATATTATATTCCATAGTCATCTTTTACGATATCCACGGGCAAGATAGGGAGGGGTGAATATTCTTACTCCGTCACCACGCGGTTATCTGACTAACAATTAAAAATCCAAGGAAGGTTAACGTAAGGCCGCTTATAAAACTATTGTCAAACCATTTGTAATATGTACGATGGAAGATTACATATTATTATTATTAGGTCGGTTCCAAGTAATTTTCATATTATAATATATATTTAGTTAGGTTCAAGTGTAAATTGAACAATTAAATAACTACATCACCTGGCGTCGGCAAATAACTATATAATCGCCTTCCGAACATTCCCAGGACATGAGACTTGATGGGTCAAATGTACGATAAAAATCAAAGGAGCTATTCATCACAACATATCAAATAAAAATATAACTTAAAACTAACTAATATAAAGTATTAAATCGTTTATTGATATATATCATCCTTACATTTATCCTTGCTCTTAGGTCGTGACTGTCAAACACTTATACGTATACACAAAACTCAACTCTAGTTATACGTTTTAAATGTGAATTTTGATTGGTTTTTTATAAGACAGGTCGTCGGATGAGGGTGGAATCCCACAAAAAGCCGTCGAACCGGTCCGCGCGTCCGATCCGGACTTCCAAACGAATCGAATAGTCCAATAATGTGTTCATATTTTTTTTTATATCGATTACGCATTATAATTTGGTTTGTGCTTGCATCATAAGGCTACCTGATATTAAATATTGCTTAATTAGACACGTATATATTTTACTAGCAACCCGCCCTTGCTTCACCTCGGTTTTAGTCGTTTTACCCGCGTAGCTCTCGTTCCCGTGGGAATACCGGGATAACATATAGCCTAGTTTACGCCCTGATATTATAGCTTTCCATTGGTGAAAGAATTTTTTAAATCGATCCAGCCGTTTTGAAGATTACCCGTAACAAACAGACAGACAAAAAAATATAAAGTGTATTTTAGACATATATATAGTGCAAATAACCGTGTGAGCATGAAAAAAGCCTATTATTTTGACATTACAAACAGACACTCCAATTTTATTTATTGGTATAGATTGCCCATATAGTCCTGGACTAAAAATACAATTCACCCACTATCCTTCCAGTGGGTGTCATGAAAACGACTAAAGGGTATATGCATGTAACATCTGTGAAAGAAAAGGAAAAAATGTATTAAAACCCTATACTAACTCGTTTGACTAGCGTAGTATTGTAGGTTAATTTCCCTCCCATTGTGAAGAAGAGGCTATGGTGCTGTGTGGTAGCGGCTTCGAATACTACCAACCCTTGCTTTGTTCGTGGGTGTCGTAAAAGACGACTAAGAGCCTTAGATTGACCCGGACCAACTCCATCTGGTACCATTTGGGTCAACGATTACATTCCCAAGGAGGGTTGACGTCAGGCAGGCGGCCAGTCATAAAAGCCATTGCTGAAACTTTTTGCAATATGTCAAAACAGATGACATATTGCGTCGACCCCAAGTAATTGGGATAAGAGCAAGATGATGATGATGTGAAGAAGAGGCTATCCGTGTGGTGACGGAGTAAGAATATAATTCACCATCCCTTATCTTGTTCATAGATGTCGTAAGAGACGACTAAGGGATATAATATGCATATAACATCTGTGCAAGAGAAGAAAAACTCAAAATGAAACCCTATACCAACATGTCTGACCAGCATGGTATAGTAGGTCAATTCCCACGGATTGTGGAGGAGGCCCGAGCCCAACAGTGGAACGTATGTGGGTTGCGAAGATAATGATGTGTAGAAGACTTGAGTCCAGCTGTGAGATGTATATGTGCTGTATGATGACAATGGAGAACGAATACAATTCATCAGCTATCTTGCTAGTGGGTGTCGTAAAAGTCGAATAAGTGATTGTGGTGAATTGTATTCTTACTCCGTCACCACATAAAGAGTCTCACATCTCATTCTTAACCCGTTATAACACGGGAAAACTTGTAGTACATAATTGTGTTATATTAATACCCATATTCTTTCTTTTTTCTATATAACCCAATGTAATAAAAGCTGTCGTTTTATAGTGGCCTAATGATCTGGAACTAATGGAGCTCGTCATTATTTTTATACGGAGTTAATCAGATTGAAAGTATAACTTCTAACCAGTAATATTGCGGCTTTTGTATAGACTAGTTTCAATAGTTGTAATAGTTCTCACTTCTTGGAAGCCATCTTTTTTTAATATCATTCATTCAAGACCATACAAAACTGTTCATTCGAATAAATTACTAGTTTAATATGAAATATTGTACAATTTTCTTAATAACTTATAGCTTACACTTATTCACATTGAGTAGTTTATTTATAATAACAGTCCGTCATTATGTAAACTCGTTAATATTCATTGGGCGCTGACAATCAAATTGCGAATACTAAGGTAGTTGTAGCAAAACATGAAAATACTAAAATCTCTAGTACATAATATTCATTACACTTCAGCATTTTCTATGTAATATCCTTCCTACTAATATTATAAACTAGAAAGTTTGTGAGGATGTGAAGATGTTTGTTGCTCTTTCACGCAAAAATTACTGAATCGATTTTGTTGAAACTTCAAAATAATAGAGCTTACATATCAGAATAATACATAGGTTATAATTTATCTCGATATGCCCACGGGAAGGGGAACTATGCGGGTAAAACCGCAGGGTGCTGCTAGTATTAAATAAAATATCAGCGACACCCTTCTCGAGGACCATCTAAACTATATGTTCTAATCCATGCTCTTAAAGATGATGTTTATGAAATAAATTTTTTAGTGAATGGACGTATTATTTTAGCAGCTAGGCATATGACTAGTGATATTTAGTACTATTTTAGAACTATGTAGAAAATACTTTTACCCAAGCTCTTGCGTTTCGACTATTGAGAGTGTGTGGGACCTACTTTTGCGAAAAAGATTAAAATTGAATAATTATGTAACTCATCTCAAACATACATATGTTTAAATAAATATCTAAAAATACCAGTGGTCCAGCTAATCAATGTCAACCGTGAGAAAAGAGCTCTTATTGAAGCTCTTCTCTTCTCTCTTTTGAACTCTATAATCAGACTATAGTATTTTTTTTTCGATCACACGCTCGAGCCACAAATACCGAGTCCTTATTGAATTAGTTAAAAAAAAATTATTAGTATATTAGCATCACCATACGGGTTGGTACAGAGTTTTATTTAGATTTTTCCTTCTCCTGCATAGATGTTCTATGTATATTATAATCCCTTAGTCGTCTTTTACGACACCCACGGGCAAGAATAGGGCCTGCTGAATTGTATTCTCACTCCGTTTATAGATTAGTATATATCTAATCTAAATTCTGTGTGGTGTTGGATTAAGAATACAGTTCATCACCCCTTATCTTGCCCGTGGGTGTTGTAAAAGACGACTGAGGGAATAAATATCCACAAAACATCTCTACAAGAGAAAGAAAACTCGAAATAAAACCCAATATGTCTGACCAGCGTAGTAGAGTAGGTTAATTTCCCTCCTATTACGGAGGAGGCTCGAGCCCAACAATGGAACGTATAATAGCAGAGATGATGCTGATGATATAATCGAAAAAAAAATCAATAAAGATATTGTAATGGCCTAACAAATAATACACAATCGAAATAAATGCTAAGGAATTTAAATGAAAAATTGAAATTTTCGCACCAATCATAGCATAACCGCCAAATCATGCTTACAAACAAAAGTTCAAACTAATCTTGTAATAAATGACACCGAAAAGACTATTTAACAGATATTGACATCGCCTAGCACCTGTCACTGTTACAGAAAAAAAACAATTTAAAAATATAAAGACTTTTTTATTCCCGAATATAGAGTCAAGTGGGGGCAGATCTATTGTCGCGCTAGCAAAGAAATCAATTCTGAATTGTTGCAGAAGGCTTTAATATGCGTCGCGTCGATGATTCATCGAGTAACTGATTCTTTAGCCGAGGTTTTTTGTTACTGTCATTTGCTACTTGTAATTTTGGGTGGCAACTGATGGATAGGACTTTGAAATGACTTGTTGTTGCTATGCTTAAACTAAACTTTTAATCGACGCTATCGTTCTCTAAAAAAATTGTACATTCCAAATTTATTTTTTTATTCATCATCATCTCAAGCCTCCTCCAGAGTAGATGAGAAATTGATCCACGCTGGTTAGATGTGTTGGTACAGGGTTTTAGTCGACGGAAAAATTTTTTTTTTTGCTCGTTTACGGGTGGGACATGTATAAGACCATACAACAGTAACATAAAAAAAAACAATATAAAATAAGAAAACACAGCAAAAATAACAAAAAATATTTCTGGTTTTCGTTCTCTTACATGTTCTCTTAGATATTATATGCATATTGCAATCCCTTAGTGGCCTTTTACAACACCCACGGTCAAGAGTGGTGAATTGTATTCTTACTCCGTCACCACAGGGCAAGTTTTTTTTTTATTATTTAGGTAAATATTTTATATCGCCAATGTACAAATCATATACACGAAATTTATTTATACGATGTTTTACTGAGTGTTGACGGCTTTGAATACTACAACCCTTACGTTCCTTATCTACCGACAAGTACTGTATCGTAAAAGACCACTATGCTTTTTATACGGACCCAGGTCCACTCCATTTGATGCCGTCTGATCAACAATCACAATTGACTGCATAGTTGGCATAATAGTTAAGATATGGACCTACCGTACCAGTGTCGTGGGTTAGAATCCAACATTTTATGCGATCCACTAATAGGGATGCAAATATCAAAATCAAAAACATCGCTGTATCGATACATCGATGTTTCAGAACAAAACATCGATTTACAAAATACATTAGCCTAAAAACATCGATGTATCGAAACATCGATGTTTTTTAACGATCGTGCAAACAACTTTAATTTTAAAATGCAAGCTATATTTATTATCTGTAACAATATTATCATTGAATAGGTGAGCCTTTAGAACAAGGGAGATGTAGAGTTGAGGAAATAAGACATATTTAGCACATATTTCTCTATTCAGTAAAATTATTACAAGCTTAACTGCAGCAAATCACCTATTTAGAAACAGAGTTTAAAAATAATAGTTTTACGAAAACGTACGTACGTAAATCATTTTACTTGTAAATAAAATGACACGCAAGTTTTGCTTAAATGACCATAGATTTCAAACAAATATCAGGCAAAATATCGATGTTAAAACATCGTAGAAAATAATATCGATACATCGATGTTTCGCAATAATGAACCAACGTTCATTATTACGAAACATTGATGTTTTTTTACTAAAGTATCGATGTTTTTTTACTGAAATATCGATGTTTCAGAAACATCGATGTATCGTTTGCATCCCTATCCACTAATTGTCGTTCTGAGTCTAGATGTAATTTGTGTCCGTAAATTATTTGTTTGTAAAGTCAATACAAGGATTATTTCCTTAGTGCAGGGTGTGGTGATAAAAAGAATCCAAAAATGATTGAAGACAGCAAGTGGCTGGTCACATGTCTATTGCCAAACCTTTTATTATATGTATTATGTAAGAAGAGTACAAATTACATCGATTCCAAGTAATTAGGAAAAGAGCAGGATGATAGTAATATACGAAATCTTGTTGTTTGATATAAAAAAAAAGATAAATTGTAATAAAATCTTCTATCAAAGTACATAATTCTGAGAAAGGATTATCATTACCATACAAAGGGGCAATGCCGCCAGGTTTTTGGATGAGGTAGTAATTTACTTTAAAAAATTAATTGTTTAAATCAATATATATTTTGAAGAAAAAGATTACAAAGCAGTTATGAGGACTGGCGACAGAAGTGAAAACTATGAACAAACATAATGATTTTTTGATGTTTACGAAAATACCTATTACACATTATAAATGCGAGTAAAACTATTTTTACGGATTTAATCGCATTTGTATTTGATTTTGATTGCCTGAAGTTTCGCCTACTATTTAGCTTTCATGATCATGTGCGGACTGTGAAATAACTGTGGATTATGAACAAACAGTTGTTAGTTTTGGCTATTCAAATTAAATAAATAAGTTTTGATTGATATCTTTCTGTGTATGTAGATATAGTTGCATTGACATAACTACAGATGCAGTGTTATCTCTATCAAAACACGTGATTAAAAAAAATACGGACCATAAACAACACAATTTTTTCATATAGAATCATTTTCTTCTAATACTGGCAATAAATTTGTACCAAAATGTGAGTCACAAATTAATAACTAATTTCTGTAGCGAGTAGATAATTATAAATCTCTGTAATAACGATGATTTGTTGGACGTAAGACATATTAGTTCACCCGTGACCATGAACGCTGCAGTGTTGGAAACGTCGGGCAATCAAATATTAAATACGAACGCGATAATATCCGTAAATTAGTTTTATTTACACTGCCTATAAAATTTTCATTATAAAAATGTATTAACGCTACTTAGTGATCACAAAAGCCGGTGCCAATCAGGTAGTTACTCATAAAAATCGCATAAAGTTACAAATTAATAAGTAACATTGCACCTGGTGCTACAGTAGAGCAAATGCGCCACCACGGATAGGTCAATGTAAGTCGATGGCCTTCAATCGTTCATTACCAAGGCGTCGACTTCAGACCAGTGAACGTACCTAGGTGACTACGTCATCGGTGACTTGGGTGATTGTTCAAGGGAGCAACTTTTATCTCTTAACGCCGTTCAAAGTCAAGAGCTTATGTGACAAATGATATTGATAACGTTATAGTCCAAACAATGACTGCCGATGACTATTGTCGTGAGTTCAATCCACAAAGTAATACTTTGTGCGATTCTGGAGGTTATTTGAATCTGATGAATGTGTTTTTGTAAAGTGTTGTATAGAAGAACGCGTGTAGCTGACATAGCCCGCAGAATTAGCACGTCGAAATACCAATGGGCAAGCGACATCGCCCGTCGAACCGAAAACTGTTGGGAGAGAAAGATTCTCGAGAGGCGACTACGAATCGGACGACGCAGTGTAGGACGAACCCCTATTAGGTGGGCTGATGACATCTTGAAAGTCACAGGGAACCAATGCAAGTGGCACAGGAATGTTCCGAGTGGCATTCTCGTGGGGATGCCTGTGTCCAACAGCGGACGTCTATAGACTGATGGATGGATGGGTGGAAAGTGTTCTGTAGTGACGCTTACGAATACTATCATCCTTTACATTGCTCTTGGGTGTTCTAAAGAACGACTTAAGAGTTCTAGATATATCTGGGCCTATCTGAAGCAGTCTATCAAGTATTACATTCCCAAAGGATATTGACGTCAGGCACGCGGCTGGTCATATAACTATTGCCAAACCTAACTTAACCAAAGAAGAATACATATTGAGTCGACCTCTAATAATTGGAATAAGAGCAAGATAATGGAAAATAATGATGAATTGTATTTTCGTAAAATCCTTAAGGAATAACTCTGTAGTTGTCTTAAAAAAAATAATGGCTTAGTTTGGAAAATCTGCAAGATACTTATCTCATGATAAGTGGACATCCGTGTGTTAATGGAGTTAGAATATAATTCACCACCCTCTCTCATACCCGTAGGTGTCGTAAAAGACGACTAAGGGATATATTACACGTATATACATCTATGCAAGAAATGGAAAACTTGAAACAAAACCCTATAGCAATCTGTCTGACCAGCATGAGATTAATTTCCCTCCTATTATGAAGGAGGCTCGAGCCCAGCAGTAGGACGTATACCAAAGATGATGATGATGATGATGATGATGATAGGTGGAAGGTCATAGACTTCAGCTATACCAGGACCTACAAACCCTATATAGAAACGTACTCTACGAAGCGTTTAAGCAAATAATGACTGCTTCTCACTCATTCAATACTTCCATGATTCTTCTTCCCAATAGATGGGTAATTGACCTTCTACAGTACCCTGGTTATTTGCATATTGTATGACCTTAGCCACCTTTTACGACACCCACGAGCAAAAAAGTGTTAATAAACCTTAATTGGAAATTAAGCTGTAAAACGAAACCATAATAATTATTTTATTTATTTTTTATTAATAATTTCTGATATTTACGCGAGTATTCCACATTGAAATAAAATTATTTTTACGGATTTTATCGCGTTTCTATTTAATTTAATTTTCCCGACGTTTCGAACATTTCACATTCATAGTCACGTATAAACTTTCTTTATTCTTTTATATTATCAACTTCACTGACTGTTCGATCCCGCCATTTAGTTAATAGAGGGTGGTTGAATTTCAGTGGCCACAGCCTCGAATATTGTTGCTGCCTACCCCCCATTGGTAAGCAATGTTATTAAACCGTTGAGAAATATCATCGGTTAGTTAGCCACAAACAGCCGTGTTGTTTGCTGGTGTAGAATATATCGTAATCAGGACGTTCCTCGATCTACATATAGACTCTGTCAGTTCCGTGAACTGAGCTAGCTCAAGACTTTATCTCATATACGCTGCTGTGCAGTTTGGTGTTAGTGTTGCTGTGACGTGAATATAGATTTTGCACATATCTGCTGACTCCTTGGAATTGGCGCATTAAGGCTTAGAGGTAAGTGGTTGATTTATTCACCTCCTCATCTAGATGCGGGATCTATTACTGTCCAACTACCACCATTCATAACCGTATTATACAGTCCAGTAAAATTAATTACCAGCCCTTTCTGCGTGCTATATCGCACACTGACAAAAAATCTATTATAGCTATGTATAAATTGAAATAAATAAATTCATTGGTCTAAATAGTGAAGCAGTCACCTTGCCCTGACCTACCGCAACAAACATTCAAACTGGACGTGTCTACTTTTATTTTTTATATATTATACCATATATTGACAAGTATTATAAAACCAGTTCTCGCGATGTTTGTTATGAAATTTGTCGCATAACTTTCAAACTGAATATTAAATCAAAACAAATAAATAAAAATGAAGTGTCTGTTTGTAATGTCATAACAATAGGTTATATTCATGCCCACACGGTTATTTACAGGATTCATTTCATTTATTTTGGCCCACTGTTGGGCACGAGCCTCAGATCGAGCTGAAGGCGTTGGTATTGGATTTTTCGAGTTTTCTTTCTCTTGCATAGATGTTATATGCCTTAGTCGTATTCTACGACATCCACGGGCAAGATAGAAAGTGGTGAAATGTATTCTTACTTCGTCACCACACGAAAAATACAGGATATGCAGGATATGCCAGGCCTAAAAACAAGATTAAATATTTTTTTGACTGTCTGTTCTGGATAATTGTGAAAACGTCCGGCCGATTTTGATAACATTTTACTACCAGGTAGTTGTCTGTATAATGAGTATCTTAGGTTTATATCCCAGTATTTTCACGGGAACGAAGACTGCGCGGGGGAAACCGCGGGCACTTGCTTGTTTACGATATAAATAATGCGAGAAACGACAGCCTAGGTTAGTGCATAAAGATGGCGATGAAAAAGAATTATGTCCAAACAAAGTAATTAAGTAAAAAAGTAGGCGATTAATTCCTATTGCCAATTTTCATGAAATACTGATAACTTTTAGGTAGCACCTAAATCAATATAAATGATATATTATTATACTGATCTTAACTCATATTCTGAGCTCGCGCCTCCTCCCCAATAGGAAGGAAGGAAATTCACCGGCTATATTACGCTGGTCAGACAGATTGGTCACCATCATCACAGCTCGTATACGTTCCACTATTGGGCTCGAGCCTCCTCAAGCCTTCAAGAGGGAAATTGACCTACTAACCACGCTGGTTAGGCGTGTTGATGTAGGATGTTATTTCGAGTTTTCGTTCTCTTGCATAGATGTTAAATGCGCATTATATCCCTTGCTCGCCTTTTACGATACCCACGGGTAAGATAGGGCACTCCCTATTTTGGTGAATTGTATTTTGACTCCGTCACTACACGAAAAAGTGTTAGTACAGAGTTTTAATTTGAATTTTCTCTCTTAAATAAATGTTATATGCCTATTTAATCCCTTAGTCGTCTTATACGATACTCACGAACAAGATATAGGGGTAGTGAATTGAATTCTTATTCCGTCACCATATGGATAAAGTCTTAATCAATTAGGTAGATAAAATATCTATAGTTATATAAAAATTATTATATATTGACATAATTATTGCATCGGTTTTTCCCAACGGAGTAGTTTTAATGCCAAAAGACCTATTAATTTTTATTATGGTAACAACGAGAACTATTTATTTTGTATGATAAATTTGATAGTAAATGCGCTTATGGCGTAGAATATTGTGTTCTTTTACATGCCAATACTTTGATTACACAGATGGCGACATTGATACCGACCTACCGTGCCAGTGTGTGCTCGAATTCGACTCGAACAACACTTCATCCACAAACTGTTGTTCTGGATGTAATTTGTGTCCGTTAATTATGTTTGTAAAGTCTCCCGCAACTCAAGGATTATTTCCTTAACGCAGAGCGTTGTTTAAAAAAAAAAAGCACCATTGAGGTCACGGAGGCGCGTACAAGCGTTGACTACCATAGAAATGACCATACAATGTACCATAGAAAATCTAACATACGCTAAAGAGAGCTTTGTATACATAAAATATCTTCTTCAACACTTATTGTAAATTATAAAAATCTATTTAGGGATGTAAACAGTGACGTTCCGGCAATGCTGTCTTGTTGCCGGGGCATTGAAGGGGACGGTCTCCGAAAGGGTAACCCACCTGACCAGCCACGGATGTCAGGAAGAGAGCATATGGTAGGTTATAGGGCCACACGGTAGATTACCTCTTACTTAGAGAAGACCCGTTCTCAGCAGAGGAATGAATATGAACGAAGGAAGAATATTAGAATGATATTCCGATATCTGATATGTCCACCAGTATAACACACTAGCTAACCCGCATAACTTCTTCTACATCATGTAAGAGACAGAGAGAGAGGATTAGAGAGAGTTACTCCCCACGAGATTACCACTTGGAACGGTCCTGTACCACTTCCATCCAACGGTGCCCTGCGACTTTCTCTGAGGAACAGTGCCATAATCGCCACGCTTAGCAGACAGGCTAGCAATTGCAGTAGGTATTATAATTTTTTTAGGAGATAGCGACTGCCCGCACTCCTGATGAGACCCTTAGCCACTTCCCACGACTCCCACGTGCGAGTAAAGGGGTGATGGCAATTGTATCCTATCCCGTCGCAACATGCTTACTTATATTGTTCAAATTATTTTTCTATGTGACATTAATGGTATAGTCTTAGAATAATAACGTATAGAAGGTAAGTTCGCACACAAAAAGTGAAACTTTTCAACTGGAGCCTAATGGAGCTTACGCCGGAACCGTTCCGTAGCGTACAAGGTCATCGTATTGCACGTACGTATGCAACTCTTAAAAAAAAAATAGGTAATTATGACGGTTTGTGCATTCAAATGGTGGCACAACACATTTGAAAAACATAAAAAGGTTTTTAACATTACTTTTAAAAGTATTTCGACGATTTATGTTAATAAAAACAAAATTTGTATTCATAATTTGTATAGTGGTGTGCGTGTATACGTGTGTAAGCGCCTGCGCGCATGTAGTATTTTTAGATTCATGTTTCGATCGTTCGAAGTACCGACACTATCCTTCTATACGTTATTATTCTAATAGACTAAGAGCCTGTGAACACCAGACACGCTTAATAAAATTTGACGAAAATAGAACGGTATTTTACACAACTTTAGTACCTTTTATCTGACAAAGCCACTATGACCCAAACATCATAATGGGCCACCGTTCTTAGCCGGGTTGGGAGCATGCGCTGACAAACTTTCAGCTTTAATAAAATAACGAAGGTCTAGGGTTCGCGGGCTCTTGTTATAAGGGTATAGTTGTATTATTGGTTTGCCATTATCGATGTTATTGTTTTAATACTTGTACAAAAGTGCATAAAGACAAATTCACCAAACCATACGACTTTACAAGTTTACCATAAATTAGCGAGTCTCGTTGTCTGAACTGTTGTACCTTCAGTGAAGTGCTGGACACAAATATAGGACAAAAATATTCAGATTTATTCATATTCTTTGAAATAATAAAAAAAATGAAAAATAGACAAACTCGGTCCGTTTCTTGCCAGTCTACTCAGTGCATTTGCTGCCGACCCGGTGGTAGTTTATTGGCTTAATTTAAGGTAAAGTGTAAAAATTGACAATATTTAAGTGCCCACACGGGATGCATAAACATAATAAATGATTAGAATTTGAATTACCATTATTGTATACTATTCGATGTCTATGTTTACATTCATAACTATAATAGTTATTTCAATTAAAGCTATCTATACCAATAAATAAAATTGGAGTGTCTGTTTGTAATGTCAAAATAATAGGCTGTTTTAATGCTCACACGGGTATTTGTACGACAGCTATGCCTAAAATAGCGATTAAAAAATTTTTGCCTGTCTGTCTGTTTGTTCCGAGTAATCTTCAAAACGGCTGGACCGATTTCAAAAATTCTTTCACCAATGGAAAGCTATAACATCAGGGCATAAACTAGGCTATATTTTATCGGAACGGAAACGGGAACGGGAACTAGGCGGGTAAAACGACTATAACCGAAGCGAAGCAAGGGCGGGTTGCTAGTTTCTTAATAATATCCTTTCAATGTATCTTTCTTATCCATAAAACTTTTACGATGATAAATGAAATTCGGTGTGTTACCACCCCTAAATTCTCTATGTACTTAGTCGTAAGTCATTAATCTAATCTAACTAATCAAATAAATCATCACCAGGTAAATAGGCAGCATTTTACAAATTTATAACAAACTACACTCGCTAGCATTATACTTCACTAGGAGACTCTGTATTAATATTGGACATGGATAGCCTGTTGAAGGTCCGATGTCAGTTTATCTCTATGGCCTCACGTATTTTCCGCGGTCTGTAACGTCTCTCTGTGGCTAATACGGAGGCTTTGTCGAACCGAATGTAGTGCCTTGTATTCGCGAGACTGGCATGCTCTGCTATTGCTGATTGAACACAATCGGATGGAAGCTGTCGTCAGCATGGTTATCAGCTCTGAATACTGCCGTGAGTCGTAAGGTGATGGTGTGCGTGGAGAGTGACGTGACCAGCGTGGTATGTGATGGTGACGACACACGGAGTGACATACCAACAACGCCGCTTAACTCCGGGTGTGAAGTTTCGTCCGACGTTTCCGCCGAGGACTATCAAGAGGCGAACACCTCCCCCGCACCCCTCATGGCTGTGTCGAGGCGCGCTGCTCGATATGCAGCGCGCAGTGCACGCCGGGGCCTCGCGGACGCCGCTGCGCTCTCGCCCTGATGATGAGCATCGGACATGCTCGAAACCCGGGTCGACGTAATCGATCTCAGCACGTGAGTGTTTTGCCGTTTTAGATATTGTAATATGGATCAGTCTCACGATAATTTCAATACTAAAATATGCTTGGCAATGCCAAAGACTTTTAACTCAGCACAATCAATCAGCAATATCAGCTTATAGCTTCTGCTACTTTGCTGATAAGACAGCCGAATTTAAATGTTTAATTTTGGACATACTAGAAAATATTAAAACGCCTGCCCTCGGGCACTAATAATTGTAAAATTTATTATTAAATTTTGAAATATATCAACTATGTCTTTGGCCGGCAGTGTATCGATCTGTCAGTAACTTTTCCTATGCATCGCGCCAAGACGAATAGCCCAAGCTGCGGTAAAAACTACGTCCAGGAGTTCCCGACATAAAAATTTTTACATTGGCAACACTTACATTTTTCTTTCGCCGCTAAGTCTGAAAAGTTTCATGAACAAACTAAATGAGATCAATGTCTTGGATAGTTTTGAGCATTTAAAAGCTGCCATTTTTAGATTATTAATGTTTTTCTTGATTTTCCTCTGTCGCACGAATTTTCGCCACTTCATAAGGACAGAGTAAGACAATGCATGTATATTTCATTATGTTTGAGTATTTGGAGTAATTTTTATGTGATTTTTCTTCTTCCAATGACGGAGTAAAATCTCCTATAGTTTCCCACGTAAGCCGTAAAAATCGGCTGTGGGTTTAACACATTACTGGGAAATTGAAAAACCAATCAGGTGTAAATGAACAAGTCATCGTCATTACAGATAATTTCTGTTTACGCGAGTATTACACATTGTACGAGTAAATAAAACTACTTTACAAATACTACAGCGTTCATAGTCACGGGCGGACTAAAACGTCGGGCAATCAAAAATCAAATACAAATGAAATAATAAAGTAAGTCTTTATTTAAAAAGTATATATTTTTGACTCCTTGGATTTATTTTTTAATTTATATCAAACTAGCTGACCCAACAGACGTTGTTCTGTTCAATTAAATCGACAACAGCGCCACCCACCCGGTCCAATTGTGAAAGTAAATCATCCTCAAATCCCCTTGAACACACACAGAAAATTTCATCAACGTCGGTCCAGTAGTTTAGGAGGAGTTTAGTGACACACGTACACAAGAAATTTATATATAAAGATATACTAGCTGACGCAACAGACGTTGTTCTGTTCAAATAAAATAAATGCAGCGCCATCTACCTAGTCTAATTGTGAATATAAACCATCTTCGAATCCCTTTGAACACACACAGAAAAAATTATCTTCATCGATTCACCCGTTTAGGAGGAGTATAGTGATATACACACGTACACAAGAAATATATATATAAAGATTAAGCAAGATGACCTCTTTGGTGTAGACATATCCACATCCTGGACTATAAATCTTTATTGATTCAGCTAATGTGATAAAGTTTACACATGATAATAGATATACTTTTATAATAATGCAATGCTTTCCGTCTAGTAACGGAGTAAGAATACAATTCACACCTTAACTTACCTTTAATCTCGTAAAAGATGACTAATTGCTATAATATGTATACAAAATTTATTATACACCCGTTTGATCAGCGTGGTAAAATAGGTCAATTTCATTCCCATTATGGAGGACGCTCGAGCCCACCAGGGTGGGAAGTGTATGAGCTGAAATAATGATAAATACAAAAAGCAGGTTCAGCCAGAAACAAATTGTGAAACATCAGAAATTCAGTCCGACTTCATTTGCTTTATTTGCTCGAGCCAATCAATTGCCGAAAAAATGGTAATGTTTTGAACAGATTTGGTTGAAGTGGTTCCGTTGAAATTAACTGCTCAAATGGAAGTTATATACAACAAAGTTATTTTTTGAATTCTTTTACAATAATTTTGTTGTATATATTATTATTGTTTATTGTCGTTATAGATAAAGTTCTCCAGCCTGTGTTAGTAATAAAAATTATCCTATCGTAAAAATAACTTATTACAAATCAGCAACCCGCTCTCGCTTCGCTTCGGTTTTAGTCGCCTTACTCTCGTAGTTTCCGTTCATGTGGGAATACCGGGATAAAATATAGCCTATGTTACTCCCTGACATTATAGCTTTTGATGAAAGAATTTTTGTAATCGGTTCTGTGGTTTAAACGTGAACGCAAAACAAACAAACATACTGCCGCATTTATAATGTTAGTAAGGATGTTGCATATGAAACCCGGCATTTCATGATGCAGAAAGAACCTAAAATTTTGTATTCACCCTACTAACTCTAATACACAACACTAAGAATTGAATGCTTGTGTCAGAGACTTCAAAAGCATATAATTAACGGACACAAATCAATACCAGAATCGGACCATTAATTTGTGATTCGTTAAAAGAATTTTCCTACGTGAAGATTGAATCCACAGCATTCGATACCTACAAGAAATCAATACCTATACCACATACAAATTTAACTATTATGGCTGACACATGACTTAAACCCGTCAAAAGGGCTGTAACAAAAGGATTTTACTTGACTATTCGGCCTTTCGTCGTTCTTTGTTGGATGTAGGCCCTCCCCACTAATAAAGGTAAAGGGAGGGGAAATATATAATATTACCCACCCGCTACACATTCTCCTGGTAAGAACCATAGCCGATTTTTTTAGACTTAACGAGCAAGTAAGTGGCCACATCACCATCATCATCCTGTTCTAATCCAATTGCTTGGGGTCGATATGTTTCCTCTATAGTATATAATATTTAAGGTCGTTAGGAGGGAGAGTACACCGTCCTGCCACCACTGCGATTGCGACGAGGACACGGCGCGCCATACGCTCGAGGCCTGCGGGGCTTGGGCAGTGCAGCGCTGTGAACTCGTCGCAATCATCGGTACGGACCTGACGCTGCCGGCTATCGCTAGGGCGATGGTCGACAGCGTCGGGAATTGGGACGCGGTCGCAGCCTTCTGCGAGACAGTGATCTCGCGGAAGGAGGCGGCGGATCGCCTGCGTGAGGAGCGCAGCCTTGATGAGGAGATCCGCCGCCGCGACTGGGGCGGCGCAAGCGCAACTATCTGCGCCTCATGCCGCCCTAGCTGAGGCCGCGGGTGACGTGACCGGGGATTAGTCCGTCACCCGCCGAGAGGCCGACCGCGTGAGGAAAGACCGACGTCCTCCCCGAGGGGGGGACGTCGGTCGATGGGAGGGTACCCCAATAGGGGGTATTCCGTCGGGCCGACCACTGACGATAAGTTAACGCTGCTCCAGTGGTCGGCCCAACGACGAAGGCGACGTGGTTTTCGGGTGGGTCGCGGGAGTTGCGTGCTTAAGCCCCTCTGTCGCCCCGGACGGAGTGGTGCGGAGGCGCGCCGACCGCGGCCCACCCACAAAAAAAAAAAAAAAGTATATAATATTTCGTAATTATTAGTAATAGTTCCATTACGTCAAAGCACGACGTTATCCCTCCTTTGGAATGTAATTGTTGACTAGACAGTCATAATTTTCATCACTTCGGCTTATATACGTCTCATTTTGTCCAAGTCTATGAAAAGCTCCTGTTTGTCTTTTACAACACTTACGATTTTAGTATTCGTAGCCGCTAGCACATAGCATGATGACATTGGATTCCTATCCCGTCGTCAGACGGTGTTACTTAATCATCTTCATAATTTCTGGTCATATAACTCTTACTGCTGCGCTCAAGCCTCCTTCGCGTTGGGGTATAGGAGTTTTATTTCGGGTTGATTCTCTTGTTATCTGTATATTCATCATTTCATCAGCATCATTTCAACCTATTGCCGTCCACTGCTGGACGTAGGCCTACCTCATGTTACGCCACAATGTGCGGTCCTGTCTATCTGTATATTACAATCCCATAATAGATTTTTACGACACCCATAGGCAAGATAGAGGATATAAAAAGAAATTACCTAGCAATTATTATAAAAGTATTAATAATAGCAGTAACTTTGAACGGAACCCTATCGAAAAAATAGTCAGACTATCCGCATTGCGCTTTAATCGGAAAAATCAACAGAATCACAGGCAAATGGGATCGAATGCATATTAAAAATACTTGTTCAATAGGACAATTTGTGCAATTATAATTTACATAATATTTATAAAGAAAAAATAATAATATCGTGTTAGCAACGAATTATTGAGCAAAATTCAGTCTGCGAGCTGTTTGGTGGACAAAACCATATCGCCAAGCAGAAAGCCAACATATCATCTGGTGTGTTGCATTTTCCGTGTGGTGACTGAGTAAGAATATAATTCACAACCCCCTCTCTTGCCAGTGGGTGTCGTAAAAGACGACTAAGGGATACAATGTGCATATAAAATCTGTACAAGAGAAGAAAATCTCTAAATAAAATCCTTTAGCAACTCGTTTGATTAGCGTGCTCTAGGTCACTAGGTCAATTGTCTTCTTATTATAGAGGAAGCTCAAACCCAGTTGTGCGCCGTATATGAGCTTTGGTGGTGAGGTGGGGGTGTGTTGCATGCTCGTTTAGCTTTATTTTCCAAATGCCCCCAAAACTGAACATTGCATAGTTTGAGACTTAGGAAACCCATACTCTCAAAAAATTTGGAAAATTACATCTTGGGACTGAGTTGCTACGATAGAAGGGACCTTTTGCAGTGAAAGCGCAAACGCCTACGTTCGTGGGAGCGATCTGAATTAAGTTCTTTTCCCTCTATTCTCAGGCCCGTCCCAGAAAGCGCTCGCCTTTTGAAGAATTACACCTTGGAACTGAGTTGCCACGATAGATGGGTCCTGCTTTGCAGTGAACGGGCAAACACGTGTCTTCGTGGAAGTGATCAGAACTAAGTTCCTTTCCCTCTATTCTGAAGCTCGTTCCAGAAAGCGCTCGTCTTTTGGAGAATTACACCTGGGCACTGAGTTGCTACGATAGATGGGTCCTTCTTTACAGTGAAAGCGTAAACACGCGTCTTCGTGGCTACGAATTAAACTAAGTTCCTTTCCCTCCATTCCAAGGCCCACCCCAGAGAGCGTTCGCCTTCAGACACTAGTTGAACCTGTATTTATTCCATACGGCACTTCATACTCACCATACGCCAAAAGATTCTAAGCTGTGTCAGAACCAATAACACCTTGCCCAAATATAAGTCATCATGGACGTTATTAATATTTAATTAAGGACGATTATCAAATTTTTTGTTACATTTTTTGTTACCAGTGATGACCTATGGTACGTAAACGTGTTCTCTAAATGTAAGTTTTATAACTAAGCTTAAAGTTGCTCAGCGTGCTATGGAACGGGATATGCTTGGGGTTTCTCTGTGAAAAGGATCCGAAATATCCACAAAAGAGGCGTAACCGACACACCGATAACCGAATTATTTGATGATGAGTGACCATAAACGCTGCAAAGTGTTCGAAACGTTGGATAATCAAAACTCAAATACAAACGCGATAAAATTCATAAATTAGTAATATTTACAATGTCTAATGCTCGCGTAAACATAAAAAAGGAACTAATAACTGCTGGAGAAGAAAAGTTCTCGATTGGGGATCACGTGTGGGGGATCGCAATACTATGCAGTGCAGGATGCCAAACTAATATGAAATTTTAAGATATGATTCGACCTTTGGTATGGGACGCAACTTGTGTTGATACCCTAGCGCCGTCACATCTTCCCGGAACTGAAATTAAGGCTGGAGTGGCGGCTGAATCAGCAGAGAACCTGAAAAGGCGCGAATACTGTACTCTAGACAGTGTATACATATTTGAGCCTTTTGGGGTAGAAACTTTGAGACCGTGGGGACCTGGGGCCCATAATATATTTAAAGACTTAAGTAAGCGCCTTAATGAAGCAACACGTGACCGGAATGCTGGGCTTTACTTGGCACAGAGGTTAAGTATTGCCATCCAACGTGGCAATGCTGCCAACATTCTGGGCATGTTACCTACTGGCAGCGCTTTATTTGAATAATTATCTGTCTCCTATTTTGAGTTTTTAGACCACTTAGTTTTCTGTTATAATCATTACATATAATATAAAAAAATAATCATTATTCAAAAGAAATATCCTTATACGTGTTTCATCATTATTATCTGAATTTATGTACTTACGTCCCACTGTTGGGCTCGGCTCTCCTCCATTATAGGAGGGAAATTAACTATAACATGCTGCTCAAACGTGTGGCACAGGATTTTGTTTCGAGTTTTCCTTTTCTTGAAGAAATGTTATAAGCATATGATATCCCTTAGTCGTCTTTTACGACACTCACGGGTAAGAGAGATTCTGTCACGCGTAAAGCACTTAATCGAATGAGCATACGCCATTAGGCAACATCATTTTGGAAAAGAGCTGATACTCTTACACTGCTTAAACAATATTAACCAAACATAGTTAAGAACCACCGCAAGGAAACTGGCTTTCTAATGAAAAAAACCGCATCGAAATCGGCGCACTCCTTGCCCGACTCCGTCCGAGGCGACAGAGGGGCGTAAGGACGCACACCCGTAGCCCACCCGTGAACGTCGCCTTCGTCGTTGGGCCGACCACCGCAGCAGGGTAACTTATCGTCAGTGGTCGGCCAGACGGAATACCTCCTGAGGAGAACCCTCTCCTCGACCGACGTCCCCCTCCCCTCGGGGAGGACGTCGGCCTCGCGCGGTCGGCCTCTCGGCGGGTGACGGACTAACTCCCCGGTCTAGCCACCCGCGGCCTCGGCTCAGACGCAGGTATTCGCGCCTGCGCCGCCCCAGTCGCCGGCGGCAGTTCGCGTCATCGAGGAGACGCTCCTCGCGTACGCACTCCGCCACCTACTTCCGCGAGACTACTGCCTCGCAAAGGCTGCGACCGCGTCCCAGTCCCAGATCAGCACCGATGATTGCGACGAGTTCACGACGCTGCTCTACCCAAGCGGCACAAACCTCGAGCGTGTGCTGCGCCGTGTCCTCGTCGCAATCGCAGTGGTGGCAGGACGGTGTACTCTTCCTCCTAACGACCGTGTGCAGGTATTTGGCGAAGCATCCATGCCCCGTCAACACCTGCACCAGTCGGAAGGAGAGCACCCCGTGCCGCCGTTCCAACCACTGCATCAGTGCCGGCCGGAAGACCTCCAGCCGGACTGCCCAACGGGCAATGACGTCTCGGCGAGCGTCGACGCGCTAGGCGGAAAGCTCCCTCAAAGAGACCATACCGCCCTCCACTCGCACCCCCGACACCCGCCGATACAATTTCCGCCTCAAACTATACATCTGACCAGCGTGGTATACTAGGTCAAATTCCCTCTCAATGTGTCAAAGACTCGAGCTTAGCAATAGGATAAAAATGAGTTGAGATAATGATAAACATAATTTAAAAATATTGTGAAAACGGTCAACAAAAATATACATGTCCTTGTATTATTATGAATAGATTCACATAATATCCATGATAAATATCAATACAGAGATCATTAAACCTTCAAATACTAAAGGTGAGAAGACAAGATAATGTCAACCTTTTATAGAATTATTAGTAATTGCTAATAAGTTTCGCCCACTCAAAACACGACATTTTATAACACAGGGTATGATTATCAACTCAAGTGATTTTAAAAACTAATATTAAAAAAAAACAGCAACCCGGATTAAAGGAATATCCTTGCCTTTACAAGACAACTTAGACACATTTATAACTTGTTAGCGATTGTATTTTTTAGTCTGTCACTCGCCGAGAGGCCGACCGCGTGAGGAAAGACCGACATCCTTCCCGAGGTGGGGACGTCGGTCGATGAGAGGTTACTCCTCAAGGAGTTTTCCGTCGGGCCGACCACTGATGTCAAGTCACCCTGCTCCGGTGGTCGGTCCAACGACGAAGGCGATGTGTCACGGGTGGGTTACGGGTGTGCGTGCTTACGCCCCTCTGTCGCCCCGGACGGACTGGTGCGAGGAGTGCACCGACGGTAACCCACCCCACAAAAAAAAAACGATTGTATTTTAATTTATTTAATTAAATTGTCTTCGTCGTATGGTAATCGTTATCTTTCCAGCTTATATATTTGCCACTGTGATACCTACTCAAGCCCCCTCCACAATAGGAAGAAAACTGATTTCCTATACCACGCTAGTCTGACGTCTTGGTTATAGGCTTTCATTTCCATCGCATTTCTTGCCTTAATCGTCTTTTACGATACCCATGATGGTGAATTGTATTCTTACACCACAACACCGAAATGGGAAAACAATAGTCGTGTGATAATGGGTTCAGTATAAAATGCGTTACAACCCCTTTGCTTTCCGTGATGGTCTTAAAAACGGAATAAATCACTATTGTGGAGCAAGCTCAAGCTCAACATTGGGACGTTTATGAGCTAAAATGTTGAGGCATAAAAGATTGATTAGTAACATATTTAAATTAACATTTTTTTATTTAATAAATATATTCGAAATTTGTGAGTTTTAAGCATTTTGTATAATAAATATATTAACTAAAAGATCATAGGATATTCTGAGGACGTTCAAGGTGAGTATTCGTATGCAACGTGACAAGATAAACACAGAATTATTCAATTAAATAATCTAAATTATAATACTGTTTTTTTTGGTGGCAATCAAGCTAGCAGCACAGGTGCTGGTAAGTAATACTGCCCCTCATGGACCTCTGCTAGTTCGCTGCCTACCTTGAAGAAAGTGACGGGAGTCCGAATGCGTGCAATAAGGTTCAATTTAAAGTTATGAGATTCAAAGATTTATCATTTAGGCTTACTGGCTTACTTGTTTAGTAAAACTACCCAGTATTATTTTTACCCAATATTGCATAAGGAAGTAATACTTGTATTACAAAGATGATTAACAGACATAAATTACACCTCATAACAATAGCTTGCGGATCGCAACAAGCACTGTCCTGCATAAAAATCGAACCCCAACACTTGGCGTAGTAAATATATTAACCATTACGCCATTTGTACAGTCAATAATAGGAATAATATTGAGCTAGAATCAAGTTTGTAGTGATCACGGCGTGACCGACCGCGCCATGATCATATATTAAGGATCCGTCTTGGGGAGCAGGGATTAATGCATCATGCAGTTTGTGGTTGGGCACAAACGATAGGAGACAGCGGAGAAACTCCTTAACAACGCATTCAAACTTATATAGAATTTAAATAGGTATTTTGGATGTGAAATAGAATATATACGAATTTTACTGATATAACACGAATTTTAGCACGCTGAACTGGCAATGGGCAGGCCACATCGCTCGACGAACCGACAATCGCTGGGGAAGAAAGATTCTCAAGTCGCTACCACGTATCGGGCGACGCAGTGTAGGATTTTGGATGCAGGCGGCACAGAACTGCACTCGGTAGCGGGCCATGAGGGAGGCCTACGTCCAGCAGTGGACGGTGATAGGCTGAAATGTTGATGATGATAGTGATAAACAGATTATTAAACAGGACGGTTTCTTCAGCCGTTCATTAGCCTTTTTTTTTTTTTTTATTGGGACTAATCCCACCACACATTCCCACCACTGTAACTCCTGTAAGCCAGGATCCACAATGGTCTCCGTATAAGACACTGAGGTTTGACCCTCAGGAAGTCCCGGGAATCGCTTTTAATTGTCTTGGGACCCGCAACAAATTTAATTAGAAAAGAAAACAGGAGGAGTTGGAAAGATTCCACTTCCCTCCTATGCAAAGCGGGAGACATGAAGCAAAGTTGGCTGATAAGCCAGTAAATAAGAGTTTGTACAACTACGTGAAACGCAGCGGTACAGCACCATGGATTGGACAAAGCTTAATGGACCTATTTGTGAGCTTTAGGTTTGATTACAGTAATAGGTATGGCAAAAGCGCCTAAACGCATGGAAATTTTCTCGAGTTGCTACAAGATCCGAATAGTATACTACCCCAGACGTGACATACATATTATCTAACATGACGTTCCGCTCGTTGCGCCCGAGAATGCACTCCCAAAGGATCTGATGAGCTGTTTGTTCAAAATTGGAGTTTGAGGTCGAACATTGACAAAATGGTGAATCTACTAGTGTAAAATAGAATAATTTACTTCTAAAATTCCCATGGCCTGTGAGGAATTGGGCTACATAGTGGTCAATTTCTAGCCAAGTTCTCTCCAAACGTTCACGAACAGATGGAAAGAATAGATATAGATGACGACCTTTTGTTGACGAATCCCATCTTGCCTGCCATTCGGTCAGGAGCTTATCGTTAACGACGGATTGCGGTGCAAAAAGTCTAGTAATTTTATTACGATCGCGTGGTAAAAGAAAATTGTTAGTCATGTTTTCCCTAGTGGAATAATACATGGACGCACGTTTTTGTATCTCTAAGTCGACCGGAAGTACACCTGCAAGTACTGGTAAGGCTTCGGTGCTAACTGTTCATTCGTTCATTAGCCTAACAACGTTCATAGTTGGATATAAGAAAGAGAGAAAGAAGAATGATTTAAAAATTCAAAAAAAATAATGATCGAATGTGACTATTCCCCTTATGTATGTATAACCTTAAAAGGAATTATCCTCTAGGCACCACGCTTAGCAGGCGATTTTGCGACGGTAATTAGTGCTATGTTTCCCAGAATAATGTTGCTGTTATTTTCCTAAATCCTCCATCTAATTTTTACGAATCTTACGGCTAGGTGTTAGCAATAAATTGTATTCTAACTTACCCCTACAGCAGAAACGATGATAAATACAAATTTAAGCCAAAGATGCTTCATTCAAAGACGAAACAAAAGTCGTTTTAATATTGGAAATCCCACTAAAACGTGCAAATCGTAATTCTGAATGCTGTGCATCATATAGCAGTAAAAAGTTTCCTTAGATCCAATACCACCTTAAAAGAAAGTATGAAATTTTAAACAATATTTTAATTGTTTTCTGAATAATGGTGCTAAACTACAACTTAGATGGTGATGATGGTTATATAAATCTGAAAAACCGCTGAAATACGCTGAATTATTGTTATTCCCTTGTTGTGAAAATGAAATACCTAGAAAACAAAATTATTTATTTGAACACGACTAGCTAGTCAGTTATAATTATTTCTATGCAATATTTTTTATTAAACGAACGAATGCTCATTACCTCTTTTTTGAGTTAATCCAATACGGGCGTACACCTCCTATTTAGGTATCTGAAGCTTGTTATGGAAAGATACTATCGAAGAAGAAATTGTTTTTAATTTATTGATAGAGCCATTAAAAATATCATACCTATACTTTTCTATTACTAACATTAAATTACTAACTACTATAATTCAGAAACTATTACCATATGTACTACGAATAGAATGGCATAAAAACCTTCCAAATATATCAGTAATGATTACAAAATGTGTCAAAAAATAATCCAATTAAAACAAATAGTTCACTTTTTGCTATTTTATACACGGGTTCTTGCTATTGTATACACGCGTACTCGTAATGTTTTTTGCTCAGTATTAAAAGCTAACATTAGTTCTGTTTTTCTTCGCAGTGGTAATAGACCTAGGGAATACTAGTACCATTGCACCGAAGTGCGTGTACGTAAAAATTCACTAGACAGCGTTTCTAATAACTTTGTTCTGAAACATCGATAACATATTTTAAGTATTGCGCAGGCTCGTATAAAACTGTAAATGTGTATTTATTTATGACATATATGCGAAAAAATATTCATTTTGAAATGAAATTATTCTGGTATTTTTGAACCAGTTAAAATAGGGTAAGCAAAGCTTATTTCGTGTATAGAGCTACCGTCCCTGCCTCCTTATTGTAATAAAATAAAACATATATTCTATATGAAACAAAACATGATGTTTTCGCGTGACATTAAAAATTATTCTTTTTTATAATATACTGATATTAATGAACACACACAAAAAATTTCGTCAACATCGGTCCAGCCGTTTAAGAGGACTTCAGTGACATACACACGTACGCTAGATATTTATATATAAGTTGATTATTATTTTCTACCAAACTTTACAGGTTTACTTATATTATCATCATTATCATCATTTCAGCCTATCGCCGTCTACTACTGGACGTAGGCCTCCCTCATGTTACGCCACAAAGTGCGGTCCTGAATCGCCTGCATCCAACGACACCCATCAACTTTCACCAGGTCGTCGGTCCACTAAGGCTGTCATGACAAGGAAGGAGGCCGCGGAGCGGGCACGCGAGGCGCTTGCGTCCGCTGACTCGCTCCGCCGGCGACGACCAGGGAAGAGGAGACGCCGCTATGCGCTCCTCCACCCACCGCTCTGAATGATGACAGGACGTGGCCAGACGGCCAAGTGTTGAGGTGTCGGGGATAGAATGTTATCAAACGATCTCGCCGGCACCCCGTAAAAGCGCGGAAGGGGCCGCTGTAGTTTTAGTGGGTATTTCGGTCACTTCTATGGCCGGCGAGTCCCACACACACACCCCTGTCTGTAACTGGCGAGGGAATAGTGCGCAAATGCATTTCCACAGCGTGAAAAAGAAAAAAAAAAAGGTCGTCGGTCCACTTAGTAGGCAGGCGTCCTACACTGGGTCGTCCGATACGTGGTCGACACTTGAGAACCTTTCTTCCCCAGCGGTTGTCGGTTCGTCGAGCGATGTGGCCTGCCGATTACCACTTTACTTATGAACAAATGTTTAAAACGAATAAATTGATTATATATAATCGCGTGCGTTCCCGCTATCACTTATGTATTGAGGCGCGTGTAATTCGCCCGCCCCCCGCTCCGCTCAGCCATCGGTTCGTGAAGTAGATGGATTACAGTGTACAAGCATTTGTTACCCTTTATGTACTTTAAGTTATTTAAGTTATACCACGCGGTTTAAGTGGGTACCGTAAGTATGTTCAAATTGAAAAATAGTTATTAACTTTCAAGTATTTCCGTGGTAAAGACATAAGAATGTAATCTATGATATTTTTATCTGTCGCGGGTATATTCCGTGTGGTGACTACTGGTGACGGAGTAAGAATACAATTCACCACTCCCTATCTTGCCCGTGGATGTCGTAAAAGACGACTAAGGGATATAATATGCATATAACATCTATACAAGAGAAGGAAAACTCGAAATAAAACCCTATACCAACCTGTCTGACCAGCATGGTATGGTCAATTTCCCTCCTATTATGGAGGAGTCTCGAGCCCAGCAGTGGGACGTATATGAGCTGAAATGGGTATCGTAACTTAATACTAAAATGTAAATATAAATACTGCACAGATAGCACAGTGGTTAAATAGCAACCCAATTTTATTTATTGTTATAGGCTCACGCAATACAAGGTCTAATTCCTTATTGAAAGGTCCTCCTCCTCGCGGCTAAAGCTAATACACATCCCATTGCTAGAATCGAGCCTGCTCCATAATTGGAGAGAAATTGACCTACTATACCACGCCGATCAGTGTATCTACTCTTGAATCTCGATTGCAGTCCTAAATCCAATCGCAGCTCGAATTTGAGCAATTTTGTACTCTTGAAAGCGACACTAGGGCACGATTGGAATCAAATTCGGTAGATTTTTTTTAAACTAAATCAATTCGACGCTCGTCGATTAAGTCAAATATTTGCTACTCCCGACCTGATTTTGACGTAGTTTAAAATCGTTAATGTTGCACAATTTCAAGAAAGCGTCTTTGTGGTGATCGAATTTGGTAACGTTATTAATTTAAAGTATTAAAATACGTCACATTTGGTGAAAATAACAACGGCAAATGCGAAACATTCATTCTCGATTTTGTTTAAGAGTACCAAAAATAAGTTTGGTGAGATTGGAATTGAATCGGATTCGAAATTAGAATTGATTTCAAGAGTGTGAGTTGGCATAGCATTTTATTTCGAGTTTCCTTGCATAGATTTTATCTGCACATCATATTCCTTAGTGGTCTTTTACGACATCCACTGGTAAGATAGGAAGTGGTAGGTCCATATTCTTATTCTACACAAAAATTGTTTTTTTTTTTATTTCTTAATGTTTTTATTAACTTAACTACTGATAGAAATATATTATTTTTATTGTAAACTAGCAACCCGCCCTCGTTTCGCTTCGGTTTCAATCGTCATACCCGCATAGTTACCGTTCCCGTGGGAATACCGGGATAAAATATAACCTGTTACTCCCTAATATTACAGCTTTCCATTGGTGAAATAATTTTTGAAATCGGTTCGGTGATTTAAGCGTAAAAGCATAACAAACAAACAAACTTACTTTTACATTTATAATATTAGTAAGAATTTGATCACAATACGTTTCTTTTGGACACATTAAATAAATGTTAATTTCAATCAATAAAATCAGCAAACGTTAACATCATTAAGTGGAAGACTAAAAAAAAAGAACTGTTAAATTTTATAAAGTAAAAAATGAACTAACAAACACTAAACACGATGTTAACCACTTAATACAAGTATCGGAGCGCATCGCGAAATGTATAAAACCGTCAAATTTGTACCATCACAAGAAGTGGCCGAGGAGAGATGCCTTCACCATTAACACTTCAGTAATTTAAAAACACAGTACAATAAATTAACAACCTAATTACCTTTTAATAAAATTTAAAATCGCAACAGCAATCTTGATTAATACATTCCTTTACTATATCAAATTTGCTGAATCATACCATCTGTAGAAAAGGTTGGCAGATAACAATGTAATTTGTTTTTAATGTGAGAGAGTAGGATGAATATAGTTTATGATGTTGTTTTGAATTGTCTGGCTACTGCAGTCTGGTTGGAGACGAAGATGGATGGCTTTTCTGGTTAGCAGATGAATGAGTGCATGCCGTGGTTATAAAAACAAAAATTAAACTTATGTTACATTCCTTTAAAACTTTTCCATATGGTGACGAAGTAAAATACAATCCACTACCCCCTATCTAACCCATGGGTGTGTGCCTGAAGGATATAATACGCACATACCTCTAAATAAGATAAGATAAACTCGAAATAAAACCATATACCAATCCCTTTGACCAGCGTGTTATATATAGTAAGACAATTTTACTCCTATTTTGAAGGAGGCTTGAACCCAGCAATGTGGGGAATATGAGGTGAGATATTGAATTTAAAACTTATTTAAATAGATTTTGGTAAAAATATAAGAAAGAGTAATCGCCTGCCTTTTCTTGTCCAATGGGAATCGCAAAAAGTGGCTGAAGCATCACTAATAGAACAGGCATCCAGCAGACTCCATAAAACTTGTAAGACTGAGATCCAATTCGATTATGGAATTAATTTCTCTTATGGCAAACCCTATATCCAACGAGCAGAAATCGATAGATTAATTATCGATAATGTAAAAAAAACCCTTATAACGCTTGTACTTCTGACGATTAAATGGACTCGAGCAGATAAGATCACTGTAAGAGCAGGAAAATTTGAAATAAAACCCTACACCAATTCGACTGACCAGCAATATATAGTAGGTCAATTTCCAACTGTGGATGAGCCTCGAGTTTAGAAGTGGGTCATTTAGACTTGAGATACCTAATGGTTTTTTTTTTTTAAGACAACACCCTGCACTAAGGAAATAATCATTAGGGGGCCTTCACAAACATATAATTAACGGACACAAATTAAATCCAGACTTAGAACAATAAATTGTGAATCGCGCAAAGCGTTGTCCTGCCTGGGATTCAAACCCGCGACACTGACACGGTAGGTGGGTCTTAACCACTACGCCATCTGTGTACGTGAATTAATCTTGAGTGAAGATAACTCCGCGCACAAAAAATGAAGCATTTAAATTGGAACCTATTGGAGCCTACACCGGACCATTCCATAGTATACAAGGTCACGGCGTATACAATGCAACTCTAATTGTATAGTGGTGTAATCGCTTGCACGCATGCAGTATTTTTGGCTTCACTTTTTGATCGTTTAAGTACCGACACTATCCTTCTGTACGTTATTATTCTAAGCTTGAGTCACTATAAATAATTTATTACTTGCATGTATATTAACATTCTGTTTAGTGTCGGAGTAAGAATACAATTCACCAGTTCTCTTGCTCGTGGGTGTAAAAGACGATGTACAGATAACATCCATACAAGAGAAGAAAGTTTACCGACAAAGAACTATAGCAATACTTATGACCAGCGCGGTATAGTTGGTCAATTTCTCTCTTACAGTAGAAGAGGCTCAAGCCTAGCAGTGGAACGTCTTTGAGATGAGATGCAGTGCTGTTGCCTTTAAAAAAGTATCCTTTACCATTTCGTCCTAATAAATTGCCTGTAGATATGATGTGCTACTTCGAATTAATCAGATTCGCATGTGTGTTATATAATTCGACTATAAGGGTTGTAAAATATAGCTAAGAGATATAATAAGACAATAACACCAATGTGAGAGAAGAGCAACTCGATTATTGATTGTATTAGACAACTCATGGCGTAAAACCGATCTAATTTTAAAATAAAGGGATGGGAGGGAAACCTGTCAATTTCCCGCGGTTAATCAATATCGAGTGGCGACCACGTATCAGACGGCGCAGTGTAGGACGCCCTCCCACTAGGTGGACCGACGACCTGATGAAAGTTGCTGAGCGTCGTTGGATGCAGGCAGCACAGGACCGCACTTTGTGGCGTAACATGAGGGAGGCCTACGTCCAGCAGTGGACGGCGATAGGCTGAAATGATGAATAAAAAAATAAAAAAAATAAAATAATAAAATACCTCACATTACAATGGAAGGACTACGAAATAGGATCCAGGTAGAATAGGAGATTGCCGTGTGTTGAGAATACAATTCACCACTCCCTGTGTTACCCTTAGATGTCGTAAAAGACGACTAATACTACAACTACTACAATATGCATATAAGATCTGTGCAAGAGAAGAAAAACTCGAAATGAAACCTTATACCAACATGTCTGACCAGCACGGTATAGTAGATAATTCCCTCCTATTGTGGAGGAGGTCCGAGACCAACAGTGGGGCGTGCGTGGACTACGATGATGTTTTTTTTTTTTTTTTTATTGCCAACGGTGGCAAACGAGCAAGCAGCACACCTGATGGTAAGTGAAACTGCTGCACATGGACCATTGCAATACCAGGGGCACAGCCAGGCCGCTGCCTACCGTGAAGGAAATACTCTTCTTAAACCTCGTTTAAAGAAGGACATGTCATAGCGCTCGGGAAACACAGCAGCAGGGTTCATTCCAGAGCTTGCACGTACGTGGGAGAAATGATCGCTGGAAACGTACAGTTGAAGACCATAACGTTTCCAGGTGAAATGGATGAACCCTGCTGCGATGTCGAGTGGTACGTTGGTAGAATGGTGACGGTGGTAGCAAGTCAAACAGTTCCTCGGAGCACTCCCCGTGAAAGAGTCGGTAGAGTACACAGAGTGACCCAAAGTCTCTCCGCTGCTCCAGCGACTCCAATCTGTCCGTAAGATTGGGATCCCCGACGATTCGAACAGCCCGTCTTTGCAGGGAGTCAAGTGGGTGAGATTGATGAGATTAGGAGATAAGGAAGTCTTCTTACACTCACGTTATGAAAACTTTCCAGAACATAAACTTGCAATTTTCCGCAGAACTTCAAAGATTTTTTTCGACACATGTTTAGCTCTGTATAAGGCATACTCAACAGTTTAGCTTCAAGGACGCTTTTGAAGTCTTCCGTATCTCCAATTCCACCTTGATCCTATCTCGTATTCCTTCTATTTCATTAAGATGTGCAGTATATTGATGAATAGTGGGAAAGTGGTGTGGCTGTTCCTTCCTTCCGTATTAAATTAGGGCAACTCCACATATAATCTTATACCAACGAAATAGAACTGCCTCATATAGTAAGTCAATTGCCCTAACATTGTCAAGGAGCCCAACATTGGAACATGTATGAGCTAAAAAGAAGAAATTAGTCCTGAATTAAATACAATAAATAATAAGGAACACATACGTAAATACAAAAGTCTGCAGAAAAACTATTAAATTTTATAACCAAGGGTTGCAATTTATAAACTACAGCGGTTAATAATATTTTGAAGTGAGATTTATTAAAGGTAATAATGATTTTAAAGTATTATGCTTTCTGCCTTAGGGAGGCGTAAGTTCAACAGTGGACGTAGATAGACTAATGAATGGATGGATGGATAAATAATTATAGCAGCGTGTTAGTTACAGTTAGGGATGTGACTTGGAGGGAAAATAATCGATTAATAAATAATCGATCTTTTTCTTTAAAATAAATCTATTATAAAATAATCGATTAATTAAAAATAAATAATCGATAATAAAATAATAGATTTTTTCTCCCAACAGGATTATGTAGACATGTTTTTTTAGGAAATGTGAGCTTTATTCGATTAATTTTAATATAAAAAATCGACTTTTTCATCATTTTTATAATCGATTATTAAAATCAATTATTATAAAAATCGATTATTTTATCACATCTCTAGTTACAGTTCATCTACTTACAATAAAAAATAATTCTCGTATCTGGAAGATAAAGTCATTCAAAAATATATTTGTTTGATTTTTATAGTCTAGTCAAAATACGGCTCACAATGGGAAAAAATCATTTTTGGAAAGGTATTGGCATTACAGAAAAAAGTTTAAGAAAAAAGTTGTTCACAATTAAAAGATCTACACTTTGATAATTGGTAAAATGTTATAAAATTGAACGGTTGGGGAGAAAATGGCGAAAAATAAAAAAGGGAGAAAAAAGTAAAATTTTTGCATTTCGGAAGTGATAAATTGAAAATTATTGATGATAAAAATAAAGTTTCAGAAAAAAAAGTTAGTAAATTTAATTTAGAAGAGAAAAGGTCTCTATAATTTTTTGCCTAACACTAACCGTTCTCGAGATATCGAATTAAACGCGTTTACATCGAAATGACCTTTAGCTAACCTCCCCAGAATCCCTCAAATTGGAATGTATGCGCAGAATACACCCCCCTATCGATCCTTCATAATCCCCAAAAAACCAAATTTAGTGATTATTTTATTCGGTAAATTGACTGGACTATTAATAACAATTCTAAAATATGGAGCGTCTATACAAAAAGAAAAAACATTTTTTTTAATCATATATTATTTTTAAGTGGTGCCTAATGGTGATAGCATTTTTTCATGAGAAAGCATCTTTAAATTTTCTTTATACCACATCGCCGTACCATGTAATCAGGCTTTTTTTCGGTACATAAAATATGCTAAAATTTAATGATCATGGACTAATTATAAGAGACTTGTATTTTAATAAACTGCAAACTTATACCTATATTTTTTCACAGGGTGGCAAAATTAAAGTTTCATATGGCACCACTCTAAACCCCAAGCTTTTGTCAGTGTCAAAGCAACACGGTTTTGGCTTTAATTACAATTACTGCATGACTATCATCTATCTAACCTTATCTTCACGGGTCAAGTCAACTTTTGCTTATTTCGCACAGTGGCAAACGAGCAAACAGTACACCTGATGGTAAGTGTTGCTGCACCTCATGAACTTTTGCAATACCAGGGGCACAGCTAAGCTGCTATCTATCGCGAACAAAAAGAAGGGAGTGTGAATGCGTGCAATAAGGTTCGGTGATACTAAAGGCATCACTAAAACCCACTACACACAAACACCCTCAGAAAGTTGGGCTGCCGGCTCTATCGCTCACTAAACGAAGCGCATTAATAAATTGCTACTACTCGGACGTCGATTTTCTGCGAGAGTGGAGTACTACCCCGGACGGATCAGCCCGCGGCTGTAGACAGACAACTGTCAACAATGTGGTTTTTAATAAAAAAATAATAATTTTTATTACCACTGAGAACTTACCTTTGTACCACACACTTAAATCCCAATCCAAGGAAGCGAAGTGAGGCGGTCGTCCTTGCGAGTACCACTTTCCGTTTCACCAGGCCGTGCCCGATACGTGGTCAACGCCAATTTACAAGGCATTTTCAGCCCTTTGTTTTGTTAAGCATTCTTTTCATTCAATGGCCTATATCACCTCTTGAATGGTGGGTCCGACCATTTAAAGTGACTATTTTCTTCAATACTTAAACTATATTTAAAATGGATAGCCTTTCTTCAATCTAGAATTGTTTTTTTCAATTTTATTACTAATTTCTCTCGTCGTAAACGATGTTTTTGGTCGTCTCTGATCTGTGACAACTTCAGACTGATTAGTTCATTAGTTAATTGTATTTGAAAACAAAAAATAATTTAACCTTCTGTCTAGATTTAAAATAACTAATATTATTTAGTAGAATATACTTGAAATGACAAATTGTAATTAATTATTATAAATAATGAAATAGATTAAATTACTCCAAAGGACTCTGCGTGTTGGATTCATGTCGCCCCGTAAACTTTCAAAAGCATCGGATATGTTTGTGTATGTGCACAGCGCGAATAAAGACGTTTTCAGATCAAAAAGCACAATATAACATACAGATAAAATCGATGCATAAGAAGGAAAACTCGAAATCTAACCAGCGCGGTATAGTAGATCAAATTCCCTCCTAAAGTGCAAGAAGCTCAAGCCCAACAGTGGGACGTATAGGGATTGTATGGCTGTATAATTATTCTGAACCTGGCTCAATTTTAAATTTGATCAAAAAATTTACTAGTATGAAAAACAAATTCGTACAAAAGGTAATGATCATATTTTTTATTAGATCAACTATTCGATGAACAAGCTGTTGTTCATAATACACCACTATAATTATACTCTATGCTTAATTTTACGACATAACGATTTAGATTGGCAGTGTAATTAGCTAGTTACAAACAGAAGCGATCCAATTATACTTTTTATTAGAATTAAGTAAGTCATTTTTTGCTTGCCTAATATTAAATTTAATTAATACAAAATTGTATCAGATTTGAACTGAATTTAGGTAATATTTTATAAAAAGGGTAACGCACCATAACAAGATACTTTTTTTTGTATTTTTATAACGCAAATGCTCCACGTTTATAACGCAATAGTCTACTTTTATAACGCAAATACTCCATTTTATATTAAACGAAATATGATGTACACGCTTAGAATTGCATATTAATATTGTAAAAAAATTAAGAATTTTTTTTTGGCGCATTTGAAACTAATATTGTCCGGAGGATGCCATGCCATGGAGATTTATCAATCAAAATATTGATCCAATTATATTCTTGATTCACAGAACGACATTGAGATGGTTAAATTTAAAAAATATAAAATATCAGGTAAAGGTTTTATAAAATGAAAATTATTACAAAATTAATAATTTTTTAAAGAACACGTTTTGAATCTTAGATGGCATAAAAATTGACTGATAATTATGAGTGTGCCACACTGTAAGAAAACTTGGCAATAAAATAGGCTGGATACTTAATAACCATAAATAAATACTAGATACTTAATAACCATAAATTTTTACGGATACAAATTACACCTAGACCCAGAACAACAATTTACGGATTGGCATAAGTAATCTTAAGCACTACGAAATCTGTGCAGTAAATTGCCCAAACAAAACTTATTAATATGTATAATAAAGAGATATAGATTATTTCAAGAGATATTTTTATAATTGTATCTAGGTTTGAACAAATTAGGCTACACTGTTCAACAGGTAACAAGTATGTAGATAATTGAAGATAGAGGTTTAATTGTACTTTTGAACGCCTCGCGTCGGCGAATGTAATTACCTATCTTTTACACGCAGTGAGAAATATAGTATGGATACGATAAGAAAACATTTGAATTCTATGAGATTTCTATCTTCTATGTAATGTGATTTTTCTTGCCCGATCGTTTTTCAATACCCGAGTTTTGTTGGTTGGAATATTAGATTTGTATTAGTTAAATTTCATAAATTGTCATATATTAGTAATTATTAACTATTATATAATAATACCTATATGCTGACGGAGTTTTTCCACGGAAGGATTTTTTCCACGCTTGTTTAGTTTGTATGTAACGTAATCTTTGAAAGTAATTTTAATACCTGAAGGACTGATTACAATACCAATTGAAACAGTCCATGTGGTGACAGAGTAAGAATACAATTCACCATGTAAAAGATGAATAAGGGATAATTGCATATAACATCTATGCAAGAGAAGGAAAACTCGACACAAACCCCTATACCAACGCGTCTGACCAGCGTGGCGTGTAGGTCTATCTACCTCCTATTACGTAGGAAGCTCGAGCTCAATAGTGGGACGTATATGAGTCGAAATGGTGATTATGATGATGAATTGAAAGTTTGTCCCATTATATCCTTACAGAATAGGCAATTTTTTTTCAGGTTAAGATATTAGCGTGATTCGATAGATATCGCTATACCTAAAAAGTGCAATGCAGAAAGCATTGCACTTTTTGTTCGATAAGTCATAAAAGGGAGTTTTCTATTTTTTTTAAATAGCTATTTAATATTGTAGCTTGTGATGGAAGGGCGACGTGCGAGCCCACAACCTTTTCTCTCCCCATCACCATTTCGCTAACCACGTTTACCAATTCTTTCACCCCTGTTCATTACCTCTGTTGACTTTGTAGTAGTTATTAATTGTAATATCTTTTGGGTAGTTGTAGGACCACAAAGTCGACAGTTATCTGTCTACAGCCGCGGGCTGGTCCGTCCGGGGTAGTACCACGCTCTCGCAGAAAATCGACGTCTGAGTAGTAGCGATTTGTTACTGCGCTTCGTTCGGTGAGCGAGGGAGCCGGAAGCCCAACTTTCTGAGGGTGTTTGCGCGTGGAGGGTTTTGGTGGTGCCCTTGGTATCACCGAGCCTCATTGCACGCATTCACACTCCCTTCACCTTCTTCGCGGTAGGCAGCGGCCTTATAAAGGTCCATGAGCGGCAGCAACACTTACCATCAGGTGTACTGTTTGCTCGTTTACCACTGCTTGCAATAAAAAAAAAAAGTCTAATAAAGGTAGGTCCACACTAATTTGTCATTTCTATCCACATCTTGATTGCTATCTGTTTACATATGTGGAGTAAGTGTACACGTGTACGTAATACTTTCTATAACTTAAAGAAATATTTTTTTAAGTCTATGTAAGCTTAATTTTCGTGTAGTGATGAAGTGATCTTGACAATGATTGTCGTAAAAAACGACTAAGGGATATAATATGCATACAACATCTATACAAGAGAAGGATATCTCGAAATCAAACCCTATACCAATGCATCTGACTAGCGTATTATAGTAAGTCGATTTCCCTTCCAAAGTGGAGAGAGTCCGAACCCAATAGTGGGACATTGATGATGATGACGATGAGATGATGTAAGTTTCAAGGTACGTAGCGCCATGGGAGAGCCCTTGGTATTGCAAACGTCCATGAGTATTACCTATCCTAGCTACTATAAACAACAAAACAGCCTGTATTAGCAAATTATTTGAATGAATATTAATCCAATTTGTGATCTGTGGTTACAATTACGAACACTACCAACTCTTACATTCCTCGTGGATGTCGTAAAAGGCAACTAAAAGGTTTACTTAATTATAAGTACTTGTGTACTCAGTATGGTAGGTCTTCCTTTACGGTGGAGGCTTGAGCTCAGCAGTAAGACATATATAAGCTGAGATGATGATGAATTACCAGCATAAAGTAACCCACATAAGTGGCACTACTGGCACAGCTGATATAAAAAAAAGGAAAAAAATATTTTTTAAATTGAACGGTTTTATTGTAAAGAAACAGTAAAAACAAAATCGTGGGACACTACAAAACAAACATTTTATCGACGATTGTAGATATTTGACGTGCCCCACGATTTTATTTTTACTGTTTCTTTACAATAAAACCGTTTAATTTAAAAATTATTTTTTTCCTTTTTTTATTTTCAAGTATTTAGTTTTTATATTGATTTTGTATAGAGCACTGTATTCTACTTGTCAACCCCTTTCAGTTAATACCTATATTAATGGGATTGAAAAACAAATAGGTTGTCCGCCATTTTGTAGCGGCGGCCATCTTTGATTTTGAATTTGTATAGTGCATTGTATTCTACTTGTCAATCCCTTTCATTTGATACCCATGTTGATGGGATTGAAAAAAAAAATAGGTTATCAGCCATTTTGTAACGGCGGCCATTTTGAATCCAAATGGCAGAAGAAGAGACTATTAAATTTATCTATTTTTCTGTAAATAGTAATTGTCATCACCAACATCGATGAAAGATAAAGAGAATATGAAGCAAGACCTTTTTTTGAGGGGTGGGTCATGGTCAGCGTGCTCGTCACCCGGATCCGTTCGGAGCGACAGAGGGACGCCGCGCAGCTCCATGACCCACCTATGGCACGTCGCTTTCGTCGTTGGGCCGACCACCTGTGCAGAGTTTCTTGTCATCAGTCGTCAGCCCGATGGAATACCCTGATCGCGGGGTACCCTCCCCAACCTTATGCCAATATGTCTAGTATATAAAAAAATTCCTTTCATTATACAGAATAGTCAGACACATATTGACTATTAATACAAAAGAAAGAATGCAATTAAATGAACTCGAAAAAAAAAACAAATGTATTCAGCACGATCCATTGTCGCGTGCGGCGGTACCAATACTTGAATGCTACTGTATCAGCCAGTTACTGACCTCTTTTTCACCAACTTTTTTGTATATTTTTGTCTCTCTCTCTCTCGCATATAATCGCCACCGTGGCTTTCAGAGATTAATACACCATCGTTCTAATACATATCATTATATTGAGTGGTTAAATTCGAAGTACCTATTATAAAACATGTATTTAAGACAATTGAATGAAAGGCAACAACGTAAGGTATTTTACTATTGAGATGATGTCATCAGCTTTGAGTTGGGACGTCTATAAGTTCAATACAAAGATACTTAAAGCTCCTCCTGTAAAGCTCTGAAATAAATCTCGCTCGACGTTAGTCTAATTTTTAATACTCTGCGATTTTACACCTGAAATAATGTTAACACTATAGAAATGTTTAAAAAAATATTAATTTAATAGTCTGCCTGCCGGGCTCGAGCTTCCTCCATAATAGGAGGGAATTTGATCTAACATGCTGGTCAGACGCTTTATTTCAAATGTTTATTCTTTTGCAGTTGTCTGTTTCATAGTGTTGTCTACTTGCAGTCCTTAATCGTCTCTTATTCACGCATAGGAAGTGGGTTGCAAATAATATTCTTACATAGTCAACAGACAGGATTCCCACACACATAAAGTTTATATTATTTATTAAATTAGTTACAAAATGTGGGTCAAAATTTAATAACTAATTTCTTTAGCGGATAGATAATTATAAATATCTGTAATAACGATGACTTGCTGAACGTCAGACATCTTAGTCCGCTCGTGACCAGGAACGCTATAAAGTGTTCGAAACGTTGGACAATCAAAAATCAAATACAAACGCAATAAAATTCGTAGGTTTATTTACAACACAAAGTTTATTAAATTTATATTGACATACAGAAAACTTTACTGTGATAAACACGGCTGCCGATATGGGAACGTAGACCAGGTAAATGGTGTTTTAGGAATTTTTTTATATTTTATGGATTTTTGGGAAACTAAGGATGTTAAGCTTAAAGTTTGGAACTCGAGAATATTCGAATCCATTGAGTTTCACTCACTGTCCTGACTTATTATTTTTCTATGATGCTTATAAATAACTAAATTAACTAAATTAAAGTATTAAAGCACAATTTGTCTACACAGATGACAAAATATCGACCGTCAAATACTGAACGGGTTCGATTGCCACACTTTGTGCGAGCCATAAAGTCTGGGTAGTATATGTATGCTTTAATTATATGTTTGTAAAGTCCCCCGCGATACAAGGATTATTTCCTTAGTGCAGTTTGAAATCTTATAAAGAAAAACAGTACTGTTTTATTTCCAACTTTGTTCTCTTACAGTGTGGTACACCTTAATTTTTTACTCCTTACTTATGTTACGTAGGATTCATCCAAGATCTCATTAACAGCAAGCATAATCTTTATCACAGGACCGTTATAGAAATAATAAATATAAAAAAAAAATTGAAAAGAAAAACGGATCTTAACTGAATACAGCTGGAGTTAAATCGCTGCAGTTTACAATGGCAATAAAAACCAATTTACAAAATCCTTGAAAATTCAACGGAACTTTAAAAAAATCATTTCGCCCTGGAAGTTGAGGATAATACTACAATACCCCTATACTAACCTGTCTGACTAGCATGGTATGGACCAGTAAGGTCAATTTCCCTCCTATTATGGAGGAGACTCGAGCCCAACAGTGGGACGTATATAAGTTGTTTGACAAGTACATTGGCTAGGGCAGTTTCTTTAACGAGTTAATCCAGAGAATGACCAGCCGTTTATTCTTCTGGTGCCCCCTTTAACAATTTTTTATGACTCGATTGGCAAAATAAAGGCCCTATTAGTACCATCCGTCGTAACAAAGTTGGAATACTATAATACCCGTTATAAATTACCTAACAGGAAGTTACTAACCACTTTTCAGTGCTTTCTTAGGCAGCTTATTCAATTCCTATGCGATATTAAACCTGCGTTCCGCCAACAATCTGCTGCTACTTTGTCCATCTCATCATTCCGATCGTGTTCATTCTTCCTTTCTTGTCCAGGCGGTTCTCCTCTGGAATTCGCTACCTCTGGACATCAGAATGTCTACTAGCCGTCACACATTCAAGAAGTTCGTTTACATCTCCTAAATGAATTAGCAGAATCATCGCAACTTATATAATATAACATTCGTATAATTATGTATATATACTATGTATGTATTTATTTATGTATGTATATATTTTTATATATATCGTATTTATGTGTTTTTATCTATATATATTTGGTATGTATTATGTATTCTTGTATATTCCTATGTATTCTTTTTTCTTTTTTAATCATATGACTTTCTTTCTCGATACATGTGCCTACCAATTATTATCTCTGCACTGCCTATGGTTGACTGGTAGAGAATGCCTTTGGCATTAAGTCCGCCATTACATTCATTACATGAAGTTTAATAAATAAAAAATAAAAAAATATTAAGTGATTTAAAGATACATTTAATTCTCAACCAATCATATGGGGCTAGACTGACGACCTGAAGCTAGAAAAAGTCACAATCAGTTAAATACGTATGTATTATATTATCATCGTCATCGCCCTGTTTTTATCCCAATTACTTGGGTTTCACTCAATATGTGACTCTTCTTTCGTAGTACATACTAGTAACCCGCCCTCGCTTCGCTTCGGTTTCAGTCTTTCCTGAGTAGTTTCCGTTCCCGTGGGAATACCGGGATAAAATATAGCCTAGTTTACTCCCTGATATTATAGCTTTCCATTGGAGAAAGAATTTTTGAAATCGGTCCAGCCGTTTTGAAGATTACTCGTAACAAACAGACAGACAGACAGACAGACAGACAAAAAAAATATAAAGTGTATTTTAGGCATATGTATAGTGCAAATAACCGTGTGAGCATGAAAAAAGCCTATTATTTTGACATTACAAACAGACACTCCAATTTTATTTATTGGTATAGATTACAGACGTGTCAGCAATAGTTTTAATAAAACCAGCCGCTTTTTTTGTGTGTGCTATTCAGCGCACATGCCGTCCAATTCATTCGAGGTGACAAAAGGGCAGCCCGTAGCCCCATAACCCACCGTATTCCCTCGCCTTCGGCATCGGGCCGACCCCAATACTGAGTTACTTGTCCCTTTTGAGTAACCTCCCTCCCTAATGCCCCTCCAAAGACGTCGGTTGCCCTCACGCGGATAGTCTCTGCGCATAACTAGCCGCCTACCTGACGTCGATACTACTTGCCAGAACTACCAGTATCGGCGGTTCAATTCCCACGCAGGACAACAAATTTGTGCGATCCACAAATTGTTGTTCTGAGTTTGTACGTAATTTGTGTCCGTTAGTTATATATTTGTAAAGTTCCCCGCAATACAAGGATTATTTCCTTAGAGCAGGGTATTTAAAAAAAAAAAAAAAACTCATCCCACATAAGTCCCATTGTTGGGCTCGGGCCTCCTCCATAATGGGGAGAAAACTGGCCTTATATACTACGCTGGTCAGACGGACGGTAATTAACGGACACAAATTACATCCAGAATCAGAACAACAATTTGTGGATCACACAAAGTCTTGTCCAGCGTGAGATTCGAACCCCTGACACTATCACTGTAGGTTGCTATCGTAACCACTACGCTATCTGTGTAGTCATCGAGTTCGAACTTTAATAGTTGAGACTTTATCCGCATGGTGACGTGGGTGACAATTAGGGGGGTGACCCCTTGTTATTATAATAAGATACCTATAGGTAAGAAGTTAAGAACCTATAATTAGCTATCTTTTGTTATTGAATTTTTTTGTTAATCTATACCAATAAATAAAATTGGAGTGTTTGTTTGTAATGTCAAAATAATAGGCTTTTTTCATGCTCACACGGTTATTTGAACGACACCTATGCCTAAAACAGCAATTAAAAAATTTTTGTCTGTCTGTCTGACTGTCTGTTTGTCTGTCTGTTTGTTCCGGGTAATCTTCAAAACGGCTGGACCGATTTCAAAAATTCTTTCACCAATGGAAAGCTATAATATCAGGGCGTAAACTAGGCTATATTTTAACCCGGTATTCCTACGGGAACGGGCACTACACGGGTAAAACGACAAAAACTGAAGCGAAGCAAGGGCGGGTTGCTAGTTAATAAATAAATTTACAGATATGATATGCAAGAGAAGAAAATTCTAAATTAACGCGTTTTTTTTTTGGCGAAGGTCTACGGTTAGCGCACCCGCCGCCCGGCTCCGTCCGGGGCGACAGGCGCGGCGTGCGGCTCTATAACCCACCCATAGCACGTCGCCTTCGTCGTTGGGCCGACCACCGTAGCCGAGTTCCTTGTCTTCAGTGGTCGACCCGACTGAATACCCCGAGGGAGTACCCTCTGCGACAATCGCTGGAGGACAATAGATTCTCGTCTATTTGACGCTTCATCTAATCGGTATCTAGTAAACTAACCTCTCTGTTGTCCAATTCTAAGTGGTGAGTTATATTGTCTACAGTCGTTTGTCTACAGTCGCTGGCTGGTAGTACCACACTCTCGCATAACACCAACGTCCAAGTAATAGCATTTTATTTATTTACTAGCAACCCGCCCTCACTTCGCTTCGGTTATAGTCGTTTTACACGCGTAGTTCCCGTTGGGATAAAATATAGCCTAGTTTACGCCCTGATATTATAGCTTTCCATTGGTGAAAGAATTTTTGAATTCGGTCCGGCCGTTTTGAAGATTACCCGGAACAAACAGACAGACAGACAGACAAAAATTTTTTAATCGCTATTTTAGGCATAGGTGTCCTGCAAATAACCGTGTGAGCATGAAAAAAGCCTATTATATTGACATTACAAACAGACACTCCAATTTTTTTATTGGTATAGATTTAATCTTCATGCACAAAAATAAAAATACATAGGCGGACTTAATGCCATAGGCATTTTCTTCCAGTTAACATTTTGCTACTGCACTTGATTCGATGAGTGAAAGAGTCCAGCTTTCTGAGGGTGTCTGCGTATGATGGCTTTTAGTCATGCCTTTCTTATCACCAAAAATACGTGTTCAGACTTTCTTCAGACAGCAGTCTAGGAACCACAAAATACTGAAATAATAATGAGATCTTAGAATAATAACGTATAGAAGGTAAGTTCGCGCACAAAAAGTGAAGCATTTCAATTGGAGCCTAATGGAGCTTATGCCGAAAACGTTCCGTAATGTACAAGGTCACTGTACTGCACGTACGTACGCAACTCTTAAAAAATAAATAGGTAATTATGACGGTTTGTGCATTCAAAAGGTGTCACAACACATTTGAAAAACTTAAAAAGGTTTTTAACATTACTTTTAAAATTATTTCGACAATTTATATTAATAAAAACAAAATTTGATTTCATAATTTGTATAGTGGTGTGCGTGTGTACGTGTGTAATCGTCTGCGCGCATGTAGTATTTTTAGATTCATGTTTCGAATGTTCGAAGTAGGGACACTATCCTTCTATACGTTATTATTCTAAGAATGAGATGAAAATACAAATTTGGCTAAATATATATGGCTGCACCAGACACAACAACCGCTCTCCGATCACAAGTTAGCTACTATCGCAGCCATTATATACTTTATTCTTAAGCTGTCATCACACGGAAATATTTACAATATTAAAAAAGATAAATAAACAGACATTTAACAACACTTCCCTAATGTTATTATGACAGATATTGTGAGAGTCACGAGTGAAAGTTACAGTAATTGGTTCGTACGTAGAGAATGGAATTGAACGATGGTCAATTGTTGTTATACTTCAGCACTTAGATAGTAGACCGTCCACTCAAAAGTTATTATTTGTTTATATCATCACATTTTTAAACACATCCGTGTAGTTATTATCATCATCATCCGCCGGTGGACGAAGGCCTCCCACATGTTTCCCCATAAAGTGCAATCCTGTGTCGCCTGTATCCAACGACGCACAGTGGGCTGAAAATCGCGTTTCATAGACATAGAAACTTAAGTTATTACATATGACTTTTTTGTGTGGAAATGGGTTTGTTTCTCAGAATTACGTTTGTATCTCAACCACCTCTTTTGAACAGCTCGTGTAAATCTTCGGCAAAATTCCTTGAATGTAACACTGTCTTCATCAGAAAGGCTAGAACCCAATCGAACTACTAGTGAATTGAATAATACTTCGTGATCAAACGAAATAGTATCCTGACTAGGTACTCAAAATAACAAACAAGTCCAAGTTTGTAATTAGACTTTCCATTATTCAAAATCACAACTTACAAAAATATTAAAAGATGTTAGCGGTAGAAATACTCGAAATGAACTATAATTTTGATTTCAATTTTGACTATTTATTGCTATTGAGTAATTGATGTTTTAGAGGGTAATTAGGAAAACATAATACTCTTCTTAAATACACGGTGCTCATGACATTACCTAATTGCACCATTAACAATATACTCTTTTATTTCTTTTGTGTGTGTGTTTTTATGTTTTACTAAGCAATGCCGTAAGTATAATGAAGGTTCTTAATGATATTTGAAATGATTAGCTACTGCGAAGTCATTAAGTAATAGTATAGTACCTAAGAATTAAAGATTACTAACTTACGTTCAAAGGACATAAACGATAAATAAAACAACGGACTAACGTGATTTCTTACACTTCTTTGTATGCAAGTTAGATACATGCGTATTTGAAAAATTTAAACGTTATTATTAAATAAATATACAAGTAAAAGTAGTTATCAACGAAAATAAAAATTTAAAACTTTGACGATTTTTAAAAAAAATATCGTAAGCGATGCCGTAATACGAAGTACGTTAAAAAATCATAAATAATTATTACTATATACGAATGCGAGGATATAACGGCCAACCTTGCGATTTCAGAGATATCCTCATTTTTCAGGTTCGCTTCATACATTTTTTTCTAAAAAAAATCATAACTCGTTCAATTGTTGACCAAATTATCTCATATGACATTTTATAATGTAGTAATGATCAGGAGAACCCATTTCCACACAAAAAAATCATATGTAATAACCTAAGTTTCTATGTCTATGAAACGCGATTTTCAGCCCACTGTGCGACGCCCAGTAACTTCCACCAGGTCATCAAACACTGCGTCGACTGATACATGGTCGCTACTCGAGATCTTTTTTGCCCCAATGGTTGTCGGTTCGTCGAGCAATGTGGCCTGCCCATTGCCACTTCAGTGTGCTAATTCTTCATGCTACTCGAGATCTTTTTTGCCCCAATGGTTGTCGGTTCGTCGAGCAATGTGGCCTGCCCATTGCCACTTCAGTGTGCTAATTCTTCATGCTATGTCGGTTATAGCTATTCTTCTGCAGATTGCTGTATTTTGGATTTTATCTCGCAGAGAAATCCCACAAAAGCACAGCTCGGTCTATAGCACGCTGAGTGACTTTGAGCTTGGTCAAGTGGCCTACATTTAGGGACCACGTTTCTGTGCCGTAAGTCATCACTGGTAACACACATAGGTATTTTCAGACACTGATGTATGTTGGAAGAGAAAATCCTCTTAAGTTTCCCGTACGCTGCCCAGCCGTGTTAGATTCGTTGGCTGCCTCTTTTCTCGCAATTGAATCTACCTAACTGGACTGTATGTTAGGGTAAACGTAATGATTGACAACTTCGAGAATCGCATTGCCAACGAGAATCGGTACGGGAATAACATGGACATTTGACATGACACTGACATTCCGTCTTGACCATGTCCACAGCGTAAAAGATGACTGAGAGATATTATATACAAATAACACCAATGTAGGAGAGGAAACATCTATACCAATAAATAAAATTGGAGTGTCTGTTTGTAATGTCAAAATAATAGGCTTTTTTCATGCTCACACGGTTATTTGCACGACACCTATGCCTAAAATAGCAATTAAAAAATTTTTGTCTGTCTGTCTGTCTGTCTGTTTGTTCCGGGTAATCTTCAAAACGGCTGGACCGATTTCAAAAATTCTTTCACCAATGGAAAGCTATAATATCAGGGCGTAAACTAGGCTATATTTTATCCCGGTATTCCCACGGGAACGGGAACTACGCGGGTAAAACGACTATAACCTATAACCGAAGCGAAGCGAGGGTGGATTGCTAGTTCGAAATAAAACTATACCAACTCGTCTCACTAGCGTGGTATTGTAAATCGTGGTAATGTAATGGATATTTTTATCGAATTTATTTAGATATAAAAAATAAATAATGAAAAATATATAAAAATACAAAAAGAGAATAATAATAACACCGAGATTCGAACCGACGCTGTTTGAATGCCAAAAAAAACCCAAATTAGAACCTGTCAGCTTCCCAACAGAGCTATCGTAACTCATGACGTTGACTAAGAAATTTGAATTCATATTCTTTTAAAATTTAATGTCATTATATTGATTTGCTAAAAACACGGATAAAACAACATTTTCTATAAATAAAACCTAGCTAGATCGATTTTTGGACCCGAAACCTCTAGTATGCCAAGTTTCAACAAAATCGTTGGAGCCGTTGCCGAGATCCTGAATATATATATATATATTATACAAGAATTGCTATTGCTAAAGATATAAGATTTGATTTGATGACCATTGGGTGATGTGGCTAATTGGTAGACAGCAAACCCGGGTGAGCAGTTTCTAACTAAATATTACAGAAGTTGAGGTCCTATTTATTTAGTGAAACGGTCGACCTTCGTTGATTGAAATTACATATGACATGATGATTAAATACAGTTTACCATCCAATTTTCTTACCCATACGTGTCGTAAAAGTCGATTCATCATCATCATTATTTCAACCTACCGCCGTCCATTGCTGGACGTAGGCCTCTCTCATGTTACGCCACAAAGTGCTGTCCTGTGCCGCCTGCATCCAACGACACCCAGCAACTTTCACAGCAACTTTAACAGTCGTCGGTCCACCTGGTGGGGAGGCGTCCTACACTGCGTCGTCCGATACGTGGTCAACACTCAAGAACCTTTCTTCCCCAGCGGTTGTCCATTCGTCGAGCAATGTGACCAGCCCATTGCCACTTCAGCGTCTCATTCTTCGTGCTATGTTGGTTATATCCGTTCTTCTGCGGATTGCCGTAATCCGGATTCTATCTCGCAGAGAAATACCGAGCATAGCCCGCTCCATAGCACGCTGAGCGACTTGGAGCCTTGTTATGAGGCCTACATTTAGGGCCCACGTTCCCATGCGGTAAGTCATTCACAGTCAAAAGTCGATTCAGAGGATATATATATAACATCTATGCAAGAGAAGGATAACTAAAAATAAAATACTATACTAACTCATCGTACCAGCATGGTATCATCAACATCATTTAAGCTCATACATCCCACTGCTGGGCTTGAGTCTCCTTCACGATAGGAAGGAAATTGATCTACTATACGATGATCAAACGTGTTGGTACTTTTTTTTTTACGGGCGGGCTATGGTAAGCGCACGCGCGGTCCAGTCCGTCCGGGGCGATGAAAGGATGGCGCGCGGGCCCATAACCCACCCGTACCCACGTCACCTCGTTGTTGGGCCGGCCACCGGAGCAGATGTGACTTGTCGTCAGTGGTCGGCCTGACGGAATACCCTTTCGGGTAACCTCACGGTAACCTCACCTCTCGACGTCCTGGAACATCGGTCGCGCGGTTAGCCTCCCTGCGGGTAAAAACGTGTTGGTATGGGCATTTATTTGGAATTTTCTTTCTATGGAATAGATATTATTTGGATATTTAATTCCTTAATCATCTTTCTACTTCTTTCTTTTTCTTGGCAATCAGCTACTAATACGAGTTATTTCTGCCAGTGTCGAGTTATAATTTCATTACAAATTATCAGTATCTTCTAATTAGTCATTGTCCGTCAATAAATAAAATTGTCGCCTTCAACATTGTTATGGCCACTGTTAACCGTATCTTCTAAGATTTTAGGTGGAAACAAAATGGTATGTAAAGCACTTTTGTATTATCTATACGCAAGCAGTTCCTCCGTTACATATTACATAAAATGTCATCGAAATCTATATATATAAAATAAAGTCGTGTTAGTTACACTATTTATAACTCATGAACGGCTGTACCGATTTACCTGAAAATTGGCGGGGAGGTAGCTTAGAACCAGGAGACGGACATAGGATACTTTTTATCCCGTTCGACCGGGTTCCCGTGGGACTTGACATAAAACGTCAAAGAGAATACAAATCACTATAAATCGTGGTAAAACAAAAACGCATGTATTATGTAATAACTAAACGCAAATGACAGCTATAGACAGACTATATTTTCGGCAATTTAGAAAAATTATGGCAGTACGAAGTTCGCCGAGTCGGCTAGTTATTTAATATAATACGTTAAACTACTAAGATATTGAATAAAATACAAGACCACCATGACACTTTTCCACACAAAAACCCTAGTCTTTTATGTTATCTACTGGCTACAGAGGAGGTAATAAACTGTATTCTTACTCCCTCACCACACAGAAATTGTGGTATAGTAGGTCAATTTCACCACTGACGACAAGTCACATCTGCTCCGGTGGTCGGCCCAACAACGAGGTGACGTGGGTACGGGTGGGTTATGGGCCCGCGCGCCGTCCTTTCATCGCCCCAGACGGACTGGACAGCGCGTGCGCTTACCATAGACCACCCATAAAAAAAAAAGGTAGGTCAATTTGCCTTCAATTGTGATGGAGGCTTGCGCGAAGCAGTCGGACATGTAATCATTTCAGCTCATAAACGTCCCACTTTTAGGCTCGCTTCTCCACAGTAGATGGGAAATTAACCTTACTATACCTACCATGCTGGTCATACAGGTTGGTATAGGGTTTCATTTTGAGTTTTCCTTCTCTTGCCTAGATGTTATATGCATATTATATCCCTTAGTTATCTTTTACGACATCCACGGGCAAGATAGGGAGTGGTGAATTGTATTCTTACTCCGTCACCACACGGAACTGAGACATATGCTGCCTGGTAATTATTTAAAAACTGTTTTTACGCAATAAATTGAAAGTTAATTACATATTAACTTTTAATAATACATTGAACATTCTTCAACAAATAAACAAATTAATAATAGACAAGCGAAGTGCATTTTATTAATTCATTATTGATTCAATATTCAAAGAGCATAATGAAAAATGTTCGAGTTGCAAAAAAGGATTACATATTCAAATCCCACATCAGATTTTTAGACGAAACGGCATGCAGTATGCAGGAACCAGTACATGCTCGTATCCATCATTCATTAGCGCAGCTAGAATCCAATACGACATTTTTTACAATCCCCGGGCACAAAGAACGGGCGTCCACCCCTACACATGCAAAACAATCCAATACAACCACACAAATTCTATGTGTGAGTAATAAAAACTTGAAAAAAATCACACTGACCTACGCACACATGAGCAATACCGCGAAAAAAATCACGGACACAAAGAAAGTCCACCGAAAAGTTCTATTGAAACTTTTATACACACACTAACATAATTTACATAGTCTTGTAGTGGTATAAGGAAGTTTGTGTTGTGTGCGTGAATGCAACGTATATGTATAAGGGCTAAACTTAGCTTACTTTGAATGTATTAGTGAGCTCACAGTTGCAAGAGTCCAAAACTTCGAATGTGTGACCGTTCGCGGAATATCCTTCGACTAATACATTGTAAAATGAAGCTTATTTGTATAATGTACGAGTTTAATATACAATATGAATGTGTTGAGTTAATACCTTCTTCTTTGAGCTTGGAGCTGCGCACCGCGGGTAGTTTTCGTATGAAACTTGGTGGCGCGAGATGCAATGACTGAGATAGATATATAAGAGTTTGTTTCCATCTCTGTCGCTTGCCACCCGCCGCCCGGGGCGCAGGGGACGGGCGGGTGGCAAAGGGTAGCGGGCGGGTGTCGTGTCGCGTTGATGAACATTTTTCTCATTTTTCTTTATTTTTACGCGAATCGTTTTTAAAAAGGGTTTCGTCATAATTGCGTCGACGCTACTGATTATGTTAGCGCGAAAGATAAGCTGATTTAGTAGCATGGCAACATAAAAATACATTTAATAATTAGTGGCTTGTCTAAGACAAAATACTTACTTGATTATCACCGCTATTTTATGATGACGTCAGTCTAAAGACTTATAATATTTACCAAGATGCATCCATTAACATTAATATAATTTGCATATTAGATATGATAATTAGCTGAATAAAAGACTTAAAGTTATTTTTAGTTAAAAAATTATTAAAATAAGTAACAAAGATTGTCATATACATAAATACTAAGTCGTTCACTGTTTAGTAAAACAAACATCAATGAAGTAAAAACGTATAAAAAGAAACGATGCTTGTAAAACGTCGCTGTTTGAGTAAAAAAAGTATCAAGTAAACACTGCGTTACGTACGCATGTCTCGAGTGAATCGTCTCGGCGGGAAACTTATTTTCCCGCGTTTTCTCGCACGCGGCCATATTTATTTTAGTTATTGCTAATGTGAATCTAATTGGAATTTAAGCATTTTAGTATTTATTTTTTTCTAATTTGTAATCAACTATTTATTTCAAATAACCTTTCGTTACTTTTTAATGAATAAAGATGTAGCTTTAGAAACATATTTATAGAGATATATAAATTTTCAGAACGAATTTAAATATTCGAAATTCAAAGTCTCTTTAACTAAGTACTACTAATATAGACTTTCAAATATACTAATTTCGTCACAATATGAGTGAAGTTTTGAAAGTAACCATCGTTAACTACTATTCAGAGTGAATATGAAATAGTTAGATAAACATAAATACAATCAAATGATCGGATAATCCGAATTTATTTTGAGGCGCATCCTCCGTGCGGAGGGAATAAAAAAAAAACACGCCGCTGGTCGCAGTCTCGCAGCAACTGCGGTGCGCACTGCCCGCATCCAAAACCATTCTATTATTTTTCCATTACGTGTTTAATTTCGCGTAGACTTTTGGGCAGCGGTAGAATGCGGCGCGGTAGTGCAACAAATTGTGACTTTGGACATTAAAAATAAAAAAATGGAACACCGTGTACTTTCGTATAGCAAAAAAATAAACATTTCTTCTGGCAAATAAATTTTGAATAAACCGCAACTTAAAGCAGATCAAATTCGATGTTTCTTTTCTTTTTCACAAGTTTATGTTTTTCGCATATATAAAAAAAAACTAATGCAGTTCAATCAACAATCAGTCATTGAGTTATGTAAACTCTTATGTTTTGTTTTAAACTGTAAAGAACAAGCAAACAAACTGTAATAGCGACAGACAGAAGGAATTTTTACAAGGAGATAAGAAGAGAACGAAGATGGCGCTTGCATCTTCTGTCAGCCTGTATTATTCAATAGTGCAGCGAGCTGCTAGGCACTATCTAGAAGACTATTGTCACACAGGTAAGAATTATAGATAATAATCATAATGGATAATATTTATGCATTTAAATCCTAAATTGTCTGTAGAATCTCTAAATAAAATTTGACATTAACTTATATTCCATATTTGTTTATCAAACTGAATTATATAAATTGAAGTTTAAGTTATCTAAGCTAAAACTATTCAATACTTACAACATAACCAATCATTAATAAGAATTAATTGAGAAATAATTTTCCGTGTGATAAGAATATAATTCACCACTCCCTATCTTACCCGTGGGTGTCATACAAGAACGACTAAGAGATTTAAACTGCAAATAACATCTGCGCAGGAGAAGGAAAACTCAAAATAAAACCCAATACCAACCCGTCAGACGAACCTATCTCAATTTCACTACCATTATGGAGTAGGATTGAGCCCAACAATGGGACCTACGAGCTGGGAAGATCTGGAAATATCAACAATAGTAAAAAACGATGATAAAGTTCTTTGATAAACTAAAAAACCGGCTAAGTGCGAGTCCGAGTCTCGTACGAAGGGTTCCGTACCAATATCCATAAAAATGCAAATAAAAACACGTTTGTTGAATGGGATCCCCCCTTAAATATTTATTTTATTTTGTTTTTAGTATTTGTTTTTATAGCGGCAACAGAAAAACATAATTTGTAAAAATTTCAACTGTCTAGCTGACGCGGTTCTTGAGATACAGCTTAGTGACAGACAGACGGACAGATAGCGAAGTCTTAGTAATAGGGTCCCATTTTTACCCTTTGGGTACGGAAGTCTAAAAATAATGGCAAAGTTCTATGATAAACTAAAAAAAATCTGATAATAATAAGTTCTAAAGTTAGAAAATTAATATTTATGTATGTACGTTACCTACTTAAACAACATTATAACATGTAGAGCAACTGTCTCTACATTAATTACTACAGTATAAACACAAATTTTATGTTTTGTTACTTAGGAAAGTGAATTTAATATTTATATAAGATCATAAACAACTGAAATTAAACCAATTAGCGTTTTTAAACGAAATTAATTATCTAATTACTTGAAAAAAAAACTTGATAGGTAAAAAAATTTTTGTAATGCGTCGGCAAAATATAACTAACATTGTATATTACAAATTATAACTACAAATTAGTAAATATAACTTAATATTTATCATTGTTATTTTAATAATGCGTTTTTTAATCAACGTAATTTATTTTGTTGTCCTTTTTTTATAACAAACGGGTATAAATATAATTACTATCTAGAAAATAGTAGGTTCCTTATAAATATATTACAAATTCAACTTATAATGGACATTAATTTGATTTATTGTAATAACTAGTCTCATAAATAATTATTCAGCTTTTGTAGTCAGTAAAAAGTTATATGTATTAAAGAAATATACGTAGTGAATTAATTAAATTAGTTAAAATCGAACTATTAAGTCAAATATTAAAATGACTTCGTATTATTAAAATTATTCGCTAGTTTAGGATGACATAATTTGTAATAGTTCTTCATATAAAACTTTTCAAAACTATACAAATTGAGTATTATAGATTGTTGTCAGTCTTTTTAATTTTATTTATTGAAATATCGTATATAAATCTATAACTATCATCAAAAACTTTCTTATTTATTTAATCTTTTTTCGTGCATAAGATGAAAAATTTATTTTCCAACTAATAAAATCAAAAATAATCAAAATTATTTATCTCGAAGAAAATTTATCTGTTGCATCAAAGATTAAATCTATATAAAATTGTATATATGCAATATATCAACAGAGAATAGGTGTAGAAACAAGTTTGATGTAACATAAATAGTAATTAAAAAAAAAACCAAATGTTGTTTCGATATTTATGTGCAAGCTAAAATGGCTTTGTCCTTAAATCGATTTATAATGACAAACAACCAATTTAAAATGCTTTGAAGGACACAATCAGGTTCCATATTTAAATTAATATTTTAACTTATATTCACTAGATGGCTCTCAACGCCATGGTATTATTTAGAAGACTAAATTTTAAAAAAGATTGTATTTTCACTATCAAGTTATGACATTATAATAACAGTAATAAATTTTGGACTCCTGCCCCCATATAAGCCTGCAAAGGACCGGTTATTTACCCCATTTTCGAAAGTTGCCTGAAAACTAGCAAATACTTTATAAGGTATAGCAGTAGGAAGAAAACAAATATATAAGAAAGAACACAAATATACAAAACTATGCAACTGCTTAAATTTTCCGTGAGGTAGCGGAGTTTGAATACAATTCACCATCTGATTTGGTTGTCTGTGGCGTGGCTGTAGGTGTCATAAAGGACGCCTAAGGGACATAACGTGTAGATAATATCAACGCAATAAAGGGAAATATAAAAAAAACTATATCAACCCACCTGACCAGCGTGGAATAGTGGGCTAATTTACCTCCTACTTTGGAGGAGGCTCGATTTCAACAGTGGGATGTTTAAGGGCCGAAAAAGAAATGACCTAAATTGTGTAATATTCCAAGTTAAATATCTAATATTTAAGTTTATATTGATATATTTTTAAATATGATTAATTAATTGATTAAATGTCTTGATAGAAATACTTCTCTCTAGGTATGGTACTATGTCCATTTGACTTATTGCAATTTACGTAATAAACATATTAAATGATTTTTTTAAATTTTATATTGTTCATGCTACATTTTCTTAAATAAAAAATGCTTAATAAATAAAAAGACTTTCAATTATTATTATGCACAATGTAAAAAATTAATTACTTTTTTTTTAATCTTTTTTTAGGAATGTTTTTCCGTGTGTTGACAGAGAAATAATACAATTCACCTCTTTTGCCCGTGGGTATCGTAAAAGACGACTAAGGGATATAATCTATACCAATAAATAAAATTGGAGTGTCTGTTTGTAATGTCAAAATAATAGACTTTTTTCATGCTCACACGGTTATTTGCACGACACCTATGCCTAAAATAGCGATTAAAAAATTTTTGTCTGTCTGTCTGTTTGTTCCGGGTAATCTTTTTCCGGGTAATCATTTCAAAAATTTTTTCACCAATGGAAAGCTATAATATCAGGGCGTAAACTAGGCTATATTTTATCCCGGTGTTCCCACGGGAACGGGAACTACACGGGTAAAACGACTATAACCGAAGCGAAGCGAGAGCGGGTTGCTAGTATGCATATAATTTCTATGCAAGAAGAGACAACTAGAAATAAAAGCTTATACCAACACGTCTGACCAGCGTAGTAAATTGGGTCACTTTCCCTCCCATAGCGGAGGAGGCCCAAACCCAATAGTGGAACCTGTATGGGCTGAGATGAGATGATGATGATTAAAATGTATATTTCAGAGAACCATATCAAGATGTGTGGTGATGGCTACGGATACTACCAACCCTTAAATTGCTCGTGGCTGTCGTAAAACACGACTAAGAGTTTCATCCACCTGGGCCAACTACATCTGATGCTGTTAGGTCCACAGTTACATTCCCAAGGATATACCTTCAGCCGGTTTTTACTACTTATAAAAAGTAAAGCACACATTTAATATTTTACAATCTTAACTCGTCCGCCATACGAGGTTACGGTTATGGATAAGTTTTACGATCAGCCGCAAGTCCGATATCAAAACTCTTGAGAATGCAATAGTTGGTCATACAGTACTAGGTGGAATTTCTTCACATCAATCGAAAACCCCTAAACGCCTTTTACTATATACATAAATACACACCTCTTTCCCATAGGGGTAAGCAGAGACCACTTACCTCCACTTGCAACAAACCTGACATACCATTTTCGCCTCCTCCATATTCATTAATCTCCTCATGCATATTCTTCGCTTTAGGGCACTTTTAAACCTGGCCTTTCTTAATAAGAACGTCCCCGATTTGATCGTGGAACGTCCGCCTTGGTCTTCCCCACCCAACACTTCCGTTCACATTCGCCCTATAAATTCCCCTTGTCAATCTCCTTTCATTCATTCTCTCTACATGACAAAAAGTTAACATACCTTTTTCAATCCTTGTCACATCTACTTTCATACCAAAACGTTCCCTAATAAATGTGTTTTACTATGTCGTGAATTTAGATTCGCCTGGAATTCGGCAGCCCGTGATAACAGTTACTCATGTCCCTGACAAAATTTATTGCTATCTTCTATAAAGAATTAATCATTAATCAATCATTTAACCAGTATGGTGACGGAGAAAGAATATAATTCACCACTCCCTATCTTGCCCATGGATATCGTAAAAGACGACTATGAAATATAATAAGCGTATAACATTCCTTATACCAACCTGTTGACTTACTATACCACGCTGGTCAAACGTATTGGTATAGCGTTTTCGCGTATCTTTTGCTCACCTTTTACGATAGCCATTAATAAGATAGGGGGTGGTGTATTGTTTTCAGATTCTGTCATCACAGTCTTTCATTATTCGCTTAATATTAAAAAGACTAGGCCAGTAGAAATGGTATTTCCATTATATACCACGCTATTAATCCCATTAAAAAAGGCTGTTATAACAACGTTTAAAACCAGTTTCGGAAAGGTTCTTACTGTGCTAGTTCTTCAACTGCATTATTTGACGTTGATTTTTGGCAGTACAGTAAATACTCCCTTTTTGTATAATTGAATGTCTTTATAAAAATTACTCGCTGACCCAATTGACGCTGTTCGGCATAAATTAAAAAAAAAAACCAGTGAAATCGATCGCTGCGCCACCTATCGCCTCCTAACTCATTTATTTATTTATTTTTTATTTATTTATCTAAGAGAACACCCTGCACTAAGGAAATAATCCTTGTATTGCGGGGGAATTTACAAACATATAATTAACGGACACAAATTACATCCAGACTCAGAACAACAATTTGTGGATCGCACAAAGTGTTGTCCCGCGTGGGATTTGAACCCCCGACACTGGCGCTGTAGGTCGCTATCTTAACCACTACGCCATCTGTGCAGTCAATTGCTTTATAAGTCATTGCTTTATAAGTCTCAAACTATCAGCACTACTGCCTTTGCGATGAAACCGGATTAGGGCATATTGGTTGGACGGTTTCAAAGTCTATAAACCAACATAAAATTCTTTTGTGTCATAAACTAATATAGATTATACCTGTTACCATTTTACACAGATTTCCATCTGAAATCTGTGTAAAATATTGTTTATGTATGTAGAAGATACATATATAGCGTTGCCAGGCGTCCGGATAAAGCCGGACATAGGTAGGCTTTTTAATTGCGTGTTCGGTCGAAATAATCAATGTCCAGCTTGTCCAGCTTTTATTAGGCTTTTTACATTTCGCAAACGAGCTAGCGCCGAGCGTGGCCGAGCGCAGGCGAGTCAACTGTTATCATAATAATCCAAGCTTAATTTTACATACATTTATCCGGCCTTTCTACCCAAATGTCCGGCCAAACTGGCTGGACTGTCCAGCTATTAGGTTTGACGACCTTTTTTTTTTTAGGGGGGGCTGCGATTGGCGCGCTCCACGCACCACTCCGTCTGGGGCGACAGAGGGGCGTATAGCACGCAACACCCGCAACCCACCCGAACACCACGTCGCCTTCGTCGTTGGGCCGACCACCGGAGCAGGGTTACTTGTCATCAGTGGTCGGCCCGACTGGTTTGACGACCTGGCAACCTTATACATATATATATATTTTTTGTGTGTGTATGTCACTGAACTCCTCCTACACGGCTGGACCAATTTGATAAAAATTTTTATGTGTGTTCAAGAGGATTTGAGAATGGTTTAGATTCACAATTGGACCCGGTAGGCGTTGCTGTCGATTTCAAGGAGAATTGAACAGTATAACGTCTGTCTATATATAGAGTTAATATATAGTAAAAGTTAGACAAATAACTTGATAGTTGGTAATGATGAATTTGATAAACGTGAGATAAAACTTTAAAATATAGGAAAATGGCATAATAATAGTTATATGAATCTGTCTGCTCCGTCAGACTAACAAAAAACGAGACGAATATATTGTATAATTATTCATAACTTCATTAAACGCTTCGCGATGTTATCAACAATAATATTAAAGTTTCTGCGCAATGATAAAATGACCTTTAAATAAATTAATTAAAATTATAAAAGACATCCTTCAATAAGAATCATACTGTAGGTAAAAATTCTTATTTTATTTTAATTTAAAGGTAATATTAATAACGTCCTTTTAACCTATCTCGTATACGATAGCTTTTCATTAATTCCAATGTGAAACAAGCCAAAGATGGGCCATCTTCTTCTCAACTCATATTTTTTTATAATAATTAAGTATATTACAGTTACATAATATTATATGCCTGTAAATAGAAGTAGAAAGATCTAAAATGTTTTAAAGAGCTGGAATAGAAGCTTCTATAATAGATAATTCTATTATAACATTTGGGAAGACCAAGGCGGACGTTCCACGATCAAATCGGGGACGTTCGTAAAAAAGTACCCGGTTAAAAGTACCCTAAACGGAAGAACATGTATGAGGAGATTAATTAATGTAGAGGAGGCGAAAGTGATATGTCAAGATCGTAGCAAGTGGAGGGAAGTGATCTCTGCCTACCCCTATGGGAAAGAGGCGTGAACCTATGTATGTATTATAACATAACCGAAGACTTCGCATAAACTTTTAAACAAAAATCTTAAATCTCGCCACGCTTGACAAGCGAACTCTTAATCACAATAACAGTTTGAAAGCATTATTGCCCAATCCACTGGTGTTTCCTTAGCTGTTTTTACGACTACCATGAGATATTAAGGAATGCCATCACATTGTACGACATGCTACATGGATGGGTTACGGGTGCGCGTGCTTACGCCCCTCTGTCGCCCCGGACGGAGCCGAACGAGGAGTGCGCCGACCGTAACCCAGGCCCAAAAAAATAAGGTGAATAAAACCAATGTAGGAATACTAAATAGCGGGCTTATAATCTGGAGAAAAGATATGCAAACGCAGCATCGACTACAAGGTATAAGTAAAGCTTCGCCGTCAACGAATCTCCAGTATATTAGGTCCTTATATTGGCGTTTTGTACGGGAGGAATATAAAGTCAATTTTTTTCTGTAAAATATATTTAATTAATCAAAGTATGCACCGTTGTTATTTATGAATTTTTGCCATCTCATAGGTAATTCATTGATCCCTTTACTAAATCATCTATTACAGATCAAAGTGGTCAGTATGACAAAACGCTAATTTCATATGTAAGAACCTAATATATATATGTAGGTATATTATTTCCTCATTTTATGATCAGCTAACCATTGATAAATAAGTCAGTGTGTACGATATATCCATCCATCCGTCCCAGCTCATACACGTCCTATATCTGGTGCTCGAGTCTCCTCCACAATAGGAAGGCACTTAACCCACTATACTACGCTGGTCAGACGAGTTGCTGTAGAGCTTTTATGTTCAGTTTTCCTTATCTTGCACAGATATAGTGATATATCTATATATATAAAAGAAAGTCGTGTTACTTACACTATTTATAACTGAAGAACGGCTGTACCGATTTACCTGAAAATTGGCGGGGAGGTAGCTCAGAACCTGGCGACGGACGTAGGATACTTTTTATCCCGTTCGACCGGGTTCCCGTGGGACTTGACATAAAACGTCAAAGAGAATACAAATCACTATAAAACGTGGTATAACAAAAATGCATTTATCATGTAATAACAAAACACAAATGACAGTTATAGACAGACTATATTTTCAGAAATTTAGAAAATATATTTACGAAAACAATTATGGCGGCACGAAGTTTGCCGGGTCGGCTAGTGTATATTATATCAATTTGACATCTTTTACGACATCCACTAGTAAGATAGGTATTTATACCAATAAATAAAATTGGAGTGTCTGTTTGTAATGTCAAAATTATAGGCTTTTTTCATGCTCACACGGTTATTTGCACGACACCTATGCCTAAAATAGCAATTAAAAAATTTTTGTCTGTCTGTCTGTCTGTCTGTCTGTTTGTTCCGGGTAATCTTCAAAACGGCTGTACCGATTTCAAAAATTCTTTCACCAATGGAAAGCTATAATATCAGGGCGTAAACTAGGCTATATTTTATCCCGGTATTCCCATGGGAACGGGAACTACGCGGGTAAAACGACTATAACCTATAACCGAAGCGAAGCGAGGGCGGATTGCTAGTGATTTAGTAAGAATACTTACTGCGTCATGGCATAGAATGAAATAAAAAATATGATATATAGTCTACATAACTTAATTAACCTCCACCAAAAACAAGCAATAGTCCTTCGAGCCGGATAGGCATCAGCAAACTAAATAATTTTTTGCTCTTTCTCTTACATCATATACAAAAAATATTTAAAATGCAAATAATAAAAGCCATAATTTCTAATGCCGAGTAAGTTTGTTTCATCTTGATTTTCAACCGACTTCAAAAAAGGACGCGGTTTCTCAGTTCGACCGTATATATGCTTTTTTATGAACCGATTTTGATGATTCTTTTTTTGTTGGAAAGGGTATACTTTCCAAGTGGTTCCGTGAAAATTTTATCGAAATCGGACAAGAGATTTTTGAAAAATCAACAAAAGTCTAAAAAATTATCTACATTGTGTACATTATTGTAGGCGGTTTCCTCATTGCAAGAAATAATTATGTTAAGATATACCCTTTTTGCTCGACGTTAAAGCGCTGACAACACTACTAAACATTTCCTCAAGCACTGTTATTTAATATTTCCTACACCTAGTATCTACTGTACTTATTTTATTCATCATCATCATTTCAGCTCATATAAGTCCCACTGTTGGGCTCAAGCCTCCTCCACACTAGGATGGAAATTGACCTTACTATACTATACTGGTCAGACAGGTTGATATAGGGTTTTATTTCTAGTTTGCATAAATGTTATATGTATATTACATCCCTTAGTCGTCTTTTACAACATCCACGGGCATGATAGGGAGTGGTGGATTGTATTCTTACTCCGTCACCACGTGGAAAACTTATTTTATTAGTTATACAAAAAATCAATACCAAAATTATTTTTGTACCATTCTCAAAAGTATATAAAAATAATAATAAATCAATAAAACATATTTTATATTACTAAACAGCTATGAAAAATAATTCTTTTTTATATTTTTGGTCCTACTACTTTTTTCAAAGTTATAATTTATATTGTTTAGATTATAATTTTTTAGTTTTAATGTTAATTTTTTTTGATGTATCCGGAAAAAAATACCGTATTTTATATAAAATACAATTTTTATTGCTATGCTTACCGTTTTATTACAGTTCTAATTTAAATAATTTATTGAAATAGGAGAGCATCACTGCAGTTACAACTATAATAACCGTATTTTAAATATAACTTTTTATTAATTACATTATTTTCATATACAACATTTATAAAAAAAAAATGTAACTTTTTTCATTTACAACTCAAATATCTTGAAATTTTGTCGATTAAATTTATAAAGTAAATATCGAAAAATTTAATTTTGTATCTAATTGCTTTTATATGGCGGCCATATTTGTGGCCGAATATTACAGTTCAAGCAGAAGGCTATTTAAAACGAGATAAAAAAAATATTTAACCGACAAACAGCAAACTGCGCACCATGTCGCCCGTGACCATGAAATTAAATGTTCGAAACGTCGGGCAATCAAAAATCAAATACAAACACGATAAAGACCGTAAAAATAGTTTAATGACTGCAGTATTGTTTAGACACGTTAGAACTAAGGCAAAACTTTTTTCATTACCAATTTTAAAACTGAGAAGATCCTATCTAGTATGTGTTGTGCCCCTGATGCCGCCCTAGCAGAGGCTGTGAGTCATCGGGCCGGGGCTTTAGTCCGGCACCGGCGAAAAGGTTAGCCTCGTGACGGCGATCGGCGTCCCAGTAGGGGACGTCGATGGGCTAATGGCCTAATTTTAAGAGATATTGTGACATTCATGAAATGAATACTCGTAATAAGGACAGATTAGTTGTACACACTACTCGTCTCCAAAAAGTTAACAAATCATTCATGGGGCAATGTATACGCTTTTACAATAGATTACCTAAAGATATCCGAGACCTGCCTATGAAAAAGTTTAAAAAAGCCATCAAGAATAGACTTTGTAAAAAAGCTTATTATAAAATCTCGGATTATGTAGATGATAATACAGATTGGTTGTGAGCAGCTCCTCATTCAGCAATTTCCTTGTTATTTTAAATATACTGTTTGTGAATGTACTATTAACTTTTATTGTAAAGTGTAGCGTATTTTGCCTAACGAATTTTTGTATTTTCAACGTTTGTAACATATTGTGGTGTTGGTCATGCTCACATAGGGATCTACTTACGGTAGCTGCGTGGAGCGGGTCTCTCCCTTCCCTCCATAGTGGTTGAGGGGAGTGATGGCTGCTCTAGTAGTTAACTCGTGATCGGGTGCCGCTTGTGGGATCTGGTCCAGCCATAATCGTTTAAATTATATTAAGTGTCTTGCGGTTCGAAGGGCATCACACTGGAGCTAGTTCTTACAAAACATGTACATAACTGTATAACTAGTAAGAAGAAAAAAAAATTAAAAGTAATGACAAGCCCACTGAGTTTCTTGCCGGATCTTCTCAGTAGCGGTCGCGTGCCGATCCGGTGGTAGTATATTCTTTTGTAAACCTGACAATATGTAAGTGCCCTCTCGGGGTTTATGCATAATAAAATAATTTGAATTTGAATTTGGGAGAGGGTACTCCCTTGAGTCTACCACTGAAGTTAAGGAACTCTGCACTGGTGGTCGGCCCAACGACGAAGGCGACGTGCTATACGGGTGGGTTACGGGTGTGCGTGCTTACGCCCCTCTGTCGCCCCGCACGGAGCCGGGCGAGGATGGCGCCGACCGTAGCCCACCCCTAAAAAAAATCTAGTATGTATTACCATTATTTCATATAGTAATATAAAATAATTTTAATTGTAAAAATCCCTAAAAAATATATTCTTTATGTTATTAATACAAATATTAAAATATTCCATAGGCACTTCAAACTAACCGATACAATTTCAAACAAAATCGATGGAGGCGTAATTATATAATACAATTTTTGCAATAATCTTATTCAATTAAAATAAAATTGTTCTTTTATTAAAAACCGCTTAATGCATTTAATATGGTTACATTCATTTAAATAATTAAATTATTCCGATTCACCTTGATATAAAAATCCAAACATTTTGATCTGCCCAAGATTTTGTATCGTTATTACGTTCAATTTTCTTGTCTACCTACTGTTATCATTATCAACTCTTATACTAATTAAGAAGAGATGGAGACTATTGCGTCCGTACTAATGTATTTAGAAACGAATTTCTTCTTTAAAACGAGGTTTCATCATCATCATCACAGCTCATAGAAAGAAAGAAAGAAAACATATTTATTCGATGCTGAGCCACAATTTACATGGTTAAGCAATACATACGTCTGAAATAAACATTATCAATCAAATTACGACCACTGAAGTGAAGGAACTCTGCACCGGTGGTCGATCAAAGGTCCAAAGGTTGCAAAGGTGCGGCAGTACCACTTATCATCAGGTGCTGCTCGTTTATCACCATTAGCCATAAAAAAGCCATAACCATCGTTATTATCCAAATTATTTAGGGTCAAAACAATATGTACGCCTCTTCCACTGTACATATTGTAAAACGTATTAGTCTGAACTGTCAAGAAAGGGGTGTAGTGAATTATACCCATACTCGGTTCACCATCATTCATCATTTCGGCTCAAATACGTCCCACTGCTGGGCTCGAGCCTCCTTTATAATAGGAGGGAAATTGACCTTCCTCTACCATGCTGGTCAGACAGGTTGGTATAGGGTTTTGTTTCTGAGTTTTCCATCTCTTCATCATCGTCATCATCGCAGTCCACATATGTCCCACTGTTGGACCCAGGCCTCCTCCACAATGGGAAGGATTTTGACCTACTATACCATGCTCGTCATACATGTGGGTATAGGGTTTCATTTCGAGATTTCCTTCTCTTGCACAGATGTTATGTGCATATTATATCCCTTAGTCGTCTTTTACGACATCCACGGACAAGATAGGGAGTGGTGAATTGTATTCTTCCTCCCGTCACCACACGGCTAATTCCATCTCTTGCATAGATATAATACGCGTAATATATCCCTTAGTCGTCTTTTACGACATTCACCGGTATGAGGGGAGGTAGCGAATTGTATTCTTACTCTTGCACCACATGGTACTACCAGCAGTACCTAAGTTGCTTATACAATAAACTTACCAACAAACACTGTCAAAGACTTAACTATTAAAATATTTTCTGAAGACTGAAAGCTTGCGTCTTACAAGTTATTTCGACAATAATGGCAGTATAGTAAGTTATTTTGTATTTCTTTTATTACCAAAATTAATTTTTTTTTTAAAGACAACAATCCGAGCTAAGGAAATTAATTCTTGTGTTGCGTGGGACTTTATAAACATATAATTAAACGGATACAAATTACATCCAGACTCAGAACAACAATTTATGATCGAGCAAAGTGTAGTCCTGCATGGGATTCGAACCCTGGATACCGGCACGGTAGGTCGGTTAATCACTACGCGATCTGTGTATCTGCATTTATGCCTTAGTCGTCTTTCACGACACTCCCGGGACTGTCAATTGCATACTTGTTCGTCACAATACGGAAAATAGATGTCAGCTATAGATTCCATGCGCATAATATTTTGATAAAATTATTTACATACATATCGCAATTTCATGAATAATAAAATATAAATTTATTCAGTGAGATTGTTATCATATCCAAAATTTTATTTTAAATCATGTGAAACAATATAATAACGACATTTCATATATCCCAGACATATAGTAGACAAAATAAATGATTATTACGACCTTCTAACTATTCTGACTAATTACAAACAATTATTATTCATAATTTTGCCTGGAATGGCTTTTTAGGTAGCAGTAACAACTAGCTGATAACATCAAGAAACGAAAACGTTAACTTAAATAAATCCTTACAGCCGTTTTGTTGGCAAACTGTACTTCTACTTCGCACTAGGGATAAATCGATACTGACGAGTACTCATATAGTGTCGATACTTTCCATTCGATACTATTAGCATATAACATAAACATTCGATACTGAGTACTAGTACCGAATGAAAACAATGGCATCGGATGGACAAGTATTGTAACGGCATTGGGGCGGAGAGCTTGATTTATCTTCGTTCATTACGGGGTGCCCATGATGAGCTTTTTTTTTTCAGATAAGCGAATGGTAACTTATCACCAAATATTTTGGGTAAACAACATTACTTAAAAAAGCTCATCTACTCGATACTTCAAAAACAATTCGTTACCGATACCAGTAAGTATCGATACTTTTCAATTGATAAATAGTAAGTCGCCCTTTCTCACTCTCTCTCAATCAGTCTCAATCACCATCAAGAAGAGGGAGCTTCTTGGACAAAAACGTTCCATATTTTCGTGTCACTGAATTGCGTTTTATCCGTAAAAATTTTACCCTCATGCGCCCAAAGAAGTTTCACTTCAAAAACATTTAGGCTATATTTACGATAACCAATATTATGTTAATTATGTCAAATTATTTTAGCTTATATAAGTTCAACTGCTAGATTCAAGCCTTCTCAACAGTGAGAGGGAAAATGAACTTGTATATCACGCTAGTCAGGCGATGGTATATGATTTTAATTTGACATTTTTCTTCTCAGCAGTGAAGTTATCTGAATGCGTCCTTTAAGAATATTTCACGAGAAATGAAGGAGTGGTGACCACTGAATTTTTGCTCCGTCACCATAAGAATTATGTTACTACATACTAGCATTATTGTCGAACAAAATTTTCTCTAAAAAAGTAATTGCTTTTTATGTTTGAATAGAGTAATAATTACGCTTCTGAAGCTTTTCACAGAGTATTTAACACGCGTTAACCACTGTCATTTTATATTTACTAAATTTAAATACTTTCTACTCTCTTATTATTATATAAAATGCCATGAGTTATTTAATATAATACCGTAAAATCATAAATTAAAGTAATATATGAATGTCACGTTCTTTTTTTATATTTCCGTTAAAACTAAAACATGGGCATCAGGTAAATTTCATCGAGGTAACAGAGTAATTTGAATATACGGAGAGTAATTACTATAAAAATGGATGCCAAGCAATGATATTATATGCATAATGCCCAGAAAAAATTCAATTAGAAATAAACGGTTATCTAAAAAAAGTTTAAAAAAATAGTTACCAAAAGAATGTATTTTAAATAGAAAACAGATTAAAAAGTCAAATCCTCCACGGCGCGTTACATTAAAATTTTATTGTTTTATAAAAATATGAATATCGCCATATTTAATAGTGATGTGCATTTTAGTAGCGTTAATTTTTGTATAAATACCGAGCAAATATATTTTTTATTTAAATTTTTATATTTAAATGTGTAATTAAAGCTTTTGTAGATAAGCGATGATTTTCTTTACAAGGCAAATTTCTTGGCACCTTCTAGTGTTATAAGTTACCATAATGAATTATTTTATATAATATTAAGTTAATTTTTATTTTATTTTAATTTTATAGTCTAGAAAACATACCGATGCAAATAAATTACACATTATGCTTATTTATTAAAGCAATTCGATTTGGTGCACGCCCTCAGTTTATCTGATAGTACAAGCAAATAGTAAAGCGCTATTAACCGGGAGACAGACAACACTAGATATGCTCGCTGCTTCACATGCATTCGATTTGTATAATACAAACTATTTTGTTTTATATGATGAATAGCGAAGTTTGGTTTATATACCCGTACCTTAGAATAATAACGTATAGAAGGTAAGTTCACGCACAAAAAGTGAGGCATTTCAATTGGAGCCTAATGGAGCTTACACCGGAACCGTTCCGTAATGTATAAGTCATTGTACTGCACGAACGTACGCAACTCTTAAAAAATAAATAGGTAATTAAGACGGTTTGTGCATTCAAATGGTGTCACAACACATTTGAAAAATATAAAATGATTATTAACATTACTTTTAAAGGTAATTCGACGATTTATGTAAATAAAAACAAAATTTGATTTCATAATTTGTATAGTGGTGTGCGTGTGTACGTGTGTAATAGACTGCGCGCCATTAGTATTTTTAGATTCAAATTTTGAAAGTTCGAAGTATTGACACTATCCTTCTATACGTTATTATTCTAAGACCCGTACATTAATAATATAAACCATCAATAGTTCCTTTCAACCGATATCGTAAAAGACAGTATAACCATATACACCTAATAAATAGCCAATTTTGCATCATGTCTCCCACTTTACATAGGAGGGAAATGGAAACTTTTCAGATCGTCTTGTTTTTTCTTTTCTAATTAAAATTGTTGCGTGTCCCAAGACAAAAGTATTTCCTAGGCCTTCCTGAGGGTCAAATCCTGTATTACATGAAAACTATTATGGATCCTTGTTTACAGGAGTTACAATATTGGAAATGTGTGGTAGAATTAATCCAAAAAAAAACTTTAATAAAACCAACCCTTCGAGAAGCCCATAAGTAAGGTGCCCATTATAAAGGTCAACCTTTAATCTGCACTCGGAAAGCTATTTATGATTTGAAGATGAAGAAAATATTTACCTTTACTTCAAAAATTTATGAAATATTTGTTTTTCTACTGCACAGATAGTGTGATGGTTTAAATATTAAATTTCCATACAGTGTAGTATAGATTACATCCCTACGTAAAACTGATTTTTGTGCTACTCACAAATATTTTTTCTTAGTCTGGGTCTCATTCATTCTTCATTCTTAGTCTGGGTGTCATTCATTCTTCATTCTTAGTCTGGGTATCGATTGACAGAGTATTTGTTAAGTCTTTGGCAATACTATATTCATTATATTAATACCGGATGTAGTTTCATAACAAAAATCCTAAAATTAATTCTTTGATATAATTACTAACAGGGGATTAAAATAATACAGACTGCCGCTAACAATTTCATGCATTAACATAACAGTTATTTCATGTAAAAAAAATGTTTTAAAACACTTTATCTCTCGACTGTATAAGAAACAAGTTATATAGAACCAGTCCGTCGATAATCTTGGTAAGTTTAAATGCAAATGTATTGCATCTCCATTCGCCAAGTTCAAGGCCAGTCTAGTCTCACTCTCGCATGAAACACTTGTATTTGCTTTCACTCATAAGAAATATTAATATGGGTAAGTTATTTCCGTGTGGTTACGGTATAAGAATACAATTAACAACCCACTCTCTGATGGTCACAGCTGAACCTCTTTCGGAAGGTGATAAAAGCCGTAAAAATGGTTTTATTTTTCAATTGTTATTCTGATCCTGCTATCCACTTTCCCTCCTTTACGCGCGCTACCTTTTCGTAACCCCGGACGGAGGGGACGGTGTGTGACGATAGCCCATCCAAAAAAAAGATTAATATAAAGCTCTTAGTGGTCTTCTAGGATATCTACAAGTATTGTATGGTTTGGGAGAATTCATAGCGTACCACACTACTCTTTGATATAGTACATCGGAATAAAACTAGATGTTACTAACCGTTTATGAATTCCATTGCATTTTGAGCAGGTTTCATATAAATTTATTATATTTGACACAAAAGTATACATTTTAATATTATAGCATAATAAAGCCATCAAAGTATGCATAATTTATTACATAAAAGTGCATTTTAATTCCTAGATATGTTATGGACGAGCTCAGGCGAATAAATATATTTCATAGTGAGCGGATAGAATGATTAATTTAACCTATCTTATTTCATTCTTCAATTTCGTTCTTCTATTTCATTCAATTCTACGCAACACACTCACGCAAACGTGCGTGTGAGTGTGTAGCAGTTGCGTTGTAGTGTGCGTAATGCCTTTTTTAATGAATTTAATGTATCTCTAATCCATTATTGCATAAAGTTTTAGTTTTTTGCACTTCTCCTCATTACATACTTCAATCGTGCCAAATTTCATACATCCACGAAATTTTCGTAAAAAGTGGTACAAAGTTTTCTTATTTTTTTTTTTTGTGTGTATTTAGCTGTTGGTCGCAGATGACCTTGACAGCTTAACGCGGGCAATGGGCGAGCGGAAGGCTCTCAACCCGGTTAGAAAGTTTTCGCTTCACGTATTTATATATAGACTAGCAATCCGCCCTCGCTTCGCTTCGGTTATAGGTTATAGTCGTTTTACCCGCGTAGTTCCCGTTCCCGTGGGAATACCGGGATAAAATATAGCCTAGTTTACGCCCTGATATTGTAGCTTTCCATTGGTGAAAGAATTTTTGAAATCGGTCCAGCCGTTTTGAAGATTACCCGGAACAAACAGACAGACAGACAGACAGACAAAAATTTTTTAATTGCTATTTTAGGCATAGGTGTCGTGCAAATAACCGTGTGATCATGAAAAAAGCCTATTATTTTGACATTACAAACAGACACTCCAATTTTATTTATTGGTATAGATTCTCGACAGATGTTAAATATAAGCCTTTCATTCCATGTCATGTGACTTTACAGAAGTCATTTTCTATGTAGTGACGGAGTAAGAATATAATTTACCACTCTCTATCTAGCTCATAGGTGTTGTAAAATCCAACTAAGAGATATATGCCAATAGCATCTGCATCATGTAAGAGAAAAGTAAACCGAAATAAAACCCTATACCAACCCGTCTGCCTAGCATGGTATAGTAGGTGAATTTCTCTTCCGTTGGGGCCAGGCCCAGCAGTGGAATATATACGAGCTGTGATAATGATGGCAATGGCATGAACGAATAAACTAAATTATTGATATTTAGCATGTGACATGCTGGTACACGAAACCGGCTTGCCTTCGCACCACAAAAAACATATCATCTTTTATTAAAAGGACATTTACAATCAGCGCCGCGTATAAAATTCAATAATATGACTGTCAAAAAGAAAGAATCAGTTTGCTATCTCGGCCTAGTCTTAGAAAAAAATTTTTCATTTATTGAACATATTAAAACTGTAGGCGAAAAAGCGAAACGGAATTTCTACGCGCTTACTAGAATATCCACATCTACTTGGGGCCTTCGTTTTAATACACTTAAAACCATATACATGGCCACATATTTGGGGTGTATTTGTTACGCTGCACCTGTATGGGCCGATAGGGCCACCATAGGGGCGGCTCGCCTTAAATTACTACAGAGCCAACGATTGGCCCTAATATTCTTATGTAAAGCCTATAGAACGGTTAGTACCGAGGCCTTACCAGTACTCGCGGGTGTACTTCCGGTTGATTTGGAGATTCAGAGACGAGCGTCAATGTATTACACCACAAAGGAAACTATGAATACAGATTTCCTTCTACCGCGCGACCGAAATAAAATTGCTAGATTGTTTGCACCACAATCCATTGTTTATGAGGAACTTTTAACTGAATGGCAAGAAAGATGGGATTCATCATCGAAAGGTCGTCATCTTTATCTATTTTTTCCATGCATCCGGGAGCGCCTGGAGAAGGTGTGGTTGGAGGTTGACCACTTCGTGGCCCAATTTTTAACTGGCCATGGCAACTTTAAAAGTAAATTATTTTCTTTTAAACTCGTACCATCACCATTATGTCAATGTTCCACATCTGACCACGAGTATGAACAATCAGCACATCACATTCTCTGGGAGTGCGATCTCTGGCGAAACGAGCGTAACCTTATGTTAAACAGTTTGCAAGTCACCTGTGGGGTAGTATACTATACGGACCTTGTAGCAACTCGAGAAAATTTCCGTGCGTTCATGCGTTTCTGCCATACCTACTGTAGCAATCAATCTTAACGCTCACATATAGGCCCCGTTAAGCTCTTCCGTATCCGTGGTGCCGTACTGCTGCGCTATCGTAGCTGTACACCTGTTTACTTATTGGCTGACTAGTCATTTTGTTTTCCTGTCTCCCGCTTTGCCTGGGAGGGAAGTGGAATCTCTCTTTCCAACTCCTCCTCTTTAATCTTTTCTAATTAAATTTGTTGCGGGTCCCAAGACAATTAAAATCATATCCCGGGACTGCCTGAGGGTCAATCCTCGGTGTCATTTATGGAGACCATTGTGGATCCTGGCTTACAGGAGTTACAATGGTGGGAATGTGTGGTGGGATTAGTCCCAAAAAAAATGTGACATGCTAGACTCCCTACTTTTGGATTGGCAATCTGCTATTAACCCCTATTGTTGCCAGTGTCGAGTTACAATTTTCTTCACAAATTTTCTCATGCATTTAGTTTCTTCATACTACTCATTCTCCGTCAAGTCAAACCGTCGTCTTTAACAGTGTCATGGGTAATGGTCACATTGTGGTATTATCTGGCAAATTTGGTAAAGCAATTTTATATCATATTCACTATACCCCAGTAGTTCCTCCGCATCACGTCATGGAAGATGCCATAATTTTTTTTCATATAATACGCTAAAACACTAAGTTATTGAATAAAATACAAGACCACACGCCCACCATGAGTCCGACAAGCTAGGCCGTTTATAAAAACTTATGTAAAAAAAAGTATTTTAGGCATTTCAAACAAATAATTAAATATTGGAAATATTTTTTTGAATTATTAAATTATAAACTTTTTTATTATCTTATAATAAAAATAACCGTTAATATTTTAAGCAGTTATAATTTAGAATGTAAATCCTAATGTTTATAATTTTCACAGTTCAGTTTCTAAACGGTTGGCAACGGAACTTCAAAGCGAATTTGAAAATGGCGGCATCATTTTCTATATTTAAAATGTCTTTAGATGCAAATGGCCACACATATTATGTTAATTAAACAGACCATGTCATAACATGTTAAGAAATTTACTCTAGCTTTTGATATGGTTTTCTTTTAAAATATTCTTTACACTGATAGAATATTTTTAGTCAAAAAATATAAGCGCCAGCTCAGCTCATATAAATCCCAGTGAGCTGGAGTCCCCTCTACAACAGGAGGGAAGTTGACGTATATCACTCTGGTGATTGGGATTCTTATAGGGTTTTATTCCGACTTTTCTTTCTCTTTCTAAGATGTTATATGCATATTATACACACTTTTACGATATCTGTGAACAGTATAGAAGGTGGTAAATTGTATTCTTACTCCATCGCCACACGAAAGACATGCGTAACAGCAATAAAAAAAAACAATCCCACGTTTTTTCTGTGAAATAATCAGCAGAGGTGTAACATATTTGAAAACAAGTATTTTGCTATCAATCAGAGTTCTAAGCTTCGTGCATAATACGAAAAATTTCCTGACAATTCTGAATATCTGCCGACATCCTTAATTTTTTTTTTGCTCGAACCATAATTATATAGACTATCTTATACTACAAGCCTATTTGAATCCAAGTGGGAACTGAGATTAGTGCGTACTAAAAATTTATGATCACTTTACCATTTCCTTATATTTCTAATTTTTCTTCGCTTATATGAATATTATAATCCTTTACTCGTCTTTTACGATATCCATGGACAAGAAAGGCAATAACGAATTGTGTTCTTACTTCGTCAACACACAAATCTGAAAAAAAATCACTTCAGCTTTATATTAATATCTCAACACAAATGTACCAAGCAACTTGTGTCATTTATTTCATATGATTAAGCCCGGCGTAGAAAGACAAAACGTTTCTTTCAAAGATACATAATCAGCTAAACATCTAGGCTAACCGCACCTATAATCGTCGGAGCTACCGTAAATATTCTCATCTGATTATCGTCCACCGTGAAGCGTAAACGCGCTTCATGATTGCCGCTGCGGTCATTCGCCAATTTGTCAAAACGCCCAGCCCTTTCTAAGTCGCGACTGATTACTTAGGAAAATTGCGATTGTCATATCGTAAACTCGAAATGTTTCATAGGGCTGCACTTTATTTTGATTTCTCTTAGTTATTTAACTGTTATTTGAACTCTATTATTAATTTCTTAACTCACAATTTAATGTCTTAACTAATTTAAATAAAAGAAATTACATTTTGAAAATTGTAACAAAAGGAGAAGAATTTTCCGTGTCCGGAATAAGAATGCGATTTACCACGCCGATCTTGCCCATGGGTTTTTAAAAATTGACTAACGGAACACACATAAAACATGTATTCAAGAGAAGCACATCTCGAAATAAAACCATATAGCAACCCGTCTTACCAGCGTGGTATAGCAGACCAATTTTCTGTGGAGGAGGAAGGATGGAACGCATAACTTTAAGACAATATTCAAGTAGTTATTCGAAAAAAAACCCTTGTTCCATCATCATCCATCCGGTTGTGACTAAAAATCTAATTGCAATAGAGTATCTTTTGCTGGCATGGACGAAAGCATGGCCGAACAGGATGCGATTCGCTCATCACTTTAAAAAATAATGGTCTTTTGTATATTACATATAAAGAAAATTTAATCAAAATTGATAGAAAGCATCTCTTAAAGAGAACCAACGTCAACGTGGGTTGAAGCATCCGCGCAAGTGACTCAGCTTTTTTTATAAAATAATTGGGCGCGCGCAGCTGACTACTGTTGCCGACACCCTGCCATAGACAACATTCTTGTTTTAAAAAGTTAATTGACAAGTACTACTAAATTCAAACTAATCCAAAGTTCAAAAACTTGAGAGTTTTAGAATGTGATAATGTCAAGTACATTATATTATTTTCAATTATTTAATATTTTAAGATTTTATATTAAATAAATATAAATTTCTGATGTTTACACATCTGAAAGAAAACATTTTTTACAGATTATATGGTGTTACATGTAATATCCCGAAATTTCCAATATCAAGTACAAATGCTGACTCCTCGTCCTTCCGTAACTACTCGTATGAGTGCTAAAAGTATTCGAAATATCAGGCAATCAAACACCATAATGTTATGTCGTTTGTATTATTTTATTTCAAAATTATAATATTGTCTTACGTGAGATTTCATATTACGACAAAATTTTTGGTAGAGAGTAAACATTATATTAAAATGTGATGATTAATAAACGACGACTTGGATTAGGCTAACATCTTTTACGAAAAAATAAACTTCATGGATGTACTATTTATTTTCCCTTTGTCTATCTAAAAGGACAAATGCAAAAAGAAAATATACAATGATATTTCCATGTCATCATCATCATATTCACAGCTCTACACGTTCCACTGCTTGGCTCGAGCCTCCTCCACAGGGGGGAAATTGACCTACTATACCAACCATGCTGGTCAGACAGGTTGGTATAGGGTTTTATTTCGAGTTTTCTTCTCTTGCATAGATTTTATATGCGTATTATAATCCCTTAGTCGTCTTGTACGACATCCACGGGCAAGATAGGGAGCGGCGAATGGTATTCTAATTCCGTCGCCACACGGATTTGACGTTTCCGTGTAGTGACGAAGTAAGGATACAATCCACCACCCTCTTCTTGCACATGGGTTTCGTTAAGACAACTAAAGGATACGCTGATCATCAACCAGCAATCAAACGCGTGTGACCAGCATAAGTAAATCAATTTCCCTCCTATTCTAAAAGCCTAAAGCAATTTGATGAAAATATGTTGAAAGAAAAGAAGGAAGAGGAAGTGTTAAAAAAAAAACTGTAACCATAAATTTACTCACGTGCTATTGCACACCTATAAAGTTTACAAATAAAGTCACGATTTACCACTTCTAAGACGCGAATGTAAGTAGTTATGTCCTTATCAAAAGTTTACAAACATATGTATAATACTTGACTTACAACATCTTAATGTTGTCGTTTAAGCATCGACCTCTTACACTAAGTATCAAACGTACATTTTTCAAGTCGGACAATTACGCCAGTTATATTTTTGCATTGTCGAAGAGCCTAAATTAAAACATAATGACTTTTAAACCTAAATTATGTTCTTAATCATTACAATCTTGTCTTGATCTTGTTCGACGCTCGATCAAAAAGACTACTGGTACCAAGTTTCTTGTCGTCGGAGGGCAGCCCGGCAGGATATCCTTTCGATTGTCGTCTCTCCGTACCGTCTCCCGCTAATGCTCCTCCGGGGTCTTCATTCGCCCTCTCACGATCAGCCTCTCTGCGAACGGGTGATGGATTACTTGCATCCATCCATTCCACGTTCCTGTCACCCGCGAAATAATGAGATGCCTAGGACACGTGTCCAAGGCAAGTGCCATTAGAAAAAATGTTGTGCAGAAACGTGTGTTCAGTGCCATTCACCTAGTACTCACTTAGCTAATTTCTTCGAATCTCATGAGCAAGTAAAGGGTTGTGATACTTTTGTCCTTATCCCGTCACCAAGCACGGATTTTAATAGTACAAATTCGTAAAATATGTTATTATAAGGACTAAATCTGATCATTTGTTTAGGCTGCTTACAGATATGCTTGCAAAATTTTCCTCAGCATACACATAACGTTGTTAAAAAAAAAACTCATAATTTAAAAAGAAATTAACAAAAAGCTTATTACACACTAAGCTTATTACACACGTCTCCGAGACCACGTGACTCAAATCGCACGCGACCCGTGCCCAATTTAACGACTAATTGCACTCTTATCGTGACTAAACGTATGTTATCGTTCCGCCGCCTATGTTTATAGACAGAGTATAAACAACACGATATTTTAACCGCTATTTAGATAAGAAACGCAGTAAATTTTCTCCAACTTAATGAGCTTTATATTTGAAGTAATAATTAAATAAATATAGTGATTATATTATTTATTTTTGGTGAAAATCGAAACACAGTTCACTCAGTAGGCAGTGGTTGTTTCGACGAGGTACAGTGTCACTTCTATTAGGTCACTTGCCATATACTGCTTGCTCGTCCACCGCCATAGGCAAGAAAATATTATTACTAAAACTATGAGGTGTGGTTACCGTGAACAATAAAGTATGATAAGGGTCTGCCTGTTACCATCCACTGTAAATATAATTATATTTTTAAGCCACTCTGACTATCTCCTTTTATTACCATCAGTCACGTGTAGATACACCTTTATTGACCTATATAATCTTAACGTCATTATTTAACGCGGCTAGGAAGAGATATCAGCTTTATCGAATTAATTTTAAACACATGCGTCAAATAAAAAAAAATGCTAGAACTTAAACTTAATTATGAGATGAAATCAAATCATAAATGAGTTAATTGAATATTCAACTAATCTTACCTTATTTAATTTTTTATTAGTTACTTAAATAGGAGGTATGTTATAAAGCTGTGTATCCGTAACCACTGGATATTTGAGAATAAAATAAGTATAGCCGAAATCGTAACCGAATCGAAATAAAAGTTTCAAATAACTTTGGAGGCGGAGACTGGAAGAAACACTTTGTAATGTCTACCAAATATTGGTCTAAAATAAATTCAAATCATCACTTGCATCTTCCTTTTACAATTCCCTAAAAATTTAACATTTGTAACTGAAACTATCCGAAACTATCAGATAATTGGAAATTAATTGATACCTGAAACTAACATAATGTTTTTCTAATATCTGTATCCTTATCTAGATTTGAAACTTCATATTCGCAACGTCCCAAAGTCCCAAACATTTAATGTTTTAAAATTTTGATGAAGTTTGGTTTTCTTGGTATTGACATTGTTGACTAATATCTTATATCATTATGTGCTAACAGTCTAACTCGTTATTAAACCAAAAGTGTATTTTTAGTCTAATGACATAAACATGCTAGTGCGATCGTGAAGCCCTGTTTGAATCCTTAGTCGGCTAAAAATACTAACATTGTGTTTCCTATAGATTTCCTGGGCATTTCAATGTAATTTCTCATGAAAAGACTCAGCACTGTAAAAAATCGGTACTCATTTAGAGGTAAAAAACTCACCCTCTATACGTGGCAAAAAACTATAGATTTTATAACGAAAATTGGCATATTTGGCCCCTAAGATTACCAGTTTGGAAGTAAATCTAATAATATATAAATATTAGTTAAAAAAGTAAGTAGTATTGAATTTAATACAGCTTCAAAGTGCAATTAAATTTTTTTTAAATCTATATGTATAGTATCTACTCAAATATAACGTAACATCATTGTCGCTTATATATCAGCGTGTGCAACGGACTATAAACGTACCAATGAACTCGTACTAATTAGATGCCGGCAATACTTTTAAAAGTTTATATTCTGACGTTTTTTTTTTTTTTTTTTTTTTTTTTTTTGTGGGTGGGCCGCGGTCGGCGCGCCTCCGCACCACTCCGTCCGGGGCGACAGAGGGGCTTGAGCACGCAACTCCCGCGACCCACCCGAAAACCACGTCGCCTTCGTCGTTGGGCCGACCACTGGAGCAGCGTTAACTTGTCGTCAGTGGTCGGCCCGACGGAATACCCCCTATTGGGGTACCCTCCCATCGACCGACGTCCCCCCCTCGGGGAGGACGTCGGTCTTTCCTCACGCGGTCGGCCTCTCGGCGGGTGACGGACTAATCCCCGGTCACGTCACCCGCGGCCTCGGCTAGGGCGGCATGAGGCGCAGATAGTTGCGCCTGCGCCGTTATATTCTGACGTAAAAGTTAACTTATAAAAAATAAATAATGGTCATAATTCAACGCTGTAATGTATAATGTAATAACTTCATAACAAAACCATAAAATATTCCCATTTCAACCCAAAACAAATGTTTTGGTATCATAAAAAAACTTTTTTATACCCTTAGGAACTTTAGAAACAAAAAAAATTGTTTGTAATTTCTTAACATCCACCTGTAGGGAGCGAACATGCGTAAGGGTGCGACCCCTACCCTTGAACTGGTGACCTTGAACGCGGGTCACTACGATTTATTATTTAACGACACTCAGTGTACTCCGCCCCTTATTTAGGGAATTCCTTTTTGTATTTGTCCAATTTTTTTTTTACATTCAAAACATCAGTTTTGCATATTAATTATTCGTTTACAAACAAAACTTATACCTCATTTGACATATAAAATGCTAAGTGCAAATGCAATTGACTATTTCATAATCAGTTTTGTCTAAAAGTGCATTTGCCGTGTGGTAACTATGTAAGAATACAATTCGCCATCCTCTTTCTTGCTTGCATGTGTCATAAACAACATCTAAGAGATATAATATGTAGATAATCAATGCAAGAGAAGGAAAATCTCAAATAAAAACGTATTTCCTCATTATTGTGAAGGAGATTCGAGACCAACAGTGCTGCGTATATAAATTGATGATAAAGATAAAGAGTGAATCCTTGTTTAAATATTTACTTACAATTTATTTTAAATACACCATAATATGATAATCTATCATCTTAGCCTATGTACCAGTGGTCGACCCAATGGCGAAGGGAAGGGCATACGGCGGGTTATGGGGTCATGCGTCGCTCTCTCGTCACCCCGGACGGGACAGACGACGAGCGACCGTGGCAAAGCCTGCCAAAAAGAATAAAAATCTCAGCCCATATACGTCCCACTGCAAGGGAAGGAATTGACGTACTATACCATGCTGGCATAATGGTGGCATAAATATAGTGACATATTAGTGGTTTCATTTAATCGTCTTTTACCACACCCACGAACAATGTTAGGGTTGGCAATATTCATAGTCACCACCGCACAGCTAAAGTATTAGTAAATAATTTCAAACCTATGTTTTTTACTCTTCAAGTATCATTTATCTTGTGTATTTTGGTGTTTTCTTTCCATAAATATGTTATAATTTCTTAAATAATCTGTATTTAGCGTGTAATAGAACTTTAAAAGAATTATTTCTTTCTTGCTTTTCTTTTTTTTTTGCTGACAACATAATCCTTATGTTTGGGATAATTTTACAAACATATAATTAACGGACACAAATTACATCCAATTAAAAATAATCCAAAATAATAAAATTTTGTTCTATAGAATGCTTGAACTTGAAACCAGAATCAAACTCCTAATCTAATTACACAAATTAATTCCATACGTTGAAAGTCACATCACTATTTAAGCTCAACACAGCGTGTAACACAATCGGTCACAACACTAGCCAACATATGCAAACCATAAAGAATAGACACCCTCTCACTATCATAGACAACCCTTTATTTGCTCGTAGCACTATTGGCGTAGCAAATCATTGTGGTCATTGTTGTACGCTATTGAGTAATAGACAAGGGTGAAAAATTGGTATAATTTTAATAAAATATAATTTAAAAACCGTTGAACCAATATGCATAGATAATATTGAAATTTTCTATTGTGATTTACTAATTGCTAAACAAATGCTGGGGAGTAATAACAATATATGAATCGTTTATAATAAACGGCTTAGCAAGCGAGTTGGCGCAAATAAACATTTTTAGGGGAATAATCACAACACATATTCCCACCACTGTAACTCCTACAAACCACAACGTTCTCTATCAAAGACACCGAGGTTTTACCAGGCAATCCCGGAATTCAACAATTATTTTGGGATCTGCAACAAAAATTAATTAGAAGAGAAAGGACAGGGAGGATTGAAAAGATTCCACTTCCCTCCTTCTGGAGAATATTACTGCCCGTACTCCTGGTAAACCTTCAATTCATGACTCCCACGAGATTGTAAGTAATGGTTACGTCATATTTTTGAGCCCGAGTATATGAACTGCGACAATGATGATGATGATAAAAACAATTAATATAAAACGTTTGAAAATATTTGATTCTGCAGTATTTCACCCTTTAGAAATCGTTTGAACACGGAATTGTCAAATGCACTTAACATGACACAGGAAATAATCGGATAACTAGGTTCATCCCCTAAGCTTAAACAGAGGGTGTAATCTAGCCCTACTCGTTCTAAAGAGCAACCCCTTTGTTTGTAACTGCGAGTACAATTGATATATTATTATTTATCATCGCAGCCGACATACGTCCCACTGTTGGGCTCGGGCCTCCTCCACAATGGAAGGGAATTTGACCTACTACACCATGCTGATGATGACAGACTTGTTGATATAGGGTTTCATTTCGAGTTTTCCCTTCTCTTGCACAGATGTTATGTACATATTATATCCCTTAGTCGTCTTTTACGACATCCACGGGTAAGATAGGGAGTGGTAAATTGTATTCTTACTCCGTCACCACACGGATTATTTAAGTATATTTATTTATATATCATCATCATCATCTCAACCTATATAAACCCATATAGTCCCACTTTTCGGCTCGGGTCTCCACCACTATGGGAGGGAAATTGACCAACTATACCAACCCTGATCAGACGTATTAGCAAAGGGTTTTGTTTCGAGATTTCCATTATATACATATTATATCCCTTAGTCGTATTTTACGAGAGCCATGGGTAAGAGGGACCGAGGGTTTGGTGAATTGTATTCCTACTTCGTCACCATACGAAAAATATATATAGATATACACAATCCTTATATGTGTATAAACACTACCTAAAATGGCATGTCATTTCTTGAATGATGATAGCCTATGGTTATAAAGTCTGTTAAAAGTGCCTGACAAGGGATAAGCAGATTATTCATAGTCTTTAAAAATAACCACGATTGATCACAAGAACGGGGAAGAGGGTTAGGTCTTCGTCACGTAGTCGAGCTAATTTCTTTAATCATTAAACTCTTTCGACTCCTGTTTGGGATAAAAATGATTTAAACCAAATTATTGGTTTACATGAAATCTAGAGGGAAAGATGTCTTAGCGTATATTACGTTCCGTAATACCATCTGTCCGCCCGTAGACGTCCACTATAGACATAGGTCTCACGGGAAAGTCACTCAGAACGGTCCTGTGCCACATCTAACTGCTCCCTATGACTTTTAAAACGTCGTCAGTCCACTTAGTGGAAGGTCATCCTCCGTTGCGTCGTTCGATTCGTGGTCGTCGGCTGTCTGGTTGACAAGCAATGTGTGCCTACCTATTGTCACTTCTTCGGACTATGCCGGTTACCCTGTTCTACGAATTTTATCGCGTAGCAAAATACCGAGAATCGTTCTCTCCATAATACGCTGAGCGACTTTGAGCCTTGTTATGAGACCGATATTTATTTTATCGATAATCGACATATATTTTTATTATTCAGTTATGTAACACGTGTAACAAATTACATGATAAAATTTGGGTACTTCGAATATATTTATTCAGAATATTTAACCGGCTTCCAAAATGGAGGACGCTCACATTTCGGATATTTATATATTTTATGCATGTCGAGCATAACGCCCATCATATATTGATAAATTTGCAAAATTATGGATTTGTTTGAAAGAGCTTTATTGCCAAATAGTCCCATTATATTTCCTAAAGATTTAGCAAAGTTCTTTTTTTTATGATTTAAAAAGTTGAACTTTTTTTGTTCGATGTTCGTTGGTGATCTTTTTTTTTTAAAGCAAATGTGACTTTTGTCACTGACAGAATAGCAGTTAAATATCAACACAAGCACAAAATTTACAGTTTCAGTCTTTCGTATAGCAATTGAAAAGTTATTAACAAACTTTTACCTAAACTAATTCAATTCGGCAATTGAATTTAAAAACGATCGATATAACTTTTAACGCTGAAATAAAATTAATGCTAACATCTTTTTTGCTGTGTAGTGGCGGTTATAAATACTACCCGGTTGGTGGTAGTACATTGCTTTTACATGTCGTAAAAGAAGGCTAAATAGTGGTTCTTTCTTATTTTTCAAGAAAGCGTTGGGATCAGGCAGGCGGTACTTTAAAATAAGAGTATATATTGTGTCAACCCCGAGTAATTTGAATAAAAGTAGGATGATGAAAATGATGATGATCTTTTTGACTGTAAAACTGTCTTAAAGGTCTGTAAAACTGTCTTAAGATGTCTACTGATTTTCGTGAAAAATCAACGACAAGCTAGCATTTACCTTCAGATAAAACATTTCGTAGAGCTAAAGTTGAATTAAAATTTCATTTAGATAGAATATCATCACTGTGCTCTTATTCTTTTATAGTACATATGCACAAATATCACCGGCTCCAACGCTGGACGAACCGACAACTGCTGGAGAAGAAAGGTTCTCGAGTGGCGACCACGTATCGGACGACGCAGTGTAGGACGCCCCCCCCCACTAGGTGAACCGACGACCTGGTGAAAGTAGCTGGGCGTCATTGGATGCAGGCGGCACAGGATAGCACATTGTGGCTATCGTAACATGAGGGAGGCCTATGTCCAGCAGTGGACGGCGATAGACTGGAATGATGATGATATATATCCACGAGCAATGTAAGGGTTGGCAGAACTCGTAGCCGTAGTAAAAATAGAGCGGATTAAAAAGTCATGATTAAATTATAAACATGCTCTTACATAAATTACAAATCTATTGTTAAACTACTCAATTTAGCAAACTAAACAGTCGTAGATAATTCAATACTATAAACTGAAAACCATAAAGATTACAACTCCGTTGACGTGCCGTAAGAAATAAAGCAATGTATATAAAGAAGCAATAAATAGTCTATGGATGGTCTGGAGGCTCCAAGTTATTATTTATCTGTGGAGCGGCACGTGACATCGCGTGCGACAATATGGCGTAATACTGATAGCGGGCAGCGGTTAAAAGGCACTATATAGAAAAAGTTAAAAGTTAAGGCAACGTTTTTAATTATTATTTAACTATTTATTTTGATAAATAGATCTTCTATAGATAATTTACATTACACTAGCTAAATGTAATAAGTTAATTTATTGAACTGTTTTGCATCATGATAATTGTAGTTTTTAGTATTTTTAGATTTTATTTTAATTTTCTCTTATTCTCAGACTACAAACATGTCACTGTCAGACATGGAGCTCTTCCAAATAAAAGGAACTAGCCAAGTAGTTACCGCTTATGGGGTTTTGAAGTATCAAGGATACAAGTATGCAAGAAGGTAGTTTAGCCATCTGTGGTGAATTTGTGACTGGAGCTCTCTTGATTACCTACTGAACGAGCAAATTGCTACAACTTAAATATCCTTTTTTTAAATCTCTATTTTGCATTGCTGAGAGCAAGCTTCCGTGATGAGACGGAGGAGATTGGCAAATTAAATTATTTTATACAGTTTGCCTCATCAATAATTTTATTCAGAGCTTTCCTTAAACTCTCCTTATAAAATGGAATTTATCATTTATTACAAGATCCGTGGGAAAGGAATAAGTGGTTAAGTTTTGTATTGTCTCCACAAAAATAAAGATGCAGTATATGATTGCAACCTATCTATCCACCAGCCTATCGACGCTTGCTATACAGGCCTTCCCAATATGAGATAATGCCGTAACCGCCAGGTTCGTCAGAAGTTGACGATTGCAGTTTGACTTATAACAGTTATTACTACGCCCAAGGAGAAATAAGACTTTGTAAAAAGTGGAATTATTAACTCTTCTAACCTACGGAACAGTATAATACTTAATATTTATTAATTAGTTGAAAACCTTACTGAACTGGGTAACAATAACAAATATAATTGTGCTCATGTCTTGTCATAAAAAGATAATGAAGATATTTTAAAATATGTATGCAACAAAATATGTTATTAACAAGCTTCTTTTATTATTTTATCAACCAGCTAAGTTAAAGTTATTATATATAAATCTGATTATTGCGATTGGTTTCATCTATGTAGGTATTTCAAGATGCATACGATGTCTCAGTTTAGTAATACATATGAAACATCTTGTTAAAGCATAAATAATTAGAAAGTAACAAATGTATTATATGCTCTAGTTAGTTTTATGCATACGAATGTATTTATAACACTTCATTCTTTTAACAAGATTTGCAAAGGAAATCTATATTTAATTACAATAAATTATTACAATTATTTAATTCACAGTACACAAACCTCCTTGACGAAGACAATCTTCCATCTTGAAATAAATATATAAATGCTGCCAACACAACAGCATAACAAAATGTTGGTAGTCTGTATAAATTTGGTTTCGGGTCAGATATTAAATTACCTCTGTTATAAATGTTTAGTATTATTTATTATATAGCCAATATAAATGTCCATAAAAGTCTTATTTTGAAATAATACTTCTTTTCGCGGGTTAGGCAAAAAAGGATGCGCGCGCACACCATTAACTAGTTAATGCGTTATAATAAAACTTTCAATGTATTAAATACTTTTTTATTTTCTATTAGTTGGCCCGGCGAACTTCGTACCGTCTTTTCTTCCTAATTATGTTTTAGTATTTATCAGTTTAATTTTAGTATTATCCGTGCGATGACGGAGTAAGACTACAATTCACCACCCGTTTGTGTCGTAAAAGACGACTAAGTGATATATAGTATGCATATAATATTATATATGCAAGAAAGAGAAAACTCGGAACAAAATCCTATACCAACACGTCTGACCACCGTGGTATAGTAGGTCGATTTCCCTCCCATAGTGGAGGACGCCCGAGCTCAACAGTGGGACGTGTATGGGTTGAGACTATGATGATGATTTATCAGCCTCCTACAAATGGCGTAAAGTTGCGGATTAAGGAAATATCCTTTCTTATCAATCTACATGTAATTATGTCAAATGCCGAACCGACGAGACGAACATCAGATATTTGACAGGTAAGAACAGTTTGTATGGGAAAATAAAATTGTTGCTTTTAATATTTTATTTGCAATTTTGCTATATTTTCTCACCGTATAAACCTTCCCTGGACTTCCACAAATAATTCAAGACCAAAATTGCCCAAATCGGTCCAGCCATTCTCGAGTTTTAGCGAGACTAACGAACAGCAATTCATTTTTATATATATAGATTATTAGAGTTTCTGTATTATATAATGACGATGATAGTAATAGTGGAAAAGCAAAGAATAAAATAAACAAAGTGTATACTTGTACGCACGTAAGAAGTTAATCAATTTATTTCAAAGATGATAAATAAAGTTATTGGTTTAATAATAATAAACGACTCGACAATAAGATTTTTTTTTAAGTTTTATTAATTTTTTTGTCTAAAGATTTCTTCGACAATTGTTTGTGTAACTTAAAAATGTTCCGAGTCTGGGTGTTATTTATGTCCATTAATTCCAAGCTCTTCTCAATACAAGGATTTAATTCCTAATGTGTGGTTTAGTCTTAAAAAAAGTAATTAAACTTTGTTCGATAACACCTACTAGGTGGACTGACGACATCTTGAAAGTCGCCTGCAGGGAGGCACAGGATCGTTCCGAGTGGCATTCTCCAACATTGGGCGTCCATAGGCTAATGAAGATAACACCTAATTCAAAGTACTTATAAATACATCAATTAAAAATGATGAATCAAACTTCCGCTATCGCTACCGCTTATCCGTTTGCAGTGAGACGCGAGATATATAAATTTTACAGTGCTAAAGTTCGCGAGGTAGCTACCTACCTATATGATTTGATATCTTAAGTATACTGTACTTGGGTGATATGACGAGTTTTATTGTCGCGTCAGGTCTGCGGTGTAGACAAATACCGAATGACTTAGGCAATTGTAAAGTCAAATACAAATAATCTATCAAACGTCTTCAAACGAGCAATTCTTGTATATATTTTATTTTGTTTTAAAAAACGAAAACACCCTGCACTAACGAAATAAACCTTGTATCGCGGTGGATATTATATACACGGTGACTGTTTTATCGTCTTACAAAAAAAAAACCATAAAAGTATCCGACCAAAGAAACATATCTAACATATTTAAATGTTCAAAAAATAATAAAATAAAATAAATTACAGTTAATATTTTTTAGCAGCCTGTTTATCATGTTTACATTTTAAATAAAAGTAATCATGCAGAATTTCGTTAGCCAATCATAGGTACGAAGTTCACGTGGACGGCTTTTACAAAGCGTTATTCCCTACGCTAGATACCTAACAGGTAACCTTTGCGATGCCCGATTGGCGCCGCGGTCAAGTGGTCGTAGTACCTACATACTACATCAGCTGTGTTGAGTACCTAAGCGCTCGCTACAAGCTGTTTCCTTACTATTTTAATCAGTAATTATTCATATAACTTTTATTAAATTCTAGTAAATATTGTTTTTAACCTTTTAATGTATAGTAGATACTGGATACTTTAATTGACCTGCTTTTGTAAGACAACATAAATGTCACCGTGTATATTGGGCTCAGGGCTCTTCCATATTAGGTAAGAATTTAACCCACTACACCACGGTAGTCAAATTTATTTCATCACAGCTCATATACGTCCCTCTGCTGGGCTCGAACCTCGTCCACATTGAGAGGGAAATTGACCTACTAAACCACGTTGGTCAAGCGGGTTGGTAAAGGGTTTTATTTCGAGTTTTCCTTCTCATGCATACGCACAAAATATCCTTTAATCGCCTTTTATGATACCCACGGGAAAGAGAGGAGATGGTGAATGGTATACTTATCACATGGCACACATTTATTTATAGTACAAAATCTAATATAAATTTTTCCAGCACGATTCTTCTGATAATTTTGACGCTTCTACGAATTAACACGATTTAAATCGTATGTAAAACCGTACATGCATCAGCCAGACCGTCATCGTTAATTTTTAAACATACATCTCCCTTTTTTGATTTTTTTTACATTCTGTCTAGAATGAAACAACTGTCCTATTTGGGAATCAAAACGATGACATTGCGTACATTAGGTCGCATCCTTAGACTAAGAATCCATCTGTACGTTCTCAAGCATATGTTACTGAAAGGAAACGAACCATATAACAAATAATGGATGTATACATAAGTAGTAGAGTCTGTCTGCGTGTCTGGCGAATTGATGTCAAGTGGACATACTTATGTTACTACGAGTTACGGTCAATGTCGTTGCACCCGCAACAAAACGCATTATGAAGCCGGGTCTTTTAAACAACGGCTCAAAAACTAACTGAAAATTGCAAATTAAAAAAAATGGTATCTAATAAAAATTTTAATTATTATTATCATACTGTTCTTATCATAATTACTTGGGATTGACTCAATATGTATTGTAAATAAAACTAATTTTACGGAGTATATCGCGTTGTATTTGATTCCAGGATGCCAGTATTCTCGCGGGAACGGGAACTACGCGGTTAAGGCGATTAAAACTGAAGCGAAACGAGCTCGGGTTGCTAGTCTATACTTATATGTATACTAGCAAACCGCCCTCGCTTCGCTTCGGTTTTAGTCGTTTTACCCGCGTAGTTCCCGTTCCCGTGGGAATACCGGGATAAAATATAGCCTAATTTACGCCCTGATATTATAGCTTTCCATTGGTGAAAGAATTTTTGAAATCGGTTCAACCGTTTTTAATATTACCCGGAACAAACAGACAGACAGACAGACAAAAATTTTTTAATTGCTATTTTAGGCATAGGTGTCGTGCAAATAACCGTGTGAGCATGAAAAAAGCCTATTATTTTGACATTACAAACAGACACTCCAATTTTATTTATTGGTATAGATAAAGATGAATAGTTTGTTTGTTGAAACACGCTAATCTCAGGAACTACTTGTGGGATTTGAAAAATTCTTTTAGTGTTGGATAGCCCATTTCTCGAGGATGGCTATAGGCTATATATCATTACGCTAAGAACAATAGGAGCGGAGCACCAATGAAGAATGTTTCAAAATCAAGGATTTTTTCCTTTTGAGAGCTTTCGTTGCGTAAACGGTTAAATCTATACCAATAAATAAAATTGGAGTGTCTGTTTGTAATGTCAAAATAATAGGCTTTTTTCATGCTCACACGGTTATTTGCACGACACCTATGCCTAAAATAGCAATTAAAAAATTTTTGTCTGTCTGTCTGTTTGTTCCGGGTAATCTTCAAAACGGCTGGACCGATTTCAAAAATTCTTTCACCAATGGAAAGCTATAATATCGGGGCGTAAACTAGGCTATATTTTATCCCGGTATTCCCACGGGAACGGGAACTACGCGGGTAAAACGACTATAACCTATAACCGAAGCGAAGCGAGGGCGGATTGCTAGTACAATATAAAAATAAATAAAATCAAACACAAGGTGTATTAGATTTTACAAAGGTCATACAGTCGTATATAATTGAAACAATTAAGGCAGTTAAAATATATATTTAGTTTAGTTAAAATATATATTTAGTTTAGCTTTATAATTTACCGAATGAAATAAAAGTAACTTTTTTTATATAATACATATGTTGTCAACAACCAATTATTTTTCTACAAAGGTCATTTGAAATATTTTTCAGATAAAATCTAACACATTTTGCGTTTGTCATATTTCAGTTATTTAGTTACAAAAAGATTTTTCAAATCTTATAAAATTCATATATTTTAATGTTGTATAACAAACTAATTGTCCACGCAGCTTTGTTTGCTTTGAATGATTACATTTATTGTTATTTTGAACCCTCATGTCTTTATTTTTAACTAGCAACCTGCCTTCGCTTCGGTTTCAGACGCCTTTCCCTCATAGTTCTCCTTCTCGTGGGAATACCGGGATAAAATATAGCCTATGTTACTCTCTGATATTATGGCTTTTTGTAATCGGTTCGGTGGTTTAAGCGTGCAAGCGTAACAAACAAACTTACTTTCGCATTTATGAAATTAGTAAGGATTTGTATTTTGTATTATTTTGAAATAATCTCATAATAAAATGTAAATTTAGAAATAACTCCTTGTTAAAACGGTTGCCTGGCAACGTATTTTCTGTCTCGTTATTAATACACATTTTTCTCTTAACTCCTATATTGCAGTGTAACTTTTAATAACTTATTACTTTTCTCGGAGTAAAAATACAATTTACAACCACATATATTATATTTTGCCGTAATATATAATTGTAATAACCACTCTTTCCGTGTGGTGACGGACTAAGAATACAATTCACCACCCCCTATCTTACCCGTGGGTATCGTAAAAGGTGACTAAGGGATATAATACGTATATAATATCTATGCAAGAGAAGGAAAACTCGAAGTAAAACCCTATACCATCCTGTCTGACCAGCATGATATAGTAAGGTCAGTTTCTCTCCTATTTTGGAGGAGGCACGATCCCAAGAGTGTGACCTATATATGATCTGTGATGAATTGACCTATACCCAGATGTGGAATATATCTAAATATTGCAAAAAGCCCTGACCTTTGCGCGCGCGCAAGTGGTTCAATTGTCGCGCCGGACATGACGTCACGCACGCACTTCCTCTCACTAATTACATGCGTCTGTGACTGCGACATCCTGAAGGGTGCGACTAAATGTATCACTTGTTTCGTACTTGTTTTTTAAATGTTATAATCGATTAATGTCCAACCTAAATGTCGGTTTACCTTTTTATTTTATTTTTATGGCAACACTTACATGATTTTTTATAAGGAATTAATTTTAAATACGTTTAGGGGTTATTTTAATTGGGGCTACGCAGGCACGAGTACCTGCGCCTGATGCCGCCCTAGCAGAGGCCATGGGTGACTGGACCGGGGAGTTAGTCCTTCACCCGCAGAGCGGCCCACCGCGTGAGAAAAGACCAACGTTCTCCCCGAAGGGGAGGGACGTTGGTCGAGGAGAGGGTACTTCTCAAGGGTATTCCGTCGGGCCGACCACTGACGTCAAGTCACCCTGCTCCGGTGGTCGGCCCAATGACGAAGGCGACGTATCATGGGTGGGTCGCAGGTGTGCATGCTTATGCCCCCCTGTCATCCCGGACGGCGGGCGAGGTGCGCGCCAACTGCGAAAAAATAAAAAATTAAACATGGTTGTCTGTAAAGTCGGTTTACGGACGATAGTTTAACGTGACAACGTCATAACAAAACATTGATGAAATGACTGCATACTTTTGTGAATAAAAATTGAATCAGCGTAACGGGACAAGGAGCGCAACGGGACAAGGAGCATAACGGGACATTTTTTTGTGCATGCAACTAGCGTTCATCAATTTATTATACGTTGTCACGTCAAGAAGAAAAGAGGTTATTTTTATATGATGATTACTAAAATGTGTTGGGTTAAATGGTAGCGGCTACGAATGGTAGTAACCCTTGCCCGTTGCCTACCGTGAAGAAAATACTCCTCTTAAACCTCGTTTAAAGAAGAACATCTCATAGCGCGCGGGAAACACAGTAGCAGGTAGTTCATTCCAGAGCCTGCACGTACGTAGGAGAAATGGTCGCTGGAAATGTTCGTGTGAAGACCATAACGTTTCTAGGTGAAATGAATGAACACTGCTACGATATCGTGTGGTACGTTGGTAAAATGGTGATGGTGGTACCAAGTCGAACAGTTCCTCGGGGCACAACACTGTTATCCGCATATCATATCCATTAGTCGTTTTTTACGACACCCATGGGTCAAAGAGGAGGTGGAGAATTGTATTCTTACCCCGTCACCACACGGAAAATATGATAACGATAATTATTGACAAAATGTGTTTATAATATTTTTCTTCTCATTTTCACCGTACATATTTGTCACACTATTAAGTTTGGGATTCAGCATGAGGTTGGAGTTTGGGAACTAGTTTTAAGTAGCGTCCATATATGGCTGAAGAATTTGAAGATAATATTGAAATGTCTACAATATTTAGTGGCCCGCAGTCCACCTGTTGTTGAATATAAGGTTCTGTAAGAAGCTTCCCTTTTTTACAGTAATTCTGTCTGTATAATTTAATAGTCTTTACCCTCCCTAACCCTAACAATAATATAAAATCCCTAATATTGAATCTGGAATCTTCATCATCGTTATCATCATCATCTCAACTCGTATACCTGCCTCTACTGGGCTCAAGCCAACTCCAATATTTGAGATAAATAGACCAATTACATCATGCTGGTCAGACGCATTAGTATAGGTTTTTATGTCGAGTTTTCCTTATTAGCATTCTTCTTTCATAGTTATCTGCATATTACATTCCTTAGCAAAACCCACGGTCATAATAAGGGGTGATAAATTTATTTTCAAACCGCCATTTTCTGTGACACGGAAAATAGCAGCGTAGGATGGTAGCCCGTTTTTGTCCTATTAGATTCTGTGCCCAAAAGTAGAATAAAGGCTAAGGAAAGACAAATGAGTCACAATTTATCCAACGTATACTAAGAGACAGAATGCAAAGATTTCAACTAGATTTTTTATTAAGAATACTGTAGAATATCTAAATTAGATATTGTAGTAAGGTGTAAGCGTTAGCTGCAATAAATAGAGTCACGTTCAGTCCTTTGAAGTTCCTCTTCAGTTCAATGCACTTAGTACCTAGTACATTTTTTCTTCCTTTGCCAATGTAATGATCGTCTAAAAAAAATAAAGTGACGTTAACATGACATTAACATGACAGATTTTTTTTTAATTTGCCTGTGATAATAATGTGCAGATACATAAATACCTATTTGATATGTAAATCTTTAGCAGTTGGTATGAAAATTTTAGTTCGAACGAAGACCCATATCAGATTTTTATCGTATCAAAATCTTTATGTACAAAATTAAGTCTTCCCGATGACTGAATGAATTGAAATATGTTTTGTACATACATTTTAATAAATATAAGTACTGTTGTTGCTAAAAAATCATTACCTTGCATTACTAAATCTACTTGCTAGATCCCTAAAAAGAAAATAGGTCTCAAAAACTAATCTTCATTAAGGAACTGGCGCTCATAATCCAAACTGAAGAGGCCGTACAGCACTGCAGTGCCGAAACCATGGTATGGCAACGCTGAAAAATGCATTCGTAAGACAAAAGCAGGCTATTACCGCCCCAGGATTAGCCCTATTGACACTACGTTACCAATTAAAAAGGGAGGGGTGCCTTTTCGTCTCGGTTTTTTTCAGCAGACGGTTTTTCAGGCCGCGGGCGTCCACCCCCAGCTTTCTCCCTAGCCCCCCCGTGGCTGTACAGAAAAATCAATAACGCAGCACTTTTTTCCGCGCGTAAAGCATGCACCGACACGGTGGAGGTCTGTGTGTGTGCACGCCACGCACACATGCGCCTGTTGCATTGGGTTGCCAACATTTTTTTCCGTTCGCATTAAAATTTTCTCACAACGCGGATGTTCCGGCAGCCCTACTGTTGATTATTCCGATGCACCTGAAAGGTTTACATAAGTCTTCACTATACCTTTTATATATAGGTGCTCCATAAAAAAAACAATCTTATGTGCCAGTATTATGTGCCAGTATTTTATACATAAATGTTAATATTATCTATAACCGCCAGCTCCATCAGAAAAAAATTGTATCTTTCTTCTTCAATGAAGTCACATCTTAATATAGACGATCCCTTATCTATATGTCAAATACAATCAATTTAACATGAATGATTCGTTTATCGATTTAGTAATATAATTTAGTTTTTGCAATATCCGACGTTTCGAAAAATTTTTGACATTAATTAATTATTGGTATAATTTGTATAAAACTGTCATAAACGACAGAAATCACTGTAAAATTACTTTATTAATCCCACTAACATCAAATATGGCGTTAAAAATTGCAGGTGAAATGCAATGAAAATAATTTTCAAATCTATTGTTAATGTGATTCTCTACAAGAAAATTTCCATAGTTTTTATTCTTAAAAAGATTGCGGTAAAATGAGATAGGTATATTGCAGATAGGATTTTATTGCGAGTCTTCCATTTTACAAAGCCCCACGTCGGTACTGCGACCTTGTAGGTGGAATGAATAGCATCGCTTCCGTCTTTAGTTACGTACGACTCATTCGTTAATATCATTGAATAGGAATAAAAGTTTTTAGAATATACGCCGAAATCCGGAGCTTAGCATTTGCATAGATTCCCAACACTTGATGTGCGACAACCGCACAACACTAATTGCTAACGCAGACTAACGCAAAAAAAGCATCACATTTAAAAAAGGAACACTGCACATTTTTATTTCGCATTCGCAATGACAGAGGTGCGTCCGTCCTGCTCTCGCGCCATTGTTACTAGGCGCTCATCACCATTCCATCTTTGTCTATCGCGCATTTTTTTGAACGTGCAAAAATATAAAAACGCCAAATCGCGAGTGTAGTGGGGTAGCCGGTCCCGTAGCCACGCTGCATTTGTGTGTGTCGTTGTGATAATGTTTGTTTTAGGGCTTTGGCCCGATCATAAGTCAATACGTGTGCAGAGTTTGCAAGCTTACCTATAGTGAAGTTCTTAAAAGCAAGAACTTTGGACGTAAACAACATGATATACTCGCAAATACAAGAGAAATGGATTACTATTTATTACCTAGCAACTACATTCAATATTATAAACAATAGACAATACTAAATATATCTATTTTAAAATACTCCTTTGGAAATTCAACGCCTTTTATTTTCCATTGAACGAAAGTTTATGTCAATGACACTGTCCAAATCTATTTTCGTTAGATTGTAAAAATAAATAAGCCGTACACCTTTCTCTGCACCTTTCACCTGCTTACAATTAGCGCTCTGTTAATCATAAGATAACAAGTCCAGACTACTTTTTTTCTTACTGACCAAATTGGACTAAGTCGATTAATCGAAGTAGACCACTAGTGTAGGCAATTTAGCAGCAGGGCCGTCGAAGTCTTCAAACTCACCTGAACTACGATAAAAGATACTGTAACCCTGCTTCTAAATTCAAATTTGAGAATATATAGATAACGTTTTTAAGGACTTCTAAGGCACAGTTACAAAAACCTTTATAGCATGAATTTATTTATCAATTACGACTACGTCAAATCAACACAATAAGTTAAATCGTCGCTTGCCATCGCCACACTTTTTAAGATATTATCTACACCTTAGCACTTCCTATGCATTACATTACATAAATTGACATTCAATATTTTTGTTATAACACTTTAAAATATTGAAATTATTGTAAGACCGCCACATACTAGGAACGTCAATTATCTATCAAAATCTATATTTAAGCTATAGAACATAGATACTGCTATAAATATTACCACTATTTTAAATGTCAATTAATATAACTTTATGTTAATTCAGCCGTTTCGGAGTTATCATATCTATTTCTTCTGCTGCAGCTACCAATCAATTATATTGTAGTTACTATTAGGCAATTATAGTCACAGACCAAATACTGTAAGTTGTTCTCGAATTCCTTTGCCTAAACAAAATAATTTGAGCGCGAAAACAACGGTTCATGTCATAGATGACATGTTAATAGACACCATTAAAACAAAGACAATGACTATGATTATTATTATGTTTGCACACCGATTGTTGCGGTATATTTTTAGTGACCTAATATGAACTAGAAGATTTTTTTAAACAAATAATCTATAGAAAACTAGTATGTGTTATTTAAAATGAAACATCATTAATCACTAAGTACAATACGTCTATATCTATTTTAATTAAGTTAGTATTTGACTACCTACTAAACCACAGATAATAAAATTAATAGTATAATTAATCTTCTTTTTTTTTATATATTATCTGTATAAAACTTCAATTTTATATTAAACATACTCATAACAATAGTTATTATTACAATTACTAATAACTAATTACAAATATTGATGCAATAAAAACGGCAAAACTTTCAAATACGAATACATGAAACTTAAGAATGATTTAATAATATGAAAGTATTATAAATACGAAAATTTTCTTCTCTTCCGATGGGCAAACGAAAAAAGAAGTCGCCTACGACCCACGCAGACGTAGACGTAGTTTTATTGCGTTCGTGCCCATGGCCTCAGTCTTTCTTACCTCATAACACAGTTTCTCTTGCCGTTTCTTTTTTTTTTCATCCGTTCCCCCTCCGACGGTGTGTGTAGAAAAAACTTTTCAGCCTCGTGAAGTCCACTTTAGCGTAAACTTGTTTTGAATTTCAAAACTTTGTTTCAATGTTACTTTGTTGATCTTAAAATTTGTCGCGTCTTTATTTAAATTACGCTCCAATGATTGTGATAGAAACAGCATCTTTTCTTTTTTTTACTTTTTTTATATATAAGTGGGACTGGGTAACAGGAGTTTAATAAATAAAAAATAAAAAAGCCTTTATTTCCTTACCCTTAAATTTACATTTCAAATGTTATTAGTATTTGGTTGTTAGTATTTGCTAATTACAGGAGTTTAATATAAAGTGTTAATTTTGCGGATTTTGTCTAATATTATTTTTGGCAGATGTTTTGGTAATTTTATATACAGTTTTGATGCAGTGTTATTATATCAATCATTGTCATCATTTCAACCCATACAGGTCCCATTATTGGACTTTAGCTTCCTTCACAATAGACGGGATATTGACCTATTATTCTCCGCTAGTCAGACGTGTTGGTATAGGGTTCGATTCCAAGTTTTCCTTCTTTTGCATAGATATTATATGTATATGATATCTTTAATTTCTTTTACAACACCCACGGGAAAGAGACCCCTCTCTTTTTGTATTGTATTCTTACTCCGTTACCACATGGAACCCGATTTTCATATAATTCTCTTTAACATATTTAACAAACATAAATTAAATGCAACACAATAGACTCCACCGTAGTTCAACAATAGCTGATGATCAAATATCTAAATCGTTATTAGACTAGTTAAACAAATGAACTAATTTATGAACTAAAATTGTATCTAAGTCTATCGCTACATTGAATGGATACCTATGGACTTATTTGTATTTCTTACGAATGTTAATTATCAAGATATTGTTATCTAATAACTATTTAGTTGCCCCCTTCTCAGTTTACTGAAGAATCTTATCAAGGAATAACAGAATCATTAAAATGTTGCCAGCACGAGATTTTAGGTTTCGGCTCTACGTTTTCACTCCTTTAGTTGTTGAATTTCATCATCAAGTAGGTTGTAATTTCAAAAACGGTTAAAAAAATATTTATCAATACTTTAGTTAAGAATTTCATTTTCTATCTTCAACAATCATAACTTTCCATACGAAATGTCATCCCTTTTTCAAGGCTAATTTTCTATATAAAAAGTTGTTGTTATTTCTCAAGCTTTAGTCTATCTCTGTACCAAATTTCATAAAATTGGTGCCGCAATTTAGGCGTGAAAGCATAACAGACAGACAGATAGAGTTACTTTCACATTTATATAATAATATTAGGCAAGGATAAATACATGATATGCTAAAAGATAACCCTTACTTATGCTTACTGTAATATTAAAGTTATTTAATTAGTGCAGAGAAACTTCTTTTGAGATTCAAATAATTACAACTTCGTTAAACATAATTTTATTTTCTGCACAAATAAAAAAATGCTTTGAAAAGCTGTGTTAAAACTGAAATGTGTTTTCAAACGAAACTACTTTCAGACTTGACAATGACTTAAATCGAAAAAATGGTATGAAAACTTTTTAATTATCAATAATCTATCAAATATTTAGTTCCTTTATTTATTACTAGCAACCCGCCTTCGCTACCCGTCTTACCCGCGTAGTGCCCGTTCCCGTGGGAATACCGGGATAAAATATAGCCTATGTTACTTCCTGATATTATAGCTTTCCATTGGTGAAAGAATTTTTGAAATCGGTTAGGTGGCTTAAGCGTGAAAGCGTATCAAACAAACAAACTTACTTTCCCATTTATAATACCTATTAGTAAGGATTATGTTGGCAGTGGCTACGAATACTACCAACTCCTACGTTACTCGTGCGTGTTACAAACACTAAGAGAACTTTGGGCTCGCTGGGCTCGAGCCTCCTCCACAATGTGGGAGAAATTGACTATACCACGCTGATCAGACGAGTCGGTATAAGAAATATATATATAAGAAATAAATATATATAAGAAAAGAAGATTTACTTCAAGAAATCTAATTAGGACGTTAAGAAAATTTTTCTATTTCAATTAAATTATTTCTACAAAGGCATATTGAACAATTTACATGTTTTAAAACTTTAACAATTATGATATAACATTTTTAAAACTGGATACGTGATACATGATTTCGAAGGGGCCCCGCATGCCGTTATCTAACTAACCCTAGCACATCGGCTAATATAAAAAGAGCTTTAGAACAGCCTACACTCCCCCTTTTTCGGTGTTGTTTTATTCGTGTAGCGGTTGCGGGGGAGGTCGAATATTGTTGGCATATAATGCACATTTTTGCATGGAGCCTGCCGAACGAACTGGGCTCAGCTCGCTCTGCAAGCACCCACACTAATAAAACCTTAGTTGTGAAGCTATTTGTATATACACACACTAGATTGAGAATGTTTTTAATTTTCAAAAAAGAAATACTATAGGTTGGCAACATTGCTTACAGTAGTATTCATTATTCGAAATAATTTCACCATAGATAATTAATTAGTTTTTTTGAGAGTTTAGGCGGGAACGTGCAAATATCAGTTGTCTATACCCTTACCTACTAATATTATAAATGGGCAAGTAAGTTTGTTTGTTTGTTACGCTTTCACGCTTAAACCACCAAACCGATTTCAAAAATTCTTTCACCATTGGAAAGCTATAATATCAGGTAGTAACATAGGCTATACTTTATCCCGGTATTCCCACGAGAACGGGAACTACGGGAGTAAGACGACTGAAAGTGAAGCGAAACGAGAGCGGGTTGCTAGTCATATACATATACTAGCAATCCGCCCTCGCTTCGCTTCGGTTATAGGTTATAGTCGTTTTACCCGCGTAGTTCCCGTTCCCGTGGGATTACCGGGATAAAATATAGCCTAGTTTACGCCCTGATATTATAGCTTTCCATTGGTGAAAGAATTTTTGAAATCGGTCCAGCCGTTTTGAAGATTACCCGGAACAAACAGACAGACAGACAGACAAACATTTTTTAATTGCTATTTTAGGCATAGGTGTCGTGCAAATAACCGTGTGAGCATGAAAAAAGCTTATTATTTTGACATTACAAACAGACACTCCAATTTTATTTATTGGTATAGATATCCAATATCATTATTTTATGATATTATTTTTAACCATCACCACAATTCATTACTTCCCACTGTTGGACTTGAGTTTCATCGATAATAGGAGAGAAACTGATCTTTTGATCAGCGTAGTATAGTAATACTACGCTGATCAAACTAGTTGGTCATCAAACGAGTATTCCATCTCTTGCATCTAACTTATATGAATACTAGCATCGCCCTGCAGTTTTACCCGCATAATTCCCCGTCCCGTGGGAATATGGACATACATTATAGCCTATGTGTTATTTTGATATATAAGCTATATTATTGTGATGTTTCATCAAAATCTATTGAGTAGTTTTTGCGTGAAAGAGCAACAAACATCCTCACATACTCGCGTTTATAATAATATCTGGTTGACCGAGCTTCGCTCGGAATATTTTTGTTGTATTTTTGTCGAATTTATTTAGATACTAGCAACCCACCCTCGCTTCGCTTCGGTTATAGGTTATAGTCGTTTTACCCGTGTAGTTCCCGTTCCCGTGGGAATACCGGAATAAAATATAGCCTAGTTTACGCCCTGATATTATAGCTTTCCATTGGTGAAAGAATTTTTGAAATCGGTCCAGCCGTTTTGAAGATTACCCGGAACAAACAGACAGACAGACAAAATTTTTTTAATTGCTATTTTAGGCATAGGTGTCGTGCAAATAACCGTGTGAGCATGAAAAAAGCCATTTATTTTGACATTACAAACAGACACTCCAATTTTATTTATTGGTATAGATATAGATATATTAATAAAAAATTAAAATTAAATAATGAAAAAAATATAAAAAAATACAAGAAGAGAATAATAATAACACTGAGATTCGATCCGACGCCGTTTGAATGCCAAAACAATACTAAAAGGAAACTGCACTACTTCCCAACTGAGCTATCGTAACTCATGACGTTGACGGCAAAATTTGAATTCATATTCTTTTAAAATTTAATGTCATTATATTGTTTTGTTAAAAACACTGACAAAACAACATTTTCTATAAATAAAACCTAGCTAAATCGATTTTTTGGACCCGGAACCTCTAGTATGCCAAGTTTCAACAAAAAAGTTTCGTTGGAGCCGTTTATATATATATATATATATATATATATATATATATATATATATATATATATATATATATATATATATACAAGAATTGCTCGTCTAAAGATATAAGATTAGTAGGATTTAACCGTCTTTTACGACGCCCACGGGTAAAATGAATTGTATTCTCACTCCGTCATCACACAGTAAGTTTTTTTAACCCTAGACTACTAATCATATTTTACAAACGTATTTACTAATCATGAGTCATTTTGACTACACATGATATAAATTCATAAATTGAATATCAAATGCTATTATACGTATATATTTTTATTTAATATAGGTATTCGCTATATCCACACATGTAACAAAGAAAAAAAGTTTATATATAGTAAACATTTATTACCAAAAAAAAGTTTTATTCTTACAGGACATTTTTTGAGATCATAATCATCAGTCTTACGTAAAAAATGAAAAATATAACAAAAATGATAAAATCTACTTTTTTTAAACTTTATTATAATAAAATAAGAACTAATCTACTATAAAAAAAAATTATATTAATTTGGCACAAACAACACATATTTCAAACTTATGTGCCCCGCAGATATTTTTTTCGCACTTTAGACATTTAACTTTGGTCGTGCGATGTCCAAATTATACGGTGAGTTTGCGTACGATGAACTGGCAGATATTACTTCCAATGGTTCGTCGTTTTCATCAGATTGTTCTTAATATTCGACCTCCAAATGGTCCTCAGTTTCACTGTCCTCAGTTTCACTGCCATCAGTTTTTCCATCGCTATCACTATTAACAATATCATCGTCTACATATCTGGCCAATTCTTCATCCATGGACTAGCGACCATCGCTTGGACCTGAAAAAGACATTTTTAATCTAAAAAGGTTTAAAATAAAAATAAAAAACATGCAATAAGCTATCATGTTGGTGTATGCTCACTTTCAAAAAGTTACACAAAGACTAATCATGAGTCAATCCGACTCTCATATACTTCTTATTTACAAAATGGTGGCACTTACCTACACAAAACTGTCGTTCTCGTAAACGTATAACCGGCGACTGAGCTGGCATTAAAGAATCAGGACGATCCACGGTTTTCTTAAAGAGAAATAACAAAAAGTATGCGCGGTGCGAGTCAAAATGACTCAGATTAGTATTCTAGGGTTAATGAATTCTCTTAAATAACTTTCGATCTAGTTTTATGTTTTGCAAAACTCTTAAAGGAAAGCTTCAATAATTTTCAAGAATACTGCTGCCCTTAGTCGGTTTTACGACTTCCACGGAAAGTAACGTATCATTGTATTCTTCATGTTAAGAATGGCCAATGACCATATATGTGTTCGGCAGGATTAAGTATTTGAGGACCAACATCCCTTTTACACACTTTCCCTACACACTTCCCTACACTTTTTTTTCTATCCAAAATTTTTTACGACAGCACCCTTCATTAATTCCTGTATTCTGAGGGACTTTTCAAACATATACTTAACGGACACAACACTCAGAATAAGAACAAGAATTGGTGAATCGCATAAAATATTGGGAATCGAAAGTATTACACTTGCACGATAGGCCGGTATCTGAATAGTTACGCCATTAATGCAAAATTACTGTTTTAATTATTAATTTTATCCCACATTTAGTTGTAATATTAAATCGACGGACGCTTTATAATAATCACAACACATTTGAAATATGAAAAGGGTTTTACTTCAAAAAAAATATATTTCACTAAAATATTACAGAAAACAGTTTTCAATATAATATATTTTCATTATCCACGGCTTCGTGGGCACATGTGGTTTAAACTTTTTCGTGGAACTGATATGGTTTACTAAGATCAAAGACGAATCATTTATGTATAATATAACGATCTATTTGCAAAAAAAAAACGAATAGATATATTGAAATGGAGGGAAGGAAGGGAGACCCACCACTCACCCACCTCCTCAAAACGAAGGACCCTTAGAACAGTTCAGCACCAAATACGTCAATCGCGCATTTGGGCAACACGTGTCGAATAAATATTCGATGTTCCGCAGACAATTGCAAGTTGAATTACTGGAGGCTACTCATCACGGGGGAGTAAGAAGACTTCCTTATCTCCTACTCCACCTGGATCCTATCCCGTATTCCTTCCATTCCATTGTGGTGTGCAGTATATTGATGAGACGTGGGAAAGGTAGGCCTCCGTTTCTTCCCACCATTTTAAAATACCGTACCGTCACTGGCAGAGAGGCTGATTGCGCGAGGGTGACTGACGTCCCGGGAGGGCGTTAGGGAGGGAGGATACCTAAAAGGGTATCCTGCTGAGCTGGCCACAGACGACAAGGAACCTGGTACCGAGGGTCGGCGCAATGGAAAAGAAATACGGTGGGTTATGGTCACCCCTGACGCAACGGACGGCGTATGCGCTTATCATAACCCACCCAAAAAAAAGCATTAAAGTATTCAATAAATTAGTTGACGCGATAAGTGCAAGATAAGTGGGACATTCCTGGACTCTTCAAGCACCAACCTTTGCACCTTTGCCTAAAGATTCTGTAAATACAGTAGAACCCGTTTAATACGACCACATTTAATACGATTTCTCGCATAATACGCTATTTTGCGTCAGTCCCAGCAACTTGAGACATGTTTTCATACATTTCTTAACGCTTAATACGATTGTCATCCCGTTTAATACGCCAACACGTGCTACTCAAATACACATATTACCCCTTGCGGCAGCGCCCAGCGACTGCCGAAGTGACGACTGTCGAGCGACCCTAAGTGATTATGACCAAGAAGAAGCTGAGTCAACTCCGATTTTGTCACACGCCCAGGCATTATCAGCAGTTAATGATTTAAGACGCTATGTAACTTCTTTGAATCAAGCGAAGACGCACTGCGAAAATTAAATTACGTTGAAAATCTTGTAGTTGCTAATGCCTCAAAATCTTTTTGTCAAACTAAAATAAGTGATTACTTTAAGTAACATAATAATAAACAACATTTTTTTTATAATTTTAAATATTTTTTATTTTTAATATATAAAAATGTATCTATGTAAGTATATTGAATAAAGAAAATAAACATTATATTTAGGTAATTTTTAAATGTTAAATTCAATACGTAGGTATTCAAAACAATATTAGAATTCAAATTAAAAAAGAAAATAGTAATATTCAAAATAATAGAATTAAATAATAATGGCACGTTTTTCCCTTTCCCGCCTAAGACGCGTTTTTGGTCGGGTCCCTGCGAAATCGTCTTAAACGGGTTTTGCTGTAGTTTGGGTAGGACTCGTATTGATAATATTTTATAAATCTATCCATCCATATACCCCTATAGACGTCCACTGTTAGATATAGGCACTCGAAAATACCACTCGGAACGGTTCTATGCTACTTGCATCCAAAGGTTCCGTGCGACTTTCAACATGTCGTCGTCCACCTAGTAGGGGATCGTCCTACGCTGCGCCGTGGTCGCCACTTAAAAACTTTTCTTCCCCAACGGTTGGCAGTTCGACGAGCGATATGGCCTGCCCATTGCCATTTCAACGTGCTAATTCTGCGGGCTATGTCGGTTATATCCGTTGTTCTAGGGATTTCTGTATTCCGGATTTTATCACGTAGAGTAATACCGGGCAGAGACCTTTCCATGGCACGTTGAGCGACTTCGAGCTTTTTTATGAGATCGACATATGGAGACCACGTTTCAGTGCCGTATGTCATCGCTGGTAACACACTGGTTATAAACTTTTATTTTTATAGATGCATCTCAGATTTGTCCATAAGTTTTTTATTCCCTTTCCTGCAATGATTTTATCTGCATACATCTCCTAATCCACTCTTCCGTTAGGTACCCACGGCAAAGAAATAGGTGGCGATCATTCTCACTCCGTCCTCGAGCAAAAATAAAGGGTAAACGAATTGAGAATTAAACTCTAAAATATATTAAGATGTCAAAGCTTAAGTATGCATGAAACACAAAATAGGATACCTAAGTGTAATTGATTTTTCAATTACATATAGGTAAAACTCATACTAATCGAGAGTGACGCTCGAAAAAATCACATCCCCTGGACGCAGACGAGAAGGGGAGAGGTGGGTGGCAGCATGGGGGTGCAAGTGGGGTTGCCAATGTTTTTATTTTTCATGATTGGTGGATTGCAACCGGAGTAATGATCGATGGAATTAACGTGCGCCACTGGCCATCTATAGAGAAGGAATTTTTAAATTTCGAATATACAGATTCATTTTTAAAAATGGAATGAAATATCATTGCCATTTCATTTATTGATGTATTACGTAAATAAAATGGATTTACAATCTCGGGAAATAATTATTTAATTTCAAGGGAATGATAATATTATTTGATTTTCTTACTTTTTCCAAATGTGTGAATGTGAATCTCACTGTTAGATATCATCGGCTTTCTGTATAAAGAGAGAGGATTGGGCAACTAACCCACATATGTAGATAACTTTAACTTTTTCATAAATATAATAAGAGCCACTTACATAGGTAGGTAATGTAAGAATTGTGAAAAAGTCAAGTAAACGGATAAATGGAATAGATATTCTTACAAAATTAATTTGATCTTAAACGTAATTTTATAAAAACGTAATACAAATAAAACGTTTTTTCTATGATTTATATTGGCTCCAACTTTAGTACAAAATGGTTAATTTAATAACAAAAAATTGTAAACAAAATTACAATATAAATTTTACATTAACTTTTCAGTTTACATTGCATTAATTATTGCAGTTATTTTTTTCTTTATCTCTCTCTCTCAGACAGATATTAAAATCAAGTTAGCATTTTTAAAACGTTCAAGAAAAGCTATAAAGCCACTGTATCCATGAAATTCAATAGAATTCGTCCGACTACGTTCTCATCCATAAACCGAACCGTCGCCACTCATAAAAATATCTGAACACATAAAACCTTCTACATTGCATTTTTTATTTGCTTGCAACACTGGTATTTATACCCAATATACCGATTACAAATTAAAATGGTACTGTTTACATACTACCCATTCCACTCACCTCCCTCAGCCTATATGTATAATATAAACATATTTTAACGTACAATGATTTATACTCCATACACATTTGGCATAATTGAAAAATGGCTGTCTGTAATGGCGGGTGGCGGCCATTGCAAATAATAAGCTTTTAGGGGTATGACGTAACGAAATGTTTGGACTAATTAAGCGGTTAATGTCACCTGATGTGTTGTGTTATCGTTATTTATAGGCAATAATGTGTTTTTACATTTTTTTTAATATTTATAGCTCTACTTCGATTCTTTTTTTTTGTTTTTAGCAATTAGTTACTATAGAAGTTATGGTTGCTCCACTAAGTTGTGCCCACGTTTATTTTGAGAAGTTCCTATTATATAGGTATATAGTATTTACTGAACCTTCGATTTAGACTTCTTGTTATCATTCCAAAAGATAGGCTTTCGGACTTATCGTGATCATTAGAAAAGGCATCACTAGATAGCACTAAATGGTTTATGGGTGCGTTGGTAGAAAAGGATAAAATTCACCAACTTCCCGTGGGTATCATAAAAGGCGATTAGAGGTTGAAATATGCATATAACATTTATACAAGAGAAAGAAAATTCGAAGTAAAACCTTATACCAACATGTTCGACCTGCGTGGTTATAGTAGGTCAATTTCCCGCCTATTATAGGGGATGTTCGAGCTAGGGATGTGAAAAATAATCTATTTTTATATTAATCGATTATTAATCGACACGACAAAAACAATTTGTAATAATCGATTATCTAAATAATAAAAATCGATTGAAAAAGGAATCCATTTTTTTTTTATTAAAATGAATCAATTATTTTAGTATTTGCTTTTTTCCTTAAATTTAAAGTTTTCTATGATACAGAAGATAAAATAACTGTCATATTTCCTCACGATACTATCAGGAGAAATGCTCGATCGAATGTCAGTGTTTCATACTATGTATATTAAAAAAAAACATAATCATGTCGGGAGAAAAAAACTTAAAAAAGAACAACGAATAGTAAAAAAAATGATTATAAAATAATCTAATAATTAAAAATAATTAATGGATTTTTTGCAAATCGATTTATTTTAAAGAAAAAGAAAATCGATTATTTATTAATCGATTTTTTTCCCTCCAAGTCACAGCCCTAATTCGAGCCGAAAAGTGGGACATATTATGAGCTGAAATGAAGTACACTAACATAAATACATTTATTTTTAATAAACAAAAATAATAAAACAGACTAAACCTTTGTAGTTATCGAATTACTTAGGGGGCGCGTCCATAAATTACGTGAGGTGTTTTTTTAAATTTTCTGTACCTCCCTCCCCCCCTGGTGAGATGTCGTGAGATTTTATTCAACCCCCTCCCCCATCCCCCAATCTCACGTGAGATTTTTCAAAATGTGGGTTTCTTACGTAAACTTATCAATATTGCTGAGAGATTAATTATAAGTGGAATAAAAATTTAACAATTTTTTGATGTTTCAATCAGAAAAAAAATTGCGTGATATTTATCGAGACCCTCCCTCTCTCTAACGTAAGATTAGATGAGATTTGACTCGACCCCCTCCCTCCCTTATACATCTCACGTATTTTATGAACGCCCCCTTAAATGTATTATCCAACACTGCACAGATAGCGTAGTGGTTAAGATTCTTATATTGCTGACGGTCGCGAATTCAATTCCGACCGTCGCGAAATTATTGTTCTGAGTTTTGATGTAATTTGTGTAACACATAGTATACATAGTATACACATATACATATACACATTGTGTAACACATAGTATACATAGTATACACATGTACATAGTACACATATATACACTTTTTATCCCGGTAATGTCTTACTTTGGGATAATAATTCCACTTTATCCTTTTTACTCAATCAAGCATAATCCGTTGAACGAATTTGAATATAATATCATGTTTTTGGCGTGTTATGATCAGCACGCGTGCCGTTCATTCCGTCCAGGGTGAAGAAAGGGCGGCGCGCGGCCCCACAACCCACGGTATTCCCTCCTCTTTGCCATTGGGCTGGCCACTGGTACCGAATCCTTGACGCCCATGGACAGCCCGGCAGATACAATATCATATCATCTAGGGTTTCTTTTTCCGAGGCAGCGGGTGACTGAACCGAGGAATTAGTCCGTCACCCGCCGAGTGGCCGACAGCGCGAGGAAAGACCGACGTCCTCCCCGAGGAGGGACGTCAGTCGATAGGTGGGTACTCTTCAAGAGGTATTCCGTCGGGCTGACCGCTGACGTCAAGTCACCCTACTCCGGTGGTCGGCCCAACGACGAAGGCGACGTGTCACGGGTGGGTTACGGGTGTGCGTGCTTGCGGCCCTCTGTCGCACCGGACAGAGTGGAGCAAGAAGTGCGCTGATCGTAACCCACCACCAAAAAAAAAAACAAAAAAGAAAGGGTTTCTTTTTCGCGAACAGAAACTATGAATTTCACAAAACAGATGCGTTTAAATCGCATAAATTTTTATCCCGTGCGAGAATCAAATTCACTTACATATTACAAATTGAAATAAGTTGAAGACGAGTGTCCTTGAAAATTCATAAAGCTTGTGTGAATAGTTAACTGACTGGCATTGTAAAGTTGCACTCGAGTCCCGAAAGCGAAAGTTAGCATACTGAGGTACTTTACGTAGGGTTGGCACAAAGATCAACCTAATTATTTAACACTGCCATGGGACTTTTTACGAAAATGACCTTGGAAATCGTTTTGTTTCAATATTTTTTGATTAAAAATGGTTATTCCAACTCATATACTTCGCAATGCACTCGAGTTTCTTCCAAGTCTGAAGTAGGAAGGAAATTTAACAAGTATACCACGCTGATTACACGGCTTGGTCTATACCTGGAAACCTGGAAACTCCAAACAAAACCCTATGGTTTTGTTTGGAGTTTCCATATCTTGCATGGATTTTAATGCATATTATATCTCTTAGTTTTACTTTCCGTGTGGTGACGGGGTAAGAATACAATTTGCCACCCTCTCTCTTGCCCGCGGGTGTCGTAAAAGGCGACTAAGGGGTATAAGATGCATATAAGATCTATGCCAGAGAAGGAAAACTCGAAATAATACCCTATACCAACCCGCCTGACCAGCGTGGTATAGTAGGTCAATTTCACTCCTGTTGTGGAGGAGGCTCGAGCCGTGGAGCTCGAGAAGTGGGACTTATATGAGCTGTGATGATATCTCTAAGTTGTCTTTTATGATACCCATGGGCAAGAGGTAGGGATGTGACTTAGAGGAAAATAATCGATTTTTTGTTCTATAAAATAAATCGATTATAAAATAATCGATTAATTAAAAATAAATAATCGATTATAAAAAAATCTAATTTTTCGCCCAACAGGATTATGATGACTTTTTTTTAGGAAATCTGGCAGTGAATAATCGATTAATTTCGATCGAATTTTGAGTAATAAAAAATCGATTAATAATCGATTTTTATTATTTTTATAATCGATTATTAATCGATTATTTTTTTAATAATCTATTATTATAAAAATCGATTATTTTCGAATTGTATTCTCACTTCGTCACTGCACAGAAAAGTAAGCAGCCTACCTGATGATAACTGGCAATCAACAATATAAGAGTTATCATGCTTGCCATATGTCAAAATCTATTATTGCCTATGCTTTGACAACCCTATGAGGAATCAGTTGCAAGTAGTTTGCTTACATTGTACTGTTGTATAAACTATATAGAAGCAATTATGGCAACAAATTGTAAACTGTCAAAGGGAAAACATAATTTTGGTAAACTAGAAACGAAACTTTACATGTGGTGACGGAGTAAGAATACAATTCATCACCATCTTAAGTACCACCACCATCTTAATACGCATGTAACAATTGTGCAAGATAAGGAAAACGCGAAGTAAAACCCTATGCCAAACTCCCTGACCAGGATGATTTAGTAGAGTATCTTACTCCGCCCTCCTCCCCCTTTACTACACTAAAGTAAACAGCATGATGATGACATTGAAGATCAATGATGATGAAAGAATATGGACATATTCTTTTCTGAACGTGAATGATGTTGAATCGCCGTCATAGTACAAAAAAAAACTAAAAACTATACGATTTCTAAATCGGTTAATATCTAGTTTTATTTTTGATTTGCTTTCAAAGTGATGTTCTGCTGAAAATTCTTAAACGTCATTCACAAAACCCGTGGATAAGAAAAAACTTAATCATCAAACAGAAATTAAACTATTTTGCTTACTGAACAATAATTTTTCGTGTGGTGACGGGGTAAGAACATAATTCACCAAATTCTTATCTGTGGATGTTGTAAACGACGACTAAGCGGTGTAATATGCATATAATGTCTATGCATGCAAGCCAATATCAATAAAAATAATAAAATAATAAATAAAAATATCCAGACTCGAAACAACAATTTGTAGATCGCACAAAGTGTGGGCCTGTGTAGAATTCGAACCCACGACACTGGCATTGTAGGTCTTAGCCACTGTGCCGTCTGTGCAGTCTATAAATAAAATCCTATATCAACTCAACTGACCAGCGTGGCATAATAGATCAATTTCTTTTCTATTTTGAAGGATGCTCTGGCCAGTAGTGAAACGTATATAGGTGAGGTTAAACCTCTTCAAAACAGTTACAGATACGTCGTTATAAAAACCTCTTGTCAGGTCCGAATATCAGTCTAAAAAACCTTATTAAGAAAACAATGTATTTAAAAAAAACTTCAACAAAAAATGCACGACATTTACACTTAAAGCTACAGGAAGCAATGTCGTGTCAAACTTCTGAAATGTTCAGCTTTCAGAGGCCATTCAACCCGCAAGACTAACACCTTAGCATACCTGTCAAACCCTTATCACATCCACATAAAGCACGTTTTCCCTCAACACAACCAAATGAGGCTCTTTTAATGATCGTCTTTATGCAGTTCAAAAGTCTTTAACACTCACAGTTTAAGGTTTATTTTGCTAAGTTTTTCATGTTTTATATTATTTATGTGCCGCTATGGAAGGTGCTTAGTTTTTCTTTTGAAGGAATTCGCCTGAAAGAAATTCGGGTCTTTAAGAAACTCGCTGATATGGTGCTTCCTTTTGTTTGTAGAATTGTGCCGAGCTACGGGTTTTTAACTATTTGTGTACATTTTTTTTTTACATTTAATGTATTAGTTTCAACTAAAAGCTAGAGAACTAAGACCGTTTCGGTTTCCCTATGATTGCATAAATGTTGGGGTTGTCCAAGCACTGACCTATCATGCGAAATTATTCGGTGTGGGCCTCGATCCCCAGGCAGAAAAAGTTTTGTGCAATTCAAAAGTGATTATACTGAGCCTGACTACAAAGTGTTTTTCATTTTTATTTTAAAAGTCAACAGACTACACTAAGTAAATAATCCTTGTATTGGGGGTAACTTTACAAACATAAATGGACATAAATTACATCCAGACTTCGAACAATAATTGGTGGAACGCACAAAGCTATGGGATTCGAAACCACGACATTGGCACGGTAGGTTGGGTTCTAAACCACTACGCCACATGTTCAGTCAAATTGTGGCTGCAAAATCTTCCGCGACCAAAGGACTTATCTCTGAAGCCAGATGTTATATTTGGAAAAAAAACTTTTTTGAAATAAAAGCTTTTTCTTCTTTGCCGTATGCTGACGGAGTAAGAATACAATTCATAACCCCGCTCTCTTGCCCGTAGGTATTATAGACTATGACTAAGGGATACAATATGGATACAAATCTATATAAGAGAAAGCAAACTCCATAATGATGGAAAGCCTTTATTTAACTTCACTAGTATATATGTCAATTCCATTGAATCTATCGGGTTGAAAATTAGCACACGCGTTTAGTTCACGCAACAATGAACAAATACTTAAATTATGTGCATAATTGAACATATTTAGTTGATTATTATTAGATTTAACGATAAAGAGAAGCATCGAACAAACTTGAGATTATTATTGACAATCAATACATTCGGACAGGGATGCCCAAAGTGTATTCCGCGGCACCTAGGAGTTACGCAGAATAGTCGTCATGATTCTGCCAAAAATAAATAGCTTTTAATTTTAGTAATTTAGATGTGAAATAACGCCACAATTATAAATATTAGAATTCAGCTCCGATTATGACACAGCAGCGTGGCCAGAGACAATGCGCGACATTGCGCAACGACTTCGGACCTTCACACGTATGTGCTATCGTTTGGCATGGTATTCCGTAAAATAAAAGATATTTGGATGGTGTTTCGTTATCTTTAAAGTTTCGGTACCCCTGTACTAGGGACCACCTTTAATATCGAATTTCTTAAACATCTAAAGCAGTTGATATATTTTTTCTTTTTTTTTGTGTGCTTTGCCGAACTATGACTGAGCGCTGAGGCCTCTCAACCCGGTACCCGGTTGTTAGAACCCTTACATACATTATGGACGGCGACATATCATATTGCTTGCTGTGTAGTAGTGGCTACGAATACTACCAACCCTTACCTTGCTCGTGGATGTCGTAAAAGATGACTAAGAGCTTTATATTGACCTGTGCCAACTTAATTTGATACTATTTATTACTTTCCCAATATGTATTGAAGGTAGGCAGGCGGTCGGTCATAAAACTATTAGCAGAACTTATGTAATATGTACAATGGATCAACAGTACATATTGCATTTACTACAACACATGCAGTACATATTGCATTTATTATAACAACAGTAGATATTGCATTTATTACAATCCCAAGGTGTATCAAGGGTAGGCAGGCGGCCGGTCTAATATTATTGGCTTATCTTTTGTAATATGTATAATGGAATAACAGTGCATATTGCATTTACCCCAAGTATTTGGGATAAGAGCAATATGATAATGACATAAGATTATGTAGTCTTATTTTTTACATAGTATACTAGTTACCCGCCCCGGCTTCACACGGGTCCAATGTTGAATATATTACAAAATGTCTTTATATACAACGTTCACAGCTTTTTTTGTCATTAGACAATACCATCATATTTTCTTTAGAGGTTACTCTTGAAAGAGCGCCATATTATGAATGTATTATAAATATAAACCTTCCTTTTGAATGACTCCATCTATTAAAAAAAATCGGATCAAAATCCGTTGCGTAATTTAAAAGATTTAAGCATACATAGAGACAGACAGACAGCGGAAAGCGACTTTGTTTTATGCTATGTAGTTATTGTATAGCATAGTATAATATAATAAATTACTAAGTTTCTGATGTATGACAAAGTAAGAATACTATTGCCACTAATTTTCCTTTTATCTTATGAGATCATTGTAAGTAAATATGATTTAAACGAGGAAAATTCGAAACAATTTCCTTAAGAAGCCCCTCTAATAAATGAACGCTATGTAGGTAGAGTTTATACCCACAGTTACGGTGATCATTCTATAGCTGGGGTAAAATATTTATACAATTTTTTAAAAAAATAAGAAAAAATAAGGTTTTGTAACGAGAAATTTAACTTAAAAGGTAAAAACTAATTTTACGGGCGGACGGACTAACCATTAACGCTAAAAAGTGTTCGAAACGTCGGGCAATCCAAAATCAAATACAAACGCGATATAAACCGTGAAATATTTTTTTATAATGTGTGAAACTCGCCTAAAGATCAGAAATTATTAAAAAGTAAAAATATACTACATATCATTATGATTTTTGATGTTTACGCAGGTATTATGGGTCACGGGAGAAGAGCCCACCGTGACTATAAACGCTGAAAAGAGTTCGAGACTTCAGAAAATCAAAATCAAATAGAAATGCGATAAAATCTGTAAAAATATTAAATTACAAATACACATTATTACTTAACTCCTTACAAAATAATCTCAGCTCAAAATATTGCAAGTTAAAAACTTGTCTTTATTTTTCTTAAAGTCGCTTTGATGACTGTTGACATTTCGATACCTACGTTGATATTTATCTTTGCTGCTATGTATTTTATCATTATTTTTTTACGGTATAACCTAGTAAACAAGTTATTTAACGAAAACGTTTTCCAAAATTGGAGGATTAGATCACGGATTTTACATTTTAAAGCAAATATTGTGAATTATAAATAACATAGCGATAAAATAAACAGTTTTAAATCTTTGCTCGAGTCTATTATAGTCCATAGCTTGCTGCTATAAAGACCATGTCTTTACTGCATTCAAATCATTCATATCCTTACTGCTTAGAAAGTAAGCATCTATAGTCATCATAAAAGATTTCGCAGTAATTTCCAATCAGCGTACCGCCACTCTACTGCTGAACATAGGCCTCCCTCATGTTTCACCATAAAGTACGGTCCCATGCCGTCTACATCCAAGACGCCCATCAACTTTCACCAGAATTTCGGTTCACCTGGTTCGTCTTACACGGTGTCATCCGATACGTGATCGCCAATCGAGAATCTTTATTCCCTATAGATTGTCTATTCGTAGAACGATGTAGCCTGATGTGGTGTGCTAATTCTTCGTGCTATGTCGGTTATACCCGTTCTTCTACGGATTTCCGTATTTCGGATTCAATCTTGCAGAAAAATCCCGAGCATAGCCTACTCCGTAGCACGCTGAGCGACTTTGAGTTTGATTATAAGGCCTATATTTAGGTACCACGTAACCTCTACCAAAATAAGGAAATATTATTATAGAAAATTAGCAACGACAAACAAAATACAGGGCCAAAGCTGATAGCTGAAGTAATATACCAATAATTTCCAAATGTGTTCAGTTCAATGACGTTATTATGAGCTCACATTACAAATAATAAAACATCCTGTAACCAGTTGCAGAAATGCAGCGTTTGCGTGTCAGCTTACAAAAAAGGTTCATTGGCTCTACCTTATTTATGGCTTTTACTTTTTAATTTAACGACTTCAAGTTAGCACGCGAACGTTGGTATTAGTGCTAAATGCTCGGAGCTTTATTTTCGGAGAATTTAAGTAAAAAAAAAATATGTAGCATCGCATCATTAATTACTCGATACGGATCTTACATTTTTGTATATTGTTAATGAAGAATTTTCATTGCTTTTTATGTTTCTTTATCTTGTTTCAGTTTTGATTGTCAGCCACCAATATAAGCTATTGTTGTCATTATTTTGTAATATTATTAATATTATAAATATTATTCTATTGTTTAAAGTCTAGAGTATAACATACATCGCCTTTGGTAGTGCAATAAATATGCTACCAAATATTTTCTCTGAGAATTTTAGCAGAACATTTCAAATACACGTAAAGCACTTTTACTTCCTATTTCCTGTACAAATTCATCATCATCGTCGTCTCAGCCTATATATATCCCACTGTTGGGCTCAGGCGTCCTCCGTAATAGGAGGGGAATTGACCTACTATTCTACGCTGGTCAGACGTGTTGGAATAGAGTTTTGTTTCGAGTTTCCCTCTCTTACACAGATGTTATATGCTTATTATGTCCCATAGTCATCTTTTACGACATCCACGGACAAGATAGGGAGTGGTGAATTACAATTACTGTTACATTACAATTACAATTCTTACTGTGTCATCACATTTACGGATACATAATATGCCCCCATTATGTGCAACTTAACTAAAAAGAAAACTTACCTTAATGATTCCTAATTTTAGGCTAGTATTATACATATGTAATTATTTATATGGATTTTAATGCGATAACTAAAACAAAAGTAAATTTTGTTTTTGTTATCACGATGTTTCTAATGGCTATGTTAAGACTTCGGCAGATCTTAGAGAGAGAGAGATCCTTTCGTGACCCTATAAATAACAAACAACTCATTAAAACTTTCTTTCTAGTTGGTTCTTATGACTCTTTTAAACCACCTTTGAGGAATTGATTACTTATTCCAGCGTCCTGTCTGTTGAACAAGCTATCACTTAAATGAATTCTTCTAGAATGTTCTACAAGCTTCTAAGTTATCCATAGTCTCCATAAAACGTAGGAATTTCTTTTTTAATTGATCTTCCGTGTGGTGACTTTCTTTCTAGTTGGTTCTAATGACCCTTTTAAACCACCTTTGAAGAGTTGATTACTTATTCTAATGCATCTTTTGCACACAAATATAGCTATTTTTTAAAGATTTTATCGCGTTTGTATTTGATTTTTGATTGCCCGACGTTTCCGTCTACCCGTGGCTTGAACGCTGAAAAGTGTTCTAAATGTCGAAAATCCGTGAAAATTGTTTTATTTATATTGTGTAATACTCGCGTAAACATCAAAAAACATCATTTGTATAATTTTAATTATTTTAATTAAAGCTATGGTAAATGGTGGTGACGAAGTAAGAATACATTTCACCACTCCCTATCTTGCCCGTGGATGTCGTACAAGACGACTAAGAGATATAATATGTACATAAGAGCTGTGTAAGAGAAGGAAAACTTGAAATGAAACCCTATACCAACATCTCATCTGACCAGCATCGTATAGTAGGTTAGATTCCCTCCCTTTGTGGAGGAGGCCCGAGCCCAACAGTGGGACGTATGTGGGCTGCGATGAATGATGAATGAAATATGGTGAGAATTTCGTTATGTTTTCATAACTAGTTTAAATAACTTAAAATATCGATAATATATTTAATCGAATCTCACTGTGTTCTTATTTCGAGCCAATAATACAGCTAATTTTAATATTTAAATCTATACACTAAAGTGTAAGATAAAAGTGTTATATGGTGGATATTCTAGACTGTCCTCTTCATCACGCGCCGAAAGCTGCCAGTGCATAATCTGGTAAAAGTAGACCCTTCAGATGAGAGCGTCTGCGGGGAGTTAACCTCTTAAAACTTGGTTTTGCATCGCACACAGAAGTTTTTTTAAGAAAATGCATTATTATTTTTTAGGCTTTACAGTTTTCTACCCTTACTAATTAATACCCTTACTGATTTTAGGTTCACAATTCACCTATGTATATATTTTATGATTTTATATTTTTTACGCATTTTCATATATATAATTTCCTTGTTTAAAAAATACGGAATCTCTATAGTAGCATAGAAAGTAGAGTTCTTTAGCTTTTTTAACCTTAACTCCCATGTTTTAAACAGTAAATATATAATTTAGTATTGCCATATTACATGATTATGCTAGAATTTCAAACAGCAAATAAGACTTTATAATATTTAACGTCATATTGATTCAATTATCGATACCACATACAACGCGATCGTTACAGGCCACACAAATTGGTATAATGGAATATTTACACGACACCTATGCCTAAAATAGCAATTAAAAAAATTTTGTCTGTCTGTCTGTCTGTTTGTTCCGGGTAATCTTCAAAACGGCTAGACCGATTTCAAAAATTCTTTCACCAATGGAAAGCTATAATATCAGGGCGTAAACTAGGCTATATTTTATTCCGGTATTCCCACGGGAACGGGAACTACGTGGGTAAAACGACTATAACCTATAACCGAAGCGAAGCGAGGGTGGATTAATAATAATAATAATAATTTTAAGACAACACCATGCACTAAGGAAATAATCCTTGTATTACTGGGAACTTTACAAACATATAATTAACAGACACAAATTACATCCAGACTCAGAACAACAAGTTGTGGATCACACAAAGTGTTGTCCCGCGTGGGATTCGAACCCCCGACACTGGCGTTGTAAGTCGCTATCTTAACCACTACGCCATCTGTGCAGTCAAAAAGGATTGCTAGTAAAAAATATAATAATGAACAAATTATGGAATTAATGTTAGACAAACCCGATCACATGCATTTTCTTCAAACTACAAAGGAAACATTTATTTAATAGCGTTTGAATAGCTCTACTAAAAGTATCAACTTGTCTTACGGACACTGGTTAAGCTTAGACTTTAGAATAAAACTACTGACTGACTTAAACTAATAATAATGATTCGCATTATTAGCTTATTGGCAAAACTAAAAGTGTTATCTTTATTTAACAAACAAATATTTGTAATGCTTTTCACATGTCAAGTATTAAAAATGATTCATCTTTATATTAAACCCTTTTCTGAGAATTAGAAGTCAATGCTTTGATGCATATATCTATTAAAAATCGATGTCAGTCAAGATTTTTTGGAGGAAATAATCCTTGTATTGCGGGGGACCTTACAAACATATAGTTAAGGGACACATCATTCATTCATTTCCGCTCATATACGTCCCACTGCTGGGCTCGAGCCTCCTCCATAATAGGAGGTAAATTGACCTTACTATACCATGCTGGTTAGACAGGTTGGTATAGAGTTTTGTTTCGAGTTTTCCATCTTTTGCATAGATGTCATATGCGTAATAATATCCCTTAGTCGTCTCTTACAACACCCAAGGGTAAGAGAAGGGGTGGTGAATTGTATTCTTACTCCGTCACCACACGGAACGCACGCAAATTACATTCAAATTCAGAACAACAATTTGTGGATCGCACAAGGTGTTGTTTTACGTGGGTATCGAACCCATGTCACTGGCGCAGTAGCTCGGTATCTTAACCACTACACCATCACTGCAATTAAATTAGTTACTTTATAATAAGTAATTCACTGCACAGATGAAGTGATCTTGGTACTTATTCAGTAAAATGATTGTTCTATTTATATCCATTAATTTTATATTTGTATAGTGGCCCACGACACAAGGATTTATTAAAAACTAGGTATATTTACTTCATAATTTTAGCTCATATACCTTCCACTGTTGGAATAGAATCTCTTCTACAATAGAACGGAAATGGACGTACTATATCACGCTGGTCAGACGTATTGCAACAGGGTTCTCTCCACTCTTGCATCGATTTTACATGCAAAAATCCATTAGTCACCTTTTACGACACCCATGGATAAGAAAGGGGTAGATAATTGTACTCTTACTCCGTAACCACACGGAAAGTGGGATACACCTTTATCAACATAAAAACATTAAACACCGCTAGTAGTTCCTGATATTAAAAATGAACTATTCAACTTAATAATAATAATATTAATTTCTTTACAAATAATATCTGTTTGGTTGTATTAACTACATACCTAATTTCAATGCAAACTATAATTTTAATCTTTGCAAGAATAATGAAATATATTATAAAAGAATTATTAACGTTGCCAACTTCCTATCTCGATGTTCAAATGTATAAATTAATGAACAAATTATCCTTCTCAGAAGTCTGACAGTGACCCTGAGTCGACATGATTCATATACAAACTAGTCAATCTAGTTCTCAGGTAGGTAGATACATAAAAATATAAGCTGCTTGTTTATGCTAATTTTCGCGGGAGTTTTATAGTCTGCTGCACAAAAGTGCATAGTTGCATAGTCAATTAATTTTTATCGTTGGTTTTACGCTGCTATTAAATCTTGATATATTTGACAGAATAGTTTTTAAATATAACTTTATTTGTCATGTTAGATTTATCATAGAAATAAATTGTATAATGACATTGAAATTTATGTAAATAAAGCTCATAAAATGAACTAGATAAGAAATTATCTGAAGCAAGAATTATATAAAGTATATTAAAAATAAACGATTGAACGTGTTGTGTATATTGACGTAGATTCCCACAGGTTCAATATTTGTACTCAGAAATTGTTATTTGTTAAATTGTTTTTATATCTGTTCAAATCGTCGATGAGCCCAACCTCACGGGCAGATTTGAAGAGCAGCGGAGAGCCTTTGGGCCACTCTGTATACTCTACCGGGGCCTCTTTCCGGGACCTCTGTGTACTTTGGACCACTCTGGCTTTTCATTTGGGAGTGCTCTGAGAAACTGTTTCACTTGGTACCATCGTCACCGTTTCACCATCGTTCCACTCGCCCCTACTAACATACTATATCCCTTAGTCGTCTTTTATGACATCCACGGGCAATGTAAGGGATGGTGAATTGTATTCTTATTTCATCACCACATGGACTAGATTGAATATAAGATGCAAACTTTCACATTTATAATGCCATAATGGCAATAGAATTGCAATATAGTTTTAAATGCAATTAGATTACACTTTTATTGTTACATCGTGCATTGGCGACTAAGAATTTGGCAAATTTATATATACACACTTTGTCTTCAGACTTTGTTGAACGTTATTGGGTGTGTGTATCTACTTAGTGAATTAAGAACGAAACTTTTGCGCTCTATTAGTTATCCCAAACTTCATATTTTCTGTGGCTGAATTAAGTACAGTTAGAATTTAGTACATTGAACGCTGAAAAGTGTTTGAAATGTCGGTAAATTAAAAATCAAAAACAAACGAGATAAAATCCGTGAAAATATTTTATTTTAAATTCTTATATAATTATTATATTTCAATACTCGCATTATTTAAGAAATATTTATGTTTTCAATTAATTTTAGCCAGTACCTAGCCTTTTTGCCAAGGATTCGAAACCTGGATCCCAACCTTGACCATCACATAAATCAATGTTGTAAAGTTATGCAATAATTTTAAAGTCATTACTACCGAAATATATATAATTATATAATCATTTTACAATTATTATTATACACTAGCTGTCTCAACAGACGCTGTTCTATTCAAATCTAAAAAAAAAATAGAAAAAGGAATTCTCCTTGAAATCTATCGTAGCGCCACCCACCGGCTCCAATTATTAATCTAAACCATTCTCATATCCATCGGAATAGCCCTAAAAAACAATATCAAAAGCGGTCCAGCCGTTTAGGAGGAGTTCAGTGACATACACATGTACCTACACAAGAAATATATATATATATAGCCGACCCAACAGACGTTGTTCTGTTCAAATAAAATATGAGGAATTTTTCAGCGGTGCCATCTACCGGATCCAATAGTGAATCTAACACATTCTCGAATCTCCTCAAAGACACACAAAAAATTTCATCAACATCGGATCAGCCGTTTAGGAGGGGTTCAGCGACACACACGTGCACAAGAGATTTATATATAAGACTAGCTGACCCAACAGATGTTGTTCTGTTCAAATACAGACTACAGCAGCGCCGCCTACCAGGTCCAAAACCATCGAATCTCCTCAAAGACACACAAAAAATTTCATCAACACCAGTCCAACCGTTTAGGAGGAGTTTAGTGACATACACACGTACACAAGAAATTTATATATAAAGAAAGACAAACAATGAATTCCCCCTTCTTTCCAAAAAACGACTAAGTGATATAATATGTATATATTTTTTTCGGCGGCGCGCTCCTCGCACCACCCCGTCCGGGGCGACAGAGGGGCATAAGCACGCACACCCACAACCCACCCACGTGCACGTCGCCTTCGTCGTTGGGCCGACCACCGGAGCAGGTTTACTTGTCATCAGTGGTCGGCCCGACAGAATACCCACTATTTGGGGTACCCTCCCATCGACTGACGTCCCCTCCCCCCTCGGGGACGACGTCGGTCTTTCACGCGGGTATAATATGTATATAACATCTAAGCGAAAGAAAGAATACATCAAATGGAATCCACCAACACGTCTGACCACTGCGGTGTAATAGGTCAATTTCCCTCCCATTCTGGAGAAGGCTTAGGCCCAGCTGCCCGTATACTGATGATGAATTAAAATCATTGAATCAATCAGATTAATTATTTTATTCTCTTAAAGAATATATCTTTAGATAGCAGTTAACTTTAAGTCGAAGATACTTAAGTATGAGTCACAATCTCTACGCAACACATTCGCGGATTCACCGTGTGTCATCAAGGGTAATAAATAGATCGCTATTTAAATTGCCATCCTTTTATAGTGTGGGTGTAATAAGGTAAAAGATTATAGTGGTCACTTCGTCTCGGCTTTTAATCTTACTGTTAAGCTGGAGCGTACTCGGAATAGAAAAGAAACTTACCTAAATCTACTACGCTGTTCAGACGGGTTGATATAGGGTTTTATTTCAAGTTTGCCTTCTCTTTCATAAATTTTAAATGCCTATTATATTGCTTGTTTTACACGACATCCGGCCTGATTAATTATTAATATAAGAAATATTCTTCTTTTTTATGGCAACTACATTGTTGGTAATGTAAGAATGGATTAGGGATTGTAAGCAGACAATATTACTGCAAGATAAACAAATCTCAAAAGTAAACTTTAGGCGATTTACGCCTTATTAGCGTGGTAAAAGTATCCCAATTTTTCTACCAATATGAAGAAAGCTAAGGAACATATTTAGGCTGAATGGATGAAAAGACTCACTGATCTGCTCTAAATTACAAAGTTTAAAAAAATGCTTTAAATTGGCACAGGGATAGATTTTCACGATTCATCATCATCATCATCGCAGCCCACATATGACCCACTGTTGGGCTTGGGCCTCCTCCATAATTGGAGGGAAATTGACCTACTTATAATATGCTGGTCACACATGTTGGTATAGGGTTTCATTTCGAGTTTGTGCATATTATATCCCTTAGTCGTCTTTTACAAACATCCACGGGTAAGATAGGGAGTGGCGAATAGTATTCTTACTCCGTCACTACACGGACACGATGGATTTTCACGATTAATAAATAGAATATTTTTGTCACGATAAAGTGGGATAATAGTTCAAATTTACTTTTTCACTCATTCAAGCATAATGCGTTGATTTGATTTGGATAAATTGGGAACATTACTTTTTACATTAACAATCATTCATTGGATTGATCATATAAACGTAAATAAAAAACCCAATGGATGAACTTAATGGTCAACATGCGAGAATGAATACCTACTTCTCTTACGACTATATACTTATCTCTGACTATAGACTACACAGATGGTAATGACACCGATTTACTGTCCCAGTGTCGTGAGTAACAACACTTTGTGCCATACACAAATTCTTATTTTGAATCTGGATGTAATTTTTGTCCGTTAATTGTATTTGTAAAATCCCCTAACAATCGTTATTTCTTTGGAATAAGGTGTTGGCTTTACGAGATCAGAATGGCTCTCAAACAACTACGTAACGGTAAGGCACCGGGAGATGACGGAATTACGGCAGAGCTTCTGAAGGCGGGCGGCAAGCCAGTCTTAATAGCCCTTCAAAAGCTATTTAATTCCGTTATCCTCGGGGGCGACGTTCCAGAGTCGTGGACCAGGAGTGTGGTGGCGCTGTTCTTCAAGAAGGGTGACAAAGCTCTTCTAAAGAACTACAGACCCATCTCACTCCTGAGCCATGTTTATAAGTTGTTCTCGAGGGTCATTACCAATCGACTCTCGCGCAAGCTCGATGACTTCCAGCCGCCCGAAGAAGCCGGCTTCCGAAAAGGCTATAGCACCATAGACCATATACTCACGCTTCGGCAGATTATACAAAAGACCGAGGAGTATAATCGGCCCCTGTGCGTAGCGTTTGTGGACTATGAGAAAGCCTTTGATTCAGTCGAAACTTGGGCGGTGCTGCAGTCCCTTCAGCGGTGCCAAATCGACTATCGCTATATCGAAGTGCTGAAGTGTTTGTATAGGAACGCCACAATGTCAGTCCGTATCCGGGATAAGAATACGAAACCGATCCAGTTGCAGAAAGGCGTGAGACAGGGAGATGTTATCTCTCCGAAACTATTCACCACTGCACTGGAAGATGTCTTCAAGCTCTTAGACTGGACTGGACTCGGCATCAACATTAACGGCGAATACATCACTCACCTTCGATTTGCGGACGATATAGTCGTTATGGCAGAATCCATGGAGGACCTTGGCACAATGCTCAATGATCTCAGCAGGGTATCCCAACTAGTGGGTTTACGAATGAACATGGACAAGACGAAAGTCATGTCAAATGCCCATGTCATTCCTGTCCCGGTCCTAGTTGGCAATGCGATTCTTGAAGTTGTCGATCACTATGTTTACCTAGGACAAACAGTCCAGTTAGGTAGATCCAATTTCGAGAAAGAGATCAGCCGACGAATCCAACTCGGTTGGGCAGCGTTCGGGAAACTTAAGAGGATCTTCTCGTCCAACATACCTCAGTGTCTGAAAACACAGGTCTTTGACCAGTGTGTGTTACCAGTGATGACTTACGGCACGGAAACGTGGTCCCTAAATGTAGGCCTCATATCAAGGCTCAAAGTCGCTCAGCGTGCTATGGAGCGGGCTATGCTCGGGATTTCTCTGCGAGATAGAATCCGGAATACGGAAATCCGCAGAAGAACGGGTGTAACCGACATAGCACGAAGAATTAGCATGCTGAAGTGGCAATGGGCAGGCCACATCGCTCGACGAACCGACAACCGCTGGGGAAGAAAGGTTCTCGAGTGGCGACCACGTATCGGACGACGCAGTGTAGGACGACCCACTAGGTGGACCGATGACCTAGTGAAAGTAGCTGGGCGTCGTTGGATGCAGGCGGCACAGGACCGCTCATTGTGGCGCAACATGAGGGAGGCCTACGTCCAGCAGTGGATGGCGATAGGCTGAAATGATGATGATGATGATGAAGGTGTTGGCTTTTAAAAAAGAAAACCTAAGTGACTTGGTCTAATCACCGACATCAAGCCGAATGTGTTCGTGGATCTGTCCACCACGTGAATTCATTGTGCGATTCAAAAATGGTTGTTACGGACTAGGTGTAATGTGTGTCCATTAATTGTATGCTTCTAAAGCCCTTTGGCATACAAGAATTCATTTCTAATGCCGGTTATCGCTTTTATATTAAAAAAAAAGCCAACCACATTACATAGAAATTCGAAATTAATTATATTTGATTAAAAATATCACCCGGTTGGCTGGTTCATTCACCATGCGAAGCCGGACCATACTGGTGTGATAAAAACCTAACGATTGTTTACTTTAGTGCCACTTAGCATTGGAATAATAAACAAATAGAAGTGAGTGTGTCAGACAGGACTCGGGACCGACATGTCCCGCTGGAGTGCCCTAGAGGCCGTTAGCATTTGTCGAGAAGCGCCGCACACTGAAAATAGCGCAGGCGACGCGTCATCAATGCGCTTCGTTTGCTTTATCGCCAGTTATTGTGTTCGTTTAATTACCACCACACGCCATTCTGAAGATTTGTGAAATGTCAACTTTTGGCGCGAAACGTACACTTGACAAATTAAAATCTATGCGTAACGGGCAAAGGTAATGCATAACTACAGCCAGCCCGCTGAATTTAATAAATATTTTATTTATTACCACAAACTCTTAAGCTAACGGTCTTTAAAATAAAAATATTTTTAAACTAAAGCTGTTTTAATTAACATACTTTAAATTGCATTTCCGTGCTGCGATACGATTTGGACGAGTAAAGTCCACTTATTTCTGGAATAATAACAAAGTGCACCGTGTTACATCGGCTGTATTAAACTTTTATTGCCTTCAGTGCCATTCTTTGGTGGTTGTGAGTATGCGAACACGCCATTAATTACAGCTGAAACCGTTTATAAGATTTATTATATTTATTCCGACAATTTAGCAGTTGTTAAAAATTGTGGAACGTACACTGAGGCTTTGTAGCCACTTCTTTATAACATAATAGTAATGAATACCGTGTAGTAATGGAGAAAACTTACATTCACCGTAACTTCTATGCCACCGTAATTTCTTCTTTCCGAGTGGTGACGAAGTAACAATATAATTTACTATCTCCTATCCTGCCCATGGGTTTCATAAAATACGACGATATAAATAATATGATATGCAATACAAGAGAAGAAAATTTCGAAATAAAATTGTATACGAATCCGTCTGGCCGACGTGGTATATTGCATTATATCACTTCCATACTGCTGGAGGGAGGCTCAAGCCTAGTAGTGAGACGTACATAGGTATATGAGTGGCGATGATAAAGAAATACAAACTTTAAAACCTATTACAACAATTGTGTGGCAGTATGGACCGAACGGGGTAGTAGACCATTTTCTAATCCATTATTAAGGAGCCATGTTCAATTCCTTCCGTGTTGTGACGGAGTAAGAATGCAATTCACCACACCACTACCCTATTTTATGACAATAAAAGACTCCAAAAAAATATAAATTTTATAAGAATAAAAGATATAAGAATAAAAACTCATAATAAAATCCTATACCAATTAGTCTTACTGGGGAGGTATAGTAAACTATTTCACGGATTTTATCGCGTTTGTATTTGATTTTTGATTATCCAACATTTCGAACATTTTACGGCGTTCATGGTTACTGGCTGACTGGAAAAATCAAATAAAATCAAAAACAAACGCAATAAAATCCGTAAAATAATTTTATTTACAATGTATAATACTCGCGTAAACATCAGAAATCATTACAAGGTATAAGAGGTTGGAAAGGCAGCACGGGGTGCTCTCCTTCCGACTGGTGCAGGTTTTGACGGGGCATGGGTGCTTCGCCAAATACCTGCTACAAGGTCGTTAGGAGGGAGAGTACACCGTCCTGCCACCACTGCGATTGCGACGAGGACACGGCGTGCCATACGCTCGAGGCCTGCGCGGCTTGGGCAGTTCAGCGCTGTGAACTCGTCGCAATCATCGGTACGGACCTGACGCTGCCGGCTATCGCTAGGGCGATGGTCGATAGCGTCGGGAATTGAGACGCGGTCGCAGCCTTCTGCGAGACAGTGATCTCGCGGAAGGAGTCGGCGGATCGCCTGCGCGAGGAGCGCAGCCTCGATGAGGAGATCCGCCGCCGCCGACTGGGGCGGCGTAGGCACAACTATCTGCGCCTCATGCCGCCCTAGCCGAGGCCGCGGGTGACGTGCCCGGGGATTAGTCCGTCACTCGCCGAGAGGCCGACCGCGTGAGGAAAGACCGACGTCCTCCCTGAGAGGGGGACGTCGGTCGATGGGAGGGTACCCCAATTAGGGGTATTCCGTCGGGCAGACCACTGACGACAAGTTAACGCTACTCCAGAGGTCGGCCCAACGACGAAGGCGACGTGGTTTTTGGGTGGGTCGTGGGAGGTGCGTGCTTAAGCCCCTCTGTCGCCCCGGACGGAGTGGTGCGGTGGCGCGCCGACCGCGACCCACCCACAAAAAAAAAAAAAAAAGCTCAGTAATATGACATATATGAGCTGAGATAATGTTGATAATAAACTGAATACGATTACGATAACAATGCTCAATATTTTTTCATAAAATAAGCAAGCGACGTATATATCTTTATAATTTAAGCGTCTCTACGTTTAACAATAGCAGCGTTTATTAAATAGGTGCTTTTGTGGGTGTCCGTGGACCGCGACCACGTCAACTAATTTTAACAGCCTTGATTTGTTGCTGTCTTGTATTTATTTTTTTTCCCTTCGCATTTCATGTTTACTCTCGTTTATTCGTCGCGCAGATCTCAGGGCTGCGTGAGATAAGTGCATTGCCCCGTACCGAAATAAATTGTCGCGACGCGGGCGCGAGTGTCGCGTGGTGCGTACAACCGGTACCGATGTCGTGTCGATGTAAGAATCCAATGCCAGACATGGCGGACCAGTCTCCCGCCAAAGCGACCTGTCACTTTTACGTCGTTACGCACTATGTGCGTTTCGTATGCTTGCACTTGTCTCGATTAATATATTCTGTAATGGTACTGAGGCTTCGATGAAAACTGTATATTTATGGAATGGACAAATTTTCTTTGCATGTCCAAAGAACTTTTTTGCTTGCCTGCTGACACTCGCGAGTTTTTTATAACATCTTCATTCACTTGTCTTTTCCGCATTCGTTGTCGGGCGAATGATTCATATGAAAAGATTTGGTTGCTTTTTTTTTAATTTATCGACGTGTTACTCTGTATTTAGTAGTTAAGGATGCATTTATTTCAATAAACTTTTTGATAAACTTTTAAAAGTTGTTAACATTGTAATTAAAAACTTTTGCTTATTAATTTTTTTTTGCTTTAACCAAATGTAAACCACTAAAGAGTTGGTCAATATCAAATACTGAATTTGCAAATACAAACATAGCAATATAATAACAAAGTCATTGACGACTTTTTTTACATATTTCAAGTAACAACCAATTAAATTTGAAAGTTACAAATCAAAATTATCGAAATATATTGCTCTTAATCCTAGCACCAACACAAAGAACTTTTTTCTCGTATTTGATCTACAGTAAAAGGTCTAAAAGTGGTCACAAAGATGAAATGACTAAGCATCCTGTTTTCATTGTCGATACTACACTGTAACAGTGATTCACTGACGCTAAAATAACATGGCACTTATTACAAATTACTGGCAGCCAAAACATTAGAGAAATGAGCCTTGAGAAACGTCAAATGTTTCGCTCATTAAAGAAGTATTTATGCTTTTGCTATATTCCATTACATATTTAAAACTAACTTTTATATGCACACGAATAATATTATAACGACAGTGTCATGTGACATGTGACTTTCCGTGTGATGACGGAGTAAGAATACAATTCACTACCCCCCTCTCTTACCCGTGGGTGTCGTAAAAGGCGACTAAGGGTCATCTTGGGCATATAACAACAACGCAAGACAAGTAAAACTCGAAATAAAACTCAATTTTTTTTTTTGGGCCGTGATCAGTTTACTCGCTGCCTGGCTCCGACCGGGGCGACAGAGGGGTGCCGCATGGCCCCATGACCCACCCGTGGCACGTCGCTTTCGTCGTTGGGCCAACCACCGGTGCCGAGTTCCTTGTCTTTAGTGGTCGGCCCGACAAAAAAAAACCCAATAACAACTCACCCGACCAGAGTGATATAGAAAGTCAATTTCCCGGACACACCCGAACTCAGAACAATCTTTCGTGGATCGCCCAATGAATAGTTTTACGGGGAAATCGACGGCGGCACTTGAGACTGCCATATCTGCTGGCAATTAGACCACTGTGCGTAATCTTCGTCTTTTTAGTAAACTATTTACACATATAATGTTCTAAGACCATGTAAAAAATCTTCTGTCTTTATCTGAGGATAGCTGGAAGGGTTTTAAACGCTACATAGTGTATTACAAATTGAAAACTCCAAGTATTTTAATAGGAAAAATATATATAGTAAATAAATGATCACAGAATGAATGAAGGATCCCTGAATGAATGAATAGGGACAGATAGAATAGGACCATTTGAATCATTTGGTAATTTTTTTTAATATTAAAAATTATTAGGAACACTGATAAAAATTGCTCAGCTCCCAGACGATACCCAGTCTTCTTATTTGAGAGCTTTATTTTAGCTATATTATTTTGAGAGCTTTCGCTGCGTAAACACGCAGCGAAAGCTCTCAAAAGGGAAAAACGATTTTGAAACATTCTTCATTGGTGCTCCGCTCCTATTGGTCTTAGCGTGATGATATATAGTCTATAGTCTTCCTCGATAAATGAGTTATCTAACACTGAAAGAATTTTTCAAATTGGAAAAGTAGTTCCTGAGATTAGCGCGTTCAAACAAACAAACTCTTCAGCTTTATATATTACTAAAGATTCTGTTTATTATGAAAAAAATATGTTATAAGTAGGATGAAAGTAAAGATTATGAGGTTACTTTAAAGTATGACTTTAAAGTAAGGCTTTATGGCTAAGGGAAAAATGGAGGGACTGTGCGAAGGCTGGCATGGTTGTACAGGAGGTGATTTTCTTTTTTTTTCTTGGCAATTAGCTACTAATATGAGCCATTTTTACCAGTGTTGAGTTATAATTTTCTATTGAAATTATCAGTTTCTTCATGTCAGTAATGGTCCGTCAGTAAGTCAGTGTCGCCTTCAACAATGTTATGGCCACTGTTAAGGGTATTTTCTGTGGTATTTATAGCAGTTTTATATCATATTCACTACACCTCAGTAGTTCTGCCGCTATATATTACTTAGAATGCCATCAAAATTATTTAATATAACACGTTAAAACAATAAGATATTGAATATAATACAAGAACACCACATGACACTTTCAGATTCCCGCCAAAACCCCGGAGTCACCTCCGGGGTTTTCACTTAGATGACTCCTGATACGATTGTATGAAAGGAGAAGACATAATATTGCGTCGACTCCAATTAATATACCCATATAATAAGAGCAGGCTGATGATGAATCATTTTTTGCGACACGAACGGATAAGAAAAGGAATGTCTGTTAAGGTTGTATGTAAGGGATGTACATATATAAGGTATGTATGTATGGGATGTATGTAAGGGAAGTATGTAAGGGATGTATATAAGGTATGTATGTATGGGATGTATGTAAGGGAAGTATGTAAGGGATGTATATAAGATATGTATGTATGGAATGTATGTAAGGGAAGTATGTAAGGGATGTATATAAGGTATGTATGTATGGGATGTATGTAAGGGAAGTATGTAAGGGATGTATATAAGGTATGTATGTATGGAATGTATGTAAGGGAAGTATGTAAGGGATGTATATAAGGTATGTATGTATGGGAAGTATGTATGGGCAGTATGTAAGGGATGTATGTAAGGCATGTATATAAGGGATGTATATAAGGGATGTATGTAAGGGATGTATGTAAGAGATGTATGCAAAGGATGTACGTAAGGGATATACGTAAGGGATGTATGTAAGGTGCGTGTATAAGGTATGTATGCAAGGATATATATTTAAGGGATCTATTTAAGGGATCTATTTAAGGGATATACGTAAGGGATATATGTAAGGGATGTACGTAAGGGATGTATGTAAGGTATGAATGTAAGAATTTTACGAAAGAGAGAAACGTAAGGGATGTATCTAAGAGGCGTGTGTATTGTGTGTATGCAAAGGATATATATAAGGGATCCATGTAAGGGACATATGTAAGGGATGTATTTATGCAAAGAACGTATGATAAATTGTGTACTTACTGCGTCACCACACGGAATATTAGGTACTACTTTACAAATCTATAAAGAGCCATTCCATAGATTCATTCTTTGTATAATCTATATTTTTGTATAATGATATGCGTCATTGAATCAATGGTCGCATACCACATTTAGTAATAAAGGTGCAATCAAACATAATTGACCGAAAATCCCCGTAAGATACCACAAAAAATCATGTAGATTACATTTTATACGCGTTCGATTCTCGACACGGTAAACAAAAATAAGTTTTACGGTCCGTATAATTATTTTTAACGTATTTTAAACCTTATTTTTGGTAACTTAAGACTTGTAAGTATATTTTATTATACTTTAATGTTTGGTAAGGTTTAATCCGACGGATCGTCGCTGCCGAGCGGTGACGGGTCGACCATCCGTGAAGTATGTACGGTGCATCAACGCACACAATATTCAAATTTTGTTTATTTTTATTCACATTTAGATTGATATTTAATTAAAATAGGCATCAGATCTACTCAAAAAAGATACAAAGCGTTTTGTTTTTACGTCAGTTAGTAATGAAAGAATTTGTTCTTCGAAAAACCCTTAAGGATAAATAGAATCGCCGAGCTGGCTACGGACGTCAAAAATTGAATACCAGTGGTCGGCCCAATAGCAATGTGGAAGGATACAGTGGTATATAGCGCCGTACACTGCCCTTTCGGCGCCCCGGATGGCATGGACGCCGTGTTGGACAATAGTCCGTCCAAAAAATTTATGAATAGAATTTCCTTAAATAAAATTTGGCCATTTTTATAGCTATATTATGCACCACCAAGCCCAGCCATATAAGTTCAGAGTTTAGGTAATATTTAAATACATTTCAGCAATGCCAATGCTGGGCTCGACTCTCCAGAGTTGAAGCGAAATTGCTCTAATAAACTGTACTGACTAAACGGATTGGTACAGGATTAGAATTTTGCGGCATTTTCGGCTTTTATTATCTCACTCACTCCCCGTGTGGTGATGAAGAAAGAACTTACCACTAACCGTAAAGAACTAAAAAGAACTAAACCGTAACTAAGCATTGCAAAAGTCGACTAAAGGATATAAAATTCATATTATATCAATGTAAGAGAAGAAAAACTTGAATGAATACTCTTTTCCAATAGATGTTATCTACATGTCACATTCCTTGGCCAAAAGATGGGGTAGTGAATTGTACCTATTCTTACTCCGACACCAAACGGAGACTTAACTTCTTTTTATTCCTTAAAGTGCATTATTTTTAATAAAAGATATTGTAGTATAACCACTGTAGTTATTTTTGAAAAATTAAGATATTTTTTTAAGGTACATTAATAACTAGCAACCCGCCCTCGCTTCGCTTTCAGTCTTCTTTCCTGAATAACTTCCGTTCCCGTGGGAATAACGGGATAAAATATAGCCTAGTTTACGCCCTGATATTATAGCTTTCCATTGGTGAAAGAATTTTTGAAATCGGTCCAGCTGTTTTGAAGATTATCCGGAACAAACAGACAGACAGACAAAAATTTTTTAATCTGTATTTTAGGCATAGGTGTCGTGCAAATAACCGTGTGAGCATGAAAAAAGCCTATTATTTTGACATTACAAACAGACACTCCAATTTTATTTATTGGTATAGACTAGCATATATAGCATAATAACCAGCATATATTAATAATAACAAGAGGGCAACCTGTCCTCACTGCGCTTCGGTTTCAACCGCCTTACCCGCTTAGTTGCCATTCCCTAGGAATACCGGGATAAATTATAGCCTATGTTACTCCCTGATATTATAGCTTTCCATCAGGAAAAGAATTTTTGAAATCGGTTCAGTGGTTTAAGCGTGAAAGCGTAACAAACAAATAAACACTGCACAGATGGCGTAGTGGTTCAGATAGCGACTTACAACGCCAGTGTCGGGGGTTCGAATCCCACGCGGGACAACACTTTGTGTGATCCACAACTTGTTGTTCTGAGTCTGGATGTAATTTGTATTCGTTAATTATATGTTTGTAAAGTTCCCAGCAATACAAGGATTATTTCCTTAGTGCATGGTGTTGTCTTAAAATTATAAAAAAAAAAAAAAAAAACTTTCGCATTTATAATATCAAGTAAGGATATTATCATAAAGAAATGCTGCATAAATAATAATAGACACTTGAATTCGTGCTGTCCGTACGAATGGCGGGCGCAGGAAGGGGGCGGTCTTACCAAACCAGTCCAATGGCGCCTGACCATTCTGTTACTATACTACTAACATACATTAAGATTACCCTCTATTTATAACCCACTGGTATTACGATCCCATGTGGTCTTCATCTCATATACGTCCCACTGCTGGGCTCGAGACTCCTCCACAATAGACGGGAAATTGACCTACTATACCACGCTGGTGGTATAGAATTATATTTCTGGTTTGCCTTCGCTTGTCTAGATGTTTTTTTTTTATTGCCGATGGTGGCAAACGAGCAGGCAGCACACCTGATGGTAAGTGACGCTGCCGCACATGGACCTTTGCAATACCAGGGGCACAGCCAGGCCGTTGCCTACCGTGAAGAAAAAGCTCTTCTTAAACCTCGTTTAAAGAAGGACATGTCAGCTCGGGAAACACAGCAGCAGGTAGTTCATTCCAGAGCTTGCACGTACGTGGGAAAAATGATCGCTGGTAACGTACAGTTGAAGACCATATCGTTTCCAGGTGAAATGGATGAACCCTGCTGCGGTATCGAGTGGTACGTTGGTAAAACGGTGACGGTGGTACCAAGTCAAACAGTTCCTCGGAGCACTCCCTGTGAAAGAGTTGGTAGAGTACACAGAGTGACCCAAAGTCTCTCCGCCGCTCCAGTGACTCCAATCCGTCCGTGAGATTGGGATCACCGACGATTCCAACAGCACACTTTTGGAGGGAGTCAAGTGGGTCTAGCTGATATTTGGGCGCGCCTGCCCAGAGATGTGAGCAGTACTCCACATGAGGACGAACTTGTGCTTTGTACAGTACAAGACGCCGTATGTTATATGCATATATCTCTTAGTCATCTTTTACGCCACCCATGGGCAAGAAAGGCGGTGGTGAATTGTATTTTTACTCCCTCACCACACGGATTAATCGCTTATATAATAGGATTACACTGCCGACAGTCGTCAGTCCACAGCCATGGGCTAGCCCGTCAAAGGTAGTACTAAGCTCTCGCAGGAAATCAACGTCTGAATAGTAGCAATTTGCTACTGCTCTTCGTTCTGTGAGCGAGAGAGGCGGCAGTCCAACTTTCTGAAGGTATTCGTGTGTGGTGGGTTTTGGTGATGCCTTTAATATTACCAAACCTATTGTTATCATATATGATACCGTTCTCCTTAACTTTTTATCGCATAAAAAGTTTTTCTTCATTCATTCACTGCAACTAATATACCGCACCTTTATTCATAAACTGAATTAACACAAAATTTCAATTTTGTGGGAAATCGCACTTAAAGTTTGACATATTTAGATTGATGACTTCAAAAAATTATAAAAAATGAATAGAAGGACTAGGTATTTAAAAAAAAAGATAACTGTAGCATAATTAGTCTATTATTGGAATAAGATACAAAATTATACTATCTAAAGGAAGAAAACCTAAGACAGCAGTTTAAAAAAAATTATTTAAGACAAAAGTATCGACATGTACTCAGGAGTTAATGGAAAAGAGAACGACAAACTTTTATCTCTGTCATTTACGTCGTATCGATTTATCTGTTAGATTGTATTTTTATTGAAAACTCAAAAAACGTAAATTTTGAATTAATTCAGTTTATGATTAAAGGTGCGACATGTCCCACTATTGGTTTGAGCCTATTCTAGGAGTGAAATTAACCTACTATACAACGCTGGTTTGAGGGGTTGGGATAGGGTTTTATTTTGAGTTTTCCTTCTCTTACATAGATATCCTTAGTGGTTTTTATTACATCCACTGGAAAGATAATGGATTGTGAATAATATTCTTAGTCCGTCACCATACGGAAAAAGGTAGCCGATTAGAATTTCATGAAAATATCCATTTTAAAATCATATAACACTTGTGGAAAATCTTCACACGCATTGAATCACATTATAATCTTACAGCTAATAAACCCCTTTCTTATAGTCCCATATGTAAAATAAAAACTTCAACATGTGACCAAGCTTACGTTCGCTTTCATTTACATCGGCTATATCAATTTACAACATATATTATAATGTTTTGTATATATTTTCAACCTTATTTTAATCAAATTATCTATTATTATTAAACTTTCATTGTACTACAATACTTCGATTTCAAAAAATTATCGAATTAGTGATTGCGGGAGAGCCGGAAGCCCAACTTTGGGTGGCGAGTTTGGTGATGCCTTTAGTATTGCCGAACCTTATTGTACGCATTCACATTCCCTTCAATCTCTGTGGTATTTGCTCGTTTGCCATTAATAGCAATAAAATAAAAAGATAAACAAATTCAAATAAATTTAATCGCTTTCAATCTACATACAAATATTTCTAATTATTTTCATTTTCACAATTATTTAGATCATCCGGAAATGGCTGCTATAATTTCAAAATACCTGACTCTTAAGCCACAGGTTTCGCCTAGTTTGTATATCAGTGTCGCACATTAAATGAAGTGTGTTATAAATTATATTTGCAAGGAATATAAGTGTATTGTATAATTAACAATGTAACATTAAAATGCATCATGTCTAAATAATGATGCCTCAAAAATCTATGCTACGCTATATTCAGGTCAAATTCTACATAAAATCATGTCAAATTCCAATAAATATATCGATTAGTAAACAAATAAAAATAACGCTTTAAAAATAGCATAACAGATTCAACAAGTTTCCGGTTCAATTGAATAACTTAAACCTTAATCATAATACACACAACATCGAATAAAAACTAATACATTTCTGATTCAGGCGTAAAATTCCCATAAGATTCGAACATACATTATGAGAGCTATAATTTTCAAAAAGGGTTAAAACAAAAAGTTTTTAATGCGACACCCCCACATGTGCATGCATCCGGAGTTATTCAACTACTCGCTTCATTAAAACACCACTGTCAAATGAAGATATCTTTTGGCCGATGTTTCCTTTAATAATATATAGACGATTATAAGCAGATGTTATTCGGTGATAAATCTTTGTCTTTGTAACTCACATGAAAGGGTTTGTTGTACTCGAAATGTTTTCGCATATTAGTGTTTTAATTATATCACAAATACATTGTTCTTATTAGTCGGCCGCCCTAGAGGGTAATATATTTCGGGCTGACCACGGACGACAAGGAAAGAAGAGGAAGGAGGAAAGAAGAGGTAGGAGATTACGGGGCTGCGCGCCGCCATTTTGTCTCCCCAGACGCAGCGGACGGCGTATGTGCTGACCATAGCCCATCCAAAAAAAATGTAAATTTGCAATGTTTATCATCATTATCGTTTCAGCCTATCATCGCCGTCCACTGCTGTGCGGTCCTATGCCGCCTGCATCCAATGACGCCTAGCAACTTTCACAGGTCGTCAGTCTACCTAGTAGGGGGCGTCCTACACTGCGTCGTACGAGTTGCTCAACGTGCTATGGAGAGGGCTATGCTCGGTATTTCTCTATGTGATAAAATCCGGAATGCCGAAATCCGTAGAACAACGGGTGTAACCGACATAGCTCGCAGAATTAACATGTTGAAATGGCAATGGGCAGGCCATATCGCTCGTCAAACCGACAACCGTTGGGGAACAAATGTTCTTGAGTGGCGACCACGGCGCAGCGTAGCACGACCACGACTACTAGGTGGACTGACAACATCTTAAAAGTAGCGGGGAACCGGAGGCCTATGTGCAACAGTGAACGTCTATATATTTTATTTCGACTCTGAGCGTAAATTGAATCCGTAAGTTCCCCGCAATACAAGGACAATTTCCTTAGTACAGGATATTGTCTTTGTCAAAAAAAAAAAACAACTTAGCTGTATTCAAAAACGACATTGGAACTTATTATCGTTAAATGGATCGTGACATCGATAAGGTTATATAGTAGCATGATTTTATCAACGTTTAGCCGATCTCTGAAGTTATTAACGATGGCTGGCCGACCAAGATCGATGGTGCACGTTTTTTACATCAAATACGCTCAGCCTAACGACGAATGACGTAGAGGTGGTTTAAAAAAATGTTTATTTGACTTCTTAATAGTTAATGAGCTTCTAATGACATGCTATGATTGATTTAGTTAAAAATTTCGTTGTTATTATCTAATTCTGTCTACATATAGCCTTATTGAGTAGTTCAATATTAAAATCTCGCATCTTTCCATTTAGGCCTACATACTATGGTGCATGAATCAAGAATACAATTCACCACCCCCCTTCTTGCCTGTGGGTGATGTAAAACACGACTAAAGCGAGAGAAGGTACACTCGAAATAAAACCAAGTGCCAACACGTCTGACCAGGGCGGTATAGTAGGTCAATTTCTCTCCTGTAATGAAGGAGGCCCAAGCCCAGTAGTGCGACATACATGAGTGACAATGACGAGCCTGCTGTTCTTTCAATTACTCGGGTTCGACTCCATATATATTTTTTTTAATAATACATATTGCAAAGTTATTGGCGATAGTGTTATGACCGGCCTTCTACCTGATCAATCCTCCTTGAGAATGTAATGCTTGACTAAACGGCAGCAGATAAAGCTGGCTTAGGTCAATAGAAAGCTCTTAGTCGTCTTCTATAACACTCACGACCAATGAAGTGATGGCAGTATTCGGAACCGCTACCACACAGCATTACCCTTTAATTTTCTCGTAGAAGTCGTAAACTTCAGCTAAAGTATCATAATGAGAGTGGGCAATACTTTCCTGGGCCACTCGTATCCCCAAACGCACTTACTAAGCGGTTATTATGGTATTACCTTCCTTTGTAAGGTTGCTTATTGTAAGCTACAAATAGTTTATACACTATGGTTATGTACCTAGTGCCTATGCAGAATTTTATTATCTGTGAACCTTACATTTAGTATTGGACGAGTTTTGGCGCGAAAGGGAAAGTGTCAAACGGTGGTTTTGTATTTTTAATATCTTAATGTTTTAGCGCGTTATATTAAATAATTTTGGTGGCATTTTATGTAATGTGATGCGCAGAAAGTACTAAAATGTAGTGAATATAATATAACAGTGATTTAAATATATTTTCGTTTTCCACAAAAATGCCAAATATACCATTAATATTGTTTCCATAGGACTGTTGAAGACGACCATTTCAATTACAGACGGACAATGCCTTTAAATGAAAAGTTTAATTTATAGGAATAGATTTGACTTAAAGGTCTTAGTAACCGAGCCATAGACTCCAAAAAAAATGGTGGAAGTCTCTATACTGCTTAGATATCCTTTTATTTTTACTATTACAAAATATTTATGATGCTTCTACTACATTGAATACAGCAGAAAGTAATCTTAACATCCGGAATACTAAAAAAAAACACAAAAATACTTTATCTCATATAAAATAATCTTATTATTATTGTTTATTATTTATTGCCATTATCATCATCACAGCTCATATACCTTCCACTGTTGTGCTCGAGTCTCCTCCACAAAGGGAGTAAAAATTGACCTACTACCACGCTGGTCAGACTTCTTAGTATAGGATTTTAATTCAAGCTATCCTTCTCTTGCATAGATGTTGTACCGATATTATATCCCTTAATGGTATTTTATAACACCCACGGGTAAGATAAGGGTTGTGAATAGAACTCTTACTCTGACACCACACGAACAAACTAATAAATACAAGTATGAAATCAGTAAAATGTGTCCTCGCCTTAGAATAATAACGTATAGAAGGATAGTGTCAATACTTCGAAGGTTCGAAATTTGAATCTAAAAACACTAATGACGCGCAGACGATTACACACGTACACACGCACACCACTATACAAATTATGAAATCAAATTTTGTTTTTATTAACATAAATCGTCGAAATACTTTTAAAAGTGACGTTAAAACCTTTTTAAGTTTTACAAATGTATTATGACACCATTTGAATGCACAAACCGTTATAATTACCTATTTATTTTTTAAGAGTTGCGTACGTACGTGCAGTACAATAACTTGTACATTAAGGAACGGTTCCGGCGTAAGCTCCATTAGGCTCCAATTGAAATGCTTCGCTTTTTGTTCGCGAACTTACCTTCTATATGTTATTAATCTAAGGTTCTCGCATTCTGTAAGATGGCGCAAACAATAAAGACGAATAAGACAGAAATTGTTGTCATACGGCAGCCCACATTAGCCTAGTTAGTAGGACGATTGAAACGGATTTCCATTTGGTGTGGGTTTGATTCCTACGTGCGACAATCAAGTTGTTTTCCCGTGTCGTGACTGAGTAAGAATAGAATTCGCTACCCCTTTTTTTGCCTGTGGGTGTCTTAAAGGACGACTGAGGGATACAATATGCACGTAACATATAGCCTTATTGAGTAGTTGAATTTTAAAATCTTCATCTTTCCATTTACATCTAGCCGAGGCCGCGGGTGACGTGACCGGGGAATTAGTTCGTCACCCGCTGAGAAGCCGATCGCGTGAGGAAAGACCAACGTCCTCCCCGAGGTAGGGACGTCGGTCGATGGGAGGGTACCCCAAATAAGGGGTATTCCGTCGGGCCGACCACTGATGACAAGGAACCCTGCTCCGGTGGTCGGCCCAACGACGAAGGCGACGTGCATCGTGGGTGGGTTGCGGGTGTGCGTGCTTACGCCCCTCTGTCGCCCCGGACGGAGTGGTCAGAGGAGCGCGTCGACCGCAACCTGGTCAATTTCCCTCCCATCAATGGAGAAAGATTGATCCCTTGACCTATACGATGATGACATAAGTTTTTATTAAAGAACTTTTAACACATTTTTCAAAGCCATAACAAGTAGGAGCATAGTAATTCAATAGCTCTAATTCGTCTACACATTTAGATCAAGTGGCTGTAGAAATAAAAAAAAAGATAGAAAATTAAGGCTAGTGATGTCAATTATTATTTAGTGTAAGTAGCTACTATCTCCATTCGATTAATTTACAAGTAATCCGTCTGTCATAAACCGGTGAAGTGTAGAGGAAGGTAATCTTGTACGCCCGCATACAGAACGCTTAATTTCAGACGCGTAAATATACTACTTATTGTACCCCACCCGCTTCGATAGGCTGAAATTGAAATGTATGTTTAGTTATTTACAAACTATGTATTCTTTAAAAATAATTAAATTTACCAGTTATTATTTATTTTAAATAATTATTTATTTTAAGTTATTATTTATTTTTCTTCCGTGTGGTGACGGAGTAAGAATACAATGCACCACTCCCTATCTTACCCGTGGGTGATCGTACGAGACGACTAAGGGGTGTAAAACGCATATAACATCTATGCGAGAGAAGGAAAACTCGAAATAAAACCCTATAGCAACACGTTTGACCAGCGTGGTATAGTAGATCAATTCCCATTCTGGAGGAGGCCCGAGCCCAACAGTGGGACGTATGTGGGCTGCGATGATGATGATTTATTTTAAATGACAGTTAAGACTGATGAATAATTTCACTATTATAAATAATTCTTGTTCCTTGTAGTGACGGCATAAGAATACAATTTACCACTCCCTTTCTTACGAGAAAGGGGCCGAAATGGAAACACTTATTTATTAATCTCTATTTTCGCTGTAAAAACCCGATCCCGCTCAAAATTCTGGCAACCATCAACCAAAAAAACATTGATGTTCAAACCAATATCCGTGTTGATGAAATAAGAATACAATTTATATCTAGTCCATAGGTATAGTATAGCACGACTAAGGGATATAATATGAATATAACATTTATGCAAGAGATGGAAAACTCGAAATAAAACCCTATATCAACATGTTTCACCAGCGTGTATGTATTACGGGTTGAGAGCCCTCAGCGCTCACCCACCAGTCCGGGTAAAGTTGTCACAGCCATCTGAGGCTAACAACTAAGTCACACAAAAAAAAAAAGCGTGTATGTCAATCTCCCTTCAATTGTGGAGGACGCTCAATCGCGACAAAGGAACTCATGAGCGCTGTGCTAATCATGATGATAATGAAACCAATATCGTATTTAAAAAATCATTACACACAATATTTAACTTATTCGCATCTATTCTTGAATAAAAATAAAAACAAAATGGAGGTAATAACTTCAGTAAGCATCTGTACACGATAGAAATGTAAATAAGAAGTAATAGGAACCTAATACCAGTTCAGTGGCTGTCAAAAACGTCAACCGTGACCGCAGCGATGGTTCCCATTACTCTGTAAGTTCGACGATCATATTTTGAGCGTCGATGGCTATAGGCTGAATTAAAATTGTTTTTAATATATTTTTTTTTTTGTTTTGGTCAAGTAACCGTCTCTAAGAGTTTTTGGCGGGAATCTGAAGTGTCATGTGGTGTTCTTGTATTATATTCAATATCTTAGTGTTTTAACGTGTTATGTTAAATAATCTTGATGGCATTTTATGTAATATATAGCGACAGAATTGCTGAGGTGTAGTGAATATGATATAAAACTGCTATACATACCTTTGTATTGCCACCAAAATTCTCAGAAGATACCCTTAACGGTGGCCATTACACTGTTGAGGGTGACACTTTGACTTACTGACAGACCATTACTGACATGAAGAAACTGAGAACTTGAAAAGATAATTATAACTCGACACTGGCAAAAATGGCTCGTATTTGTAGCTGATTGCCAAGACAAAAAAGAAGAAGAAGAAGAACCGTCTCTAACATTGTGCTCAGCTGTTTCCCCTTTTGACAGTTTTTTTTTTTATTTATGAAATAGTTTTATTTTCTTTTTTCTTTGATGCGAACGATGCTCATTCAAACATATCTTCATTCTTTCAGCACCATACTGACCAGATTTTAGCAAAATATAATTAATATTATTTATGTAATTATATTGATTTTTTGTGATCTATAGTAGCTAATAAAGTATTATATTAGAGTTAGTAGTATACTAACTCTAATATAGTTCTTGGGTGTCGTAAAATATGAGCTTTAAATCAACCTGAGTGTCCGTCTGATGTTGTTTGGTCAACAATTACATTCCTAAGGAATGAAATAACCTTAGAATAATAACGTATAGAAGGATAGTGTCAGTACTTCGAACTTTCAAAATTTGAATCTAAAAATACTAATGGCGGGCAGACGATTACACACGTACACACGGAAACCACTATACAAATTATGAAATCAAATTTTGTTTTTATTAACATAAATCGTCGAAATACTTTTAAAAGTAATGTTGAAAAGCTTTTTATGTTTTTCAAATGTGTTGTGGCACCATTTGAATGCACAAGCCGTCATAATTACCTATTTATTTTTTAAGAGTTGCGTACGTTCGTGCAGTGCAATGACTTGTACATTACGGGACTGTTCCGGCGTAAGCTCCATTAGGCTCCAATTGAAATGCCTCACATTTTGTGCGTGGACTTACCTTCTATATGTAATTATTCTAAGGAAATAACACTAGAAATCGTCGATAAAGTATGAGATTAAAAAACATACGGCTGTTTCGTTTACGATGCATCGAATCACATCGAATATTTCATGGGAAAACAATTCCAGAATGCACTCTTGAAAGGGATGAAAGAATTATTTTTGCCAATTTCTGGTGGCACGGCAGTGCAAAGTCATTCTGTTTATTTTAAACATAAAAGATCTTTAATATTGATATAGTCACTATAAGAAGTTGTTAGGTTAGCTATTTAAGTAATAACTTATGAAGAAAGGTCCCTTAAGCAGGGACTGAATGAGTTAACCGACTTGGTATAACATGGATCTCACAAATTTTTATGGTAAAAGAACTCAGTTGCGAGCTTGGCTTTTTTTACAAGTATTGTTTTTGATGGTATTTACTTTTCTAAATATTACAAATAAATTAAATATATAACATAAAAATATCTTATTTTTATTTAACTTCTGAAATGATTAAGTATGAGAGACTAACTGATTAAGAATACAATAAAAAAAACTTTACCGAAAATTAAGCAAAAAAATACTCTTCAATAAAAATAAATGGTAACGCATAAAATTCACCATTTGTCCATTTTCATCCAAAAATTTTTGCGGTGGCATTTTACTAGATTTTTTTTAAAGTTACTACGGACAAAAATATCAAACAGCATCTTAAACTGTGTGTGTATTTGTAAAGGGAGTATTTAGAAAATAAGCCCTTCAGAGGATATATTTCCGCCTAATGATGTAAAATAGGGGGTTCATATTGCTTTGATATTTTTCACCCTACAACACAGTTACTCAATTTAACGAGGTCGTCACATAATTTCTACGCGTATAAAGTCATGGACAAAAGCTATTATAAATTTGTGAGCTGCGGACGAACCTTCACCAAGCAATACTGATGGTAAGTATCGTCTACATTGATTAGAATGAGACGGGTCGTAATCTCCTAGCTAACGCCATTTGCATTTTCTTTTAAACGGGAATATTCCCATTTAAAAGAAAATGTAAATAGTGTGAATAAAACTACTTTACGCATTTTATAGCGTTTATATTTGATTTTTGATTGCCCGACACGACGTTTCGAACACTTTACAGCATGAACGCTCTAAAGTGTGCGAAAAACTCGATAAAAACCGTAAAGTAGTTTTATTTACAATGTGTAATAATCGCGTAAACATCAGAAATCATTAAAAAGTGTAAGTTTAGATTAGACATTATCTATAGAATGTCTATTCCGTACGGTGCCAAAGAAAAAGTCTGTATTTACCCGCGCTTTTCATGACGCAAGCAAAGTAAATAGAATGAGTTATTTAATCTATGCATTTAACAGTTCATATTAGTGATGTGCCGATTATGATTATGACCGACTAGCCGATTAGTCGGTTGTAAAGAGGCCAACTAATCGGTCTATTAGTCGGCCCAGCCAATCACGGTTTCGAGGATGATTGGAAATTTCCATGACGATTCCTTTACCTACAGTTGATTCGTACACACAACAATTGGGAGGGAATACAATGAGTTATGGAGCTGTAATATTGTTATTGTTCATTAAAGTGATAGATATTAATCAAAATTTGATCATATCCAAAAGAAAATCTTGGATATGGTTTTTTTTTTTACCTTTGGACAACGGTGAAAATAAAATGTAATCGATATCATATGACAATTTCTCGTGGTGATCAGGTAAAATCAGTAAATACTACATGTATGAGGAACCGTATTAAATCTAATTCCTCCAATATACATTTTATAGAGACAAAAAGTCGGATAGTCGGCGCTCTTAGCCGAATAGTCGCCGACAGCACACCGGGACATCTCTAATTCATATGTTATTTTTTCTCAACTTATTTTTGAAGTGAATCTGCGCGCATGAGGGTATTTTTTTTATTTTAACGTCACGAAGATGTGCAGCGTTTTTGTCGAAGAAGAGTGAGACAGCGATTGAGATGGATTGAAAGAGAGTGAGAAAGGGCGAACATAGCACGAAGCTTAGAATAATATTAATAATATTTTGTTATTATTTTTTTTTAATACTGAAAAAAACACATGAAACCAAAGAAGTTTCACTTCTGACATGCGTACTTAGTACTCACGCTATTTTTCTTTTTTTTTGTTTTTAATCCTTCATGATGTGACAGATAATTAGGAATATAATTCGTAAAAAAAAACCAAGCACTGTTTATATTTTCTGTGATAATTCTTTATTAAAATAAACCTTAGAATAATAACGTATAGAAGGTAAGTTCGCGCACAAAAAGTGAAGCATTTCAATTGGAGCCTGATGGAGCTTACGCCGGAATCGTTCCGTAATGTACAAGTCATTGTACTGCATGTACGTACGCAACTCTTAAAAAATAAATAGGTTAATTAAATAGATAAATTATGACGGTTTGTGCATTCAAATGGTGTCATAACACATTTGAAAAACTTAAAAAGATTTTTAACATTACTTTTAAAAGTATTTCGACGATTTATGTTAATAAAAACAAAATTTGATTTCATAATTTGTATAGTGGTGTTCGTGTGTAATCATCTGCGCGCCTTTAGTATTTTTAGATTCATATTTCAAACTTTCGAAGTATTGACACTATCCTTCTATACGTTATTATTCTAAGAAATAAACATTAATTGTGAATTTGGAAAACTAACATTAGGAATTTGAGACCGCTTACTACCCATTATTAAACGACCTTTAATATTTATTCATAAATATACATTAGGCATATACTCTAAACAAGACTTGAGTTCTAAAGAATTTTTCAGAGAAAAGTTCCAAAAATTTCCACTAGGGTGGTGACAGATTGAAATGACTTTTGAATAGAATAGGTAACGCAATTACTTTGAAATAAATCGTAGATTTAATATAACTCTTTGTTGTGTAAGGAAATACGTCATAGAATAAGTTTTGATCAAATCTTATGATATATCTAGTGGTCCATCACACAATGTTGTCGACACTAGCTTGCGAGCGAGGCGCACAACTTGACGTTTTATTAAATTCTTATTCGTTTGGCGCAGCGAGTGTTATGAATAGCGTACGACACGCGATGTCGCGAGCTTTTACTTATACCTCTAGGTCGCACGATACCACGCTTTATACACCGCCTAACTGACAATTTATCACAGCGCACTATTGTAGAAATTACTAATACATTTTGGCGCGTTTGATTACAGCAAATAACAACTTAATTACATAACAAATTAATTGATCTATTTAAAAAAAAAATTACAATGTACTTGATCTATCTTCCAGTAATTTCATCGTTTCAGCTAATATACGTCCCACTGTTGGGCTCGAGCTTTCTCTATAATAGGAAGGAAATATGCCTTATTAGGTATATCATGCTGATCAGGCAGATTGGTATAGGGTCTTGTTTCGAATTTTCCTTCTCTTGCATACATACTATATCCCTTAGTCGTCTTTTACGATATCCACAGGCAAGATAGGGAATGGTGATTGTATTCTTACTCCGTCACCACACGGAAATCAAGTAATTACCATTTGAGTAACTGTCTCATTAATTTTTGTTCGGTTTGGTTTCTCGGGACACTTAAGGAATACTCAATTAAAATCTAAAAAGAAATACACTTTCCTATCAGTTTAACAAATGATCATTTTTTTTACAAAAACGGGACGTACAGTCACGTTATCTATAACTAGTCTGGCCATAAGTTCAGTTAAAAAAAATGCATTTTATTTAATATCTCAATAAAAGTTATCTGTATTTATTTATTAAAATCGCAGCAAATCGCAATGTAGTTTATTTAAAATTACTAATTTCGCCTATAACCTATCTGGCAACGCTATGAACTAAGCAATATCCATGAAAAATTTAGCCACAAATATTTTTGTTTGCCTTTCAATTGTGAAAATTCTTTCATCAGTGAAAAGGATATTTCGCCACTCTCTTAAACTGTAGTGTTTGATGTAGGGCATTCCCTGTATATTGACGACTAGCAACCCGCCCTCGCTTCGCTTCGGTTACAGTTGCCTTACCTGCGTAGTTCCCGTGGGCATACCAGGATAAAATATAGACTGTATTACTCAGGGATAATGTAGCTTTCCAATGGTGAAAGAATTTTTTAAATCAGTACAGTAGTTTTTGAGTTTATTGATTACAAACAATTCTCTTTTTGATTACACTCTTTATAATATGTATTAGTGTATTTAAACACCAAGCTTCAGGTCTGGTTGAATGATACGCCTAGCGAGAATCTTCATTTCTAGCGATAATCTTTTTATTCCGCTATAGGAGTTTTACGAATTCTGGCTTTCACACCATTAATTATATAAGTATTATTCTAATTATATAACTCTATTAGTTATATAAGTATTTTTACGAATGTTTTCACATTTGTGGTCATGAAGTCCAATGTGGTGACGGAGTAAGAATGCAAATCACCACCCCCTTTCTTACCCGTGGGTGACGTAAAAGACTACTAAGGGATTATAATATGCTTATAACATTCGTTCAAGAGAAGGAAACCTCTAAAATATGAATAAAACATAATCTCAACCCGTCTGAGCGTGGTACCTATAGTAGGTCAGTCCTTCCATCCCTAGGAGGATCGAGCCCAATCGTGATCTATGACGATAATGATGATAATAAACATTTGACAGATTCGATGGAAGGTAGTGACGCAATCCATGCAGCTATCGCAAACAGTCCTGCCTTGAGAACGAAAAATCAAAATAACAAAAAATTCGTTAAGCAAATACGCTCCACTTTATAATGATAATTATAATATGAAACTATATTATAACTTTGACTAAACAGTTACAATAATAAAGAAAGTGTTGAATGAGAAGCTGTTCATAACTAGTCAGTATTTTCAAATATTTCGAGATTTTATCATAAACTTTTTTTATGAAGTCTAATCTAGATAGCTTTTTTAAAGTTATTCACTCGCATGTTTCGGATATCTTTAGATAGTTTATTGTAGAAATGTATACCTCATAAATTACCTGCTAATTTATTTTACAAGTATGTACCTACTTATATACAACCAATTTGTCTTAGACACATGAAAAAAATAGATAAATAAAAATTTTAAAAATATAGTGATTATATAAAAAATAACATATATTTTTCAAAATTACCGATAATTTTTACACATTATTATATATTTTCGTACAGGCATATATTATGATACAACAATGAAAATACGTGTTTCTTTGGATATCTCGTCAAATGAAACTCT